>OY728130.1:615536505-617936505 GCA_963277665.1 Viscum album | reverse complement strand
TCATTTGAAATCACAGTGATACCCCCTTTTTGGGTACCACCTATAGGGGACTCACCCATGAATTATCCGAGATGGGATAAATTATGCCTGCATCCAACAACTTAATTACCTCGTTCTTGACCACTTCCTTCATCAGGGGATTCAGACAGTGCTGTGGTTTCCATGATTGCTTTGCACCTTCTTCAAGCGTCACCTTATGGGTGAAAATGGTAGGGATGATGCCCTTCAAATCTGCAACTGTCCACCCAATAGCGTGATTTTTCTATTTTAAAACCTTCATAAGTGCATCTTCCTGCTCCTATGACAGTTCTGCACTAAGTATGACAGGAAATGTTTTATGGTCTCCCAAATACCCATAATTTAGAGAAGATATAAGAGGCTTCAGTTCTAGTTCAGGTGCCTTCAGAATCAAAGGTACAAGTGGTTGCACCTTTTCCCACTCCATAATATCGAGTATAACTACACGTTGCCAATAGGGGCCACCCTGGCCTTCTTGGAATTGCAGATCCGCTGGTGCTTTGTCAACTAGAATGTCTGGAATAATAAAGTTATCTGAAGTAAAAGAACATACCAGATCATACCCTTCTTTACTCAAGTGATCATCTATGGTGGTCACTGCATAATAGTCCTCATGATCTGATAATGATGCATGATTGATTTCCTTGAGAACATTGTAGGAGACTCTTTCATCTCCTACCCAAAAAATCATCTCCCCCTGGTGTACGTCAATCAGTACCTTCCTAGTTGACAAGAAAGTCCTTCCTAATATGGGAGGTGCCTCCTGGTCATCCACCATGTCGAGGATGATGAAATATGTAGGGAGGATTAGCCTACCCACTTTGACCAACACATCTTCCAGTAGCCCCTTTAGATGTTTAATGGATCAGTCAGTAAGTTTAAGGGCTACTTGGGTAGTATTCAAATCATTGCTCCCTATCTTCTTGAAAATGCCAAGGGTCATGAGGTTCACAATGGACCCTAAGTCGTAGAGGGCCTTCCCAAACTCACATGGTACAATAGTACATGTAATAGTGAATCTACATGGATCTTGGAGTTTGGGAGGAATCGAATGTTGGACGACTGCCGAACACTTCTTAGTCAGGGCAATGGTGCCCATAACCTCCATCTTTCTTTTTTTGGAGTGTATTTACTTCATGAATTTTGCATAAGTGGCCATCTATGTCAGTGCCTCTGCAAATGGAATATTGATGTGAAATTTTTTTAACACGTACATGAATTTTCCGAATTGGTGGTCCAACTTTCTCTGCTTCATTCTCTCCGGGAAGGGTAAGGCAGGCTCAAAGGGTTTGACAACATCCTGACCTTTATTCTTCGAGGCCAACTTATAGGGTATTTAGGATGAGGAGGGGGTCTGTATCTGTACCTTCTTCATCAACAGGGGGTGTAGGTGCAACTGGTTGTGCTGGTCCCTCTTGTTTTAGCTCTTTTCCACTCCGTAGCATGACGGCGTGGGCCTCCTCCCTTGGGTTCTTCTCAGTGTTACCCGGTAGTGTACCAGGTTGCCTTCCCGAGAGTTGGTTTTCCAGCTAGCCAATTTGGTTCTCCAGCCCTCGAATAGAAGAATCTTGATTTAGGAATCTAGTCTCCGCAGTATATATAAATTTGGTCATGATATCCTCTAACCTTGAGGTGTTCTTCTGCTGAGGTGGCTGTTGAGATGGTGGAGGAGGTGGCTGCCATGATTGCTACGGGCGAGGGTTCTGATACCCTTTCTACTGATAATATCCTTGTTGGGAATGTTGCTGCCATGGGTACTGGTTCTAATAAGGAGGTTGACCGTAGATGGGCGGTTGCTGGGGCAGAGGATTCTACTGTTTTTGGCCCCAGCCTGTGTTTTGTTGATCACACCATGCCAGGTTCTGGTACGACTGGTATTGGTTTGGCCCTTGATTTTTTGCAGTGTAACTCACCTCACTCATCGAAGGGCTTCTAGTAGAACCCAAGAATTATCCCATGATGTGGTTATCACCACATTCACTACACACCGGATGGTTTTTCACATGTACTTATTATGCGCCCTTCAGATTGAGTGCGTCAATATTTTTGGACACAACATCCAACTAGAAAACTAGAATAGTAGTACCATTAATGTTATGCATACATCGTTTCTGTATTCCCCGCTCAGAGTGCCTCTGGAAGCTGTTGGCATAAATGTCTTCTAGTAGTTCAAAAATCTCTTTGGGGGATTTCCTCATTATTGTACCTCCAACAGCAGCATCCACCACATAATTTTTATTCGTTGTTAGCCTCCGTAATAGGTTTCGACCCGCATCCAAAGTGGGAGTCCATGGTGTGGGAATTTTCACAACATCTCCTTGAAGTGATCCCATGATTCGTACAATGACTCTGATTCGTACTGTTGGAAATTATGGATTTCGTTCCATAGAGTCACCGTCTTCGAGGGTGGGAAGTATTTAGATAGGAGCGCCTGTGCTAGCTCCTATAAGGTGAAGATAGATTGTTGCGGCAATCCATTGATCCAGTTTTTCGCATTATCCCATAGAGAGAAAGGTAAGAGGTGAAGATAGATGGAGTCTATGGACACTCCGTGGTAGCAGAACGTGTCGTAGGCCTCCAAAAAACTGGAAAGATGGGCATTGGGATCCTCACTGGGAATGCCACTGAACTGAATGGTGTTTTGGATCAGTTTCATGACAGTAGGCTTGATCTCGAAGTGTTGGGATTGCACTAGTGGATAGACGATTCCCGTGTCAGCTCTGTGGATAGATGGAAGGCCGTACTCCATGAGAGTATGGCGTGGAGGTGGCTGCTGAGGGAGTGGAGTCGGCATGTATTTTTGTTCCTAAGGGGTGTAGTATGAACCCTAACCTTGGTTAAAAAATGGAATCTTCTCCGGTTGAAATTGTTGGAGATGCTGCGGGCTGTATCCTAGAGAAAGTGGAGCATGCTAGTTCCGGTTGTCATCTGGACCTAACTGTTGTCCAAATCCTTAGACAACAGTTGGATTTCCTTCCTCATTCTGCACCATTGGAGTATTTTGGTTGTGCTCGGTCATGATTTCTAGTTGGCGCCTCAAGAACGTCCGTTCGATCTCTGGGAAAATTGGGAAAAACCCTGACGACTCAGCATTCTTGGAATGTGTGAGGTAGCTGCTCATACACCTATAGACCTGCACAATACAAAACACACCAAGAGTAAATGAGAAAAAATAAAGATAAATAGAAATGATATTAGAAAATGAGTTTTTGAGAATTTATAATTTTTATTTCCACTAAAATTTGATACAAACTAAATGAGAACAACGACAAAATTAAATTTAGTTCCTTCCCGACAATAGTGCCAAAATTTGGCAGGTCATTTTACAGAAGGTATGTTATCGTTGTACCAAATTGTTTTTACCCTAACAAGTATAATACTAGTAAGGGGTCGATCTGCAAGAAAAATAAGTTATTATTATCTTGATTATCTAGTTTTTTTCTTTGTCTTAGTGAAGTTTTCTGAATTTAGACTCGATTTTTGATTTTTGGATACAAAGAGTAATTTGATTTAAGTTTCTTTTAACAAATTACTTAACAGAATAAAGGAAAATACAAGGAAATGGGTTTTAATGAAAATAAGGAAGGAAATGTGTTGGGTATGTGGATTCTTAAGAGGTTGTTTATTAGATGTAATTTCTTATGAAGTTGTGTTGTTAATGATAACCCACACTCTGGGTTTCTGTTTGTGACACATTTTCCTTGGTCCGGTAGGCTTATGGTTAGAGCTGAGAAAACCAACTACTTGGTCCGGTAGTCAGTGTTTCACAGTTCTTTATTTGGATTAGTCCATTTTAAGTCGACTAATACTTCCAATGATCATGAAATTATTCATCCTTATTCTTCTTTTAAATCCCTGAAAATCCTATCCTTGGTCTAGCACAGAATTTTCAGTAATAAAATGAAGTGATTTAAGAAGAATAAGAACAAGTTAAAAGAACAAACACATTCATGAAAACTAATCTAAATTAAAACTCTTATATCTTCCACAACCCCAACAAACTGGGTATTTAGTTACACATAAAGGAAAAGATAAACACAAAACCCATGATACCTGATGTGATCATTACTTGAAACTTCAAGGAGAACGTGGCTCTTAGGTAGAATGGTGAAGTAGTTGAATGGTGGTAGCACAATAGTAGAAATTATTTCTTTCAGACCTTCACCCCTTTCTCCACTCCCTTGAACCAGAGGCCAAGGCCTCTATTTATAGAAAATAAAAGTACATGACATGTGGAAAAAGTACACGCCATGTACTATTGTCAATGCGCTTTTTTCATTGTTTTCTCCGCCGGTGGGTGGCCTAACACACCATCGTTGAATTGAAACATGACACCACCTAGTAGGTGGATATACACGGCATGTAGCACCAACATACATGACGTGTAATATCATTTTTTCATCCATTAAACACTTTTATAAAGGTTTACACGACGTGTATATGTGTACACGGTGTGTCCCCATCAGCCGTGTAATCTGTAAATTTTTCTCAATTCTCCCCCGATTTGTGTGTTTGGCCAGAAATCACCTGAAAATGAACAAGATCACCAAATTTTGAGTATTTATCCACTCAATAGTAGATATTTTCTGAAATCTTGTTCTTATCTTCAATAGAGTACATGAAAATATTTACACAAATCAGGTGTATCCATTTGCTTTCACCAATATCATCTGAGAAATTCGGTGTATGAAATCTCTTTCTATATAATGCTTCATATGGTGCCATCAGAATATTTGAATAGAATCTATTTTTATAGGAAAATTATACTACAGGTAAATATTTAACCCACATACCTTGAAATTCATGTGATAAAGATCTCAAGATGCCTTTTAAAGTTGGAATAGTTTGTTCTGATTGTCCATTAGTTTGAAGGTGGTAGGTAGTTCTTAAACGAAGCTCAATATCTAGGGCCTTATGAATACTTTTCTAGAATTTTGATGTAAAATGAGGATCACAATTAGAAATAATCATTAGAGATACACCATAAAATCTTAAAACTTCTTTAATGTAAATTCTTGATAAACGTTCAAGTGGTAAATTTTCTCTTATAGAAATAAAATATGCTGATTTGGTAAGACAATCGATAATAACCCATATCTCATCATTTATTATTGGAGTATTTGGTATCCCAAGGACAAATTGCATCATAATATCATCCAATTCCCACACAAGTATAGGAAGAGGTTTCATGAATCCTCTAGGATGTTGTCTTCCAACCTTCACCTATTGACAAACCAAACATCTTGACACATAATCAGAAATATCCCTCTTCATGTTATCCCATGAAAAATGTTATTTCAAATATCTATTCATCTTAGTGCTACTATGGTGTATAGAAAAAATAGAGCTATGATAATCATACAATAATACCCTTTTTAGATTAGGTATAGCAGGAAGACAAAGCCTCTTCCCAAATTTCAAAATACCATGTTCAAATACGAAGTCAATCTATCTCCCATCATTCATAGCTTTAATTTTCTTTTAAAACTCCTCATCACCAGACTAAGAACTTTTTATGATTTTCATTAAAGATGGTTTGGAATCCATTTGAAAAATTAGTGATGTTTCACCTTCCCTTATAATTCCCATATCTATCTTTACTAGATCCATGAAAATAGGATCCTTTTCAACCCTCATTCCATTCAGAACTCCATGGTCCTTCCTACTTAAAGCATCAACCACATTTTTTTCCTTCCTCAGTTGGTAGTATATTGTGAAATCATAATACTTGAGTAGCTTAGGACATATCCTTCATCTCATTTTGAGTTCTTTTCTATGAGAAAATATATTTTAAACTCTTGTGATCAATATATATCTCACATATTTCACCATAAAGATATTGTCTCTATATCTTCAGGGTAAAGATTAATGCTGCTAACTCAAGATCATGGGTTGAGTAATTTTTTTCATGAATTTTTAACCACCTTGATTCATATTAAATTACCCGATCATTTTTCATAATAACACAACCAAGTCCTTGAGGCATTAATATAAATCACAAATCCATCATTCCTATATGGTAAAATCAAGATAGAAGGACTGACTAATATTCTCTCTAATTATTCAAAACATTATTTACACTCTTTTTTCCAAAAGATTTTAACCCCTTTATGTGTGAGCTTGGTTAATGGGTTTTCCAAACGAGAAACATTCTCGATGAAATGTTGATAGCAACCTGCTAAACCAATAAAACTGCATACCTTATTTATACTCGTCGGTGATTGAAATTCTTGGATTTTCTTTGTCTTTTCAGGATCAATAGAGATTCCATACTTATAGATAATATGTACAAGAAAATAATTTTTTTGAATCAATAATTCCCACTTGCTAAACTTCCCACATAGTTAATTTATTCTAAGATTCTCTAGAAAAATATGCAAGTGGTTCTCATGGTCTTCCTAGATTTTGGAGTATATCAAGATATCATCAATAAATACTATGAAAAAATCATCAAGATATTCCTTAAAAAATATTTTCATTATATCTATTAAAATAGAGGGTGAATTAGTCAATCCGAATGAAATTACTATAAACCCATAATGCCCATACATAGTTTAGAATAATGTATTTAGAATATCTTAATTTTTAACATACAATTGATGATATCTGGAATGAAGGTCAATCTTCAAAAAATATTGATCGCTATAAGGTTGATCAAAAAATGATCAATGCGAGGAATATGATACATGTTATTTATTGTAATAGCATTGATTTGTCTATAGTCAATGATGTTGATTCAATAAGGTTTTCCTTATGACTTTCCCATTCCTTCTTATTTTGAAAATCACAAACACCTTCTACTTAAGAAAATCTATATTTTACTTCTCTATGGAAAATTTCCTTCCTTAAGGAAATTTACCCTAACCTAGATTTCCTTATACATAAAAATATTTTTCTTAAGTATAAAAATTAGATTCATACCCAAAACCTCGGAATCATATAATGCTAAGATATGAAGTATTCTATTTTAGGATCCGAATTCTGTATATGAACTGTAATGAAGTTCCACTGCGAATTCTGGATACGAACTCTAATAAAGATCCACTCCGAATTCGAGGTATGAACTCTAATAAAGTTCCACTCCGAATTATGGATACGAACTCTAATAAAGTTCCACTCCGAATTCAGGATACAAACTCTAATAAATATCCACTCCGAATTATGGATACAAACTCTAATAAAGTTCAACTCCGAATTTTGGACTCTAAAATTTTATGAGTTCGACTCCGAACTTTTACTAGTTAGACTCTGAGATTTTATGAGTTTGACTCCGAACTTTTACTAGTTCGATTACAAAATTTGATGAGTTCGACTCCAAACTTTTACTAGTTAGACTCCGAACTTCTACAAGTTAGACTCCAAACTCTGTAAGTTCAGATTCTGAACTCTGGTGAAACTAGACTCTAAATTTCCATAGAAATTTAGACTCTGGATTTCTACAGAATTCAGGTTCCGAATTCCTATAAAATAGAATCCGAATATCCTTTTATTATAGACTCCGAATTCCATTTTGGTTAGACTCTGAACTTTTATTTGATTACATTCCGAACTTCGGTTTTTCTTATACTTATACTTGTTTCATTACAAAACGATTTCATTCTTTCAGTTACACATATTTTGTCATAAAACGATGTCATCCATTCTATTTCTAACTAACCGTTGGTTTAGTGACACGTGTACAAGTCCCTCCGAATTTTAAGGAAAATATGACCATTGGAGGAGGGAGCTGACCGTTCCAACAATTCCTATGAATAAGAGCTCATTTGAACGAGATCAATACAATACTGAACTTTGAAAACTTGTGCTTACATGCGGTTGAAGTGATTTCTAGAGAGAGAGTCTCTTATCAACTCGCAAGCTTCGCACAGAAAGTTTGAACAACTTGTTCAAACTTTTCCTTGTGCAGACTTTCTTCGTGCAACTCCGATTGTTGGAGATTACAATCTAGGGCTTCCGGGGATAGGAAGACAGAGGTGTTTACTACCTTAAAGATGAAGGCTTCCTTGATGAGGAAGATAGAGGTTCCAACTACCTTGAATTTGAGGGCTTGCGGGGATAGAAAGACAAAGAATATGATCTTCGTATCAAGGGCTTACCCTGGCGTGGGTAAGACAGACTTGCTTGAAAGTATAAATCAAGGGACCTTTATCCAAGGTTATTGGATACCCTTCTCTTTGGGTTAAAAGACTTATATCTTGTTACTTGTAGTTTTACTACTTGTTTTTCTGCTACATTACGTATTGTAAGGAAATTATAACCTTATTATATCTCCTTACACTTGTACTCTGATTAATTTAGATTCTATACGCTTTAAGGTAGAATCTCATATTTTAAACTTTGGTCAAGTTTCAATTTCCAGATCCATATTTCTGGAACCAGTTTTTTGGAATCACTTTCCAGATTTAAGCAAGTGTATAAAACTAGAAGTTTTTAACTTCATACTTTGTCCCAATCTTTCATTGGTGTTAGAGGTGTTATGAATTTTCTTAAGTTTAACTTTGTTAAACTTAGATATTTCCCTGTTTAAGGAAATTTTTAAAGTGTAAAATTCACTCACCTCTTGTATATTGAGCATCTGTATATTTATTTCGATCCTAAAATTGGTATTAGAGTAGGTCTCTGAAATAATTATACTCACATATAAGTTTTTCCTTGCTCATCTTTTCCTTGTTCTATATTTTCCTTGCATAGTTATATTTTCCTTGAATCCGAACTTTTGTTATTAACAAGTTTCTGTGTAGAAATATTTTCTTAAAGATGGAAGGGTTAAATGTTGGTTCCATCGACAACCTAAATCCTACAAGACCAACAATTTTTGATGGAAATGATTATGTGTACTAGAGAGATTGAATGAAGACTTTCGTTATCAATACTGGAGTAGATAACTTTGTTATGCTTACTGGAGGTTATCAAATTCCTGATAAGAAGTCAATGCTTTCACAAACCAAGAGAAGCATGATTATCAATTAAACTATAAGGTACGCAATACTCTACTATGTTCAATGACTAGGAACATATATAGCCAAATTTCTTCATGTGAAATAGCTAACTGTATACGGAAGAAACTTGAAGTTATGCATTTGGTACATCTAAAGTAATTGAGACTAGAAGAGCTATGTTGAGAGCTGAGTATCATGGTTTTAATTTTCCTTATGGAGAACCTATTAGAAAAGTGCAACAATGTTTTATGACTACCGTGAATAGATTAAAATCTACGGGAGATAAAGGTCTAGATGATGATGCTCTTGTGGATAATATTATAGATATTATGCCCAATGAGTGGGAATCAAAGAGAACAACAATTGATGAGAATAGGAAGGTTACTCAAATTTCCTTAGATGAGCTGTTTGGAACTCTTCTCCAACATGAAACAAGGATGAAGAGAGATGTTGACAACATCAAAAAGAAGTATGGAAATGGTACTGTTTCTTTTACTACAAATTCAAATCACATAAAAGAAAAGACTCCTGAGAGATTAACCAGATCCAAGTCTAAGAAGGTTACTATCCAATCCAAATCTAGTGAGAGTGAAGTCTCAGAAAATGAGTTAGCTAATCTTGCTCGAAGGATGAATAAGATAGCTGGTCAAATAAATTTACAATACAGGTATAGGAAGAAGGAAAGGAAAGATAAAAAAGATTCATAGGTCACATGCTATGAGTACAAGAGAAGTGGACACATACAACCTGATTTCCCTATGCTTAAAAAGAAAGAAAGAAAAGAGAGGCATTCTGAAAGGAATAGGAAGAAGTTCTATAAATCTAAAGCTAAGAAAAGTCTGAAAGATAATACTACTTGGAGTGCTAGTTGTGGAGACTCTTCAGAAAGTGAATCCTCAGAATATGATTCAATAGCTAAGAATAATATGGGATTCATTGCTGTTACTTATTTTCCACATACATGTTTTATGGCCAAGGTACGCTCTTCCGAGGCTTTAACAAATTTATCTCTTGATAAAAATTACTATTCCGAAAATAGTACTTATAATAAAGATACTTCATCCTTAGAAAATGAAGAACCTTCATATGAAGAAGTATCTACATTTTCCAAGTTACTTTAAGCAAAAAATTGTAAAATTTCTAAGAAATTAGACAAGGCAAATACTAGGGAAGAAGCTCTTACAAAAGAGATTTCAGATATTTATTCAGATCTTAAAGATAAAGAAGAGTTTTTAGAAAAACTTTCTAAAGACCTTGAGAAAGAAAATTATGATACGGAAGAAATTTCTAAATATCATAAGAATTCTATTTCAAAGATGAAACTTTTTGAGGAAAAATCTAACTCTAAGGAAATGATTCCTGAGGATAGTAATTTAGTCATTAGACAAAAATCCGAAATATTTTCTCTTAAGAAGCTTCTTGAAAAATTTACCTCTGGGAAGGAAAATTTTGACAAGATGTATTCTCAAATTAAACCTGAAGGAAACACTACTAGAATAGGTTATACTCACCAAAAAATGGTTTTCAAAAAGAACTATTTTGTTCCTTCTAGAGTCCCTTTTTGCACTAAGTGTCAAAGTGTTGGGCATTGGAAGAAAAATTGTTCTTTGAATAAAGTTCAATCTCTTGGGTTTCATAAAGCATATTTCTCTAAAAAAATGTGGATACCCAGAATTTTGTTATCTGAAAATCTCGGATCCAAACAATTTTGGATTCCGAAAGTCTAATTCTTTTCTTATTTTTAGGAAGATAATGGAAGTACCAACAACAGTACATGGTACATGGATAGTTGATGTTCCCAGCACATGACTGGTAACAACAATTATTTCGAAAATATTATCAAGATGAAAGGAGGGAAAGTAACTTTCAGAGATAATGCTCAGGGAGAAATTGTTGGTATAGGTAATATTGTTCTTCTTGGTAAAACTTTGATTTAAAATGTTTTGTTTGTTAAGGGTCTTAAGCACAACCTCATTAGCATAAGTCAATTATGTGATGAAGGATACCTTGTGAATTTTAGAAATGATAAGTTCTTAGTACACAATTACAAGGAAGAGTTTATTCTTTCTACCCATAGGCAAGAGAATGTTTACACTTTGAACTTAGAAGACCTTAGGAGCCAAGACTTAACCTACCTAAGTGTAATGGAAGATCATTCTTGGTTACGGCAAAGAAGACTAGGTCACTGTAACCTTAGGAACTTATTAAAACTATCTAAAAAATGTTTAGTTAAGGATCTACCAGAGCTTAGATTTAATTATTCTAAAGTTTGTGATCCTTGTCAATATTGAAGGCAACATAAATCTAGTTTTAAATCAATCAGTGAAGTCTCAACAATTGATGCATTACAGTTGGTGCACATGGATCTTTTTGGTCCAACACAAACTGGAAGCATTGGAGGAAAATATTATGTGTTTGTTCTAGTTGATGATTACACTAGATTTACATGGGTCTATTTTCTAGAAAAGAAGTAAAAATATTTTTATTATTTCAAAAGTTTTAGATCCCAAGTTAAAAATGAGAAAAACCTTCCACTGAAAACTATTCATAGTGATCATAGAGGAGAATTTCAAAATTTTGATTTTGAAACCTTTTGTATTAGAAAAGGTATTACTCACAACTTTTTAGAACCTAGAACTCCTCAACAAAATGGTGTAATTGAAAGAAGAAATAGAATTCTTCAAGAGATAAGTAGAACCATGTTGAGTGAATATTCTATAGCTAGACATTTTTGGGTTGAAGTTGTGAGTACTGCTTGTTATACTCTAAATCGAGTTTTGATTAGACCTTTTCTTAATAAAACTCCTTATGCGTTATTTAATTGTAGAAAACCTAGACTTTACTACTTTAAGGTATTTGGTTGCAAGGTATTCATCCTGAATACTAAAGATAATCTACATAGATTTGCACCAAAATCCGATGAAGGAATTTTCTTAGGTCACTCCACAACTTTTAAGGCTTATAGAGTTTTCAATAAAAACACTTGTACTATTGAGGAAACAATACATGTAAAATTTGATGAGTCTGATCCTTTTGTTTTTAAACCATATCATCCTACATCTTCAGATGTGTTTTCAAAAACTGATTATCAACCTTTGTTAGAAGAACCTTTTGATAAGTAAAATGTTCAAGAAGATACTTCTGAAACATTTACCCCAGAAGAATTTCTACCCTATGTTGATGAACAGGTTTTACAAAACCCAAGTCAGGTGTTTCTTAAGAATAATCCCAGTGATAGTATCATTGGTGATGTAAATAAACCTGTAAGGACTAGAAGTTCCTTAAGGAATGAAGTAGAGTATCTATCATTTCTTTCCCAATTGGAACAAAAAAAGCACTGATGAAGCTTTAGGTGACGATGATTGGATAAAAGCCAT
Organism: Viscum album; assembly: GCA_963277665.1. Classification (NCBI taxonomy): domain Eukaryota; kingdom Viridiplantae; phylum Streptophyta; class Magnoliopsida; order Santalales; family Viscaceae; genus Viscum; species Viscum album. The sequence goes on along the minus strand of OY728130.1, from coordinate 617,924,171 downwards.
GCAAGATGAACTAAATGAATTTGAAAATAATAGAGTCTGGAACTTGGTTAAAGACCTAAGGAAACTTCTGATATTGGAGTAAATTGGGTCTTCATAAATAAGTGTGATGAAAATGGAGTCATTGTTAGAAATAAATCTATACTAGTTGCTAAAGGCTATAATCATCAAGTGGGAATAGACTATGAAGAAACCTATGCTCTAGTATCTAGACTTGAATCTATTCATATTCTACTTTCCTTTGCTATATTCATAAATTTTAAACTTTTTCAAATGGATGTGAAATGTGATTTCCTTAATGGTTATGTTCAAGAGGAAGTTTTTTTTGAACAACCTCCTGGATTTGAAGATACAAAACATCATGATCAAGTTTTTAGACTTACCAAAGCATTGTATGGCCTTAAAAAATCCCCACGAGATTGGTATGATAGAATTATAGGATTTTTGCTTCAAAATAACTATGTTAAGGGAAATGTAGATTCAACCCTTTTTATAAAGAAAGATAAGAAAAATATTTTGATTGTTCAAATTTATGTTGATGACATCATATTTGGTTCAACTTAGCAATCTTTAACTGATTCCTTTGCTGATATAATGAAATATGAGTTTGAAATGAGTATGATGGGTGAGTTAACATTTTTTTCTTGGTTTTCAAATTTCTCAACAACCAGAAGGAATCTACATATCCCAACATAATTATATTAAATATCTTCTTAAAAAGTATGGTTATGAAAATAATAAGAGTATAAGTACTTCTATTGGTACCTCAAACACACTTGATCTTGATGAAGATGAGAAACCAGTAGATCAAACATCTTTTAGAGGTATGATAGGAAGTCTACTTTACTTGATAGCTAGTCGACCAAACTTGATGTTCTTAGTATGATTATGTGCAAGATATCAATCCGATCGTAATGAATCTCATTTAAAGGTAGTGAAAAGAATTTTTTTCTACTTAAAGGCTAGAACTATTTTATACTTCTGGAAATGATTTTATTTTAAAGAGTTTTCCAGATCCTGACTTTGGTGGATTTAGAATGGATAGAAAAAGTACATCCGGAACTTGCAATTTCTTAGGAGATTCATTAGTTTCTTGGTCATGCAAGAAGCAACACTCTGTAGCACTTTCCACTACTGAAGCTGAATATGTAGCAGATAGAAGTTGTTGTGCTCAAGTGTTGTGGATGCAACACACACTCAGAGACTATGGATTGAGTTTTATTAAGACTCAAATTTTGTGGGATAACACAAGTTCCATTGCCCTTAGTAAAAACCCTTCACATCACTCTCGTGAAAATCACATAGATATTAGGCATCACTTTCTTAGGGATCACACACTTAAAGGAGATATCATTCTTCAGTTTATCGGAATGCAAGATCACCTTGCTGACATTTTCACAAAATCTTTACCCTCCAATAGATTTGAATACATTAAAAATAAGTTAGGAATGATAACCGTGAGGTAATCCTTCTTCATTAACTACTTGTTAAACAATTCTCCTTATAGTAATAAACTTCTTTTCATAGGGGGAGTACATTTTCTTGATAGCATAATCAAAATTTTCGTGGTCATTTTTTTGGCTTTTGTAATCAAAATTTTCGTAGTCAGTTTTTCAAACTTTTGTAACTGAAATTTTCATAATGAAATTTTAGGAATTGAAATTTTTGTAATGAAATTTTCGGAACTAAAATTTTCGTAATTTAAATTTTGGAACTAAAATTTTCGTAATAAAGTTTTCGTACTGGAAATTTTCATAATGAAATTTTCGTACTGAGAATGTTCGTACTAAGAATTTTCGTACTGAGAATTTTCATAATGAGAATTTTTGTAATGAAGTTTTTGTACTGAGAATTTTCATACTGAGAATTTTCCTATCGATAATTTTCATAATGAGAATTTTCGTAATGAGAATTTTCGTAATGAGAATTTTCGTAATGAGAATTTTCATAATGAGAATTTTTCGTAATGAGAATTTTTGTAATGAGTTTTTCGTAGTCAAAATTTTCTTCAAGAAGAATATCACCTATTAAGAATAAACTTCTTGGACAATCCAAAAGGTATGATTTCCTTACTTAAGTTTTCATAGTCATATTTTTCTTGGTTGTATTTTCCTATGAGTTTTAAAATTTCTCGGATTCTAGTTTTCTTAAATCCGATTGTTTTTCTTAAAAACCTAAAAATATCGGATTCAATATTTCCTTGAGGATATGTTTTCAACTGTCAGATCAAATCAAAGGGTTTTTCAACCGTTAGATGGTTTTTGGAAGCTCAAAGGTCAACTCCATCACCTATATAAAGGGAGCCCCCATTGGTTGTCCCACATTGATCTTCAAGCTCTCGCGTATTGAAGTTCTGCCTCCCTTCTTAAATCCCATTCTGAATCTTCCAGAGCTCTTCATTCCGAATGTCTACTGAAGCAACCTCTCAGGATATGTTAACTACGAAGCCAATCTCAAAGTGGTTAGTTTACAGGGAGAGGTTAGTGCATCCAAGTTTCTACATGTATGATTCTCTTATATCTATGAATATCAAATTGAATGGCTGGGAGGAGGTTTTCTTATCGAAGCCAGAGAAACAGGATCTAGTTTTTATAGATTTTATTGTTGAGTTCTATGAGTCTATTTCCTTCCTTGAGGAAGATGATAGAGAGTTTTTCTCTTTCAAGTCTTATGGCAAGACTTACAAATTATCTTACACCAAGGCTGTAGCCTTGGTGGGTTTATCTTATGAAGGAGAGCTGAGTTTTGTTCACATAAGCTTCCGGATGAGTAAGGAAGTTTCAATAAAGTGAAGGCATTGAAATTCCTTGGACTTAAAGATTCCAAGAAAGCTAATATTTCTCATCTCTCTTCGAATAATCAGATTCTATAGCTGTGGGTACATAGTTTTCTCATACCATGAAGGGGTGACATGGATAATCTCAAGAAGAGTGACATTTACATCCTATATTTCTTGGTAAAGTTAAGAAAGATAAATTTGATGAGGCATGTTTTGATTACAGTTAAGAATATTAAAGAAGGGAATCTGAAATCTCAGATCATAATGTATCCGGCCTTGATTTCTAAACTTATCATCAGATGTCTTGATTCATTTAAAGTTTCTTTCACTTCCAAACAAAGAAATTTCAAGGTAATACGGGTTAGTGATGATACATTAAAAATAATAAAGATGGGTTTTTCTGATGAATCCGGAGAATTCTACCCCTTACGAGAGGAAGAGGCTGAGACCATTATAGAAAATGTGGAAAAAGATGATCCAATGAATAAAGTTACTAAAAAGAGGAAGCTTAAGGAAGTGGTTGTTGAAGACAAAACCCCCAAATCTAAGGAAACTCAATCTGCACCACCCAAGACCAAGAAACAATAATCCTACCCAGATGAAGTGGCTGATAAGTGGGGATAAGACAAGGAGAAGAGAAAAGAAGGGGATCCATAGTTCGGATTAGACCCTGCTGAGGCTAAGGCCTTAAAAGAGAGAGATGCTGATGAGTTAGAAAAACAAGCAAAAGAGAATAAAATGAAAAAGAAGATGTATGATGCTGAGCATGTACAATCTCTGTTGAGAGATACTGAAGTGGCCTCTGAGAATATTCCCATTCTGGAAACCTTTGATGTCAAATTATTACCACAGACTCCTGGGAAGAAGTACTCCACTCCAGAAAAGTCCAAGGGTAAATAAGTTGTTGAAGAAGTAGAGAAAATAACTGCTGAAGAAGTAGAAGAAGAAGTAGTAGACGAAGAAGAAGAAGAAAGAGGAAGTGCTGATCTGGATGACTTGATCAAACAAGTGGAAGATTATCAAGAAAAGGATTAATCTTCAATGTTAGTCACTCCGGGAAAGGGAGTTGAGAAAGAAAGAAGGAAGGATGATGATAAGCAAGATTAAGAGGAAGAAAATGTTTTTTATAATGAGAAAGAATCCTATGAGAAGAATTTTCTTGAGGAAGGAGAAGAAAAGGAGGAAATTGTGAAGACCAGATTTTTCAACTTTTAGAGAGTGAGGAAGAATCTCCAGATGATCAATCCATTCCAAAAACTGATAAAGGTAAGCAAGTGCTCATGGATTCACCAACAAAAGATATCATCAGGAAGAAAGAAGTTAGTGGTTCTTCTAAAAGGAAGTTGGTGAATATTGAAGAAGAACAATCCCCAAGAAAGATATCAGATTTGGAGTCATCAGTAAATGGTCATGAATTTGTTGTCGAGTCTTTAAAAAAGTTGGTGGACACCATTCCGATTTTCCCCACTATAGACTCCAGATGCCAGATGCTGCAACATAGCTTGAATCATAAGTCAGAATCCTTATCTATGGTGATGGATAAGTGTGTGAATATTATGGCTGAACATAGAAATTTCCTTATCAATTATTATGTACAAATGAAATCATGAAACAAAATCACTTTGTGGACTACGAAAGTTGAAGAAGACATGGCTAATTTTGATCGTTTTCAGAATGATGTTAAAGATGCCTTTAACACTGAGGATGCCAAGATTAAGAATCTTCAGGATGAGATGATCATTGAGCAAAGTTCTCGGAGTCAAAAAGTGAAGGAATTGAATGATAAGGTTAACTCTCTTTCTCAAAATTTTAAAAGGGATAGAGATCTCTAGATTGAGCTCCAAGAAAAACTTGTAAAGAAAGATGAGTTAGTGAAGATGCAGGAAGAAGCCGTGAAGGCTCAGGCAGAAGTTTTGAAAGCTCAAGATGAAAGAATAAAAAATTTGGAGAACCAAGCTGAGGAGGATCAAAAAGACTTTAAGAAGCTAAAAATCTTGTTGAAGAAGATTATTCCAAATGAAAAGGAGGACAAATAGACAAATCTGATCTTTTTTTGCATTTATCTTTCCTTTTAAATTTTTTTTGAACTCTAATGAAATTTTTGGTTGGTTCTATCTTCTGTTGTATATACTAATGTTTCAGGTACCATATTTTCTTTTCTATTCCCTTAAATTCTTTTTAAAAATCACAAAGGGGGAGAAGGAAAAAGAACTACTTAACATGGGTGAAGGAAAAATTTAAAATGGAGAAGGAAAAATTTCTATGTGAAGATATCCTTAAAGTGAGGGGGAGTTCCTCATTATGATGTTTTTCATTCCCATGATAATGAAAACTCCACTTTGGAAATTCAGAATATAATCCTTAGAGTCTCAATGCCTAAGGGAGAGTTATTTGTATTCACTATCATCCATGAACAAGGGAGATAAGTTTTAATTTCAAAGTCTAATGAAAATTTTCAAAATACTTATATTCTTTTTTGTAAGGTTGTTTGTGCTTTCCCAGAAGGGGGAGATTGTTGAGTCAATGAGGTTTTCCTTATGAATTTTCCATTCCTTCTTGTTTTAAAAATCACAAACACCTTCTACTTAAGAAAATCTATATTTTACTTCTTTAAGGAAAATTTCCTTAAGGAAATTTACCCTAACCTATATTTCCTTATACATAACAATATTTTTCTTAAGTATAAAAATAAGATTCATTCCCAAAACCTCGGAATCATATAATGCTAATATATGAAGCATTCTGTTCTAGGATTCGAATTCTAGATATGAACTGTAATAAAGTTCCACTATGAAATTTGGATACGAACTCTAATAAAGTTCCACTCTGAATTCTGGATACGAACTCTAATAAAGTTCCACTCAGAATTCTAGATAGGAACTCTAATAAAGTTCCACTCTGAATTCAGGATATGAACTCTAATAAAGTTCCACTCCTAATTCTGGATACGAACTCTAATAAAGTTCAACTCCAAATTCTAGACTCTGAACTTTTATGAGTTCGACTCCGAACTTTTACTAGTTTGACTTCGAACTTTTATGAGTTCGACTCCAAACTTTTACTAGTTAGACTCCGAACTTCTACAAGTTCGACTCCGAACTCTATAAGTTCAGATTCTGAACTCTGGTGAAACTAGACTCCAAATTTCCTTAGAGATTCAGACTCCAGATTTCTTCAGAATTCAGGTTCCAAATTCCTATAAAACAGAATCTGAATATTCTTTTATTATAGACTCTGAATTCCATTTTGGTTAGACTCCGAACTTTTATTTGATTACATTCCAAACTTCAATTTTGCTTATACTTATACTTGTTTCATTACAAAATGATGTTGTATTTTCAGTTACACATATTTTGTCATAAAACAATGTCGTCTATTCTGTTTCTAACTAACCGTTGGTTTAGTGACATGTGTATAGGTCTCTCCGAATTTTAAGGAAAATATGATCGTTGGAGGAGGGAGCCAACCATTCCAACCATGCTTATAAATAGGAGATCATTTGAACGAGATCAATACAATACTGAACTTCGACAACTTGTGCTTACATGCTGTTGAAGTGATTTCTAGAGAGAGAGGCTCTTATCAACTCTAAATATTCGTGTAAAAAGTTTGAACGACTTGTTCAAAGTTTTCCTTGTGTAGACTTGCTTCATGAGACTCCGATTGTTGGTGATTACAATCGAGGGATTCCGAGGATAGAAAGATAGAGGCGCCGACTACCTTAAAGTTGAGGGATTCCTTGCTGAGGAAGATAGAGGTTCCAACTACCTTTAAGTTGAGGGCTTGCAGGGATAACAAGACAATGACTCCGATCTTCATATCGAGGGCTTACCCTGGTGTGGGTAAGACATACTTGCTTGAAAGTATAAATCAAAGGACCTTTATCCAAGGTTGTTGGATACCCTTCTCTTTAGGTTAAAAGACTTATATCTTGTTACTTGTAGTTTTACTACTTGTTTTTCCGCTGCATTACGCATTGTAAGGAAAGTATAACCTTCTTATATTTCCTTACACTTGTACTCTGATTAATTTATATTCTATACGCTTTAAGGTAGAATCTCATATTTTAAACTTTGGTTAAGTTTCAATTTCTGGATCCATATTTCCGGAACCAGTTTTTCGGAATCACTTTCCAGACTTAAGCAAGTACATAGAACTAGAAGTTTGTAACTTCATACTTTGTCCCAATATTTCATTGGTGTTAGAGGTGTTGTGAATTTTCTTAAGTTTAACTTTGTTAAAATTAGATATTTCATTGTTTAAGGAAATTTTTAAAGTGTACAATTTACCCCCCTCATGTATATTGATCATCTATATCTTTATTTCGATCCTACAAATGAACAGACTAATTGATCCATCTTTCTTATTAACAAAAAGAACTGGGGCTCCCTATGAAGAAGCACTGGGGAAAATAAATCCCTTATTACTCACCACTAGTTGTTTCTTCTACTATACAAATTCAACAATGGTAATTCTATATAGAGTTTTTGATATTGGACTTGAATCAGGGATTAAATCAATAAAAAGCTCAACCTCCCACTATGGAGGTTTTCTAGGTAAATCCTATGGAAATACATCAATGTATTATTTTAAAATAGTTATATACTCTATTTAAATATTAGGAGGTTTTATCTTCTATTCTTCCCAAATAATTTCATTTAGAAGAGCTATAAGAGGTGGATTTAGATAGGAATCAGATGATGAAGTTTCTTCTCTAAAGATAATCGATTCTATATTTTCCTAAAAAATCACAACTTCCTTATTCTTTCAATAAATTTTCACATAATTTTTTGATAAAAGTACACACCAAGGATTATATAAAATTTGACCATAGGTATTATGATAAAGTTAGTAGATAAAGCATGTTTATATGCCCTAATGGGGACTGCCTAACTCATCTTTTTTCAATGAGACTTCCCTTAGGCGTTTTGACTGACAACTCCCTTGTTAATGAGAATTGAAAATATCTAATTTTTAAAGAAAATTGGGAAGATATAAAGGAATTTAAGGATCTATAATCAAATAAATATTTGGGTAAATTTTAGAAAATGATTAAAGTACCTACCACCACATTATCAGGAACTTCAACCTCATCAGCTATGATCGCAAAAGCTTGACCTCACTCCCTTGGAATTTTATAGGGAAAGTTTCTTTGATGCTTATGAAAATAATTTGCATAATGTCCCAACTCTTTACAATTGTATCATTTATCATTGGTAACTTATTTATTTCCCTTTCAATCACGAGCTTAGTGACCTTTTTCTCCACACTTGTAACAAGATCACATCCTCTTTAGGCAAGTACTGGGGTGTTTCTTCCCACAATTACTATAGAGTGGAAAGTAAAACTTTCCCTTATTACCCTTATTTCCTTTTCCTGAGTGTTCAACGACCCTTTTATTCTCTTTATTTACTTTAAATTCATAAAACTTAGAGAATTAATTTTCTGTCTTGATAGTACATGAGACTATATCTTCATATAATGAAAAAGATAATGAGACCAATGCTCGTTAGAGGAATGACTTTAACCCATAAAATAATCAATCAATATTACTTCTTGGGTTATGTATGTAGTATAAAACAAACCTTTGTAACCTTGTGTAGTTATCATTAATTTTTTCAACATTCTCATCCTCCTTACACATCAGACTCAGAAATTGCCTCTCCATATCTACTTGTAGATCACAAGGAAAGTATTTTTCTAGGAAGAGATCTTTAAATCCCCTCTTTTACATATTTTCAATATATTAATCCTCCTTCATGTTTTGAATTAATGGCTACCATTGATCTGCATCTCTTGATAGATGATAGACTACCATAACAACCTTTTAACTTTCATTACTCTCCAAATCAATAAATATTTTTTCTAAGTCACTTATCCATAGATCAGATAAAAATGGATTTGTTGTTCAATTTAATGTTGGAGGCTGTTGTCTCATGAAGCGGTCTAACATTGATTATCCACGTTGTGGATCAGGATGCTTCATACGTATAATGTTATTATTCATAACCTGAGTCAGTTGTCCAAGTATGGTTATAATTTGTTCAGCACCAGTTGTATCACCAACTCCACTATCATTATCTTACATTGGAGGGAGATCCCTACATAGATTACGTATGTTGATACAGTTTCCATTCCTTTCACTAGGTTCCATTTTTAAACAATTAAATACACTAGATTAGGTTATGAATCATAATGCATAATTCTAAACTATTAAGATACTTAACATAAATTGAAAATTTTATGCATATCTAATCAATAATAATAAAAATGGTTTATTTGGGGACATATTTACTCATAAATCATTAATAATGGTTTGTAAATAAATTGTGAATTATCCTAAGCATATCCCCTAAGAGTGTCAAACCAGGTGTGAAGTAAGGCCCGTTGTCATGCACCAGGTTACCTTGAGTAAATCCAAGAACACATTGTCAGAGTTGTTACTCCTAGGTAAATATATTCCAGAACTATGTCCACTTGTGATATCTATACAAGGACATATTTTCTAGGAACACACACATAATCTCTACATTACCAAAATTTTAGGATGTTCTTATATACTTCTCCTAAAATTCTATCTTAAGGTAGTTTCCCCTAATTAAAGTCTTTTCAAAATCTAGTCTCCTAGGTTTGTACTAACCTCATTTTGATACCAATTGTAATGCCCCAAACCTTGTTTACCAGACTCAGTGCATTATTTTATTATATTGAAATGATCAAAAGAAATAAAATCTTAAAGGACTGATCAATTTAGTAGACTTGAATAAAACTAGATACGAACATAATTATTACATTACATAATGAAATGAACAACAAAATAATGTATCCTTTGAAAACACTCATATCCCTTATATTATACATGTTGGTCATTCATAATAATATTGTTCACATCCTGGGGAAAAATGAAACATAATAAAGGGGTGAGCTCAGATTCTCAGTAAGAATAAACAATATAGCAGAAGCTATCATAAATAAGCATAAAATTTTAAGCTAATCTATAAAACTGAAAAAAATCCTTTTAAAAACAATCTTCAGCATAATATAGAAAGAATAAATCAAATAATTCCTTTTAAATGTTCACATGGATATTATACTAGTCGAATAATTACATGCAATATTAGTAACTACTCTCATAATGAGGGAATTCATAATTCCGTACATCATAACCATACAGTCAAGGCATCATGCCAAGACCATACATAAATGGGTAAAAACCCTAACTTGTATGTATCATGAGACCCACTGATACATCGAGGGGCTATAACAGGCCCCACTCATCACTTACTAAGACCAATTCATTCCTTATATGAAAAGGGTGAAACATAACATAAAAAATCGTATTAAAAATACCATGCGAAATGTTAATACTTTAACCATAAACCATGAATGGTATCAAAATAGAACATCCATAGTCAAACATATCATAAAACCATTAATAAAATATTTATGATTGTTTCATAATAAATTAATCTCAATTAATCATAAAATCCAACAATGGATGTTGACATAGATGAAAATAATCTAACAAAATAATTAATTTTTTTTGAGATAAATATCCCTTTTTTAATTTGAAATCATTTAATAGATGCACAATTATAAAAGAAAAAATTTATTTTGAAAATAACCTTTTATGATTTTAAGGGAAACATCAAAATGTTAAGGTTTCATAACAGTGGAAAATATCCACTCATTCCATATAAGTTAAAAATATTCATTCCTTAATTTTTCAAAAATGTCATAAAGTACCTCGTTTAGAAAATGACTCAAAGATTCATTTCAAAATGTTTTATAAAAAGTAAAACATGGATAAAAATGACTTTAAACAATTTTCGATAATATTTTGAAATGCATTTGAAGAGATATATACGTGGATGATAAAGATTTCCCTGTAGTTACTTACATATAAACAACCTTGGATAATAATGAGAGTGTGAAATTAACCCTTACCTTGTACTTTACTTTAGTCTAGGGTGTAAAAAAGAGGAGAGGTGACCTTTTATAAGAGAGGGGAGGGGCACTTTTGGAAAATCCAAAGATATTAAATTATTATAAATTGATTTTCAGTTTCAAATAGATCAAAAGTGAGTCTAAGATGAGGATGGGATGAACCCCTCTCAACCAATGATTTTCAAATAAGTTTAGGTCACAAAATTAACCTTATCTTTTGGATTTAACCCTTAGTTAAACAGTTTAACTCTTGCCGTGTTTATTTTTATTTTTATAATATAGGGTCAATATAGCTATTATAAAATGAGAAAAGAACCCCAATTGGATAATTTATGACATATTTTATATTATCCTTGTTAGTTGGATTAAAATGATCTTTTTATGAATTTTATAACATTTAATAAAATATTATTTATTTTAAAGTATCATTTTTGTCAATTTTAATATTATTCAAAATTTTCATTTTTTAAAAATATAAAAACAACATGATTACCTAAAAATATACTTAAAATATGTCACTACCATGTATATTTTATCTATAAAATTCTTGGATGTCATTAATTAAGTAAAATTATAATTATTTTAATATTTTTAATATCATTTAATTGTTTATTCCTTTTATAATTCAATTACTCTATCATTATTGTGTCACCATTTAATTTAATTATTTATTTCCTAAAATTATAAATAAATTACCATTATATAGATATGTTTTTCATATTTATAAATACTATTTATATTTGACCATATCATTTATATCACCTCATATTAAAAATGATATAGTTGTTAAAATTTGAATATGACATTTTTAACTCTTCTTTAAATAAAATATAATAAATGTCCTAATCTGACACAAGTGGCTAAAAATGGATAATATTTTGAAAATAAGGTTTATTTTGGTCAAAAAACACTTATCCAATGAAACTAGGTCATGTTTTAGGGTTATATTATATTATTATAAAAACATTTTTACCTTTAATTACCATATTTACCTTTTACCATGGTAAATAAAATCGAAAAGTTACTAATCACAAAAAATTATTTTGATCTTATTAGAACTAATTTTTAATAACTATTACAGCCATGTATGTATGTTTTAAAAAGTTCAATTCATAGAATCAGTAAAATTATGTTTAATGCAAATCCCATAGATGTGGCTAAAAGGAGGATAAAAGAGGCGTTCAAAAGTTCAATAAATTTTTATATCTAATTATATTATAAAATAATTCAATTGAAATATATTGGATTAATATTTTTATTATATATTTATTGTGAATTTAAAATCAATTTATAGTAAAATAATTATTTAAATGAAAAAGTCAATTTTTAACAACAATGTAATATTTTTCACTATTCAACAAAACTTGAAACTTTTCAGAAAAATACCAAAAATTTACTCTAATCTAATTTTGATGTTCCGAATTCAAAAATGAATTCTATTTTAAAAAATAAAATTTTTAAATTTCATAGTGCGATAAATAATATTCATAACATCTTTTTTTTAAATATGTAGTTAGATAGGTCATGGTGCGCTCAAACTCGATGTTGCGTGCAACACAAGCTATTTAATTATTTAAAAAGAAGCGTATCATGGAAGATTGGCATGTTAATATTACGATAAAATTAAAATTATAATATAATTAAATAAAATAAATTAATTATACTTAGAGGTAATTAGTGTAGTTAATGCATCGATTAAGGAAACAAGTGGTGAATATGAATCATATCTCAAGGAATAAAAATTGAGATGTAAAAACCCTTACCTTAGGTCCTGATTAATTATATGTGTGTGCATAATATCCTGAATAATAAAATTAATTTTATTGAAAACTACCTTAATAAACTTTTACATCTATATTTCATTTTCTATGGTCTCTTTATTATTATATGTTATTTATTTATTAAATATTTTTCGGTTATAGCAGGTACTTGAGGTGGTTCGGTTGATTTCTCTAATACTTCCTTGGTATATTGAACATGGTGAAAAGTATTATAAAATACATTCATAATATCCATGATTTTATAGCTTTATGTATTTTATTATTCTATCAGTAAAAAATTTATAAAATTTCTTAAGTTTTTCCAAACTAGACTCAAATTAAGAAATGTTTCTTGATATGTTTATTTTAGGCAGTTAAGTTTACAAGGAACATTTATTTTTAATATGACATATAAAATTTCTAATATTATCTTTATAAAATATTAATACTTTTTCAAAAATATTTTTTATACGTTAAATAAAATTTTAAAGTCATCCATGTTAGGTGGTAACTAAAAATAGGACACACCGTCCATGTAGGCGGTAGTCTGCACGTATGCATGACAACATCTTCACTTTTTGAATGATTTTGGAGGAAGGTATCAAAGTAAAATTACAATAGTATAATAAAATTAAATAATATCAATAATACCGATGTTATAATACTTTTATGGATACAAAACTTTGAGGTGGTAAAAGTTGAAAAGAACTAAGAGAGTTCATTTGAGAAAATTACTGCTTCCTTTGGATGTTCACCCTTGGGTAACACCGTAAGGCTCCTTAGATTGGGTTTTTTTGAAATACCAAGGATTATAAGGCTTGTGGAGAGGGTTTATGAGAGACTAGAAAAGAAATTTTTAGATATAAATCTTTTTAATGGGTGTATAAATGTGGTGGAACAGATCCCCTTTTATAAGTGAATAAAATAACACTTTTGTAAATACCAATTACTTTTTCAATGATGGAATGAAACTATTCAGGTTTAAATGGATCAAAAAGTGGTATATAAGGAAATTTTGGGTGAGATAAGGTTGTTAATACTCTATAAATAATTTTCACACATGTTTTAAACATGTTTCAATTATTTTACAACTATATTTTTACATTTAACCATTTTGGTTTTTTTACTTTGGTAAGTTGTATTTACCCAACTAATTTATATTTTATTAAAAATGATAAGTTTTCACCTCTTAAATTTTTTTTAGGTAATTAAGCTCAATTTAATTTCCATATAATCTAGTTCATTTTATAAATAATATAAAATTAACTTTAAAATTAAAAAAATTAATATATATAAATAGTTTTGTAGAAAAATGTTGTTTTTACAATTAAGTGTTCTTAATCTAATATAACTGTAATTACCTATTAAATGAGTGATAAAATATTTTTATAAATGTGTAAAAATCATATCATTGTCTTCATATAAAATATATCATTTTAATTTAATAGATAAAAATTACACAATAGTAGTAAAATAATTCTTTGAAAATAACCCTTTCATCATTATCATGGTCATTAACTTTAATCTTAGAAATCATACACTTATTCCTAAAAAATAAATAGAACTTATTAAATAATATTAATATGCTTATACATAATATGAAATCCATTTTGTTATATTTAATTTATTTAAGTGTTGAATGAATTTTTTTAATACAAGTGAATAAAAACAATTTTAGAGTAAAATATTACTTAAGTTTTCAAAACAGTAAACATGTGTCTTATAAATTTGAAAAAATATTTTCAAAGAATCAAATTACTTTTTAAATATATTTTTGGTAAAATATTTTTTTATGTTTTTAAGTAATAATTAATTCATGATGAAGTTATAAACATTATAGCATTAGTAAAAATGATCTTTTTCACTATTCACCTAAAAATATTCTTTTAGAAAAATATAAAAAATTAATCATAAAATAATTTTGAATGGTGAATTAAAAAATGAAGTTAATTTTTCTAAATTAAAATTATAAAATTTTGGAATCTAAATTTAAAATGAATTCATAAAAAAACAATCAAAACTGTTTTCATAGGAAAATTAAATTTGGAAATATTAACTATTCTTAATCTTATTTTATATAAATTAATAATAAAATTGGTGGTAATATATTATTCATATAAAAAATATATTTTATCTATAATATATTTTGTTTATTAGAATAAACCATATAAAATAAAATTTTATAAGGATTACATTTTAAAGCATAAATCAGTGGTATTAGTTATTTATCTACACTAATTTAATTTTATCAATAACTTTGTATTAATAATGATATTTATTGTTATTTCTATATATATTTAATAATTTAGTTATTTTATTTTTACCTACCAATTCTATAACTAAAATTTGATGGTTAAATAATGTTCCATGGTATTTTTGGTTCGATGTTGTGTGTGATGAATGATATTAAACACATTATTTTTTCAAGGAAAATATAATTTAAAATATTGTGGTGTTACACTCTCCCACTTTAAATAAATTTCAATCTCAACATTTTAATTATAAATTACTAGTAACTTTAGTAAATGTTATATAAAGGATAAAAAAACTCAAGATATAATATCAAATGAGGTTTCTACCTTAAAATCTTAGGTATGAATAGGAAATTCATCTTTTTCCATCACCATGTAAACTGAATACTTCATCTTTCCTTCACAAATTGTTTATATATTCCTTAATTTTATTCAAATAAACCATATTCTAATTCCATTAAGACATTCCCTTGGGTGAATCTTACTATATTTTTGACATGAAGGAAATTAAATATTGTTTCCTTCATCGTCATCTCAACCTGAACTTCCATGATAATTCATCCTTCTCTTCTTTGGTATTTTTGTAAACTAAAATAATTTCACAATTTTAATAATAATTCTAGATATATAATTTGTAATAATTAATATATTTTTCACTCTATCACTTGTCCCATTAGTTTTATCATTGGGACAATCTATGTATTGTACATGGAATCCGCTAACTTGGTTCCTTCGGGCTTAAGACATTACTAAAACGAAAAGGCATTAACATGAGTGATGAGAACTTAACACTGTTGTATAATTATGAAAAATACAACCTCCAGATATCCTACTCTATGACACCATCATGTTATCTTATGTTTCTTTTTTAGTTTGAGATATATCACTCTTGGTTCAACTTATGTTTCTTTATGATTGGTTCTTTAATCCTCCAAATCCTAAAATAATAGTCCAAAATTACTATGTACTTTCTTACAATATTCTAAACCCAAAAATCATTGAAATATATTATCTAAAAATGGAACTCACCTATTATCCAGATAATCACATTTCAATTAATATATACCTTAACTTATAAATCTCTACATTTCAATCTATGTTATCCATATTCATTTTAATATTAGGTTCTCTAACTGGTATATCTAAATCCTTCCAAATGCTTTGTAAATTATATGTGAACCATCCAAATCATATCCTCGAGGAGTGTATATCTAGGTGTGAAATCTTAGTCCCACTCATTGTTCATTGATTTAAGGCCATGTTGATACTCAACTAACCTTTTTTAGGAGGATTACCCCTATGTTCATATATTCCACAACCACATCCACTTTCTTGTATCTAGATATGGATGTAATCTCCAAGAGACCAAAAACTCCATATTCAAAATATAGGATGTTTTCCTTTACTTGGACTTATCCCTAGTGTTTTTAGAAAAGTAATCTCATCATAATTCTAAAATAACATAAAATATCCAATATCAACTCAACTAACCTAAATGGTTATCAATACCACTTAAATCATGATCAAACTTTAATTATTAACCATTACTGATATTTATAACTCATAAATTATCATCAATTGATGACATAATAACCTCTAAAGATATTTAAAAGTTTCTCTAATACCAACTACAATATCCCAAAGGTAACTATCCCATAATTTCATGGTTCATAGTAGTGTTTCATTACATAAATTATCAAGAACATTAAGGTTTAGATATTTATAGAATTATGAAAAATTATTGACTGAAAAATTTCATGTCTTTCTTATCCAATGGATATTTTTCCTACTAAATAAGAAATAATTAATCTATAATAAGCTTTTAATATATCCCAAAAATTATCCACACATGCTATTATTCTAGACATATCATGTATAATACATTTCTTCAAAACCTGGTAAAATGGAAACATAAGAAGGGTGATCTCAAACACTCTGTAAGGGAAAAGACATACTAGAAGCTATTATAGAATAAACCAGATATGAATTTTATTGAAGGAAATAACTAGAAATCAAACAATTCCGTATAAATGATTACACAAGATTGAAAATGAATCCATGGATGATATAAAAATATAAATAATCACATGAATTACAATAACTAAATTCATTGTGATGGAATGTGTAATGGAGGAAATCTTGATATTTACCATCAATGCCTTATCCAAGAAATTATTCTTTTCATCAAGGTTTCAACCAAGACATCATTATTTCATTGGGAAGGCATAAAAAAAATACCCAAACCTTTTCTATCATGAAACAAACTAATTAATGCATTGAGGGGCTATATAATACCTGGACCCATCTATCACTTATTTATTTCCAATGCATTCACCATATGAATGATATTAATAATATCATTATTTAGAATAAACTTTCCTTAGAAATCTATAAACATCCATATTGAGATAAAAAAAATACATAATATCAATACACTTACAGTCTATAAATGAACATAATACATCCATATAAATAAGTAGGATGGTTAAAAAATAAATATTCAACTTTCTTAATTAATCAATAAACATTCATATCAGAATACCAAGTATACCGATTATCAATATTTTCCCAACCAATAAGTCGAATAACTTTCGATGTAAGTATCCTCAAACAAACACTCTATAAATTAATAGTATATAGTTAAGACAATAATTTTACCAACTCAATCAATTCATGGGTATTTATGTTATTTCCCTTCAAATAATTTAATAAAAAATAGGGTATTCATAGAGTAAAGGCAATGGAAGAAAAATCATTCCTATAATAGAAGATGATTTGGAAAGACAAAGGTAATGATGGATCATTTCTCTTATATAGATTAGATTAAGATATTTTTTAAAAAGTAAAAAGTATAAGGAAAATGACTTAATAAATTATTGAGGTATATACAACTACATTTGTAAAATCATCCAATTACTACAATCATAGAAGATAAGGATTCCCAACCAAAAAGAAGCAGTAAAGTTGGTTTCCTTACAATAAGTAAATAATGAGTCAATGGGAAAATTAAATATTGATAAGACATGTAAAACCATATATATAACTATATTAGAATAAAATTATGGGGGTTTTAGAAAGAAATATCATTCAATTTTCCCATATGGATTATCCTTCAAAGGAAATCCTGATTTTGAAATTGATATTGGAGAAGAAACCATTATAGATTGGGTAGGATTCTAATCTATAAACCTCTAAGAGAGATAGATTTTGAAATTGAACTTAAAATATAATAAATAAAAAATAATTAATTTTATAATTGTGACATCCTGGACCCATCTTCCCCTCAACCCGAGCCCCGAGCTCGGTTGGCCACATAACCCCTGGCTCATCTCCCCATAGGCCAGGGGCTAACGACTAGAAATGGGGGTGTAATGCTAAGTTAGTGGGGAGACTGTACCCCCATGTCAGAGTACACAGTGATATAGCAGCAAAGTAATAAAAATAGAGGAAGCACAACCAATGGTAAATAGGAGAAAAAGGGAAACATACAAACCAAACAACAGAAGGAAGAAGAAAAACCCTAATAAATATAAAAAAGCCACATAGGCAGTGTTGATACAAAATGGATGCATGGAATTCCGATACAATGGAAATAGATGGAATACATGCTATACAGTAATAAAAAAAGAGAAAAAAAGTATTCCACAAGCATCCTTAGCCAAGCTCGGTCCTTTGCTCTGGAACTCTAGATAGAACATACATGTATCAACAACCTGAAGCTGGACCCTTTCCCCTACTAGTACATGCAGTAGTAAAGTCTACACGGGTGCCAAGGAGGCCGCCCGGGTAGGGTGTGAGACAAGTATCATTATGCCACCACCAATGATGTCTATGTGTAATCCAAATAGGTGTTCGCAAGTAAGAGTGCGTAATAAACTGCAAGTATGTAAAGCAAAGTAATAAACAACCCTCTCGCTCAGGTTCCAGAAGGACACCTGGTGGGTCTACCTACTTCATCTCATGGTTGGTAATCTAAACAAATCACTATAGTATAAGTACATAAATATAGGTTATCAATTGCATGAGGTAAACATGCCTATCATCCATAAGCATTGTAGCTGGCATGGGGAAGAATGCCTCCCACCCATAAAGGTTATATAGGCATGAGATATGAATGCTTCCCATCCTATTACACAGAGGTTCATCTGGAACGGGGTAAGAATGCTTCCCACCCACACACGGAGATTCATCTGGCATGGGGTAAGAATGCTTCCCGCCAACACACGGAGAGTCATCTGGCATGAGGTAAGAATGCTTCCTGCCCACACACCGAGATTCATTTGGCATGGGGTAAGAATAACTCCCTCCCACACACAGGTTATCACAAGCATGTCAACATAGTAAAGAATAACCATTCACATCACAATATATATAAGGAAATCCATCTTATAATATCACATAATCACATCTCAAGGAAACATACATTTCAATTCATTTAAGGGGTTCAGGCTATCTAATTCTAGCCAACCTCTAACCAAGTCATCTCATTTTCCTAACATGGAAAATGCCTTTTAATACATATTGTTAAGGTCCAAAGGTGAAAAAGGGACAAATCTCAAGACATATCACCTATGGTTGACCAATCCTGGTCCACACCTCATCTAAACACCCTAACAAGGTTAGATTCATCAATATCATACCACACTGGTCATTTAGATATGAAGTAGCCATTACAAATAAGGGGACTGGCGAAAGACAAACCACGACACGACGATAATAACTCAAAAAGGTGAAAACCCAAAATGGAAACCACGTGACCACCTACCTTTGGGCTGTAGATATAGGCTCGCTTGATATCGACCTCAGATTCATAGTAGGTTGGAAGAGATCTGAGTTTCAGTCCAATACCCTATAAATAAGGCATATGAGCCTGCGGTAAAACAGCGAAAAGAATACAGAGATTCACCGAGTAAAGAGGGGTCCATGAGGTAAGCCTTACCGAGGGTGATCCAACTTCTTTGACAGATCAAAGAACGATCACCAGATGAAGAATCCACAAGGGAAAGAGTGAGAGAGAGATTTTTGGAGCTCAAAGAGGGCTCCCCTCTATTCTGTCCGCAAGAGGGAGGAAAATAAAAGAGTTATGGTTAAATAGAATTTAAGGAAAATGGTAATTTTTACGAAGAATAGGGTTGCACGGTTTAGGCGCACGGTTTACCAAACTGTTCTCAAACCATGTGCACCTAACTGCCTCCCAGACAAAAGCCTCATGCCTGTGCGGCCTAGTCCACATGGCCGTGTGGCCCTGAAGGTGCCCCTATCTTCAGTCGCACGGTTTTCCCTAAACCGTGTGCAGACCATGCGTAGGCTGTGCGCCACTGTCTCAAAGTCCATTTCTCAAGATCTCGGGCTCTGAACAAACCTTGGACACTTCTAGGACATTTGTTAGGATATTACACACATTATAAAAGCTTAAAGGAAAGATTTGAAAGAAAAACTAACGATCCGTACCTTTTTCAGGGATTCAGGTCATTACAACCTCCCCTCGTTAAAGAAAATCATCCCCGAGTTGGCCTTCCGAGGGTACAGAGGTGTCATCCACAAAAAGCTCTCGCCATTGAGAATGTTTATCAGCCTCTCGCTCCCAGGTCTCATTCTGTACATGGTCATGCTACCATAACACCCATACAAGAGGAGCAGAACTGCCACAGATTGTATTCATGCTCCGGTCAACAATTCACATTGGATACTCCTCAAAGGAATCATCCATATCCAGTTCAACCTCATCAGGCTAAAAACATGAGTTGGATCTGAAAAGTACCAGCATAGCTGAGATACATGAAAAAAATCGTGCATGGCCTGATATCTCTACAGAAGTGAAAGCTGGTAAGCTAGAGGTCCGATTTGATTTATCACCTCAAAGGGTCTTACGAACATCGAAGAAAGATTACCCTGCTTCCGTATACATATTTTCCCCAACCTGGGTGAGACCTTTAAGAAAACGTAGTTCCCAACCTCGAACTCAAGAGGTCGCCGGTGCTTGTTAGCATAGGACTGATTTCTAGACTGAGCTGTCTACATACACTTACCAATAAGCTGTATCTGCTCTATAGTCTCCTGCACAAGACATGGTCCTAGAACAGCTACCTCCCCTGCTTCAAGACAACACAAAGGTGGGAGATAAGGCCTACCATATAAGGATTCATAGGGAGCCATCTCAATGGTATCCTGGAAGCTATTGTTATAAGTGAACTTGGAAAGAGGAATGTGTTTCTCCCATGAACCTCTAAAATCAAGAACACATGTATGTAACATATCCTCTAGTACTTTTATAGTCCGCTTGGTCTGTCCGTCAGTCTGCGGGTGATAGGCCGTGCTCAAAAGTACGAGCATACCCAAGGCCTTATGTAAACCCTATCAGAACCGAGATGTAAAATAAGGATATCCGTATAAGACAACAGAATGAGGTACTCCGTGAAGCCACACTATTTCCTTGACATAATGTCTTCCCAAGTCATTAACTGTGAAGGTCTCCTGCACCGGTAAGAAATGTGTGACCTTCATCAGACGGTCGATGATAACCCATACTGCATCATTACCACGAGGTGACTTGTGTAAACTGTTTACAAAGTCTATAAAAACATTATCCCATTTCCACTCCGGAATGGACAACGGCTGTAAGAGCCCTGCTGGACACTGATGTTCCGCCTTCACCTGCTGACAGGTGGAACAACGCATGATAAAACCAGCTATCTCCCACTTCATGTTAGGCCACCAGTACTATCTTCGCAAATCACGATGCATTTTGGTGATGCCTGGGTGAACTGCCCATGCTGAGGCATGGAAATCCCTCATCATCTCCTCTCTGATTTCTTCTGGGACCCATACACGCCCATAGAACAATAAAGTATCACCTTCATCCATGGTCCAATCTATAGAGGCATCATCAGCGACACTTTATCGTAGAACAAGGCCTCCCAGATCTAATAACTGTCTTGCCCTGAACCGTTCCAAAAAGAGTAGATGTCACCGCTAAGGCTGAGAGAACAGTTTGACCCTGACCCTCTTGAACCTCAATGTGCTTCTCTGAAAATAGGTCCATCATCATCCACTCCTCATTAGATTCCCAAACCACTTGTGACTGGGTCTTTCGACTGAGCGCATCGGCTACTGAATTTCCTTTCCCAGGAGTGTAGGCCAGTTCGAAATCAAAGGATTGCTGGTACTCGACCCCCCTACATTGCTTGAGATTTAGATCCCGCTGAGTGAAGATATATTTGAGGATTTTGTGGTCAGTGAATACCACAAAATGCTCTCCCAACAGATAGTGTCTCCAACAGCGTAAGGCATATACAACCGTTGCAAGATCAAGGTCGTGCGTCAGATAATTCCATTCATGAGCCTTTAACTAACGATAACCATACGCAATGAATCACTTGTCCTGTATCAAGAAAGCTCCAAGCCCAACACCTGATGTGTCACAATAGACCATATAAGATCTTCCTGGCTCTAGAAAGATTAGTATTAGTGCTGAAGTTAGTCTACCCTTCAGTTCCTGAAAAGCTACTTCACAAGGTTCTGAACAATCTAATCTCACCCCCTTTTTGGTCAAAGCTGTAAGCGGTGCTGCTAGGCGTGAAAAGTCCTGAATGAACCACCTATAATACCCAGAAATTCCCATGAAACTCCTAATTTCAAATATGTTCTTGGGATACTCCCAATAAATCACAACACTCACCTTCTCAGGGTCAACTAAAACTCCAGACTCAGAAATAATGTGACCAAGGAAGTGAACCTTATCTATCCAAAAGTGGAATTTAATGAGCTTAGCATAAAGATAATGCTATCTTAGTGTATTCGGAATGATCTAAAGGTGGGTTTCATGGTCGTGTCTCGAGCATGAATAGACTAAGATATCGTCCACAAATACAACCACAAAAGAATCAAGGTAAGGGTGAAAAATCTGATTCATAAGATCCATAAACACTGCAGGTGCATTCGTAAGCCCAAACGTCATGACTAGGTATTCGTAGAGACCATACCTGCTCCTGAACTCCATGCGAGGTATGTCCAAAGTCCTAACACGCACTTGGTGATAGCCTAACCTCAAATTTATCTTTGAAAACACCTTCGCTCCTCGGAGCTGATTGAAGAGGTCGTCAATTCGAGGTAAAGGATACCGATTCTTAATAGTCAGCTGATTTAACTTATGATAATCCACGCTAAGATGAAGGATACCATCTGCCTTCTTGGTAAAAAGAACCAGTGATCCCCAAAGAGAAGTACTGGGACATATAAAGCCTTTTTCTTTCAGGTCCTCCAACAGACTCTTGAGCTCCAGAAGTTCCTTAGGTGCCATACTATAAGGAGGAATGGTCACTGGTGCTGCTCCTGGTATGAGCTCAATAGTAAATTCCACCTCTCACACTAGAGGTAGACCAGAGAAATCATTAGGAAGACATCACTGAAATGGTCCACCACAGGAGGATAAACAGAGGGTTGTAACCCTTGGTCATTGAGATAATGATTGGAAACCTGTGTCATGACTCCACCTAGACTCTGGTGTTCTGGTCCTGCTCATGTCACACTAAGATCCCATTCTCCCTTATGCATATGTGTGTCACCCTCTGGTGATGTAAACACCACCTTCCGACAATAGCAGTCAATCCGGGCTCTATAGGGAACTAACCAGTCCATCCCAATTATTACATCAAAACCTGTCATATCCAAAACATACAGGTTCCACATGAAAAGGTAACCTCCCACCTCAAGGGGAAAATTATGACAATGTCGAACGCCCTCTGAATGGAAACCTAATGGGGTATCTAATGTGATCATGCCATGATATGACTCAACGTTAAGGTCCAAAATTCCAATAATCGCCTCCGATATAAAAGAGTGAGAAGTACCTGTGTCAAACAAAATAGTTACTAATGTTGAGGCAACTAGAACCGTACCTCATACAGTAGATGGTCCGGTGTACTGCTCCTATGGTGTAAGATCGACTGCATACAACTGGCCAGTAGCACGACCCTGAGTCACAACCAGGCTACCCTGAGCAGACCCACCCTGCTGGCGCTGAGAGTCATATGCCTGATTACCTCTACCTCGACTGCTGCCATGGCCTGATCAGCCAACGGTATTCCAGCCGCCTGACTGACGTGATCCTACCATTCCAGCACTAGATCATGGAGTAGGTACAGATCCCTGCTCACTAGGACCTGGAGAAAAATTCCTGCATAAATGGTGGAGATGGCCCAACCTACCACAACCTCTGCACTCCACTGGATTTCACGTACACTGCCTCCTCATATGTCCTATCACCCAACATTAGTGATAGATAGGAGTACCGCCTGAGAAAAGGGACTGAGCACCACTAACACCATGAGAGTCCTCAGAACGCCGCTTCTTCCCAAAAGCATATCCACTCGAAACCTTAGGTGTCGAACCGCCCTAGTTCACGCTGTCCGCTTCTCTCAATTTTCTCTCTGTGATCAAATCCTGATTGACAATCTCTGAAATGGTCATCAACCTGAACACATTAACCTGTGACCGGATGGCGTAACACAACCCATCCTCAAAATGCCTAGCAGTCGTGCGATCATCAGCAGCTAGTGTAGGAGAAAAACGTTGTGACTCAGTGAAATGGGATGAATATTCCATGATTGTCATGGTCCCATGCTACAGATTCATAAAATCTATAGCTCTATCAGCCCTCAAAGTCTGGGGAAAGAAATAATCATAGAAGACTATCTGGAAATCAGTCCAGATCATATCTCTCTACTGTCCTGACTGGGTTATGACATCCCACCACCTCCTGGATGAACCACATAGCATATAAGCTGCGATCTTGAACCTCCGCTCTGGAGGCGTCTCGAGGTGCCCGAAGATAGTCAAAATAGCTTCCAACCAGGACTCCGCAGCAAGTGGTCCGTCATCTCCCATACAAGTAAGAGGATGCTACGACTAAAACTCATGGGTCAACTCTGCCATACTTAGGGAAGGTCGAACTCCACCTTACATAATCTACATCATACGGAAGA
Source organism: Viscum album (assembly GCA_963277665.1). Lineage (NCBI taxonomy): Eukaryota > Viridiplantae > Streptophyta > Magnoliopsida > Santalales > Viscaceae > Viscum > Viscum album. The sequence continues at coordinate 617,899,453 of OY728130.1, read as the reverse complement.
ATCTCTCATGGAACAGGGCATTGGCTCCCATCTCATGAATAACAAGAGGTTCTATGGGTGGCTCGACAGGAAGATCAACTGGCAGCTCAGGGCCCACCACCTCAGGAACGTGATCGTCGCCGCCTTCAGCGCATGCGACTCGAGGAAATATCAGAGGAATAGTGCTACAATCCCAAACGAACATCTCAAAAGAATAAAACAACAAAATTTAATGGTTGAACTCTAGAATCTAGGACATGTACTATGCCTTCCTACCTCTAAAACACCTATCCACACCCATAGGAATTCTTAGTAAAACCTGTAACTGTTCCAATTTAACTTAATCCAGTGACATGACATTTCCCAGCCCATAAGGGCCCATACTCCTCATGAACTGAAAGCTGACACACACTTGGATGTCATTTCTCATTTACTTGTGCTAATCCAGTATTTGAATTTCTTTTAAAGCAACTGATTGATTTAGTTGGAATGTCATTTTCTGATCCATAAGGGCCCATACACCTTATGAACCAAAGAGTGACACCCACAAAAACCACATCAATCCTCAATTCAAAACCTGTAACAAGAGTTAGCACAATTGCACACATATTAATAAGGCATGGAAATAAATAACAGGCAATTCTCACTGAAAATTTAAATGTGGCATGTCAAGATGCATGGACTAATCATATTGTTCCTATCGTGATGCATGTTCTAATGCATAACCCTCATTTCATCAGGTCGAACCCTAAAATCCAAACTCCAACATTGAAAATCTAAATAACATCCCAAAACATGTGAAGCACCCAATGGTGAAACAGTATCAACAGTAAATAGCAGAATCAAAAACACCATAATTTAGGAAACTTGGTCTTTTCCCCGTACATGGGTTCGCAATGCCCAAGTACGACTTATAAATAAGTCCCTAAGAATTCCCATTCTCCAAGTCTATCATCACCAAATAGTAAAGCAAGAAAGAAAGAAAACCTCTGATACAACTTTGTGACGTCCCGGACCTGGCTGCCCCTCAACCCGATCCCCGAGCCTGGTTAGCCACATGACCCCTGGCTCATCTCCCCATAGGTCAGGGGTTATCGACTAACAGCAGGGGTGTAATTCTAAGTCAGTGGGGAGACTGTACCCCCATGTCAGAGTACACAATGGTATAACAGCAAAGTAATAAAAATAGCAGAAGCACAACCAATGGTAAACATGAGAAAAAGGTAAATATACAAACCAAACAACAGAAGGAAGAAGAAAAACCCTAATAAATATACAAAAGCCACATAGGCAGTGTCTGATACAAAATGGATGCATGGAATGCCTATAAAATGGAAATAGATGGAATACATGACATACATTAATACAAAAAGAGAACAAAAGTATTCCACGAGCATCCCTAGACAAGCTCGGTCCTCTGCTCTAGAACACTAGCTAGAACATACATGTATCAACAACCTAAATATGGATGCTTTCCCTTACTAGTACCTACAGTAGTAAAGTCTAAAGGGGTGCCAAGGAGGCCGCCCGTGTAGGGTGTGAGACAAGTCTCAATAGGCTACCACCATCGATGTCTACGTGTAATCCAAATAGGCGTTCTCAAGCAACAATGCATAATAAACTGCAAGTAAGTAAAGAAAAGTAATAAACAACCCTCCTGCTCAGGTTCTGGAAGGACACCTGGAAGGTATACCTGCTTTAGCTCATGGCTGGTAATCTGAACAAATCTCCAGAGTATAAGTACATAAATATAGGTTATCACTGGCATGAGGTAAACATGCCTCTCGTCCATAAGCACTATAGCTGGCGTGGAGAAGAATGCCTCCTACCCATAAAGGTTATATAGGCACGAGGTATGAATGCTTCCTGTCCTATTAAAAAGAGGTTCATCTGGCATGGGGTAAGAATGCTTCCTGCCCACACATGGAGATTCATCTGGCACGGGGTAAGAACGCTTCCCGCCCACACACGAAGATTAATATAGCATGGGGTAAGAATGCTTTCCGCCCAAACACGGAGATTCATCTGGCATGTGGTAAGAATGCCTCCCGCCCACACACAGGTTATCACAAGCATGTCAACACAGTAAAGCATAACCATTCACATCACAATATATATAAGGCAATCCATCTTATAATATCACATAATCACATCTCAAGGAAACATACATTTCAATTCATTTAAGGGGTTCAAGCTATGTCATCCTAGCCAACCTCTAACCAAGTCATCTCATTTTCCTAACATGGAAAATGCCTTTCAAGACATATCGTTAAGGTCCAAAGGTGAAAAAGGGACAAATATTAGGAAATATCACCTATGTTTGACCACCCCTAGTCCACACCTCATCTAAACACCCTAACAAGGTTAGATCCATCAATATCATACCTCACGGGTCATTTAGATATGAAGCATCCATTACAAATAAGGGGTTTGGAGAAAGACAAACCACAAGACGACGATAATAACTCAAAAAGGCAAAAACACAAAATGGAAACCATGTGACCACCTACCTTAGGGATTTAGATGTAGGATCTCTTGATATCGACCTCAAATTCGCAGTAGGTTGGAAGATATATGAGTTTCAGTCCAATACCCTGGAAATTGGGTATATGAGCCTGCGGTAAAACAGCGAAATGAATACCAAGATTAATCGAGGAAGGAGGGGTGTGTGAGGTAAGCCTTACCGAGGGTGATCCAATGCCTTCGACGGATCGAAGAACTGTCACCAGATGAAGAATCCACAAGAGAAAGAGTGAGAGAGACACTTTTGGAGCTCATAGAGGGCTCCCCTCTGTTCTGTCCGCAGGAGGGAGGAAAAGAAAAGAGTTTATCCTTAAATATAATTTAAGTAAAAATGGTTATTTTTACCCAGAATAGGGTCGCACGGTTTAGGAGCACAGTTTACCAAACCGTGCGCACCTCACTGCCTCCCATACAAAAGCTGCATGGTCGTGCGGCATGGTCCGCATAGTCGTGCACCCCTGCAGGTGCCCCTATCTTCAGCCGCACTATTTTCCCCAAACTATGTGTAGACTATGCTCAGGCTGTGTGCCACTATTTCCAAGTCCATTTTTCAAACTCCCGGGCTCCGAACAAACCCCGGACACTTCTCGGACCTTCCTTAGGATGTTACACACATTATACAATCTTAAAGGAAATATTTGAAAGAAAAACTAACAATCCCTACCTTTTCCAAAGAGTCGGGTCATTACAATAATATAATAAATAATTAGTATACCCAATATTTAAATGAAATTAAGTTTATAGTACAAAACATGTCTTAAAGAAAGGATTTTGAGACAAAAAATATTACGGTAATGGTAATGTAAGACTCAAGATAAAATAAAAGGGTTGACCTGAAATGGAGATTAAAATATCATGAAATGGAAAATATTGATTATACTTTGAGGTAATTTTTATAGTGAATACATCATATAATATAAATGATGGTTCACAATATCAAATATTCCTCATGGAATTGAAAATATAAAAAAATAACCCTTACAACATTGGTATATTTTGAATCAAAATCCCGTGAAATATAGAATGTGAAATATATTTTTAAATCCATTAAATTGAATGAAAAATATCTGAAAAATAAATCCATGGCTAATATATAAACCATAAAAGGAAAAAGGTGTTGAATATGAATAATATCTCAATGAACCAAAATTGAGACAAAAAACTATGACCTTAGTTCCTAATTTATTTTATGCATGTGCCTAATATCCTAATTAATAAAATTAGGTTTATTAACAATTATCTTAAGAAACCTTTACATATAAATTTCAATTTTCAAGGCTGATTTATTATCATATGTTATTTATTTATTAAATATTGTTTTCTTTTGGCGGTTATTGGAGGTGGTTCGGTCGATTTAGTTGGAACTTCCTTGATATATTAACTATGGTCAAAGTTTTGTAAAATAACTTCCTAATTTCTATAATTATAGAGCTGTATGTATTTTATTTTTTCCATTATCAAATGTTTTTTAAATATTCATATATTTTCCCAAATGGACTCAATTTAATAAAGGTTCCTTGATATGTTAACTTTAGGCGGTTAAGTTTTCATGGACTGTTTATTATTAATATCACTTATATAATGTAAAATTTTATCTTTAAATAATACCAATAATTTAATAATTTTTTTATACGTTAAATTCAATTTTAATTTCATTCATGTTAAGTGGTAATGAAAACTAGAACACATCATTCATGGAGGCGGTAGTTCATACGTACGCATGACAATATATTTATTTTTCAAATGGTTTTAGTAGAGGGTAGAAAAGTGATGCTACATTAGTATAATAAAATTTAATCATATAAATAATACTGAAATTATCATACTTTTATTTATATAAAATATTTTAGGGGGTAAAATGAGAAAAGTACTAAGAGAGTTTCATGGAGAACATTACCTGTTCCTTTGGATGTTCTCCTTTATATAACACCTTAAGACTCCTTAGCTTGTTTTTTATGGATTGAAAAAGGATTATATGACTTGGGTATGGGTTTTAGGATATAATATAGAATATTTGTTTTTCAAATATAAAGCTTTTTAATTTTAGTATAGATGTGGTGGAAGCGATCCCCTTTTATAAGTGAAGAAAATGATACTTTTGTAAATAACCATTATTTTTCAATGATAGAATGACACTATTCAAGGGTTAATGGCTCAAAAAGTTATAAATAATGAATTTTGGGTGATATAAGGTTGTTAAACCCTCCACCATTCATTTTCAAAAAAAAAATTAAACATGTTTTAAGTCTTTTACCACTATATTTTTACATTTTACCATTTCGGTGTTACCTGGATAACTAGTTTTTACCCACGTAATTTATATTTAATTAAAAATATAATTTAAACCACATTAATTTTTTGAAGTTATAAATATAAATTTCGGCACCATATAATCTATTTGAATTTTTAAATAAGATTAAATTAACCTTTAAATTAAAATACTTTATACTTAGAAATACTTTTTTGTAGAAAAATGTTGTTTTTACAATTAAGTATTCTTAATATTATTTAACATTAATTACAAAATAAATTAATAATAAAATATATGTATACACGTTTAAAAAAAAATTCATGTCTATATCAAATATATCATTTGAATTCATTAGACAAAAATTAGACAAGATTAATAAAATAATTATTTAAAAATAACCCTATCACCATTATCCTTATCATTAACTTTAATTTTATTAACCAAAATCTTATTCAAAAAAATTAAAATTAAAATATTATTTAATATGAAAATTTTTATCAAAATTTTATAATTCATTTTGTTAGATTTAATTTTAATAAGTGACGAAAACTAATTTTTAATACAAACGAATTAGAAACTATTTTTAGAGTAAAATATTACTTAAGTTTCTTAAACATTAAACATGGGTACAATAAATTTAAAATATATTTTAAAAGAATAAAATTACTCCTTAAATATATTTTTAGTCAAATAAAAATGTTTATAATTTGTAATTAATACATAATTCATGATAAAGTTATAAACATTGCAGTATTATTGCAAATGATATTTTTTCACTATTTATAAAAAATCAATTATTTTATAAAAATATCAAATATTAATCATAATAAAATTATGAAAGGATGAATTCAAAACTTAAGTTCATTTTCTAAATTAAAATTCCAAACATTGTGAATTTAATTTTAAAACAAAATTATAAAAATATAATTAAAACTGTTTCATAAGAAAATAACTTTTTAAAATATTAACTGTTTATATTATCATTTTTTATCAATTAATAATAAAATTGTTATTAATATATTATTAATATAAAAATATTTTTTATCCATAATATATTTATTATCTTGAAATAAATTTCGTTGAATCAAATTTTATAAGGGTGGAATTTTAAAGCATAAATCAGTTTTATTTGTAATTTAACTACACTAATTACAATTTTTAATTAATTAGTATTAATAATAACCTTTACTTTTGTTTCTAAATATATTTCATAAATTTATTACTAATATTATTACCTTCCAATTATATGAGAACATTTTAATGGTTATATATTATTCCTTGGTTCGTTGAGGTTCAATGTTGCATGTGAAGCAAGTAATTAAACACATTAGGATTGAAAGGAAAATATAATTTAAAATATCAAGGTGTTACACGATCTCATATACTCAGGGAACCCTTGGTACCTATCCCTATATCAATTTAAATGAAACATGTATATATTAGTAAATCATGTATAAATAGGCATATGGATTTGTATCAAAAGTGAACACCTACCACCATCATGGAGCTACCATCCTTGACAAGCTTCGTTGAACCCCACCCAAGCCTCACCATGATTCTGAACACCTATATCATTCCATGTTACAATAATAATTAATAATAAAATTTTATAATTAATTATTAAAATTAAATTATATAGTAATGTTTTCCTAAAAACTTACTAAGCTTCATCTCTGCACTGAAATTGCTTTCGATAACATGTGATCATCCTCCCGAGACACCCTTTATGCAAGTTGAGAAAGATCCCCATTATACTCATCTAATTCCACTATTCACCAGTGTAATCAATACCCAATCCCTTGTTAAAATACTACCAAAATCACAGGACATCAATTAAAAACTAAAAAAAGGGATTTTCGAGGATAAACACACCTAAATACACTAACATAACACACCCAGAATCACCCCATGCCATGGAGAATCGATAGAGGGAAGGGGGAGGAGCACTGTCCAAAATGGCTTCCTCCCATCGATCAAATCCCCAAAAAACCCCCAAAACCAATAGTAAAAATACATATTTCCCTTGTCTAAAGACACACCCAATCCTTATTTATAGTAAAACTAGGAGGGGTCGTAGAGCAATGAGTTATTGTTTATGACATTCTTACTGTGTGACTAGGAGTTTTAGTATAAATTCCCACATATATAAATCACTTTTGAGGGTCTATATCTCTTATTAATATGAATTATTTCACCCATAACCATTAATTACATGAAGGACACCAGGAATAGGGGCCTCCCTCAACCAAGCCTTGTTCACAACATAACCTACCCAAGCCATTACATGAACTGATGTAGGATGTTGAAATTTAGTAGCAGTTAGTCAAAATCATCTCCAACTTTCACATTATAAACTGAGCTACCAACCATACCTCTCTCCAAATCCAAAAAAATATCATTGAGATGCTCTAACACTTAAATTTATGATCTGAATCATTATTCATGGAAAGAACCACACTCTAGATCAAAAATTCAAACTTCCTATCAAAATAATGACTTAGAAATATTTTTGTCTTTAAAAATCATGGGAGTTGAATCTAGAAATCCTACTGATCAAAGAAGAAAAAGGTTTGTGGGAGAATATTTATTTTATAATATATTTAGACATAGATCATTATATTATTGGTATAATGTGAAAACTACTATGAGAATTGAGATCCCAATATTTAGGGGGAGAAAAGATGTAAAAAATAAAAAACCATAGATGAATGAAAATTAGCATTTTTTATTATCAATTTTTTATGAGGAAAATATGAAAAACCTCAAGATACAAAAAAAAACCATGAAAGTGAATAACCTATATCAAGACTAGAAGATCTGTCCCTCCCCAGCAACTGCATCGTGATGACAAGATTTCACCATCGCATGACCGCTCGACTAGCTATCCTGTGTAGGTTTGCATGGGCGTGCTACTGATGGCAGATACATACCCTCTTCAACTTCCAAATATGAATGGTATTATTAGGATACATATTAATACTCTAAAACTCATATAAAGTAGATCTATGTAGTGTGATTATTGAAAACATACAAAAAAATCAACAAAAAAAATCAAGAATCGAACTATAGATTCAAAACCCATCTTATTCACCCAAAAACAAAAGTAGACTCAACCCAAATGAAGTCATTAATAGAATAAAAAAAATTCATCTAGGACCAACACACGAATAGGAAAACCACATAAAAATATTCAGACTTTTAACTTCTATTCCAATGCCAGAATTCATCACGGACAACAGATCCAAATCCAAGTGTAAAGATCTCCGATGCCATGGGGTTCCCATTGCATCTCATTAGACACACTAGAGAAGACTGAATCCCGAACCTAGAAACACAAAAAATAGAAATTCCAAAACTAAAAAAATGAATGCAAAGAAACGATGAACCAAATTGGAATCCCAAATGAACTCACCAAAGAACAAGAATCACAACACCCAAATGGGTCAACCAACATCGAAGCCGTAGTACAACCAATTCCAATACAAGAAATTAACAAACAAACAAGATTTAATGATCATCATTATCTTCAGATCTCACCAAAAGGGCCTCACTGTATGATGTCACAAACATCATGAACCACTAAAACACATCCAAAAACAAAAATGAATGCAAAAATAGAAAACAAAACATCACCAGCATGCTAGAATGAAGTCCCAACACAACTAGATCCCATCATCGCCAACCATGTCACTCGTAGAGACCACAATGAACCACCTTGGACACCTACTGGAGACAAGGAAACATCCCTCAGGCCACTAAAGCTGGAACCCGAACATGGATTGTCACTACGCTGCCAAGGGATCCCTATCCAGTGAAAGAGATTTGGGTGAGGAAAGTCTAGAAACAGTGTAAAAAATCCGAGATGGACGAGCCCATGAATACGATACCACTGCGACAGGGGATCCACCACTACGATCTCACCAAGCATGATACATCATGGATTTTTGAATGCAAGACTTTAATGTGACTATTGATGGAAAAAAGATTGAAAATAATAAAAAATTATTCTAAAATAAAAATAAATGGACTGACATAGTGAAGAACTCTCTCAAGAAGCCATGTGGAAGCACCAAGAAAGATGATCACACACAAAAGGAATGTGTAATAATTTGTATAGTTTATTTAGAGAATTGAAAATAAGTGGAAGCATAATAGAAGGAAAAAAATATAAAAAATATAATTCAATATAAATATGAGCATATATTTCTTGAGAGGTTGTCAAAAATTGACAACCAAAAATATCATGAGGTGATATGTGTGTGGTTAGAGAAATATAGTCACAACTCAAATGACTTTATAACCATCACTTCAACCCAATAAGATATTATAATGAATATAGAGTCTATACCAATTGATAATTTTTCCTTGATGGATTATAAGAAGAAAAATGTCCCACACAAAGAGGAAGATAAAAGGGATAAAGTATCCATATTATCTAATATTTACATGAAATCTATAAAAACATGCATGAAGAATATTCTTTAATATGGAGCAGAAAAGTAAATAGTATCATGGTTGAGAATATATCCTCATACTTGTTTATATGACTAAGGATCAAATGAGGCTCCACCTTATTACCTTATTATCTATGTTTTAGCTTTGTACTAACCATTCAGAGAATTATAAGTGACTATTGTTATAAAATAGAGAACTAATGAATTAAAATAATATTTAATAACAATTCTAGATATGAAGATATCACAAACATGGAATTATAAATCAAATATGATTATAAATAAAATTTAATAAAAATATCTACCTTGATGAAAATGGCGAGGAGTGTATTTTTGAGGGAGATATAGGTGTATAAATTCTTGAGAAGATATTATAGGTTTATATTTCATGAAAATTTTAATTCTCAAATGTGCATAAAAAAGTATCATTTAAGTGGTATGGTTGTCAATTATAACATCCTTAATTTATCAATAATTGGTTCATATATTAAGGGAGGGGGGGATCTTTTAATCGATGATAATAAAAGATAATTTTTTGGGGAATATATCAAGGTTAACTTCTAAAACATAAAATAGTTCTTGAATGTTTTTATTTAATGCGTTGAGATGAGTGAAGGATCATAGGTTGTAATTTTAAAAGAAATTAAGTTATCAATTGGAATTACTTTGTTTAATAATAAATATATATGGACAGTTGCTGAATGTGTTATGGTAATGAGTATGATTTGGTATCATTATCTCTTGATCAATGGAAAACATTTTTGTCTAATTAAAACCCTCATGATTTATATATTGATCATATATCATGTTGAATTTGAGTTGGTTGAAGAATGGTAAATTTCTTTAGTTTTAATTGATACCATCCTCTTTAATGTACATATTTTTATTAATAAGGGTGAGATAAGAAAGTGAGAGAAGTCAATGAGAAAATAGGGGAAGTAAAAACAAAAAAAATATTGAAATACCATTATATAGCATTGGTATTGAAAAAATATACAAAGGGGGAGATTGGTGATTTTTTATAATGTACCACTCTAGTTCATAGACACTTAGTGGTGACTGAACTGGGGGAGTCCCCATTGGATCTCAGGCATGACTCCTCATACACTAGAGGCTGCCAACTAGTAATGGGGGTTTAGGGTAGTATCTCAGGGAGACTATACCCCTATATCATAGTATAAAATAAAATTTATATAAACCGAGAATCACCCATAACCTAAATTAGAGTATGCATAATCAATAACAATAATCAATAATAAATGAATATGGAAGAATACAATCATACATACTCATGATTATACATCAAGACTGATCTCCCACCAATCCAATCACATTTAAAAAAATAAATAGAAGAATGAAATAGATGAGGCTTAACTACATCCCACAACCACACTTCATTTTAGCCATGAAGTCCCATATAATAAATACAAATTTATCAACTATTCTGGGATGCTTCTCAACCTAAACCTGTAATCACTGAAGTCTTCCTTGAAAACCAATTTTCATGGACACCTGAGCTGGGTGTGAGTATAACTCAGTAGGGAACCGCCAATATCTCTCATAAATATCCATTAAATGTAGTTTATACTTGTGACATTCTTAGAAAAATTAATAAATAAATTGTGGAAGGATAAATAAATAACTACTATTGATCCTTAGGATTTTACATTGAACTTGGGATTGAACCAAACTTACTACAGCCAATGTTATAGTGTCTTTGAGCAATTCAGTTAATCATGAAAATCAAAACTAACCCAATGTTCATAAAGTAATTGGAATAACTACCAGATCAAAAGAGAATGTTCAAGGCCTAATATAGTAGAAGTTATCATTACTGCATCCAAGGATCATGTCCAAGGTATTTAGTAGTCATTAAATATAAATAAAAAACCCTATAAGGTAATCCTGATCATTCTATAGTCATTAGGTGTAATTTCCAAACCCCAAAAGGTAATCCTGAGTGTTCCATAGTAATCAAGGTCCTAGTATATACCTAGGAGGTAATCATAGGAGATCCATGGTCATCAAGATTCATTTATAAACCCCAGGAGGTAATCTTGAGCATTCCATAGTCATCATGCATCATTATTGAACCCCATGGGGTAATATTGAGAATTCCATAGTCATCACGAATCATCACAGATTCCAAGGGGATAACCCTAGGAAATCATCAACATCAGGCATAACTTTTGATTCCATGGGGGATAAACCTATGAAATTATCAACATCAAGTTCAAAGTCTGGATCAAATGAGAACATCCAAGGAATACCATGTTTCTAAATATATCTCGAAGTGTAGTACTTCCTCCTATAATTTATTACCATGGATGACCATATTCCCGAGACCGTATCATATAAATAAGTTCAACCTATTAAATTAAAAACTAGTAAACATCATAGTCATAACATGATCAAATCATTTATTTAGGTTCTAAGGTGACACCCAATATCATCACTACACATTCCCACCTATATCCTCTCACTAGTGTTAACATCTAATTGGGGTTACCCATCGGGGTCCCCTAATTCTCATAAAGAAAAAACACCCATCTTGGGTTCCCTTATCTCAAATACATTTCTTGGTTTAACAACCATTTATCAGAGGGTATAACACCCCACAAAATCTTCAAGTATCATCAAGGCATCACTAGCCTCTTAATTAAATCTTACTAGGTAGATGGACTCAAGACCAATCCCTTTCCTGGTCACTCTTGGTTGGAATGAACACCCAACCAATCCATCAACCTGCTCAGGTTTACCCACCCATATAATCATGTATCAATGGGGGAGGAACAATTTTCCCATGGTTATCTCAATAATCCAAATAGTTCTATAGAACCTCAAGGATTTACTAACTCAAACTAAGGTCATTCATTCTACCCCATCATATACCTCTAATTTGAGGTCAATAAGGCACCTATACTAAGAGATACTATATTTACATAAGCAAATACACCCCTCAAGGAGGTTTTAATTATCTAAAGGAATATTAATTATAATAAAGTAATCAACCATCAACAACCTCACCAATCAATATAGTGCCCATGGTTTATCATAGACTTGGTACTTCATTCAATTCACACAAAGCTATTTAATTTTAAATTAAAAAATTTAATCCATTTAACAAGTTTGACCTCCCTCAATGATGATACCACACACAAAATATTTAGAATAAATAAATAAATGGAAATACCATTGGAAATGTACATGGAACCACCTACATTAAACAAGTTATTTACCTTTTTAAGTAGAGCCTAACAACTCTCCCCTGAGCTCATCCCAGTGCATCCAGCCAATGACCATCCCTATGAGGCTCTAACACAAGACAGAATGTAAAATTTAATTAATTATATTCAAATTATAATTAATTAAATAATTATAACTAATTATTCAATTTATAATGATTTTGAATAATCACCAAAAAACTCATAGGCTGACCCTGTCACACAAAAAATATAACCAAACACCTGCTAACACCCCATGGAATACCTTTGAACTCATTATAAGAAAAATACCTAACACACATAATCAAATACATGGTAAAAATAATTAAATTTAGGCCATAAAACCTTAAGAAATACACATATCAACATACCTCAACCAAAATAGAACAAAACAACGTGCATACATCATTTCAGGTCCTACTTTATGTAAGATGGAAAAAAGAACCATCCAAATAGACCGATTCCAACATGCCCTAGTGGAACCAGAACCAAAACCCTAAATTGAGAAAACCAAATCAAGAGAAAAATTAGAAGAACAAATAATAAGTAAAATAATAGGAATAATATTATCTCTAAAATTGTGAAATTGATACCCAAAATGCCCTGAATCAAGTGGCGAGGAAGAGTGGGGGAGACACTAGCCAAAGCCTCCCCATGTGTACGTGACTTCCAACCTAAGAAAAAAGGGGTCAAGAACCTTTTAAAAGAATAATCCTAACCCTTTCATGGATTGAAACCATGGATCTTTCCATGAATCACTTGGGAACGGACCCCTATCCCTACCTTGATGATTTATACCATGAATCCCTACTATATAGAGTGAATGACCTATAATAGGTTTATCCTGATGCAAATCCACTCTGAATCCTATGTAAAGTTCTCTATAACAATTGATATGTCCAATGAACATCAAATAGTGTCTAATAACACATTTTATAGGTATTAAAACTCTCATAACCTTATTTTGAATCCCAATTCTCAAAATGAACCATCCCTCAAATAAAAAATTCAAATTTCTCATGAATTTCAAAACCTGTCTGGACACATGGTATTACAATATCCTCACCATATAACTTATCATAAACTAAAATCATCATCAAATATTCAACAAATATTATAAACCCAATTAGGTTATCAATTCCCAAACACTTTTCTTTTTCTATCTTAGAACTTCTAATGAGCTTCAATTGCATAACTCTACACACAAGGCATGTCATTTATCAAAAGTTGATACACCACTTATAACCATCACTAAAACATATTTATGAAAATCCATGATTTAAATCTTTATCAAGACACCACTGTGTCATTAGTAAAATTATCCCTATTATTATGATACTCTCCACTATAATATTCAGCTTATAATGCTCGATTTTGATCCATGGTGTTCCCCACCTTCAGAACCGCTTACTCGAAGGTATTCTCTAGTGGTATAATGATCTGCTCAGGGTGGTTTCAATTTCATTGCACCCAAACATATATAAAAATATAATTTAAAATAGGATAAAAACTCTCATATCTAATTCCAAACCAATGTAGATGAGTATCCAACAACTATGCATAGGTCCCACATATACTTACCTCTCATCGAAAAATCCCAACCAAACCTTGGAATACACCAGTCATAAAAAATATGAAAAACCCAATGCAGTCTCCAATCCACCACATCCAATATAACAAAAAACACTATCACTATGTTTCAACACATAATTCATCCCTTTAATCAAGTGATTAAATGGGTTTACCACCTAAACCATGTAATGAATTTGGTTCACCCTAGAAACACATGATGAAATGTTTTCAACCCCTAAAATAAGTCATGAATTTATAGTTTACCCCATGAAACACATGATAAAATAGGTTCACCCCCAGAACCATGTCATAAACTTGGTTTCACCCCTTAAAACATGTCGTGATTTTTTTACACCCCATGAATCACCCTCGAATCATACCAAAACTATCTTGATCTGGTTTTAAAAACACATAATCATCCAATATCTTATATGAATCGTAAAAATGGTATATAATATCCTAGAATCTATAAATATAGAGTTAATAGTTATATTTAATTATTAGTAAACAATACAAGAGTTATCCTAGGATCAAATAAATTAGTAGTCTTAGAAGACTAGATTCATTGATATAATACATTTTAAAATATAAGATACAAGATGAACACATTACTATAACATTATTATCCATTCTATTAAATCTTTGAAAATTATACAGTCCTACTATAGGTTTCTTGGGGAAAGGAAAAAAATAATGGTGAGATCAGATGGTCAGTATGGAGTAGCATACAATAGATTATTAAATAAAATAAACATGGAATTTGTTATATGAAAATAATAAATAAACAACATGAATCCATAATCAACTAAAACTAATGGAATTCTATATCCATGATAATAAATTAAAACATGGATAACAATAATCATTGATCGCATACTAATACAAATCATAATTTTGGATATCAAAACTTACTATCATATCATTGTGATAAGACACTTATCTTATTATGGGAAGAGGAATACACCAAGATACATCATATTTTGTCTCATGAGACATGTAAATTCATCTAGGTTATATATAATTCTATCTCCTACCCATCATATGATTAATTCCAATGAATTTACCATAAGAGTCATCAAGACTTTTCATACCATTTCATGAGAAACCTCTTACTGAATAAAACATGGATATCCTTATAATGATATATACAAAAATCAACTACTTCAATATTATATATAATAATTTATAGGTCTATGATAACATACCTTAATCAACTTATAATTTTTTAGGTAATTCCAAAGTAACATGAAGTGACCTTGTTAAATAAATATAGGGGTGAGGGTAACTTAAATGTATCAAGTTATCCATGGAAGATAGTATTTGGGTTCAATAGTTTTATTTGGTTAGATACCAAGTAAATGGTAAGAAGATTCCTTCATCATGGTTCATTAAGGGTGTTTGAATAATCCAAAGAATAACCCCCATGAGTGTCTCTCCAGGTGTGAAACCATAGGCCCACTCATTATGCATCAGGTTGGTGATTGAGTCAATGATCAACCAATATTATTTGGGGTGACTACCCCTAGGTGCATCTAATCCACAATTATATCCACCTTATAGTATGTATACATAGATTTATTTTCTAGTAAATTACACACAGTTTTAAATTACTAAAACAGAATATGGTTTTTCCACCCTGAAGAAGATTGAGTTTTACAATGGTTTTTGTAACTATTGAATAAAAATAAAATAATAGAATGATAAAAATATAGACATTTTAAATCCATTAAATTTCATTATTAATATGTAAAAAAGTCTTATGTGGAAATGCATATAGCAAAAAAAATGTGTTGATTATAACAAGAGTCCCAAAGAATGAATATTGAGACCAAAAAACCCCACTTATGGTTTGATTAGAAATTAAATCATAACCTATTGAAAGATATGGATTAATAATTATCTTAAAATAATTTTAATAAATAAATTTCTTGATATAAAATCCAAAATAGGTAGTATATACACTACATAAATGTAATTAGGTGCATAATAAAAAACTTTTCTCAAATAGAGGAATTTAAGACAAAAAAAGCTTACCACTTGTCTTAACTTACACAAAAATAATTTAAACTCCTTTATCATAAACATATATATTGTAATAACTTGATTAATAACCTTAAAAATATATATTTTCATCAATATTATTCATAAATATTCATTTTCTACATGAATTATTCTGATATTCCACATTTGTGTTTATAATTTTGATAGTTTGTACTAGTTTCATAATAGCGAGATTTTTATTCATTATTATTGAAATTTTAATTGTTAATATATAATTAAATTTACTTATAGGTATGATTTATTATAGTTTATAATGTTTTAAATTAATTTTTGAGTGTTTTAGACCTTATCCGTGAAAATGAAGTCAATAATAAGCTTGTTTTGGTGATTTTTGATGAACAAAGGGTTTTTAATTAAGTGATGAATAATATATTGATATAATATCTCATGGAAAAAATTCATTTACAAATTTATATCATATTATATTATTAAATAAATTTTCATAGTCATCCATGATATAAGTGAATATTATTTTCAAGTAGATTGTTAAACTGACCCAAACATGAACATACCTTGATTTAATGAATGATTATGAGGTGGTTTTGTTATAATATCATTATAATAGAATAATAATGATATTATTTATTGTTTATTAGTTTAATATATCATAATATGGATGAATTATAAAAATATATAAAGGATATTAAAATCTTACATGATTTGAACAACATATTATCTTCTCAGCCAATTTATTTTAAACGATTAAATTAACATTGTTAATTTTTTAATAATATAATTAATAGTTTATCTAATTAACCATGCTAGAAAATTAATTATACTATAAAAATAATATTATCCTTTAATACCTTCATTATGTTAAACCTTATAAGCAGGTGAAAGAAAATGAAACACATTGCGTCTTGGAAGCAGAGTTCTGCCCAATGCACAAATGATGGTTTTGTTTTTCTTAATAGATAGGGAAAATGAATAATAATTATAATACAATTAATATAGTAACATAAAATTATATAAATGATAATGGAATTAGTATATTTTTTATCTATAATAACTTTTAAATTAGATAATTACGAAGAAAACTATCTTGTCGATAATACTCACGTTGGGGACTTGAATTTTCCTTAGAAGTCTCCTCAGAAATGAAGGCATTATGCTAAATAATGGTGACTAGAATCACATAGTTGTGAAATAATATTATAGAGGATTTAAAAATGGTATGTTTTCAGGAGGAAAATTAATTTTTTGGAGTTCCATAAAGGGGTGGTGAGAGGCCCCTTTTATAAGTGGTAAAAATGACATTTTTTGTAAATATTTCAACATAATTTAAAGGGAGAAAATGTAAAAAATGTAAAGTGGATAAAAAAATATTAAATAATAGAGTCTTAAATATATAAGGTCAATAAAAAACACATAAACTCAATTATATACTTGTTTTTATCATTTTTTGGCCTATTAACCCTTGAATTATTACTTTTACCATTTTAGCTTTTACAGCAGTAATAGGTTTTTTCCTATGGTAAATTAATATTTATGCATAAAAATAAAGTGATAATTATAAGATAATATTGAAGTAAAAATTTTAAATTTGAAATCTATTTTTTTATAATTCAACTTCTATGCAAGATTAAAATTAATTTTAATATGAAAAATATATAATATATTAATTAATTTTGTGAAAATTATTACTAAAGTTCCAAAATACCAATCATGGGTCTGTAAAATATAATTAATTTCTTAAAATTTATAATTTAATTTTAAAATAAATATTTTTTAATTAAATTGTTTCATAAATTTCTTATATAATAATAATTAATAACGGTCCTAGTATTAGTAAAATCGGTATGTTACATTATTCACCTAATGTTTTTTGGAAAAATAAAAAAAATTCCTCTCAAGATAACATCATTTAGAAGAATTAAAAAATTATTTTTATTTTGTGAAAATAAGATTCTAAAATTTACTAGTTAATCATTTAAGTATACTTATGAATAAAGACTCTTTAGAGTGTGCATTGTGCGATAGTTCATGATATAGTGTTCACCTACGATAGCAGGGTCTCAGATATTACATTCTTCCCCCTTAAATAATTTCATCCTCAAAATTAGGGTATATATCATCTATTTAAAAAGTGTTTATATCCCTTCCTCATAGCTCCTTCAATCTCCCAGGTTTCATTTTCTTGTTTTTGATTTCGTCAAAGGACTTTCACCAATCGAGTTGTCTGATTCCACAATTATTTATCTTTTGTGTCAAGAATATAGAAATGTAAATCATTATAAGAAAACCAAAGCTCTAAATATATTCCCTCATATGTGATTGTATGAATTTAATCTAGTATGTATTTTCTTAGTAATGAAACATGGAAGATGTTGTGTACTTTAAAAAGGCTATGAGGCTTGGCCAATCAGTAAGCTACAACCCCAATTCTTTCAAGTATTTGAAAAGGAACAATGTACCTAGGGATTAAATTCCATTTTTATCAAATATTATAACTCCCTTCCATAGTGAAACCTTCAATAATACATGATAACAACATGAAATTCCATGTATTTACTTCAATTATCCATATAGATATTTTTTTCTACGTTGGGTTTTTTTAATGTGATCCTAAATAGTTTTCTCTTTAACAACTATCTCCTTTACAATATCTAGTTCAACTAACTTTATCTCTATAACTCCTTCCCAAAAAATTTCTCATATAATATCTATTCCCATAAAATTCTTTATATGGTTCTATCTGGATTCTCAAATAGAATATATTATTTTATATAAATTACAAAATAGGTAGATATTGATCCCACATACTTTGGAAGTGAAGATAGAATGATCTCAAAAAGTATTCCAAATTTCGGATAGTACTTTTAATCCATATATTAGTTTATGGATGATAGGCAGTGCTTAAATATATCTTAGTGTTGAGATATCCTTGAAGACTCTTCTATAATTTTGATGTCAACCAAGGGTCACAGTAAAAAACAATAGATAGAGGTTCCCCATGAAGCCATATGATTTCATTGATATATATCATAGTATGAAGATCAATGGGTATATCCTTCATTATCACTAATAAATGAACTGATTTATTAATATGATTAATTATGACCCATATAACATCATTCTTCCATGGAGTTTTTAGAATTCCAGTGACAAAGTCTATTGTAACATTTTACCACTTCTATATAGGTTATAGGTAGAGGTTACATGAATCCCATAGGATGTTTTCATTATGAATTCACCTAATTTCATACTAAGAATCTGGACACATAGTCCGTAATTTCCCCCTCTATACCATCACACAAAAAATTTTCTCTTAAATATCTGTATATCTTTATTCTACTAGGGTGTATAGAGAAATTTGATCTATGTGATTCATATATAATTTACATCTTCAATTCCTATATGTATGGAACACATAACATCTCCCAAACTTGAAAAATTAATCTCTATAGATGAAATATATCAATTTCAAATCATTTACTTCTTTAATCCTCCTTTGTAAGTTTTATTCATTATGTTATGGCTTCTCTATATTTCTTTGAAAAAGTACATTAATAATTTCTTGAAAAATAAAAGATAGTTCCCCTTTCCTGAAGATTACCATATCAACCTTTACTAGATCTATTTATAAAGGATTATTGTTAATCCTCATCATGTTCAAAATTCCATGGTACCTCATACTCACTACATTGGACACATTGTTTTCCTTACCAAGGTGGTAGTGTATCAAACAATTGTAGTCCTTGAGTATTTTCTACCATATTCTTTGCCTCATATTTATCCCTTTTTGAGAGAAGATATAATTCAAACTATTGTGGTCCGTATATATATCACATCTTTCAACATGGATTCAATTTATCCATATTTTAAAATAAAACATTATAGTTTCCAACACAAGATCATTAGTTGGATAATTATATTCATGGATTTTTAATTTCCATTATGTGTTGGAAATCACCCTATTATTCTACATAATAACACATCCAATTACTTTATTCAAAGCATTAATATATATTAAAAACCCTTCTTTAACTGATGGTATAGTTAATACCAGTTCATTAACCATTATCCTCTTCATCTCTTAAAAACATTCCTTATATTCCCTTGAAGATGTGAATTTAACCCCTTTATGTGTTAACAAGGTTAATAAGATATCTAACCTCGAAAAATCTTGAAAAAACCACCCAGAGTAACCTTATAATCCCAAGAAACATCATATATCAATTATGTTCATCAATTTAGGAAATTATTAGACTACCATTGTCTTTGAATGGTCAAAAAATATCCCATCATTTGAGACGACATGGATAAGAAAAAAATTCATTAATCTAAAATTCACACTTACTATACTTCCCATGAAATTCCTTTTTTTAGATGGTCTCTAGAATTATTTTCATATTATTATCATGCTCTTAATAACTCTTAGATTATATCAAGATATCATCAATTAATACCTAAAATTTTTTATCAAGATACTCATTGAATACTCAATTCATTATATCCATAAATATGAAAGGTGAATTAGTAAATCCAAAAGGAATTACCATAAACTCATAATGCCTATTCCGTCTTTAGAATATCATTCTTATTTACCCTTAGCTGATGAAAAATAGAGTAAAGTTTGATCTTTGAAGAGTACAAGGATAATTAGAGTAGATAAAATAATACATAAATTCTGGGTAAATTATACTTATTCTTTATAGTAATGGTATTGATCTCTTTATAATTTATGCACTATCTCATATACCCATCCTTATTTTTTATGAATAAAATTGGGGATACATATAATTAAACACTAGGGAATATAAATCCATTATAACTCAAATCTAACAGTTGTTAATTCATCCCACAAAACTACATTGGTTCCATTCTATAATGAGTTTTAGATATAGTCCTTTCATCATGAATGAGTTCAATAGAGAACTCAACTTCATGCTCTAGTGGATGATCATGTAATTTCTTATGAAAAAATATCAAAGAATTTTTATAACATAGGTACATCCTATATTCTTAAGATATCTTCCTCATCCATCAATCAAACTTGATATTTCTCTCTACCCAGAACATCATTAATGAGAGCTACTATAAGAGGATCCATACATGATTTATATTATGAAGTTCCCCCTATAAAGACAAGGGAGTCCACTTCCCCTTCATGAATCACAATCTCTTTCTCTTGAAAATAATTTTTTTCATTATTCTTTGAAATATAATCCATACCAAGGATCATATCAAAGTCAAAAATAGGTATAATAACAAAATTTTAAAATAGGGTATTCCCATGCATTATAATCAGAACTGCCTAACACATATTTGGTGTAATAAGACTCCCACTTGGTATCTTAATTTATAACTCCTATAATATAGTTATAAATATGTATCTAATGTTTTTGAAAAAAATGGAATATATAAAAGAGTGAAAATATCTATAATCAAAGAAAACATTAGCTAAATTTGAATAAATGATCAAAGTACCCACCACTATATCTTTAAGAACTTTGAATTCATTTGTGGTAATTACATAAGATTGTAATTTATAAATTTTCATTTTTTGAGATTAATTTACATTATGTTTGGGGCATTGGTTTTCATAACTTCTCTTCTACTTGTAGTTAAAGCATTGAAAACCAATAATTTATTCCTTTTAATTACATTGAAAATTTTTATAATATTTTTATACATACTTGTAACGAAACTCTGGTTCCATTATTATAATCTCAAGGGTGTTTCTTCCCATAGTTATCATATGTTGGAAATCCCAACCTTCCCTTCTTCCCTTTTTCTAAATTATTCTTCCCATGATTCTCAGATAGTATATTCTTCTCCTAATTTACCTTGAATAGATACATCCCAAAGAACTATTTTTATGTCTTAATAGAGCTTGAGACTATATACTCATTTGAATAAAAGGTCAAAGAGAAAAAATACCTTCAAAATAATCAGATTTAACCCATCAAAGAAACAATCAATATTTATTTTTAGTCTATGTACACAGTTCTTAGTGTTACTAGCTAAAATTATAATACTAGACTTATATTCAGAAACATTTTCCCATTCATTTTTCTATGACTGAGTAATTTACTTTCCATTTACACTTTCTATTCATGATGGAATTATTTTTGATAGAATACCTTATTAAAATTTCCCCATTACATGAACTTGATCTCATATTCCTCTTTAGTGGGTTGAATTTATGACCACCATTGGTCTGCATCTATCTTCTGATGATAAAACACCATGAATAATATTTCCTTTTCACTATTTCACAAAGTGATAAATTTATTCTCTTTAGAATTTATCTATGGTTTTCTTATGAATAAATTATTATTTCAACGTAATTTTAGTGGTTAATGTCAAATGAAGAAGTCTGACATAGTTACACCGTGATGTGGATTAGTAGGTCGCTCTATATAGGCAAGATTATTTTTCATAACCAGAGTCAACTTCTCTAATATGGATATGAACTAATTAGACTCAACTACATATTTATTTACTTGTTTAGGGGGGAATATCCCAACATTGATTGCAGGTGTTGATACAGTTCTCATTCCTCACATTAGTATCCATATTTCTATAATGACATACATAAAATTAAATCTTAACACTAAATTGTAAAATACAATTCCTATTATTCTCTCTAGATTGATCCCTAGAAATCATGGAGGTTTTTTTCATATAACTTGTGCTGTATAACTTGGTTTCTCAAAATATTGTCTACAAGGTTCTTATAAAACATTCTCTAATACCAAATATAAGATCCTGGACTCTAGAAACCCAAAGTTGGAAGTTATATTACATTATTGGTATAAAATACAAGAGTTTCTATAGGATTGAACATTTTAGTAGTCTTGGAAGACTAGATACATACATATAATAAACTTGAAAAAAATATACAACATGAACACATTGTGATAACATTATTATCCCTTCCACCAAATCTCTGAAAATTATACAGTCCTTCTATAGGTTTCTAGGGGAAAGAAAAAAAATAAGGGTGAGCTCAGATGATTAGTAAAGAGTAGCATACAAAATAATCTTTCATAACATAAAAATGGAATAAGTGATTTGGAAAGAATAAATGAATAACATGAAACCATAATAAACTAAAACTAAAATAATTCTTATCCATGACAATAAATGAAAACATGGAAAAAAATAATCATTGATATCATACCAATGGAATTAATAATGTTAGATATCAAAATTTATTGTAAAGAATTTTTTTAAGAAATGTATCCAATTATGGGAAGAGTTATACACCAAAACCCAACTTTTTTTGTCCCATGAGACCTATATATTCCTCAAGGGGATATATAATTCTATACCCAACCCATCACCTGATTAATTCCAATGATTTCACTATAAGTTTTATCTAGACCTTTCATACCATTATATGATGAACCTATTACTAAATAAAATTTGGATATCCATATAATGGGAAAAACTAAAATCAAATACTTCCCCATTCAATAGAATGATGTGGTTTTTAGGAGAACATCGCTTAATCAACTTAGAAACTATGAGGTATTGGAAATGTAACATGAAGTAACCTTATCAAAGAAATATAAGGGTGAGACCAACTTCAACGTGTTGGGTTATCCATTAAAGATTGTATTTGGGTTCAATAGTTTTCATTGGTAGGAGACCAACGAAATAGTCAGCAAAAAAAAACGTTCATTATGGTTCATTAAGAGCTTGTGGATATTCTTAAGAATATCCCTCAGGAGTGTCTTTCCAGGTGTGTAGTCATAGGACCACTAGTCATGCATTAGTGTGATAATTGAGTCAATGATCAACCAAAAATTTTTAGGGTGATTACCCCTAAGTGAATCTAAGGTAAAAAATTCTTCCACTTTCTAGTGTCCTGATAAGGATTCATTTTCTAGGAAATTACACAAACTTTTACTTTACCAAAACTTAGAATGAGTTTTTCACCATAGAAAATATTAAGATTTAAAACACTTTTGGTAACTCTTAAATCAAAATAATATGTTAGAGGGATTAAAATATAGAAATTTAAATCCCATAAATTTCATGAGTAATATAGAAAAAATACATCCATGGAAATGTATGCACCACACAAATGAAAATAGGTGGTGATTATAACATGAGTCTCAAATAATGAAGATTGAGATGGAAAAACCCCAATTATGTCGTGGGTTACAATTAAATAATAACATATTAAAGTAGTGGGATTAAACTTGATAATTAAATTCAATGAGTAAATTCATTTCATGAAATAATATCTCAAATAGGCTGTATATACACTGCATAAATGAAATTAGGTGCATAATACAAAACTTGTCTCAACGAGGGGAATTTGAGATTGAAAACCCTCAAATATTTTACCGACTGTGATGAACATAATATGACCTCATTTATCATAAATATATCTATCTTAATAATTTAATTAATAACCCTACTCATATTAATTTTCATCAATATTCTTTATATATAGTCATTTTTTATAAGAAATCTTTTGATTTTTCATATCGGTCTTTATAGTTTTCATTGTTTGTACTAGTTTCATAATAGAAATGTTCATATTCACTATTCTTCCAAATTTAATTATTAATAGTTCATTAAATTTACTATTATTTGTGACTTATAATAATTTATGATTTTTAAATTCCCTTTATGAGTGTTTTAGACCTTATCCTTAAAGATGAAGTCAATCATAAGCATGTTTTGGTGTTTTTTGACGAACAAAGAGTGTTTACATAATTGATAAATTAGATATTGATATAATATCTCCATAACCAAAAATTAAATAATTATTTACATGTTTATATCATATTATACTATTAAATAAGTTTTCATATTCATCCATGATATAAATTCATAGTATTGTTTAAGTAGGTGGTTCAGCCAACCCAAACCAGAACATACCATGATTTAATGAATTATCATGTGGTGGTTTTTTTATAATAGAATTATAACTAAAACATAATGATATTATTTATTATTTATTATTATTATATATCGAAATATACAGTAATTAGAATAAGACATAATGGATATGAAACTCTTACATGATTTGAATAAATGATTATCTTCGTAGCACATTTATTTTAAATGATTAAATTAACGATGATAATTTGTTGATAATATCCTTAATATGCTCTCTAATTTTACATAAAAATTTAATTATATAATACAAATCATATTTATCCTTTACTACCATACCTTTAATGTGGTGAAGTAAAAGGAAACACTTGACGTCATGGATGTGGTAGTTCGCACAACGCATGAATGACAATTTTGTTTTTCTTAATGGATAGGGTATATGAATAACTAAGGATAATACTCATAATATTTTAATATTACCATATATAAATGATATTAATATCATTATATTAGTGTGTATATAATAAATTTTAAATAATATTATTATGAATAAAACTAAGTAGTTGATAATACTCATGTTAGGGGGCATGAATTTTTCTTAGAAGTCTCCTTAGAAATTAAGGAATTATACTAAGTAATGGAAAAAATCATATTATGGTGGAATATTATTATAGGTAAAGAAAAAATGGTAGAGTTTTAATAGAAAAACAAATTTTAGTAGTTCCTTTAAGGGTTTGTGTGATGCCCCTTTTATAAGTGGTGAGAATGAAAATTTTTCAAACATTTCAACTAAATATAAAGGGAGAACATGTTAAACATGTCAATTGGATCCATAAAAATAAAATAATGGAATGGGTAAGATATAAGGTCAAGACATAACTCATCTAATAAATTATAGGCATGTTTTTGTCATGTTTCAATCCCTTTAATTATTACTTTACTATTTACCTTTTATCGTAGTAACTGCTTTTCACTTAATGTAAATTAATCATTAGGCCTAAAAATGAAGTGATAATTATTAGATAATTTGGAAATATTAATTATAAAATATAAATAATTTTTTTATTAAATTTATATAAGTGATAAAAATTAATTTTAATATGATAAATCTATAATATTTAAACAAATTTTGAGAAAAATATTACTCAAGTTCCAAAATACCAATGATGGGTTTGCAAAATACAATTAATATTTTAAAATGAATAATTTAAATTAATATATATATATATATTTAATGAAATTATTTAATAAATTTTTTATAAAATAATAATTGAACAAAAGTTCCATTATTAGTAAAATCAATATATTTCACTATTAATCCAAAAATCAATTTTTTTACAAAATCACAAAAAATAATTTTAATATAATACCATTATGAAGAATTAAAAAATGATGTTTATTTTGTTAAAATTAAATTCTAAAATTCATAAATTAAACTTTTAAATATACTTATGAATAAAGGCTATTTAGAGTGTGGATTGTGTGATAGTTCATGATATAGTGTTCAGCTTCTAGAACAAGGTATTTAGTTTTACAGGGTTTTTACACAAGACTAAATATATCATATTCACCGCTCACTAGAATAAAAATATACCTCTACCTCCCAATGATCGGTCTTAGCATACCTATACCCTACCGACATGAGGTATCACCTCCATCCTCACACTTCATCTATTACCGCACATAATGATTAGAAGTATTCGTCTTATACGTACCCAAGAACCAATACAACCATAAAATAATTCTTGATTCCAAATAATTCAAACATCAAAAAATACCTACTCCAAACTCACCAGAAACATCATCATCAGTATCCTGTAGAATTCATACATAATGAGGGTTGTGCCCTTAAAAATCCAATGGTACACACACCACTATATGGATACCCCTATAGCACTACTCGAGCACAATAATAATAGGTTCCATTATTACATTTGTGTTTCTCTTATAGAGCCACAAAAATGTCATACGAGGAATCACCTAGACATAATCAACTCATATGTTGACAATGGAACCACACTTAATCCATTTTTTTTGTTCCCTCTACCGTGGATGAAAAATTCTCATTTCATTGAAAATCCTATGAAACCATACTCACAAGAATATCCCCAATTACATTGGTTATAATATCTCACATTACTTCTCACTAACTCAAAAATCAAATGAAACCTCACATAAATAGCACACTCCATCTTGATATCATCCAAACCCACAAGTGTGTGATCTAGTAACACCCTGTCGCATCAACCAACTCATGCTAGCATGATTTAAACATCATAAAAGACAGGATCACACACCCAATTCATTAACTATGACCTTATTATTATCAAAATCATCAAAACAGATGCACTCATGTTCTCTTTTCCAATAACCCAATATCCCTCACATGTTGAGGCCAAATAGATCAATTTCCCACTAATCAGGAGTCATTCCAAAACTCTAGGGGTCCCTCCATGCTCTAATTTTGTTCCACTCAAGAATGCATCCAAAAGATATAGGGTTAGGTATCCTTATGATCCTAACCAAGAAACCAAAACTTTATAACAAAAGAACTCTCACTGAAGGTGATTTCCTCAAAAAAAACAATGAATAATCATGCTTATACTATAACCAAAACAACACTTTCTATAACTGATCTCATTGAAAGGAACGTACCTATACCTTCAATGTTCAGTAAAATTAAGGCATCACCATGAATTCATCCTATATTTAACAACCAATCCCATGCATCGAACGCATAATTGAAAGAATATACCTATGCTTACTACCTATAAAAAAATCACAAGAATAGGCTAAGACATCACTTAGGTTATCCTAAAATATCTCATCAAAATTACTCGACTCATGAACATCATGGGATACATATCCAAACACTTGGACCTCCCACCTAACCTGTAGGTCTTATCTAAAATAACCATATATCTCATACAACATCTCTTTGTTCCTGTCTCAAAATTACTTGGTGAATCACATGCTAAACTAAATGCTCTAGGGTCTCACCTAAACATTTCCATATACCCATATATGGTATCACATTCTATCTCCACTTCCCCACCAGGGCACTTATTATCACTAGGCACCCACATATGGGGCTACCTCATCAAGAATATGAAATCTCAAGCTAACCTCACCGGGCCTCTGTATATGGGATTCACTCCCCTGAGGATCACATTCTAATATATCAATATATATTTATATATAATTTCATCACCTTACCATGATGAATATCGAGTATCCCATAGTGACATGATTTAGTAAGGTATAATTTTATTCCCAACTATATAAGAAAACACTATATAGGTTATTAATCATATTTCAAATAAGTAACCCTATTTTTGTTTCTAGAACCAATATAATATTTACCCCAAGGTGTTTATCACTAATTCATCATATACTTGTACATACCTATTAGGGCCAATGTATATCCCTTACACAAAAGGACTATATAGCCATCATTTAGAATTATCTTTTCATAGATCAAGATGAAATATCATTAGAATAAAAATATACTATAGTTCAACTGAGTATAATTCTATTCCAAGTTATATGAGAAAACACCATATAAGTTTTTATTGAAATTTTAAACAATTAAAAACTCTATAAATAATTATATCAATCGTACACAGACATTCATATTTTATGTGAATCCTAAATACTAAATATGATTCATGAACACAAGCCTCTTTCCAATAGACCGAGAACCAAAAATCCAACAATTGTCCTGTTTCCAATGGGCCAAGATCCAAAAACCGTATAAATCATAAATCCAATAAAACTCACATGTGTCACACAAGGTGAGATCATAAAAATGTCAAATTATAAACCAATAATAGAAATATCATATCCCTAGTAATCTAGAATTCCAACCCTGAAAGGTGTTCATGACGCACCGGTCTGATATCTATCTCAAGTTCCAAGGCATCCCTATATCACATATCTACCACCTCCCCAAATAGAAAGATGAAATAAAAATCCAACAAAATATATGATATTAGTCACACAAAAACTTTGATACCACTTCATAACATCCTACCCCAACCAATGGTTAACTCTCCACCATATGGATTCCTTGATACCACTCATTGAGTGCAACCTTAACATGTTCCTTCTTCACATTCATGTTGGGTTGTCCTAGAGAATGGATAATTAAAAACTCAAGAGGGAGGGGTGAATTGAGTTCTTGAAAAATTTATTTACTTTTAAACCACCTTGTTCAAGGTATGTAGGATCCGATATTTTCCTTAACAAAAGAATTCAACAAAAATATATACCATAAGTGGAAAAAGATTGAACATAGGAGATTTATTGTTGATCAGGTAATAGAAATCCCCTAGTCTACTCCAAAAACACTCTACTCTTCAAGTTTGGTGATTTTCAGTATGAAAAACCTTTTTCCAAAGGTTCCTAGATGAGTGAAAGTAGTTGTTACTTATTAAAAAGGTACAAGATATTTTAATCAGGCTATCCCTTTAAAATACATGACCAAAACCATTACACGATCAATTCAAATGAGTGAAAATGAAATAGGTATTAAATAAATTTGATAGAAATTTGAAGAACACATTTTTATGCAGTAATATACAACAGATAAAGACATGTATAGAAAAGATGGTGATATTCAAAGCATAACTCTAGAGGTTCTTCAATTGAAACACCTAAACTTATAAGAACAACATGTAAGAATGGTATGATATTTATTCTATTTACATGAATTCATTCATTTTATTATCAGAGTGTTCATATGTACATGCATATCTGTCTTCTTCATGTAGTGGATCTCTTTCCTATTTATATATCCTCTTTATTTTGAACTTAATCATACTGGATAATCACCACAGTCAAATGAATAATAATTTTAAAAGTTGATAAGACGTGTTCTTAATAATATATGTCCTTATTTTCCAAATATATAATAATATTATATGGTTGTGATGTCATAAATATTCTTGTTTAGATCTTTCCATTCTTGAAAAAATAACACTTTTTTTAAATCAATTTTCTTTATTTAGAAAACCCCTTTTATGATATGCTGAAAATAATGAATTGACTTATCATGAGATTATGCTAACATTATAAAAGTAATCATAAAGATCTTCACAATAACTTATACTTCATAAGATAATCATATGATAATATTGTCCTCATAAGATAAATTTCTGAGTATATTTGTAAGATAAAACATTTCATATCTTGCACTGCATATGATAACATGATTTTAATGTTTTTGTAAGATAAATTCTTTTTAAGAGAAATTTTTGGATGATCATAATATAATTCTTCTTCACAAGATAATGTCTTAGTGATATAAGATAATTTATTTCCACAGATTCTTTTTATGTTTTTAAGACAATAATTTTATGAATGTCTTTTTTATAAGATAAAAGGATTATCATAATTTTCTTCTGACTAATATTTCGAACTTTGAACAAATAGAATACAACTTTCTTCACCCATAAGATAATCACTCAGTTTAAGATAATTAAAATAACTAAAATATAGTATAATAGATGAATTTATATTTTGATACAATAAATTCTTTTAAATAAATAACTCACTTATTATAATAACATATCATCTAAAACACTTAAAATAAATTTATTAGAATAAAAATAAAAATATTTTGAATACTAAAAACAAATAAACAACATACATATATTGGAAAAAATAAGTTTTTCCATAAATATCCCCTATTTTTTATGATCACAGAACTTATTGAATGATAATTTTTTTTAATAAAAAAATGTTTAAAGAGATTTTAATTTTTGTATTCTCCTTCTTCTCCCACTTTTTATGATATTAGAAAGAATTATAATAAGGGAAAATAGTGTAATTAATGTCATGCAAGAATATGTGTAAATGATCGGAATAAGATATAATAAATATTAATAGAATATGGCATGAACTTGTATTGAAAATAATATTTATAGGATATAGAAAATAAAAATATAAATAATCAAATAATTAGAGAAACATATATAAATAAATTTAATCAGGGATCAATAATAAAAATATTTTATAAAGTAGAGATTAAATAAGAAATAAAAATAATTATGATTAAGGAAATATATAACTATAGTAATGATAAAGTTCCAAAACATTTATAAAATAGATAAACATGAAACGATGTTATATAAATAAAAAACTAATAAGAAATAAAGGAATTATATATATGAAATACAACAATAAGTAAACAACTATTCAAATTTTTAAACAACCATTCCAATGTTTTATAGTTTCCATTCACTTAAGCTACCTAATCAAGAATGTATGTTAGTTCTAGGGCACTAGTCGATGTTTGGAATATGGAATCATAAAATATTAAGGTTGGACAACTAGTAATGATGGTGTAGGCATATGAGAATTTTAACTTTCTCTAACAATATTGTCCTATAAAAGTGACGATCCTCCAAGTCTATCTTTTTATTCTCTATAAAAACTTACTAAAGTGGACTGAATGTTGAGAATGGTTTAATAAGCCCATACCAAATCAAAGTAGTCTGAGATTCTACCTTGAATAGATTTCAAGAGGATCAAATATTACTTTGAATCTAGGAGAGGAACCGACTTGATTATATGATATGGAAGGTCTAAGTGAGCATATTTCTCCGAGATGGTATAAATAATCCACAAAAATATCATTTCATCACCATTTCATTTTTATAAGTCTAGTAAAGTCATAAATCCTTTTCATACTCTTTGAGAGTAATTTCTAAAAATGTTTTGCAGATCCCCTTTTTAGAATAATTATAAACCATCTTCTTTAATACTTCAAACTATTATCTAATAGACCAAAAAAAATAGAATCATGAATAAAAAGATTTATCTCTTTTACTTTTGAAGGGACTTGACATTTTTGAGGTTTAATAAATACATCTTCTTTTACTTATTCTTTTTAGGATTCTGATATCAAGTTGTTTATTACCAAATGGGGAAAATTTCCAAATTTATTTCCGAGATCTTCAAAATTATTTTCAATGATCCATCTATTTTTTTAAACCAGTGATTATAAAAATGGTATCCTTTTTTTACTCGAATTGAAAAATCCTCAATAACTGGTACTTTTTCCTTCAATAAGGAATTGATTTCATCTTGAGAGAGACACTCCTTCTAACATTGATTCTATAGTAACCTGATCTACAAAAATTATTTCTTGATGATTCTCTATAAAATTTTTTTGAAACTTTTTCAAAAATACATTGAAACAAAAACTTCAACTCACCAATATAATCCTCTGATACAACTTGTTCTCAGAGATTCCTTATTTCAGATCTAGATTCAACAAATTGATTCCTCAATGAATCCACATGAATAATTATCTTGAAATAGATCTCATGAGGTCTTTGATATGAAACATATAATTTTGATGTATGGATTTTAGAACCAGTATAGTGTGAGTGAATAGGAGAAAAAACGACTTGGTGAACTTTTGAACTATAATATTCATGAAATTATAGATTTTATCAAAATAGTGTACTTCTTCAACATGAAAGGTGTCACGACCTAATATAATTTTTAGATTGATCTAAAACCACCGTAATCCCACCTCTGTTGGCTAGGGGGTGGCGACAAGCACTAAAGTCATTACTAACTTGGAGATACCTTTTCCAAATGTACCTGTACGCACACACCAAAAAACACCTCAATGAAACAGTGTATAGATATAAAAATATTGAAACTAAAATGTATACATACATACATCCCAATGAAGAGTACAATAGAAGTACTAAAAGTGGAAAGGGAAAAATACGCATCCATTAAAGAAAACTATAAAAGAATTCAACCTGCTCAGAAGGAGGGGATTGCTGTCAACAGTAACTACTAGAAATATCTTTAGACTATCTATGATAAACACCTTAGTTGGTCCAGTTCACTAAGCTCCATCTACCTTGGGTCCTCTATGGGATCCTTAGAAAGTCTTATGGTCTACACAAGACACAAAACATGTAGGAAAAGCTTGTTCAGGGGTGAGTACAAGAATACTTAGTAGACACCCAAAAAATCAAAAAGAAAAGGGAGAAACTAAAAGACAACAATCCGCTCAACCTAGCCAGAGGAAACTCCATCAAGAGAGAAAATACATCTTCATTCATCCTCAATTGTACAATACTAGTCATCTAATTCAAGGAAACTGAAATGAAAGAGTAAGGGAAACCCCCATCCTATAGCTCAACCCGTAAAGAAGTAACCTCATCCAAGTACAAGGGGCTCAACTAGATGAGTAGATAAACTACACATCGAATCTTTTCCACCATTATCAGAATAGTGATCTCATCCAACCATGATAAGCTAAAAATGAAAATAACATGATATAAATCATGCAACTTTTACTCCCATGTAAAGAGAGAAACTAAAACTAAAGTGTGGGAAAATAATAGGTACAACTACTCAATCCACAAGGGGTATCAACCCAGACCATAAGAACCCCACTATGGTTCCCAAAAAAACCTAGATATACTTCTCTCAAACTCCAAGTCTCATGAGTTTTTTACCTTGTATCCAGAAATATGAGTCTACATGAGGCTCTATAGGTAACACAAAACTAGGATAACACACTCCACGAGTTCAGCTATCCCATATGGAACCCGTCTGAGAGATACACTCCATTGGGAACAAATCTAAAATTTCTAATGGTGCGTCTGAGAGAATGTGATCCATCAGGAACAACCTACTAGGTCCAGCTCTAGTTCCCAATACTAGAGGTTCAACCATTTCTATCCTGTGGCATGTTCAAGGCTAAATAAACCCACATGGATAGGCCCACTTCACACCACTATACACAGTTGAGGGAGCACTGATCCAAAATATTAATTTAATGCATCATCTTCATGAGAGAGAGAACAGAGGGAACCAAACCTCTCCACTACCCTATAGTTGAGTGAGTACTAGCTTCTAACCAACCCGTGAAACCTCTGCTTCTGCTGTGTAGAGTGTCTCACACATCAGTCGGTAAAGGGAACACTAACTCCTAGCCATACATTACTCATATATAGTGGAGTGTCTCGCTACTCATAACTATAATCAACATCCGAGGGGGATACAACACCAATATAGGACCCACTCCCTGTTACTACTCGTAGATAGGGGAGTAAAACTCCATGAGGATCTACACACTAATATGATAGGGGTACTACTCAAAGGATAGAGGACCCGTGCCCATGGCATGTGGAGTACCACTTTGTTGACAAATGAGCCACACCCTGATACGATAAGGGAGTACTACTCTACCAACTCATTTAAAATGGGGGACCTACACCCTGGTACGATTAGGGAGTACCAACCCTAGGATAGAGGACCCACTCCCTAGAATGATAGGGGAGTACAAACTCTTTCAAAACAACACGTGTAGAGGACACATACCCTAGAATGACATGGGAGTTATGAATCTAAGGGTATAGAACCCATACCCTGATCCAATAAGGTAGTTCCTACACTATCTAGAATACAAGTATCGAGGGACAACACCCTGATAGGATAGGGGAACACTGTCCAATTTTATGAATGATATGGGGAACCCGCACCCTAATACCACAGGAGAGTACCAACCCCAAAGAACTACCCAAGGGTAAAATAAATTGCACCCATAACACAGGGAGTCCTTTATCTACCAAAGTAAAGAGGTAAGATAAACACATGACCTAATTTGATAGGGGAGTACCAGTACTTGCATATCTCTTTAAGAACCAAACTAATCTTTTTCATCATTCTACAAATTCTAAGAGGAGAATCACACTTATTATACCTCATATAGTAACACCATCATGGTTAGGGAAACCACATTATTTTCACATATGGGAGAACCAATCTACCAGTATAAATAGTCCAGGGGGACCACATCCTAAATTTGGAGGGAAGAGTACCTACCCATGATGTCAACCTAGTGATTCGCCCTGATTACTTCCAAAGGTTAGCACTTCTACACAATCATCTTGATCGAAACATTCCACCCCATAAATCGTAGGCCAAAATAGATGCCACCATCACATTCTACATGGAAAACTTCTTAGGATAGGTTACTCAAAAGAAATAATCTGAGTTCTATAGAAGGATATACTGAAGGAAGAAGATATAAAGAATATCTCCTAGGAGTACACAAAGTTCACTTTGGACCAAACAGTATGTGAACCCGCCAGAGAACTTCGCCATTTATCCTACCTGCACAATTTTCCAACCCATGTCGGGGTACTTGGCATGTAAAACCATAATATGGTGTGTACCTCCTCAACCAGACCCTGGACATGTAGTCCTTCCCATGTCCGTTTCCTAGACCTTGTTTCCATGTACTTTTGCCATGTATTTGTAAACAGCCATGTGTTTTCACATGGCTTCCCAAGCTATGACCCATGGTCGCATGTATTTGGGTCCATATATGGAGTGTAAACCTGTTACACAGTGTATAGACCCCAAAAGTTCATCTTCCACAAATAATAGGGGTGAAAATTCATGTTTCACTGTACTTTATGCCCTGTAGATCGTAATTACAGTCTGGAATCACCTTAAAAAATGATCAATTTACCCCAGTGTAACCCCAAACCCACAGATGTACCTATAAGGGATCATTAGAAATTGTAATAAGGCTCTAAAACCTTAGAAAAAAGCATAAATAATGGGGATTGGAACCAAAACTCAAACCTCCTAACTCGAGGGTAGAACACTAAAGCTTCAGTTGATGAATGATGCCTGGATCATGATGCTCCTAAATTTGATGACAATTTATGTCAGAAATAGAGATCAGAAACACCTCCTTACATTGATTTAGTTTCGGTTCTTCATCGCTAAAGGGAGAAGAGGATAGGGGAGGAGGAATGGATCCTCCTTTATATCGTTCACCAAAACATGGGTAGGGGGAGGGAATAGGTTAGTTTTGGGTTAATTAATTAACTAAATTATAATTTAATTAATTATTCCACCACAAAAGACTCGTCATATCACATCCAACTAAAACTCCTAGTGTGGACAACTTTATGTCATTCCTAGGATAAAAATGATTTTCTGAACTCAACCAATAATTGAGATTTTAGATTTGAGACTCATCTCGTGAGTTATTCACATTTTAAGTAGAACTGTGTGTGTGTGGAAAAAAAATATATTTAATATTTTAAAATCACCACACCGAGGATCTCCGAACCTTGAATTCCCATGACGAATCAACATATTTATTTAGAAATATTCTTAAAAATATTCCAAAGTATTATAGGTCAAAAACCCGAGTCACTAAATTACTACCAAATTAAAATATTTTTATCCCTGAAAAGTAAAATTCTAGGAATAAGGGAAAATGAACCCAGATCTACTACTGGGACTCCCATGCTAGCGATCTCACCAAGGGTTCCTGTGCTTCTTCCAAGAATGCACTTAGGGGAAATACCAAGACCAAACCACTCTTACATCTAGATCCAAATAGTCTTAAATAATGCAGCAAGAGGATACATGTCTCCTTAGTTGCAACAGGTGAAAAATGACACAAAGCACCATGATCCATTTGTAGTCATGGGATCTAGTGGTACTCCACTTCGATAACCTAACATAGATACAGACGTAACCCCACAGTTCACATCCACCCATGGATGAAACATTTCATGATCTACTCAATAATCTTGTATTCAAGGTTGATGCTGATCATGTGAGGGTACCAATAAACAATGGAGGAGGGTAAACTCATCCAACCAAGAGAAGATAAACAAAAACATCAAATGGATTTTCCCGCACGTCTTTTCCCCTCATGAAAGGAATGTAACCCAAACCAGAATCACCACCACACTCTATAGTGGCATCCCAACTGAGTATGGATGTTATGAAACCAATCCATACTATGGGAACATCATTGGGTATAAATCTTCCACTATGGAGTGATTCTAATAAAGGATCTCCACTGTTCAACCTCGACATGAACACACACATCCAAGGAATTCATTTGCCTCACCTCAATACTATTCTCTTTTGGCAACACTGACTCACCCGCACAGTTTTGACCGCATCACAAAAATGTGTCTCAGTTGGGAAAGAATCCTTCTTCTTCATGAGTCCAAAGCTATGTCAAACAACATCACATCCCCCTCAAGAATCTCACATTCAAAGTTGACCCCAAGTGTATGAGGGTACCAATGAACAAAAATAAGGACACCCAAATTTTTCCATTGGTTCTTACCATCCCATCTATCTAATAACCACAAAAACTCCTCCCAACCCCAAATAAAAATGTTAGAGGGAATAATACACCGCACTTCGATACTATCTACTTTGGACGACACTGACTTTCCATCATGGTTTTGATCATGTCAAAAAAATGCATCTTAGTGGGTGGGGGGGGGGGGGGTAAGGACCCATATTCCTTGTGCATTCAAAGATATGTCGAATAACACTAACATAGGGTGACAACGAATCCCCACATCACCCCAGGTAAACCTCGGGTAAGAAGCCGAAATAAAAGACTACATCACTACAGTTTCTAAAGATTGCTACTACAAAAAGTATAAAGTACATAGAGAATAACTCAATTCATCCTTGGAGATTCTAGGTCAAAGACCTCTATGTCCTGCAGTTTTCCACACCTATGTACTCCATCTCCATGAGCTTGGCGTGGAAAACCAATGGGTGGTGGTGGAAACACCTCAAACTGCCTACTACCTCTTGCTACAATCCCATCTCCTATGCCTCATCCTCCATCTTCCAGAACTCCATGCTCCAAACTCTAACTTTTCCATGTTGTCCTACAAAATGACCTCATCTCAGTAGCATGGTGGGTAGGACAATCTCTATCGAGATGTCTCCATCTATCGCAATCATAACACTTCCTCTCCTGCAGTTGACTAGGTCCATGGCACTGCTCCTATGCTACAGGACCACATGCTTGAGTCTAGGAATGGGTATGCCTCCTACACCGCGATCCTGTCACCTATTGTATGCTATATATTGTAGATGCATCAACCTTATAACCACTAACATGGGTCACATCCATCTATACCTCCTTGAGGAATCTCTCTATGACCAGAGCTCACTCTAGTACCCCCGCATAAGTAGGAAGGCACACAAAGACCACACCTTATCTAAGGTCTCTATGAAGGACCTACTAGAACGATCAAGATATAAATAATGGGTCTCAAACCATGTATAAGGAGTAATATGATATGTTTGTGAAAATTACTGAGTACTCCGCCATAATCATTCTACA
Organism: Viscum album; assembly: GCA_963277665.1. NCBI lineage: Eukaryota > Viridiplantae > Streptophyta > Magnoliopsida > Santalales > Viscaceae > Viscum > Viscum album. The sequence continues at coordinate 617,861,419 of OY728130.1, read as the reverse complement.
CTGCCAAAGATGCAGAATCTCATGGATACACACTGATCTCAACATGGCTCAGTAGAACTCTTCCCCGAATATTCTCTCAAACTCTAACCAAGTAAACGTCACCTTGTCATGGGACTGTGTCACTAAACTCCACCACCTCCTTGAAAAAACATACAAAAGGCTCGCCACTGGAACCACCATCTGATCAAGAGGTGTCCTTACAAGGAGGAAAACACTTGTGACTGACTCAAGATAGTATCAACTGACTGGGGGTTTGGATCAACCTGGTACCTCAGAGGCAACTACCTCTAGAACTCATAAAGAACACTCAGCCTGTATGCATCCTCATCCTACACTGCGGGAACAACTAGCTACTCCATGGGTGGTGGCTCAACAAGCAGACCACCAGGAGGTAATACCTCAAAACTAGTTCCCTATAGTAAAGCCTCTTCACATAGATGATTGTCATCAAAATCACTCTGTACACCCCTATTTGGTTGTTGTTGTGGATGAATTTTGAACTAGAATCAAGGCACACAATGATCAAAGATTAAATCTATGGAGCTGACTCAAAAAAGGATAGGGGAAAAAACTAGTCCTATATAATACATGTACCATTTATTTAACCTATTACTAGTGTACTAATATGAAAAGTCTAAAATCAGGTTATTAGAGTCCTGATGAATTGATACATTAGCCACTACACCAACATTAGAACTTCTAGCCTAAGAAATGAAATCAAAACACTATGAAACTGTCTCTATGCAGCCCAACCAAATCCTTTTTAGGGAATGTATGAAAAATGTCCCAAGGATCGAACCAAATTTGATACCAATATTTCATGACTGATCTAATATGAGGATAGAGCATCAACTACCCCTAGCATTCCTCAATTGGATAGGGGGTGGCGATAGGCACCGAATACATTACTAACTCAGGGATGCCTTTTCTTAAAGTACCTATACGCATGAACCCACAAACACCTCAATGAAACAGTGAAGATATATATAAAAGCTAGAAACTAAAATGAATGAATACATATATACCAAATTGAAGTGAAATAGAAGTAATGAAAGTGAAAAGGAAAAAACATACATCCACCAAATAAAAATGTAAAAGAATATAACCTACCTATAAGGAGGGGATCATTGTTAAAAGTAACTACGGGAAAGCTTCTCATCCCAGCTCTATTCAACACCTCAGTAGGTATATCTCGCTATGCTCCACCTACATCAGGTCCTCCATGGAATCCATAAAAAGGCCTATGGCCTTCAAAATAAACAACATGTGTGGAAAAATCCCATAAAAGGGTGAGTATAAGAATAATCAATAGGCACCCCAAAAACTCAAATGATAAGGGAGAAACTGAAAGGCAACAATCTGATTGACCAAGCCATAGTAAACCCCATCGAGAGAGAAACTCTATCTTGATTATTCCTGAGTTTTACATGACTATTAAGCTATGTCAAAGAAAACAAAAAAAAGAGTAAGTAAAATCTACATCCCACAGTTCAACCTAGAAAGAAGTAACCTCATCCAAGAATATGGGGATTAACATGTAGATTAGATGAACTACATGTCAAATATTTTCCCCCCTTAGCAGGAGAGTAATCTCATCCAACAAAGAGAATATAAACTTGTAAAGCATGTGGCATACCCCATGAATCGTCACCAACCATAAAAGGAGAGAAACCAAAACAAACATTTGAGCATTGAATAGGTACAAATACTCAATCATAAAGGGGTGTCAACCCAAACCATAACAAAACCACTAGGTCTTCTATAGCACCCACATATACTCATCACAAAATCCAAGTCTCAGGAGGTTTCGACCTTATAGCCAACAATAGTATTCTACATGAGGCTCTAAAGGAAACACAAAACCAGGAGAACACACTCCATTAGATCATCCATCCCAGACGACACCCATCTGATAGATACAATCCATTGGAAAAAACTCTACCACTCTTAATGGTATATCTGAGATAATGTGCTCTATCAAGAAAAACATACTAGGTCCATCTCTAGTGTCCAACACCATAGGTACCACTGTTGCTAACTTGCGCCCTCTACAAGGCCAAAGAAACCCATTTGGAGAGTATTTAACCTCACCAATACACATATTTGAGGGAGAACTACTCCAGACTATTCATAGTGTGAATCCTCTCTATGTGAGAGAGAACATAGGGACCCACACCTCACCACTACTCTACAGTTGAGGGATTACTAGATCCTAACCAACCCATTAAAACTATTCTAATCCTGTGTAAAGTGGTCCACAAGTCAGTCAGTCGAGGGAGCACTAACTCACAACCTAAAATTACTCATATCTAGAGAAAGGGACCACTCCTTGCAATTATACTGAATAGATGAGGGATATTCAACTCCAATGGAGGACCCGCTCCCCACTGCTACTTGATGACAGGGGAGTAAAACTCATTGAGGGCCCACACCCTAGTACGATAAGGGAGTACCACTCAAAGGGTAGAGGACTCACACACATGACATGGTGAGTACCACTATGTGGGTAGAGGACCCATACCCTGATATGATAGGGGAGTAATACTATACTAGCTTGTTTACTATGGGGGGACTACACCCTAGTATGACAAGGGACTACCAAACCTATGTTAGAGGACCTATTCCCTGGCATATAAGGGGAGTACCAACTCTTCTAAAACAACATGTATGTGGGAACCACACCCTGGAATGACATTGGTGTTTCGAATCCAAGGATAGAGGACCCACACCCTGATCTAACAAGGGAGTTCCTACTCTATCTAGCCAATAAGTATGGAGTGATTTCACCTTGATATGATAGGGGAGCAATATCCAACTTTATGAATGATATGGGGAATCTTCAGCCTAATTCCAGAGGAGAGTACCACCCCTAAAGAACTACCCAAGGGTAAAGGAACCTACACCCACAATGTGGGGAGTCCCATTTCTGCTAAAGATGAGAGGTAAGGGAAACCCACACCCTGATGCCACAAAAAAGTACCAGTCCCAGCTTCTCTCTTCAAGAACCACACCGATCTCTTACATCGGCCAAGCACCACAAAGAGGAGAATCACTCTTATTATAACTCGTATATTAACACCACCATGGGTAGGGGACCCCCACCCTATTCCAATAGGTAATTATCACTCTACCGGTCTAAACAATCTATGGGAGCCACATACTAAAGTATGATGGAAGGGTACCAACCCTAACATTAACCCAATGATTCACCCTGATCAATGAAAAAGGTTAACACTACTACGCAAGTGTCTTGATAAAGAAATTCCAGCTCGTAACTCATAGGCTGAAACAAAGGCCACCATCACGTTCTATATGGAAAAAATATCTGGACAGGCTACCCAAAAGCCTGAATCCATGTTCCAGAGAAATAGATACTGAAGGTGGAATATATCAAGGAGATATCCCAGGAGTACATGATGTGCACTTGGGACCACGTGGTGTGTGAACCTACCTGAGCACTTGACTGTGTATCCTTTCTAAATTGTTTTACAAGCCATGTAGGGGTACATGGTGTGTACATCCAGTAAACGATATGTCCCTCTTCAATTAAACCTTGGATATGTAGTTTTTCCCCTTTCCATGTACCAAACCCTGTGCCTATGTACTTTGTTCATGTAGTTGTACACGACCATGTTTTTTCACATGGCTTCACAAGCCATGTCCCATGGTCACACGGATTGGGGTCTCTACATGGTGTATAACCACGATACACAAAATGTAGATCCCAAATTTCATCTTTAATTAATAGGATGGGATAAACGACGTGTGTCACTAGACTACACACGATGTATATGGTAATTCCAGTCAGGAATCACCAAAAAAAATGCCTGATTCTAACCAGTTTAAACAAAAACCCACAAATCCATATAGCAAGGATCATTAATAACTATAATTGGGCTCTAAAACCTTAGAAACAATCATAAAATTGGGGATCAAGATCAAAACTCAAACCTCATGCCTTGATAGAGGAACTCTGAATATTTGGTTGATGAACGATGATTGGATCATGCTTCTCCTTGATTTGATTACAATCTTTGTCAGAAACGGAGATTCGTAGAACCTCATTGTATTGATTTGGTGTCAGTTCATCATTCACAGAGGGAGAATAGGGTAGGGGAGGAGGAATGATTACTCCTTTTTGTCATGCTACAAAACATGAGGAGGGTGAGGGATTGGGTTTGTTTTGGGTCAATTAATTAATTAAATTATCATTTAATTAATTATTCCACCACAAAATGACCCTTCATCTCCCCTCTAACTGAAAATCCTAATAAAGACAAATTTATGTGGCGCCTAGGGTAAATGTGATTTTCTAAACTCAACCGTAACATCAAAATTTCAATTTGGGAATTCTCTCGAGAGTTTTTCACATTTTAATAAAAAATGTTCACATGTGAATATATATATATATATATATATATATATATATATATATTATATTTTAAAATAACCACCTTGAGGCTCTCCAGACCACAGATTCTCATGCTAACTCAGTTCCTATCTTCAAAAATATTCTTAAAAATATTCCATGTTGTATAAGTCTAAAAATGAGTCTCTACAAAAGGGTTATTCTAATTCTAATCTTGATCTTCTATTTTAAAAACTTAAGTTTCATCATCGTATTCTTCTTCCTCTTCACCATTATTCTCATTTTAACTAATAAAACTTACTGATTGTCTTCTGAATTTTATACTGGTCTCCCCAAGTAGAGATATTTTGAAGAGCATTATTTCTCCTTATGTAGTAGAATTTTTTTTTATTTTGACCAATTCTAACTATCCTTGTAATTCTCGAATCAAAATTTTCCATTATATAGGAAATAGTTAAAACATGCAGATAAAGTATAGTAAGATCACTAACATCAACTACTTGAAATGATTCTGTGTGAAATTCTAGGACAACCTCATCCCCGACTTGAATTTCTTCAAAAATATTAAATCAAAATATTATTCACCTATTCGAAAGAGTTTTATTGTATATAATATCTCTTATATCCATAATTATAATCGGTACTTCTATGAGACCAGGAAAACTTACAGAAGCATGAAAAGAAACCTCATCAGAAACAACCATACGAGATGATTCCCCCTAAGTAGTATTGGGGATTATTTCAAATTCTTCTTCTAAACTGACCAATAATTACATATTCAAATATGAATTCCATAAAAATATACTTCGCTCCATCACATTAGTACTCAATATTTCTAATCCATGACAACCTGTGGTAGTGGTTTCTTCCGAACAAACAGAAGATTTACTAAAAACTAAGGCTAAAAACATTCCATAAGGGTAAAAATTGACTAATTTATTTTAAATATGAAACATCTAATTCATAATATATCACATTAAATTCAAAGGTTTATCTATTATAAAAATATAAAACAACATAAAATATTAAAAAATATTTTCGCACACTCACCATTTCATTGATCAGTGGCTGATTGAATGGAATTCACAAGAACCTTTCTCTCTGGTTCTAGTTATTTTATAGGTTTCTTCTCCAAATCAAGATTTCTAAAATGGGACTTCATTATTTCTAAAGGTCTTATTCCATCAATTTCGAGTAAGTAGATTTTAAAATATCAATTTTATTAATTTGGTCATTAAAGGACTTTTTCCATCGTTAAAGATGATATTGAAGTGTTATTGTGACCTGAATTCATTGTAAACAAGTCATCATTATCATAAAAATGTAATACCATCATTTTATATATAACTCATACTTATTTCTCATTGAAAAAGTTTGGTAGATTCTCATCAAACAAAAATTTCCATCCTTAATGATTTATAAATTCCTTAAGAAACATATCTGTACCATATAGATAGATGAAATTGATATCTATTCCACTAAATACTTTTATTATAGAAATGTAGTTCTTGGATATTCTATAAATATCACACTCTTTTCTCTTAGATTTAACCATTGATGAATGATGTTTGAAAGATTGAAGGATTAGAGAAAAAAGTTTCGGTTGACAAAGAGAAGAAGATTCAGAGGTTTGTAAGGGTTTAACATGTATAAATGATTTAATTTTTTTTGTGGTAATCAAAGAGTTTCCTAGAGTGATTTTCAAGATATTCGTGATATACTAACCTTTGTGTCCTATTTATTTGTGACTAATACTAAAAATGGCAGTGCTAAATCTTAAATGAAATAATACAAATGAAATATTTAATAAATATAATTTATCATTATAAAATATATAAAATAGAAAAAAAATTAACTAAGATTAAATAATATTATTTTGAATTTTTTAAAATTAAAATTTCTAGAAGGAATAGTTTAGTAAAAATGTATGATAATTGATTTTCTATGAAAAAAATCTAAAGATATATCACCTGTTTATGCATGATCTATTAATAAATGACGCCTTAAATAAATGTGGTTTATTATAGAATGATTTATTTGATTTATTAAAATTTTTATAGAACTTGTGTTTTCAAATTTTATTAGTACGTGATTAAAATTGTATCTAAAATACATAAGGGTGTGTTTCATCCACATCATTTATGCACAAAAACTTCCAGCTACAATATATTCAACTTCAGCAATAGATAGTTTTACAAAGTGTTGTTTCTTACTAGAAAATGATACTAAGGATTTATCAACAATGTTATAGTTTCTTGAGGTGTTATTATTATATAGACTAAATCCACAAAATTCATTATTCGAATATGATGTTAAATTAAAATTAGAGTTTTTTTTGGAACAAGCAGAGAAAGGGAAACAATTCCTTTAAAATAACTCAAAATCCTTTCAACGTCATTCAAATGAGATTATTTTTGGATTAGGTTTAAATATTTTATAAAGATATACTTAAAAAATAATGTCTATCTAACTTAATTTAAGATAAATAAAACTTCTAATGATTCCTCTATATAACTTATTGTCAACTAGTTTTCCAGCTTCATCTATGTCAAGTTTAAAACTGGAGCACATAGGATTTGAATAAATTATATTATTTTCATGTAAAAATGTTTTAATTAAATAAATATTATATTTTATTTATTTAAAAAATTTCCAAAAACTTTTTGATAAATTTGAAATCCAAGGAAATAGTTTATCTCACCCATCATACTCATTTAAAATCCATTCTTTACATGTTTTGAAAAATAATTACACAATTCTTGGTTTTTTGATTGAAAAATAACATCATAAACATATATTTTCTTAAGAAAAGTACCTTTTGAGGAAGTTTTATTAAAAAGAGTAGGGTCTTCTAATCCCACATTAAAACCATTTGATAAAATAAAAGAACTAAATATTTCATACTATGCTCTAGGTGCTTGTTTAAGTGAATTGAGTGCTTTGGTAAGTTTGAAAATAGAATTGTGAAAATTGGTGTCCTCAAAACCATGAGTTTGTTGAACATAAAATTCCTCCATTAAAAATACATTTATAAATGCAGATTTAACATCCATATGATATAATTTAAAATCCATATAATATGAATATGCTAGTAGGATTCTAATTGATTCTAAACTAGCTGTAGGGGAAAAGGTCATTTTATAATATATTCCTTATTCTAGATTATAACTCTTTGAAAATAATGTATCTTTATTTCTAGTGATCACATCACGATCATTATATTTATTCTTAAATAACCATTTTGTTCTAATAATAAGATAGTTATAGGGTTTATCAACTAATTTTCATACCTTGTTTCTCTTGAACTTGTTTAATTCTTATTACATTGATAAAACCCAACTCTCATCAGCTAAATATTCTTCAACAGTTCTTGGTTCTATCTGGGATAATAAATCATAGAATTATATAGTGTTTTATAAATTTCTATAGGCCCTAGTTCCTTAATCTAAACTTCTTATAACTATCTCTAGAAGATGATCCTTAAGGTTTCTAGGTTTTCTAAGTGACACACATTCTGGTTCACTAGTATCAACCCTTATAGGATTTGGTTCACTAAAAATAAATTCCATTGATCATAATTTTTATTATTGAAACAATGTTCAAGTCTCACATCCTTAATATAACTACTCAACTCATCAACTTGATGCATTTTGTGGTCAAAAGAATCACTTTCATCAGGCATCACATGACTTGACTCTTCAATAATCCTTGACCTTTTATTGAAAACTCTATAAGATTTATATGTATTATAATAACCTAGGAAGTTACCTTCATTATATTTTACTTCAAATTTACCAATATTTTCCTTGGTGTTTAGAATATAAAACTCACATCCAATCACTTTGAGGTATCCTACCTTTGGATTTCTATTATTCTATAGCTCATAGGGTGTTTTATTTAAGATAGTCCTTTTTAGATCTTTTTTAATGAAACAAAATGATGTTTTAACAATTTAATCCAAAATATATATGCATGTTATACTCACATAGCATTATTATGTAAATTTCCTAAAATTTCATATTAATCCTTTCAACAACACTATTCTTTGAGGTGTTCTGGGGGTAGAAATGAAGTGTATAATAATATATTCTGAGAAGAATGAATTAACTTAATTATCCTCAAATTATACTCAATTATCACTTCTTAAAGACATAATTTTGACATAATTTTTATTTTTCATAAGGTTATAAAAATTAAAAAAGAAAGAACAAGCTTCACTCATAACTTTTATGAAATAAACCCAGGTAAATCATGAAAAATCATCAACCAACACATAAAAAGTATTTTATAGAGAGTATTTATTTTTTAGTAGGTTAAAACATATCCATATGGATAATATATAGAGTTATATAAGTAAAAACCTATTTAATTGGTTTAACATATGACTTTTTTTACTTTCCCATTTGACATGCATCACAATTTTTCTTTTTATCCAATTTATGATTAGGGAAATCATAAATCAAATTTATTTTGGTTAAATTTTTAAATGACTAAACACTACAATATCCAAGACTTCGATGCTAAATCCATGATTCATTTACTTCATTATTCAAACAATTTATATTTTTTATACATAAAGAATTAAGATCCAAAGTATATACATTATCTGTTCTTGGTGCTCTAAACATGAGATATTTTTCTATAAAAATTGAGAAAGCATTGCTTGAAAAATAAATTAAATAAACATCATCACAAATTATAGAAATACTTACCAGGTTTTTCTTCAATCCTTAAAAATAAAGTATTTTTTTGATGAGGATAGATTGTAGATTTCAAATAGATCCAATTTTGACTATCTTTCCTTTTTTCATTGTCACTAAATGTGACATAGCTTCTATCAATCTTATATAGTGAGTGAAAGTTAGATAAATATCCACTCATGTGTCTTTAATATCCATTTTAAATGAACCATTTTTTTATTTCTATTTATGTGTATATTTCCCTACAATGATATATAAAAAACAAGATTTTTTGGTACCCAAATAATCTTGGGTCTAGAAATGTTAACTATAAAAAACTTGGGAACCCAAATATGTTTGCGTTTTCATGAAAATAAAAAAGTGAAATTTGAAAAACAAATCAGACAAGAATTTTTAATTCCATAACACTGATTATTTTTATGATTACAGATATTAACATATTATAATACTTCCCCATAGTTAAAACAATTAAATTTGGAGATAATTTTTGTTCTTAGAACTAGGAAAAAAGTATTTTTTTATAAAATTTAGGCATTTCACCTTGACTTTATATTCTAAAATTCTCACTTTTAAGTTTGTTTTGACCAATAATTTTGTTTAGGTAATCCACCCTTATTAAAAACACTTTAACCATCTTTGAAAATTTTAACTTCTTTTTATAGGTTTTCAATTATTATAGTATTTTCAGTATATGATGCAGTAGACTTTTCCAACTGGTTTTTCAAATCTAAAATTTCCTTATTTATTTCCTCTTTTTAATTAATAATTTTTTATAGGAGTTTCTAATAGATTTACTATTCATTTTCATGTTTACATACTTAGTTTCTAACATGACATAATACTTATTTATTTCTTCTTATGAATAATTTTCATTTTTAGTCTCAAACCCTGGTTTAGAAGAATAGTTAAAGTGTAATTCATCTAAATGTTCCCCGAAACACATGTTAGATATTTGATTAGATATTTTATCTTCTAATTATGATGATGAATAATCACTGGAGCCATTATAATCACTCTATGTGGATTTCATATCCTTCTTGTATTTCTTCTTATGAAAAACATTCTTAATTTTTTTTATCATACTTGTTGTTGTCTTATAATTGAGGAAAGTCTGGCTTTCTATGTCCATGATTTTTCCACCAATAGTATATTACTTCTTTATAATTTGCACCATGTTTCTTGTACTTATTGAAATGTATTATGAAATATATTGTCTTATAATATAAATTTTTGAACTTTTTATAAAACTATTCAATTTCATTATCTAATCCAGAATTTCTTGAGGAATATTATTAATCATATGATTGAGATATCTATATACCCTTGTTATTTTTGTCATCTTTAGAAGTAAAAACCGTAAATAAATATTTTATTTATTAAAAATTTTATATTCTCGATCTTCAACTTCCATTTATGAATTATACATCATAATGGTTCCAATGAGTTATTTTATTTGGATATTATTGACCTCTATAGATTGTTTAATGGAATCTAAGATTACACTAAAATTAGGTGGTAAAAATATTAAAACTTTCAATGATTTCTATGGATCTGTAATTGGTGTTCTTAGAGAAGAAAAATTCAAAATCTCAGATTGTCTTCCATTCATATTATTAATGCTTTACCCTCCATCAATTTTGAAGGAATCAAACTTAAGTTTGGAAGTATCATATCTAAGGGTCTTCACATTTTCTATACCTTTATAAGAAACCACTATAATGGTCCACATTTCATGGACTGTTTGATGTTGATAAACTCGATTAAACTCATCCAGACCTAGTCAAAATATTATGATATTCATTGATTTAGAATTTAGGTTTTATATATTTTTTAGTATCAACATCACAAGTTTCTTATTGTGCATTTCAAATTTTATAAGGATTCAAAAATTTGAGGTAAACCTTTAATACATGGTTCTTTAAATAGATTTTCATTCATGACTTCTAGAAAACATACTTTTAACCTTTAAAACAGGGATCTCTAACCATTTACATACCTTTTATTTTATCATATATAGAATAAATTTTAAAGTAGATATTTAGAATTCCACATTTTACAGTTGTGAACTAAAGAGTCATTATCTATTATACCAAATGTTTCCCCATAGAATGGATAATGAAAAAATAAAGGGGGGGGGGGTTGAATTGAGTTCATGAAAAATTTATTTACTTTAAAACCACCCTCTTTAAGGTATGAATGATCAAATAATTTCCTTAAAAAAAGAAAGAGGTGGAAATATAAAATCTCAGAGGAAAAAGATAGAATATAGGATACTTATAGTGTCTTGGGGAACAGAAATCCCCTAGTCTACTCCAATAATACAATACTTTATGATTTTGGTGATTTTCACTATGACACCCCATTTCCAGGGGCTCCCAACTAAGTGAAAGTATTTTTTACTTTTTAAAATTTTTAAATAGATTTTAACCAGGATATCCATTTATAAGAACTAACCAAAACCTTAACACAATAAAAATAATGAGTTCATATGAAATAGAGATGAATGAAATTTGAAGGAACATTTCAAAACATAGTTGAAAGTAGCAACAAACATTAGATAAGGACATGAGAGAGAAGATGATAATCTTCAATGAAAAAATATATAGCTGATTAATTTTCAGAAAATAAACTTGTAGTAACAACATGTAAGAATTTTATGATATTTATTCTATGTACATGCATTTGATCTTCTTGTCATCAGAGTTTTTGTATGTACATGAATATCTCTCTCCTTCATGAAGTGACTCACATTCTTATTTATATATCATCTTGATTTTGAAAATAAGCATACTAAATAATCACAATGGTCAAATTAATAATAATTTGAAAAGTTTATAAGATAGGTTCTTGTTGGAATGTATCATTATTTTAGAAATATCGAATAAGTTTTTGTTGCGGCGATGTCATAAATCTTCTTCTTCGGATCTTTCCATTATTGAAAAAATGAAACTTTGAGCAAGTTGATCCTTCTTAATTTATAAAACCCCTTTTATGATATTATTAAAAGCTTTAATTCCTTACTAATAGATTAAAATAAATTTATAAAACTAATCATAATGATCCTCACAATAACTTACACTTCATAATATAAGTAAATGATAGAACTGTTCTTGTAAGATAAATTTCTGGGCATCTTTTTAAGATAAAACACTTCATATATTACATTGTGTAAGATAACATGATTTCAATATTTTGTAAGATAAATTATTTTTAATAGAAATCATTGGATATTAATAAGATAATTATTCTTCATAGGATAATTTCTTACTAGTGTAAGAAAATCAATTTGCACGAATTCCTTTGATGCTTGAAAGATAATCATTTTATGATTTTTTTTATAGTAAGATAAAATACTTATCGTAATTTAATTTTGAATGAGATTATTAAATTTGAAAAAATGGAAGTTAAATTTATTTATTAATAAGATAATCATTTTTTGTATAATATAATCACTTAGTATAAGATAAATCAAATAGATAAAATCCATTATAATAGATGAATTTATATTTACATACCAAAAATTAATTTATAATAAATAACTCACTTATTATAAGAAGATAGAATTTGAAAAACCTAAAATAATATTATTCGAATAAAAATAGGGATTTTTTGAATCATAAAAATATATAAAAAACTAATATATGTTGAAAAAACATAAGTATTTCCAACATGTTTCTCCTCATGATCCATGAAAATTTCACCCCATACATCACATGCCTTTAATCAACTCCTGGATCAACCATTTTACTACACCCAATCCATTTCTAGTGCCCCTATACTATATAGGGACATTTCTCATTTCATCACAACTCATAGGAAACTATACCTTAAAACATCTCACTAATTCTATTGTTCCTTAACTCGAACACAACCTCTCAATGATTTACAACTCAAATGGTACCAAGTGTAAACTATGTGCTCTATATTGATATCATCCAAACCCAATGGGTGTACGATCTTATACTACCCAGTCATATTAAACTACTCACACTTCCATGATTCACATTCCATAAAAACTATGCCCACTCACCTAATTCAATTAACCTACACCCATACATGCCAGTCTTATAAAAAAGGAAGCACCCAAGTACTCTTTTGCAATAGCGAAACATCCCTCACATATTGAAGAAAAATTGCATGATCACACACCAACCGAGATTCATTCCAAAAAACACATGTGTATCCCCACGATATACCATTTAATGACTTGGAAACACATATAAAATATGTAAATCCAAGTGTCCTATTAATATTTCCCCAGAAACCAAAACTTGATACCAAAATCACCGAAACTGAAGGTTCTTTTCTCATGAAAAATCAAGGCATAATCATGCTTATACCATATCCCTAGTTGCACCTCCTGTGAACTAATATCATGTCAAGGAAAATACTCATTCCATCCATGATCAAAAAAACTAATTCATCACAATATTGGGTTCCCACATTCAGTAACACATCTCATATAACAACCTCATAACTCGAAGCATATAACCATTCTTCCCGCCTCTAAGGCACTCAAAAGACCATACTAATCTCTTACTTTGGTTTCCCTTATGAATATAATCAAAATAACTCAATTAACTAACATTATGAGTTGTATATCTAATAACTAAGCTCACATACCTTACCTATATGTCTTATCTCAAACAACCATAGCTCTCAAGAAATATCACATTGTTCCCATATCAAAATCACTCAGCGAATCACATTCCAAACTACCCACTATAGGATATCACCTACACATATCTGTATACCCATATCTGGTATCAAATTATGTATCCACCACCACTCTGGGGAAATGATTATCCCGAAGAACCCACATATGTGAATAACCCCTCAAGAATCTGATATCTTAGGATGATCCTCACTGAGCCCCCACATATGGGAGTCACCCCCTTGAGGATAAAATTCTCATCTATCAGTATATATATATATATATATAATTATATCACCCTACCATGATCTGTATCTAGTATCCCATATTGATGTATTTTAGTTAAGTAGAGTTTTATTCCAATATATTTGGGAAATCACTATATAGGTTTTTATTGAAATTTTAAATAACTAAATAATTTTTTATTTCTAGAACCATTATAATAATTTACTGAAGGGGTTTATCACTAAGGAAGTATATGGATGTATATACTTACTAGGGTAACTGTACACCCCTTACATTTAGGGACCATATAGTCTTCATCCATAAGTATATCATTATAGATCCACCTGACCTATCATCAGAATGAAAATATATTATTGTTCAAATAAGTAAAATTTCATTCCATGTTATATGAGAAAACACCATATAAGTTGTAACTGCCATTTTTAAATATTGGACCCTCAATTATCAATGATATCAATCTTATATAGGTATGTTTATTTCATGTGAATCCTAAATGCTAAATATAATATATGAACACCAGACTATTTCCAATGGGAAAAGATCCAAAACCATATAAATTATAAATCCATGAAAAGTCATCTATGTCATGTTAGGTGAAATCATACATCTATAAAATTAGAAACCAAGAATAACAATATCATATCTCTAGTAACCAAAAATTGCTACTAGGGCACGTGGTTATGATGAACTTGTTCGATATCAGTCACAAGTTATGAAACATCCCAATATCACATGACTACCACCTACACAAATAGTAAGTCAAAATAAAACTCTGATACAATCTGTGAAATTTGTCACAAAAATTCTTTGGTACCACATTGAAACTTCCCACCTCATCCCCCAACCACTGAGTTGTTCCCACATGAAGGGTGTCACCCCTATACCTCAGGGATGCCTCCCCGTTTGCTAGAGACTTCAAACTAGAAACGAGGGTCTAGGGTAGTATCATGGAAAGATTATACCCCTATATCAGAGGGAACACCAACATATAAATAAATAATTAATCATCCATAACATAAACCAAAGTATTCATAATAAATAATAGGAAATAATATGTATACGGTTATACATACTCATAGTCATACATCAAGAATGATCACCCACCAGGCTAATCATATTTAAAATTATAAGGAAGAACATAATACATGATGCTAAACTACATCCTTGATCCTCACCCCATTCTATCCTCTAAGTCTCATTAGAGAAATCCCTTTAAATTAAATACTACATGTCCCTACCCAACCCAGACCTTCAATCGATGAAGTCTACTTGGGTACCCAAGTGTTATGGATTCCTAAGTAGGGTGTGAGTGCAATTGATTAGGGAACCACCAATTTAGTTCCATACGTATCTAGTAAATGTAGTGTGTACATGTTACATACTCAAATGAATAAATAAATAAACATTATAAGTTTAAATAAATAACCACCATCGATCCTTAGATTCTTCAATTGAACCTAGGATCAACCCAATCCTATTTTGTCTAGTGCTGAAGTGTCTCTGATCATGCTCAATAATCATGACAACCAAAAAAATACTAATTTATATAGTATCAGGAATAACTATCACATACATGGAGCATGTTCAAGGCATCCCATAGTAGAAATCATCATCACAATATCCAAGTACCATGTCCAATTCATCCCATATTCATTAGGTATAACTATCAAACCCCATGAGGTAATTTGTGTGTTCCATATTAATTAGGCATAAATGTACAACCCCACGAGTAAATATTGAGAATTATATAGTAATCAAGCTCCAAAATAATCACTAATAGGAAATACTATGTGATCAATAGTCATGAGGTTTTATCCCTATACCCTAATAGATAATCCTGAGCATCCCATAGTCATCCAGAATAATTTCAAAATCTCTAGAGGTAATCCTGAGTGTTCCATAGTCATGAGGAATCATTGCTGATTCCTAGGGGGGGGGGGGATGGCCCTAGTTAATTTTAAACATCAAGAATAATTGTAAATTCATAGGTGGATGACCCTAGGAAATTAGAAACATAGAGATTAATGGACCGATCGAAGGAGATTTCAATGGAATCCCATGTGTGTAGATATATCTTAAATGGAAGTAATTCCTCCCATAACAACTTACTAGGGATGGCCATCTACTTGGGCATATATCTCATACACAAGGTTGAACTCTCAAGTTCATGGTCAGTAAAAATCATAGAAATTCCTGGATCAAATTGTTGATTTGGGTTTTATGGTGACACCCGAAATCTTTACAACCCAGCCCCACTTGTACCCTCAAACTATGATCAATATCTCATTGCGGTTAACCACTGAGGTACCCCAAGTCTCATTAATAATGAACACCCATCCCAAGATTATTTATCTAAAATATATTTATTGATTCAACACCCATCATTCAAAGGGTATATTGTACTTAATAATTGTTAAGTCCCATTGAGGTCTCACTATCCTCCTATGAAATATCACAAGGGAGGTGACCTTAATCCCATTCCCTTTTCAGGTCACTCTAAGTCGATCCAAACACCCAACCTATCCATCAAAAGTCTTGGGTCAATCCATACTTATAATCATGTCTCAGTGGGAGAGGAAAAATTTCCACAAGGTCAAATCAACTAGAAAAATAGTTCTATGAAACCTCAAGGGTCTACTAAGTCCTACAGGGTCCATTTATTCACACCCCATCACATCCCTCTACTCGGAGGTCTATGATGAACCTATATTATGGGACACTATTATTACACAAACCAAATACACCCCTTAAGGGGGTACATGCATCTCAAGGATTTAAATTATAATTAAGGACTAAACTATAATAGGTTTATATAATAAATACACATCATAAGGTCTGTCATGGCCTTTTTAATTTATTCAATTCACACATAAACATTCAATTTTAAATTAAATAGTTTATTCAATTTAAAATGGTAGATCATCCTCAGTGGAGAGACCGTGCATCACATTCCATGAATAGATAAATAAATTCAAATACCATCATGGAATATATAAGAAACCACCTACCTCAAACAAGTCATTTTCCCTTTTGATCTCATCATAAAAACTCTTTCCTACTCTCGTCATAGTCAATATGGCTACCATCCATCCTTGTGGGACCTTAACTCAAACTAGAAAATACAATTTAATTAAATATAATCAAAATATAATTAATTAAACATTTACTACTAATTTTTAAATTAAAATTAGTTTTACATAATCTTAAAAAAGTTCACCAATCGAAATCATCTCATGGAAATCACAACCAAACTCTCACCAATGCCTTATGGCATACCTCTGCCTTTTTTTGGGGGGAAATAACTAACACAAAACATCAAATACATGGTTAAAATAATTTAATTTAGTCTAAAAAACCCTAAATAAATATGTTATGTAACATAACTTAATAGAAACAGTGTTCTACGACATGAATACATCATCTTCAGTCATTCTCTACACAAACTGGGTAAAATCCCCATCCAAATTGACCGATTCCACCTTGATTTGGCTGAATCAGAACTGGAATCCTAAACTAGGAAAACCAAATCAATATAAAAATGAGAGTAACCAAGAATGAATAAAATATAAGGATAAACCATACCTCATACACCACAAAATTAACACCCCAAATGCCCCAAATGAAGGGGAAATGAAAATTAGGGGGTGCCGACAGAAGTCTCCCCATGCACACGCCTGCCAAACTAAGAAAAAAATAGACCATGTCATTTTTTAAATGAATCCCAAAACATTTATTAAATTCACCATAGGTTCACACCATGGACCTCCTAGGTAGGGACCCTACCCCTAGCCTGAAGATTAAACCTGTGAAGCCCTGCTTCACATTGTGAATGGCCTACAATAAGTCCCTTATGTAGCCCAACCACTCATGATACCCTAAAATTATCTCTAGAAAACTTGAAACATGAACCAAAACTCAAAAAAAATCTAAAAACACCTTTTATGGATTTTAAAACTCTCAAAATATCATTCCAAGTCTTATTTATCAAAACAAACTATTCATGCAATCAAAAATTCAAATTCTTCCTTAATTTCATAACCTTCCTGGACATGGGGTATTTTTAAAAACATTATGGTTTATATTGTATTATTTATTAATGTACATGTATTTTTAAAAATCATATAAATATGTATATGTAAATTATTATAAGTTATTTGAAGTTCCCAATAAGTTTTGAGAAAAATTTTGAGATAACCAAACAAGCAAGATATCCATTATCCTATTGAAATATTAATTAAAGTCAGGAGTTGGTGCTATAAAGTAAAATGTCTATATATATTTATTTTATGAAGTTTATAATTATTAAATGGAGAAAATTTTAAGGTATTTATGAATAATTTCAACCCTTATACTATTGTACTTGAAAAGTATTTGTAAGATGAAGCTGATATTCTTAGTTTTTTAGGTATGGAAAAATCTTGTATACTTTATAATACTTTAAGAGGAAACTTCATAAAACCTATTTTGTTCAATTTGTATGAATTATAGAATCGATTCTAAGTTGATTTCATAAGACATACCTATACAAGTAAGAGAAAAAATTAGCATACTGTTAGCTAGCTCAAGCGGCCAAACATCCTAGCCACCATTGGCAGCTAACCAAGTAGCCTAGACATAATTTGAAGTAAATCAATATTAAAAATAAGATCTATCTAAAAATGACATATAGGGTTAATAAAAACTACACAAGTTGGTGTAGTTATAATATAAGAAGTGAAATAAAAGTGATTATCATCCACAGTTGTTGGACAACACAATGGGCTATGGGAGAGGACAAACTCCGATTAGACATCAACGATCAACTAATGGAGTATGATAGTTTATTATGAAGTGGAATCCCAATATATTCTCTAGTATATAACTTAATAAATATTTAAATCTTTATAATTTAAAAATATAGACATGGGATGGATCATAATCAAAATGATGCCTCTTCCCATCATCTTCATCCTTGTGGTTCATCATTAATAACTCATCTTGCATGATTCGAGACTTTAGAAAATGGATCAATCACCATGTGGGATCAAAAAGGTCATACTACATATGAGATTCATGTCATGAGATTGATGTATTCAATAATAGAAGTGTTTTAATATTTAATGGTCATAGAATGAAATTAACGGAAGTTATATATGAGAACTACAAGATAAATTTCTGAAGAGACGAAACAAAACATGAAGAAACATTACTGCTTCTCAAAGATTAAACATCATGATTAGAATGAGAAAAAAATTATTGTATTAAAAGAAAATTTTTAAATAAGGAGATCAAAATGGAAGCTAGTATTTGAATTTTAAGAGTTTACAACAATGAAGGGAATGAGACCAAGTTGTAGTAACTAGAAAATAAGAGTAAGATATAGGCCACACTATGGTTGATGGAAATTTTATTAAAGATATTTTGTCGTAAGAAATGACAGGAATCAAACACATAGAGGTATTTTAAAAATAACAGAAGAATGATGAACACACCATAGTGATGATCAAGATGATGAGGGTTTCAAGAGAGTTTCTAAGATGAGTTCCACATTATAGTAAAATGGGGACTGAATGAACACCACATCATAGTGGTGGGTGTTTTAGAGAATAAGTACACCAATGAGAAATGACTAGGTGGACCACATCATGGTTCATTTTTGTGAGTGTTTTAAGAACAAATTTATATAATAAGGTACAATATCTATGCAGGGTATATCTATTCTATATGATATTTTCTATTTCTGAAATTTTCTTGCATTCTTTGAATGTGAATATGTTGATTTCATGGATGAAGTAAATGAGATCTGTGAGAATTATAATATTTCGATGGTATTTGAGGGAGATTCTATAGATGTATTAAAAAGGAATTAAAATTCAAATAGGACCAAAGATATGAATCTTGAAGATTGATATTTTTATGAATATTAGAATGCATAGAATTATAGAAATCAAAGTTTAAGACTTTGTAATATTGAATGATCAATATCATAAGAAAATTAAAGTCTAAGATTTATGGAAATGTGATTGAAAGAAATGAGGAGAAATGATTCTTCAAACCACTTATATATTCTATACAAGTAAAATAAAAAAATTGTCAAGAAGAACCAAACTCTAGTGTGAAATTTAGATTCATTAATCAGAAGATAAGGAATCTAATTAAGATATTATATAACTTGAAGTATTCAAGGAAGAGAACTAGTGATACTTTCCAAGGATATTTTCCTATACACATAATAAAGAGAATAAAAGTGGTGTTGACCTTATCTACTATTGATTAGGTCTAAACTGAGAAGATGAGTTATCCAGCCCAAGGTATATGATATTGAAGTCTAAAGAAGAATTCAGTCATCCAACATGGTAAATGTTAGAAAGAGACAGATTTTGAGATTACTATAGTTGAGGAATTAGATCACCTATAATATCTACAAGATACTAGAAGTTTCATTGATGATCAATTTCCGGAGGAGTAAGGTGATTATTTTTATAATGAACTATAGAACAACAATCCATTTATTGGTTTATACCTTTTTGATTCAATAAAAATGAGTTCAAGGCTGTACCCTTTCATGAGCTTTCTTTGAAAATAATAAGAAAGTTGTTCATATAGGACAATAACCATGTGTCACCAGGGATGTAGTCATATACAAGGAGCTGAACCTCATAAAACATTATATCATTTTCTTATACTAATTTTCTATTCTATATTTCCATGCATATCAAAAAAGGAAGAGATAAATTGTGAGAGATATAAATCCTATCATTGAACAAGTAAATATATGATAAAGGGATAAAGGTTAAATTGGATTAAAAGAATACCAAAACTAATTTGCCTCCATCTGAGTATTGGTCACATCCTTATATGATCATCATAGTAATTTTCAGAATGAAATCTTTAATCATCAAAATATTATAAGATGGAAAAATTATGAAAAAGGGATAAATAACCAATATTAACCAATTCCAAATTATCAATTAAATAATTTTTGTTATTTGAGTTCAAGAGATGAGATAAATATATGACATATAAGACTTATAAAAATTGGTTAAATAACTATGAGAAAAATAAAAAAAGGAGATATGATGATTGAAATTCTCCAAATAAAGAGATAAAGAGAGGAAGTTTTTCAAACTTTTCAAAAGGGTAAAAAAGTACAAGGAATTCATAAAATAGTGAAAACTTAATCCACTGAACCACTTGAATTAATAAATTATGATTTTTGTTGGCTAACCAGACATAAATACATGATTTTTTTATCTCATCAACTTTATTGATAATTTATAAGTATGAATAATTTGATGTTCATGAAACATAAATTTGAAGTTGTGCAGATGTTTAATGTCTATATAAGTGAATTTAAGAATGATTTGGGAGTTTTTAGCAAAATGATGAAAACAAATAATTGTAGGGATTTCACTAGAAAAAAATGAATCCTATATTTTTAAACATGGTATAAAGCATCAATATATTTCTCCCAACATACCCCAAAATAATGTATTTGTTAAGAGAAAGAATAAAATCTTGGTGGATATGGGAAGAAACATGATTTCTGAAATCAATCTCCCAAATTCTTTTAGAGAGAGGTTGTAATTACTGATGTGAACATTCAAAAAAGATACTTGTTGAGGTTATAAGAAAACATGACTACATATGAAATGTGGTAAAATAAAAAACCAATTATTAAGTATTTTAAAGATTTTGGGATCCCATTATTTATGAATATAAAAAATTTAGATCTACAAAAGTTTGATGAAATGGATGAGAAAATTTTAATCATAACTTACTTAACCAATATAAATGGATAAAAATAAAATAAAAAAATGCTAAAAAGTAATAGGACTATTATTATGTGAATAATATTGAAAATAAATCCATTTTGTATGAGAAAAATAAAAAATAATTTTGAAAATACTAATGTGGAAAATATGCATATTTCTAGAAAAGTGAGTGAGGAAAAATATGGAAATGAACATGATAATGTTGATATAGATTCAGATAAAAATATTTATGATGAAGGGGGTGATAAAATGATATATTTAATCATCAAAGGATGAAACCCCATGTAGAATCTGGAAATATAAGTATAAATATGGATGCACTAGTTTATACAAGAAGAAAATTATGGTGTGAAAACGAAACATCCCATATTTATCAAGTTGAGCCATAATAAATTGTTAAGGATATTGATCACAAATAATTGATAAATGAAATGAATTAGGATATGGATCAAATTGAAAGGAATGGTACTTGGGAACTTTTTCCAAGACCAAAAGAGAAGAATGACATTGGAATCAAGTGGAGTTTTATAAAAAAAGATCAATAAAATTATATTTTGAAAAGAATACTCCTAGGTTAAAGGATTTTATTTTTAAGATACAATTTATTTAGTTTCAATTCTCGAATAAATAATAATATTTTTGAATTTTAAAACACACAAGAAATATGATATTTATAAATTGGATATTAAGTATTCCTTTTTGAATGGATAAATTGAAGATGAATATTATATTGAGTAACATGGAAGTTATATTCTTAATAATGATGAAAAAATGGTATTTAGGTTGAATAAATCTCTATACGGGTTAAAACAATCCCCTAGATCATAGTATTCTAACCTGGATGACTACTTGAGATAAATGAAATTCACCAATGTGATTATTTTCAATAACCATTTTATCAATGATATGAGAATATGTTCTCTTATTATAATTGTATATGTTGATAAAATTATTTTTTTAGGTGAAAATAACAATTCTTATAAATCATTTACAATAAAAATAAAGATTAATTTTGAAATTTCTATTCTTGGAGAGAGTAATTTCTTCCTAGGATTGAAAGTTGATAAAAAATTAAGATTTATTTTTCTATCCCATGAAAAATATGCCAATGAATTTTTGAAGAACTTTTGTATGAAAGAATATAGAGATGTATTAAAACCCTTTAAATTTGGTTTTAATATGAGGATAGATGGGGGAAATATTGTCAATCATAATGACTTTAGATGAATAACTGTAATTTTAATTTATCTCACTACATGAAGGCCTGATATTGTTTAAATAGTTTCCTTGTGTGAAAGGTACCAAAGTGATCCAAAAGAGTCACACATGATGGATGAAAAGATATTTCTCAAATATATCAAATGTACATTAAATTATGGGATAATGTATAGAATATTTAAGAAAAAAAATTTAAATGGGTTCACTGATGCTGATTAGGTAAGATATTGTGATGACATAAAATGAAAATTAGGCGGCATATTATTTTTTTATAATGTTGTGTGAGTTGTAATTGTAAGAAACAAAATTCAGGGACTTTAATAATTCCTAAGGATGAGTATGTTCTTACTACACATGCATGTACAAAAATAATTTGGATAAGAGATAAATTGTAAAACATGGAGGTGATATTTGAGAATCCTGTGAGAATTTCATGAGACAATCAAAGTTAAATAAATTTATTCAAGAATCCTATGTGCCATGACAAATCCAAGCATATTTATACCAGGTATAATTTTATCAAAGATAAGGTTTCCATTAGAAATGTGATCATGGAATATATTCCCATAACATATCAAATTGTTGATATATTCATAAATGTTATTCCAAAGTGTATATTTAAAGTGTTAAGTTTGAATATACATTTTTAGATTTTCCCTCTTCCTCATATTATTTAGGGAATTCCCCATAATGCTTTGTATTTTTTGTTCAAAGGGGGATAAAGGTACATAACTATTATGCCTTTCCATTTTTAATCCAAATATGGTTTTCTAGAAAAATGGAGGATAAATGAGTGAGTAGATTGAGGGGGAGATAATCTACTTCACTAGCCAAAAATTACTTTTCATTAAGGGATGAAATTGTCTAAAAACATTATTTTATCCAAAATTGCGTTTTCAAGATATTTCTTTATGATAAAGTCTAAGATCTGATGAAAATTTTATATGATTTTTTGGAGTTGAAAACAAATGGAAAGGGGAATATTAAATAACACATGAAATTATTGAAGAATTTATGTATTTTTTGTCAAATATGTGTGATATTCATTAAAAGTTATTGAATGGGATTTTCAAGTGTTTGTAATATTTTTTATAATCCTAGATATTAGTTATTTAAATTCTATATTTAGATATTTTTAAATAAATTTTCCAAGAGTTGGATATGAAAGATTTTCTCTATGATACGTAACATCAACCTGATGATATGTAATATCTTAAATGGGATACATAATATTTTTTCTAATCTCTCTCTATGATATGAAATATCTATATGATCTTATATAGTAAATTTTCTATATTTTCAAAGGATACATAATATCACGAAGACAATACATAATATCTTATATACTGTATATAAGATAATATAGAGTTAAATTTTAAAAAGTACCATAACTATTGTAATATGTAAGATATATATAATCATATGTAAGATTTATTGAATAGAATGTAATATTTCCTTAAGTTTATGGATGATTTAGTACAATATATTTAATATAAATTTAATGTTATGTAACAACAATTTAATCTCATGTAATATTTATCTACAGGAAAAGTGAAAAGTTTATGAGAATTAAAAAGTTAAAATTTTAGGAGTTCTAGAAAAAAAGAATTAATCTAAAAGATTGTGTAATAGTTATTTAAATTTTTAAACCTCATGATGTTTTTATAATAAATCATGATTCATTTTTAATTATTTTAATAAAGGAAGTCTATTTCATTTTGAGAGTCTTTACACTGCAAGGGTTTACAACATGTGTTCATGCTGCTTTGAATAAAGAAAATAATTTTGGATTTTATGAATATGAAATAAATAAGTAGAAATGAAGTTGAAAATTAATGTTTAATTAAATGAAAATAATTAAATTTTATTTTAATGACAATTATTAAATTTCAAATATTATTATTTTAAATTATTTATGAAGGTAAATTTTGGAGAAATTCATGGTTTTTATTTTGACAAATTATAAATGAGAGGAGAAAATTTCAATGATTTATGGGAGTTTTAAAAATAAAATATTTAAAAAATATTACAATGATCATGATGAATATGTAGGTAAAAAAAAGAGACAAGTTCTATGATTGAGAATATGAGAAATGGGTAAGAATAAAAAATTAAGTGAGTGCGAGGTCGATGATTTGATACTCCTATTTCATTCTCAATAAATTGATGTTCTTGAACAAGGAATCTAAAATTGATGTTATATATCCCAAAGTATTAAAGGGGATTGTATATTATTTGGTTTATAAGCATTCTGTAGAATTCAAGAAGATATTTTCTTTTTTCATGGAACATTTTTTAAACATGATGGATCCAATATAAATAATAGTAGGGAGACTGGTATATCAGGAGATCGATTCTATAATCACATTTCATATTAGTGATTTGTCAAAATCTTGGAATCGACTCGAATTCATCAAGGAGTAGATACCCACATTAGTATCGAGGCTTTAAAAAATAATATGTACTCTATCATTTCTATTTATATTAATTGAATGTGGGTGAGGATAATTTCCAAATTATGAGTAAATATTAACCTCAATAAGTCATTGAGGTTAATTTGAAAACAATGGTAATTTTTTATACAGATTCATATCCCCCTAAATTTTAATTGGTTAGTCTCCTTGTAAATTCAAAAATAATGAAAAAATGAGGGAAACGATTAAATAATTTGGCAGTTGTAATCTTGTAGTTTAGAACACATCCTGACGCAAATGAATAACCTTAGTATAATAAACCAATTAAAAAAACAAGGTGTAAGAGGAGAAATATATATACATGGAAGAAAATCATTGGGTATAGGGGTAAATATAGGGATGGATCCAAATATAATAAAAAATACTCACAAACATTCTTTAGAGGAATCATGATCACAAGATCAAGTTAATCAATATCTTTGAAAAATCCTAATTCATAAAGTATAAAAGTATCACATGATTAAATATAATTAGGAATAAAAAACAAGCATATAGTGTCACATATAAAGGCCCATTGACTATTAAATAACTAAATAACTATATATCATTATATATATATAGAGAGAGAGAGAGAATAAAAAATATTATATTATTATGAGGTAAAATAGATAACATGAAGTTTAATTTGGAAAAATTTGAAAATATTTTTTTACAAGTATTTATATTTAAAAGTAAATACATAACCTATTCTATCACATGGTACACCTAAAATTGGGTTATTTAACTAGGAATGTGTTAAATAGTTAATTTTTTTATTAAACATAGATAATGGAATAACCCTCATAAAACTATCAACCAGATTGTCATTAATATGTATATTATTAACACATAGATTCATAATTTTAATAATGTCTCGAACAACCTCAAATTTAATGTCTATTTGTTTTAACCTACCATATTAGACAAGGTTTTTAGAAAAATTTAAGTTTACTAGCTATCAAAAAATATAAACATTTTATAAGAAATTAAATAATGATAATTAATTAGACCTTTTAACCAAATAATTTTTTTATAGACTTTGTGAAGGCTATATACTTGGTCTTAATAGTGGAAAAATCTAACAGAGGCTACTTGTTAAATTTTCATGAAATAAGACCTCCATATTTTGTGAATACATATCCTATGACCAATGTTCTCATGTCTATATTTTTAACATAATTAGAATCTAAAAAATTGAAAAATAATATTTTCAATGAATTTTCTTACAACAAATTGATTTCATTTCAAAGGATACTGATTGTTGTACCCAAATGGTATAAAACCCTAGGGTAAATGAGGATATGTTTGAATAAACCATTCACATTTCATATCTTTTTTTAATTAAACAAAAATCTATTCTCCCTTATTCTCATAATAATATATAAATTAATAAATGAAATAATTTATGAGACATATTAATTTTTTTGGTTCACCTTAACTAGGATAGTATAAGGAGAGTATAAAGGTGATATACCAATATTCCATAATTAATTAAGTGAATTATTTTTATAAAGTTCAGAGTAGATTCATTGAACCCATAGGTTTACAACCAATCACACTATGAAAATTCACTAATCTCTCTACTGAATAAAAAGCACCAATCCTCCATAATATTATTCTGAAATTCTATATTATCTCATATTTGGTTCACACATATGTGGGTGTGTCATGAAGCTTATTTTTCATCTATAACATAAATAATCCTTTCCTAAATTTAATTTTCTTTTTGAAAAAACCCTTGATAAAATATTTTCCTATGTGACTTGTTCTTTGACATACCAACTGAGTGACGCACCTTCCACCACATATAATCTTGAATAAACCACCTACATGAGATTTTACTTAGAACATTCATCATTAAGAAATCATATATAATCCAAGTGATAGACCATCTATGGTAACTAACTATATATAAAACTTTCTTTCATTGTAGAATACCCACATTAACTTCCTTTTTTCATGCACTCCCCCTCATGATCCACCTCTTATGTTCATTGACCTTGTAAAATTATTTCTCTTCATAGATCTCTCAAGGAAACCCTTATCTACTTGTTACATGAACCTAGTTATGACTTTATGGAATTCTATAGTGATGATCCGTAAAGTAAATTTTCAATATTTCAAATGAAATAATTAGGGGGTCCTTATATAGGTAAAGAAACCCTGTAAAACCCACTAACTATGAAATTACTATTCACTACTCCCACTCACTCCACTCTATGGTCTACCCAATTTTACCAGTTTATTATGGAAAAATGAAAACATGATCCCACAAACTCCCTTACTAAACTCTCAATGGCTCACTTCCTTCATAAAATCTCCTAAAAGGTGACTCCATGATGATCTTGTACCCACTGGGAATTCTAATGAATATTCTCCGACCACATGCATGAATTCACACACCTACTGTGTGATCGTCCTCATTACAATTCAAAAAAAAAATCTTTAAAATTTTTATTTCTCCCAAAAACATTACAAAACTTTTAGAAAACATTTGGAAACAATGTTTCCTTAAAAAATCCTAGACAGAAAATTAACATGATAAAATTAGTCAACCATCATTATCAATAATAACAATCAACCCAAAAAACACAAAAAAACCAACTTCATGGATTTTTCTTAATAATACCCCCTTTGGGTTTGTTTAAAATTATTCAAAACTACTCAGAACCCTTTGATACCAACCCATTGATAAAACTTGAACACTCACTACTCTAGACACCATTAGCACAAAGCGACTCCATATAGTGATAAAATATTTACATAACCTAGAATCCAATCCCACATGAGATAATATTGATGTGATAAATATGAGTAACATGAAATTCTAACAAATGAGTCAATTTTTTCTCAATACTACTTGATAAAACTTTTTTGATACCGATTATTCTTGAAAAATGTTGTACTCAGTGAAAATATCAAGAAAAACATATCCTTAACCATACATCATGACTACATTCATCATGAACCCATATGTCATCCTATAGTGATATATCTTTATTGAATAAATAAATTCAACATCACTATATTTATAACTCCCCTATATGTATGCCCCCCCCATTTCATCATGAAATAATAATCCCATATGAACAATTATTCTTCATTCATCAATTGAATTTCTACCCATTTTTAGCAAACCCAAATGTTTCTCAATTTTGGTATAAAACATGGAAAAGAATACTAAAAAACAATTTTATAAATTCAAAACATAACTCATGGAGTATGGGTTCTACAACCACACTTTTCAAGTGTAGGTAATTGATTGGACTCTGATAGCCATTCGATGAATTTCAAAGGATTATTTTAGTATGGTCTTTATCAAGATATCTATAACTTTAATTTCTATTAGTACACACCCTAACATCAACAACTCATGATATAACCCCTCCTTGATAAAATGATACTTGATTTCAATATGACACATACTCGAGTGATAAACTAGAATTTTAATAAGATTTACAGTGCTTGAATTGACAAAATTTATTTTTATTAGAGACTTCACACTAGAAATCCCATGTATTCAAGATACTACTTCATCCAAAATAACTACATGAAATCTTGAGTATAAAAAATATATTCTTCCTCTCTAGTGATTAGAGAAAAAAAATATTATTTCTTATAAATATAATAAATTGACAAGCTTCCAAGATAGAATACACTTCTTGATGTTGACTTTATATAATCCATTGAACATACCCAATCTATGTATTTATACCCAAATAACTATTTCTGAGATGTTTCTCTATATTTTAAGATGAAATCTAACATTCCTTTGATATAATAGAGTATTATTTTTTTCTAAAATCAAGTGCCTCTCTTTAGGATCACTTTGATACTATGCTAACTTGCATGTGGAAAATAAAATTTTAGGTCCTATTGAAATTAATTATAATAATATTCTAATGATATACCTATATTCTATGACATTCACTACTTTACCATCATCATCCCTAGAAAATTTCATCTTGGTAGAAACCAAATTTCTTAAATCCTTATAATACCCCATATAAAACCTATAAGAACCTACTTGGAATATTTATATTGGGAAATGAACTCACCATGACTTCCTTGTTTCAATTTCAGACTCTTTCCAATCAATGATATTTCAAACTTTCACTTCATGAATTTTGTAAAATTTTTTCATGTTGATTAATCTACTCTACCAATGATTATGGAATCCACACACACACACTAACACCACCATCCATTGATTACTCCCATTATTGACATTGATATTTTAATCAAATCCACCACACTAGAAGCTAATATTATTCAATTACTAATCATGTCATGAATACTATGATCTTCGTTCCTACTTTATCCCATAAAGATCCTTATTTAGTTGACACACTTTGTTATTATCTTTATTAATAAGAAAACAATTTATAAATTTGATGTAAACATATTATTTAAAAACTCCATTTATAAATTCTAAATTTCTTTCCATCTAAAAAAACATTAAATTTACATTTCACTATAATATATAAATATATATTAATTGTCTCTAGTCATTCTATGGGTGAAATCAACATCGATGCCCTCGATCTGGATGTACACCTTACAAAAAAGTAATGCTTTGTTTCAAATCACCATTCCATATTCCTTCAACCATTTTGTCCCAATTATGTTCTTATTTCATATCCTTAAATAAATATTCCATGTTTTATTCTTCTTGATTCGGTCAATCTCTTTATTCATTTCCTAAACCCAATTCTCATCTATTCCAGCTTCTTTAAAAAAATCTTGGTTCTACTTATGACATGCGAGATGTTTGTTATAGTGACTTCATTCTTCTCATAAACAATAGCACTATCTGATAACTGATGATATTATACCAATAAATTTTATCTTGACTCTTCATCTTCTGTGTAGATATAGTTATGAATACGTATTTATCATCATTAGAATTTTCTTATGAATCATAATTTTCCACTTATTCTTTCCCTAAGATGCTTTTCCTCATCATTTTCATTAGAACATTTATCACTATGTTTTTGAATATTTTTATCATTTTCTACCACAACTACATCAATAATATATACAGAATTTACAAGCTTATTATTGAAAAATTTATATGATTTTATATTTCCTATGATACTAAGAAATATCCCTTCATCTTAATGGAATTCAAACTTCCATTGTTTCAACTTATTGTAAATGAAAAACATACTTTTGAAGACTCAAACGTATTTCAACATCATATTATTTTCATACCATAGATCATATATAGACTTTTATTATTTTAGAGACAAAAAATATCCATTAGAGATATAGATCGATGTTAAAACTTTTTTCCTTCCAAAACATCTTGGTTGGGAATTTTTTAATGAGAATCATTATATCTATGTTGCTTATGATATGATTTCTCCACTCAACCACACTATTTTTATAAGGTGTTCTCACTTCTGAAACATTTTCCCTTATCCTATATTTTTTTAGTAACCATTACCTTTTATTTTTATGAACTTCATACCATTATTAGTTTAGAATTTTAGAATTTTCTATCCAAGCTTATTTTCAACATCCCTTTGATATTGTGTTAGGCAATTGAATGCCATGTACTTATGGGTGATGACGAAAATAAATTCCATTCTATTATAATCATAAATTAAAACAACATAGTATCTCTTCCCATAAATATATCATGGTGATATTGGTCCACACACATCAATATATCTTGGTGATATTAGTCCACACATATCAATATTCACCTATTCAAACACTCATGTTGACCTTTTATCTTTTTACTTGTATGTCTTTCAAGTGATCTTCCATTTTTTGAAAAATTGTATATGTGAGTATGATAACTTGATATATTAGGGGGATATAAAGCTATATTAAATTTATCAATATCTATTAAGGATGTTTGGATTAAATGGACAATTCATTAATTCCAAAACCTTTTTTCTTCTTCCTTGGAAAGAAAAAACATATCTTCTTCTCTACTGACAAGTGGATCTTACCCTTCATCAAATTCCCCTAAAACAACTAAACTATAATTATTCTTGATGATATGGGGTTTATTAGTAAACTTTATTGCATGAAACAAGTCACATAGTTGAATGACACTTATAAAGTTATGGATGATACCTCTAACAACCAAGACATCTTCACATCTCATATCTTTTCCCCCAATTTTTTTACTAGATCCAATAATCTTTAGACATTCATCATTTACAAAATTAAAAACACATTATTTTTCATTATTAAATACCATAAAAAGATCCTTATTTCTAGTCATGTTATAATTCCATCCACTATCAAGGACCCAAACATAAGTGTAATATGATGCTTTAAGGGAAATTTATACAACCGATCCAAACCCAAATATTTTCTTCCTAACCCCTTTTTTTGGTTTCACACTTGATGTTGATAGACATTCTTGATATTATTCAGATTATAATGGAATAATTTCATCTTGAAAACCCATAAATTAATATATCTATTTTAGTTAGTTTGATTATTTCTTGAGCTTCTGTATATAACCACATTGGGTCTACTTTTGTAAATTTCTTTATATTACTGATTATCAATAACTGGGCATGTGTACAATTCCTCCACACATAAAATATTGACCATAAAAATCATGGCCAAAATATTGAACTCTATTTGGTTTCATTTTTTGGTCTTACACCATTTGGTACCTCTTGGTTATTGAACATACATTTCGAGAATTTACCATCTTTATACAACAACAAAACTAGATTTAAGGTATAACATTATGTGTTAGTTCTATATCACTAGTTTTCCATTGGGTTTTTTAAATATTTTGAGTTATATCCAATTCAACCTTTAAAATCGGAGTGGTTTATTATTGTCATTCATTGAACATCACTAATTTATTTCTATGATCAAGTACCTTACCACCATTTTCATTAAAATATGAATTTGGTTTTTTTAAAGGCCATTTTCTTATTATACTAGACCATCATGATATACCTTCACTTTTTCTATTTATTGTGTGATATCATCCCCTGATGTCATTTTAAAATCCAATATAATTTCTTAATATTAAACATTTTATTCATAGGCTGAAAACTTCCACCTCTAAATATTCAATACAGTTAACCATATATTTCACTATCTTAGTCAAACCACTAATTATCATGGTTCTTTCTTTAACATTTATCTTATATTCAATGAACATATCTACATTTTACAAATTTTTATATTTTATCTTCTCAATTTATGCCTTCAACTCAGACTTATCCTCTTCTTTCTATTACATATAAAGTTCAATATTATGAACCATTATATTGGATTTATGTAAGATCCAGGATTTTTCTTAAGGTATGTTTTGTTTATGTTTTATTTTAATTCCCTTATTTTGGTTAATTGAGTGTTCCCCAAGTTCATGATAAGGTTCAAGGTTGTTTTTGGGGTTTAGGGTGTGAAAAAGGAGGAAAATGAGTTTTTTAGGCATGTTGCACGGTTAACACTCGGTTAGTGAAAACCGCGTGGATCATCCTAGGTAACCGTGAATCCTTGGATAGAGGCTTGCACATGGTTAATCTACCCATATGAAATTCCCTAGAAACCATGTGAAAGGGTTATTGTGAGATTGTTGATCATTCATGGTTTGGAAAATTGTGCGGGAAAACCATGCATCCCAGTAAATCATGCAACCTAGTAAAGTTGAGAAATTTACAAAAATGTAATCATGATATTTTTAAATGAAACTTATGATTTTCCTTCTATATTACTTATACAACCCTAGGGATGAACTTGGATTACCCAAGCTTCTAATAGGTGATTCTACTTCGATCCTATGCTATTTGGATCACTGTTGGTTGTGGATCGAGGCCTCAGGTGAGTCAAATCTACTCCTTGATTCCTTTTCTTGATTAGGGATTGTATCTTTCTCTCCACTCAATTTGGATCTCTGAAAAACTTCCTTAATCTACATTAATGCTCTAATAGGTGGTTGAATCCAGATATAAGGTCATGTTTGGGAGTGTGTTCACCAAAAGATTTTAGGTAGGTGGTCTACAAGTAATATCCCATAGTTTCATTGTAGATTTGTGATTGTACAACCTCGTTCTTTGTCACCTCATGTTGTGATTTTGAATACTTTTGTGAGGATTGGAAATTTGGGTGTCTAAATTATAAATAGAGACCCTTATGGTTCCCAATAGATGCATCGAGGATGATTTTACCCATTTAAGGCCATCTATGGGGTGTACCGATACTTTCCAGACAAAGAATTAGCTACATAAGTTCGAGGTTGTCATGAAATCATATAGAGACCTTGTTGAGTTTTTGGATATTATTAATGGAAGTAAAAAATGTGGTATGAGTTAACTAGGGTTGAGTTAAGAAGCTTATAATTTTTTTTAGATATTCCTAAGTGAGTTAGTGCTTGTAAAACAATGAATATACTAAATTGATAATGGTATGTGGAATGGGAAATATGTTAAAGGGGATTTTATAATAGGATTTATGAATGTGTATAATGGAATGATATAATTGAATTATTGAATATTCTTAGTGATCTAGGTTTGAGAATTGGAATTGATCTAAATGGGCTATGTGATGTAAATGGAAATGTGTTAATGGGTTATGGAACAATATGATTTAACATGTTAATTATTATGGATTTTGATTGTTTTATTTAATGGTTGTGTTTGGTTGTGATGAGATTTGTGTTTAGTGAATGGATGAATAAGAATTTTCACATGGATTGAGATGTGGGATAAAGGAATGAGGATCCTCCCATTGGTTGAGTTTGATTGATTCTTTAACTCCACCCACAATGCATGGGTTATGGAAGGGGAAGATGCTCTATTCCCCTAATGGTTTCATTCAACCCAGACTAAGGCTTCAAGGTGAGGATATTGTGATATTATGATATGTTATCCCTAGTGAG
Source organism: Viscum album (assembly GCA_963277665.1). Taxonomy (NCBI): domain Eukaryota; kingdom Viridiplantae; phylum Streptophyta; class Magnoliopsida; order Santalales; family Viscaceae; genus Viscum; species Viscum album. The sequence continues at coordinate 617,827,159 of OY728130.1, read as the reverse complement.
TTAGGGAGTTACTTATTTCCTTAAAAAATGATGAATTTCATGAATATTTTTTGATTTGTGATGAACTAGTAACAAAAGTGGCACAATGAATTGGCTCCTTGGTTAGTATAGTTATGTAGAGATTGTTAACTAGTGGCCCCAAATTTTCTTTCATTTTCTTTTTATTTATTAATAATTTCATACACTATATATTAGACTAAATATTTGTAGACACCATCGATGGTGGCCTACTAAGTTGTACTCACACCCTGCTCGGGCTTCTGTTGGGCACCTGAGCAGATTTTATGCTTTCAGGGAAAGATAAGGGAAAGGGCCCTATTCTAGGGAGTTGAGTTGGACGTGGGACATGTATGGATGAGGTTCGAGACTTGAAGTCAGGACCATTTTTGGGATTCCACTATTTTTATTTGTTTTGGGCTTTGTTCACTAGGAATTTTTGCATGACCAAACATATTTAATGTTGTTTGTGGTTTGTACCCAGTTTGGGAGATGTTTGACTATGCATGTTATTGGTTGTTTCTTATTATTTCTGCTATTTATATTGTTTTCTACTATGGATTACTCTATTAAACAGGGTATAGTCTTCCCACGTGTCCTATTAGACCCTTGTTTCTAGTCAAAAACCTCTGGTGTATGGGGAGGCGTGCTTGAAGTCATGTGATGACCTAACTCGGTGTACCGATTGAGTGGAACCCAAGTTGGGGACTTTAAAAAGTGGTATCATATGAGTTCTTTTATCTTTCTTACTATTTGGGTATGGTAGAAAATCTATTAGGATAGTGTCAGACCTTGGTAATTATCTCATTCCTAGGAGTATCTAACCCAAGTTTGGGTGAAAAACCAAGTCACCCTGGGCAGGAATTGTTGTTCTTGTTGTGTATTGTTACATTTGATGATATCTCACCATTGGGTGATGGAAATGTGGTGTGATGTGACAGTTTTATGGTATTTTTATCATGGATGGAATGCCATGAGGTTTTACATTCATGCATCATTCTCGGAACCTATGTATATAAGTGACATTCATTATAGTAGGCACACACACATGGGACGGATGTGTGGGACAAAGAGGGTAGAATGCATTTGAAATTATTAAAAGTGGTGAAAATTGTGTCTAATGAAATAATTAAAATTGGTTAAAAGGGGTGAAAAATGATAAATAATAATTAAGTAATTATTCTATACAAAGGGTGGTATGAGAAATGAAATGTTATTCGAGTATGTTGTTATGTGAGAATAGATTTGAAATGGTGTAGAAGGTAAAGTTTATAGTCATGTGAGTTGGTTACCTCATGTTAGAAATGGCCTTGGTAGGGATGGATGAGGGTAGTGTGATGGGTATGATCATACCTTTTGGGTGGTGTATGTGAAATGGTTTGTTGGTGGATAATTAGAAGCCTTCCTTTATATTTTTCAAAGATTTATGGTTTTTATTCTAAATATCATGTTTTTAATTGTAGAGAAATGCCTCCACAAATACATTTGTCGGTTGGGAAGATAAGGACATTGCTGAGAATTATTCCCAAGTAGTGGAGAAAGAGGACCCGATGGTTCAAGATAATAGGTAAGAGCAGTTCTTTGAGAATATTTCCCATTTATACAAATTATAAAATGAAATTCAGGGTGTCTGTGATGAGTATATTCGAGCTGACTAGGGAGTTTCATCCATAAAACCCACCGAACTTTACCAGAGAGGATGGAAAAAAGGTAGTTGATTTTGGGATAGAGTTTATTATGACTATTATTGATCATCTGAAGGATCCTATTAATAAGAGAGTCATGTTAGTGGATTACATTTTAATAGGTTAGGACAAACATTGGTGGGATATTATGTTTCATATGAAGCATGCTGAAAGAATGGTGTGGAAGGATTTCCAGGAAATGTTTCTGGAACATTACTACCCAAATACCTTGAGGAAGGAGACGAATATAGAGTTTAAGAGTTTTACTCAAGGGGCTATGTTACTGATGGATTATTCTATCCACTTCACAGTCTTTCACTTATTCAACCCGATGATGGATGGAGATGAGGTGACTATGGAAAATGCTTCTAGGATGGGCTTAGGCATGAGATTAGGTCCCAGGTGAACATCTTCCATCAAAAGTGCTTTGCAGAGGTAGTGAACCAAGCCCTTATATTATAAGGGAACATTAAGGGATCTTTGGGAGGTGGAATTATGGTACCAACTAGGTGGAAATTTGGTACAATCTCCGAGGGAAGGAATCATCATTTTGGAAATTTCCAACATGGTGAGAGTGTGCAGAATAGTTAGATAAGAGGGATAGTTCCTCAGGGTGGTGATTAGGTATTCTGTTGTTAGTGTGGCTTGATGGGGCATATGAAACATCAGTGTCCCCGAACACCAGCAAAGTGCCGATATTATGGTAGGTTGGGACATATACAGAGGTTATGAAACAACCCTTGGTAGCTGAGTATAGACGGGAGTCAGAGGCAGATACCGAGTGTGGGCATGGGATCAATCACCTCATATCAGACAGGTAGTTGGAACTCTACTATCCATACTAGTAGGGGTGGTGGATGTGGAACTATGGTATGAGACCACCTGTACTAGTAGGGAAGTACAATGAAGGGTACATAGGTTGGATCCTAGGGTATAGGTATAGGCCATCTGCACATAGTTCAGTCTACACCTAGAGGTGGTGAGGCTGGACCGTCTACCGTTCGAGGTATGATTCTTGTAGCTTCCAGACTCACTAATTCTTTATTTTACATAGGGTTCACAAACTTTTTTATTTCTATATAGTTCATGTTTGTGTTGACCTATCCATGGAACAAGTTTGAGGGGTTATGTCAATTGATACTTCGTTGGGGGTGTGAGTCGAGGATATCAAATAGTGTAGATGTTTTTGTTTATAGGTTGTTGGTTTTTTTTGTGGAACCTATTTTTCCTCAATATAACAGGGTTTAAACTGATATTGGGTATGGAATGGCTAGTTCTGTATCATTCCCATATCAATTGTTACCATTTTAGGTTAACGCTCGCATCTCCCGATGTATGCACTTATGCCTTTCATGGAGAGTGGGATGTTCGTGCAGGCCACACATGGACAATTTTTCAGTATTTGGGAGAACTCATAGACCAAGTGGAATGCCTTATTCTTGATGATAGAGAGGTATAGAAACATGTATTTACTCATTTTTTGGATCAGTTTAAGGATATTTTTCCTAAGGATTTCTCAGGACTACCACCCAAAATGGATGTGGAGTTGACAATCAAGTTGCTCATAGGGGTAGAACCAGTTTCTATTCCACCATATAGAATGGATTTGGGAGAATTATAGGAGCTTAAGATTCAGTTGGAAGAGTTTGAGTGAAAGGGATTCATTCAAACAAGTATGTCACCATGGGGATCACCTGTGCTTTTTGCTAAGAAGGATGATAGGCCATTGAGGTTATGTGTTGATTATAGGAAGTTGAATTAGTTGATTATTAAGAACTGATACACAATTACTATAATTGATGACAATTTTTAACAACTAAGGGGAGCCTCAGTGTTCTCCAAGATCTATTTGATATCGGGATACCATCAGTTGAGGGTGAGACCTTCTGACGTACCATAGACAGCTTTTTGAAGCAGGTATAGGTTCTATGAATTTTTGGTGATTCTGTTCGTGTTGACCAATGCACCAACTATGTTCATGGGTCTAATAAACCAGATTTTTAACTCTTATCTGGATTATTTAATGGTTGTATTTGTTGATACATCTTGGTGTACTCATGAACTCTTGAAAATTATTCCAAACATCTTGACATTATCTTGAGTACACAAAGAGAGAATAGGATTTGTTCCGAGCTATCAAAATTTTAGTTCTAGATTGATAAAGTGCATTTCCTTGGAAAAATCATTTCTGAGATAGGTGTGTTTGTTGATCCAGAGATGGTGTATATCGTGGTGTCTTGGGATCATCCCAAGAATGTTTCTGATTTTTGGAGTTTTCTGGGCTTATCTAGTTATTACTAGAGGTTCATTAGATATTTCTATAGTATGGAGGCACAAATCTCAATCTTAACCGATAAGGGTGTTATGTTTGAGTGGATGGAGGCACGAAAAACTTCTTTTCAATAATTGAAGAGGCGGTTGACTACCACACTGATTCTGATCTTACTTGAACTCGGTAAGAAGTAAACTTTGTTCTGTGATGTGTTTGGTGTTGGACTCAGGGCAGTGTTGATGTAGGATGATCTGGTTATAGCTTATGGTTCATGATAGTTGAGGCCCCATGAAAGGAATTACCCTACCCATGATCTCGAGATCGCTATTATGGTTTATGACTTAAAGTCTTGGAGGAATTACTTATTGGGAGAGAGGTTCATAGTGTTTACTGATCATAGAAGTCTTAAGTAAATCTTCTCTCAATGGGATTTAAATCTTTGACATAAAAGGTGGGTTGAGTACTTAAAATCCTTATATTTTGAGTTGGTTTACACACTGAGGAAAGGGAACAGTGTTGCAGATGCTATGAGCTGGATGACTCAAAATTATGTGGTTCAGGAATCTAACTCTAAATAGAAAATGATGGCTTTTTTTTTCTAAGATACACCTAGAGGTGTAATATGGGAATAAAAAAATGACCCTTTCATCTATAGAGATTTGTTCTATGCTTTTGAGCTAGGTCAAGGAAATTTAGTTGGAAGATCTGGAGTGTTTTTTCATGAAGGAAAGTCTTAAAGGTGGGGAGTCACCTTCTAGTTTGGCTATTGGTGCTGATGTGGTTTTATATATTCATAGTCGTGTTTTGGTACTAGAAGATTCATGCTAAGAGTTAATGCATGAGTTCCATGCATCAAAGTGGTCAATACATCCAAGATTGAATAAAATGTATCACGATATTCATTGGAAGTATTGGTGTCCAGGAATGAATAAAAAGGTTATAGGTTTTGTGGCATGATAACTTACCTGCCAACAGGAGAAGGCCAAGCATCATCATCCATGTGGGTTGTCACAGTCATTCCCCATTCCATAGTGGAAGTGGAATGACATAAAGATGGACTTCATAGTGGGTCTTCTGAGGATGACTCAAAATAATGATGCAATCTGGGTCATTGTGGATCAGTTGACTAATGTGTCTCATGTCTTACCAATATTGGAAACTTATATAGTCGATCAGTTGGGTGAGTTATATGTTCGAGAGATAGTGTGACTGCATGGTGTGCTGAGAACCATAGTATTGGATCTTGATCTGTGTTTCAAATCGCACTTTTGGTAAGGAATACATAAGGCTCTTGGTACCCAAATGTTTTTGAGTACTCCTTATCTCCCACAGATGGATGGGAAATCAGAGCATAAAATTCAGGTATTATAGGAAATTTCAAGATCCTGTGTTTTGGGTTTTGGTGGTTCGTGGGAAAAGAATTTATCACTTTTTGAGTTTTCAAACAACAATAGTTTTTAGGCTACAATTTATATGGTTCCTTTTGAGTCACTCTACAAGATACCATGTAGATCTATCTTGTGTTGGTTAGAATATGGGGAGTCTGAACTATTAGGATTGAGTCTTGCGAAGGATACATCAGGTTCCATTAATTCAAAAGCATATAAAAATGGATCAAAGTAAGAAGAATTTATATGAAAATTTGTGTTGTAGATCTCAAAAATTCATGGTGGGTGATAGTGTCTTTTTTTGGGTGTCTCCAAGGTTGGCTCACCATCAAATTCTAAAGTAGGGCAAGTTGGTGCCTAGGTATGTGGGGGAAATTTGAGATTGTGGAGAGGATCAGACTGGGGGCTTACTGATTGGATCTTCCACAATGGTACATTGATATGCATAATGTTTTTCATGTTTCACTAATTTAGTAGTATCATCCTAATCCATATCATATAATAAACATTGATTATGTTGGTCTTGATCCTAATACTTCCTTTGAGAAACATCTGGTTCGTATTGTATATCATAGTGAGAAGGTATTGTGGGGAAACATTGTGCCTTTGGTTTGTGTTATATGGAAGCATGGAAACCTTCAAGAAGAAACCTAGGAGTGAGAATCAGATATATGGTCCTGGTGGCCTGATATATTTTCTTTAGAAACCCAATGATTCTCTAGAATAGCGGCTCGAGGATGAGCCTTCCTAAGGAGGGGAGGTTGTAAGATCTGAGATTTTTCTTAAGCCATGTTTTTTTTATGTTTCAGTTTAAGTCCCTTATATTGGTTAAATAAGTGTTCCCCAATTTCATGGGAAGAATTGAGGTTGTTCTTGGGGTTTGGGGCCTGAAAAAGGAGGAAAAGGAGTTTTCTCGGCATGTTACATGGTTTGCACATGGTTGGTGAAAACCATGTGGAGCATCCTAGGAAATCGTGTGGCCTTGGATGAAGTCTTGAACATGACTATCACACAATTAATCTAACTATGTGTAATTACTATGAAACCATGTGAAAGGGTAATTTTGGGGTAGTTGATCATGCACGGTTTGTGTACGGTTTGGAAAACTGTGTGGGTAAACCATGCAACCCATTAAAGTTGAGAAATTTATAAAACTTCCATCTTGGGATTTTTAACCCCAACTCAGGATTTTACTCATATCTTCTTCTTGAAACCCTAGGGAAAAACTTGGATGACCCAGGCTTCAAAGAGGTGATTCTCCTTTTATCTTAGGCCGTTTGGAGTGTCACTAGTTGCAGATCAAGGCCTTGGGTGATTCTAATCTACTCATTGCTTCCTTTTCTTGCTTAGGGCTTGTATCTTTCTCTCCTCTCCATCTGAATCTATAAAACCATTATTTTCTATGAAAATATAGGTTAAATATTTAATAGGTGGTTGAATCCAAATCTAAGGCCATGTTTTGGAGTGCTTTAACCAACATATTTGAGGTAGGTGGTCCACAAGTTATATCCCATAGTTTAGTTGTAGATTTGTTCATGCCTGACCTTGTTTGTTTTCACCTCCGGTTGTGATTTTGACTCATTTTGGGAGGTTTTGAAATTTGGGTGTCTAAAATATAATTAGTGACCCTCATGGTTTCTAGGGGATGTATCAAGGCTTATTTGACCCATTTAAGTCCATCTATGGGGTATTTTGATACTTTCCAAACCTAGAATTAGATAAAGAAGTTCCCGGTTGTTGTGAAATCATATATATCCATTGTTGAGTATGTTGATATTATTAATGGAAGTCCAAATGAGGTATGGGTTAATTAGGGCTGAGGTAAGGGGCTTATGAAATATGTTATATATGCCTAAGTGAGTTAGTGCATGTGAAATAGTGAATATGCTAAATTGATAGTGGTTTGTGGAATGGGAAATATGTTGAAGGGGATTTCATAAGGGGATTTATGAATGTGTATAATGGGATAACATAATGGAATTATTGAATATGATAAGTGAGATAGGTTTTAGAATGTTAATTGGGATAAATGGGCTAAGTGATGTAAATAGAAATTTGTTAATGGGTTATGGCACAACATGATTTACTATGTTGATTGTTATGGATTATGATTTTTTATGTAATGGTTATGTTTGGATGTGATATGGATTGTGTGTGGTGAATGGATGAATAAGAATGTAAACATGGATTGAGGTGTGGGATAAAGGATATAGGCTCCTCCCACGAGTCAAGTTAGACAGATGCTCTTACTCCACCCACAATTCATGGGTTAGGTAAGGGGAAAGAGCTCTATCCCCTTAACAGTTGCATTCCACCCGGACTGAGGCTTTGAGGTGAGGATATTTTGATTTTGTGATATTCTATCCCTATTGAGTTGGGGAATTACCTATTACCTTATACAAATGATGAATTACATGAATATTATGTGATTGATGATGAACTAGTAACAAAAGAGACACAATGAATTGACACCTTTGTTAGTATATCTAAGTAGATATTGTTAACTAGTGGCCACAAATTGTATTTTATTTTCTTGTTATTTATTTATACTTGAATTAAATGTCTCCTAGAATAGATATTTTTAGACACCAATGTTTATGGCCTACTGAGTTTTAGTCATACCCTACTCAGGCCACCGTTCGGGACCTGAGCAGATTTCATGCTGGCAGGTCAGGGCAAGGAAAAGGGCCCGATTCTAGGGAGTTGAGTTGGACATGGGACATGCATAGATGGGGTTCCAAACTTGAAGTCAGGACTATTTTGAGGATTCCATTAAATTTATTTATTTTTTGTTTTTTTCACTTGTAATTGTTTCCTTCCATGACATATTTACTATTTCTTGTGGTTTGTACCCAATTTGGGAGATGTTTGACTATGCATGTTATTGGTTGTCTCCCATTTTTTTGTTATTTATATTGTGTTCTAATGTGTATCACTATAGTAAAGATGGTATTGTCTTCCCACATGACCTATTATACCTTCACTGCTATTCGTCAACCTCTAGCTCTGAGGAGGTGCGCTCCTGGCTCATGGCACCGATTGAGTGAAACCTGGGTTAGGGACATTACAATTTATTTATTTTTCTTCTCCAAACATCTATATATTCAAGTTCATTTTACATTTGAACCTTGATATCAACTCTTCCTTCCACTTCTCTATCATCATTATAACTCTCCTCCCATGCCTGGGAATTACACACATCTATCACAATAGAATTTTATTTACGATATTTATAGTATTTAATCTTTTCTACATAAAATTATTTTGAACCATAATTTTCTTGTTGAAATATGTTCTTCTTCTTAAAGAAACTAAAATTAGTACTTATCCCTTATTTCACATTGGATAAGGATATCTTCATGGGAATTTCTGCATCCTTATCATTATCTTGAATCTTCTTAGTACATTTTTATGAAAAGTTTCCATCTTTCTGCATTGAAAGAACATTAGTGGATGTTTACCATTAAACATTCCTTTTATCATTTATATATTTAAGGAAATTAATTACATGTATTCATCCACTTCTTATTATTTTAGGCCATCCTCTTTGGTGGGTTTGTTTATGCCCTTGTATTCCACCTCCTTGGAGTTCCCCTTTTTCACAACCTCATTATAATCATTCTGATCTCATATGTGAAAAGAGTATTGTGCATAATTTTAATGCCATATCCTTTTGATATTTATCCTTAGGAATAGATACTTTTAGATTGAATCGAAGTGATAATATTCTCAGGTTGTGCCTAACAATATTCACAGAATTGATGGTTTCTCTAAGACCACACATTTTATCTATAATAACTTTCACCTAATCAAAGAATGTATCAAAATATTAATTAGTGTACATCCTATGGTCCTCATACTTTTTTAAATTAGAATTGTAATTTGGATTCTATAACTTTTGAATCACCTTAGTAGGTATTTATCATCTTTTCCCACATGTGATATGATGATTTACAAGACATCAACTTCATGTAAATTGTGTTTGATAAAGATCCACCTAAAGCATTAATTACTTTGAAATCAATATCCAGTTATCTTCAGTTAGAATCAGAGAAATCTTCACTATCCATACTGACTTAGATCCGATACATAGTATCTATATAAGCATACATGACTAAATATTGAAAGTATAATTTTTATCTAATTATTTCACATTTGAATATTGTTTGCATTGAAGATTATAATCTATTTTTTATTAATTTATTCCATATATCGCACTAAGAGAGTATAAAAAACTTTAAACTTTATCTATGATACCAATTATTATCCCCAAAAGGAAAAATACCTTGATATGGGGATGGGGGGAATCAGCGTATATCAGATAAAAAAATACCCTTTTTGATCTTATTTAATCATTAAATAGAACACTTACCTCTTCATCTAATAGAAATTTATAAATACAGAAATGAAAGAATGCACGAGACATAATAATTTTACATTGTTCACCCTAGATGGGTTAGTACAAGGAGAATACAATCGAGATATATAAATGTAACAATCACTAAGAACACTATTGTTAAAATTTTTGGAGTGAACTCACTATCACCCAAGGTTTTTGGACAATCAAAATTTGAAATATCACTATTAAATCTACTGAATTAAATGAATTTATCCTCTAAAACATTCCTTTAAGGATCTATATCACCTGATAATTGGTTCACAAACATGTGATTGTTTCATGAAGCTCATTTTTCTAATGAGATGAAATTTTACTTTCCTACAATGCATTTTCATTATAGAAAAATCCTTCAGGGAAAATTATTCTCTTTGAAATGCTCTTTCACGCACCTACCATGTGAACAATATGCACTGAACCTGAAGCACACCTTACACCATGTATGAGGAATGCGTAACCTCATACACAAGCTTTTGATGTATGTGTTTATCATGTGAACATCACACAAATCCAAAGAGATATTGTTGCCACTATACACTGATAATGTTGAAAAACCTCCTTTACCATATACTCCACGCATGAACTAACTTTGTAGTGCACTCCTAATGAATTTCCTCTTCCACCCAAGGACTGTGTAGAATTTTTCCACCATGTAATTTCCTTATAGACACTCTTCACCATTAACTTACCATGATAACCTCTATCTGACTTTACCAAATTCTACAATAATGATCCTCTGAGATAATTTTCTCACTTCCAAATGAAGTTAGTAAGGGGTACTTATATACTCAATGAAAACATAGTAAACCCTCTAATTATGAAATTATTCTTCACTCCATATTCACAATAAAATATTCATGGTCCACCTAATTTTACCACCTTATGACTCCACACTGACTATGTGATCCCACAAACTCTCCCAGTGAACTCTCAGTCACACACTTCCATTGAAACATCACCTACCATGTGACTCCTTCATGATCAGGTACCCACTAGGAAGTCTTGTGAATGGACATCTAACTCTTGCATGAATCCACACACCTAACACATTTCCCACATGGTTACCATTAATAATACCTTCTTCTACCATTTTGATTCCTCTAACAAATATACCCAAAATTTTAGTAAACATTGGGAATTAATGTCCTCTTTCAAACTCTTTAAGCAATAAAATTGTTGAAACTTTCTCAATCATAATTTTCAACAAACAAAATACACCCAAAAACAAAAAAAGGTCACCTTGGGGGATTTGTTTCAACACTAATATATTCTTATATATCTATTTAAGTGAATTCATCAAGGTTCCCATGATTTCTCATAAACCTAATTAAAGTATGAAAAAACAAATTAAATCTCTAGACCTGAACATATATTGAAATACATAACACTATAAATAATGTTATAATATGGACTTATAATCATATATAATATTTTTAATTCTTTAGTAGGTGCTTATGTAACAGAAAATTTAAAACATTATCTTATAGGTATATTTAAAGGCATAAAATTATCAACTAAAGGTCATGTTTTTTATTTTTTAGGATAAGAATATTGAGATATGTATAAAAATATAATATTTTTATCTAAAATTATTTTCATTCATATAATTTTCTTATAATTACCCACATACTTTATTTCAAAAATAAATTTGTGTTGGGATTTAACGTGGTTAATTAAACTCATTTTCTTATACATGACAAACATGTCATCAATATATAACAAAAGGGAAATTATTTCATGATTTTCACATTTGTAATAAGAAACATGAATAAAATTTACTAATGTTAAAACTAGGTAATTTTTTTAAACCATACTATGATTTATTTATGAAAAATATTTATTCTATTTAAAATTTATAGAAGAGACCTTGGGAGGGGTGGGGTGGGGGGATGTAAATATTTTCCTCTAATTCACCATAAAATATTTTTATTTCAATATCAGGTTTTTATAAATGGAAATTTTTAGATCAAATAAATGAAAACAATAATATGATTAAATATTATTTAGAAACAAGTGAGAATATTTCATTATAATCAATACCTTATCATTATAATAATCTATTTACAAAAAATTGGACATTGAATCATATTTTTATTACTCATATATCATCTTACTATTTTTATTTTATATCTATCTATATTCAATTATTTTAGTTTCATTTGGGGTTTTCACTACTATACAAGTGTTTTTTAATAAATTAGTCATTTATTTACATATGGAACCAATAAAATCCATATTAACAACTCTTAAATTCTTTCTTATATGTTTGATGTTCATTATCATATAAATACCAAAAGATAAAATTATTACATTTTCAAGACCAAATCTAAATGGAGGAATAAGGACTCTCAAAAATATATCTCTTATGATATGGTAGTGACTGACATCACATGATCTATAAACACACACATATTAGTCATTTTACTTGTGGTCAATCCTGAGTTGTTGGGTGGCTGAAGTTAGGGATTGTTTTATTTTTTGTTTCATATGAGTGGTATATTTTCATTTTAGGATTTTTTATTATAAACATTGAGGATGAAACTATAGGTGTTTTCAGAGATGGATTGAAGTTTCAAGATAATTTATCATTTTACTCCTCCAGGTTAAAAATTACCAAAATGCCCTTAGAATTTCACAACCTCCAAGAAAAAATTTCACAATCATTTTAGTAGATACACCTTAAAAAAATTTATCTTTAAAAATAACAATTTCATTTATAAAACCAGAATACCTCTTTTATGTTATCTCTTACAAGGAACAACATACATTCCTCCATAGAAAAAATTCCTTCAAAATGGGTTAGCTATAACTCAACATAACAATCTTAATAAAAGATACACATTAAAAATGATGTGATATATAATCTATAAAGTATAAAACTAAGTGAAAAATAAAAGTCACATATTTAAAATTATTTAATTATATAAATGAAAATCCCATCAAACTCAAATATTGTTTGTATCCTTTCTCATAGTTGAACCAGAGAGATTATACAGCTCTCAAAAACATGTGTATTGTGGGATCATGAACTTATACTACAAAACTCTCAAACCCAATTCATGATCTTATAGGGATTTAAAAACCCCACAAATAACTTATTTTATTTGTAAAACCTCCATCCCAATGACTCTAAACAATCTTCCATGGTGATTATGAAAATACCGAAAAAAGAAAGTGGCTAAAACAAAGATAAAAAGTAGAAGAATAAATATCATATCCTTGATCCATTCCTTATTATGGAAACAAATTCAGGATTTTTATCAAAAAAAGTATCCACCAATATACATTGATGGAACTATGTAATAAATTTAGACAAAGGAAAATATATCATAATGAAATGATGCTGGTTTGAACTAATAAATTACAAAATTTGAGTGAACTTCCCTTAAAGTATGCTTAATTTTTATTATGAATATCATAGGATTATGTTATAATTTTTTAATAATCCTTTATAATATAGCAAAACCTCATAATCTCACTAAAAGTTTTGTTAGAAGATAATTGAACATCATCACGTCACTTAGGTGGAAAGAAAATGCAACTATTCTTATTAAAATGATCGCATTAAAATTACATTTTATGAAATATCAAATAAAATCAAGAAGTTATATAATTATACAATGTAATCCAAAAACGTTTTCTTACACTAATGAGTAATAAGGTCATATAGCATGTTTGAAACACTTCACCCTATAAAAAATATAGTCAGGCATCAACTCATTACCCTATAGAAATTATTCGTTATCCAACACCTACATACTTACACTGAAAACTCATCAAAGGATCACATATCTTATTTATTATCTCACATCCCACCAATATTCAAACCATAAATATATTGAGAAACAAAATTATCATAAGAATATAAAAATGGGAAATAAAAGAGGTCCTAACCATCATAATGTAACTTTTACTAAAATAATGAAATAAAAGAGGGGAATCAAAGGGGGGGGGGGAAATCATATAACTATAAATTACCATCGCATGATAATAAATATAATAAGTAGTCAAAGAGGTCCCAAACATCAAATAAAATAATAAAATATCTATTGGATGTATAATAAAAAAGGGTTGAATCATATTGTATGATTCATTTATTTCATAAACCGTGGTAAATATATAATGCATATCACAGGATATGATATATCTATATGATTAAAATCATATGATTTCTTTATTATATTTTATGATTTATCCAATGATTTATAATATCACGTTCATGGTTTTTTTCAAATCATCCAAATGGTATACTATCAGTTATTTATCATTTAGATGGTTTATTTATAGCATAAAAAATAATGTTATAATCATTGAAATGTTTAACAATTATAATATTATAATGGGTGTATATTATTTATAACATATCTTGATCACTAAGTGTTGGAAATCGATTCTCTACCTAATGAAGGTAGTCTATATGAAGAATAGAATCATCCTATTGGGTGCGGGTGGTGATTCTATCAAGATAATATAAAACAATATTTCCTTATTCTCTATTTATCTTCAAGGATATGTTGATATCATAACATTGTAGTTTAAGGGATCCACTCATAGCATATAAAGATTCTATTGGTTGATGTATTTCCTGTTGAGATGAAATTATTTTTATTTTTCCCAAGTGATCTCATCAAATAATCTATATAATATGGATCTTTCTAGACATGAGGTATGCATATTTATTTTATATTATTAATTTACATGTTAATTTTATGATGATAGATTTATCTGTTTGATTGGTTTATTTTACTTCTATGATCATTAGATATTACTAAAAAACCCATTAGTGGTATTGGAGTCACCTTCATCACCGAATTAACATGTTTTTATATTGATTTTATAAATAAAATGTTTCTCATAATGTGTTAAAAGTTATATCTTAAAATATCATATAAAATGTTCCAACATTATCCTTTGGATCTCTCTGTTGGTATTTATGAAATGATATCTTATAACATGAAATATAGTGTTTTTCATAGCCATAGGCTATGACTGGTCAAGTCATAGTAGATGATTAATCAATTCTGATTTTTAATGCTATTTCAAAAGAAATGTTAAGAGTTCTCATAGGTGATGATTAATAATCTAAGTTTTATAAAATAAAGCATAAAATAATAATAGTGACATATGTGATATCTTAAGTTACGATATATTTCATTTTATGTAATACACTATTAATATCATAATATATAACTAGACACCCATTATAAATATAACCATTTTCCTTTTTGGGATCGTGAGTTATGATAGATAACCACACTATATTATCATAAAATATGATGAAGGCTAATTTTTTTAAAAAAATTAATATTTATTTAAAAATGATTATATTTTGTGTATTTTTTATAATAAATAAGTGCTAGGAATTATAAACGAAATATTTTTATGCCTAAAAAATATTAAAGGTTTATATTGATGTCTCATTTTTGGTAAAAAATTAAAATGTTTGTTTATTTATTTAATCCTTTTTAATATTCATGTATACAAAATTATTATATTATGTGAATACTATGTATGCTTAAATTTAAGTAATAATTTAATTTTTATAAAACTTTAATTTCATGCATGATATATAATGTACAAAAACATAAGATTTAGTTTTCATGTACCATAACTATGGTTTGTTATAGAGTTATTAGCTTGAATTTAATTGTTAAATATAGTTAATAAATATTTGGTATTAGAGTTATAATGGAATTGTGGTATCTATTGAGTAAAAAACCATGGGTAGAGGGACTTTTGGTTGAATTACTCACAATAATATAATCCTTTTCCTTATTTAGAAACATGTGGGTTGGTCATCTATCACTCCATACTTACTCTTGCATGGTTTTTTGGTTTTATATGATTCTAAACCTTTATATGAAAGGGTTTCTTGTACCTTGTTCATGTGATTCATTTGGATATGTTTAAATGTATTTTTATTTAATATTTGGGTATGTAACAAAAAATATTAGTTGTGTAATGAGTTACACAATAATATGGTTTGAATAAATTAATTTGGTGGATGGAATAGAGCCTGAACAGCCCGAAGGCCTTTATTTTTATTGATTTTTGATAACCCCCCTTTCAAGGGATGAGGGGGAACCCTTACAAGTCCTGTAGGCTCAGAGATTACATGGCCTGTAGGCTTAGGAGATTACATAACCTGAAGGTCTTAGGGAATTCAATCAGACTATCTATAAGGTACTACCCCTCCCCAGCATCTGTGTCATGATAGTAGCTCTCCACCTTTGCATGGCCATCTGGATAGGCTTCTCGTGCTATCAAATGCTGGTACCGATGGCATAGTAATACCATCTCATTCTGACAATCCATTTGGCTCTACTATGGTGAGTGCACCTGCTCTGAATCCTCTTCTGGGGATGCTCCTTTTTTATAGTGTGTCTAGGGAAACTGCATGTGGCCCAAAGGCCTTGAAGTGGCCAGAAATCCCTACTGAACTGGAGGCCTGGGTGGACCTAAAGCCTTAAGGACTCCAAGCCCAAACCGGTGGCCCAAGGAGAATAGTTATAACTGCTACAGTACCAAACAATACCTACTACAGTGTAAAGTTATGCTAAAGTACCAATACAGTGTACAGTATGCTACAGTACCCGCACAATGTACAGTACTGCTACAGTGCCTGCTATAGTACCTACTACAGTACCCCAGAAATATGCCTCTACCTTGTTTCGAACCTGGGTCTTGTGGATGAACTTAAGGATGGAATAGAGATACCAAAACAAAATCTATATAATCATGCATTAAGATAGGGATAAAACATGAGATAACAATGATTTAATATGATAAAATAGTTGTGGATTTAATATGTAGGTGATGTATATTAAGATTTTGAGACACTGAAAACCCAGAAAATACTAAGTATTTGATTTCTTCCCAAGAAAAAACATTTCAATCCCTTTATCATCTAACATGTCAGTAGTGTGGAATACGAGTTCCCATAAATTATATTTTTTAATGATTGTTGGGAATGGGGTGTCATGATTCTCACGTTCTTTAGTGTTATTGATAAAAACACTATTTAAAGTGTTTAAAATTTCATTTTAGTGATTGGAAGTATTTGTTGATTTCATTTTGTTAGAATATTGAAATAAACTTAAAGGATCCTTAAAAAATATTAGTAGTCTCAGTAAACCTAGGGAATAATGTTAGAGGAGAATTATAAGGTAATTAAATAAAGTGGCAGAGCCACTTGTTATATCTTGAGGTAGAAGGAAGCACTGAACAATCGATGGGATGGAAAATGGCTTCCATAACTAGAAAAATTATGTTGGCTAGACAGTGTACATGGATAGAAGAAACCTTGAATAATTTTCTCAACGACTATTTGGTAGGATCTCACTAACAATCCAGTGGGTTTAGCAAGAGCCTGGATAGTAGCGAGTAGTCCACCGACTACCTGATGGAGGCTACCGGCTAACCGGTGGTTCTAGAATAGCAAGTCTGAGCCTATATTTATTATGATAAAAATAAAAATATTTCTATCTTTTATGACTTAATTTAATCTAAAAAATTCCATAAGTTTCCCAGAGCATTTGAATACTATAAGTAGACCTCTAGGTGAAATTGGAGACTCACCTTCTTAACCATTATCCAATGACAACATGCTACAATCACTAATTATTTCTCAAGTTATATCATTTTATAAAACCTTTATTTTTAAATATAGAGAGTATTATTAATATAAAATCTTCTCACTA
This sequence comes from Viscum album, assembly GCA_963277665.1. NCBI lineage: Eukaryota > Viridiplantae > Streptophyta > Magnoliopsida > Santalales > Viscaceae > Viscum > Viscum album. The sequence goes on along the minus strand of OY728130.1, from coordinate 617,809,721 downwards.
TCATATTGTGTCACTCTTTATTAGTTGTTCTCCATAATCTTTTGAGATAATCGAGACTGTACGAAAATGAGATTTCCCTTATAAATCCTCCCTTATTCCTATTTCTTTTATTATTGGTGATCACTACCTTTAAAGTGATTACCATAGGTTTTAATAACATAACCATTAAAATGATAAGGACTATTCTCCATGTGGTTTCTAGATATACCCATTAAAAATCTAGTTTAATTTATAGTTCTGGTTTATTCCTATAATAGAAAAAGTAAGCGTGTTTTAATATCTTGGCTATCCTTAAGTCCAAGCGATTAATATATTAAATCCTCATGCGATTGAGTTTGTAGATTTAAGTGCTCATCTTGATCTATTATGAACATCCTTTACAAATTACCTGCCTTATTTTTGTTCCACATATTTATTTATTTATTTCTTCTATTCTTTTAATTAATAAAACATTTAATCCATCAATAATGTTTAATCATTTTATTTTAGAATCACACTTTATTTTATGTGTATGATTATATATATAAAAATATATACTCATATGATTGTGTCTTCAACTCTGATTTATTTATTTCCTTTGTTTTTTTAAAATAAAATTCTCCCTCCCTCTTTACATTTTACTCTACTATGACCTATATTTGGTATCAAGGGATTCATTAATTTATTTATTGCTTTATTTTCAAATTCATTCAAGATTGATTTTAATTTTCAAAATCATTAATCGGTTTTTTGAGAAACACTTTATTTTTCTAAATGGATTTTTAAACACCCTTGGTGCTCTTAAAGGAACCTCTATTAGGTGTGATCCCATTTTTTAGGTTAATGATTATTGTTATTGGAAAACATGTATGCATAATTTTCTTAAATCTATTGGTTATATTTTATAGAATTTTTTTTAAATGGTTATATCCCTACCACTAAAAAATAATATAAATGGACCCATGATGATATTTATAATTTTTAATTAGATAGTAAAGTAATGAATGCCTTGCATTCTGGTTTAGGATAAAAAAATTTAATCAAATTTATATTTACAAAATGACCCATGAAATTTTGAAACTATTATAAGTAACTAATAAAGAAAAAAAGTCAAATATATAAGATTAAATATGTTTATACAATATTTTTATAGTTCCACTATGAATCCTAGATAATATATTTCTGAAATGATTACTCTATTCACTAACATCTGTAATGTTTTAAAGGATCTTGTTGACTCTCTTTCTACAAAAACTTTATTCAAGATAATACTTTGGGATTTACTAATGCATTGGGAACCCAATGTCACCAAAATACAAGAATCTAAATACATAATGATTATGGTAGTTTCAGATCTCATAAATTATCTCATGAAATAAGAGATAACTATGAAAAAAAATCCAAAAATAAGGAAAAGGAGGTCAAAGAAACTAAAAAGACAATTTTTTTTTGAAATAAATAACCAATGACTCATATTAAATTAAATTCAATACTACTCAAATTCAAAAAAGGGTGAATAATTACATAAATAAGAAAATATATACTAAAAATTTTAAAAATGAAAATCAAGAATTGGAAGTCAATTACTTCAGTTGCAAAAATGATGGTCAAATCAAGCTTGATTGTACCTTGAAAAAAAATTCTAAAGATAATAATAAATCAATAAGAGTTTCAACTTGTAGTGATAGTGAGGATACACTTTCAACATATGAATTAAGCAACAAAAGTCCCAAGTACCTCACAGATGATATCAAGGTATATGAAGAAAAACACTTTATGTTCTAGTTATTACATTTATAATTATTAAAACTATTATTTAAATAATAAATATCTTCTATATGCTAGAGATAAACTTCAAGATTATTTTTGTGATATTGTTTCATAATTAAAATATCTTAAAAATTATTACAATCAACTTTTTTTTTGAAAAATATCAACTTTTAAATGAAAAATTTAATTTGGTTTAAAAATAAAATAACAACCAAATGTTGAGAATTTGGAATTCCAAATTAAGTATATAGAAAACACTATTTCTTAATTTACAAAATGTAAAGAAACCTTGAATAAAATTTTGGTATCTCAAAGTGTTATTAAAAGTAATAATGGAATTAGTTTTTTTAAAAAATATATTTTTTTCTAAAAATTCAATAGGACTACTTTGGTTAAAGGAATTTAAAAAAAATAATTTTTTAATTATTTTAATAAATTTGATATCTTTTTTATAAATGAAATTTGAAAAATTATAGACATGGTAGAATAAATATAATTTAACTTTCATTTCATATTTTAAATGTAAAAACTTGTACTAATTTTTTTTTGGATTTTGATGTCATTATTTTCTAACTTAAGTGGACCAAAGATATAGGTACCAAAAACATTATTGTCTTAATATTTTTTAGATCAAGGGTTTAATGAGAAAAACCTTAGAATCTAATTTTTTTATGTATATCTGGTGAATTAATGTATATGACTCATGATCCTTCTAAATTAAATCATCTCGAAGGTGTTAACAGATGACGTATCACATTTAGAGATGTCACAAAAGGTAAAATTACCAGTATTGGTATGATCATATTTTCCAACTCTCATTTAATTAAAGGTGTTTTAGTTTTAAATACCTTGAAGTATAATTTACTAATTATTAGTTAGTCATGTGATAGAATATTTAAAAATAATTTTAAAATGATTTATATAATGTTTTTAATTCTAAAGGAAAAAATTTGATTTACCTCAACTTGATTTAAAAATGCTTATATCATGGATTTAAAAAACATTACAAGTGAAAATATTGAGATTTTAAGTGCTCAAGATAATAAATCTTGTCTTTGGAATCAAAACCTAGGTCATTATAACATTCACTCTTGTGTCAAGATCAACCGTAACTGACTAATATGTGATTTAAAAAACAATTATTTAAAAGATAACTTAGTTTGTGAGCCTTTCTGTCTTGTAAAGAAACAAAAATATTTCTTTAAACCAAAAAATTCTGTTTCCTCTTCCAAAGTCTTATAAATATCTCATCTTGACCTTTTTGGACCAACTCAAGTTACTATTATTAGTGGTAAATCTTAAAACTTTTTGATTATCAGTGACTATACTAGATTTACATGGGTTTTATTATTATCTAGTAAAAATGATGCTTGAAATGTATTTATCAACTTTTCAAGTAAGTTCAAAAATGGAAAAGGATACAAAATTTTTTCCTTAGACCTGACCATTGTAAATAATTTGATAACAAAGACTTTTATGAGTTTTTCTTATCATGGTTATTATCACTCCTTATCCATTCCTAAAACACCTCAAAAAATGAGATTGTCAAATAATAAAATATGAAAATCCATGAAATTTATAGGACTCACTTGAATGAGTTTAAACTTCCTTGAATTTTTTTTATGAAGTGGTAAATAATTCTTACTTTATCCTTAACCATATTCTCATAAGACCCATCATTAGTAAAACCCCTTATGAACTTTAAAAATAAAAAGTACCTAAAGGTGGATTCTTTAAATTCTTAGATTTTAAATAAATTTTCCTTAATAATAAGGATAATATAGGAAAGTTTGACCCTAAATCTAATGAAGGTTTATTTATTGGGTACTAAAACCCAAGTAAATCCTACTAAGCCTTCAATAATAGGATAGAACCTTATAAGAATCTATTCAAATAAAATTTTATGATAATATTCCTAAATCAAATCCTTAAATAGATAATGATCTTGACCAAACTAATTTGACATTAACTTTACCTCAATATTCTAAAGTAGTTGAAGATATCCTATAACACACACCTTTACCCAATTCATGGGTTCAATCTAAATACCTTCCCCATGATAATGTGATCGATGAATTACAATCTAGAACTTGTTTAAGAAGGTAATTCTTTAATGAGGATGAACATCAAACATTTATCTCTCACATTGAACCTCAATCCCTTGATGATGTTATTAATGATGCGAATGTCATACTTATGCAAGAGGAGATAAACAAGTTTCAGAAGAATAACTTTTTTAATCTCATGGAACATCTTGATAATCATCATATTACTAGCACCAAGTGGGGTTTTAGGAAAAAAATTGATGAACAAGGAAAAATATTCTATAATAAGGATCTATTTTTTGATAATAGGTATAATAAAGAATAAGATATTGATAATGGTGAAAACGTTTATACCTTTTCTATACTAAAATCCATTATAATCTTGTTAAAATTCAATTCTTATTTTAATTTAAACATTTTCAAAAGGATTCCAAAAGTGATTTGATAAATGGTTTTATTTATGAAAATGTTTATTAGGTAAACCACCTAGTTCTGAAAATAATATATTTCCAAATAATGTTTTCAAGTTAACTAAAGCTATATACATTTTTAAACAATCCCCCTATTATTTTTTTGAGAGTTTAACTAAATTAACTTTATCAAATTATTTTAAAATGGGAAAATCTGATTCCACTATTTTTCTCAAATACTTTTCAAATGATTTATAAATTGTTCAAATTTATGTTTATTATGTTATTTTCATATAAAATAAATAAACTATTCGTAATGAATTTTCCTATTTAATGAATAAATAATTTATAATGAGTTTTAAGGGAAAACGCAAATTCTTTCATGGTTTTCAAATTTTCAAAAAATCCAATAGAAATTTTTTAAACCAATGTAAATACATTAATGGAATTTTAAATAAGTTTGGAATGGATCATGATAAAGAACTTAGAACACCCATGAGTACAAATTTTAAGTTAACATTGGATTAATCCAAAAAGTTTAGACAAAAATAAGATTTTTTAAATTATGATTGGAATTATACGTTACATTACTATACGTCTAGTGGAAATCATGTTTAGCGTCTGAATTTTTTCTTGTTTTTAATAAAATATAATGGAATCACATTTAATATTTTTTCATAATAATTTTTTGATATTTGTAAGTAACAAAAAACTTTGGATTATTTTATCCTAATGAAACTTGTTTTGAAATTAGTTATTATAATTTTGGAGTGTGATTACTAGATAGAAAATTACTAGTAGAAATTTATGTCTATGTTGAAAATATCTTATCCTGTGGAGTTGAAAGAAGAAAAACTTTATTGTTATTTTAATATATTAAGTGGACTACATAGATACAGTGAGTAGTTGAACCCAGATTATATGGATGAAACAAACTTGCTTAGACTTTGGGCATATATATTATCATGTCCCTATCAAATGGGAAAATTCTAGTGTGACTAGTATCTCAAAAAATCCTATTCAATTCTATCGCACTAAGCACATTGATATGAGACACTGATTTCTATGATATCACTTTCATAGAGGTGATATAATTATTGACTTTGCTAAACCAACCTTTAACATTATGATATATTCACTAAACCCCTACCCATTAATCACATTTAATTTATTAAAGGTCAATTAAGTATGATTAGCATGCGGTACATATCTATTAACCTTAACAAACTTGATAATTTTTATTTTTTTTACAATTTTCCAAAACAATATTATGTAAAATAATTTTAGAAAAATGTTTTCAAAATTCTCATAATTTTGATAAAGTTAAGTGAGAGTGATACTCCAAAAAATACAATAACACCTAAATACAAAAAAGTGAATACAGTTATAGTATATATTAACCTAGAGATAATTAACTCAAAAAGGGATAGTTGGATTTTTAACCTGATATTCACCATAGGCATAAATAGTAGGTGTTTATTTCACACTTGATTTGACACTCCTGATGAATTTTCTAGGGTTTATTTACAAAATATTTTATAAACCTTAATCCTGAAATGATTTTTTTAAATATTTTATTTATTTATTTATTTTTCATTATTAGTTGTGATATTTTTATCTCTTATAATGTATTTTTTGAGGGAGTAGAAATCTTGTTAATACAAAAAATGATCCTAGAAGCGACACTCTATTTTATAATTATTTTCCAAAAAATATATTTTAACTCTAGATTCTTAAAATTTTCTTTCTTCATAGTTTAACTTATCACTTGATCTATATTTTTTAAAATAATTATTTTATTTAACCATGATATTTATTGAAAATATCCTTTTCTAAATTTTTAATTTTATATAATTTTCAAAACTTTGTTATTGCCTCTCTCGAAATATCATTAATAATGATTAATTTAGATTTAAATATTATATTTTTTATTATCTGTAACCCCTTATATGACTCTTTTTTGATGATCTCAAGGGGGGATAGTTTTATGGTATGGGGGGAATATTATTATTATACAGGAGACTTGTTTTTGTTTCAGAAATGTGTGAAAAATGTTGTTTTACTTTGTAAAAGAATTATCTTTTTATCTTTTTATATTCTTATTTTATTTTCTTATTATTCAAGTGTTTATGATCATTAAAATGTGGAAATTTTTTTCTTCTCACATTCATTAGTTTTAATGATCATAAATTATTCAGAACTTTTATTTTAGGGATTTTTAGTTAGTCTTGATGACATTATGTTAGAATCTTGAAAGAACCTTGAAGGATCAATCAAGAAATCTTTATGGACTTAGTGAACTCATGGAATAAATTTTGAGGATAATTTTAAGTCCATTAAAGGAAGTGGTGGAGCCACTTATTGAATATCAAGGAAACAGGTAGCATAAAAAAGTTAGTGAAGTGCCACCAACCAGCTGGTGGAATGGATAGTTATTTCCCCATGAAACAGAAGTACATTGGCTCACTAGTAGTAGAGAACTGGCCATGTATAGACTCCATTTTTTCTTGTAAGACTATGAAATATATAAAGAAATATTTTTAGAGCCAGGCATAGAGACAACTTGATATTCCAAGGCCCGGTGTGCCCAGAATTGATAATTTAAAAATATTAATATCACACAGACACATTTTTTTAGACATATTGGATTATATCAAGAACTGAGTCTCAAATTAGAAATACAAGACCACATTTGAATCTAGAGTGTGTGGTTTACCCTAGGAGCAACCTGATGTTGGTCGAATCCAGACGTTCGGATAAGGCATTCATTGGTGGATACGTTAAGTGGATTAATTAATTTGTTTATTTGATTAATCAATTTAATACCCATAACCTAATTTACTCTTTAAATATCATGTTATAGAAATCATACAAGGTTATCCACATAACCATTGGAACTTTGAGAGGATATTCAGAGCATTTTTATTGGTGAATCAGAATCAGATGAAGAATGAAAATACGATCGAGGGGGATTGATAGACAGTGAATGCAACCAATATTCCCCATTCATAGCGAATAATTTTTTCCCCAACAATTGATCTAAAATTAATACAGGGATCATAAATTTTGTTTTATTCCCTTTATTAAAATATTGAGCATGTTATTATCTTCTATTCTTTGATCTATGATTAATTTATCCTTTAAATGAGCTTGTTTAATGAATTAAATTATTTTTTCAATTTATTCTTGAGTATTCCATGCTTATCACTATGAAAATCCTCAATGTATGATCATTTTACAAGAACTCTTGGAAAATGATTGATTCTCCTTTGTTCTTAATCCTTTCCCCATTATGTTCTTCAAGTTCGTTGCTATTGGGCTTCGGTGCCACAGTTTGACATTTCCAGAATGTCTGAGCGCAATTAGACCAATGGATTCATTATGGATGTGCACACAATGACCAGATCAATGTTTTGAGAATAGGTCAGGATGGATTTTGGGTGTTCCTTCATGGATCTTGGATATAATGTGGCGACAGTCAACAACATGAGGTTCTATTGGTGACAGAGGCATTTCAGCCTTCAAGAGGACCATCATATTCTGATTTTTAGCCACCCGAGGGTCAGAATTGATGGTCGGAGACCTTCCCAAACGATTTTCAGGTGTTGAAATGGTGAAAAAATGATAGGAGATATATATCTAGTGAAAATGTGTAGAAACTGTATCTTTTGTAAAAAAATGATACTACGCAACATGTAGAATGAAAAAAATGTAGTGTAGCACCCTGAATGTGGTGGCCAGGATTTCTGGGTGTAGATAAGTATCACAAAATATATGGGACCCACACACGCTGTGTGACTCAGTGCTGGTGAACCAGTATGTACTCTAGGAATACACGAGCATGGGCATGACCAGACACATGTAAAAGATTAGGTACATGGGCTTGGACATGGTTAGGTACCAGGGCTAGAACATGACTAGGTGCCCAAAATGTGTATGGGCATGGGCTGATGTATACGGGCATGACCAAAATGACTCGAGTAGGTCCTGAGTAGTAGATACACATCATGTATGAATTTTAAACACCATTTATTGTGACATGGATTTGGATCCTTGTCCAGAGTAGACACTTCTAGAAAATTAGGTGGGGTCACATGCCATGTGGACACCCTTACACATAGTGTACTTCCCTTAAAAACTTATTATTCTCATATATCCTTTGTTTTGACTCATATTTTTTCCTGTTAGTAGCATATTCTAAGTATTTTTCCATGTAGAATGTAATGTTACTTTCGTAGTATATTTTAAGACATGATGTGAGTTGTTCTAAGAGGGAAGATTCCTTAGGAAACACCTGATGATGGTGGTGATAGGGAATGATAATTGGAGAGTTTAGATGGAGGCAATACTCCCCTGTCATACTAGGGTGTGGGTCCTCCATACTCTTTACCCAGGTAGAGGTGGTACTCCCCTGTCATACCAGGGTGCGGGTCCTCTTTCCTTGATGATGGTACTCCCCTATCATTCTATTGTGCGGGACCTCTATAATCTTTATATAGGTATAAGCGATAATCTAAAATAATACTAGGGTGAGGGTCCTCTATTTATTGAGATGATACTCCTCTATCACACTAGGACATGTGTCTTACAAAATAATTATTTTGATGGGGATAGTATTACCTTGTCTCACTAGGGAGTGGGTCCCATATACTCATTATATCAGATATATAGATGGTACTCCCCTATATAGGCACACATATTATATATATGGGAATGGTACTCACCTTTCACACCAAATCATGGGTCCCCTATATTCTATACATAATTATAGAGATGGTACTCCCCTCTATGGATGCAGTCCCTCTATCTGCTGAGTGAAAATCCCCCTTATTTTACCAAGGCATGGGTCCTCTATCTTTAGAATAATTTAATTCCCTCAAAATTTGGATAAGTGGTGAGGTTTGGGCCTTCATAATGACTTATTCAGAAAGACACATGAGATGATGGGCATCAATGATAGGCCTTTACAGCTACAGGATGACTCATTATCCTGGGTTAGACTATGAGATGTAGATCCCATTTCCCTATCATATGGGTTTCTTATATGAGAATATATATATGATATTGGGTTCAATTTCCCTCTTACTTTGGGTTGAGTTGACTACTTCTATAATGTCTCTATTTCTCCATCTTTAGTTTTTGAGGCGTACTACTGGGTATGTATATACTAACCTCAACATGGGATTTTGCTTCACATGATGTGACTTATAGAGATGATAGATAGGTCGATGATGGAATTAGCTTAACATAGGGACACTTGGGTGGATTTTAACACATACAGAGGTTGGGTATTAGATATCACAAGTTGAGATCTCTCAACTATTTTATATTCCAATTATTTTTAGGTTGGGAAATTTTTTTGGGTGGGTGTATATGTTTTCCTTTTAATGTAAAGTTTCATTGTCACAATATTTTTAATTCTCTATAGGTTATTACATCTATGATTTTTACTCTAGATATTACTTCATTTTATTATTATTCCTCTTCACTTCTACATGGAGATGGTTGGGTGTGTGCATACAGGTACATTAGGAAATGTTCTCCAATTTTAGTTATGCCTTCTCAGTTCTTATATCTGTCCCCTATCCTATGAAGATGGAATTAGGGTTGTGGTAGGTCGATCCTTCATCGTCCAAACAGGCCTCAATGGGTCGGGTCATTATAGGCCAACTAGTGTAGTTAGAAAAAAGTCCCCTTGAATAATCTTCTCACAGGTCATCTGATGAGATCTCACCGAACTTCTGGTGGATTGAATAGGATCTAGGACAAAAGTAGGTAGTCCATCGAGTAGCTGATGGAGGCTACTAGCTAACCAGTCGTATCAAAATATTATGTTTGAGCCTTAATATATTGTGATAAAAAAGAAAATTATTGTGGTATTTTGTGGGTTAATTAACTATGATGAATTCAATAAGGTTTCTATATCATTTTAATGGTACAAATAAACCTCTAGATGGACTTGGAAACTTACCTTATCAACAATTATCCAACACCAATGCGCTAAGATCTCTAATTATCCCTAAAGTGATCTCATTTTCTAAGTCCTCTATTTTCAAATATGAAGTGTGTTCTTATTGTAAAATATTCTCAATCTCTTCTTCTTTATCATTCTCTCCTTCTTGTTATTTATGTTATTTTAAGAGAAATGAGAGTGTACTAATATGAGTTTGATATTATAAATCCACCCTTCTTCCTCTTTTTAATATTATTGCTGCTCACTGCCTTTAAAGTGAGGGACTCAAGTTTTCTTTCCATAAATGTTAAAAGGTAAAGAAATATTCTCTTTTAGGCTTATAGATACACCTTTTATAAATTTATTATAATTTTTATGTCTAGTTTCCACTTATAAACTAAAAATAAAAGGAGTTTTGGTTTCTTGGATATCATTAAATCTAAGGGAATAATAAATTAAATCCTCAAGTTATTAATGTGGAATATGTAAGAGATCTTCTTGATCTATTGTCTAACATCCTTACAAAATTTCATGCCTTATTTTATTTTTATATTTTTCCTTATTTATCTTATTAATTATTTTAGTTAAGAAATTATTTAATCCATCAATGAACCTTAATTTTTTAATTTCCCATTATTTTTTCCTTAAACTTATATAAAGAACATATAAACTTATATCATTGAAATTTCAACTTTGATTAATTTATTTCCTTTGATTTTTTAAAGAGAAATTCACCCCCTTCATTTTACTCTACTATGACCAACATTGGGGACCTTAAAAAGATTATGTGACCATATTAAAATTTAATATTTGGGGTACACATTGATGGGTATCCCTAACAGGATTAAGATATGAGAGGAATATAATTTATTTTATCCATATTATGGTTTTGTGGAAAGGGTTTTCCACTCAACTATCAAAGATTCATATTTGATATTATTATCATGATGGACTACCTAATTTTATGTAATGAGAGAAATACTAAAACAATCCTATTGAAATATGGATCTATTTTCACTAAAGTTAATGGAGTATGAGATCATCATTTTAGTCACAGTACTTTCATTGAAATTACTTGATGAAAATATATAAAAAATTATACTCACCATAGATATGTCCTGGTTTCATATTATTTTATACATCATGATTATCTTTTCAAGGTATCTTAATAGCATGACCTATAAAGATACATTAGATTGGTATCTAAGGCTAAGAAGTGTTTTCAAAGAAAATTATTCTGATTATTTGGATTTGAATGTTACAAAAATCAATCATTCCAATTCTGACTCATGGGTATTGGATATAGGGTGTTCATAAAACATTTTTATTGATAAATATAGACTCTAAAACATGATATAATTGATTGAAGGTGAAGTAAATATTCATGTTTTATGTAGGGAAATATATTCTTCATTATACACTAACACTTATGATCTATGTCTACCTAGTTTATTAGTTCTATAATTAGAAAACTATTACTATGTTCAATCTATAAATATAAATTGTATTTCTATATCTTATTTAGATTTGATGGGGTTTTCATTAATTATTCATAAAAAGTGTTATTATATATATATATAAGAATGAAATATTTTATGGTGCTTGGAATATGGTGAATGGTTTATATAATCTTTACATGGATAATATTATCTTGAAAATTCACAATAATAAGGTTAAGGTGGATTCTAACACCAATTATATTTTCATTGTCACCTTGGACATATAAATTAGAAACATATTCAAATTATCTATATATATGGATTGATGAATTAAGTCAATTATGAATCTTTTATGTATGAGAATCTTGTTTAATAGGTAAAATGAACAAATGACGATTTAATGGAAAAGGTAAAATGGCTAGTGCACTATTCGATATTATATAATGATGCATGTGGTCCAATGAGTACTCAAGAAATTAGTATATTTAGTTACTTCATAACCTTTACTGACGATTTTTAATTGATATATTTATGTGTTTCTAATGAGATAAAAGTTTTAATCATTTGAAAAGTTCAAAGAGTTTCCAAACGATGTATGTAATCGGTTGGGAAAAAGTATAAAGATTTAATGATATGATCGATGTGCTGAATAATTAATCCAATAATTCACTAATAATCAAGGATATTATGAAATTATTTCAAAAATAACTCATCCTAGAACAACAAAGTGGAATGGTGTTACTAAGAGGTGGAATCATATCATGTTGGACATGGTTTGATCAATTATGAGTCAATGTGAACTTCCTATTTTATTCTGGGGATATTTTCTAAAAACTGATACATTCCTACATAACCATGTTCCATATAAAACATTCATAAAGACACCATATGTGATTTGGACTTGTATTCATTAAAATTTCTATTTTATCATAATCTATGGTTGCAAATATTATGTCTTATTTATGGTTTCTGAAAAACCTGACCCTAAATAAGAATAACTATTATTTATTGGTAATCTTAAGGAAATAAAGGGATATTATTTCTATAATACTACTAATAACATAATGTTTGTGTCCCAAACTAGTTTATTCCTTGAGAGAGAATATATTAATTATTGAATCAGTGAGATGAAAATAAAAATTAGAGAAGTTAATGTCTAATAAACAAGAAGTGTTCTTGGAATGGAACTTGAGTCATCTCTATAAAGAGTTATGGAAGAAGAACTAAAGCAAGTTATATAAGAACCTAAAAGTTTTTCTAGGATTTATCAGGGGACCATGAGATATACATTTCTTATTGTTTATTATGTTGAAGTAATTTTTATAGATAATGAACACACTATTTATCAAGAGGCCATGGAGAGTTTTGATTATGAGAAATAGATAAATGGTGGAATAGTGGGGCCCAATCCATCCGATGAATTTGGACTAAATACTAGTGGTACTTACTATACACTAGTCTTTAATTGTTGAAAAATTTAGAGCCATTAAGGAAAAGTAGACTCATAACACTAAACATAAATACTATAGTAATGTATACACCGATATAGTACTATAGCACCACAAAATTTACTAATAAGGGTTCAATATATACATAATTTTTTACAGTTGTTACTATATCACAATGAACCAACTGTGCATATTTGCGTCTATTGAAATATGGGTCACTATAGCACTACATTTCTATATGAGATCATTTTAAGAAAGGTTTTTAGTACTCTATGTGTATGCCTTGTAATTTTATCTTAGATATAGTAAATTTTTTCTACCTCTTCATGGACATAGGGACTATTCCTAAACCATTTAAATATATATTTTCATGTTCTTTTTCTTATTAATTTTCAATATTTTCCTCCTTTTTGCACCCATTTATGGAATCAAATGTCATTAGATCTCTTGATGTTTCCTTATCACTAAATTAAATGAAATTTGAGATGGAATTCATGTAAAGATAAAATCAGATCTAAATATGGTTCCATTTATTGCCTACATGGTGGAACTATTAGTTGGTAGAGTTCCAAACAAGACACTACAGAAGACTTAGAAATATAGATTGAGTACATTTTTACATCTAATACAAAAAAGAAGATTTTTATATCCCGAATTTAATTTCCTTACTTGGGGTAGTTCCTAGAATTTACAGACCAATTGATTTTTACTGCGATAATGAAGGAGAAATTAATCAGGTCAAGGAACCTCAATCGCACCAAAGGAAAAAACACATCATTTTAAAATACTATCTCATTTAAGATTGCATTGATATGGGTGATGTAAAATTATTTTGGGTGGACATATAGGATAATATAGCTGATCTATTAACAAAGATGTTAATGAAACATAATCTTGATGGTTATGTAAATTTTATTGGTATTAGATATATTTAATATTTGATATAATGATTTTTTTCAATGATGTTATATCATCATCAAAATATGATATTTTATTACCAAAAGCATAATAAAAACATGACCTAGCACCCAACATCTAGCTCCACTGAGCAAAAAACATAGACGCAAATAAAAGAAAAGGTCATGGAGGTCTGAAAAAGTGGAGGCTAAGAGCTTCCCCAATAGTAACACCTGCCCGCCCAAAGGCAGGGAGCCAAGAGAAGTGAAAATCAAGCAAGGAAAGTCATGGGTAGCCTTGGAAGCCAAAAAATCCGCCAGCCGGTTATCGTCACGCCGCATATGGAGGATCTCAGTATCATGGGCAAGGAGAGTATTTCACTTGTGAATGATATAGATAATGTTCCAAGGTGGGGAAATGTCACCCTTAAGGGAGCTATATATGACTTCTAAATCCGTCTCCACAATTGAAACATAGATAGCTCTAGAGAGGTAGAGCTCTAAACCGCTAAGCATGGCCTTGGCCTCAGCCACACCTTAGGCAAGGATGACTGAGCCCGAATTTTCCCGAATGGCCCTGCCTCCCCTCATAAATCCCTGTCCACAAGCCCCATCTGTGTTGAGTTTGGGCCTGTAAGGGGGACGATACCATCTAACCCAAGAGTCGAGAGACGCTGAGGAAGCAGGCCCTGGGAACAATCTAACTGTGTAGCATCTAAGGGAGGGTGTCGCCTCATGGAACTAGTGGAGGAGAGCCTGGTTTGAGATAAGCAGCCCGGTCCTATTGGCCAGACCACAGAGAGAGAGGCGAGACCCGAGGTGTATTTCTTGGTTGTGCGCCTGCTAAATGCACGAAAAGCTCACGGAAAGCAGAATCGACCGATCGACAATCTCATGTTTGGAGGGGTATCCAGAGTACCATTGGTGAAAGAAATCCTCAAATGAATGTTCCGCCCTTGGGGGAACAGTAAACTCCCCAACCACACTCCAGATGTGGCCAGCCCACTCACTGTTGAGAAAACGACGGTTCAAAGTCTCCTCTTAAGGGATAGAGCAGCATCTGCATCGCGAGGCCAAAGGTCCCCCTTTTGTTTTGATGCCCTCCTCCGTTGGAATGGAATTGTGGCGAGATCTCCAAATAAGAAAGTTTAATTTTGCTGGAATATACTTGCACCACAGTACACCGACACAAGGGTCACTAGCCGGGTCACCAAAAATGACCTTCTTATACTCAGCTACCGAGAAAATACCCAAAGAAGAGCTCCTGAAGATGCACTTATCCATAGAACCATCCAGGCAGATGTCGTGGAACTGATTTTCTTGATAAAGTTTAAGAACAACCTAAAGAAAATAGGGATTAAGGGAGGCCTCCCTGACCGATTTTTCCGTCACAGGGCAGCCCAGGAAGTCAAGAATCCCGCATCCCCAGTCACACTCCCAGAAGTTGGCGTCGCCCTACCCTAATATCCACTGGGAATATTTGCGGAGAGAAGCCACATGATCACGAAGAGAACTCCAAATAGGAGAAGGTTGACTACCGTTCCTATACCTGAAGCCATATTTTCCTCTGATAAAGAGACCCCAGAGAGACCGGCCCTCAACGACTTCCCAAGATAGCTTGCCTTGAAGGAGAAACATCATCTCATCCAAAATTCTCACATTTAGGCCCCCAAGTTCCAAGGGCTTGGCAAGCTTTCTCAAAGAGGCCCATCTGCATCTGCCAATTAGATGGGCATCCAAAAGAAAAGAGTTAAAAATGATCTCCATCTGGTTGATGATGGACCTTGGGAGCTTAATCACCGACAGAATGTACATAGGAATAGAGGAAAACACACTATTAATAAGAGTGATCCTCCCCCCAAATGAAAGGAACTGATTCTTATAGTTATTGATTCTATTCGTGATCCTGTTAGAAATATCCTCGAAATACTGAACATGAATTCTCCCTGGGGAAAGCGGAACCCCCAGATAAGTAAGAGGGAAGTGATTTTCCTGGATGCTGGAAATGATTTCAATGGTGTCCCTATGCCTCCTTGGGCAACTCAAGGGAAGAAAGGCACCGATTTTTTCATAGCTGATCAGTTGTCCGCTCAACTTGGCATACTCATCCCTGACCTTGATGAAGCCTCTGATGGAGGGGATTTTCCATTAATTAAGAACATGAAATCTTCAGCAAAAAAAAGTTGGGAGACACTGGGGATGTGGGATCCATAGTGGAAAGGGAGAACAGAGCTGTGGTGCATGGCCAAAGAGAAGAATATGCTAAGGGCGTCTTTGGCCAGAATAAAAAGGTTCAGGGATAGGGGTCCCCCTATCGCAAACCTCTGACCGACTTGATAAATCCACATTGTTTCCCTATAAAAATGGTGTTAAACTAAGGAGGACTGTAACAACGGAAGAAGATATCAATAAGAGACTCATAGAAACCCATGCGTCTCATGGTACAGATGATGAAACTCCATTCCAGGCAGTCATACGCTTTGTCCATGTCAATCTTGAAGATCACATTCGATCCAATAGTATTATGGTTGATGTCTCAGACCAACTCCTGGGAAACTCCAACAACCCCTTGGATGGACCTCTCTTTGATAAAATCATGTTGTTCCTCAGAAACCCACTGACCAATGAATTTGCTGAGCCTATTAGTAATGATGGTTTCAAGGACCTTGTTTGAGAAGTTACATAGGCTAATAGGCCAAAATTGTGAGATGGAGGAGGGGGATCCGACCTTCAGAATCAAAATCATGGAGGTTTCACTAGCCACACAGGGTAGGGATCCACCAATAAAGAAGTAATGGATGGCCTTAGAGAGATAATTATTAATGATGTTCCAAGAGGAAGTGAAGAAAGCACCTGGAAATACATCCGGGCTGGGCACACTATCTGGGTTGAGAAGATTGATAGTGCCCCATATTTCCTTCTCATTTGGAATTCCACCACAAAAGATATCATTGGCCTGAATGGTAACATTGCAGGGAATTGAGTCGAACAACTCTGCCTGCCTAGTGGGATAATCATCTTAGAAGCGGGGGTTAGGATCACACAAGATGTTTTTAAAATGGGCACAAACCATACCACCATGTTTCTCCAGTTCAGTGGAAAAAAATGCATCCTCCAGTCAAATGTTGAGGATATGAGGCTACTGTTTATCCTTCAAGAAGGCGTGGAAATATGCTGTGTTGTGGTCCCCCTCTCTGAGCCAGGATACTCGTGCTTATTCCTAAAAATGTCACTTTTGTTCATGAATTATCTCATTTAGCTGTTGTTTCTTGAGAAAAAGATTGGCACTGACATCGTCGTTCCATCCTTCTTCCATGTCAACTTCAGTGCGCTAAATGTCTTTAATAAGATCAACCATGTCCGAGCGATTAGGTTCCTAGGAGGAGGACCACACCAGGAGAACCTATTTCAAGTGGCGAAGATTAAGGTGGAAACCAACCCAGTTACTTTGTTGGTAGGGAGAGTTCCAGGACCACTCCACCATCTCTAGAAAGTCAGGCTTTAGAGTCCATAGATTAGAGAAAAATAAGAATACAAATATTTGGGGTCCCAGACTCATATGAATAAGGAGTGGAGAGTGGTCAGACAAGGACCAGACCAGATGAGAGACCACGATATTCTGAAAGGATGAGATAGCCTGAAAGTTACCCAGGAACCGGTCGAGTCTACACCAGGTTCTCATACTCCCTCTCTGGTTGTTTCACCACGTGAAATTTTTTCCTGTGAGGCTGAGGTCGAGGAGCCCCTCGCATGCAGCGAAGGAAGAGAACGCCAATCTATCGGTTCGAGGGACAGATAATCCACCCTTCTTTTCGGAGGCATGTATTATTGAGTTGAAGTCACTGCCCACTATCCATGTCACCTCCCCTGGGTTGAAGTAGATGAGGTCCAACCATAGCTGCTCCCTCAGGTTTGCATCACACTTGGAATACACCAAGGATAAAAAGAAAATGAGGCTTCTATCCGCCACTTTAACCGAGAGGTGTTGGTCAGAGGATACCAACAATTTGAACTTCAACCTAGCATTACAAAAAATCCATATATGGGAATTAAGCGGCTCTCCATGAATAAAATAATGGAAGCCAATACTTTTGGAAAACTCGCCAATCTTGGAAGAGCATTGTTTGGGATCCAAAACCACAACAATCAAGGCATCATGTTTGGACCTCTCGGACAAAAGAAAGTTCATCTTCACTCTGTCCCCAAGGCCTCAAGCATTCCATACGATGAGTGATATCATTGAAATAGGGTGTGCCTAGTACTGGCCATGGGCAATGAAGGAATCTTTCTTGACTCCGCTGAGAGCGTGCGCAAGGCTTTGGTTTGAGACCTGGTGAGCATTCTCTTGAATGAGACTTTGTGAGGGGAGGACGAACTCTGACGATTAGCTGGAGCTAGGCAGGAGGGGTAGTACCTTCTTCTGATGAGAAGAGGTGGGGTGGGGGGGAGAGTTACTCCTCAATGGAATGGATCTCAATGGAATTAGCTATGGGTATCAGAGATAGCACCGGGGCAGAATTGCACGGCTTCGCCAAGTCTAAGGGGAGAAAAACCAAAAAAGAGGGGGCTAGGGAGAAGGGGACCAGAGCCATGTAGGGTGATGAAGGGAGGAGGGAAGGTGGTACGGAGAAGCCGCACACACCCAGGGGGGAGGGGAGGCAAAAGACAATGAGGCAGGAATAAGGTACATGCTTGGAGTAGGCAAGGGAAAAGCGGCAGAAAGGGTTCTGGGGGGTGGGGAGGGGAGGGAGGTAGGGTGGTGTGGAGGGGTGGGGTAGGGGAATTCGGGGCCAACGATGGGGGACAACAAGGGACAGGGGCAACTGCATAGGCTTATGGTTAGAGGGAGGCCACCGCGGATGAATATTCCCATCCCTCAAAAAGATTCGGTCTCCTTGGGAGGGTGCAGTGAGAAGAACGACTTATACACTCGGAGGGCGCGTGTCCATGGAAGTAATAGAAGTCGCAGAATCGAGGAACCGATGGGTAAAAAATCCATTGGAACCATTCCATAGAGTCCCCAATGCAACGAAGAAGTTGGGGCAGAGGTGGTGCCGATCGGTTCAAAGCCACACAGATCAGGGCAGAAGCGGTCTCGATCAGACGCAAATTCTGGTCATCCACACATAAGAACTCACCAAGGAAGTTTCCGATCACCTCCAGAAAATCCAGATTCTAGAAAGGTATGGGCTGAATAAGGTGACCCAAACTACCTCGACCGGAGAGTTGCGACCCCTATGGACATCCATGGACCATCATGACAGATGAAAATGCTACCGGTTGACAGATATGGGGCACCTTTCCCAGGCATGCACAAAATCCTTATGGGATTCAAGAACAACAAGTAAAGACTTCTTACTGAGATCCAAAAACCTCGCAGGGAAATCTAGACCCCAACCCCGCACAAAATCTTGGAACAGGCCCAGCGGAGGTTCATTGACCCCAAACCGGGTGACGAGGGACCAACAGAGGATTTTTTTAAATACTTTTTTAATTTTTTTTTGAAAAACTACTTAGGTTAATTTTTTAATAAAATATGCTACAAAGGCAGCATTGCAGATGCCTCCTTTGTGTTGAAGCACAAAGGCGGCATATACGATGCTGCCTTTTGGGTTATGTGGAAAGGCCGCAACCCTGTTGCTTCCTTTTTACTAAAACCAAGAAAAAACTATTTTTTTTTATTTAAAAATTTTTATTTTTATTTTTATTTGTTTCGTTTTGTTTTTTATATATATATATATATACATTCTGTGGGATTCTGGTTCTCTATTTCCTGTGCAGAACATTCTGCATTTTGGATGTGAGATTCTGTTTCAAATACGTAACTTTGAAAGATTATAAAATATAGACTATAAGACCAATATAAATGTAACTCGAAACATGGATTGAACATATAAAAAATAGTTGAAAAGAAAAATAATTTCATAAAAAATGATGATAAAAAATAATTTATAATATTTCAAAACTACACACTTGAAACTTTAAAAGTTTCAAGTACTTGACTTTAGAAGCCTATAAAATATAAAATACAAGACCAATATAAATAAAATTTAATAAATGGATTAAAAATATAAAAAATTTCTAAAAATAAATTGAATTTCGTAAAAAATGTTGATGAAAAATAATTTATAAGTTTTCAAAGACACCAAAATGAAACTTAAAAATGTTTCAAGTACGTTACTTTGAAAGCCTATAAAATATAAACTATAAAACTGATATAAATGAAACTTAAAAAATTAATTAAACATATAACAAATAGTTGAAAATAAAAATAATATTGTAAAAAATGTTCAAGGAAAATAATTTATAATCTTTGAAAACCACCTACTTGAATCTTAAAAATTATTCAAGTTTGTGACGTTGAAATAATTAGAAATTATTAAAAATTATTAGATGATAATTAATCAGTTAATTAGTAGTATAATTATTAATTATATTATAGTTAATTATTAAATTAGTAATATGATTATAAATTATCATTATTCATTATAATTATTCATTATAATTATTCATTATAATTACTAATTATAATTATTCATTATAATTACTAATTATAATTATTAATTGTTAATTGTTAATTAATAATATAATTATTAATTATATAACTATTATTTGTATAATAATTAGTTACTTAATTAGTAATTATTAATAATTAATTATATAATAATTAATTAGTTAAATAATATTATAATTAGTTAATTGGTAATATAATTATTAACGATTTAATAATGAATTAGTTACTTGGTGAAAATTTATTTATAACCTATCATATCCACCTACTTGAAACTTAAAAATGTTTCAAGTATGTTAATTTTCTGGCTTATATAATATAAATATAATAATAATATGAATGAAATTTTAAAAATGGCTTAAACAAACAACTAATAGTCCAATATAAAAATAATTTCTTAAAAAATCATTGGGAAAAAATTATTTATAGCCTATAATATCCACCTATTTGGAACTTAAAAATGTTTAAATTGTATGACTTTGCTGGCCTATATAATATAAACTATAAGAGCGATATTAATGAAATTTTAAACATTGTTTAAACATATAACTAGTAGTCTAAAATAAAAACAATTTTTTTAAAAAATCTTGGTGAAAATTTCTTTATAACCTATCATATCCACCTACTTGAAACTTAAAAATATTTCAAGTACACGACTTTGATGACCTATATAATATAAACTATAAGACTGATATGAATGAAATTTTAAACATTACTTAAATTGGAACTCAATTCACCCCCTCTTGTGATTCCACTCCGACCAACAAGTAATAATAATATTTTGATTTCAGTAGACATAAAACATGTAAACAATAGTGTACAATCAATGACTATGTCTGTGGCGAGGAGATTATGTCCCACATGGTGGTATGGAAATAGGACGTCCGCGTCGAGTGCGCAGTGGAGTCTGATGACCTGGAAAAGGCTGATCCTCGGGCACTGGAACGTCGAATGTCGCATCCTCCATCTGTGGGTCAGTGGGAGGATCTATCAACTGCATCTCATACAAAAATCTGGATCCTTCTTCCCCTAGGGTGGTAGAAGGACCTGCCTCCATCGTAGTAGGGAAAAAAGCCTGTGATGGAGTTATACCCCAAGATGACAATGGCTCTAGAATCCAAGGCTCTGAAGGATCTGGAACCCAAGATGGAGAGAACTACAGATATCCTATCAGGAAAGATGGATCCCATGCCACCTGAGGCACATCCTGAATCGGCTGATCCTGGACTACTAGTGGGATGACCTCTGCTTGTGGAATAGGTGAGGCCTCATGTGCAGCACGATGCTGTCTGCGTCATCGTGGTCGTGGTTCCTCAGCACCAGCAGCAGCTGCAAGATGTGCCTTTGGGGTAGGAACATCCTCTCTCCGAGCCGGATGCACAAAGATACTCATGGAAAGTGCACGAAAATATTCCCTCACCTCCATCACTATAGCATGGACGACTCCCCGGCTAAAGACCCCCTCCTCCTCTTCGTCACTCATGCAAAAAAGTTGCTCTATGTGGCTTCCCTGTAAATAGATTCAAATGGAATTATAACATAATTCTATAAACCAAATAATTAAAATTTATTGACTTACCATCCTCTGCATCTCTATGCCAGATTGGGTAAGATACATTATAGACTTCAGTATATACCATGGCGCATAGTCAACCTACTCTAAAAGAGATAATCGATTCATAGAAACACCCTGAATATGTAACTTTGCATGTCTGTGCCAGTAGTCGATAAAACTGGCATATACTTGGGACCAGTCATCATCCTGCCTCCCGGTTAGCTTCATCCCATGAAGCTGGTCTGTCTCTCTCGATGGTAATAGAATCGGCTGAGTACGGAAAAACTGGCGCATGACCCTGTCAGGCTGCTGCCACTCAATAATATGGAAGTGAATGAGGAATACTACAACCATAGAATCCTTAATCCCAACAGTGTAGTATACTAGAAACTGGTCCATAGTACTCTAGTATGGAAGCCATGAAATCTGAAATGACAAGTGATTTTGTAAAAAAAACACCTAACTAAAAACTAAAATTGATGTTATTATTAAATATGTTAGATAGTGAGTATACACATACCTGGTCAGGTAAAAGTCATTCCAACTGTAGCCGATATACTCCCAAATTCTATCTTGGAACCACGTCAAAATTGTGTCGCTGACACCACCTATAAAATACATCAATGATAGTGAAAAATAATGAGAAATTATAGTCAACAACTCATAATAGAATTAGAAAACAATATAAATGACTTATCATACCAGTATCCATAGGGAGCGTCATGTAGCACCTCTATCTCGACCGGTGGACTAGCAAGGTCAGGGTAGAATGATGAGATGCACTCCCATGCCCACATCTGAATAAGGATGAAACATCCTTCGAGACCTATACGGTCCCTATAGGATAGCCTGCATAATGATATGTACGTGTATGCAAAGCAGGCTGATCCCCAGCTGTATGTCCCAACCCGATAAAAGTCCTCTAACAGAGGTAGATATATCATATTCACGTACATCCTCGAGTGATCAGTACACATGGTCCCACCAATGAGACGTAAGATATATGCACGGGCGTAACACATGACGGTCTTCTCATCATCATCATCCTGTAAATGTGGAATCTGCGACTCCAACCAAGGAATAGATATGGATGATCCATATGTTTCCCTATGGTCAGAAAAAATATCAATGCCTAACAAGCGTTGAGCAAGGTCTGGAAAATATGAACGAGTGAGTCCAATAATGGGTCTCCCCTAGATTAGTAGACCGAGAAGCACTACGACATCCTTGAGGGTGATGGTCATCTCTCCCTCGGGTAGGTGGAATGTGTGTGTCTCTGGTCTCCATTTCTCAATGAGGGCATCAAGTAGGTGATGATCTACAAATGTGAAATCTGATACGGCAAGACCATACAAGACAACATGACATAAGTAAGGTCTAATGTCATGTGGAGGCTCCATGTGATAAAAATGGTGTGCTCAGAGCACCTTCACCAATCGATCTGGGCAACCCTCTAACACGGCCTGCAAAATATGGGTATGCTGCTGAGTGAGAAGTATGGTATCATCCATCTTCATATAAACAATTTAAATGAGTCATAAGTGTAAAATCTAAATATAACATTATGGATTGGATTAAGATAAACCATGTCAATTAGTAATGATGTTTTTGAAATTTATTTAAGTGTATGTATTCAATAACTTATGCTAATCATTATGATACTACAATTTCATTATAGAATAGTTTACTAAAATATCCTACATGTTTAGGTTGGGGTTTAGGTTTGAGGGTTTAGGGTTAAATTTTTTAATATTAACATCCAGGAAACATGTTTATGGGTTAATAACATTTACTTTACAATGTGGGTTAAGTGTTACACTTTTGGATTTATGAAATAAATTCTATTATCTCAGATTTAAAGTTATTTCTTGAAAGCAAGAATATTAATATGAAATAAGTTATATTATCTAAAATATTGATTCTTGAATTTGGTAACACATATTTTGGGGGAGATTTATGATTAACTACTTATGGATTGGATTAAGATAAACCATGTCAATTAGTAATGATGTTTTTAGAATTTATCTAATTTTATTTATTCATTAACTTGTGCTAATCATTATGATACTATAATTTCGTTATAGAATAGTTTACTAAAATATCCTACATGTTTAGGTTGGGGTTTAGGTTTGAGGGTTTAGGGTTAAATTTTTTAATATTAACGTTCAAGAAACATGTTTATGGGTTAATAACTTTTACATTACAATGTGGGTTAAGTGTTCCTCTTTCGGATTTATGAAATAATTCTATTATCTTAGATTTTAAGTTATTTCTTGAAATTAAGAATATTAATATGAAATAAGTTCTATTAACAAAAATACTGAGTCTTGAATTTGGTTACACATATTTTGGGGGAGCTTCATGATTAACTACTTATGGATTGGATTAAGATAAACCATGTCAATTAGTAAGGATGTTTTTGGAATTTATTTAATCATATGTATTGAATAACATGTGCTAATCATTATGATACTATAATTTCGTGATTGAATATTTTACTAAAATATCTTACATCTTTAAGTTGGGGTTTAAGTTTGAGGGTTTAGTGTTAAAATTTTTAATATTAACGTTTATGAAACATGTTTCTGGGTTAATAACTTTTACTTTACAATGTGGGATAAGTGTTCTTCTTTCGGATTTATGAAATAAATTCTTTTATCTCAGATTTTAATTTATTTATTGAAATCAATAATATTAATATTAAATAAGTTCTATTATCTAAAATATTGAGTCTTGAATTTGGTTACACATATTTTGGGGGATCATTATGATTAACTACTTATATATTGGATTAAGATAAACCATGTCAATTAGTAATGAAGAGATAACAACATTTAGTTTACAATATGGGAATGTCACGATGAAGATAATACATCATTATGGATGAGATTGTGAACGCGACACAACAATGTTAGGGAATCGTTTCCAGTTATGACCTTATTTATGACATATCGTGCATCCCAAACTCTGTCCTTGTTCTTGAGGCTAGTCCATCTCATTACGCATACTACTTGCCTTCGGTCTCCCATGAGGATGTAATTGATTCATGTCAGGTATCACTATCGGCTGGCCTTCAGGAATTTGGAAATAACGATACTCTCAAATATTTTTCCATGGTGTAGTATAACATTTATCAATGGTATCCATCCAGTACACTGGATCAACATATGCTTCACATGAGATTTTCACAGAGGCACATGCTGCGATGACGTGTGTACATGGAAACCGTAAGGCCTGAAAGTTTCCACATTGACATTGCCTTGTTTCCAGTAATACCACATTTTTTTCACCGATGCGATTTTTGATGGGGTATGAACTCTCTTTAACTTCAAATATAGAGTCTTATCTTGAAAAGATACAGATGTGATAACCAGAAGCTTCTTCAACATTCTTTTCCATCTCTCATTTAATGTGTCTTCCGTATCTTATCCCCTGTTGTATTCCGTCTGATGCTAGTTTTTGTCTATCCACAAAGGACTTCACGAATCAATATAATGTCTACTGAACTAAGGTGGTTATAGGTAGCTTTAAAATACCTTTAAAGATACCATTGATGCACTCCACAATGTTTTTTGTCATGTGTCTGTACCTCTTCCCCACGTCGTATGCCAATGTCCATTTCTCTTTTGGAATTCGCGTCATATAACCATAAAATTCTTGATTAGCCTGACGAATTTGTTCAAAAAGTTCTTCAAACCACCGTTGGTCCGACTCATATGCTACAAAGCATAGATGATATTTCACATAAATTGATTTTATATTTATATTTAAATGGTAAAATAGAACGAATAGAATGCGTACCATGCCTCGTGATTTCCTTCTTTATCGGTTTGTTGTGGAATTTTTTATGCATATTGCTAGAAATGTGCCTAATACATAACCGATGATGTGAATTTGGGTATCTCCATGTATTATGATCTGCATTGATTGCTCCATTAATTTCTCTATGGTGATCAGATATCAAACAAACACCCTGAATGTTGGTGAAATGGTTGCTGATACATGCTAGAAACCAACTCCATAATTCATAATTTTCTTTCTCTACAATGGAAAAGGAAAGAGGAAGAGGTTAATGGTTTCCATCTTAGGTTTCCACAATCAACAATAAGCCCTTGTATTTTCCATGCAGAAATGTTCCATCAATCTAAATAAACTGTTTGCAGAAACGAAATGCGGAGATACAGGGAAGGAAAGCCCAGAACAACCGATGAAATTGAACACAAGATGGATCAAGTCGGTTATCATGAGACACATGTTCATTTGTATCCAGATGGAAGAATACTTGGTTATTATGCCTTAGTATGGCTAGAAATTACGACAACTCCCAATATGAGTCATCCTAATCACCATTTACCTTCACATTTCCTTATGTTTCTCCATCCATGCCTTATTATAAGAAATCTTATAACTGAATGTCTGCTGAATCCTCTCTTTCACAAGGGCTATTGGAACATCTTGACATGTCCTAATCATCTAAACAACAATAGATGACACAAAATCTGCATCCAATGAGGTATGATCTTGTGTGAGTCTTTGAAGAACACAAGTATGAGCCGCCTCAATCCTTGAGATTCTCCAACCTCCAAATGTAATGTCTGGAATCACCCTTAAGTGAAATCTACAATCATCCCCATAATTCTCACACCATATAACATATTTAACATGACATGATTCTTGAACTACATATTTGATGCGTCTCTCAATATGAAATCTCTTTAACGTGCTTTTTAAGGCATCTTTACTAGGAAAATTCCTTCCAACATATAAGGTTTTTTCCACCTCACTAAAACTATCTGGTACAACTCCAGGGAACTCAGTTGTTGGTGTGAGAACCATATTTTCAAATTCAGGCATGTGTGTTATTTGTTCTGACCAAGATAAAAAGAGTGGTGGATGATTTATTATAGGTCGAGGTTGATGTACAACTAATGCATTTCTCAAAACCTCTTCTCTATCTTCCGTTGGTCCCTCCTCATCAGCACTATTGCCACCATCTGATCCATCATTACGAAACTCCTCATCAGAATTCGGATTGACATGTATATCCGGGAGATCTTTTAGGTTGTCCTCTTCTGCTGCATCATTTGGAATACGGTCAATTTCATGGGGTGGACTATCTTCAACCACTCTTGTAATTCTACGTCTTTGTACAGGTGGATGTTGTTGTTGTACAGTAGCAACATCAACGTATAACTTCATCATGGTACTATCCAACCATCAAGAAAATAAATTAATTTATTGGACCCACTGCGCATCAGCAACCAATGGACAAGCTAGATGCCACAGAGTTGTTGGAAATTGCAAATGTATATAGCTCATAGACATGATCTCTTGATCGGGTCCTAGATTTAAGGAAACAATAATTCTCTCTTGAAGGTCACTTATGGTTACACAATCAGCTATACTAACCAATGTAATTGGTTGTGTACTGTAAGAATTTCCTTGCTCAGTTTGAATAATCTCCTCATAGAAGTACACACAGGAAAACATGACTCTCTATGTCAAAAATGTTTTTTTAATCAAAATTGTGATAGTGTAACAAATATTAACAATTTTGTTTGACCATATGATGTCTATTAGAATGTAATTTTAGGGTTCCTTTCTATACCCTAAACTAAGCTACTAATGTTTTACCATATGATATTTATTAAAATGTATTTTTAGGGCTCCTTTTTATTTAATGTGTTTGTTCTTCTTTATTTCACTTTATATGTTCATCAGTATCGTTAGCTAATCATTATACGGATCCATGTTTTAATCCTATGTTATTTATTAATTATTCTATAATTAATTATGTATAATAGTAACTATTAATTCTAAATGATATAATCTTTACATTTTAAAACATTTTCTTCTCCATTTCATTTTAAATAATTATAATTGTCATTTTATACTGATTTTCTTCATACAGTTTTTAACTAATCAATAATTATGTAATCACTATTTTATCATTATTAAATTATTATTTAATTATTTATTATTTAATCGTTAATCATATTATATTTATTAGTTAATTATAATTACCTAATATTAACTTTATTTTGTTAATTCTTTATGTCCTTATTTGATTCTATAACATTATATTTATCATTTTATCATTGCTAAATATACTTATTTGATTTTTCATCTCTTATATATTTTAGTAGTTTATAAAGAAAATATAAATAATCTTAATAATATTCCCCGAGAGTGTCAAACCAGGATGCAGCAAGGCCCGTTATCGTGCACCAGTTCTCATTTGAGTCTATCTCAAAGCGATGTTTTTGGGTTTTACCCCTATGTACATCTGTGCCAGAGCCACATCCACTTATTTGTATCCAGACAGGAATTTAATTTCTTAGATAACCACATAATATTTAAGCTACCAAAAATTGAAAAATACTTAATCCTAAATTAATCTATACTTAATCTATACTACCTAACAATAATTATTTCAAAAAATATATAACTAATTATAGAAACTAAATAACCAAATATTAAGAACTACCTAAACTAATTCAAAAATGAAATATTGAAAACTAAAATAAATTAAATTAATTAAATAAATAAACAAACCTATAAATGAAGATTCGTAAAAACCCACATAGAAAATTACTTTTTTAGAGAGAGAGAATTTATGAGAGATGAAGGCAAGGATCAAGTGAGGAGGGGGGGGGGGGGTGGCCGCCCTTTTATAGGGAGCTCAGGCCAAGGTGGAATCACGGAGGCCACATTTCACCTCTGCGTAAGGCCAAAGACGACATCGTAGAAGCCGCCTTTCGCCTTACCCATATGCGAAAGGCCGCCTCCCTCCGGCCGCCTTTGCCATGTCATTGATCCGGGCCAAATGCAGCGCGGGGGAGAAAAGGCATCATCACAGATGCTACCTTTGTAGCGTGTTTTTAAAAAAGAAATTAACCTAAGCGGTTTTTCAATTTTTTTTTCAAAAAAAAGTATTTTAAAAAAAATCACCAGCGGAGGAGCGAGGACACCTCCTCAATAGACAAAGACTTCAGGGACAGAATGGGGATGTAGTTCCTTAATTCCACACTGGAGAACTTCAAAGGGACCACTAAAAACTGAAAGTGTGGGTGGGGGGGAATAGATGGAGATCTGAGTAAGATCTCTTTAAGAGAAGGCTTCGGAGGTAGGCTAACGATGCCCATGGCCGCAGAGGTGGGCCAATTCGAGGGCACAAGAAGAGGGATCACCGCCACAACGTTCAAAACAGAAGGGGGCACGTGAAGCGTGTTCTCGGAATTCAAATCTATCATTCATTTTTCAAATCAATCAAACTCAATTTCATTTTTTAATGATTTTATATCATAGTTTTATAATAAAGAAAATTTACTTTAATATTCAATCATGTGTACTACATATATAATATAAATTGTGTAATGATAAAATCCCCTCAAAGTATGACTTTGAGTTTTCCCTAATTAATGATCATTATAAAGTATTGTGGGTTAGGATGATATGGTAAGATGATCATGAGTAAAATTTTGTGTGCGATACAAGGAATATATTCATGAGATAATAATTAGAGACTTATTATTGTGAATGAACTATTGTAGATATTCCCTAAATCTATAATCTCATATGATGTGTTTTGTGTATTTGGGGTATATCTTTTTCTATGAAATAGTTATATTGTATAGAAAAACCTTAGCCTACTATGTGTTGTGAAATGGGAATATCATAAATCATTCAATCAAAATATATGATTTATATGACATCTTATGATTATATGGTATACAAATAATACCCATTAGTATTTGGTTTTCTATCCACATAATCTATCATTAAATGATTCATAATATGAAACATTGGGAGAATGAATTGGTCTAGGGTTACAAGGTGTTCTAAGAACATGTAATATACTCATATGTCTTTAACATATGATTAAATTTATTTAAAGACCTAAGAGTGTTATGAGGCCTAGATAAAAGAGGAAATACCATTGAGATAGTGTTCATTCAAGGATAAATTTCTACATAGTAATTCTTCCTCTCCCTGAATCCCTCTAACTCCTTAAACCTTATCCATTGAGAGTTACTACATTCCATGGGTGACATTGTAGACCCCACCCATGTATTTTATAATTAAGTTGATCTGTGGATGCACCAGGGTAGAGGGAGTCTTCTAGACGCATCGCAGTTGTCATTATCAAGTGAATGTTTAAATATATATGGATTCGTATCCATCATCGATGTAAGGTACAAAAGGTATTCATTTACCATTTATATATGGTTTTAATTTTATGCATTGCTGATCTTGGGATTTGAGGTTTCTTACAATAAAGGAAAATATACCCTTATCATCATGGTCTTTTTTATTTAGTAGTGGTAAAGATCATTTCTAAATAATTTCATGTGATTTTGAGCAACCTCTACTAAGTTATACATCAGTAATTGTTTTACGATTTTTCCCTTTCTTTCTCATAGAAAAATAATTCACAGTGGTTGTTGTTTTTTAAAAGAATTTTACAAACTAAAACTAAATTTTTCCCCTATGTACCATATTTAGAGGTCATTTTAATGGTTTCTACTTATTTATAAGTGGTCAAAACTACTACCAAATATGGTATCATATAAAAATAAAACAGCTAGGTAGCTATAATATACTCTTCCTATTAAAAATACATGAAAAATAAATTATCTAGCTGGAATAAAATAATAAAAAAACATATTCCTTTATGTCAACATAAAAATAGATTACAAAATAACTAAATTATATTACAATTAACAAAATGTGAACCATAAAGTTAAGCAGTAAAAAAAAAAATTTAAAAATTGTTCCTAAACATTGTAAGATCCAAGTTCTTCATCAAGGTGTAAACCCTTTTAAACTATATCATGGCGTCTTGTTTTCACCAAAATAGAAGTTACCAAGGGTTTAAGGGACTTTTTGGGAGATTTCAAAAGGTTTAGGGTTTAGAGTTTTGGTTTTTTAAGAAGAAGTATGAGACACATGGTTAGCATATGGTTTGGATAACTATGCACCTCAACTATAAATTTCAAAAATGGGATAAGCATGTCTGATAAACCATGTTAAGGTGACTTAAAAACCATAAAAGATCTATAATTTATTCTAGGTTCACTCCGCTTAGATTGCACACTATTTGGAAAACTAAGCACATAACCGTGCAGGGTGTGGTGCACCTTGATAGTAGGGGCGTACTGACAGGGCATAGTTTGTCCAGATATGTATCCTAACAGTGAGACCTTCCAAAGATGAAGTAAATAAAAATTTTCACCTATTTAATTTAAAAATAAATTCCCCTCATCCTTCTTCAATGAAACATAATTATATGTTGGGATATCCTTTTCTTCATCATGGAGCTTTTAGGTGGATCCCCTCTATTTCTCCTTTATTTGTGTTTCTTATGAAGCATTAGAACAACCTTAGTATGGATAACACTCCTTTTACTTATTTCCTTGGTTTTTATTTTCCATCATTAGTGTTATCTCCATGTGAACTAATATTCCTTATTTTCACGTTTTTTTTTCTACTTTTTTGATTTCTCTCATTTAATCCCATATCTGAAGCCAATATCAGATGAAGAGTCTTCTGTAGGGCCTATGTGGGTGGTATTTTTTACTTTTCCATAAAATTATCATCATTTGTAAATTATGAGGTTATGTCGCATGCCATAAATTACACATATCAATACAGAAATTAATGTTCAATAAATTAGTCACCTAAAACTTGACCTAAACTTTCTACAATACCATTAGACTCTATTAGAGGTTGATAACCTAAACCTAAAGTACCCATTAGGGTGTGTTTGAAACAATTAACATGAAAACCATAATTTATAAAAAACCAAAACACCCCTTAGGTTGTGTTTGTTTTTTTCATTTAGAAAAACCCTTTTCCTATGCAACCAAACCACCCCTTAGGGGATGTTGGTATTTCCACTTGAAAGTGAAATATACAATTTGAATTAATTAAGTTGTAAAATGGAATGATTAACTTCGAATTGTGATTAGTTACCATTAATAATTAAATTATTAAAGAACATGGATACTTGCACCTTGTGATTAATTACCTCTTTTTTTTATTTTTTTTTATTTTTTGTTATAGAATTTGGTCATACCATTGAAGGTGTGACATTCCTTGAGTAATCCTTAGATTACCTATTTGGAATGAAATGAGTGAACTCATAGTATGACAACCGATTCATTATTGTGAACGAAAATTTGTACAACCATATTGGATATGGTCAATGCATAACTCTCATTAATTCCCTAGATTGATTTCACTAATTAATATAGATATCTAGGAAAAATTATAATTCTCAAGATGATCTCCAAGGTTTTGATCAATTTATTCCGAGTAGGAAATCCTTAGGTTAGCCCCTTGTATTACAATAGATAAATACCCTAAATGAAAGGATAGATTTACTTGGTTTAGCAAGAAACTCCTTGGAGAAAAATTCTAAGGAATTATTCCATGTATTACAATCAAAAAGAAATATCTAAACATCATGGGTTGATCACCACAAGTTAGCTTGAATTTCAAAAGTTAAGAATTCAATGTGTCTTATGTGGATTCAAAATGTGTGTGTTGTGTGAGAATTAATAGACCTATTCCATGGACAATTTTTTTTTTATTTTTTTTTCATTACTTGTATATATGCCTTGGATCCCTTGACCAACTAAACGTCACATATTCAAAGACATCTGTCTTAGGATGAAGCAGGTAGTGAAGCTGGGTGTCCCACGGGGAGACCGAGCTCAACATGGTTTCCTTTACTTTATTAGTTGTTATTTATTATAACTGATCACTATTAATTTTTATAGTAATAGAATATATTATCATTATACACCATTGGTGGTGGCCTATTGAATTTCACTCACACCCTATTCGGGAGGTTGCTTGGTACCCAAGAATATTTCATGGATACATGTAAGGATAAAGGGAATCACCAAGTTTTGGATTCTTGTTTTGATTTTCAGGATCTGAGATTGGGAGAGGAGGACTAAGAAATTTATTAGGATACTCACAGAGATAGTCTTTTTTTTTCTCTTTTATTACTTTTTTTATACTAGTACTATTTTTATTACTGTACCATATCATTCCTACTTGATGTTTTTATTAATTATGAAATTATCTCTATATGATACTATTTACTTCTTTATGTATGTTATTTATTGTCTGTATGGATTAGGAATTGACTTTATTTACCAATTTGTTATAATAGGATAAAGGGGGTATATTTTCCCAACTATAACACCATACACCATCACTATTGGTCAACAACCTATAGTGTATGGGGAGGAGCATTTGAGGCCATATGGACAATCAGAATGGTCACTTGCCTATGTAATAGGATGAGGACATCACAAAAATAACTCCCCATCACCATTACTCTATAAAAATGATTATTTTTTCTCATCACCTACTTTCCCACTTTCTACATTTATTTCATGAATTTATTGTAGTTTAATGCACATTAGTAATGAACATATTCCAAAAATATTAAGTACATATAATTTAGAAAATCCCAAAAAGTGTAGACACAAAAATATTACACATGAATAAATTAATTTCTCTATTATATTATTTAATGTTTTTCACATGTTATTACATTAAATAAAAATATATAAAGTATATCTATGTTATAAAAACTAATTTAATACATCATGTCTATATAAGTAAAAAAAGAAAACGTTTCACTAATAATGGATTCCGTAAAAAGTGAAACCAAAGTTATTTACTAAAGGTATAATATCATGAATATTAGTTTACAATACTATAATTATAAAAACTTAATTTAATTCATCAAAAAATATATACACCAGGACCTTTAACTCAACGAATAACATTTTCTTACATGATGGATATTCTTTGTTACTTGATATCATTTATATGTTTTCATTATTTATGATGATTATAATTTATATTATTTCATTTTTTATGATTGATGTTTCTTTTTTAGATGATTATTACATTATTTTATGTCCGTTTATTATCCATTTATGTTTATGTATTATTTTATTTTTCTATTTATAAAAGATTCCATTTTCTTGGATAAATATCTTATTTTCCTTCTATTGGTAACTAAATTATTTTAGAAGTTTATAGTTTCAATGGTGATTCAAGTATAATAGAAAATTATGGTTTCATACTAATAAATAATCACTTTTATTATCGAGTATAAAAGTATTATTGTTTTCAAATAAGATTTCATCCCTAAGGGTTATTTATTTTAATTTTAAAAGTCATTCTCTTCAATGTTTATTTTTGATATTTTTTCTCATAAAAAATCCTCTCTGGTGAAACATGTTAGAATTTTTTTTTCTTTTAAAAAGAAAAAATGATTGAGGTACCCTCATTTTATTTCATTTCATAATAATCAAAATAAATTATATATATTTAAAACTAATATTGCATGATTTGTTTTTTAAAAATGATTTTTATAGATCATTTTGGGGAATAGTAATGTGTATATTTTCATACACATTACCTACACACATTATGTGTATGTAGTATTTTTTAATTTTATAAAAGTAAATGTTCATTCTATTTTTATATTAGTGGATGATCATAAAGTATAACAGACTCAAAATAACTATATTTTAGTGAATCAAACAGAACCAAATTATCATAGTCTAACATAATCTAATCCAAATAGAACTCAATTGATTGTGAAAAATATAAATTAATTGAATTTATTATAATTGGATTAATAAATGTGAAAAATGAAACTAAAATGAACTAAACCAAATCGAACCAAATGAATCTTATGTGACCCCAAAAAAACTAAACCAAATAATATATGGTTGTTCTATTGTTATGTGTTATTGTGTGTTTTTAGAATGATTTTAAACTACTAAAAATATATAATTAAGAAAATATATTATATAATTGGGAATTTATGAAGTTTAATAGTCTTGAATCCCTTATAAATGTTATATTTATTTGGGAATACTATCGGTTATCATCTAAATCACAACAAATAATTCACTCTCAAAAATTGAAAGATGATCATATGATGTCTTTATAAGTGACTGATGGTACTTAACAGTATTATTAAGTGTGGAAATTTTTTTCTATGCTATAAGATCACCAATATATGTAAAACCCTATAGTCTATGTCATTGAAAAAGATGTATGTGACCTGAAAAATACCCGAACCAAATACGAGCCACAACCTAGCCCCCTCACTTGACCATAATGTTATTTAACTAAAACTAAAAACTTATAATCCTCATAGGATATTTATTCAATAATGTAAGGGTTGGAATACCATAATTATTTGAATTTAAACTATACATAGAATATAATTATTAAATTTTAATGTAATTTTATAACATAGATGGTAATTGAAATTTATTTCCTCAATGTTTTCTGTAGGGTCATTCACAAAACATCCATATTTTTTTTGGAAATAAAACCACATATATATCCTTCCAATAGGATAAATTACTTCCATATATTCTTTTACAAAAATATAAAAATTAATTTTTTAAAAACAGTATTACCCGAAGTGGTATATATATATATATTGTAATAAATTAGATAATACAAGACTATCTTGTTTCCTATAAAAACTCGTTGAACCTTCTATCTGGGGAATTTTATTTTCTAATGACTATGAATATTTATCATAGAAAAAAACCTATTTAAATTATATATAAATAAATATTAAAATCTTTTTAAGATAATGTAATTAATTTACTAACAAATAATAATATACTAGATGTTATTAGTCCCAATGATGATAAAAACATACCTTCTACTAGTCGCTATGAATTACCTCATGGACTTTCATATACTTATGCGACACTGATGGAGATGCATCATTAAATTGATGACACAATATCAATTTAAAATATTTACATTTCTTATTTATGTTTTTTATGTCCATGGATGTGAAATCACATGAAGCCCATCAAAATAGAATAATATCAAAAAATAAAATACATAAAATTATATAGATTATTAATATACTAAAAATACTATTAAATTTAATCAAATATGAATACATAATTAAGTTATTAGACACTAAAATAAGATAATATTAATTATTTAATATTTAATTTTCACGTGATTTGTTGTTCTGAAACACAAATATTAGCATATTTTATAATTTAAACTTCATTTCTCATCTTGTTTTCAATTCTTTATTAAAATGAACTAATACTCACCAAAATTTTCAACACCTTGTAAAACAACCACTAGAATGGATTGGATTAAAATTAATAGAATCATGTTACCCATGGTATGTGTAATATTTTTTCCTTCTAGATAAATGAGAGTTTCATTGGGGATGAAAACTATCAAGGGCATTGATTGGCGAAAATTATAGGTGAATTAAATTAAACACTAGTCCACTAAAATACATATATAGGAAATTAAATAAGTTAAAATAAGATAAAATTTATACAATAGAAATAGTAAATACTAATTAAAATTTAATTCAACTATTTTTAGAGGTAATCATGATGTTTTTCTGTTGATTCACACATCCCAAGTTGAAGATAAAATTCTGGTCTAGATTTTATTTCCTGAATTGACATATCAAAATTTTAATCATAACTCCATTATAAAGAATCAAATTGGATTGGAAATTTACCATCTATTATAAAAAATATTAGAATATATATTTTTATATTTTGAGCTTCCTGTATTCATTTATATTGAAACTGATTTTGGTGCTTCAATTAGAGAGTGTCACCTTGCACCGATTTTTGGGTCAAGGGAGGAAAAATACATATTCCCCAAACTTTACACCCACTTATGACTACATTAATAAATTTGTAAGACCTATATATCTGGGGGTTGACCCA
Organism: Viscum album; assembly: GCA_963277665.1. Taxonomy (NCBI): domain Eukaryota; kingdom Viridiplantae; phylum Streptophyta; class Magnoliopsida; order Santalales; family Viscaceae; genus Viscum; species Viscum album. Next base: position 617,772,938 of record OY728130.1, on the reverse strand, counting down.
GGTCTCTAAAAATTAATATTTAATGTCATATTTTTAAATTAATTATGTGCAAGTTGCTATGCTTTTATTATAATGTTATATTTCCAATTTGTCTTTGTAAGATTGTTTCTTCAATTGTAAGTTTTTCTAATTCACTATAGTTTCATAATAATAGTTATTATCCTCATAATATTATTTTCTCTTTATTAACATATTATTACTGTTGTTTTGATTTTTATATTCATTTACAGGAATAGTTGTGAAAATATTCACATAATGAGAGAGTGTTCATTATTTTCTTTTTTTCTCTTCATCAATTCTAGTTCAATGCATCACCTTATGTATTCAATTAGGAGTGTTACATTAATGTAGGATTATTAATATTTTTGTTTTATATAGGTAAGTATTATGGACCAGGATTGAATGTTATTTATTATTCCATTAATGTATAACCATTTATTTTAGTTGATATTTTTATTCTACTATTTACTTTCTTCCCTGTCAATACTGTATTTTAAAGCTACACATTTCCCATGACTATAAATTTATTTACCTTGGAGTTATCATTAAAATGAACCTCCAACTGTATAGTATATTATAGTGATATATTTATAAGTATTAAACTAGCGAGTGATGAGGGTAGTTTTAATTTTATTCAACATCTTGAATTACAGAATTTAAAATTTCCAAAAAGAAAACTTATTTTAATATACCCCTAATAATAACTAATTATCAACCCATTCTAATTAATTGAGTTCACTTAGATCAAACTATTACTCAATATCAAAATCAAATCAACCCTAATATTGGGACTTTATATCCAAATCACCCTATAGAATGTGTGTGACTTTAGGTTTTTTCTTAGGACTCTATTGATTCAATAACCCTAGTTTTACTAAAAGTGAATTCTTCAACCCACTAGGTAAATTTAGGAGAAAGTTTTTTTGACATAATTTTTAGAGAACCAAGTAAGAGATCTTAGACACTCATTTTATATTCTCACACCATTTATCTATTCTCAAACACATTTATATTTTCTTTTCCCCTTTTTTCCATTCTCGGTATAGCCACCTTTATCCATGAACACTACAAACGATTATTTAGGGAGGATAATTAAAGAGGCGGGGAGTCAAGTGAACTAAGGGGCCCCCTACATTAGATCATAATATTCATAAAATATAAAATTATAAAATTTATTTCATTATAATATATGATATAATAAGATACATATTCCAAATCATGGGAAGGAACTAAAATGGAAATCTAAATGTGGTAGTCGATAACTTGGGGGATGTGATAGAACAAACAATGAATGGACAACTCACACCTACCCATACCAATAAACTCTCTTTTATTAAAAAAGTTTCCATATTATATGCTCACAATACCTTTAAACTATATATCCTAAACTATCTTCCTATATTTCATGGGATGTCGTTAGAAATTACTTGCATTTATGTTAAGGAATTCAATGACATTACTGAGACCATGTGCCACCATTTAAAGTTGTGTAGGTTAGGATGAATATCTTTCCCTTATCCATGAAGGATCAAGATAATAATTTGTTAAAAAATTTGAGACTATAACCCATTAATTATTTGGACCAATTAAAAATATTATTTTAATAAATACTTTACCACTACAAAACGATTTCACTTAAAAAAAGAATTCAAATATTTGTATGATACTTGTGAAAGTTTTAAAGATACACTTAAAATGGTACATCACCATGGGTTTTTCACTCATATAACAAGTGAGAGTCATTTATGAAGGGTTAGGGTCAGGAAACAAACAATTTTTTAACATTAACTATAACATGACCTTAAAAAAAATCCCCAAATGATCCTTATGACTATCGGGAATGTAACAACTTTAGATTTTGTGAATTATTATTATTATTTTTTCAAATTAATTTAATATTTTTTTGTATTTTTAAATTAACATAACACTTGAATATATATTTTTATTATTATATAAAAGCACTAAGTTTGGATTACATTATACACAACAGAATGTTAAGCTTCTACTACATGCAACACTGACTTGGATTGTGTTACACGCAACACTGAGTTTCTGAGAAATAATACTTAAATATTATACTTATTTAAATTGTATAGTTATAAAATAGCCGATTAAACATAGTAATATGAATAATAATAACTAATTTTTAAAATGTTTCACATAAATAAACCATATCTATAATGAAATGTATAATTTTTTGTAAAATCTTTATATGTTTAGAAATACTATTTTCTTTACGGAACTATTTTTTATGTCCTAATATGAATAATAATAAAATTAATTTTATAAACTCTTAGAAATTTAATTTGGTAAAATAAAAATAATTTGTCAATTTTGAATGTAAAAATTAACATAGGGTGAATTTTTAGTATTTTTTGAGAAGTTTCATTTTTTGATAAATAGTAAAAAATACTCCATTATAGTTAAAAATTGTGTTTTTCATTTAAATAATTATTATATTTTATATTAAATTTAAAGTCACAATGGATTAATTATAAATATATTAATCCAATTTAATCGATTGGTATCATTTTTATAGTAAAATTAGATATAAAAATATATCTAATTTTTGAAAGTTCTTTTTACCACCTTCTCGCTATGTCTGCAGGATTAGCATTAAACTTACTTTTTTCACTTCTATGAATTGAATTTTGAAAAATAGACAAACACATTTGTAACTAGTATCACTACTAGAAAATGGATCTATACCCATGCATCTATACCCATAGTTTAAAAAAACCATGGGTATAGATGGTATATTTTTGACCTATACCCACGGTTTTAGGAGTATCGACCATAAGATTATGGTATTTTCAAATCCATATAATTTTATTTATTTTAATGGGAAGATTATTTTGTTGATTATAAATTTGTAAGATTTATTTGAAAATATCATTATTATAATAGATTGTTGATATGTAAGTATATACTATGGAATATTTATCATCCATGTCCATGTTTCTTAAAAAATGTATTCCAATTTTTTTATTGTATTCCAACAATTGTTCAAGGCCTTTTTACCAATTTCTGAATTTTTTTTAAAATGTTTTGAAAGGAATATTTTCTATATTTTTCTAAATAGGTACTTTTTGACTTTTTTGAAAAAAGTACAAGAGATTTTTTTTAATTACATGGAATGAAATGATTTATATGCTTTCATGATGCATTATTTCCTTGAAGCTTACATTATAATCTAGAAAGGTTATTTTCAAATAAAATTTTTTATTTTAAAATTGCATGGCATTTTAGGTAAATAAATTTTTTTCAAAAAATAACTGATATTTTCCCCAAGAATTGTTTTCAAGAGATATATAAAAATTATTTTCTATCTAAGATATCATTTTTTGATGTTACATGTGTTTTACTGAGGTTATGATTCAATTTTTCCATTATTATTCTTTCTATGAATGGTTCATGTTTATGATGGAATAATATTTATGAAAACCATTTTTTTCATGGGTTATATTATGATTGAATGATGTTTATTAAATCCATGAGTTCTGATATAATTAATGATTTATGTTCTTATGGAACACATATGTATGGTTTTAATCATGTGATGGGTAAGATCTATATCCCCCTCTAATGAATTAGGTAAAGATGGATAACTAATAAGGTATATATGTTATAATTGAACATGATTTCATGTTCACAATTCTCTACGTGGACCTAGTTTTCATGACCATAATTTTATGTGTGGACCTAATTTTCATGTTTATATATTCATGAAAGGGTTTAATTTCTTGTCCTTAATTTAATGAATGAACCTGCTACTATTTATACATATTCACAAAGTTACAAGTTTATCTATTTTCCAGAATTTCATATCTTATGTTAATGTTATTATTTCATGGATTATGTTCTATATTTCATTATGATTCATGTCATATGAACTTCTAATTTTTATTCCATGACTCATTAATATAATCTTTTAATATGGAGGGTTTAATCTTCAAATATTATGCTCATGTTTTCATACTCTTATTTTCTTGTTATGCTTATATATCTTCCTTATTTTCCCTTAATGAGCATATGAGATCACCCTTTTTTATGTTTCCTTTCCCCAGGTTATAAGTTAAGGTTTTAAAGAAAATTACTAAAGGGAATGATGTTGTGAGAATCATTGAAGATCTTCCACTAGACTAGATGTTTGTGTTACAAGTTTACAAAGGCACTAAAATAATATTGTCTTTGGGTGTGTGTTTATGAAATATATTAATTATTCTACAAAAAGTGATGTAATTTCAATGTATGAAAATCCTGGGTAGCTATAGTTGGTATTAGAGAAAATGTTTTAGTCAAACTTTGAAAACTAGGATGAGAAAACTTTAATGATATCCCTAAAAATATTTCTAAGGATATGTATAAGGATTTCTCTAAGGATAAGTCTAAGTATAGGTTAAAATAATAAATTTTTATTAATAATCATGAATAACCAAGGATTAACCCTATGTTTTCCAAGATTGAAAAATTATAACTATTCTCCATTGATTATGTAGTCATGCCACTATTATAAGTGTTTCTCACAATATTATTTCTAGTTATACTTAAGGGAAGGAACCCAAAGGAACCATGTCAATGATGAATGAAATGAAAAATGAAATGGTTCTACTCTTAAAAAACCAAATGATATGGGATCTATAATAAAAAATCTTATTTCTATACTCATAGAAGATATGAATTATTCTAGGAATTAAAATGAGAATAGGAAGGAACAAATTTCTGTTGAGTCCTTTATGAGGAAACATCCTCCTTCTTTTAGTGGGTCTTCTGATCCACCTGTTTCAAAACAATGAATCAGTACCACTAAAAATATATTTTAAATTATTCATTGTTTGGAACAGGAAAAATGAATTTTGGTTTTTTATCATTTGGAAGTTGAAGCTGATCAGTGGTAGAATCTTATTAAGAACATGAGGGAATAATAAAAAATTGAATCTAAGGAATGGGAAGTGTTTAAGGGGATATTTTTTAGTAAGTACTTCCCTTATATTATATAGACAAATTTGGATAATTAATTCCTTGATTTTAAGAAAAATTATGATGAATATATTGGAACCTATGAAAATAATTTTAAAAGACTTGAAAGGTATACTTCTGGGTTAATCATCATTCCTAAAAGTAAAATCGATCAATTCTTTGGTGGTTTAAAACCAATTCACTCAAACACCTTATCCATGAGGGACTTTAGAATTTACGAAGAAATCATTTGGTGTGCACTAAAATTGTAAATGGAAGTTGGTAACTCACAAGGTTATGGTGATAATAAAAGGAATATAGTGCATAATGGAAACTCCAGTGGTTTTCTGCATAGAGGGAAACTACGTTTCAACCTCGTTATTGCCAAAAATGTGGAAATGAGTACTTAGGGGAATGACAGAAAGGAACAAAAAGGTGCTAAAAAGTGTGGGAAGACCAGCCATCGAGTGAAATAGTGTTTAAGTGATGTAAATAGGAAAGTTAATGAAATTAATGGAGGGAAATATCAACAAAATTCACCATTCATACTTAAGTTGTATAAATGTAGATTGTTTAGTAACTAAAAAAATAAATTCCCCAATCTAATGGTTAATATATAATATAATCCACAAAAACCTATTAAATCAAAAGAAAAAAGAGAAATCACAAGTGATCACTATTATAGATATGGAGGATGACAACAAAGTAGTGGAATGATTGAGTATTTATGTAATGGAATTCAAAAATAATGTTGTAGGAAGTACTTTTATGATATTATGGAATAATGAAATATCTATGTATTAATCCACTCTAGTTTTCCCATAAAGAATTAAGAGAATATGCTGAATGTTACTAGTCACCATGAAAAGTGATTAAGGTGGAAAGGTGATATTTTAGGAAAAAACATGACTAAGGGAAGGATAAACCTTAATTTGTGCATGATGTTAGGATAATTAGATAAAGAGATGATTGGTTATAAATGGTATAGTATTGATGACCTTGGGACTGATAATATGGAAATATGGTTTATGATATCATGGATAGAGTTTATAGAATTATTGGATTTATAACATAAGGAAATAGTAAGTTTTTGAAAGAATTTATTTTTTCACTAAGGTTTTATGGTAATTTATGATTATTACCATCTTTGAAGAGAATATGTGATGAAGGTATTCACATGTTTTAAATGTGACAACCAAGAACTTAATTATGATATATGAGAGATAAATGTTAAGCTAATCTAGTGCACCTCTTTATAATGTTTTGTATTTTCATATTTTGGAAGGATTGTAATGTTATCAATTTATGGAAAGTATAAGTTAAATTTCAGATGAAGTTTGTTAGATTAAATTATTATCTCACTATAGGTGGACTTATGCATATTTGATAGCTTTTTCTAACCTTTTTTTTGATAAAGATAAATGGAATAACCTGTCATTCTATTTATGGGTCTCATGATCTACTAACACATTTAGAGCGATAAATTCAACTTCATTTCATGGAATAATAGATGAAGTTGAAATCAATCGAGGCACAAAAAAGGGTGATATTATGCTGAAATCAAGTTAGTATATCTTCTCATGAAATTTTTTCAACATTAGGATAGAGGAACGTGATGTAAAAGGGTGTCATATTATCATTATTTTTTATTATATAAATGACCACTTTCACGGTTATTTAGTTTATGGTTTTGTGATATTTAACTTTCTCTAGATCACCCACTTTTTTGTGATCTGTGATCTTTATCAATCTCTATGATTATTTATTATTTTCCTCCGAGCCCAAAAATTCACTTATGTTCTCTTATGTAGAGCCCTAGTAATGAATTAATTTGGGTAACTGTTATTTTAAACAGTTCCTTTTTTAAATAGAAGTTTTATAATTCATTTTTACAATGCAGGTTTCTATGAAATAAAATTTCATGTTTTAAAACATTGATAAACCATAATAAATTTGAAGGTGAATTTTATTTTATGGGGGGGGGGGGTAAATGTAACACCCTGATATTTTGTAAATTCTTATTATCATTTTTCAAATTAATTTAACATTTTTGATATTTTTCACTTTAGATAACCCCGAATATATATTTTTATTATTATATAGATTTACTAAGTTTGGATTGTGTCATATGAAACACCATGTTAATCTTGCACTACATGCAACACCGAATAGGATTGCGTTACTCATAACACTGAGTTTCTATGAAATAAAACATTAATATTTTTGTTATTTAAATGAGATAGTTATAACATAACCATTAAACATAGTAATATTTATTTTAATAATTAATTTTTAAAAGTTTTCACATAAATAAAATGTATTTATAATGAAATGTATAATTTTTTTGGTAAAATCATTATATGTTTAGAAATACTATTTTCTTAAAGGAACTAATTTTCATGTCCTTCCATGAATAATAATAAAATCAATTATAGAAACTATTATAAATTTAATTTGGTAAAATAACTATCATTTTGAATTCAGAATTTCAAAATTAACTTAGGTTAATTTTAAGTATTTTTATGAGAAGTTTCATTTTTTGATAAATAGTGAAAAATAATGCATTATAGTTAAAAATTGTGTTTTCAGTTTAAATAATTATTATATTTTAAATTTATTTTGAAATCAAAATATATAAATTATAAATTTATTAATCCAATGTAGGTCATTGAAATAATTTTTATAGTAAAATTAGATATAAAAACTTATTGAACTTTTGAACGTTCATTTAACTGCTTTCTCGCTGCATTTGTGGGGTTAGCGTTAAACTTAGTTTTTTCACTTGTATGAATTGAATTTTGAAAAATATACATTATATGATATATTTATTATGATTTTTTTGTCTAATAGGAAGAACTTAATTTTTTATAAATAGTATCTTTAGTATTTTGTTTACCACAGTTAAGGGTAAATCGAGTAATTAAGGGAAAAATAATATTATAATCATTATAAAATTATCCTATCACTTGTCATAATTTAATTATATGAATTTTTTTAGACCAAAATAAACATTGGTTATATTTTTGGACCACTTGGATCCACTTGGATGACTTTAATACATTTATAATATTATATTTAATGAAAAACTAATTTTGTTACACTTATTTTGAACAAGCACAATATTTTTAATATGAGTTTATATAAGAGATATGTTAGAATATAAATAGTAATTTTAAATATTAAATAATTATCTAAACCATGGTAATTTATTTATAATTTTTAGTGTTAAAATAATTACCTTAAATGATGACACAATGATGATGAATTAATTGTTTAATTAATGGAAGAATCAAATGTATGATAATAAAAATATTAAAATAAATATATAATGAGATGATTAATGTCATAAAAGATTTATTTATATAAATTTGACTCGTTATAGATGAATAAAATGAGTTTTTTTTGAATTTATCGTGTTTTTAGGATATTTTTAAACGTCAAGTAATGAATATTGTCAAAAATTTACATTATTGATATTTTAAAATAAATAATATTTTATTAAATGATATAAAAAACATAAAAATAAAAACTTCAGACAAATAATTTCATTGGTCTTTTTTTTCATTTTATATTAATAACATTAACCCACAAGGTGTAAATTACATGATATCACGATAAGAATTAAAAGGGTAAAATAAGGGGTAAAACAAAAAGGTAAAGATTAAAAAATAATCAAAACATGTATAATTTTTATTGTATGATTATATTTAGATCTAAAATCATCATATATTAATAATAACACACTTTTTATCTATTTTAAATCGAAAATAAAGTTATATTAATTTAATATTTTGAGAGTTTCCAAGAGTTCCCTCTTCTCAATTATAAAAGGGGACATCATCCCTCACTTATTCACTAAAATATAGGCCTTCATGCTCGGTTATTCTTAGCCAATTTCCCTTATAAAATTCCATATTAACATTATATATTTGATGGTATTATCAAAATACCAATTCTAGTGTCTCTAAGAGGAGATCTAGTGGGAGACCATCAAATAAGAGGTAATCTCTTTACAGACTCTTTCAAAAACAATTCTTCTTCTACTTCCTATTATTTTGTTGATTCCATTATAAAGTAATAACTCCAGTATGAAATATATTATAAAATTTTATTATAATTATGTAACAACCATATTCCATCTTTTATTAATCCTACGAAAAACAAATGTACCACGTGTGTGTATGTACGCCTTACCAACACCATGTCGTGGTGTAATATTTTTTTCATCACTAAATTATTTAGATGGGTATAATAAAGGATATAATGGATATAAATAATTAATATGAAATTATATTTATTATCTATAATTAAAATAACATCTAATTATCCACCATTTTACCATGAAGATAATGATATCGTCGGCCGTGTGTATGTACAACCTACCGTTTCCACGACGCGATGTGATTCATCATACACGTAAACCATTTCAAGAATGATTATAAAAAATTTATATAATGAATATATATTAAATATATGAAATAATAATTATAATTTAATAATAATATATATATACATATATTTCATTCACCTTTTTTCCATTCAGTATGATAAGAAAAAGGAAACAACATTCATGCATACCTATGGCTTACCCTCTCCATGAGTGGTGTATTCCTTTTCATATATCTATCGAATATATATATATATACTATATATATATGATATATAAATCAAATTTTATATTATATAAGTAATTAAATTATGATATAAGTAATTGGATAAAAAACAAGTCAAAACACGTATGACAAACAAAACAGTTATTACATGAAAAAATTCTTTAACATGGAATTATTAATAAACAGGTAATATAAGTTCATAAATGAATCATATATGATATAATAAATACTTATATTATTATATTATAAGTTAATAATATTTCCAAAACCACTATATGAGATCTTTGTACATGTACATACTGAATGAGACCTAAGGTAAGGGATTTTTGTCTCACCTTTACTTCTGTGAGCCACATGCCTCAAACACTACTTGTTTCTTCTACAGGGTGTATATATTACCCATTAATGTATTTTAAGATTATTATCAATAATATTATGGTATTTATAAATCCATTTATTTTTGTTCCTTTCATGGGGCATATGATTATACTAATTATAAAGTTGTTAGGGTTATTTTAGAATCTCATTATTATTCAGGATAGTTTAAATGTATGTGTCTACTAAATATTATTTACCATCCATGTCCATGTTTCTTAAAAAAACACATTTTTTTATTATATTATTACAAATTTTTAACTTATTTTTACCCATGTTTTACTTTTTATAATCTGATTTGAAAGGAATCTTTTTTAAATTTTTCAAAAGGGGTTGTTTTTTAATTTTCCAAAAAAAGTACGACAAAAATGTTTTTTTAACTTATATGGAATGGATATTTTTTTATTAATTCATGAATAATTATTTCCTTGAATATAACCTTAATATATTATATAGTTATTTTCAAATAAAATTTTTTATTTTAAAATTGCGCAGAATTTCAAGTAAAGAAAATTTTTTCAAAGAAGAAATGATACTTTCTTCAAGAATTGTTTTCAAAAGATATGTAAAAATTATTTTCCATCTAAGATATCAATGTTTGATGTTACATTTTTTTATTGGGGATATTATTCTATGTTTCCCTTATAATTTTTTCTTTTAATGGTTTATTTTTATGAAGGGATGATATTTATGAAACCTATTTCTTTTCCTGGGTTATATTACAATTGAATAATTTTTATGAAATGCATTTCATTACATGGGTTATAATATGATGAATGATTTATGTTCTTGTGTCACATATATATATATATATGGTTTTAATTATGTTATGGGTGGGACTTACACTGCCTCCAATGCATTGGTTAAATATGGATAACTCACGAGGTATATATGTTATGCATGAACCTGAACTCATATTCCCAATTCTATGTGTGGACTTGGTTTTCATGTCCATAATTTTATATGTGGAATTAGTTTTAAAGTCCATATGTTAATTAAAGGGCCTAATTTCATGTAATTAATTTAATTATTTAACCAAATACTATTTATAAATGTTCACAAAGTCACAAGTTTATGTGTATGCCATAATTTCTTGTCTCATATTAATGTTATGATTTAATGTGTTATATTCTATATTTTTTCTTGTTATTCATGTCATATTAACTACCAGTATTTATTCCATGTCCCATTAATGTGATATTTTGATACTTATGTTTTGATCTTTAAATGTTATGTTCATGTTTTCATACCCTTATGTTCTTGTTATGCTTACATATCTTCCTTGTTTATCATTAATGAGCAAATGAGATCACCCTTTTCCTATGTTTCCTTTCATCAGGTTAAAAGGAAAAGTTTTAAGTAAAATTACTCAAGGGAATGATCTTGTAGGAATCATTAAAAATATTCCAATAGACTAGACGTTTGTGTTATATGTTTCCAAAGGTGCTAAACTAATATGGTCTTTGGGTGTGTATTTGTGTAATGTATTAAGTATTACACAAAAATAATGTAATGTCAATTTATGAAAATCCTAGGTCGCTATACAAAATATATTTATGAACACAACCAAACTTGGTAACCTTACCCTATTATGATAATCTCCCAAAATCTAATGGGATATACACTCCTAGGTAATAATAATGTCTTGGGGATAAACTCACTTCACTCACTAGGAATGTTAAGGAGACAGATCTTAGTAAATTCGATTATATTCAATATCTAGACATTATTTGAACAATTTGTGATAAAAGTGACTATAAGACTAAAAATTTACTAACTATTCCTTCTATAGATAATGATATTTAAGAAGGACAACCTATTAAAGTAAATTCACTAAATTATCATAATCCAAAATAAAAAAACACTTTTAATCCATGGTAGAATTACCATCTTGGATTTTGTTTGAAAGATAATCAATAAACCAATATTACAAAAGGTCTAAATCCATAGCCTCTAAAAAATTATCCAACCCATAACTAGTTTCCATACCAATCTATTCAATTCCAAAATACCCTATTCCAATTACAAAAACCTTTCCAATAAACTAAATATCATATTGGGATAAACCAGCCTGCTAAAACCCATGTATAACCTATTCCTCTCATATTACTTGAACAACTATACAAGAAAATTGATAAAATTAATTAAGTGGTTTTAACCATAAAAAATAAATTAAAAACCATTAAAAATAGTAAGGAACTCATACCCACTTAAGTTGTACCTTCCCCAACATTTAATACAGAATATATTTACACATAATCCTCTCTCGATCATATTAATATTTTGACAATATTGGGAAGTGGAAAATCCATTGAAAACCAGAACCAACCATTCCAAAACCATTTCAAACTTTAATATCTCATGATAACACTGATGATCCACTTTTGGAATTTGAAAAACCCAATAAAATTGTGGAGGAACCACATCATCCCCAAATAATATAACAATATTCATTAATCTCTATAATAATGAGATTTAAATTCAAACATGAGATGAATAAAGCATTGAGGGAAATATTATCTTGAGTTAAGCTTGATATTCCCATTATTGATGTAATCCAAACCATACCTACACACTACAAGTACCTTAAGTGATTGTGTAAAAGGAAGTTTTCTATTAAAATCCATTTTATTTTGGCAACTAATATTAGTTCCACCATCCATGAGACCATTCCTCCTTTGTTTAAAGACCCTAGTTATTGGTACATCAATGCTGATATGTGAGAGAAAAATGTTATCAAGGTCTTATGTGACCTAGGATCCATTGTTAACCTTATTCCATATGAAATTTATTTTTGGTATGGGATTGAGGGGATCTCACCCACATATTTCATTCTCCAACTTCCTAAACATAATGTTTGGGTTCCTATGGGTATATTAAGGGATTTTATTGTAAAAATTGAATACTTAATCTACCATACTAACTTCATTTTCCATGAAAATAATTCAAAAAAATAGTTTATGAAAAAAAATCCTATCATTATTGGTCCTACCTTCCTAGAAATAATCAACTCAGTCATCCATTTTAGGAATGAGAGCTTGACTACAACCTTTGAGAACATGAGCCTTGATTTAAAAATTTATAATGAAAGATCACAAACCTAGGATGATAAAGAGGTTTATAAGGTGAATTTTAATGGTAATGTAGAAATTTAACCCACGTAATATCAAAAAATTTTTAAGTATGTTTAATGAAATAAAATTTCATTTTTCTTTATTTACGTGAGAGAAATATTTCCCATTGTTTTGAATATATTCATATAGGTACTATTATGATCTTTCAAGGTAAATAATCAATAAACCCTTTGAATAAATCATAAAATTAGAGCCAAAACCATTTATGTAATTTATCTAGACAATTTATTCTTTCAAACATTTATTATCATGAAACCAAATCTATCTACAATTTTGAATAAATAAATAAATTTAAATTTAAATTCCCAATCTGCTTCTATAAATTTTAACCAACTCGAGATTTAATTCAAGGTCCTACCTTCCATATTCAAGTAATGATTATTTAGGTACAACCAAAAACATCATATTTTAAATTATTATTCTATAAATTCCAACCAATGGAGAATTAATCTAGATTTCATTATAAAGAAGAAGAAATCAGTTGGGTCAACCATTTCTCATATTTCTATGAAAATACCACTCATCGAGACCCATATGACTATACATGAAATTGATTATAAAACGTTCAACCAACCCTGGTGTATAAATAATCCAAATATAATATAATTGGAGAAAAATGAAATCCTTATGATTTTTAAAGAATGTATTTGGAAATTTGTGGTGTCTAAGTCATGTTAATGACTTTAAACCAAGCATTTTATCAATGGAAACATAACTTTCTTAAATATTTTATTATATTTTATATTATTTTTGTGAGTTTTGGTATTAAAAACTAATTAAAGAGGGAAAAAATTAAAATTATTCTATTAAAAATTAAAAAGATAAAAAACATTTTGGAAAAAGGGCGGCCTGTAGGACTAATGAAAACCCCATCATTTACGATGAGGTCACAAGACTCAAACACATGACTGAAGGGAGACATGAGCACCATGACTACCACTTACCCATGTGCTTTCTTACTTTCATTTTTTTACTTTATATATAAATAATTATATTTGATAAATTTTTTGTCTGTGTATATATATTTTTGTTTTGTTTTGTATCCTCTACCTTGAGTCAGTGTTTGGTGCTCTAAAATTACAGGTACATTTTTGTTCACATATTTTAGTTTTTGAATGTTTTTTAATTAATGTAACCCCTTGGGGTTTCCATGTTATTATAATTATATTTTTATTTAACATTCATGGAATCCAGAGATTAAATTATTTATAGTCAAATAATACACTTTCTAGAGTTAAAATACACTCTACCATCATCCATGAGGTTTCTATGAATGAAATGAGGATTGAATAATGAAATGATTATATAAAAACCTTATTATTAAAACAATATAGTGAATTTATTCATATATTTTAATCCAAATTTCATTTTTAACCTCTCTCCTCAACAGCCTCTAAATTCTATTTTTTTAACATAGAGGATATTTCTATTTTAAGTTGGGGGTGGGGTGAATAAAATATAAGAGAAAAAGTTGTGTACATAAATGGAAAATGAAATTTATTTGACCTTATATTTGATAATTTACATTGTGAAAATTTTAAAAAATATAAAAAAAATTACGAATGCCTTAAATTTAGTTTTAATGCATTTTTAATTTCAATAGTATAAATTTTGGAAAGTTTTGTTCTTTATTTTGATTTTTCACTATCTAATTTTTCATCCATTTAATCAAAAATTCACAATACATGTCATTTGGATTTTAGGGTGTGAGTATGATTTATTGAGTTACCTATATTAAATTAATAGGTTATTTGATCATTTTAATTTTAATATGATTATTTTAAAAACAAAAAAGATATAAATAATAAAAAATAATTACATTTTTGTATAGAGAAATTGATTGATTTAATGTGTGGCTCCTAGTAATTAGGGAAAATGACTCCATTATTTTCTATCCCATAGTTGGGATTTCTATCTCTATTTTTGGTCATTGTAATTTTTTATTGATTGAGTTAGTTTGAGATGATGCTTATGTTTGTGAGCTTCAGTTGGTTCCCTAAGGCCTTCATGCCTAGGTGTCATTGGAAAGCATCATTATACAGGTCAACTTGATCAACCAAATTTTCAATTAACATATATTTTAAAAATAATGATACTCATATTAGTTTGACAATATGATTTCCACCCAATGCTTCCATTTCCCCCTATGAATAAAAATAAACCCCATGTCTTTTGTGATACACAACACATACTTATATACATAATTGTAATTGGGTGATAGGTGGTGATATTTGAACAAAGGAATGGTATTGGGACATGTATATTCTTGTGAACCTAACTTGATTAAAATTATTTTTTTTGGGTTTTATGATTTTTTGGTGTGAGATCTTGATGGGAGACATTGTATGTTAATTTTTTTTGAAAGGGGAATTCAATTTTAATTTTGTTGAGATAGTTTTTTCCTCAGGACTAGAAAAATAATTTTATTAGGTGTTATTATCCATTGAAATAGGATAATATTCCTTTTTTAATATTGAATAGTCATGTGATTCATTGGTCATAAACACTAGTATCAGTTCATTTTACAATTAAAACTTCATATCTCACCATGTTTTCAATTTTTTTATTAAAATACACCAATACTCAACACATTTTTTAACAAATTTTAAAACACCCATTGATCTTGATTTGGATTTTAAATTATAGGATTATTTTACCCATGTTATGAGGAAGACGTTTACATTCTTGAGAAATGATAGATTCATTGGGGATGACAACCATTTTGGGCCTTAGAGACCAAAAAATCTAAGCAAAGTAAATTGGACACCAATACTATAAAATGCATAAAGAGGAAATTAAATAATTAAAATAAAGATAAAATTTAAAATTGAGATATTTTAAATCATTAATAATGTTTAAATAAAAATTTTCAAGATCTAATTTATATGTTTCGGTTGGGATCCATGTATCCCAAGCAAAAGGTAAAATTTTGAGCCATATTATGTGTCCTAGAATGATATCCCACTATTTTAATCATAACTCCATTATGATGAATCCGATTTTTATTAAAATTTATCAAATATTAGAATACATATTAGTACACATTTTTTTATTCTATGACCCACCTATATTCATCCATATATAATATTTTTTTGTGTATTAAGTGGGGGATCCATCTTTCACCAATTTTGGGTCATGGGTCAGAAATTCCTATTTACATAACATTTTCATCCATCTATGCCTACTTGAATAAATTAGGATAACCTAGAAATATAGGGGGTTGACTCAAATCTATAAAAATTCCTATTTAAGGTAAATGTTTATAAGTAATTGGGAGGAAGTGGGTGTGTTTTGATTGTAATTTTATGGTTCCAATTTGTCTTTGTAATCTTGTTTCTTCAATTATAAGTAGTACTAATTAAATATCTTTTCATAATAAAGTTTATTATTATTCTAATGTTATTTTATTATTTTAAACACATTGATACCATTATCTTTATTTTTTAATTTATTCTTACAAGTAGTCTTAATATCCTTGACACAACTGTCGAGTGTTCACTATTTTCATTATTTATATTCTATAATACTTCTTCAATGAGTCAAATTATGTCTTCCATTGAAAGAGTTTCATCAATATAGGGATAATAATATTATGGGTTGATCCCATAATTTTATTATGTTTTTATTAGATGTAATTTATTGTTACATTAATGTTTACTTATTTCTTTTAGTTGATATTTTCATTCGATGATTTAATTTATTCCCCATACTTAATTTTAAGGTGAAAAATTTCTAGTTCTAATATAATAATTTACCTTATAATTCTCATTAAAATGATACAACAAATTTATATGAAATTGAAATTATATTTTTATAGGTATAAAACTAGTGATTGATGTGGGAGGGGTTGATTTAATTGAACTTCTTGAATTAAATAAATTGATTTTTTAAAACTTTATTCATCCAATCTATCCCAAACAATAACCAAGGATGAACTCATTATCATTAATTAAGTTCATTTATATAATAATGTTTTCTAGGAATCAAAATCTAATCAATCCTAAGACAAATAATTAATAGTCAAATCACTATGTAGAATGGTTATTTCTTTAGGTTGTTTTTATATCTCCAAGTATTTGACAACCCTAGTTATATTTGAAGTGACCCATTAAACCCACAGGGTAAATTTTAGAAAATGACAACCCATATCTTTAATACACCTTATTTCATAATTTTTATTTAAATATAAAAATAAATAAGTAAGAATAGATTGTTAAGCCTATTATATTTGGGTAATTAGATACATATCATAATAACTTGAGAAAACAATATAATGATTTTTTTAAAACATTATAAAAAGACCTTAAAATAAATTTATCTTGTAATATTTCATGGGATAACCTAGGGATGTACATAAGAAAGGGTTGAGATATAAATCACATTAAGGGAATAATAAAAGCATAATATGATAAATGTAATATATTTGAGTCATGAGGTATATCCGAGAGATATAAAAGGGGTGAGAATCATAAACATAATCATCAAATAATGATATAATATTATAATATCAATGAAACATAAGAATGTGTTAACAACATAAAACATGACATCATAAGAATATATCAAGGAATAATTTCAATAAATAATAACATAGTGTTATTAGGATAACCTCATATGAACCATACATCATATCTCATGAGATAAAAACATTACCCAATGTATTGGAGGGATATATAATTCTAGCCCCACCCATCACATTTTTATCACGTACCTTCATTTGTGTGCCACATAGATCCTAAAACATAGGAATGCATTTCATCACTTTAATCACATTATTAAGGATTTCAGCTTACATAAATGTATTTCCCCAATCAATGAAGGATAGGTTAGTCTAGGTGAATAACCTTGAGTAGAAATTGGGATGGGAATTCACAATATAAAAGTTGGTTGTGGAAAATCAAGGGATAATTTTGGTAGCATAATGGGTGTACATAAAGGTTCATGAAGATAATAATGAGAGTGAAAGGTGTTATATAATTACATGGGAATCACAAGTAAAGTAAAAGCTATGTACAAAAACGTATGACAACATGGAAAATTGGAATTAAAAAGGGATTAGTATAAATAATGTACTTGAAATAAAGTAAGATGAGAGAGTCCCTTACCTTGAGAGGGACCTTATAAAAGATTTAGAGGAGATTCTTAGGATATATGGAAAAAATTGGGAGGTATTTAGAGAGGTATACAGAGATAAATTTAGTGATAATTGTTTTGAGTGAAGAGGAGTGGGAGGGTGGATGGGTATTTATAGTAAAAGAGAGAGTAATTCTTTTTTAATTTCTAAACTTTGGTTTTGGAATCTATATGATAAAATAACTAACCTAAAAATCTTCCCATGATTTTTTCCAATGGTTTTTCCCAAAGACAAGTGGTTTCAAATGTTCTAAAATATAAAAAACTGAAAATATTAAAATAATAACATTGGTGTTATGGAAGTGAGTCATGTTTATAAATAATTGATTTTGGAATCTTAAAATATAATATTATTTTTAGAGGATTCATTAAATGTTTATAAAATTAATCGAATAAATTCAATTTTTTTGAAACCAAAAATATATTTTGGTCAATTAGTTCCATTTATAGTATTTATTTCATCACTTTTAGGCTATTATTCTCTCATAATACATACCATATATTTATACAATATTTAATTTTTACCCCAAAATTAGATAGTCGTAGAAAATTATGAAAAAATAGCCATTGGTTAATTTTGATGTGATGATTTCAAAAATAATATTTTTGTATCAAAATAATTTTCTAAATATGTTAATTTAAACTTTTAAATTAAAACTATCATTTATTAAAAAATACTTGTTTTTAAGACAATAATAGTTTTCTAACCCATATAAATATTATATTGGACTCCATTAAAATATATTATCATTTGTATAAAAATTATTTAATAAGAATATTATATAAAAAAAATTATTTCTAAGTTCTTGAAATTATAAAAAAATTATTTTAATTAAAACCATATATTTTTCAAAAAAATTTGGTTTCTTTATATTAAAATATATTTTTCATTAACTCATATATAATTGTAAGTATAAAGTAATAATTAAAGGGATAAATATAATCATTATTTTGATAAAAAAGAAAATATAAAAATTGATACTACTAAGGTTTAGATACATAACCCTTCATTACACTAGTTTACTCTCTAAGGGTAAGGTGTCTGATTTTGGTGCTTTTCTGGGGTGGTTCTGTGAACATGGTTTGGGATGTGATCTCGATAAACTTGAAATTATCCTATAAACTATTTTGTTCCTGTATTAATTGTTGAATATCAAATTGGGCATAGTCAAGGGAAAATCCAAGTGATTCTATCTCCATTAAAATCTCTTACAAATGAGATTTATAGGGTATGATCATACCAATCACAACCATTTATTCATCTATCCATGTCAATTGAATTTTAGTATAACCCTTAATAAACTAATATTAACGACCACTATGTAATGGATACATTAACAATGGTTGTGATTCTTAACGGTATGTTAATTATGATATTCTATATTTTATAAAAGTCAAAAATAAATAAAGTAGTTCTTTTGTTTTCTATAACTACATTACTTAGTGAGGTATTTATTAATTTAAAAGGTAATTTAATTTCTAAAATTTTGGTTAACTAAAATCTTCACCCTTCATAATTTTCCCTTAAAATTTCATTTGTAATAGTAGAATAGATTAGGTTTCTTCTATTTCATCACTTCTTTCAGTTCCCAAGTTGCTTCCTGAAACGTATGGTTCTACCACAGTTCCTTAACCTGGTGAGTTGTCTTGTTTTAGAGGACTCTGTCTCTATGATCTTATATCTTTAACATTTCTCCTCATGTGAAAGATCAATCTTCAAAAGTACCACATTTGGATTTAGTACATGTGAGGGTTCTAGTATGTACTTCCTCAAGAGGGATACTGAGAACACATCATGTACCTGATATAGGTTAATTGGGAGATATAATAATTAGTTCAAAACTCCAAGATGATCCAGGATCTCCAAGGGGCCATTGTATATTAGATAAAGATTTCTCTTCTTCTAAAAAATTATGAATTTATTCTATGGTGATATATGAAGTAACACCTTGTCTCTAACCTCAAACTCCAACTCTAATCTATGATTGTCAGCATATATTTTCTGTCAAGATTATGTCGACTTCATAACATTTTTATGGGTTTGAACCTTCTCTGTATTCTCTTAGATAATACTAGGTCTCACAAGCTTTCAATCTACAAATTCATCCCAACATGTTGGAGTCTGACACCTCCTCTAATACAAAGACTCGTAAGGTTCTATTTGAATGCTTGAATGGAAACTTTTATTATATGATAACTCTACTAGGGGATGGTGTTGACCATAAATTCCTTGTAAATATATTGAACATGATCTTTGTATATCCTCTAGAATTTGAATAGTTCTCTTAGACCTACCATCTGTTTGAGGGAGATAATCTATAATAAAACTCAAATCAATATCCAACTATTTATGAAGGATTCTCTAGAACTTCCACGTAAACATTTATCTTGACCAGCTAAAATGGAGAGTGGAACTATATGATGTATTACAATATCCCTTATATCTTTAAATACTGGTAAAGAGGGAGATATTCCTTGATAAATATTAAATGATCTAAATTTATAAGGTGATCGACAACCACCCACATGAAGTTAATGTATTTATATGTCCTAGGGAGTCCCATTGTGAAATCAATAGTTATTTTTTCCCATTCCCATACTGGTATGAGTAATGATTTTATCATAAACTTATACATAATCATTGAACATTTAATTGTTATGATACCAAGCATCAAGATACAAATTTTGTAATCTCCCTCTTCATGTTATCTAAAATTGAAAATTATATATTTTTTTATTTTAAAAAAACCTCTTTTAGGTTGAGAGGTATCCCCAGTGATAATCAAATGTACAAAATCTAGAGTGAGATTTTAAATTGAAAATAAAAAACATCAAACCAGAGGACTCGATATGTGGGACACCCACATCAGCTGGAGTTTCTTCACCTTCCTTATTCAATAATTAGCATCAGTACACCACCATCATCGGACGCCCATCACTGTCAGGAAATATGACCCGAGTAATCAAAATTTAAAAGAACCCATCAATTTTTAATCTCATATTCGAGTAAAAATTCACCATTGTTCATGTCACCTCCAAATAACTCCACTATTTCCACTGAAAATTAATCATAACAAAACATCAAAAATTCACCTATGAACAATGAATAAAAACCATAAAACCAAAAACAATTTTCAAATACATTACCGTTTCCTCCTTTTAAAGGAACCATTGATGAAGATAAAGAGAACCAAAATGTCTTTATAGGTGAAAATTGACTTAAGTAGCACATGGAACACTACCTGCCACCAAATACAACATCCCAAAACCACTTAGCTACAAGGACTCTAGATCTGATTGGGAGAGGATCAAAGAACATTGTTTCAGAGTAGGTATTTCAACAGTCGCATTTTATAGATGATGAAATCACTAAAACCATAGGCCAAAATAAAGAGAAATATGACTTGAGAGAAAAAAATATTGACCACCAAACCAAAAAACTCAAAATCACTTTGTTACCCTAACTCCAGATCTGACATGAAGAGGCGAGGAGGAACTTGAGGTATGCGTAGGGTTGATGGTGCCAGGGATTTCAGTAGAACTTTTATGGAACCTACAAAACATCCCTATAGAGATTTCTCTAAGAAGATCAGAGGAAGGAGAGGGGGAAGGCACCATAGAGAGAGAACCCAAGCTTAAAGAGAGTCCAATAAGGAGGTAAATGAGAGGATGTGACTAAGATAAAATGAGGAAGGTGAGGGGGAATGCATCAGTGAAGACCTTAAAAACCTCCTCCATCCATTTTTTCACTGAGGGTAACTCTAGGGAGAGAGGGAGAGGAATCTGATGCCACTCATAGGTCCTCATCATGTAACCTCTTAATGTTATCTCACCAGAAGTTTTTATTCAGATATTTATACATCATAGCACTTTCTGGAATAATATAGAAGGGTGTGATATATGAATCATCCAGAATTTCCCTCTTTATCTTTGGTTTGGGGGGATATATATCCAGATTCTAAACCTTATTACTCCATATTCAACAAAGTTGAACTCTAGGATATTCACTAAAATTTTCTATATTTACTCGTCCACTTATTGGGACTCCTTGATCCTCTAAAGAATGGATGGTTGAGAGGTCATTCTATAAAGGAATGATAAAGGAACATTTATTATTAAAGTCTCCATCCTTTTCATGTTTAAGAAGATTGGATCCATTTTAATCCTCCTCAATGACAGGGTTGAGGTATCATTTATACTCAGAGAATGTACCACTTTTTTTACCTTCCGAGAATGGTAATGGATTGAACAATTAATCATAATCCTTAATCATCTCTAACCATCTTCATTGGTGCATATTGAGCTCATTTTTTGTGAATATATACTAGAATATTGTATGATATATATATATATGTCATACCTCTCCCTTTATAGATTAATTTTATAGATATTCAATATGATGATCAATGCAGTCAGTTCCAGGTCATGTCTTGGGAATTTATTTTCATGGATTTTTAATTGGAAGGAGGCATAGGATATCAATTTATCATATTTCATGAGTACAAAACTGAAATGTTTTTGGATGTATCTTTATATATAAAAAATACTTCCCCACTTGTGGGTAATGTGAGCACATGTGAAGTGATTAAAAAATTCTATAAATATTTAAATCCATCCTCACATTCATCAGTCTAGATAAACTTCACTCCCTTTTGAGTTAGCTTGGTTGGTGGACTTGAAATTCATGAGAAGTTTCTCATAAATTAATGATAGTACCCAAATAATCCAAGGAAACTATGGAATCCCATCACAAATATTGGTCTAGTCTATCCTTAAATTAACTCTATTTTCAAAGGGTCTATATATATCTCTTTACTAGTGATAACATGACCCAGGAATGTTACTTTCTTTATCAAAAACATTGATTTACTATTCTTACCTTATAATTTTGTTTCACAAGGTCTTAATTAAAGAATTCAAATTTTCCTCGTGTTATTCCTTCCTTTTTGAGTATTTATGAATATCATCTATAAATACTACCAAAATCTATTACTGTTATAACTAAAAATTATATTCATTAATTATATGATTATATCTAGAGTGTTAGTGAGTCTAAAGGGAACCACTATAAACATTTATTACCTATAATTTATACATAAATTAGTCTTTTGGATATCCTCTTTATTCACCTTTAATTGATAATATCTCAATAAAAGATCCACCTTGGAGAATTTATGGGATATGCATAACAAATCAAGAAATTCATCAATCTATAGTAGGGGATAATTTTTCTTCATCATTATATTTTCAATCTCATGATAATGAATGCAAAGTCACATTGACCCATCCTTCTTCTTGATGAAAAGTACCAGTTCACCCCTTTGTGGTGTACATGGGCATATAAACCCTTTATCCGCATTCTCTTATACTTTCTTATTTATCTCTACAAGTTCAATAGTTTCCATTCTATATAGAGTCTTTGATATTGAAAATGATTTGGGTATAAATTTTATTGATTCCCCAATCTCTCGTCTAGAAGTAAGACTAATGAATTATTTTGGAAACATATTGGCATATTCTATTACAATAGACATGTTATCAAGGATGATCTTTTTTTTAGTCTCAATAATTTTAGATAGATATTCTTTCTTATAATGAAATAATATCCATGATTGATATGATGATTCTAAAAGATATTCATCCTCCTCATTGCACTTATACATAATTAGAGTTTGATTTGTGATATTAAGGGTGATTTCATTCTATTGGAAATGTATATTGGATCTATACAAGGAGATCCAATCCATACCCATAATAACATCAAATTAAACTAAAGGGAGTATCACAAGTTTAACTTGTAAATCCATCCCACAAATATAAGCAGTGGATAATTTATATACTTGGGATGAAATAATTTACCCATTTAATCATCCAAAATAACATTTTTATTTTCCAACAATTTTAAGGGGAACATGATAACCATCACTGATAAAGAAGATCAATCATTAAAGGATACAACTGACTTATTAAACACAAGTCTAAGGAGATTAGAATCTCCTTCCCTATATAGATTCCAAGGAAAGGAACTAACCTGGATGTCTGGATCAGCCTCTAGGATTTATTTATAATTCCATTCTAGATAATCCCAAGCTTTCGTATACACGTATTTTCTAATCTTCTTTTCATTAAAGCCTCTAATTAGTATGCGGTATTTCTTATCAATCCAATCATCTTTCTCTATGGT
The DNA here is from genome assembly GCA_963277665.1 of Viscum album. NCBI lineage: Eukaryota > Viridiplantae > Streptophyta > Magnoliopsida > Santalales > Viscaceae > Viscum > Viscum album. Next base: position 617,748,540 of record OY728130.1, on the reverse strand, counting down.
AACTTCCACTTGTATTAATATTATGACCATTTGATCAATATAATCTCTCATAGAATTGATCACCCGGGATGCCTCCTTCATTTCTTCACCAACTTACATGAGTAGTTACATCTACTTATCCAAATCCACATCCTTAAAGCCCTGCAAGCCTCTAGGAGGACCTGAATCACACCACTGTCCAGGGAGAATTGTGTCCTCCACCACCAGCATCACCTCCTCAGATTGAAAGTTTATCTCCTCATGTTGGTCATCTAACTTTGATGTTTCTCTCTATTTCTCTTGAGACTGGGTTACATCAACTTTCTGACCCTCCTCTCCTGCCACTAGCTGGATAACGTTCTCCTTGAGTTTCCCCACTTTTTTGGCCAACTGGGTCTCCATTTGTCTAGGGAGGTAGGAGTAATCACCCCTTTTACTGTAATCATAAATATCTCTACTTATATGTTTTTAGGGGTTGTTTGAATTGTTATAGTAAACTTGTTTGATATGAAATAATGAATATAACTAGAATCACATAGTACATTCACTATCCTTCAATGAATAACTAGCTTATCTATCACTACATTGTTGTCAGGATCCACCTCATCAGTTGTTATGGGATAAGATCTCCCTTTCTATCTAGTCCTAGATGGTTTTTTCATCATTTATCAGTTACAAACCTTTTCATTGTGAATTGATTTGTATAGTTTCATTATTCTTTATAGTTTAAACATTATACAAAAGGCTAAGGGTTTACTGGAGAATTCCTTTATTCCATCACATTGGTGGATTTATACCATCATTATTCAGTAGTTATGTTCACTTCCTTACCATACCTAAAACATTTTCTTATCCATTTCAAGAAATTTCTATGATGCATCTTCCAACACTTTTAACAAGTGGGATGTTATACGTTCTTAACACTTTTAGATTACACCATTGGTCTTCTAGAATTAGAATTTTTTATCTTCTTCCTATCTCAAGACCATTGAGATTCACTAATCTATATTTCAACTTTTAGGGAACATAAAACAATTTTATCATAGCTCGTAAAGTCTCAAATTTATATTTTTTTGTAGATTTATCATTATCACACTAAATAAGTGGTAAACTTTAATTTAGAGGTAAATTAAAAGGTCGAAGGCATATTATGCAAGTCTTATAAAGTTTTCATCTTATGAGTTGATGGTTTATTCTTCCTTTTTCTTGAGAAAAAAATTCCATGTTAAATTTAAGTCGAATAGAAAAAGGAAAATATTTATCAAAACGAATTTCTAGAATTATTTCTACTCCGTCACTGGAATATCCTCCTCAAGATTCATATTTTTTATCCGTTTTTACCATTGATCAAATTATCCCTCTATATGATAAAAACACAACCTTTTATTTGTCAAAGTATTTAATAATAGAGAATATTCTTTCCATGGATTTTATCTATTGTGCTAGTATTTAGGGATCATAATATCCACTGAAAGTAAGAGGCCTTTATTGCATAAAGGTATCAATTTCAACTTTACCTTTTTAGGGGGATGTGGTTTTTCACCTTGATTCCGGATTTCATTCAAAACTTGAGTTAATTGAGAATGTATTTTTATGAAGCTCCCAACTAATTCTCTTATTAGGTTGATTATTCCATTTTGGAAGTCATTACATTACCCTTTCCGTTGGTTGTTAACTCAGTTCCTCCTATTTCTATCCATTGACTAAAAAAATCAAGGATGAGAATTTTCAAAATATTACACACATTAAAGGGAAACTATAACCATCGAATGGATAAATCATAAATAACATAAATTCCTTACAATATGAATTTATATTTTTCAATATAAGTTATCTGGGGTCTATTTATTAATGAAAAAAATTCAGGGGCATTTTTTGTTCCATTCATAAGGGTTTGTAATGCGCTTATGAATTTACCAAAGAATATCCTCTGGGAGTGTCAAACTAGAAGTAAAGTAAGGCCTCTTTTTTGTGAGCAATGTTAAGATCAAGTTAATACCCGATGAACCATTTTTGGGGTTACTACCACTAGGTACAACTATTCTAGGGCCATATCCACTTGTAGTATCCAGACATAGATTTGGTTTCCTAGAAACATCTTACTCTTTACTTTACTAAAATTTAAGGAGGTCTCACTATGTATAGTATTATCTCAATGGATTTCTCTAACGTTTTTTAATCCCAATCCCAAAAATTAACTAGAACTTTCTCTGATACCAACTATGAAAACACATATCTTTAAGACACGTTATTTCATGATTTATTATTTAAAGATAGAATTAAAATAATCCAAAAAATATCATTAGGACTAGTGAATTTGGATAATTAGATACATATCACAATAACATATAATAAGAATTTATTGACATTATTTAAAACTCCATACATGCCTTTAAAATTTATTGATCTTCTAATACTACACGGGATAACCTAGGGACATACATAATAAATGAGAGAGCAATAAAGACTAGTGGGAATAATCAAACAATAACATGATGAAAGTAATACATGTGAGTCAAGAGGCACATAAAGGTAATATAAAAGGGCTAATAATCATAAACATGTGTATTTAAGCATGATATATGATGATATTATAAAAGAAACAAAGTAATATGGAAACAACCTAAAACATGAAATCATAAAAATTAGTAAGTGATAACTAGTAAAACAAAATAATATAGCGTGATTAGGATAACATATTTGGAACCTTACATATTATATATTGAGATAAAATCATTACCCAATTTTTTGGAGTGAAATATAATTCTAAGCTCACCCATCACATTTATATCATGAACATGAATTTCTGTGCCACATAGATCATAAAATAAAAAAAAACATATTTAATAAATTTTAATCCCATGATTAATATGTGTGGGTTACATAAATAGAAGTATCAAATTAGTGAAGGATGGGAACATCTATAATAATTCTTTTGAGTGGAAATGGGGATGGGCATTCACAATATAAAATTTGGGCATGGAAAATCATAAGATAATTTCAGCAGCATAACGAGTGTACATAAAGGTACATAGAAGGGATTAATGAGAGTGAAAATTAATATATAATTAAATCATAATCATAAGTACAGTAAAAGTTATGTGTAAAAACACATTTCAGTATGTGTTAGGTCCACAAGGCTGAATACCTTGAGAGGGGGAAGGGGTGAATCAGGGTATGAATAATTTAAAATTAAAGCCCGTTCTGATCATGTTTCACTATTACGTAAAACACTCTTATCTCTATTTCGTGTTGCATAGTATAAACAGAAAGTAAATCAAGCACAAGATACAACAATTTTTACTTGGTTCAGTGCTAAGGGCTATGTCCAAGGAGCGTACGCCGAAAGTTTATCGGTCATACAAAATTCCACTAAAATTCACAAGCTGTGGATTACAAGGTTTAGGCACAGTCACTCTGTCCCAGGCTCACTTCCTTACAAATTTTAGGGTCAGCTCACTGCTTTCCCAAGGGTCACTCCCTGTTTCTCTCTCTCGGTCTCACTGCTGGTGGAGAGGATCACCTTATTCCTCCTCCTTTTCTCACTACTTCAGAAAGGATCTACTCACATTTTATAGACCTGTATGTCTCTTAATTTTCATGAAATAATTCATCTTCCTATGTATGTAGATTCTTTGTTTAAGTCCAACTTTCACCCATAGATGAATCTCTCTTTGCAACGAAGGTATTAGGAAAACTTCCAGCTTCCACGTAGCCTAAAAACACTGCTGGGGAATCAACCTTACTTGGAGCACAAGTCTAATCCGGTGCGCAAGTATCGGCATGCAAGTCACAACTGGTACACAAGTCCACATTAGACACTTGCGCGACACAGGCTTCTGCAACTCCAAAGTTGCACAACTCACTTCCCTTTATGCCCAAACCAATATTGGCGTGCAACTAACAACAACCGCTCTTATTCAAATCAGGCGGGCAAGTCCCACTTGCGCGACCCACCACCACTTGCGCGACTACCACACCTGCACGACGGGAGCTCCGATTTTCTCTATGTCTTGAAATCCATTGAAAATGAGAAGGGGTGGTCTGGTATTTATAAGCATTTGGTCACCCTGCGCGATGGCGCGCAAGTCTCCTCTTGGCGCGCAAGTCCCGACACGCAGGTCTCTTCCCCTATAAGTCACTTGCGCGACCCACTTCCAAACTTGCACGAACCTCTTTCTTTTGCCATATTTTGAAGTTCTAATCTTGAAAAACATATGGTGAAGATGTTTCCAATCCTCCTAGGTACCGGCGCGCAAGTCAATTCACGGCGCGCAGCCCTTATCCCATTTCCATTTTTCCATGTTCTAATAATAAAAAACACTAGGCACGCAAGTTTCCTATCATTAAAGTACATGAATCTCAAGTCTCTTTGAGAAAACCACTTATCTCCATTTGTCGATTTTCAGGCCCAAAAATTTGGCAAACACTGGAAAATGGCGCCACCTTGTATCTGTTCTTTTTGTACCGCCTCCAAACCATCCATTCCTTTTTCGACATTCTTGAATGAAACATGGATCACTGACCATATCTCTTGAACTCGACATTCCACCATGAAATCCCCTTTGTCAACAAATTTGTATGTCATGGTTTGCTTTGTCAACAATCACAGCACAGTTTTCCACTTTGTCAATAAACAAAATCACCTCAAAAATGCTTTAATGATGCCTTGAGAGATTTTTTCCCAACAATATCCCCCTTTGGGTTTGTTGAAAACTCTTCCATAAAAGGATACATCATTATTTCTTCAACCACCATTCGCCTTTTGTGATTCTGTTAGCGATCAAGGATTTACTCAACACATACTCTAAGCCCACATGAGAAATTATTGGTGTGATAAACAAGAGTAAAAGAAAATTTCATCAATGAATCACTTCAAATCTGACATCCACCATTGACACCAAACCGATACCAAGTTTTACCAAACTGATACCAATTTTTGGAAATATTCTTACCACATTCCAATATCAGTTTTTTTCTTTTATCATGATCCTCAGCTATCGTGGTATCTGTTCTTTGATCGATCACTTCTAGCATCGTCAGATTTAATACTCTCCCCCTTTCTCATAGCTCCCCCTATCTCGCTGCTCCACCTCTAAGCTTCTACCCATATTAGTCACACTATATCCTCTTGAACAATCACTATTTTCTCCCCTCTTGTCAATGAACCGAAAGGTCACTCTTTTTCAGTCTGTAACAGAGTAGAGAACACATCAGAACATTAGGGAAAACACATCATACCTCGGGGAGAGGGGGGGGGGGGGGGTTCCACATCCACACTTTTTCAAGTGCGGAGAGTCGACTGAACTCCTAGAGCCAGTAGATGCCATTCAAATTCTTCCTTGGGTAAGGCCTTTGTCAGAATGTCTGCAACCTGTAGCTCTGTAGGCACATACTTTAACTTCACGATTCCCTGCTTAACTTTTTCCATGATAAAATGATATTTGATCTCAATGTTATTTTTTCTTGAGTGATTAACTGTATTTTTTCTAAGATTGATAGAACTTGAGTTATCACACTGGATTCCGATCGGAGACGTCACTTGAACTCCCTTATCGTCAAGTTTCTACTTCATCCACAATAACTGCGTGCATGCTTGAGTGGCTGCAATATACTCAGCTTCTGTAGTACTTAATGAAATTAAATCTTTCTTCTTGCTAAGCCAAGAAATACACAATCCACCAAGACAGAATGCACCACCTGACATTGATTTTCTATCATCTGTTGAACCGGACCAGTCGACATCAGTATATCCCAATAACTCTGTCTGAGATTTGTCATTATATTTCAAGCCGAAATCCATTGTTCCCTTGATATATCGAAGTATTTTTTTACTGCAAGCATGTGGATTTCCATGGAATTACTCTGATATCTTGCTTCTTGGAATGTGTCGAAAAAAATGTCAGGCCTTGTCGCATTTAAGTACAATAGACTTACAATGATTTTCTTCTCTTCTGTGATATTTACTACCTTTCCATCCTCATCTTTTGATAATTTCATCCAGGTAGCAACTAGAGTCTTCATCTCATTGGAATTCTCCATGCCAAACCTTCTTAAAACCTCCTTGGAATATTTATATTGAGAAATGAATGTTCCATTCCTCCCTTGTGTCACCTATAGACCAAGGACAAATGTTAGCTCTCCAATCATTGACATTTCAAACTCATTTTTCATGAATTCAGAAAACTGTCTACACTGAGATTCATCTGATACGCCAAATATTATTTCATCGACATAAACCGACACCATCATCCTTTGATTACTATTTTTATGAAATAAATATTGTAATCAACTCCCCCTCTCTAGAAACCAAGATTCTTCAAGTACCGATCAAGCCTTGAGTACCATGCTCTTGGTGCTTGTTTCATCCAATACAAAACCTTTTTCATCCTGAAAACTTTGTTCTCATCCTCATGAATGAGAAAACCATATGGCTGCTCAATATAAACCTCCTCTTCCATAAGACCATTCAAGAATGTAGATTTGACATCCATCTGCAACACTTTGAACTTTCTTTGCACTGCTATGAAAAAAATAATCTGATTGTCTCCAGCCATGCAACCGGTGCAAATGCCTCATAAATATCTATTCCCTCTATCAGGGAGTATCCCTTGCACACTAGCCGTACTTTTTTCCGAATCAATGTTCCATATTCATTCATCTTATTGCGATAGAACCATTTAGTCCTGATGACATTCTTGTCTGCTGGCCTCAAAACAATCTCCCATGTCTGGTTCTTCTCAATCTGATCAAGCTCTTCATTCATAGCTTGAACCTAGTTTTCATCTTCAGCTGCATCAGAAAAATATTTTGGCTACACCTAAGATAAAAATGATGTTTGATGTAATGATATCATTCTTTGAGTCTGAACTAGAGCCGTCTGATCACCAATGATATTCTACCTATCAATTTTAGCTCGACTCTTTGGCTTCCTTGCAGACACAGACTTGACACTTTCTTGTTCAACATCAGTATATACTTCTGAGTCAGCCTCTACCACTTCTGCTCCCCCTATGTTTCTTACCTAGTCATCACTTTCATCCAGAATCTATTCACTGGGTCATTGAGTATTTTTTTTCATTTTCAACTATAGTGACATCATTTCTCTCAACAATTTTTCCCAGCCTTTTGTTGAAACATTTATATTCTTTTCTTTTCCATGAGTATCCAAGGAATATCCACTCATCTCCTCGTGACTCAAACTTCTTGTGATTTTCATTATTGAGATCGAAACACGTACTTCCAAAGATTCGAAAGTATTTCAATGTTGGCTTCCTTCCGTACCACATTTCATACAGAGTCTTCCCTTGCTTCGGACACAACAGAGACCTGTTCTTAATATAGACCGATGTCAAAACTGCTTCCTTCCAAAATTTCTCTGGTAGGTTCTTTTCAAAAAGCATTGTTCTGGCCATGTTGTTGATGATCTGATTTCTCCATTCAGAAACTCCATTCTGTTTGGGAGTTCTCACTGATGAAACTTGCTGCCTTATCCTGTGTTTCTTGAGATAGTCTTCCACTTGACTATTTGTGAATTTTGTACCGTTATCTGTACAAAACTTCAAAATTTTCTGCCCAAGCATCCTTTCCGATTCCCTCATATACTGCTTGATACAACTGAACACTTCTGTCTTATGGGTAATGAAAAATACCCAAGCCATTATGTTATAATCAATAATGAAAATGACATAGTACCTTTTCCCATTTATGGCTCATGGTGAGATAGGTCAACATACATCATCATGCACCAATTCAAGCACTCTGGATGATTTCTGTTCCTTTGGCCTATATGTCTTTCTGATGATCTTCCCTTGTTGACAAGCATCGCATGTATGAGTATGATCACATGATAGTTTGTGATGGTCTCTAGCAGCATCAAATTTTACCAGATATTTCATGTATGGTTGACATAGTTGACCAAGTCTCTTATTCCACAACTGGTTTTCTTCCTCTCTCGATAAAAGGCACATATCTTCTTCCCCACTTACAAGGTAAAGATTTCCCTTTTTCCTTTTTACTTGTAGAACAACTGCTTTATATTTTTCTTTCACAACACACATCTTCTTGGTAAATCGGATAGAGTTCCCAGAGTCACATAGTTGACTGACACTACTAAGACCCTCTACTACCAAGACTTCAACATGTCTCATTTCTTCTCCCCCAAATTTGGCCTTTACAGAACCAAAAATCTTCATCCCTTCATCATTCCCAAACATGAAAACTCTATCTTTGTCATATTTTATGAATGCAATTAGATCCTTGTTCCCTATCATATGGGATGTGCAACCACTATCAAGGATCCATATTCCTGAATGATCTAAAACATTAAGGGAAATTTCTGTAACTACTGCCTTTTCTTCCTTTTTCTTTTTGATCCATGTATTCAACTTCACACTCGGTGTGGTTTGGAGAACGTGATCTTCCCTAGAGTGTAATAGACCCGCTTCATCTTGCAATGATGCAAATCTATTTTGCACTTTTAACTCACCTGTTGGTTTATTGATCTGCTGCTTGCGAACATTTTGATTTTGCTTTGTCACATTCCTCTGTATGGTTGACGTGCAGTACCTAGACATGTGCCTAAATCCTCTGCAACAAAAACAGTGTCCTTCAAAATATGTTCTGGAGAACCGTTCTCTATTTGACTTCCACCTTTGTTCTTGTTCCATTTCATATATCTTGGAAATGGAACACACATATTGTGAATGTCCCGTCTTCCCGCAGTAATAACACCTGATATATGGTTCATTCCTTCATGGTATTTCAGCACTATTAGTTTCCCCTTGGGATATTTGAATATTATGATTCTGCTTTGTGCCTAAATTAACCTTCAATCTTGGGACTAGTGCTTGCAGTTGGACTTCAATTATCACAGATTTTTTTTCTGATTAAGCCCTAAAACAACCTTAACGTCTGAGCTCAATTCCTACTTCTTCCCTACTGATCTATTAGGATCCTCTTTCATCTTTTCAGTCTTTTTAATAACATGATTTCCCAAGAATATGTTAGGGATCAGGGGCTTTTCCTTGTCTTTGACTTTTTTCCGCAGACGGACAACTTACTCTTCAATCTCTTCGATATGCTTGACGTGATCTTTCAATTTTCCACTCAAGCCATCAATCTCCATTTTTTGTTCTTCAATCCTGAGCTTTTTCCCATCAACCTTTTTTGTGCTCTCTAGCCTTGAAGACTTAAGATTTTCTATTTCTTTTACAAGCTTGGACTTCTCTTCTTCCTGCTGTTGCATGTAGAGTTTGACATCATGTACCACCTTGTTGGATTTCTTTTTTTTCTCTCTCTCCAAATATCTATCTATTCAAGAGATTCTTGTAATTCAGATTCCATGTCAACTCTCCCTTCAACTTCTTCTTCTTCTTCATCAATGTCAGTTTCTTTCTTTTCTTGAGAACTACCGACAACAACCACCATTTCATTTTGACCATGATCTTTACAATTTTCAAAATCTTCAACCTCTTCATCCTTAGACTCATCTAAATTTTCTATTTATTGTGAAATAAGATTCTTCTTCTTGATGAAATTTCTCTTGTACTACTTCTTCCCTTTCACATAGGCTGAAGATTTCTTCTTGGGATTTTTAATTTCATCTTCATCATTTTCTTCTTGAAACTTTTTGGGGCATCTTGTAGCAAGATGACCAACTTTTACACATCTAAATCAAGAAAGTGGAAGTTTCCCTTTGAACTTTCCTTTTCCTCTTTGAAGATTTGAGGAATGGAATGACATAACCTCAGCTGTCTCTTCTTATTCTTGAGAATCTTCAAGGGTGAGCTTCTTCATGGCCTTAAATGACATATCTTTGGATTTCCCCTTTTCCACAGCCTCGTTGTCATCATTCCTCATCTCATATGCAACCAAGGTACTGTGGAAATTGTCTAGTGTCATCTCTTTGGGATATTTATCTTCTTGTACTGAAACTTTTGGATTGAACCGAGGTGGAAGCTTCCTCAAGATGCACTTTACGATCTTTATGTCTTCAATGACTTCACTAAGTCCTCGCATATCTTCCACAAAAATATTCACCCTGTCAAAGAATGCATCAACAGACTCATTCGGGTTCATTTTCAGATCTTCATACTTATTCCATAGCACTGGAAAATTTGCCTCTTTGACCTTTGTATATCCTTCATATATATTCAATAGTTTTTCCCACAAAGTATGTGATGTTTTTCAAGACATAACCTTTGTATAGATGAGATTGTAAAGGGCTCCCCCTAAATCATTAATTGCGTTGGCATCAGCATCCAACTCTCTATGATCAGCTTCTGATAATACACCACTATTAATATCAGTTGTGATACCATGCATAGCTGCTGAAAACACATCCATTCCCAAAGATCGAAAATAGTGTTGCATTAGATTCTTCCATATCTGAAAATTACATCCGTCAAAGATCGGAATCTCTTTATGATTAGTGACATCCATTGAGAGAAGAACTAGTATCAACCTCTCGCTCTGATAGAAATTGTTAGGTCCACAAGTCTGAATACCCTGAGAGGGGGGGGGGGGTGAATCAGGGTATGACTAATTTAAAATTAAAGCCCGTTCTGATCTTGTTTTGTTGTTAAGAAAAACACTTTTCTCTCTCTTTCCTATTGCACAGTATAAACAGAAAGTTAAGCAAGAACATGACACATCAATTTTTACTTGGTTCACCACTAAAGGCTGTGTCCAAGGAGCATATGCTGACAGGTTTTCGGTCGTACGAAATTCCACTAAACTTCACTAGTTATGGATTACAAGGTTTGGGCACAGTCACTCTGTCCCAGGCTCACTTCCTTAAAAAGTTTAGGGTCAACTCACTGCTTTCCCAAAGGTCACTCCCTGTTTCTCTCTCTCTTGCTCACTGACGGTGGAGAGGATCACCTTCTTCCCCTTCCTTTGCTCACTGCTTCGGAAAGGATCCACTCACAGTTTATAGACCTATAGGTATCTTCATTTGCATGAAAGAATGAATCTTCCTCTGTATGTAGATTCTTTGTTTAAATCCAAATTTCACCCATAGATGAATCTCTCTTTGCACCAAAGGTATCGGGAAAACATCCAGCTTCCACACAGCCCAAAAACACTATCGGGGGATTAACCTTACTTGGCGCGCAAGTCTAATCCGACGGGAAAGTATCGGTGCGTAAGTCACAACTGGAACGCAAGTCCACTATAGACACTTGCGCGACATAATCTTCTACAACTCCAAACTTGCGTGACTCACTTCCCTTTACACCCAAACCAATATTGGCATGCCACTAACAACAACCGCACTTCTTCAAATCAGGAGCGCAAGTCCCACTTGCACGAACCACCACCACTTACGCAACCACCACACCTGCGCGATGGGAGCTCTGATTTTTCTCTAAGTCTTGAACTCCGTTGAAAATGAGGAGGGGTGGTCTAGTATTTATAAGAATTTGGTCACCCTGCGCAATGGCGCGCAAGTCTCCTCTTGGCGCGCAAGTCTCAGTGCGCAAGTCTCTTCCCCTGCAAGTCACTTGCGCGACCCAATTCCAAACTTGCGTGAACCTCTTTCCTTTGCCATATTTTGAAGTTCTGATCTTGAAATCAATATGGTGCAGATGTTTCCAATCCTCCTAGGTACCGGCGTGCAAGTCAATTCACGGCGCGCAAGTCACTTGCGCGACCAACCCAACACTTCGGCGACCCTTATCCCATTTCCATTTTTCCATGTTCTAATAATAAAAAACACTAGGTGCACAAGTTTCCTCTCATTAAAGTACACGACGCTCAAGTCTCTTTGCCAAAACCTCTTTTCTCCATTTATCAATTTTCAAGCCCAAAAATTTGGCAGACATTGGAAAACGGCGCCACCTTGCATCTGTTATTTTTGTACCTACCTCCAGATCATCCATTCCTTTGTCAAAGTTCTTGAATGAAAATGGATCATCGACCACAGCTCTTGAACTCGACATTCCACCATGAAATCCCCTTTGTCAATAAATTTTTATGTCACAGTTTTCTTTGTCAACAATCAAAGCGCAGTTGTCCACTTTTTCAACAAGCACAATCACCTCAAAAATGCTTCAATGATGCCTTGAGGTATTTTTTCCCAACAATATGAATAAATAGAAATTAAAAGGTCTTATTATAGATAATTTACCTGAAATTAATGTTTAGGAGAGAGTCCCTTAACTTGAGAGAGAACTTCTAAAAGCTTGGAAGGATCATATTAAGATATTGGAAACACCTTAGTAATGATTTATAGAGGAATATAGAGAGAAAATTTGTGATAAATGGGTTTTGAATAAATATTATTTGGTGGTTGTGTGGGTATTTATAGTAAAAGATAAGGGAATTCATTATTAATTTCTAAACTTAGGTTTGGAATCTATATGGTAAAATAATCAAAACCAAAAAACATCCCATGGTTTTCCCATGGATTCCTTTAAATAGGAGTGTTTTTAAATATTTTACAAGATCAATAACCTAATATATTAAAATAACAAAATTCGTGATGTGAAAGTTAGTCATGTTCATAAAGAATTGAATTTAAGGATTTATTAAATGTCTATAAAATTAATTAAAAAACTTGAAAAATAAATTATTATAAAGGTTAAATCTATTTTATGTTGTGGATTATATTTATAGTTTTTATCACATCACTTTTAGGTTATTATAATGTCATAAAAATATCGTATATTTATACCGCATTTAATTTTCACCCAAATATTCGACTATCTTAGAAAACCTTGAAAAATTTACCAATGGATATTTTTGATATTTTTATTTCAAAAATAATATTCATTTTATAAAAATAATTATCTAAATATGAAAATTTATACTTTTAAATCAAATTAATGATTTATTGAAAACTACTAGTTTTTATGATAATAACGATTTTATAACCATTGCAATGATTATATTGGAATTCATTAATTTTTATTATCATTTAAATAAATAATATTTAATAAGAATATTTTATTAAAATAAAAAATATTTCCAAATTCTTGAATTTATCAAAAATATTTTTTTAATTAAAACCGTTTATTTTATAAAAATACAATTTTGGTTTCGTTGTATCAAAATTTAATTTTCTATCGACTTATATAACTATATATATAAAGTAATAATGACAAGGTACAAATATAATCATTATTTTATTAGGATTATAATATAAAAATACATAAAACTTGGGTCTAGATACATACCCCCTTATTACACTAGTGTACACCCTATGGGTACGATGTGTGATGGTGTTGGTTTCTTATGGGGGGGGTTGGCGAACATTTTTTGGGTCTAGATATTAATAAGCTTTTGATTATATAATAAATAATTTCACTCAAGTGTTAGCTATTGAATCTTGGAATGTGCTTGGTTAAGAGAAAATATTTATTATTCTATATACCTCTAAATCATTGATAGATGGGATTCATAGGGTTTGATCCTACCTATTGAGGAAATCGCTTCTACCATCCATGTTAATTGGATTTTATCATAACCCTTAATATACTAATATTAAAATTTACTATAAAATGGATATATTATGAATGGTTATGATGTTTAATGGTATTTTAAAGCCAACATGATAAATTTTATAATGGTACTAATTAACCAAAGTAGTGTATCTATTTTCAATAACTACATTACTTAATGATGCATTTATTCATATAAAAGGGAATTTAATTTATAGAATTTTGGATCGTTACAAAGAAAAATATTTAATATAGTACCTTAATCTAACTATAAAAAAACTCATAGTTCTAAGAAAATGGAATGTGCATCTGATCAAAATAATGAATAGGGACGTACATTACATAACATGAAAAATATCCCAAAATTGATCCATAGATTCCTATAGCAACCCTGATGGGTACCCCATATACATCAAATGAAATGATTATGGTTAATAATTTTAAATTCAAAACATCTTATGAATTTATGTGTTTCTCTCTTATGCGATTATGTCTATATTTTTAACATGTAAATTAACTATATAGTATAAATATTTAAGAAACTAATGTAATCACATTGAAAATCATATGGATAGTTGTAACATTCCAGTAGCCTCTCGATGGAAACTAATTCATCATCTAAATGAATGATTCCCCAACATAATCTACAATATCCATATGTATGAGTGATATCATAATAGTATATGAAATTATAGTAAAGAAAGTATACGAGTTATTTGAGGAAGTGTACCTTGTGTAGAATTGGTATATCGATAGTCTGGTACTCTAGATAGTTGGAGTAGAATGATTGTCTTGTGAAACCAATGAACCCTATATAGCATCAATTGAACAACTATTTTGTACACTTAGTGTACTCTTAGAAATTTATATCCTGTGAAACTGGTGGATCCAATGTAGTATAGGAAGATTTACTCTCATGTACCCTCATTATACTTTCCATAGTTGGATTAGAGAAACTATCTTGTACAATAGAGTGTCTACAATCTCAAAACCTATTCGATTGCAGTATTTTTACAATAAAATCTATAAAGAACTAAAAAAATTAAAAATGAAATTCACTTACAAGTCATTACATTCATATTTATATTATTATATAAAAAATCATATTCAATCTTATAATCAGTTTCTTCTTGGTTGTTAATATTATTATGAGCTATTGTCATGGAAATTTCTACTTCTTCTTCTTCTTCATATCCAACCTCCCTTAAAATACTAAAATTTTAAATATAATTAGTGATGAAAATATTCAATGTGATGTTTTGAGGTGGTTTACTATCACAAATTACGTCACCTTATCACCCATATTATACTTGTATCTTGGTTTCATATGGACAACAACACTACACCCTTCATATACAATATCATCGATATAATATACCATTTTTTCTTGGGAAAAAAATATATGGATTGTATTATTCACATCTAGAATTTTTAATCAATGGATAAAAGTAAATATAATTAAATTTTAATGATTCTTTTCTCAAACCACTACTAATATTGACCCACCTACATTTTAATAACACAATTGAAAATTTCCCTGGATAATTTAACTAAATAATATCAACTAACTTTCCATAGTAACCCCAATATGTAACTCTAATTATAACACTTTTTTGTGCTTTCAATATATCCTCATGATCTATAGTACAAAACATTAAATCACCAATATTTTAAGCATTGAATCTACTATAATTATTGATAATAATTCAAGCTAAATACTTCAAATATTATAGTAGTTTAGCTTGATTATCAGTATTTTTTACCTATAAAATTTATATAAAGTATCATTACTTACATTAAATAATTATCTACATATTAATATTGAAAATATTTATTATATTAATAACTTACGTGATGTGAAAACCATTAATAATTTCTTTTTTAATATTTTTTTATCTTCGTCACATTTCAAGTTTCACTCCTAAGACGTATTTTCATTTGTGACCGTAGTTATTTAACACGTGGACAAAAAATATCAGTATTGGGTAGAAAATTTATATATAATTATCTTAACTACCACTTTATGAATGAAATCAATAATAATTTTATAAATTCTCATCCAAAATTTGTAAGGATTGATGACTTATTATTAGCTTGAGAATGTCTTTTATTATCATTAAAATTTCCTACTCAATTGAATCTAGTATCTAATAAATAAAAATACCTTCATTAGAAGGTTAAACACTTTTCAGTAAGGTAAAATTGAAAAGTGGAATCTTCTAGTCGAGATTTGTCTCTCATAATGACTTCAAATATCCAAAATACCTAATGAATAAATGTAATAAATTTATAAATAAACTTTATAAGTATTTAATTATACAATTTCAATTCATTAAATAGAATACAATAAAAATAAAATACTTCTCTTTGTAGTACATATGTCTATAATGTTTGGGTCGTATGAATTTAGTTTCCTTAAACAAATGAATAGTAAATTGAATCATCATAGGAAACAACAATGGAGGAAATATCATCTCTAATTGACATAGTTTTTGTAAAATTATTTTATAAAGTTCATCTAACTAAAAAAGTTATTATAAGCATTTGAAAAATTCTACTATAATTATATTCCTTTTATTTGGTAATAAAATATAAATTTCCAAATATAGAAACGAATCCACCATAATATGTGAGTATGAATTTTCAATCCATTTAATTTTTGATGAATCAATTCAACACATCTTTAAATTTTACTTGAATATCCATATAGAACTTTAATATTCATTAATTTTCAAATAAAATTTACTTTCTACTAATTTTTCAATGAAAAAATTACTATCAGTTGTGTCCCATTATAATTTTACCATAAATCATATTTGATATTTAGTTTTACTATGTCCTTATAATCATTTAGATAATCCTTACACTTCCCATCCTCATTAATAATTTTATAAATCAAATTGCCACATACATTATTCTCAATGCACATAAAATTAATATTATGTCATAAAAATAAAATTCCAAATATGGAAGATTGAAAAATATGATCATATTATTCCATTTTAATGTTCCACTTATATATGATGATGTTTGAAGTTTTTGACCACATTTATTTAATAGAAATTATTTTCCAAAATCTATAACAACATTTCATAATTATGCCAATATACTAGATTTAGATAATAACTTTATTGAAAGGACCAGATCTATTTTTTCATTAAATAATGACTCTTTAAAATAGAATTAATGAGATGTATTAAGGAATCAATAATGACACAAGAAACACCAGTTTCTTTTATAATCTAGTCATTGAGGCTAAAAATCAAAGTTAAATTCTAGAAAAGTGAAACTATTATGTTTATTAAAATCAAAAAACAAATTATTCTAGGAAATTCACTAATAGTTTAAATTAGGGTATCATTAATTTTTACAATTTTCATGGTATATGCAACATATTTTCCCAAATATCCATTCAATAACTCCTATAATTTATGGATAAGAGGTTAACGATAGACATCAATTCTATTTATAGGAATTTTTTCTATGAATAATCATCAGCATGATGAATGATTTTTTATACACATCTGGGGAGGTAAATTATAAGGGATGAACACAACCATCCATATTCTTTAATTGATACTAAAAGTACCCAAATAATTAAATCCATTATCTATCATTCCTAAATTCATATTTCTATAATGACAAGATATATAAGGATATAAGAAATGAAAGGTCTTCAATGATTTTGAATATGTTGGATTTCACATGAACTCAGTATTGGTATTGTAAAATTCACAACACTTCATTTGTTCAATAGTATTAAATGATTTTTTTTCAAAACTATGGATTTAAAGGAAAGTAACAAAAAAAACTTCACTTCCCTTTTCTCTTTATGTTTATCCATGGTTGTACATTGATTCATACTAAAATCATTGTTTTTTGACTTCTATCTAGAAGTACAACATCATTTATACTATTTTCCATTATAATATTTTCCTTGGTATGAGATACAATCACTGTGACATACATGTATATTTGTATAATTAATTCCAATATTGATAATAACCTTCTTCATCTCATAAAATGATACATTGATCTTAGCTTCAAGAAATGAATCATAAAAAAATTCGAATATGATGGACATTTTTTATTTGTAATTACATATTATCACTTGATGTGGTGAAACATTAGAAAAAATGAATGTTTTTAATATTTGGTAGATCCTTCATATATTTTTTTTGGTTTTTTGTCTTTGAATAATTCTGAAAAGTTATTTATTTTATTAGTTAATTTTTACTTTATATTAGTCTCTAAAGTATCATCCAATTATATGTTATCATTTTGATTGGGTTATATTGTATCTTTGAAAGTTTCATTAGTATTTTTAATTTGAATATGTGGATAAATTGATTTGTTAAGATATAGATGATGATTCTCTATTGTGTTGAAATAATAATTTGGGAAGTTCTAAATTTCATTATAAACCATTGGGGTATTAACCTTTTCCTTATGATTCTGAACATAATTAATCAAACTTTCTATAACATTAAATTTTCCATGTCAAGTCTAGAGCACATATTTTTAGGGAAGTTATTAAATACTACATCTCACTTTAAGTAAAATTTGAATTTATATTTAAGACTGTGAAAATTAATTATTTATTCCATGCATCGATTTGCAATTTTATAATAAAAAATCCTATATAAACCCATAAAATAACGTCATGCATCTTGAGGTGATATAATCCAAATTTTAACTATACATAATCGATTTCCTATAAATTAAAATAAAAAATATATTTTTATAAATATATGAAATAAAAGAATACATTTTTTCAAATAACTAAACGCACCGAAATCAAACACCCGAACAATCCATGAATTAAAACATATATTAAAGGGTAAAAATCTTAATTATATAAATCAATGTAGAAAACAAAGGGTAGTAATTTAGACTGTAAACCTCAAAAATTTACAAAAAAATATATCCATGAATTAAAACAAATATTAAACTGAAAGTCCCATGCTCACCATCAGTTCTATCATTATATTATTTTCCAACTCTATTTAAGTTGAAGCATGAAAATTAGAAAAAATAACAGTAATTATGGGTAATAAATCATAGTTAAAAATTATTCCTTATTAAATAAACTTCTAATGCTTTACTTTTAATATAACATATTCCATAATTTTTTAATATCCTATTATATTACTAAATTTATGTGTTTATCAATTTTGAACATGTTGAAACTTCTACAATGAATTTATACACATAAATAACACAAATATAATCGTATTATATACCTACAAAAACTAACAATATCAACAATGGGGAAATAAAATTAAATAAATTAATGTTTTCTTGAGTATATAACCCCCTAAAAGATCACCTCTATCAACATACATTGTATCCATGTTTCTAAAAGAATTTAAAGGGGACACATGAAAGGATGGAGTTCCTAAACTATATTAAAGAAACATTATTATTTATCTATGAATATCCAAAGATGATCCAAGACCCTCTATTAAAAGAGAAGGATTATAATCCACTAATGGAAGGTTGAGAAGATAATAATTCCATATTTCTCCTACAAACCTTTTTTTTACCATTTTAAAATAGTCGGTTTTTGGGTGTCCGGTTCCCATAACATCCAAAGATCACATTCAAAATTCAAATCCAAAAAAACAAATCCCAATATCATCATACCAAATCTCTGACAGACGCTGCACGCCGTACTATGCGCCTCGGACGTACCGCCACCTCGATCCTTGTAACCCATCGGGACAGTTCGCCGACAAAGCACTACCGAGGAGCCCTACCCTCAGGTCTCTTGAACCTTGCATTGACACCATCAAGCCTTTGACAATATTTGCCGGCGAAAACCCATCCAACATGACTGTGGCGGAACATAGCCGTCCTCATCACCGAAGCCTAGGCAACCACCACCATCATCATCACGACTACAGTAGAAACATCCATAGCCTACCTTGAACCATAGGAAAACCGCATCAACCAGAACGCGAATAAGAAACACCAACGTCCGTCATCACCACCTTCAATGGTTCAGAACCAAAAAAAACAACCCTCCATGACCAAGAACAACCAAGCTGACACCAGACCAAAGCGAACTGAAAACCGTGCAGGAAAACAGCCATCATCGTCGCCGAAGCCCGATCGACCACCATCTTCATCCAAATCCATACCTTTCCATCCTTAAAATCCAAAAAACTATCGCAAAGACGATTGAGAGAGGAAGAACATCACCAAATTCCCATAAATCACCCAAAAGAGAAAGAATAAAACAAACAGACAGCAAATAACATCACCATTTTTCAAGAAAAATCCAACCTCAAACGCAAACAACTTCCCATAGACACCTTCCATAAATCCCCCGAC
Organism: Viscum album; assembly: GCA_963277665.1. Classification (NCBI taxonomy): domain Eukaryota; kingdom Viridiplantae; phylum Streptophyta; class Magnoliopsida; order Santalales; family Viscaceae; genus Viscum; species Viscum album. The sequence goes on along the minus strand of OY728130.1, from coordinate 617,728,783 downwards.
CACAACGGTTAACAACCAAATGCCCAGAACTGTGCACGAGATGACGTTATTGAACCACTGAAGCAAAATCTCAAGAACTGAATCAACACCATGCCTCCTTGATAGACACTAGTGCACGTAAGTAGAGCCTAAAGCCTCCGAAGCCAAGAAACCAACACCTAGAGCCATCGAGCAAGGGGAGAGCAGAGCCCATCGGAGATAGGGAAGGTGGTGCGAGCGAAAACCCTACCAGCGCTCCGCCCCTTAAGGGCCCATCCCATAACTCCAGAATAATTCCATATTAGAAAACAACTAAAGAAAGAAATGGATCATATGTGGGAAAATTAATTTAAAGACCAATATGGATTAGTAATATAAATACCAATAAAGGACATGTTAAAGGCTTAAACACTATTCCATTGACATCTTAATGAAACTATGGTTGAACATGGTAATGGAATTTAAGATAAATACCTTCTGAAAAATAAATAGGGATTGAATCATTACTATCAGAAGATAAAGTACATTTCTGACTATTATTAATATTGTGACATGAAGATGGAATGGAGGGGGAAAATTATTTTGGTTTCATGCTGAATTCCATTAGATATAAACCTATCTTCACCAATTTTCAGTTCAAAACATAAGGTTAGATCCTTGTATATATCCATTTCTACCAAAAATCTAGGAGTCATGGTTTATAGGATATTCAATTTTCAAACATATACCTTAAAAAATAAATCAACTATGTATCTTAATTCTTTATGGGAAGCAAGATACCAAGATAATTAATCCATAATTTATGCACAAAATTAAATTTAAGTTGTGATTAATCCAATGTTTATAATATGAAATAAAAGAAAAAGTTTAAATCCCTTACCTTAGTGGAGGATGGGAAGTGGGTGAAAAAGGATGTGTGTACAAATGCCTAGGGATCAGGTGATCATAGTTGAGCCTGAGGGGTAAGTAAATTAGAGTGGAGGAAGTCAATGGTATGGAGGTTGGGGATTAAAGGGTGGTGATGTCAGAGTAGAGGATGGTTGGTTGGCCAAGGGGGAGGTTCTCATGTCTAGGGCTCAGGTGACCAGGTTCAAGGGCTGTGGGGGAAAGGAAAAGGGAGGTGGAAGTTTTTTTCAGAACACTTAGTTGTGGTTTCAATGAAAACCACTTATAAATATAAAAAAATAGATATTTTATTTTAAATCACTATGAAATACATAATTTAAATATGATTTGAAAAATAATTTCTAGAAATAAAATAATTAATCATTTAGTAGCAGTTTTGGAAAATGTCAAAAAGTATATATTTTATTATAGTGTAATTACCTATGCTATATTGAATGCGTGTCGTTTGATCCTTGTAAACCCATCAATGGTATCTGAGCATCGCCTTAAAATTTGATTATCAAAATCATGTTAAATAAATTAAATTTATATCACTTTATTCCATCGTATTAGATACCGTTAAATGTGTTTTACTTTTTATTATGCCTTCTGTTATGATATATGATATCATGGGAAGTAATTGGATCACCTTGGATGACATGGGATGTCATAGGTGGTGACACAGTTCAATCCTTTTATTTTTTCATCATATGGTAATATATAATATGACCCTATCATAATCCATGATATCATTTTTATTCACTATAAAATAAATCACCATGTCACTAATAGAACTTAATATATATTTTAACACATGATAATCATGCATTGAAGGTGTAATCTTACATAGTGACTTTCCATAATTTATGATAGAAAGAATCTCGGTTAATCATATACAGGTCACCGAGCACCATTTTAAGATTACACATACCATATCATGATTCACAATTGATAAGCACCATAGAGTTATTAATACATAGAAATCACCACCAATAACAATCTAGGCTCTATGTATGAGAAAGTATAATAGACAGTGCCTTCATACAACAAGTCACACCTTAAAACATCATAATTCAATACAAAACGATATATATATATATATATATATATAGAGAGAGAGAGAGAAAGTTTTTTTTTCTTATTTTCAATTACGAATTTAAATTTTATGGTTTTATAAATAATGGAAAAATTCATTTTGGTGAATTGATTTAATTTATAATTTTTTTATTAATTAACTATTTATAAAATATTCTTAATTAACTAATTTATATATATTTGAAACATTTAATAAATAAATAATCCATGAATATTAAATATTAAAATCAAATATATTTTTAAAATTATATGGTATGACGTATAATTTTGATATAAAATGTTTACATTGAAATAATAATTATAATTTTAAAAGTTTTTATAAATTAAATATTAATCTAAAACATAAAACATATATACATGTAATATTATGATTTATTCATGATATTTAATTTTTTTTTTCTAATTAAAATTATTTTTTATAGAAAATTATTTAAAATATGTCAAAATGAGTTTTGATAATTGATATGATAAAGATTTAAATAATGTGAAATGTGTGATATTTTGAATGTTAACATGATATTTGAATATTTTATATATAAAATGTTAATATTTAGATATCATATATTTAAGTAGAATGGAATATAAAATAATAGTATGAAGGAGTTCATATTTGAGATAAAAAAGTGTTTCTATTTATTTAATTATGTAATTACCATAATACATGGATAAAATTATAAAGTATTTAAAATTTTATTTATGAATTGTTCATAAGTAGTTTATAACATGTTTAAATATATGAATTTTTTAGTTTTTTAGTTCATTCAATTATTTATTTATAGCTATAAATGTCATATTTTGAATATGGGCACACTTTAGTTTAAATTGTTAAACTACTTTTATATGTTGTCAGACATGCTTCGAAGAAGTTACAGGCTAGGTATGATAAAAAAATTCTTCTTCTACCTTGAAATTTAATTTTATTAGGTTATGAGATTGAAATTAAATCTTGGTTTTAGTTTATACATATTAGGTATTATAATGGTGATGTAATTGAGGCATCTCTTGAGTAAAGTATCATTGGATGGAGGGAATTTAGGTTGGGGTTCTTACTGGGATAGAAGATTATTCTTTGTCTAGAAAAGTGGGGGGTTGTAAATCTAATACTCTAAGATTACTATTTTATGGATTTTTGGATTTATATAATTTTAAAACATTAAATGGCTTCATGCACCTTATTCATAAGATTCAATTAGATATGTATATATATATATTCATATTTTAATTTTGGTTAGTAACAAAAACTATTAGATATATAAAGTGTTACACATCAATATAATTCAAACATATAGATTTTGTGGAAGGAATAATATTCCAAACTATATCTTTAAAATAATACATACATGGAAATGTAATACATGATATATGGTGCTGATATTGAAATCCCATTTAATATAATATGTTTTAAATTCCTTCTGAATAAAGAACATTTCACGACCTCAATCATTCAACCAAGTAAGTTATGGAAAAGTAGGGGTCCCAGTGATTATCTTGTTTCAGGTATTGTGGAATGATTAACCCTAAGAGTTAGGTAACCAAATCCCATTGATATATTTGGGTTAAAATTAAATAGAAACCCCTTAGGAAGGATAATAGATGAAGGGTTTTGAGTTTATACATATGATGATTGGAGGAAGAGTTGTCCACTCAATATCCAATTGTCATATATGATAAAATTTGTGTGATGTCCAACCAAAATAGATAAGTGGTGAGATAAAATCCAAAATGGACCATTTCATAGTGAAATATGGATCTTGGACCACTAATGGATATGATAAATTCAAAAGGGGAATAATTTTAGTGGGATCACATTTAATAAAAGTCCATATTAAATGAATGTAAAACATGAAAATCATGTGATAAAAACTTTTTTTTTTAAAATATAAACATAATCATCATCTGCATCCAACTTGACTTTGAGATCAATGTATAAAAGTATAATATTAATGTATAAAACTTCTATGATTGGTATTTAAACATAATAATTTTTCTTAAGTATGGAAAATTCTATGTGTTATAGATATTACCTTCCGAAGTAACCTAATATTGATGTAGTTCAACACCTGAATTGAGAAGCTTATAAGAAACATAAAATGGTTCACTTAAGGTTTCAAAGTCATGATATGGATATGAAATTCATTATAGAATAATGTTTTTATTTTTTTTGAAAATATGAATGAGTTTAATAATTTTTTTTCTATTTTATAAAAGTGATGAGAATCAATGGACTATGCATGTGATATTTAGTTTCTTATTTTTTTTATATAGTACTAATAGGTAATGGTTTAAGATAGAAGAGTAAGGTTCAATTTTTCAAATATCCAACCTTAATCATTGAGACCTAAAGGAGGTTTTAGGAGGTAGGGGAAAAGTTTCCATATAATAAAACTTATTTGGGTTACCTAGATGCATTTTTGGAATTACATGAAAAGTTTATATCATTTATTGGTGTCATAGAAATATATATTTTTTGATTTCAAAGGTATTGTGATAACAATTTTTTTAATTTTTTTAAAAAATAAAAGACATTAAAATAAAGCAAATTATTGATAAATATATTATTTTTCATTCAAATGATGAAGTAAAGGGTTGATGAATCATGAATTTAATTAAAAAGGAATATTTTGATCCCATATTGATCTATATGAAGGATGTGTATAGTTATCTCATTTCCATTATGTGATTTGATAGTTGTTTTACTAGAAAAGTGTTGTTATGAACAGTATGAGAGGTTTAATTAAATAAAAACATTTTATGATTCATCTAATTATATAACATGTTCGAAATAAAGATATTGATTAAATTTTTATCCAAGATAAAATATTTTATTCAGATGTTTGTTAAAATATAAATGATATGATCCCAACACAAATCTATGGCATATCTTAATGAATAATTATTTAGAATAATAATCTAAACACAAAGAATAACATACTTGATATTGATATAATGGTTTATTTGTTAGCTATTCCCACTAAAGGAAATAATTGTTATTTCTAAAACACAATGTAGAATTTATATCATATAATTATACTATGGAGAGAATATAGTTTCTAAGAGATTCATGGGATTATTTATGGACATATAGTATTTCAAAGTTAACAAATCATGGATTATACCAGCTAAAACTCAAAGTTAATATCACTTTATATCCTAAAAGGTTTAGCATAGGTCAATGAAAATGTATATAAATATTTGACCGAAAATGTTTGATCGAAAATTTTCTAATAATGATGATGATTATGAACTTATAAATAAATCTAACTAGACAAAACAGTTTTTAACAACATAACAATAGATGTTGTGAAGTTAAAGAGTTTTAATACCTTTTCAAGGAGTTGAAAATTATAAATTTGATTCCTAAGTCTCATTACTATTAAAGCTAACATTCTTAAAAGATGTTAATCACTAATAGAGTTTAGTGGGAGGTATTTTATCAGATATTAACAAAGAGATGTGGCATAAATTACATAGAGATGTAGTGAGTTTGAAAAATATCCTAAATGTGTGGAAAAACTAAGGTTGACCTAGTATTCTATCATATGTGATATGAGGATACTAGAAGTTGTGTATGGTTTTTTTAAAATTATTAAAACAAATTAATAATATAAAATTTACCATGTTATATAAAATGAATTCTCTACTTTATCATTATTTAATATTGGATGCATATATTTATGAAATAAAATGATAATTGACCTCTCAAAGTAAGACTTTGAGATATCCCTAACTAATGTTTTTCATGAATTATTATAGTTTATGAGGAAATTTTATAGTTAATATAGGTATAATTTCATATAGAGATACAAATATGATCATGAAGAATGGAATGGATTTTGTGCACTGGATGGCCCATGAATTATACTACATGTGGTTTTATAAACTATGGTTTTGGTATATTAGGGGTGCATGTTTCATATTTGGATTTTATCATACATGGGTTTAGTAAGATACTTATCATGAGAAACTTCATACTTTTATTCCTTTCTTATATAGCCCTTATGTCTTAGTTAATCATGGAATGGAAGGGTTTACTATTAATCATGTCATTGGTTATAACTTAACTAAGATTAAATTTGTCCTCTTGTATAATAAGTAAGACATTTTCAACCCTCGATTTAGATACTATAAAGAAGTGTTTGAACATAAATAGATAAGAAATTTGATATGATTATATATTTGGAAAGAGACATGTGATGTTATCATCTTCTTAGATGAATTTCATGTGATGTATTCATCGACATGGTTAGTATATACTTGGAGAATTGAGAATGTATAAGTAGCTATATGAGATTGAAATACTCTATGTTTTATGGTTATTCAATGTCTTAGACAAAGAGATCATGTGGAAATTCATGATTTTAAATGATTTAGTTGGTGGATACATGTATAGAGATACTTTTGTTTTATAGAGATTATGCCAGATCCCTTTAAAGATTGAGCATTATCGATAACTTTCTTGTGGCATTGATTTTCATATACATATGGATACAAGAATTAATATTTGTTTTAAATTCTAAAAATGTATGAATGATCACATTTTTTTTGGTTGATTAAATAGGTATTTAGTTTAATTAAGATCATAGAGTGTATCTAAAAGTGTTTAAGAGTTTATCCAAAATGTGTATTGGATTGGTATTTATAAGTTATTTCATATGATGTGATACATGATGAATTTAATGATATCTATCCAAAATTGTTCTTGAAGATATCCACATGTATTTTTACATAATTTTCATAATTTATTATATATGATACAATATAAAGTTAAAACGGAATAAAGTCTATGATGCATTAGTGAAAGTGTGAGATTGACGTGTTTTGTTTTTTTAGGGTATATTATTTACTACAATATAGTGATATCATAATGAATTGACCTTACCTATTATATGTTGTGACATGGGCATACCACAAAGCATTGAATCATAATTTACTATTTATATGGCATCTTATGATTATAAGGAATATGAATACTATCTATTATTATTTGGTTTCCCATATACATAATCTATTATAAAATTTGTTATAAGATGAAACATTGGGATAATGAAATGGGATTGTGTTAACATGTGTTATAATTGCAAGTCATTTACTCATATATTTCACAATGTATGAATAAATTCATATAAAGGACAAGGAGTGTCCCAATGAGATGGACCAACCATAACATACACACACATTACATCTTTTCACATGAGTATTCATTTCATATCACAATAAATCACAACCCAAAACCCATATGTTTAGTTTATTTAGAGATTAGACACACAACCATCTTATTTTATAAACATTATTCAATATCTCTAAAAAATAATCTTCACACATGATGCCCTTGTAGATATATCATACATGATACTCTTAATCATTACATGGGAAATGTAAACATAATAAATGATGAGCTCATATTGTCAGTAAGGGGTGAATATAAGAGATATTAAATTAATGTCATATATGATCATAAGACGAACATGTGGGTATGAAAAAAATGAATATATATGAATACAACACAAATATATCATAAGAAATAAAACATGGATAAAAAATCAAGAATCATAACATAAGGATTTTAGTATAACATGTGAATTGAGTAATTGGAATGTGGAATCACAAGAAAAATATCATAATCTAAGGAAAAATCATAAAAGAACATGGAATATACATAAACATATAAAACTATTAGTTATTTAAAGGATCAGTGCCAAGACCATTATCACATAGTGTATAGAGTCCCATAACATAGTGTATTGGTTTAACTACCTATTTCTATAAAGTTAGTGGATTGGGTTCACACCCCATTACCTTACATGAAATCTAATTAGATCTAAATCTTTACTAAATGAATTAGATGACTATATAATTTTGGTCCCACCCATCACATAATGAAAAACCGTACATATGTGGGCCACATGAACAAGATCACCTTCACAAAACAACCAAAGAATACATTACCCATGAGAAATAAATAGGTTTCATGAAAATTTCAACAAGGAATCACCATAAGTCATACAAAGAAATAAGGTGGATGGTTTCATTAGATTATATCCCCTATAAGGCATAAGAAACATCAAATTTCATTAGTAAAAATAAAAAACATTTTATAAGTGCATGAAACATTTGATTTAAAGAATAAGAATAAACATCCTTTACTTTTTAATAATAGTTATTTTAAAATTAAATAATTTATAAAATAATAATTTTAGAAAAAACAATAGAGAGTAAATTAAAATTAAATTGAAAATAATTAAATAATGAAAAAGAATATTCATAAAAAAATTAAATAAAATAGTGGGAGTTGTAACATCTCGATAATTATAGCATAAATTTCATTTAAATAAATGTTTGCTAAGTTTTTTGTTGCCCAATTAAATAAAATAAGATATATTTTTAAAAAAATAATCTTTTAAAAAATTAAATTATTTTTTATAAATAATATAATGTTTATAATAAATAAATTTAAAACATTGAAGTTATAAAAATACTTTAACTATATTTTTTTTTATTTTCCCTGAAATAATAATGATTTTTATTAAATATAAAGTCACATTTAATATTTTATATTTTCAAGATTTTCAAGTAACGATAATTTTTTTTCTTTTGAAATCAAAAGAATGATGATTGAAATATGGGTAATATGATAATAAATGACTTAGAACTTATTTAACGATACTTAATTAAAAAATATATATTTTAATGTAATGTTAAATATAGAAAATATATTATTAAAAAAATTTGTAATATAATAATTATAATATTTTATTGAATTTGAATTATAGTTTATCAAATTAAATTTATAAAATTTAATAGTAAAAAGTATGATCTATGTAAGTAGATGATTTAACATAAGGGAAATTTCTAGTTTTAGGTTTTTCATAAATGTAAGTTAATAGTTTGGGGCTATGTAAAGGTCAGATGGTGGTTATATAAGGGTAGTATAGTAAATTTAAAAGTTTTTTATGGGTAGATACTCGACTCTCTGCTCATGTAAAGGTTATTATATCACTACATAAAGGGTAGTCTACATCTCTCGTATTATAGAAGGGTAATTATTTTACTTCATGTAAACGTAATATAGTGAAATTGAAAGTTATGTAAGGGTAAAAATCACCTCGCATAAAGGAAAGTCAATAAAGAAACAAGCTTTGTAAGGGTAAACCCTTACTCTGTAAGGGAAACCCTAGATCGCATAATGGTAACACAGCCAAAAGATATGTTATATAAGGGTAAACCGAGCTCATGTATACGTATTATACCACTTATATAAGGGTATGCTTTTTCATACAAATCATATGTAAGGGTCTCTAATCCCTCGCATAAGGGTAAAAGACAATTAAAAGGGATTATGTTAGGGTCATGTGGGAAGTTTGAAAACCTAAGTAATGATAATTCCAAATCCACCTAATAGTAAGTTCACACTCTCATATTTAAACATGTTGCATCCTCATCTTCTTCCATATGTGAAACCTTCATATAAAATCAAAGAATATATTGATATGTAATATGTCATATTCGATTACATGCTGACAGAGAAGAACAATATTAGAAAAACATGACATGAATTTGAACAATAAAATTTATAAAGAATTGCCTTCCCACTTTACCTAGTAATAGTTCCCAACGTTCTCTATAAGCTAGTAATGAGTTGATCAGCATGAAAGTTCCGTCTTTGGAGTTCGTAGAATATTTTATGGAAAATAAGAATATTGTAATCTTATGTTAATCTTTGTAATTATATTTTATATAAAAATCATCGTAAAAGAGATATTATCAATTTTCCTGAATTTAGAAGATGAGGAATTGGACTTTCATATACTATTATTTAAATATAAATATACAGTTAAGGATGGATATTTAAAGCAAAAAAAATTACATCGAGTTAAATACTAGTTAAGTTCTATATAAATCCTTGGTTATATCCTTATAGATTTGAGTGAAATATAAAAATTAAGAAAGGATGAAAGTATGATATTAGATTTCTAACTTCAAGAAAAGAAGTTATACATAGTTGGAGTTCATGTTTTTCCATGGATTATGGTAAGGGGATATGATTTTAAACGTCAATTTTAATATTTTAAGACAAAACCTTTTTTGTAAGGGATTTTTATATTAAATTTATATTTCTCTAAAACCCTATTTTCTATAGATATTGTATTTAGAAATATTATTTTAAATTCTTCTTCAAAATTTCTATTTTATTAGATATTTACTTATTTATATTATCATTTAAAATTTTAAAAATCCTCTTAAGGGAATTTTTTTTTCTTATTTTAAGGATGGTTTTAAAGTGATAAAACTATTATTTTATATATGAAATTATCTTTTTAATTTCATTGATTTCATTCATGATTACATTTATTGTATGTCTATGCACTATATTCCTCATTGACATCCATATACAATATTATAATCATTTTCTTAAGTTTAATTTTCAATAATTATTTATATGTATTTTCTATGATTTTTTATATTATTTCAAATGTTTATGAAATTATGGATTATCATTAAGGAAAATTTTATTATGTTTTTTATATATGTAATAATTTTCTATTTTGAAAATAAATTACATAGATGTGAATCTTTTTAAAGGGTATTTTAATGTATTTATAATGAGAAAGGTAAGATTTATAAAAAGTGTTATATTTAAAAAATTTGGAACTTGGGTATTGATTAAGATATTAGTAAATGACGATTAAATCCATAAACACAAGGGGAATTTATCCAAAAAGTGATGTTTAGACCTTTAGTATTCTTAGCAGCCATAAGATTTCCATAAATATTTAAATTTATCATTAAATTTAATAAAGAGATATTATTTTCAAAAGTAGTGTTTTGTAATTTTAAAGGAGAAGTATAGATATTTTAAGGAATATTATGTTTAGAAATAATTTTTTTTTTCAAAATAAAATATATTTTAATGATTGTGTTGAAAATCATCTCTTATTTTGGATTTTGAAACCCCTAATGTTTTTTTGAAAATATTATGTCTTATGTCAAATTTTTTGTTTTGATATAAGTGTTTGATATAAAATGAAATGTGTGGAAAAATATTAATATCATTTTCTAAAAGGGAAAGGATTTAACCTATTGTCTTTAAAACCACTTATTGACTAATTTTATGCTCACCCCTATTTCAAAAATTATTTTCAAAAGTCTTAGTAATGAGTATAAGATCAATGTTGAATGGTATCGATTAAGAGTATATCTCAAGTGAATCCATGAAAGAGTTCATAGAATTTTTTTATAAACATTAATATGTATTATGATTTCCTAATCCTCTATCTAGACCTACAATATCCTTGGGTATGTATGTGATCCATTTTTTTATTTTGATATAGTAAGTTTTGGATGACTTAAATTGGACCATGTTTATTAGTATTAAATCCATAAGTGTGAGTATTATGCTTTTAGAACCATATCTGGGAGTGAAGGTCTAAGGAATCACATTTTCATATAAGATCTGGGTTCAAAAAACTTTGGATATTAGGATGATATTGTTATAGTACAATTTATATGTTATATAACCTTTTTGAGGATTATGACTTAAGATTTTATGAGATTGCAGATATATTAGACAAATATTATTTTATAAAGACATTGAGTTTAAAGGAAGAAATCTTATAGATTATATGATTCTTTTTCTGGTGTTAGGAGAAAATATTGTTTATTTTAGAAGAAAAACTTTTTTAAGGAGTAATTTCATTCAAATCCCTTATGAAAATATTTTTAATAAATATAATTACGAAGTTGAAATTTATATGGATAATTAGAATTATGAAGATGAAATTTATTTAAGGGTCTAGAATGTAACATCTCGATAATTATAGCGTAAATTTATTTTAATTTTTTTATCAATTGGAATGTTTCATAATTAAAAAACTAAGATATTTTTTAACATATATATATATTTAAAAAAATTAAATGTATTTCTATAAAAATTATAAATTTTTTAATAAGTAAATTTAAAATATTAAAGTTATAATAATATTTATTTTACTATATTTATTTTATTTTCCATGAAATAATAATCATATATTTTTTTAAACATAAATTAACATTTAATATGTTAGCATTTCAAAATTTATACTTAACAAAAATCGGTATTGTTTTAAAATCAAAATGATGATTTTTAATAGATAGGTTATATGTTAATTAATGAATTAGAACATATTTAATGATACTGAATTAATAAATATAAATTTTAATTTTACTGCAGAATATAGAAAAAAATATTATTAATAAATTAATTGAATATAAGAATTATAATATTTTATATAATTTTAATTATAGTTTATAAGATTAGATGTATAAAATTTATAAGTTATAAGTATACTTTGTGTAAGATAATGAACTTCTGTAAAGTAAATTTATGGTTTTAAATTTTACATAAGGGAAAGGAAATGGTTTATGGCTATGTAAAGGTCATATGGTGGTTACATAATGGTAGTGCTACAAAATTAAAGTTTGTGTAAGGGTAGATAATTGGATATGCACTCACCTAAAGGTCATTATATATCTATTTAATGTCCAGTATGTGTCTATTGGTTTATATAAGGATAATTTTTAACTTTTTTTAAAGGTTGTGTGATTAAATTGAAAGTTACATAATGTAACACAACACCTCATGTAAAGCCAAATCAAGAAAAAAATAGGACATGTAAGGGTAGACCCTTGATGTGTAAGGGAAACACTAACTTAAGTAATCGTAACACACACAATATATATGCTATATAAGGGTAACCCGTTTTCATGTAAGGGTATCAAACCACTTAAGTGAGGGTAATTTACATAATAGAAAGCATATGTAAGGCCCTTTAATCCCACATGTAATGATAATGTAAAGTTTAAAGGTATTTCATAAGGGTCATGGGGTGAGTTTTAAAACCTATTCCAAGGTAATATTAAAGCCACATAATGGTAGGTAAAAACTCCTAAATTTAAATATACTACATCATCTTCTTCTTATTTTCATGAAACCTTCATATAAAATCAAATAATAAATGTATATTTAATATTCCATATCGGTTTACATGTAGAAAAAAAATATTAGTGAAACATGACATGAATATGAAAAATAGTATTTATAAAACATTATTTCACCACAACACATGATAATAGTTCCAAACTCACTCTATAGGCCATCAAGAATTCAACCACAATGAAAGATACATGTTTGAAGTTTATAGAATATATTGTGGGAAATAAGAAGATCAAAATATTATATCAATCTTGATAATTATATTTTATATAAACAACACTATAAAATAGATTTTATCAAATCTCCAAAATTATGTGGTTGAGAAACTAGTAATTTATATATTAATATTTAAACATGATTGTATTGTTAAGGATAGTTATTTTAAGAGAACCTTTCCTTTAGGTTAGATACTATCTAAGTGTCATACAAGTCCTTGGATATAACCTTACAGTTTCAAGTACGAGAGGGAAAGAGAAAAAGAAGTAAAGTCTAATATTAAGAGTCAAAATTTGAGAAAAGAATACCTTCATAGTAGGAGTTCATGTTTTTTCAAGGGTTAAGGTAATGTGATATGATTATAAACTTATACATTAAGATTTCACGACAAACATCTTAATGTATGGGGAAATATTTTGATTAAAAATATATTTTTTCAATACCCTCTTTGCAGGTGAGATTGTATTTAAGAATTTTATTTTATATTATTTCATAAAACGTTATCCTGTATGAGATATTAACTTCTAAAAATTACAAATTAAACATTTAAATATCCTTATAGGGAAATATTGTTTATAATTTTAAGGTTGGGTTTAAAATTTTTACACTATTATTTTATGTATAAATTGATTATTTAATTTTATAGATGAAATTACTTATTTAATGTATTTTATAACCATTCACTATATTCCTCATTTAAATTTCATATACAATATTTAAATAATTTGATTTATATTTAATTTTAAGAAATATTTAAAATTTTTATCTATAAAGTTTTATATTATTTCTAATATTTTTTGAATGTATGGATTCTCTTTAAAGAAATTTTGTTAATTTTATTAGATATTTAATTATTTTCCCTTTATAAAATAAATTTCATAGATGTGAATCATTTTTAAAGGTTATTTTTGTATATTTATAATGATAAATGTAACATTTATAAAAAATGTTTTATTTAAAAATTTAGCACTTGGGTATTAATTATGATGATTAGAAATGTAGATTGAACCAATAACCTTGAGTGGAATTTTTCCTAAAAGTTATTTTTAGGCCTTCAATATTCCTAGTGGCCACAAAGTATTCTTAATATTTTAAAAGTATCATTAAATTTCATAAATATATATTATTTTCAATAGTTATGTTTTAAAATTTTAAAGGATAAATCTGTATTTATTTCGAAGAATATTATGTTTAGAAATAAAATTTCTTTTCAAAATTATATGTATTTTTTAAAATGTTTTTAAAATAATATCTTATTTTTTTATTTTGAAAAACTTAATTATTTTTAAGGAAAAAATATTTTTTATATAAAATGTTTCATTTAGAATAGAGTATTTAATGTAAAAGGAATTGGTTTCAATATAATTTTTATATAATTTTAAACAAGGGAAAATAATTGACCTATTGTTTTTAAAACAAATTACGGATCAATTTTTTGCTCACCCATTATTTTATAAATTATTTTCATGAGACTTAGTGATTAGTAGAAGATAAATATTGAATATTATTGATTAAGAGACTAGATCAAGTGAAGTCATATAAGAGTTCATAGGTATTTTTATAAACTATTATATGTATTAATATTTCATAATCCTCTAAAGATCTAGACCTAAAATTTCTTTTGGAATGTAAGTGATCCAATTTTAATTTTTATGTTTCATGTTTTTGATGGTTAAAATTGGGTTACATTTATGAGTATTAAATCTAGAAATGTAAATATTATATTTTTAGCTTCAAATCCGGGAGCTCAGGTCTAGGATGTCATAGGAGAAATCGATCATGTGGAAAATTTTGAAAAATATTACATCATAATTTTTTTAAATAAAGCAAAATTCAATATAAAGTGAAATTAAGTGATCAAATTTGTAATGATACAAAAAAATATAAAAAAATATAAAAAATGGACGTTTTGAAGAATGATTCCACACTGAAAATAATTGACAAGGTCGGCTCTACATACAAGCATCCTTTCGATTTCATTATGAACCAAACAGAGGTGAAATGGTAGGGAGACATGTAAAACCAAAAAATCATTATATAATTGTAAAATAAAAAAAATTAGAGATTAAGTACATATAATTTCCCCAAATAGGAACTTAGACATAGATAATCATGATTTTATACAAATATTGGAAAATAAACCATTATATTTAGTACTAACATCCCTGAAAGTGATTTAACCTCGTGTATAATAAATATAAATATATAAATAACTTATTTAAGAACCCAATTCATATCTATTACATTTTATAATATTTAATTATAATCATTTTTAAACATTATTAGTTAGTAATTTTTTATTTTCATCATCAAAAGCAAGTAATTGTGATTATTTTGTATAAATTTTGAAATGAATATATTGATCCTCATTATTTGATAATAAGTGAAAAATTCATATACTTTTAAAGTTAGTGGAATAATTTTGTTTGAATTATTTATCTAATCCCATTTCTAATTTATGTAAGGCTTGGGTATGATTTGTGATAATAGAATTTGTGACGAGTATGTTTTGGGAAATTTACTGATAACAACGAGTTACTTTATAATGAGAATTTATTTTTTTGAGAGATATAGAACTATATTTATTAAATAATTTAATGTTTAATATCATATGTTATTGTTATTAATGTCTTTATACTCATCCATGATGAAAATTATGGTGCTAGTATAACATCGTTCATGTGGATGGTTGAATCGACCCAAACAAGAACATGATATACTAATGACCATGTAATATTTTAGAGTTATATAATGGTAATATCATTTTTAAAAAATAATAATCATGTAAATATAACATAATAATGGTGGATAATTATATTTATAAAGAGTTTATATTAGAAATTAATTTAAAATTATGGTGAAGAACTAGATACTTTAATGAATTTTGTCTTTCTTGAAACGCGTTTCTTCCAAATGATAAATTTGGGCCTATTTAATAGAGCTAGAGGCTACCAAACACAGAATAATATATTATTATATAGAATTTGGGAAGTAATTCAAGATATAATTGAAGGAAAATAGATTTTTAGGAGTGATAGAAGATATGTCTTTTTGTTAGTGAGTTTTTAGTGTCATTTCTTCAAATACTCATTCTCTACTGTGTAACATTTTAATTTTAAATGGAAGGTGGAAATAATGGATATTTTTCAATCATAAAATAATAAAAAAACTATATATAATTTTAGAGATATTTTATTCCTTAAAACTTTAATTTAAGAATTTTATCTCATTTTACCTTTACTGTGGTAACTCAATTTTAACCGACTAACTTTTTTTCAAACAAATGAAATTGAACCTATTACATAATTTTGATGTCATGATTATAAATTTGGAATATATTTAATCTAATTTAATTTATAAATATGATAAATTTATCTTATAAATGAAAATATAAAATATATAGAAAAAATATTCTATAGGAAAATAAATCCTTATTATATTTTTAGAACATATAATGTTAAAAAATTACTAATTAAATTAGTATTAATATAATTTTCTAAACATTAAAATATTTAATTTTATTATAATAATCCTTTAAAAGTGATAAATTTAATTCATTAATATAAAAATACAAAAAAAATTGTAAAAATAATTCATTAAAAAGAATCTCTTTTTAACATTATTATTTTTAATCAAATGCCATTAAAATTAATTATTTATCTTCTAACCATTCAGTTTTATCAATAATTTTTAACAAAACCCGTCTTCAAAAATTAAAAATATATAAGATTATAATTTAATAATATTATTAATAAAGTATTCTTCTTGGAGTTAATCCCCAAGGTATAAAATTTATAAAAATTAAAATGAGGGAGTTTTAAAAATCAAGGAACAAAGACTCTATAATAGGCTCTAGATTTACATTAGGAAATTAAGAACCTCTTGATCCCAATTTTTTTTTCCATTCTATCCATAATTTTATTTCCTTTCTTGTATATATGGGAAAGAACAAAGTCAATGATTCTATATTGTTTCATGTAATCTCCCAAATTCATGGTGGGTCATCATAAGGGACATATAGTAATATGTTTAGCGGATTTCATAAGGAAGGTGGAGTTTACATCATTTAAAGCATTACTATTTTATAATATATTATAATATGGATCATTATAATGATTCCTTATATCTTATCTTCATATGCCATAGTTAAGCCACATTATTTATAAAAGAAAACAAGTTCTTTATAATTGGAATATATGATGACCCTCCATAGCCTATATGTCTAGAGAATCGATTTATAGAACCATTCATGTTGATTTTAATCCATATATCACATTGAGGTTGTCATATTATTGGGATGAAAACAACATATCTTCTGAAGTTTATCAAACTATTGAGCCTGTTAAAGACATAAAAGTATTGTTCTGAGTTTCCTTCAGATCCATATTGCCAATTATTTACATTATTGGTGCTAGTAAGAACTATGGTCATGTCTATTTGAAGTTTAAGATCATTATTATCAAATGGAGATAAATTTTTATTTCACATAATAGTCTAATAGATTTCAGTAGTAGCAACTAGGAAGAGGTTATTAAGCTAAATTGACCTACGAAGGTTGTAGCATCCAAATAATAGTACCCATAATGAATGATTCCTAATGTTATATATTTAAAATATATTAAATAATAGAGACCATAAATCTTTAATAAAATATCAATATATAAAATCATTATACATTGAATTAGTTTTTAGTATAAAAATATGAATATTGAGCAAAGAGTCATTGTAGATTTCATCATGAAAATCTTAGTCAGGAGTTTTTTTTGAGGTTCTCTACAAATTAAAACAAATCTTGGGGGATAAATACATGAACTATAAAATTGGTAAAACCATTTAGAAAAATTAGTGGCCTAACCATACGAGTATGGTAATAAAACTTTCATGTCAAGGTCCCATATTTAGCTTGTTACTAAATCAACAGACCCCTATTAGGTGTGAAATCGTAGCCATAGATGATGTTACTTACTGCGTTAGACGTGTTTTTAAGATAATATATAATTTTATCCCTTTTCTTTACATTAAGACCATGAATTTCCCCTTGAAAACAGTTTTCCAAATGTTTCCAAAGAAACTTTTCTTCATAAAATAGAATATTTGAATTCAAATTAACCAACCATTGGGACCTGTTTATAATAGAAATGTAAAATTATTTGAGACAATTATAAATAGAATAAAACATATAGTGGGTCATATATTATTTGGTTCCTTAAATGAATCTATATTTAAGAAAGTTTTTACCATCTAAATTGTAAAGTAGAAGCCTCCATACAAATTGAGCTTGCAATTATTTATTAAGGAATATGTGATTATTTATGCCCAAAGCATTATATTTGTTGGGCTTTCAAGTGATACTTCAAGGAGAACTTATTAAATTCCACATAGAGATAAAAAAAATAAAGATGAAATTTATAATATTCATTTTCACACTTTTTAAAATGTAATGTTTCCATTATTACAACATTAATGAATATAAAAATTTGTGGATAATAAATATCTTAACAAGTGAAATTATTCATGTGATAGATAGTTCCTTCCACTTTCAGGAACTCATCTATTTTTAATTATTCTAAAAATATCACTAAAATAATCAAAAAAAATTCTTCTCTAAAATAATGGTATACCTAAATAATTTAAAAGAATTATCCATTGATATTTGTGTGCCTATATATAAGCAGATTACTTTAATAATTGATGTTTTTATTGAAAAAATAAATATACATAGCCAAACTGATGGAAAAACCAAATAAATTTTCTTAGTTACCTGAAATATATTTGAATAATTTAAGATTTTAAATGATCCCTTGATATAATATGATTATATCGTCAACATTTAATGGATGTGATTGAGCCTTTAGGTTCGACCTAGCTTATATAGGACTGATTTGGAACTTATCTACTAGAATCAGGAGAGATATACTAATGTAATCTTTATCAATGATAAATAGGATTTTTGATAAGGGATGACACTTTATAAAACCATAGGAATAACTAGAATAACCAACTGGAGATCCATTGACTTAAAAGAAGATCCTAAAAAATTCAAAAAATATTTTGAACTAGCCAATATAATGATAATTAAAACCAAATCTATGAATAACTTAGAAAATAAAATCTCATTTAAAAGATTCCAAATATTTCCTAACATACATCTTGAGATCCATTTTACTAGTCTTTCTATGTTTATTCAAGATATTATTCAGAAATAATTATTATACAATCCAAAATTCTCACACCATGTACAAATCCAAATTTATTTCATAATATCACACTTATAATGACTAGGGATAGTCTAATAAACAAGATCTTACTCGTTATTTTATAAAAATTGTTAACTAAAGAAACATGTGAAAATTTATTAAGAGAATATTTAAAAACAACCTTAAATATCAATACTAGGAACATTGAATTAATTCCCATATATAGGATACCATTCCGGAAAAATATATGGATTAGGATTAAGAGATATTTATAGAAAATGTACCAAAATTATAGGAATAAACTATTAGTGATTCCATCCAGGTTAGGGGAACTATATTGATTGGGGGAGAACACTAAAAATTACACTTTCTCCAAGCTAGAAAATTGATGGATAATCCTATTATTAATTTCATTAAGAACTATGGAAATAACATTAATCATGCCCCTAGAGTTTACAATTAGATTATTATTAAATAGATCCTTGTAATAACCATGTGTGTGATACCTTATTTCATCACTTCCTTCAATAAAGGTATTACTATTATTTAATAAAGTAAATGTCTTGTTAGATTGCCTTAATTTTTGGATATTTATAAAAAAGTTTTGTTCTTGGATCCCTCATTGAGCCATTTAACACTAAAAATTTCTTCACGGATTTCTTCTGTAGCGATGAAATTTTCATTTAGTTAAGAGGAGAGGTCTACTTATTTATTGATGGTATATACTTAAAACCCTTCATCATGACTATCCTATATTTCTTAAAACTAGTTTTCCAGGGACTCAATCTCTATATAAATGTTTTTGAAATTCTTTTTTCTCTATGATCTGAGATTTTATTCAGGTAATTCATTTTAAAGATGAAAGTAAGAAGATCATTAGTACAAGTGGTGTAAGACCATGTTTCAATAACCAAAATCCTACAATCCAGATTCTATAACTAAGAAATATTGAATCTAAATGGAAGAAGACCTTATATTTATCTTTATATCTTGTAGTAAAAATGGGGTGATGATCGCAGTTCATCTTCAACAAGTTTCTAAACTACACTTCTCATTCCTCTAAATTAGAGAAATTGAAAACTCTTCCATACAAATTATTGGCCACACATTTGTTAGTTAATTTCCTATACCAGGTATATTTATCTCCATGAAGAGAAAATTCCACAAAATCATTAGATTTGATGAATTCCCTAAATCCCCTATTAAATATAGTTAGTCATGGTTCACTAAAACAATCTTGTAAGTCCAATACCACATTTAAGTACCAGTTAATTTTACAAGATCCTTGTATATAGGATTTAGTATTTTCAATTTCAATCCAGAGTGATATCCTTATTTGGTAATTATTGAGGGAATAAATTAAGGAATAGAAAAATTAGTTTCCATAAAAAGTGACCTTTATTTTCAGCATCTTTTGACTAATATGAGTGACAAATAATTCTTTCACCTTAGTGGATAAAATTACCCAAAGGGTTTTCCATAACATCTATTTGGTGATTTAGAATAATATTTTTAAGGGTATTTGAAGTGACTAAATTGTATATAAACTATAAATTCCAAAAAAGAACATTGTTTTTTTACCTTGTATTTAATTTGACTTCCTACCACCTGTGTTTTTATTTTAATTTCCTTTTTATCCTTTATAACTTCTCTTATTCCTTGTTTATTAGGATAAATGAGAAACAAATTTCTTAGAAAAACTTTTTCATCCCTTATATTTGCTGTTAATATCTTCAACATCTACAGTTTTTGCATCAATACTAGCCTCTTTGATAAAACTATAATCTTTAGATTCATTTCGCACTGCCTCTAGGTATCCGTGATTGTCTGAGGTGTCTATCTCTTTTTAGGGGAAACAATTATTTTTCTATTCATCTCTTTGGGGGAGATGTTCTTACTTATCTATAAGGTAACCCTCTACTGTTAAAATGTTACTTCATTTTTTACCCTTAATGATCTCATTCCTAACTGGGTCCACATCCATTACCTCCCCTTTAGTGAAGTAATTTTATTGAATAAGTGACTAGTCCTAAATAAAACCTTCTACAAACTTCACCCCCTACTTCTATCTATACCTCATAGGTTTGAGTGGGCACATGAGATTTAGAGTGTTACTCATTTCTATTATGAACTTCTTAGGGTTAGTTAGTACTACTTTTTTATTTCCCTTCTGATAGGATGACACTTGATACTTAAGAAAAATTATCTTTAAACTTCTACAACTAGATTAATAATTATCCACTAATTTATAGTAGTTAAAAAATTCAAGAATGAACTCATACTCAAGTTCCACCATAATTTTATCCAAATTGAACACTAAAGTGAATTTTTTAGATATGGGATGATGGAGGTTAGAATCCATCAACACCGAATAATATTATTCAAGATTACATTTTATAGTATTCTCATCTAACATTACAGGGAAATTAATACATGTAGCATTTTATTTCAAGATTTGGGAATTTAGAAACAACTAGCTGAGCCCATGGAGTCTCACCATAATATAATCACTGTAATATTTTTGGGTGTGTAGGATGAAATTAATGTTCCATGTTGAAATTATAAAGACACCCGGATATAGATTATATAATGGTAAAATTCAGGAAGTTGAGAGGGAATTCAAATATTATAAACTAAATATAATTATTCCCTATTGATGGGGATGATCCTATAGTTATCAAATTATAAAATATGGGAAAACTTCAATTTAAAATCCTATTAGTTAAAAGGCTTGTCACACTTAGAAGGAATTAGTCATCCAATTATAGATAATATGAAATTATCGAGTATCTCCCTGATTTCATCTAGAATAACAATAATAGAAAACCACCCACCCTCATACCTAGAAATTCTTGAATCAATCTTGGCTAGAGACGGAGATCCAATCTCTTAGATAACCTTCCTTGTTAGCATGTCCACAAATTAAACCCCCTTATTAACCAATAAATAATTCTAGAATTATGTTTTTATATGAAGATTATATCATTTTTAATTTGTTACTAACAATTACATAGATATAATATAGCTACTGCATACAATCATATCCAACAACCATTTATCCAATGAACGTATATCCAATTTCCATATATGAAATGAACATATTACAAATGGACATATATATAATGTAAAAATTACATTTTTATATAAATCCTTACATATATCTCTAAATTCATTCATCACATTCTTTAATTTATTTTTCAAAAATTTTATTATATTAATAAAATTCGGTCTTCATTATTCATTTATCATTGGTGGTATGATATTCATGAAAGATCAAATGATGATAATTTCAACCTTGCGGTATTTGTATTTATTTTTTTCATTCCATTAGTAATTTTAATTTTTTTAATGAGTTTGAGGGTCAAGCACCCTTTATTAAACATAAAGAAGAGAGAGATCCCCTTTTAAAGATTGGAAAAGTGGAATGCCCATTACATGACCTTGATGAAAACCCTCTTGAAACATGATGAAAATTACCTACAAGGATCCAAATGAAAAATAATAAACATAGATAAAATAGAAGAAGATAGAGGTCTCATTGACCCCTATCAGATAATATAGTGGAAATTCTTGTCCAAAAAGATGTGTTGCCCCCAACCAATACATGTGTCCTGCTTGTGAAAAAAATGGTAGAGCACTCATCCAACCCTCTTTGAGATGCACGAGGATGACTAGATGATAAGTACCAACACACATATATCTCTCTTGAACTACCCACCTGACAGTGCTTATAAGGAAGTCATTTCACCATCAACCTGATGCACCAAAAATACAAACAAAAATACTCCATGAAAAAATCAACAATAGAGTGACCATATGTCTATCAAATATGAGGAAAGATGGCTGAATGAAGGGTGTCATCACACCCACCCCTATTTTGAGCCCACCCACCCAATGAAATCAAAAGAAGCAGAAATTCCTTCCAATTTCAATAAGACATATCTAGTTCATGAAATAAAAAATGCAGCACATAAAACATCCATACATAAGACCAAAAAACAGAAACTAGAGAGATTCTATGGCCAGTGAGGAACAAACCAGAAAAAATTAGAAAATTGATAGAGAACTATTGAAGAACATCCATATTAACCAGAAATCATGCTGATCAAAGGACCATCATTGACTATAAAAACCACATCCTTTTCGCTAATAGAAAACCAATGATGATTATCCCAAAAAAAATCCTCCACGATAGATCCCCTCCATTACCATCTATCACATCACAATAGTTTCTTCATGATCCCCGAGTGATGATTGAAAATCAAAATTGGCACCAAAATTGCTTTATATTCAAACACTTCCACCCAAGAGATAAACCAAAAAGTTTCCATTCATCATTGAACCGCTACAACAATATAATCCATGGATCATAGAACCCTATAAAAACATCGATCAAATATGGAAATCCCAGATCTGAAACTAGATCCAGACAAGTGGGAAACTGAGAAGGCTGTAAATTGAGAGACCGACGGTGACGAAAAGAACCACCAAGAAAAGATGAATATGATAGAAGTATTTAATGAATATAAGTGGGTGAAAATGACTCTATATATGATAGCATATATTCTTAGAAAAAAATCCCCACAAAACATCCACTAACAGTGAGGAATGGTGGATTGATAGTGTGAAATAGAATAAGGAACCCTAAGTGGGAGATGTTACACCAGAATAATTGGGATCCATTTATTTTTTAGTAATTTTAATGATTATATTTTATTTATTTATCTTGTAATTTATTTCGTTTATTATTTTAATATTCTACTGTAATAAAATAAGGAATCGTTCATTTTAGTTTTAGAGTCATGTGTATCATAAGTTTCAAACACACATGATTTATTTAAAGTGAAATACATACTAAAATCTTGGGGTCTTACATCCTTATAAGAAATTCACCCTCAAAATTTTATTACACTAAAAAAATAAATGAGGGTATTTTTCCTGATTAAATATATGGGTTACCACATCACTTGTTCAAACTTATGATTCCTCCAAAAGAACTTTAACAAAGTGAGTGGCACTATTTAATATTACTTTATCTCTATAAATTCGAGATTTATACCAGTTATTCCTCATAAGAGAGATCATATTACAGTTTAAATACCCCTATGTTAAAACATCTGAAAGATAATGTTTTTTTACTTTCTAAAAAATGATATTTTTAACATATTAGGCACTTGGAAGATGTTCAGTGGAAGTAAGGTGATAAGGTATAATCCCAACATGATCAAGGATTTTAAAAGGGATAGGATATATAAGGATTAAATTTCATTTCCTTCTAAATCTGACAACCATATTCTATAGTGATATTCAAAGGAATACCATGTCTCTGATTTGAAACTCTAATTATAACTAATGATTATCAGTAAAGATAATCTATATACTTTTTTCTACTTTGATATGTCATAAATGTTTTTTAATATTCTATAATATATCTTGATAAAGATATGATCCTAGAATCTTATACTCTATTACTTCACATCTTCCCATAAAAATCCTTATATGGCGCCATTTGAATTATATAAGGGAAATATTTATTCTATGAGAACTCTACTAGAGGAAGATGTTGATATCAACTTCATTTGAAATTCATTGAATAATATATCTGAATATCTTATAAAATTTGAATTGTTATTTCATATTAACCATCATTATAAGGATGATAAGTAGTAATGAATCTTGACTATGTATCCAATTCTTATTGAAAACATATAAAAAATTTCCACATAAACCTAGGACTACAATCAAATATTATTGAGAGTGGTACTCCATACTATCTTACTAATTATTTTTTGTATGTGTTGGCTAGTTTATTGAGTAATAAATCTTTAATAATAGTAATTAAATGTGTTGAATTCATAGGTAGAACAAATAAAAACCAAATGATGGTATGTATTTTAGAAGTCTTGGTAATTCATATAATGAAATATATGGTTATGTTCTCCTATTTACATATAGATTTGGGATATGGTTTAATTATCACCTTAGACTTTGGATATTCAACCTTAACTTGTTGGTATACCAAGAATCAAGATATATAATCTAAAAAAACCAACTTTATGTTGTACCATTATAAATTATCATTGAGATCTCTATAAATATTTATGTTTTATGGATGGATAGATAATGATGAGTTCTTCAAATCATCTAATAACTCTTTCTCCAATTATATTATTAAAGGGAAATATATTCTTTTCTAAAATTTTATATTTCCTATAATTTCAATATTGAAATATAAATTTATTCCTCAACTTCTTATATAGATTTATATCCTCCTTTTTTCCATATATTTCAATATATATGGTTGTTTAAGATTCCATTTTGGAAATGTTGGATTTAGCCCCTTCCCTTGTGATAATCAGGTCTATACTTTGCAAATTCATGTGTATTGTTTCTCTTTCACTCTTCATAATGGATAAGGTAGTATGATTCATACTTATCAAAGCATTATACACCTTTTTTTGACTTAATAGGGTGTTAATGTATTGATTATTCATAGTCCTTTTTAAACTCCAACCATGTGCTTTGGCGCATGTTCAAATCATTCTATTTGAATATATTATTTATGCTCTTGTGATAGGTATATATTTTACACTTTTCACAAAAGAGATAATTCCTTCATATCAATAATGAAAATATTATTACTAATAGCTCTAAATCATGTGCCGAGTAATTTTTATCATGAACTATTAAATTAAAAGAGGAATAAGATAAATATCATGTTATTTTTTATAAGGAATCATCCCAATCCATTCTTTAATATATCACTATATATCATAAACCCTATTTACTACAAGGTTTTGTGATTATACATTTAGTTACCATCCTTATATTAAGCTCTTTGAAATTTTCTTCACATTTATGAGCCTATAAGAATTGGACTACCTTCTATGTAAACTTAGTTAATATATTTTAAAGTCATTGGAAATTTATCACAAAGTTTCAATAGTATCCATCCAATTCAAGAAAACTATAAATCTATGTTACAATGGTTAGTTAGAGGAATTATTAAATCTCCCATTTCTTTGAAGGATTTATAGATATACCCTCAAATGTGATTATATGAACCATTAATGATATTATCTATAGCGAAAATTCACACTTTATAAACTTGGAATCAAGTTTCTCCTCACTCAAGGTCTTCAGCATGATCCTCAAATGATATTTTCCTCTTCCTTTCTCTTTGAATATATTAGAATAATATATATAAATACTACCTAAAATCGATCCATCCAATTTATAAATAATAAATACATTATCTTCATGAAGATAGTGAGGGTATTTATAAGTCAGAATCACATCAATGTGATTTCATAGTGTTCATATCTTGTACAGATGGATGTCTTAGGTATATACCACATTTTTTACCCTTAATTGACGATGTGTATATCAAAGGTTAGTCTTTTATAAGTGTTATTATCCTCTCAGTTGATCAAAAAAGTCATTTATATAGGTTATAAGATACCTATTATTGATCGTGATCTTGAAAAATTCATTTCAATCAATGTAGAGACACATTTATCCATCATTATTCTTAAAAAAAGAGGATTGGTACACCCCATAGTGATTCATTTGGGAGTATAAAACCCTTACCCATGACCTATTAGATTTTATTCTTAAATTACTATTATAAAATTGGGGTCATTCTTTAAGGATTATTTGATATTGGCATAACATCAATTATGAGTTCAATTGAAAATGCAACCTCAAGATCCAATGAATGTTTAGGTAACTATTTTTATAATACATTGAAATATTCTCATATAGGATAAATATATTAATTATTGAGTTTTTGGCCAACCATATGGAACTTTCCTTAATATTTAAATATCTAATTATTAGGGTGGTTAATTAACTCTATTAAAAACTTTATTGATATAAAGGAGTGGATGTAACTAGAATAAAATAATAAATTTTAAGTTTTTAGTTTATGGTGAGTGTACCTTTCACCTTTTCATTTTCATAACCAGTTCAGTGGTTTTTATTACATAATATTTCACTTTCTACTCTGGATTTGGAGGTTTCTAATGTCGATTATCATCATTGATCATTGTATTGGTGAATTAATCAGTGCAATGTACATATTCCCTATAATTGAAAAATTAGAGTGTGGGTGTCGAATTAAATTGATATTTATTTTAATTCATTTCACTAGTTTTTCAATTCATATATCTTTAATATTCATAAGACTGATGGACTTATCTTCCACACTTGTAGCATTTACCGATTCATTTGATCCAATTTTCGACTTGATTCTTCACACATTTTCAGAATATAGGAAGATGCATCTTCTTTATTCCATGGGTTTGTTATTTGAGTTTCCATGAAAATAAATGTTTCTCTTATTTTCCCAAAAACCATGATAGTAAGGAGAGTACATAAGTTCCATTTTTTCCTTGAGAGAACATCAAACAATTTCCTCATAGATACGAAAGTCCCCTAAAGATAACACTTTTTTAGAGACTTTGTTTTAAGACACTAAATAAATGAAATATTTTTTTTGGGTTCAATGATAAAACTATAGGCATAACTTTTGACACTCTTTACGTTTTTCTCATAAGTACCAATTCATTCATTCTCCCTTTATTCTAGCCCCATAAACTCTCTATTCATTTTATTGTGAATATTTTAGGGAAAATATTTATTGAAAATATCTTTTTAGAATACTCCCATTAAATGGAATAAAAGTATTCATCTTGACACTTGTTATTGATTAGTGTCCACCAATGATTTTTCTCATATTCCAAATGATAAATGGATAAAACAATCTTTTCATTCTTCAATATCCTTAGAAAAAAAATATTTTTTTAGTTTTGTTCATCCATTTCTAGCCATTTAGTGAATTAGATGACCTACTAGAGAAAGGGGAACATTGTTTTATAAAGGACTCTATAGAGAGTTTTTCCTCACGTGGAAAATTTCGTATTCAAACATATTTCATGTTAACATTTATGGATTTAATAATTTTGGTCAGCATCACCATTAGATTTTGTACTCTAGTCCCCACCCCGTTTGGTATCTCATTGGGATAATCATTTATTTATCCATTGAAATAATTATTTACATAGTTACTCTTATTTCTAAACATAGAATAAAACCTAAAAGGTTAGTATGAGTATTAAATAATGATGTACACAATAAAAAATCATATCAAAATCAATCTTATTTTCAACCTATGAAATACCAGGTTCACCATATGATACTCTTGGTTTTAAACATTTTCAGTTCAATTTATATTGTTTTAGGTTTCAATATCTTATTATTTATATCATAATTCTAAAAATTAAAAAAACCATAATTTGATATAAATTGAGATATCTAAATAATAACATTCACACATATTACATCATTTTATATGAATATTCCATAAATTTCACATTAAGTCACACCCCAAAACCAATAACTTTTGTGTCTTTTTAGATTAGATAAATAAAAAATATATTTTAAAAACATTATTCAACATATTCCACAAGTAATATTAACACATGAAACATTTTTATATATATAATACATAATAATGTTGTTTATTTCCAAGGGAATAGATTCATTGGAAAGATTCATCTTAGATTCTCATTAAGGAGTGAAAATAAGATGTATAAAATCAAGATCATAAGTGATAATAAGAGGAACATTTAGGTATGATAACATAAAAAAGTTACATGAAAATGACATAATGAAATCAAACTTGATATAACATGTATCATAATTCAAGAACCATGAAATAAAACTTTTAAAACAACTTTTGAAATGAGGCATAGAAATGTAGATTAATGAGACCATTATCATAAGATATGGAAACATAACATTGGATTGTTGCACAATAATAAGCATAAATGATCATTTCTTATGTTAAGGATCACTTCTAAGACCATAATAAAAAATTTCATATATTTTTATAACATAGTGGATTTGATTCACTCCACATTATCATAAATATAGTGGATTTGATTCACTCCCTGGTCCCTTACATGTCATCTCATTAGATATAAATATTTTCTCAATGTATTGTAGGAATATATAATTCTAGTATAAATACAAGAATATCACAGAATAATGGTGTTTTTTTAATATGGTGGTAGTTTAAACTGCTCTAATATGGTTCTGTGATAGTTTCATAAAACCGCCACTAAAACTATGGTCAATATCCAATACATAGTGGTTTCCACCATTTAGTGGTGGTTTCTGGTAAGTGTTGTAGACACCATATTTAGAGTTGGGTTTATTGGTTTTAGTGGCAGTTTTAAGTGGGGAAATATGGTAAATATTTAACAGTGGTTAAAACCACTATGAAATCTTTTCCTTTTTTCATGGAAACTGTCACTAAAACCATAAAAAACTACCACTAAATAATCGTAAATCATTTTTGTGTTCTAGTTTTAATGTCTATTGATAAAAACTATCAATATATAGACATTTTTAAACCACCAGTAAAAAATGTACCATATTTTGTGGTGGTTTAATCCACTACTATATGTTGATATAAAAATAAAAAATGGTTGTAAGCTCTACAACCCCAGTACCCTGAAAAAAAAAGCATACATAGGGAACATATAACCCAAGGTTTTTACACATAAAATATAATCATTACTAAATATGTCAAGGGAAACTATATTTCACATTATAAAACCACACCATCCCTCTAAAATAAAGAAAACACAAAAATAGGTAAACCTGCTAATAAAACCATATTTGGATTGAAACCCAACAAATAAACATTTCCCCAATGAAAACCAACCATTGAATTTTATAAAACATGTAAAATTCTTAAAAAACCATTTACAAACAAAAATATTCCATTTATCTATGCCATTTACCAACCATTACTTGGGAAAATCCAACCATGCATGGAAAACATTTCATAGACCAAACTAGCTGCCATATAAATATTCACTTTAACTTAAAAACCCTATAGAAAATCTAGAATTTATGAACACTTATTTAAAATTATATTAATTAGAAACACCTTTAACATCCTGGACTCAGATTCTACCTGAAACGGTGCCCTAAGACCCGTGTGTCACAAGGCCTCAAGCGAATCTCCCCAAATGATATAGGCTACCAACTAGTAGCAAGGGCCTCTGTGAGTCCGTAGAGAGACAATACCCTCATAACCAAAGTATCACTGTGGAAGTAAAAACATATAGTAAGTAGAAGAAGAGAAATAAACACTAGTCAACTGAAATTATGGTAATAAAGACAGAAATACATAACAATAACCAAAAGTATCTCATATAAAAAATTATGCATATGATACATGTAACTAGAATGTATCCAAAGAAGGTTCATGGTAATGTAACACAGTACAAGTCCAAAAAAAAACAAAAAACCAAGAAGGTATCCCAACATCACAAGCCTCAGTTTGTTCCTATGCTCCCCTCCTCCAAAGCTACAGTAAACAACCTGTACTGTGGCGCATACCCCTATCATCACGTGTAACCATACCATCCGTCTGGGTCCCTCATGAGACCCAAACATGGCATCCCATCAAGTCTCATGGGATTCCTTGGTGGGAACTCAATTAGGCACTATTTGGGGTCCTAGGACCATGGCAGTAGCAAGTACTATGTGATCCTGAGCAAGCCATATCTATAGGGTAGTAAGGCATGAGGCATCCCATAGAATCAAGACCCAAGGGGTCAACTACTGCGTTCTAGATCCATGGAGATCAGTCAATGGAATCGATCAACCATTAGTTCAAGCATTGAATCATTCAATTTAAAAAAACATTCAATTTGTGTATTCCCACTCACATCAACATGCACAATCCATGATAAACATATGGGCCTAACCTCCCATATAAATCATTTAACATATGGGCCTACCCTCCCATATAAATCATTTAACATACCATTATCATTTTACATAGGTATACCCACCCAGATAACCCATTAAAAAATCCTAGTTAAATTAACCAAGCATGGAATAAATAGATATAACGAGGTAAGGAGGCGTTACATCTCCTAAGAAAGCTATTCAATCTATCAAGGCACTAATGGGATTCCTCTAACTAGGCAAGACCAAGTACACACCCCTTGGGTGGTTTAAATGGGAATAAAAAATTTATTTCCTTAGGGAACACCCCTTGGGAGACATTGGATCATGTAATAGGGTCCAAAGCACCTAAACCAATACTAGAAAATTTCCTTATACCCATGGTTTGAAACCTTGGCTATAGCCCATGAAACACTGGGTATAGTATATACCCATGGTTTCATGAACCTTGGGCTACTGAGGCATCGAGATATCCCATGAGATATACCCACGGTTTAGGAAACTATGAGTATCAGTCAAGTCCACCATGTCACTCACCATTCCACCATGTCATTCACCTATACTTATGGTTTTAAAACTAGTAGTATAACTTTAACAAAAAAACGTGGTCGCGAGATTTGATCACTAGACTGTCATTTATTCCTCATGTGCCTAACCACTAGCCCATTTTGTATTATTGGTATATGAATATATATTTAGATATATATTTATATAAATCATTAGTATAGGTAGAAAACCAGGGGAATAGGTGTTCCCATGAAAACAAATTTGTGCCACATGATTTTTTTTGCGCTCCAAAAGGCAAGAAATCTATACCCATGATTTTGTAAAACTTTGGGTATAGGTATTCAAAAAATAACCCTATACCCATGTTTTTCTATTAAACCATGGGTATAGGTCTTGAAAAAACTACCATATACCCATGGTTTTTGAAACACCATGGGTATAGGTTCCCAAACTATACCTATACCCACGAATTTACCACAATTGTGAGTATAGGGGTGCCTATACCGATGGTTTTGGTAAATCAGTGGGTATAAGTTCCCTTACATTACCTATACCCACATTTTTTAGAAAACCATGGGTATAAGGGTGCCTATACCCACCGTTTTGGGAAAAACCATGGGTATAGGTCCATTTTCTAGTAGTGAATGGAACCTGAGACAATCCTCACTAAGTCTGAATAAGCCTAAAATAAGTAACTCACTAAAAAAGGCCTCATCGGAAAGTCCAACAGGCCGAAAAAGTGACAAACGCCCAAAAAGAACCCAAAAATTTAAAGGAAAGGGTAGACCACTTACCTCACCATTGTAGTATACAACTCATCCAGTATCCAGTCTTGATTCATCCTAGTTGGGATGAAATCTAAAGAACGAACAAATAAAAAGATATTAGGGAAAATGTTCCTAAATCCAAATAGCACTTTCGTTGTTCTGAAGAATCAATAACTACTAAAAAGGAATCAAGTACTTACTGGCATACTTCCAACAAGACGACAACATAATAATCAGATTCTAGACATCTTCTAGATTAGAAAAACTAGCTTAGAGGGGTTTGTATTTGAAAAATGAGAGGAAATTGTTCTGTCAGTAAAAAATCAGGCTACTTCCTCTTTTATAAAAAAACCCGCTAGGAGAGTACATGATGTGTAGGCCAAGTACATGGCGTGTAATTCCCTTTTTTTTCAAAACCAGACATGCTACACATCATGATGGGCTAGTACACGATGTTTACTGGAAGCACACAATGTATAGGCCTAGTACACAACGTGTACCTTGTCTGCAACCAACTTTCAGTCTCTTTTCCCCTTTCTATCCCAAAAACAACCAAACCGGCCCATGTCCCAGCATATGGTCTATGACAAAAAGGAAAGTAAACAATATTTAACCCAAAATTAAATATTTTTACCTCAATAAAAACCTGGTATTTTACAATCTTCCCTCGTTATAGAAATTCATCCTTGAATTTCTCTCTGAAGGCTGATCAAGATTCATCTGAAAATACCTCCTACCACTGAGCATGTACTTTGGCCTCCCTCTCCCATATCTTGTCCTATAAATGGCTATGATTCCATAGCACCCATACTGGAGGAATTGGCCAGCCTCAAATGACCTTCATTATCCTATCAACTATATGAATTAGATGATCCTAAAAGGATTCATCAACATGAAGCTCAACCACCTCAGGATGAAAAACATAAGATGTGTCTGAGTGATAACGGTGCAGGTGAGATACATGGAACACGTCAGGCATATATCGTTACCTCTGAGGTAACTAAAACCATTAGAAAACTGACCTGAATCTCTGTATAATCTCAAAAGGCCTGATATATCACAGTAAAAGATTACACTGTCTTCGGATCCACCTATGTCCCAAAATCGGGGAAACATGCAAGAAAACCTGATCCCCGAACATGAACTATAGAGGTCATCTACGACAATCAGTGAATGATTTTTTATGATACAGTGTTGTAGTAATCTTGTTCTGAATCATCTGGACCTTCTCTGAAGTCTCCAATATGAGATGTGGTCCCAGTAAAGCTGCCTCTCCTTCCTCTAACCAGCATAGGGTAGAACGACATGGCCTAATGTATAAATCATCATACAGTTCCATATGTATCATTTCCTTATAACTATTATTGTAGGAAAACTAAATTTTGGGAATGTGCCTCTCCTAAGAGCCCCCAAAATTCAGGATTCATGCTCACATAATATCCTCTAACACCTGTATCATACGCTCTGATTGGCCGTCGCTCTGTGGGTGGTATGTTGTGCTCAGAAGCACCTGTGTTCCCAGAACCCTGTGAAAGCTCTGCCAAAAATGAGAAGTAAAGTGGGAATCCATATTTGAAATGGTAGTACGTGGGACCCCATAAAGTCATACCACATGTCAAATGCATAACTTTCCAAGATCATCAACACTGAAGGTCTCTTTGATTCGAAAGAAATGTGAGACCTTCGTAAGATTGTCTACAAGAACCCACACAACATCGCTACCTCAAGGTGAACTCATTACTCCAATCAAAAAATAAATCACTACATCATCCCATTTACACTCCGGAGTAGGTAAATTATATAAAAGAATAGCTGGTCATTGAGGTTTGGCCTTCACCTACTGACAAGTGGAACACCTCATAATAAAACCAGCTACCTCTCTCTTTATTCCTAGCCACCCGTACTGACGTCAAAAGTCATAGTACATCTTGGTGACCCCGGGATGCACATCCCCAACTGAAGAATGAAACTACTGCATCATCTCATCATGTATATCCACTGGAACCCAAACATATCCATAGATACATAGAATCTCATCATCACCTACCGTCCAACCAGGAGGGGGGTCCTCACCTGCCACACACTCTTGTAGAACTAGTCCTTCTGAATATGATAGATACCTCATCATAACTCTATCCAGTAGGGTATAGGTAATAGATATGGATGAAAGAAATGTTTTACCTTGCCTATAATGAACCTCCATATGAATCTCAGAAAATAACGCTATATGTTCCCACTCGCTACTGGCCTACTGTAATACCTATATTTGTGTCCTCCTGCTCAGTGCATCGGCCACTTCATTTCCCTCACCAGGCATGTAGGAAATCTCGAATTCCAAGGACTTCAGGTACTACACTCACCTTTTCTGCCTCAAATTCAAATCATGATGTGTAAAGATATACTTGAGGATTTTGTGGTCTATGTACACCACAGAATGCTCTCCCAATCAACAGTTCCTCCAATAGAATAACGTGTGAACAACTTCAGCTAACTTGAGATCGTGCATATGGTAATTCATATAATGAGGCATAAGCTACTGAGAAACGTATACCATGACTTGATGTCCTTGCATCAGTACTTCTCCCAACCTAATACCTAAAGCCTCACGGTACACTGTTTAGTTCTTGACCTACTCGGGAAGTAGCAGGACTAGTGTTGATGTTAGCCTCCCTTTCAGCTTTTGAAAGGTTTTCTCAAAATATTATGACCACACAAACCTCACACCCTTCTTATTCAATCACATCAATGGCACTAATAAGAATAATAATTCATTTATAAAACACTTGTAGTACCTATCTAGCTAAAATAAATTTCATATGTCAAAAACGTTCTTGGTATGTTCCCTAGGAAACTATTTCTCTCACCTTCTCTAGGTCCATTGACACTCCTATCTCTGAGATGATTTGACCCATTAAGTGAATCTGATCCATAAAAAAGTTTCACTTTGCGATCTTAGAATATAATTGATGCTCTCTCAAAGTATTCAAAACAATCTCTAGATGGTTGTCATGGTCATGTCGATTGTGAGAATACACCAAGATATCATCCACAAAAATCACAACAAAAGAATCCATGTAAGGATGGAATACTCAGTTCATAAAATCCATAAAACCATTGGCACATTCTTGAGACCGAATGGAATAGACAAATACTCATAAAACCCATACCTGTTGTGAAAGTCTGTACGACGTATGCCTTTAGGATGAACACACACTTGGTGATATCCTAACCTCGAGTTGATCTTTGAGGACACTCGAGATCTTCAAAGCTGATCAAACAGTTCATCTATCCATGGAAATGGATATTGGTTTTTATCTATCAGCTATTTTAGTTTCTGAAAATCCATTCATAGCCTGAGAGTTCCATCCATCTTTTTTGAAAAGAGGGTCAGCGAACCCCACAGAGAATTACGGGTTCTTATAAACCCATTCACCTCCAAATCCTCAAGCTACCTCTTGATCTCCTGTAACTCCATCATACCCATCCTATAAGGATGAATGGATACCATTTCATCTTCTGGAACTAGCTCAATGGAGAACTCCACCTCCCTCTCAGGAGGCAAACTAGAAAATTCATCAGGAATGATGTCCATAATGTTCTCAACCATTGGAGGAAAGTCTGCCTAAATCACTCCCTGATCATCCAAAAACAAACTGAAAATATCGACTATCATCTCGCCCAACCCATGATGCTAAGATCTATCTATTATCATTTATAAATCCCATTCACCCTTGTCAATAAACACTACACCCACTGGTGATGTGAAATCCACCCTCTGGTTATAGCAGTCAACATACGCTCCATAAGCCACGAGACAGTCCATTCAAAGAATGACATCAAACCTTTTCATCTCGAGGAAATAAAGATACCAAATGAATTGAAACCCTCCGAACTCAAGGAGACACTATATACACTGGTTCACATCACCCATTCTAACTCTCAATGGTGTGTCTTGCGTCAAAATGCCCTCAAAAAGAAAAACCATAAGCCCAAGGATTTTTACCACCCATGGAAAGATAAAAATGTGTGATACACCTATATCAAAGAGAGTATATAAAATAGTATAAGCTACTAAGATCTCACCTATCACCGTAGATGACTTGGGATAACACTCTTATTGGTTCTGTTTCACTGTATATGTATGGCCTAAAATGCGGCCCTATGATCCGGCCTGACTACCCTAAGCTAATCAACCTTGTTGTCTCTAAAAACCTAGTTTTTAGATACCATAGCCACGACCAACACTACCCTGGCCTAACCGGCCTACACTTATCCATCTCCCAGCCTTACATGGAGCAGAAAAAACTTCTCCTAAATCTGACATCGAAGTTGAAACCTAACCAATCGTAGATGGAGGGAAGTTCTTACAAAACCTCTACATGTTCCCTATCCTTCTGCAAGCTCGTCACTCAACCAGGTCATGGTCACACTAATTTTTTATGTGGTCTTGCCTACCTCACTGATGTAAATTGACCATGTTGGCTACACCCAATAGCCTGAATAGCACTCACATCGTGGTAGGCCACAAAACAAAACTTCCTACCTGAAGAAGTAGATCCACTAGGGTGAGAAACAACACTACCCTATTCTATACACACATATTCCCTTGGGTTCTTCTCTATAATCAGAACCATATTCAAAATCTCAGTGATAGAAGGAAACCTGAATACATTGACCTAATATTTGACAGCCTATATGATACCTTCCTTGAAGCGTCTCTCTCTCAAAAGATAATATATAAGATACATCAGTGAAAAAAGCTTCAACTCTATAAGGTGTGTCGGGTATTCCATAGACATCATCGCACCCTGGTCATGACCCATAAACTTAGTATCCCTCTATACTCATAGATTCACTAGGTAAAATTAATCCTAGAAGAAGGTTTGGAATTCATCCCAACCCATATTTCCCAGGCCATCAGCCTGGTTCAAAACGTCATGGGAATGCTTTGTCGCACTATGTAGTATGTAACTCGCAAGCTTGACCCTCCACTCTGGAGGCATCTATAGATGCTAAAAAATCACTGTAAAGACCCGTAAAATTCAAGGGAAATTTTTTCTTAATTTTCTTTGGAATTTTACAAGAGCGCGGTTTCTGACGGCACCTGATTCCGAGGCCCGGAGTGCCCGGAATTAATTTCCGAAGTTTGGCTTGGGCACGTTCAGTGAACGAACGAGCGGGAATTCCTAACTTTTGATCCGGTGATCGGAATTTAAATCCGAGGACACCGATGAACTCACAGCTCCGATATTCGTTTAAGGAGACCTTTTTTAAAGTTTCGTTTGTTGCGGGATGAAAGTTATTTTTTGGGAGAATTATAAAAAGTTGAATAAAAATGTGGAACACTTTTTATTTTTCTTACTTGTTGGTTAACTCCTCTCAAAGGAAGTTAAAGGTGGGTCCCACATCCACTTAACCTCACTTGGGAGGATTAAGTGTGGTGGGGCCCACACGAAACCCAACCTTCTATCTCCTCTCAAAACTCCTTTAACCCCTATTTAAATGACATGACAACTTGTTTTTAATTTGGAGTTATTTTATTTGAATTTCAAACCTTTGAAATTCAATTTGTTAAGTTTGTGAATAAAATAAGACTCTGTCTTATTTTGTTGGGTTAGAACTCTCTAGCCTTCTTGAGAGGATTTTGGGAGCTCCTTCTTCTTCTTCAACCTTGAATAAGAACGTGAAGAACCTTCGAGCTCCGACGAAGAATGTCGCTCTTCTCATCTTCGTAGCCCGTTGTTTCCGAAGATTGACGGCGTCTTCCGTGTCAACGAAAGGGAACGCCGCTTCCTCCTCAGACTTCCTTCGTCGACTTACGAAGATTCGCCATCGACTTACCTCTTCGTCATCGGATTTGACGAACGTTTACCGCGATGCCCGACCTCCGCGACGTTGTCTTCCGCGGGTCGTTGACGATCTTCGAACTTGAACCCAAGGTAGGGGTTGTTGTTGGATATTTTTCGTTCTCGTTCTTGGTTCTAGCATGATAGTCTTGTGGATAATTATTTAAGAGTTATCATCTAACGAGAGGGGGGTCGGACCGCACAAACACGGCCGAATTCCCCCTCCTTTGTTCGTGATGATTATTATTTTCCTTGCGGATGAACGAGATGGCGTGGTGCCGTCGCACCACACGGGAATCGCAAGGCTATAATCGCGCGGCACCATCGCGCCGCGCCACGGAAAGTTTATCATGAACGCGACGCCGTCGCGCCGCGTCGAAGGGAATCGAAGACGCCGCGGCCGGAGTGGGGCCGCGGCGGAGGGGCGCGGTGCCGTCGCACCACACCGGACGACGAACATCGCGTCCGGTTCCGGGCCGCGGCGGAACGAGAAGACCGGCGGCTCGCCGGGCCGCCGGTGTCGGAAGCCGGAAGGGGACCGGCCCTGCCGGTCCCATTGAGGAAGGACCGGCCGGCCATGTCGGGCCGGCCGGAAGGGAGGTGCCGGGGGAATTAATTCCCCCGACTGGCCATAAGAAGGCCCCCCCCCCCCCCATTTTTCCAAACGGCAGGCCCCCACGAGGGGGGCCGGTTTCTCCAAAATGCGCGGCTTTTAGCCGCGCCGTCAGCTGGGAAGCGGGGGCCATGCCCCCCGCGCGCTGCACTCGTGCGGCGCTAGGCCGCACCGCCGCCGGCCGAGCCGCGCCTCCGTGCCAGACCGTGCCACCGCGCCGGGCCGCGCCGCCGCGCCGGACCGCCGCCGGCCGGGCCGGGTCGGCCCGGACCCGGACCCCCCGTTTTCGAGACGATTTCGGTCTTTTGGCCATAACTTGAGCCACGAACCTCCGATCGACGAACCGTCAGCGGAAATGCGATCCTTGGATCGAGATGGTCGTTTCGGTATATCGCACTCAATGTTTCAGAATACTTTGAGTTCGGCCGGGTTGGTTCGTACATGAAACCAACCGGACCCTCGGAGCGGAAACACTCATATCTTGAGCTACAGACATCCGATTGACGTGCCGTCAGCTTTGTTGTGTTCCTATTAGTGAGACGGATATTTTGGCATAATCTGCCCGAGGTTTGGAAGCAGGTGGAGTACGGTCGGGTTGGTTTTGCCTTTAAAACCAACCGGGCCCCTGGGACGAAAAAGCCAATAACTCTCAGACCGGGCGTCTGATCGACGCGTCGTCTGTTGCGTTGAGACCCCTATGATGAGTCGGTCCTTTGAGATTATTCTTCATGGGACTTTGAGATACTTGGAGTATCAACCAGTAGCTCGTGGAGCGGACCCTCCCGGAGACGAGCGTGCAGAGTACGGAGACCGGGTAGCTGACTGAGACCCGACGACTGCTGATCGGACGACCCGGTGTGTTACAGAGGTGTGCTTGGTTGTAGCGGCACAGGGGTGCGCTTGGTTGTAGCGGCAGACCCACGACAGAGGTGCGCTTGGTTGTAGCGGCACATGGGAGCGCTTGGTTGTAGTGGCAGACCCACGACAGAGGTGCCCTTGGTTGTAGCGGCACATGGGAGCGCTTGGTTGTAGCGGCAGACCCACGATAGAGGTGCGCTTGGTTGTAGCGGCACAGGGGTGCGCTTGGTTGTAGCGGCAGACCCACGACAGAGGTGCGCTTGGTTGTAGAGGCACATGGGAGCGCTTGATTGTAGCGGCAGACCCACGACAGTGGTGCGCTTGGTTGTAGCGGCACATGGGAGCGCTTGGTTGTAGCGGCAGACCCACGACAGAGGTGCGCTTGGTTGTAGCGGCACATGGGAGCGCTTGGTTGTAGCTGCAAACCCACGACAGAGGTGCGCTTGGTTGTAGCGGCACATGGGAGCGCTTGGTTGTAGCAGCTGGCCCGCGGTACTCGTCAGGAGGAGAATCTCAGCAGTCTTAGGTTAGTGAGCAGTACCTCGGAGTTGTGACAGGACCACTGTACACTCCAGAGACGGATCTCTTCAACAGTTACGGTTTCGATAATGAAAATCCTGGTTTGAGTTAAGACTTTTGACCTTTGTGTTTACCTCATGATTGAGATGGGTCACTGGATAAATTAGGTATATGTATGGGAATATACCTGAGTAGTAGTTATCCGTTGATTTCATGACCTTTGTGTTTACCTCATGATTGAGATGGGTCACTTGATAACTTAGGTATATGTATGGGCATAATCCTAAGTAGAGGTTATCTGTTGAGATCTTCTTTGTGGTTATCCTTGTTGGTTTAGTGAGACCTTGAGGGTCTCGGGATCCCTACTGAGTATCGTTATACTCACCCCTGCACGGGCTATGCCCTCACCTCATTGTGTTGGTTGCAGACGACGGGCAATGCTGACAGAGGCCGAGTGCTCGAGGACTGGACAGTACCCAGAGGTGGAAATGACGACGAGGCGGTACCCGGAGGTGGACCACTGGGCGGGACATACTCGGAGAGGACGGTGGGACCCGAGGAGTAGAGGAGCTATATGTACCCACCCTTCCGGTGGGATTTCCAGTGGACAGCTCGGCGTACCAGCTTTACTTTTCAGTTGTTGTTTTCCCTTTCGAGTTGTACTTTACAGTTGGGCTTGTATTTCCGGTCCCTTTTTACTTTCCGCACTTACTGTTGTATTCAGTGTTTACTTCTTCCGCTTGTACTCTGTGTGATTGTTTACTTTACAAAGGCAATGCCTTCCCATTTACCGGGATTTACGCCTTGGTGCTAGTCGCCAGCCCCTGGCCTATGGAAGTCGGGCTTGGGGTAGTCACGACACAGACCCCGAGGGCGGGTCGTGACAAATTGGTATCAAAGGAGTTCGGTTCTACCGTGAACTCTGATCTTTTCTATGTGAAGCAATAATGTTTAGCGTATTGAGTGTGGTTCTCAGTCCAGGGAGTCCAGTGTTGGTGCGGCGGCCGACGTATCCGTACATCAGGACCCTGACTTCTGATTTCCGACTTAATGCACGAAAACATTGATTGCGTGTGTGTTTCAAAGTTTTCTTTGTGATTACTTATATCAGCTCACCAGGTATTCTTTTCTGACCGTGGCGCACCTGTTTCCTTTTCAGGATGGCTCCATGACGGCAGCCAGCTAGGGTTCCGAGAGTCGAGTGTGACGACAGCCCACCGAGCGACGAGGCTTCGGTGCAGGGCCCTTTTTCAGCAGTGGCACCGGCGGTAGCTCTACCCGCCGAGCCACTGATGCTTCCAGCACCAGCCGCTGACGATGCACGTCACCTCGACACACTGCATGAGTTTCAGCGCCAGCGACCACCCAGGTTTTGCGGGGAGACGGATCCCCAGGAAGCCGAGGGCTGGCTGGAGGCAGTGGTACATGTGTTTAGGCTAGTGAGGACACCAGCAGACCTCATGGTGATCCTCGCTGCGAGCCTACTACACGCAGCAGCAGGACGATGGTGGAGCTTGATGCTCCAGGTGCACGATGAGGCATCTCTTCTATGGACGGACTTTGAGAGCCTCTTCCGCTCGGAGTTCGTCCCAACCACCCTTCGTGCGGTGCGTATCCAGGAGCTTCTTCAGCTGCGGCAGGGCAGCATGACGGTCGCTCAGTACTCGGTGAGATTTACCGATCTCTCGCGCAACTCGACTGACATGGTACGGGACCCATTCTTCCGGGCCCGGACCTTCGAGCAGGGTTTGAGACACGAGATCAGGGCATCACTGATCTCCCTCAGCATACCAACTCAGACAGGAGTACTGGAGCGGGCCCTTCTGATTGAGAGCTTCCTTGCTGAGTCTACACCAGCGCAGCGACCCACCGTAGGGCGGCACGTGGCAGAGTCATCTACAGCAGACAGTCGACAGATGACTCAGGGGTCCAGGCAGACCAGACTTTCAGGCAGACGACCTCAGGACACTGGCTCAGCAGCGCGGGGCACACAGCGCGGAGCCAGTCTTTCGAGTGGAAGACAGTGCTATGCATGCGGCTGGCAAGGCCACATGTCTCATGACTGCCCGACCCGCCATGCAGAGGAGCAGAAGAAGGTTGAGGAACCACCTAGGCAGAGGCAGAGGTTCGACCGTGGCGGTCCGCAGGGAGGAGGCGGACGAGGCAGAGGAGCTGGCCGAGCAGCAGGTGGTGGGCGACGCTTTGAGGCTCTACCACCACCACCACCAGGAGGTCTACCCCGACCTCAGGGAAGAGCACAGCTTCAGGCAGCTGAAGCTTACGATCATGGAGCTCCGGAAGCGGGTGGACTAGTTCGGGACTAGCTCCAGGCATAGAGGCATTTTCCCATAATTCCTCTAGCTTCGTAGATAGTGTTGCCTTGTGTCCTTGTACTTTAAGTTGATGTAATAAAGATACTTGCCTTGGTGACTTCTATTTTCTTGTCTTTGGTTTGTTTTTACTAAGAGGTGCCGGTTAAAAACTGTTGACTTGACCCTCACTTGCGAGATTCTTACTGGAGGAAACCCAGTGACCACACACTGATGCCGACAGTGTGACTCAAACCTTGGAGGCGAGAGTAACAATTGGATCTATTGGTAGCAGTGTCGAGGCCTTACGACGTCATCCATGCCATGAATTAACTAATCATGACGGGATTGACTGTATTAGGCAAGGAACGTGGTTCATCCAGGGGATGATACCGTATTTCACTTTTCGGGAAAGGAGAAATCTTTGCATCTTTGCCGTACGTTAAGGAGAAAGGGGAAAGTAGTAGCCGATGCCCTCAGCAGGAGGACGGGAATTCAGCTACTTGAGGAGGCGACAGAGCAGCTAGTCTCTTTGTAGATATCCTTCGTGGATAGAGATGGAGGAGCCTTCCTCCAGTCTCTCACAATCACCCCTCCTCTACTGTAGCGGGTCAGAGGGGAACAGCGTGAGGACACTGACTGTGAGACACGACGTGCACAGATATCCTCGGGACGGGCACCTGATGGTTTCTCCCTTGGAGCAGAGCATGCCATCCTTTTTAGAGGACGTACCATGGTACCAGTCGTTTTGCGAGAGGAAGTGCTGAGAGAGTTTCACACCTCTCCTTTGTCGGTACATCCTGGAGTGGCAAAGATGTACCAGGACCTCAGACGACAGCACTGGTGGCCGAGCATGAAGAAGGCAGTAGCAGAGTTCGTTTCTCGATGCCTCACCTGCCAGCAGGTAAAGGCGGAGCATCAGGTACCAGCAAGCTTGGTACAGCCCTTGGAGGTTCCGGAGTAAAAGTGGGACGGCATATCTATGGACTTCGTGACTGGACTTCCATGCACTTCCAGAGGTCACAACTCCATATGGGTGATTGTTGACCGACTCACCAAGTCGGCACACTTCTTACCCATCAGAGAGCAGAGCTCAGTGGAGAGCTTGGGACATCTCTACGTTCAGGAGATTATGCGGCTCCACGGTGTGCCATCATCTATCGTCTCCGATCTAGATTCTCGCTTTACTTCCCGGCTTTGGAAGGGGTTACAGGAGGCATTCGGGACGCAGCTGCATCTGAGCACAGCCTTTCACCCTCAGACGGATGGTAAGACGGAGAGGACCATTCAGACTCTCGAGGACATGTTCCACGCATGTGTCCTCGACTTTGGTCGTAGCTGGGAGGACCACCTACCCTTGGTGGAGTTTGCGTACAACAACAGCTACCACTCCACCATCGGGATGGCACCGTACGAGGCGTTGTACGGCCGACCTTGTAGATCTCCTTTGTGCTGGACAGACCCTGGGGAGTCATCACTTGTGGGACCGGAGATGGTTCAGGCCACGACAGAGAAGGTCCAGGTCATCCAGGAGCGGATGAGGACAGCTCAGAGCCGGCAGAAGTCATACGCTGACAGGAGGCGGAGGCCACTAGAGTTCGAGGATGGTGACCACGTCTTCTTGCGGGTCTCACCTCGATGTGGTATTCGGAGATTTGGCCGAGGCGACAAGTTATCTCCGCGCTTCATCGGACCCTTCCAGGTCCTCAGCAGGGTTGGCGAGGTGGCTTATCGTCTAGCTCTACCACCTCAGTTGCACCGGGTGCACGACATCTTCCACGTATCTCAGCTGAGGAGATACGTGCATGACCCGATGCACATCATTGACCATGGGGAGCTTGACGTTGACGATGGGGCGACTTTTACGGAGGTCCTGGTGGAGATAGAGGATCGACAGGAGCGGGTCCTACGTGGGCGATCGATTCCTCTTGTGTGCATCAGATGGCAGCACGAGAATCTCCAGGAGAGCACATGGGAGCGGGAGGCTCAGATGCGTGCTCAGTACCCTCATTTGTTCCCTAGTTTTTGATGTATCTTTACGGGGACGTAAAGCCCTGAGGTGGGAGTAATGTAAAGACC
The DNA here is from genome assembly GCA_963277665.1 of Viscum album. NCBI lineage: Eukaryota > Viridiplantae > Streptophyta > Magnoliopsida > Santalales > Viscaceae > Viscum > Viscum album. The sequence goes on along the minus strand of OY728130.1, from coordinate 617,684,175 downwards.
CGTAAAATTCAAGGGAAATTTTTTCTTAATTTTATTTGGAATTTTACAAGAGTTCGGTTTCTGAAGGCACCTGATTCCGAGGCCCGGAGTGCCCGGAATTAATTTCCGAAGTTTGGCTCGGGTACGTTCAGTGAACGAACGAGTGGGAATTCCTAACTTTTGATCCGGTGCTCGGAATTGAAATACGAGGACACTGATGAACTCGCATCGCCAATATTACTTTAAGGAGACCTTTTCTAAAGTTGCGTTTATTGCGGTACGAAAGTTAGTTTTTGGGAGAATTATAAAAAGTTGAATAAAAATGTGGAACACTTTTTATTTTTCTTACTTGTTGGTTAACTCCTCTCAAAGGAAGTTAAAGGTGGGACCCACATCCACTTAACCTCCCTTGGGAGGATTAAGTGTGGTGGGGCCCACATGAAACCCAACCTTCCATCTCCTCTCAAAACTCCTTTAACCCCTCTTTAAGTGACATGACAACTTGTTTTTAATTTGGAGTTATTTTATTTGAATTTCAAACCTTTGAAATTCAATTTGTTAAGTTTGTGAATAAAATAAGACTCTATCTTATTTTGTTGGGTTAGAACTCTCTAGCCTTCTTGAGAGGATTTTGGGAGCTCCTTCTTCTTCTTCAACCTTGACGAAGAACGCGAAGAACCTTCAAGCTCCGACGAAGAACGCCGCTCCTCTCATCTTCATAGCCCGTTGTTTCCGAAGATTGACGGCGTCTTCTGTGTTAACGAAAAGGAACGCCGCTTCCTCCTCGGACTTCCTTCATCGACTTACGAAGATTCGCCATCGACGTACCTCTTCGTCATCGGATTTGACGAACGTTTACCGCGACGCCCGACCTCCGCGACGTTGTCTTCCGCGGGTCGTTGACGATCTTCGAACTTGAACACAAGGTAGGGGTTGTTGTTGGTTATTTTTCCTTCTCGTTCTTGGTTCTAGCATGATAGTCTTGTGGATAATTATTTAAGAGTTATCATCTAATGAGAGGGGGGTCAGACCGCACAAACACGGCCGAATTCCCCCTCCTTTGTTTGTGATGATTATTATTTTCCTTGCGGATGAACGAGATGGCGTGGTGCCGTCGCACCACGCGGGAATCGCAAGGCTATAATCGCGCAACACCATCGCGCCGCGCCACGGAAAGTTTATCATGAACGCGACGCCATCGCGCCGCGTCGAAGGGAATCGAAGGCGCCGCGGCCGGAGCGGGGTCGCGGCGGAGGGGCGCGGTGCCGTCGCACCGCGCTGGACGACGAACACCGCGGCCGATTCCGGGCCGCGGCGGAATGAGAAGACCGGCGGCTCGCCGGGCCGCTGGTGTCAGAAGCCGGGAGGGGACCGGCCTTGCCGGTCCCGTTGCGGAAGGACCGGCCGGCCATGTCGGGCCGGCCGGAAGGGAGGTGCCAGAATTAATTCCCCCGGCTGGCCACAAGAAGGCCCCCCACGTGGGGGGGGGGGGGGGTGGCGGTTCAAAAAGGGGGGGAAGCGCCCCCCCACCCCCGTTTTTCCAAACAGAAGCCCCCACGAGGGGGGCCGGTTTGTCCAAAAGTCGCGGCTTTTAGCCGCGCCGTCAGCTGGGAAGCGGGGGCCATGCCCCCCGCGTGCTGCACCCGTGCGGCGCCAGGCCGCACCGCCGCCGGCCGGGCCGCGCCTCCGCGCCGGACCGCGCTGCCGCGCCGCCGCGCCGGACCGCCGCCGGCCGGGCCGGCTCGGGTCGACCCGGTTCGGGCCGACCCAGGGGGGTCGGGCCGGGTCGGCCCGGACCCGGACCCCCCGTTTTCTAGACGATTTCGGTCTTTTGGCCATAACTTGAGCCACGAACCTCTGATCGACGAACCGTCAGAGGCAATGCGATCCTTGGAACGAGACGGTCGTTTCAGTATATCGAACTCAAAGTTTCGGAATACTTTATGTTCGGCCGGGTTGGTTCGTACACGAAACCAACCGGGCCCTCGGAGCGGAAACACTCATATCTTGAGCTACGGACATCCGATTGACGTGCCGTCAGCTTTGTTGTGTTCCTATTAGTGAGACGGATCTTTTGGAATAATCCGCCCGAGGTTTTGACGCAGGTGGAGTATGGTCGGGTTGGTTTTGCCTTTAAAACCAACCGGGCCCCTGGGACGAAAAAGCCAATAACTCTCAGACCGGGCGTCCGATCGACACGCCGTCTGTTGCGTTGAGACCCCGATGATGAGACGGTCCTTTGAGATTCTTCTTCGTGGGACTTTGAGATACTTGGAGTATCGACTAGTAGCTCGTGGAGTGGACCCTCCCGGAGACGAGCGTGCGGAGTACGGAGACCGGGTAGCTGACTGAGACCCGACGACTGCTGATCGGATGACCCGGTGTGTTACAGAGGTGCACTTGGTTGTAGCGGCACAGGGGTGCGCTTGGTTGTAGCGGAAGACCCACGACAGAGGTGCACTTGGTTGTAGCGGCACATGGGAGTGCTTGGTTGTAGCGGCAGACCCACGACAGAGGTGCGCTTGGATATAGCGGCACATGGGAGCGCTTGGTTGTAGCGGCAGACCCACGACAGAGGTGTGCTTGGTTGTAGCGGCACAGGGGTGCGCTTAGTTGTAGTGGAAGACCCACGACAGAGGTGCGCTTGGTTATAGCGGCACATGGGAGCGCTTGGTTGTAGCGGCAGACCCACGACAGAGGTGCCCTTGGTTGTAGCGGCACATGGGAGCGCTTGGTTGTAGCGGCAGACCCAAGACAGAGGTGCGTTTGGTTGTAGCGGCACATGGGAGCGCTTGGTTGTAGCGGCAGACCCACAACAGAGGTGAACTTGGTTGTAGCGGCACATGGGAGCGCTTGGTTGTAGCAGCTGGCCCGCGGTACTCGTCAGGAGGAGCACCTCAGCAGTCTTAGGTTAGTGAGCAGTACCTCGGAGTTATGACAGGACCACTGTACACTCCAGAGACGGAGCTCTTCAAAAGTTACGGTTTCGATAATGAAAATCCTGGTTTGAGCTGAGACTTTTGACCTTTGTGTTTACCTCATGATTGAGATGGGTCACTTGATAACTTAGGTATATGTATGGGTATATAACTGAGTAGTAGTTATCCGTTGATTTCATGACCTTTGTGTTTACCTCATGATTGAGATGGGTCACTTGATAACTTAGGTATATGTATGGGAATATTACTAAGTAGAGGTTATCTGTTGAGATATTCTTTGTGGTTATCCTTGTTGGTTTAGTGAGACCTTGAGGGTCTCGGGATCTCTACTGAGTATCGTTATACTCACCCATGCACGGGCTATGCCCGCACCTCATTGTGTTGGTTGCAGACGACGGGAAATGCTGACAGAGGCCGAGTGCTCGAGGACTGGACAATACCCAGAGGTGGACATGACGACGAAGCGGTACCCAGAGGTGGACCACTGGGCGGGACATACTCGGAGCGGACGGCGGGACCCGAGGAGCAGAGGAGCTATCTGTACCCACCCTTCAAGTGGGATTTCTAGTGGACAGCTCGGCATACCAGCTTTACTTTTCAGTTGTTGTTTTCCCTTTCGAGTTGTACTTTACAGTTGGGCTTGTATTTCCGGCCCCTTTTTACTTTCCGCACTTACTGTTGTATTCAGTGTTTACTTCTTCCGCTTGTACTCTATGTGATTGTTTACTTTACAAAGGCAATGCCTTCCCTTTTACCGGGATTTACGCCTTGGTGCTAGTCGCCAGCCCCTGGCCTATGGAAGGTGGGCCTGGGGTAGTCACGGCACGGACCCCGAGGGCGGGTCGTGACAATCACTAACATGGTCTCTAGACAAATATCTATAGCTTGTGGTCTACTATCCCTTAAAAACATAGGGGGATGCTGCTATTGGAACACCCATGTCAACTCATCCATAGTCAAGTCTAGCTATGGCGATCCTTGGATTGTCCACATATATCGAAATAAACCCTCTCAGAACTATGCCTTAACACCTGTGTCCAGAACAGCCTCAGGTGCCTCTAAAAAAGGATCAATCGGTAGCCCGTAGCCCACCATCTCTGAAGTATGGTCATCGCCTCCCTCGCGGTGTACCACTAGAGGTTATCATGGAGGAATGTTTCTACAATTCCAAATGCACACATCGGGAAAGAACAACATCAATGAACAATGCTCAAAGCATAGGAAAGGTCAAAACCCTCCTAGAAACCATGTCCAACCCACAACCTACTCCTAAATCTAGGACTTTATAAGGAATATACATCGAACCACTAGAAACTATGCCTCTTTCACACTCAAAAGTTGGTCTAGGTTAAGTCTTTATCCATCATTCAAGTTCCAATTTCTATGTCACATTTAGTTATTCCATAAATTCCACCAAGGATTGACCAATTTATGAATCCATGAGGACCCATAACACCTCATGAACCCAAAACATGGATCTCATTCAAACGAGACATATAAATTTAATTTAAGCATTATCATTTCACTAGTGCGTCATTTCCCAATTCATAAGGTCCAATACTCCTTAATAATTTAAAGATGGAGTCACCCATCTACAAATATTACACCCAACTAACATAAAATTAGGAACAAATATCACATCACCTATCACAACAACATGAAATATCTAATGTATCCTAGATGGCATGGAATAATGCTTGGAAATTGATTCTAACAAGTGTCTATATGATACATGAGATGGCACACCCTCATCTCATTGGGTTGAAACTGAAATAGAACCCACAATTCCATCAATAGTAATAGAAAAAATAAAGTGCATCACCTAATGGTGAAAGAGAATCAATTGTAATAGTAAAAATCTAAAAAATCAAAACTAAATTTGAGGAAATTTGGATTTTCCCTATGCGTGGGGTAGATACTCCCAAGCAACTTTTATTACCAAACTTCATTTCCTTCCTATCCCTATCTAATGACCACAAACAGTAACTCAAACTAGAAAAAACTTATCTGATACCACTTTGTAACATCCCAGACCTAAATGCCACCGGAAATGGTGCCCCTAGCCCGGTGTGTCACAAAACCCCAAGAGCATCTCCCCAAACCCCAGAGGCTGCCGAGTAGTTTTGAGGGCCTAGGTGAGTTAGTGGGGAGACTATTCCCTCATTACCAGAGTATCACAGTGGAAGTAAAAACATACTGTAAATAGCATCAGTGAAATAAACAAGAGTCAACTGAAAGTAAGGCAAGGAAGACAGAAATACATAACAGTAACCAAAAGTGTCTCATGTACAAAATGATGTGGATGATACATGTAACTAGAAAGAATACAAATAAGGTACATGGAAATTTAATATAGTATATGTCCTAGAAAGAACAAAATACCAAAAAGGTATCCTAGCATCACAAGCCTCATCTTGGTCATATGCTCCCCTGCTCCAAAGCCACAGTCAAAAAACTGTACCTGGGATCTTTCCCCTATAATCACTTGAAACAATATAATATGTTCGGTTCCCCAAGGAGGCCCAAACATTGTGTGAGATAAATATCCCAGCAGGAAACCACCTATGTCTATAATGTTCTAAAAGAAATATACAAAGTTATAGTTAGTGTAAACAATAGGTAAAGTAAGTGTGTATGACCATGAAAAAAGTATATAGTAGTAAGTAAAACTAACCAAACCTCAATGCTACCTAAAAAAGAGTCTACTACTAATAAGGCAGCTAAAAGAAAAGTAAAAAAGTCACACATCCATGCCTAATAGTGATGTAAAAAATCCCACAGCCACACCGTATAATGAAGTATAGACCGCAAGGGGTGGATACAAGGTTTTATTTACCAAGTCATCCAAGTAATAAATCTAGACCATGGAGGGCCGAATCCAAGGAGCTTGTCCAAGGCATCCCATCGGTTCCCATGGGTGTCCTCAGTGGAAACTCGGTTAGGCACTTGTTAAGGTCCTATGAGCATGGAAATATCAAGTCCTATACAAGCCCAAGCAATATGGATCCACGAGGTAGCAAGGCCCGAGCCATCCCACGGAATCAAGACCCAAGGGGCAGAGTAAACCCAAGGCATCCACTACTGCGTTCTAGATCCATGTAGATCATTCCACGACATTGATCAACCATTTTTTCAAGCATTGAATCATTAAATTTAAACAAACATTCCATGTGAGTATATCCACTCACATCATCCTGCACAAGCAACGAGTGTACCTAGTCATGAAAACCATTTATCAATTACAAACATATTGGCCTACCCTCCCATATAACTCATTTAACATGGAATTATGATTTTATATAGGTATACCCACCCATATAATCCATTGAACAATCCCATTTAAATTAAACAATCATGGAATAACTAAATATAACAAGGCAAGGAGGTGGTGAATCTCCTAAGAAAGTTATTCAACTATCAAGGCACTAACGAGATTCCTATAACTAGGAAAGCATAAGAACACTCCCCTTGGGCAGTTTATAAAGGCATAAACGTGTTATTTCTTTATGGTGCACCCCTTGTGTGACCCTGGATCATGTAATGGGTGCCAACACACCTAAATGAAATGTACAAGCATCCACAATAGGTCAGACTATGCCTATGGGAAGAAACATGCTAAAAAATGAGGCCTCGTCGGAAGGTACTTCAGGCATAAAAATGGAAGAATGCTCGGAAAGTACCTAAAAAGACGAAAGAAATTATATACCACCTACCTTACCTCAGTAGTATATAGCTCATCCAGTATCAAGTCCTGATTAGCCTTGTTTTTGAAGAAATATGACGAATAGGTGAAGAATAAGATATTAGGGTATATGTTCCAAAATACAAATAGTGAAGTCATTATTCTAATGAATCAATAACGATTAAAAGGGAATAGATTACATACCAGAGTAGTTCCAACAAAATTGAAGACATAAGAATCAGAGTTTGAACAGATTCTAACCTGAAAAACTAGTTCAGAGGTGTTTTCGGTTCCAAAAAACAAAAGGAAACTGTTCTGTTTGTCAAAAATGATTATAATGCCTCTTTTATATAATAAAACATTAGTAATGTACACGATATATAGGCCAAGTACATTGGGTGTGCTTCCCTTTTTTAGGAACTAGACATGCTACACGTCATGACGGGCCAATACATGATGTGTTCTAGAAGTACACAATGTGTAGGCCAAGTACACAATGTGTACCTATCCTGAAGCCAGCTTTCAGCCTATTTTCACCTTTCTTTCCCAAAAAAATCCAACCAGACCATGGCCTATTTTATGGTCTAATCCAAAAAATAATGTAAACAACATTTAACTCGAAAGGAATGATTTGTACCACAAGAAAGGCCTACGATCTTACAATACCTACCTCAAATGGAGGAACCATGTTGCTTTCGATGAAATCTACCGTAAAGGAACTCATATGAGGGTTTACAACTAATAGAAACTAAAATCCCCATATCATTTTAATAACAACCTATAAAATAATCCAAAAAATTCCACTAGGTTTAGATGAACTTGTAGAGGAATATATAAAACCAATAGAAAGATAAGAGAAGTTCATACATATTAAACATAGTGAAGAACACTAAGAAACCAACTTAAATCCACCAAAGAGGTGCATATAAGAAAGAAAGAGACCCATGTTAGGTTTTTGGGTTAATAGGGATGAATGGGGAGGCTCGAGGTGTAATAACCCCATTAAAAAGAATAGAAAGAGAAAATTGTAACACTCGAGATTTTTTTATGAGAAATATTTTGTTTTTATTTTATATACATCATCAAAGAAATCTTTCACTACACACAACACTATCTTGACTTGCATTACATGAAACCACAGCCTTCCTCGGTATCTTGCGTTGTATGCAATAGCGAGTTTCACAAAACAACGATATGCTATTAAAATATTATTAAAACTAGCCGTTATAAATTGTAATACGCACTTTTTTTAAGTTTTATAAATTTTATCTTTGAAAATGGACTTCATTTTTGGATTCGGAATACCGAAATTATCCTAGGGTAAATTTTTGGTATTTTTCTGAAAACTTTCAATTTTTGATGAATAGTGAAAACACTCGGTTACTATTTAAAAACTGACCTTTTTTTAAATAATTATTTATTTTAATTAAATTTATTTTTGGTCAAAATTGATAATTAATACCTATATAAGTTCAATGTAATTAACTGGTGTCATTGTATAATAATTTTAAATATATAAAAATTTTATTGAGCTTTTCACCGTCTTTTACCCACCTCCTAGGAGAGTTTGAAAATTTACATAAAACATAATTTTACCACTTCTATGAGTAAAATTTAGAAAAATCCGAGAGACATGGTGAACATAAAGGAGTAAAATGTGGTTCAATAAGATAAAAATAATTTTTGATGAATAGTAACTTTTTACTTTTATTTACCACGATTAAAAGTAAATAGGGTAATTAAGGGTAAAAATGGTATTATTAATACCCTAACACATGTCCTAATTATATTGGATAAGTTTAATTAGACTAAAAACAACCTTAGGAATCAAATATGACCATTTAGGTCCACTTGGATTAGATTAGGACATTTTTTATTATTTTATTTAAAGAAGAATTAAAATAGTTAAAATCAAAGTTTAATAACTAAAACATTTTTAATATAGGGTTATAAATAAGATAAATTCGACTATAAATATTAATTATAAAGATAAAAATATTCCCTGTATAATGGTGTTTTATTTATAATTTTTAGACTTTAAATAATTTAATTTATTTATGACCTAATGATGATGCAGTAATTAACTTATTAAGGAAATATTAACATAATTGATATTATAAATAACCAAATAAATGTAATTTGAGACTTTTTAAGAATTACACTAATTTTATAGGGTAATATGACATATTATTATTGATTTAATTAACTTTTTTTGAACTAATAATGCTGTTATGATTTTCACAAAAATCAATTACCAAATAGTGTCAAAATGGACATAAAATAGTTTTTAAAACAAATATTATATTATTAAATGTTTTTTTATTCCTAAAAGTCTAAGGTTTGGTCAAATGACTCAGATAAGATTATATATATTAATAATGAACAAATTGGGGTTCTTTTGGCTTGTTATAGTATGTTTATTAACCTTATAGTGTAAGAAAACAAGAAGACACAGTAAAAGTGAAATTATTTAACTTAAAGTTAAATCTAAATGATAAGGTTAAAATAGAAACCTAAACATGTATAAATTCTATTGGATGAGACTATTTCGACCCATACCCACCTTATGTTCTAAATAAATAAATTTGGAGCTATTAAAAACCGAATATGACTTTATAATAAAATAATATTTTTTGTTTTTCCAAAGGTGCCCCTCTCCTCCCTTATAAAAGGGCACCTCCTCCCTCTCCTCCTCACACCACTTTGAACCTTCAAGCTCGTCCAAAACCTGAAAATTTCTATTCTACACTTCCCTAGAAACATACTAGAGGTCTTGGTCTTCTTCAAAGACAATCTTTAGTTCCCTAAGAGGAGGTTAAGAAGAGGCGCTTCAAAGAAGAGGTAATGTTCGTTACCGATTCTGTCAACTTTATTTCTTATTCCACTTCTTCTTATTTAGTTGTTTCATTATGAAGTAATAACATCAGTATCACTCATATACTGATATGTTATTATAAATATGAAAAAACCCTATTTCACATTCTATCCATCCTACGGAAAATGAAATCACCACGCGTGCGTACGTACGGAATACCATCTCCACGCCGTGGTGTAATCTGTTTTCCATAAACACCTTACTTGGATGGGTATAATGGTGTAAGGAATAGATATATATGATTATTCTAAATTGATATTGATTCTGAAATAGTATAAATACACTCCAATATAATTCCATGATCATGGGAACGATATCATCGCTCGTGCGTACGTACGGAATACCGTCTCCACGATGTGATGCGACTCGTTCTACATGATCTTCATTACATAATTATTATATAAATAAATTGAATGAATAAATATGATATATATTACAATAATACCATTCTGTAAATGAGGTATCTATAACCTAAAAAGAATAATAAGAATTTATTCGACAAAACACGCATAAGAACAAAAATCAATAAAACACCCGAATAACAAGTAGCAAGGAAATATTACTTGTACGAAGCTAAGAATATGACCATATATGATATCATAACAATGAGTATGATTCTTTAATAAGTCAATAACATTATTTAAATCATTATACAGGAGGTTCGTACACGTACGAAGCAAATCGAACCTAAGGTAAGGGAAAATATCACAATCTCATTTTTATCCGAGATTGTTTATACTTTGGTATTTACTGGGGTGTATTTATCATCCACATCCATGTTTCCTCAATATGTAATATTATTTCCATCCACCTACAATTTTTTAAATCCAATTTTACCGATTGGTGCGTTTTTAGTAAAAGATATGAAAGGAATCTTTTTTCGTTTTTAGTACGAGGTACTTTTTGACTTTTCCGACCAAAGTTCGAGAAGAATGTTTTTTTTAACTTATACGACATGAATGGATTTTTATGATTTCATAGAAAATTATATCCATGAAGATTCTTTTACAAGTTTTCAAGTTAATTTTTAATCAACTTCTTTTAGTTTAAAATTTTATGACATGTTAAGAAAGGAAAAATGTTTTTGAAGTAGAAAGGTTATTTTTTTCAAGAATAGAGTTGAAGCATTTTATCAAAATTATTTTCCATCTAAAATAATATAGGGTTCTATTTATATCCCTACTTTTACATTTATTTTTTTATGTTATGATGGAATTATTTTTATTAATTCCTTTTATCTTATATGATTTATGTTATGATGGCATGATGCTTAAGAATCTCATTTTTATTACATGGGTTATGCTATGATGTATGATTTATGATTTTGTGGCACACATAAGAATGATTTAATTATGAGATGGGTGGGACATATATATCCCTCCAATGCATTGGGTAAAGATTTATATCTCATGAGATAGGCATGGTTGGAACGGAAGGTTAATCCAGTTCAGTGATACAGGACTGAAACGAGGAGTGAACTCGGTTCAGAAATGGACTTTGTCCACTAAGATATTCTTGACAATGAGTCTTAACTAATAATAAATGATTCTATATGATTATGTGTGTATGACACAAAGTTTTATTTTTTAATTTATGATTATTGGGATTACATTTCACTACTATGATTTATCCCATGTTATGATATTATGATTTCTTTTGCAGGTTAAGATTTTCAAAATGGTATGTTCTTATGAATATGATATTTCCTTTGTTTACCCTTACTGATCATTTGAGATCACCCTTTTGTATGTTTTCTTTCCCCAGGTCAAGAAGAAGGTTATTAAGTAGGATATGACAAAAGGGACTGTAGATATGATGAAATAAATGGGAGACAATGTAGATGATTTATGAACCAGTTGTTTATGTTTCCCAGTTTCTAAAGACATTATACCTATACGATCCTTTTATGGTTTTGTTATATGTTGTAATATGTGTGCTTCAATTTTGAAGTAATAACACTGTATGTAAAGTATGGGTCGTTATAGTTGGTATTAGAGGAAGGGTATAGTCAACCTTTGGGAACTAGGATGTGAAAGCCTTAGTAAGAACCCTAAGGATATATCTAAACATAGAACACAATCATAGTGTTTTATAAATGGCCATGAACAACCTATGATAAGACCTTAAGAGTGATATTTTATTCTTTATTATGTGGTTTTCCTATTATAATTACTGTTGCTCACACTATTCTTATTGGATTTATTAAATGGCTGGAACCCGAAGGAACCGTGTTAATGCTAAATGCGTTGGGCAATGAAACGATTGTCCCTCTAAGAAACCAAACGTTATGGGACCTAGAGTGAAAAATCTTGTAGCCATGCTCACACAACTTTCTCAAGCTTTGAATCATGCAGGAGTTACAAACGAGCAAAGGAAGGAGCAACATTCTGTTGAATCCATCATGAGGCAGCATCCACCCTAATTTAGCGGGTCTACTAATCCATTAGTTTATGAACAATGGATCATTACCAATAAAAAGTTATTTTCAGTTCTACAATGTTCTGAGCATGATAAAGTCATCTTAGCAGTGTATTGTTTGGAAGGTGATGCTGATCAACCATGGAATCTTATCAATAATATGAGGCAAAGAGATGAAATTGAGTCCATGGAATAGGACACGTTCAATAACTTATTTTTTAATAAGTACTTCTCTCGTATTCTTCGAACAAAGATGGAGAATGAGTTTCTTGAACTGAAGCAAAAGTATGATGAATCTTTTGGTACCTACGAAGAAAATTTTACAAGACTTGCAATGTACGCTTCTGGGATTATTATCCAACCTGAGAGTAATATCGATTGATTCTTTAGTGGCTTAAAACCAAGTCTTCGAAGGGTGTTATCCATAAGGGACTTAAATAGCTACGAGGAAGTCGTCCGATGTGCTCTCAAGGTTGAGATAGAGATTGGACTAACCCATCAGTCATATGGGTTTTATAAGAAGAGGAAAATGGAATTCAAATGTAAATCTAAAGAGCACACTAAAAAGAAGATGAGTTTTCCCTTATGTTCAAAGTGTGGAAAGAAACATGGAGGGAGTTGTCTTAAAGGGACAAGTAAATGTTTCAAATGTGTAAAAGAAGGTCATCGGGCATTTGAATGTCACAATGATGGGAATAAGATGTCTAGTGATGCGAACAAAGAAAAGGCTACACAGAGTTCACCTCCTACACTTCAATGTTACAAGTGCAAGGAAATGGGGAATTATGCTAATCAATGCCCTAATCCAAGGGTTGTTGATGATGATCTACTTAAACAAACTCTTAAGGATAAAGACAAAGGAAAGTCACATGCAATTTCTATCAGCGATGTGGAGTACAATAACGAAGTGGTGAAAGGTACACTTACCATCCACTATAAAGTAGAATATGTTTTATTTGATTTTGGATCCACCCACTCTTTTATTTCTGAAGAATTTTCTATGGGTATCGTCGTATTACCTCAATAATTAGATGTTGAGTTAGCTGTGACAACCCCTAATGGCACAACAGTCGCATCAAAAGTTTATAATTCTTCTCCGATTGATGTTTTTGGGAAAGTGCTTCCTGAAAATCTTGTGATCCTTCCTATAGTGGAATTTTATGTGATTCTTGGCATGGATTGGCTTTCATTATATGGAGCTCATATCAATTTACAAATAAGGGAATTCACATTTCATATTCCAGATCACTCTATGATCGTCTATCGATGCAAGGATGAACATAACCTTCCAGTGGAAATTTATTCCATCTTATGGGTCTTGATTCCACTAAATGAAGTTTATTTATCTCAAATGGTTGGAGAAAAACTCACGATTAAAAATATGCCCATTGTACGAGAGTTTGATGATTTCTTTTTAGAGGAATTGCATGTTCTTCCACCAAATTGTGAAGTTGAGTTTTCAATAGAACTCGTACCGGGTGCTTTAACTATTTCAAAGACACCTTATAGAATGGCCCCAATTGAGTTGCAGGAATTGAAGAAGCAACTCCAAGAGAATATTGATAAGGTATTCATACACCCTATGCGTCACCTTGGGGAGCACCTGTTCAGTTTATTAAGAAGAAAGATGGACCAATGAGACTATGCATTGATTATTGAGAACTTAACAATATCACTATCAAGAACAAATTTCCTCTCCCATGCATTGATGAATTATTTGACCAACTACACGGAGCTCAATACTTTTCCATGATTGATCTTCATTTAGGGTATCATCAATTAAGGGTTAAAACGGATGATATACTAAAGACGGCCTTCTGTACAATGTATGGACACTATGAATTTATAGTGATGTCATTTGGTCTTACTAATGCCCCTGCTATCTTCATGGATCTAAGGAATAGAGACTTTAGAGACTATCATGATCAGTTTTTGGTAGTCTTTATAGACGATATTCTTGTCTATTCAAAGAGCAATGAAGAACATGAAGATCACTTGAGAATTGTATTGAAGACCCTGAGAAAGGAGAATCATTATACCAAATTTAACAAGTGTTAATTTTGGCTTCAAAAAGTTTCATTTTTGGGTCACATAATCTCAAAAGAAGGGATATCTGTGGATCCAGCAAAAATAGAGGTTATCAAAAGATGGTCGAGACCAACAACAGTAACCGAGATCTGATGTTTTCTTGGTCTGGCTGGATATTATCAACGTTTTGTGAAATATTTTTCACGATTATCTAATCCACTCACCAGGTTGACTCGAAAAGGATTTAAGTTCGTGTGGACGGAGGAATGTGAAGAGACTTTCAAGGAGTTGAAAAGAAGGTCATACAGTGTACCTGTGCTCACACTGTCATGTAGTGGAGAAAGGTTTGTGATCTATAGTGATGCATCCAAGAATGGATTTGGGTGTTTTCTCATGAAAAATGATATAGTGATAGTTTATGTCTCATGACAGTTGAAAATCCATTTTCAAAATTACCCAACTCATGATTTGGAGTTAGCTGCGGTAATCTTTTCATTAAAGATTTGGAGGCATTATCTTTATGGTGAAAGGTGTGATATTTATACTGATCATAAAAGTTTAAAGTATATTTTCACACAAAAGGAGCGTAATATGCGTCAAAGAAGATGGTTAGAGCTGATTAAGGATTACGACTGCTCAATTAATTACCACCCTGGGAAAGCAAACAAGGTGGCAGACGCATTAAGTCGACAAGACCATGCTAGCTTATCCCTGATGAGGATCACAAAAGATCCAATATTTATGGATTTACAAAGGATGGATCTTGGAATTATAATGGAAGGGGAAAAATCTTATATTTCTCAAATGAATGTTCAAACATCTATACATGTGAAGATTAAAGAGGCACAGAAAGAATATGTAGAGTTACAAAAGAAGGTGAGAAATGTTCCTGAATTCAACCTTGATTGTGATGGGATAATAAAGTTCAGAAATCGGGTTTGTCTTCTTCCCATCGCAGAATTAAAGAAGGAGCTGCGGGATGAGGCTCATAGTTCGTCATTATCTATTAATCCTAGAATCACGAAGATGTATAGGGACATAAAAGATTAATTCTGGTGGGATGGCATGAAAAGATATGTTGATGAATACGTCTCTCGATGGTTGGGTTGTCAGTAAGTTAAAGCTGAGAGACAGAAGTCTA
This sequence comes from Viscum album, assembly GCA_963277665.1. Taxonomy (NCBI): domain Eukaryota; kingdom Viridiplantae; phylum Streptophyta; class Magnoliopsida; order Santalales; family Viscaceae; genus Viscum; species Viscum album. The sequence continues at coordinate 617,669,113 of OY728130.1, read as the reverse complement.
AGGGGATGTTAGAACCACTACCCATACCCGAATGGAAATGGGAAAACATCACTATGGAAATTGTCACCATACTTCCTAAAACATCCAAAGGCTATAATGCTATTTGGGTCATAGTTGATCGTCTTACAAAGTCAGCACACTTCATTGTAATTAGGAAGGATTTATCTCTTCATCAGCTTGCAAGGATATATGTAAAGGAAGTTGTAAGATTTCATGGAGTACCACTTTCCATTATATCTGATCGGTATCTGAGGTTTACCTCAAAGTTCTGGCGAATTCTTTATCATAATCTAGATACAGAGTTGAGTTTCAGCACTGCTTATCATCCTCAGACAGACGGTCAGTCTGAGAGAACAATTCAAACTCTAGAAGATATGTTAAGAGCTTGCTATATGGATTTCAAAGGTGGTTGGGATCAACACCTACCTTTGGTGGAATTTTCTTATAATAATAGCTTTCACTCCAGTATTCAGATGGCTTCTTATGAATCTCTCTATAGAAAGAAATGCGGATCTCCAACTTTCTAGGATGAAGTTGGGGAAAGAAAGCTATTGGGACCTGATCTTGTTGATGAGATGACAGAAAAGGTCAGATCTATTCAACAACACATGAGAGCAGCTCAGAGTTGACAAAATATTTATGCCGACAACCGGAGAAAAGACATATTGAAGTGGGTGATAAAGTGTTCTTACGAATATCTCCTTGGAAGAGAGTAATGAGATTTGGAAAGAAGGGAAAGCTAAGCCCTAGATATATCGGTCCTTTCGAAATACTGGATTGTGTTAGGAAGGTAGCTTACCGATTGGCGCTTCCATCGAATCTCTCTCAAGTTCACGATGTGTTCCGTGTATCTCTCCTAAGAAAGTACATACCTGATCCTTCAGATGTACTCAGCTCAGAAGTTGTACCGCTGGAGCAAGATCTTTCTTATGAAGAAAAGCTGATAGAGATTCTGGATCGTAGCGAAAAAGTTCTATGGAACAAGACCACTATCTTGGTGAATGTTTTATGGAGGAACTACCAATTAGAAGAAGCTGCATGGGAGCTTGAGGATATGATGAAGGAGAGGTATCCTCATCTGTTTGTTATAAAGTGACAAATTTCGAGGGTGAAATTCATTTTAAGGAGGGTAGAATGTAACACCCGAGATTTTTTATGAGAAATATATTGTTTCTATGTTATATACATCATCAAAAGAATATTTCACTACACACAACCCTAGCTTGTCTTTCTTTACATGCAACCACACCTTCCACGATAGCTTGCGTTGTACGCAATACCGAGTTTCACTAAACAACGATATGCTATTAAAATATTATTAAAACTAGCCGTTATGAATAGTAATACCCACTTTTTGAAATTTTATACATTTTATCTTTCAAAATGGACTTCATTTTGGGATTCGGAATATCGAAATTAGCCTAAGGGGAATTTTTGATATTTTTCTGAAAACTTTCAATTTTTGATGAATAGTGAAAACACTAGGTTACTATTTAAAAACTGACATTTTATTTAAATAATTATTTAATTTATTTAAATTTATTTTTTGTCAAAATTTATTCATAATACCTATATAAGTTCAATGTAATTCATTGGTGTCATTTTATAATAATTTTAAATATTTAAAAAATTTATTGAACTTTTCACCGTCTTTTACCCACCTCCTAGGAGAGTTTGAAATTTTACATAAAACATAATTTTACCGCTTCTGTGAGTGGAATTTAGAAAATCAGAGAGACACAGTTAACGTAAAGGAGTAAAATGTTGTTCAATAAGATAAAAATATTTTTTGGTGAATAGTAACTTTTTACTTTTATTTACCACGGTTAAAAGTAAATAGGGTAATTAAGGGTAAAAATGGTTTTATTATTACCCTAACACATGTCCTAATTCTATAGTATAAGTTTAATTTGACAAAAAATAACATTAGGAATAAAATATAAACATTTAGGTCCACTTGGATTTGATTAGGACATTTATTATTATTTTATTTAAAGAAGAATTAAAATAGTTAAAATCAAAGTTTAATAAGTAAAACATTTTTAATATAGGGTTATAAATAAGATAAATTCAACAATAAATATTAATTAGAAATCTAAAACGATTTACTACATAATGGAATTTTATTCATAATTTTTAGACATTAAATAATTTAATTAATTTATGACACAATGATGATGCAATAATTAACTTATTAAAGAAATATTAACATAATTGATATTATAAATAAACAAATAAATGTAATTTGAGACTTGTTAAGAATTAAAATAATTTTTTAGGTTAATATGATATATTATTATTGATTTAATTAACTTTTTTCGAACTAATAACATTGTTATGATATTCACCAAAATCAATTACCAAAGTGTCAAAATTGACATAAAATAGTTTTTAAAACAAATATTATATTATTAAATGTTTTTTTATTCCTAAAAATATATGTTTCGGCCAAATGACTTATATAATATTATATATATTAATAATTAACAACTTGGGGTTCGTTTGTCTTGTTATAGTAAGTTTATTAACCTTATAGTGTAAGAAAACAAGATGACATGGTAAAAGTAAAATTATTTATCTTAATGTTAAATCTAAATGATAAGGTTAAAATAGAAACCTAAACTTGTCTAAATTATATTGTATGAGAGGATTTCGACCCATACCCACCTTAGCTTCGAAATAAATCAATTTGGAGCTATTAAAAACCGAATATGACATTATAATAAAATAATATTTTTTGTTTTTCCAAAGGTGCCCCTCTCCTCCCTTATAAAAGGGAACCTCCTCCCTATCCTCCTCACACCACTTTGAACCTTCATGCTCGGAAAAACCCTTCCAATTTCTCTTCTCCACTTCCCTAGAAACATCCTAGAGGTCCTGGTCTTCTTCAAAGACCATCTTTAGTGCCCTAAGAGAAGATTAAGAAGAGGCGCTTTAAAGAAGAGGTAATGTTCGTTACCGATTTTTTCAGCTTTATTTCTTCTTATACTTCTTCTTATTTAGTTGTTTCAATATGAAGTAATAACATTAGGATCAATAATATACTTATATGTTATTATAAATATGAAACAACTCTATTTCACCTTCTATACATCCCACAGAAAATGAAATCACCGCACATGAGTACGTACAGAATACCATCTCCACGCCGTGGTGTAAACTGTTTTCCATCACCACCTTACTTAGATGGGTATAATGGTGTAAAGAATATATATATATGATTTTTTTAAAGTGATATTGATTCTGAAATAGTATACATGCACTCCAATACAATTCCACGATCATGGGAATGATATCATAGCTCGTGCGTATGTACAGAATACTGTCTCCACGATGTGATGCAACTCGTTCTACATGATCTTCATTGAATAATGATTATATAAATTAATTGAATGAATAAATATGATATATATTACACTAATACCATTCTTTACATGAGTTATCTATAACCTAAAAAGAGAAATATGAATTTATTCGACAAAACACGCATAATAACAAAAATCAATAAAACACCCGAATAACAAGTAGCAATGAAATATTACTAATAAGAAGGTAAGAATATGGCCATATATGATATCATAACAATGAGTAAGATTTTTTAATAAGTAAATAATATTATTTAAATCTTTATACAGGTGGTTAAGACATGTACGAAGCAAATCAGACCTAAGGTTAGGGAAAATCTCACAACCTCATTTTTATCCGAGATTGTTTATACTTTGGTATTTACTGGGGTGTATTTATCATCCACATCCATGTTTCCTCAATATGTAATATTATTTCCATCCACCTACAATTTTTTAAATCCAATTTTACCCATTGGTGAGTTTTTAGTAAAAGATATTAAAGGAATATTTTTTCGTTTTTAGTATGAGGTACTTTTTGACTTTTCCGGCCAAAGTATGAGAAGAATGTTTCTTTAACTTATACGGGATGAATGGATTTTTATGATTTCATAGAACATTTTTTCCATGAATTTTACTTTACAAGTTTTCAAGTTTATTTTTAATCAACTTCTTTTAGTTTAAAATTTTATGAAATGTTAAGAAAGGAAAAATGTGTTTGAAGTGGAAAGGTTATTTTCCTCAACAATAGAGTTCAAGCATTTTATCAAAATTATTTTCCATATAAAATAATATAGGGTTCTGTTTCTCTCCCTATTTTTACATTTATTTGATTATTTTATAATGGAATTATTTTTATGAAGTCCTTTTATCTTATATGATTTATGTTATGATGGCATGATGTTTAAGAATCCCATTTTTATTACATGGGTTATGCTATGATGTATGATTTATGATTTTGTGGAACCCATAAGAATGGTTTAATTATGAGATGGGTGGGACCTATATCTACCTCCAATTCATTGGGTTAAGATTTATATCTCATGAGATAGACATGGCTGTAATGGAAGGTTAATCTGGTTCAGTGATACTGGACTGAAACGAGGAGTGAACTCGGTTAAGAAATGGACTTTGTCCGCTAAGATAGCCTTGACAATGAGTATTGACTACTAAGAAATTATTCTCTATGATTATGTGTGTATGCCACAAAGTTTCCTATTTTAAGTTATTATTATTGGGATTACATTTCACTACTATGATTTATCCCATGTTATGATATTATGATCTTTTTTGAAGGTTAAGATTTTCAAAATGATATGTTCTTATGAATATGATATTTACTTTTTTTACCATTACTGAGCATTTGAGCTCACCCTTTTTTATGTTTTCTTTCCCCAGGTCAGGAAGAAGGTTATTAAGTAGGATATGCCAAAAGGGACTCTAGATATGATGAAATAAATAGGAGACAATGTAGATGATTTATGAACCAGTTGTTTATGTTTCCTAGTTTCTAAAGACACTATACCTATACGGTCCTTTTATGGTTTTGTTATATGTTGAAATAAGTGTGCATTAATTTTGAAGTAATAACATTGTATGTAAAGTATGGGTCATTATAAAAATACCCTCTTATGGTTAGGCCACACAGTTTTCTAAACCGAAAGTAAACCATACAGATCAGAGGAGGAAAACTCATAGGGAGGTAGGATAGTGAATATGTAATTGGATATATAGGGATAGGGGAAACACAAATGTGATAATTCTTGGTAGATATTATACTATTTGGGTGATGAATATTGATAAGGATATGCATCATGAATGATGAAGTAAAGTGATTGATATCTAATAGTGAGTTGATGTAACTTAAGGGGATGATGGAACATAAATTATTAAAGGGGTTTGGGGCCTATAGGCTATAAGGAACAATAATGTGAACAAGAAATAGGAACATGTATAGGATTGAAGTAAAAAAATCATGCATGAAAATTTTAAAAAAGGTGATGATTGAACTTTACCTTGTGGGATTCCAACAAGAAAAAAATTCCACTTAGTTATTACTATACCAGATTAGGGAAATTATGTTTTCTAATGTTAAAATAAAAGATAATATGGTTTTCACTAAATACCATGAAGACCACTGCATGATAGTTGTTTTAATCATATTCAATCCTATATTTCTATGAATGGTTGATTATCACTTAATCCATGAAAGGTTTTTAGCCTCTTCAGATATGGGAAATCATGAAAATTTTAGGTCATGAAAATGTTAGGTGAATACTCTATGCCACACATGAAACATGAACAAACCCTCTCTTTCCATATTTTTCTGAAACAACAAAAACACCATTGTTGACTATCTGATGATGAACACTACTCACCACCCTTTTTATCTTCGTCTCTACTTCCCGATACCGAAAACTCTATGAAAATTATATTGAAAATTAAATAATGTTTTATATTTATATCTAAACATAAAACTGATAAATTTTTACAAACTAAATGATTTTGAAATTACGTGATTTACCTTCTTCTCACCAGTCATTGATGCAATATCACCAGGGACAGATCAGGCTATCTTCTTATATAAACCAATCAACGGTTTCTGCAATGAAGATATCTGAGCCCCATGTTCTTGAATTGTTTTCATAGAAATAACTCTCTCTCTAAGAATATCGGGGGTTGGGAGTGACTACAACCATAAGTAGATGAAGCTGAAATCCTTGGTGGCCTACCAAAGAACTTAGATGGTAATAGTACCAAACACATCCCGCATGTAATAACCCAAGATTTTATAAGATATATTATTTTTAATTTCTTTAATATCTTCTTTTGTACGATACACCAAGATTATCTTACGCTATACGCAACACCGTATTAGCTTGAAGTATACGCAACATTATTCTTGGATCGTGTTACACACAATTTCAAGTTTGTTGGATAGTTGTTATTCTACGCAACATTGAGTATGTATGTATATATATATATATATATATATTCAATTTATAAATGAAATATGGTTTTATTTTGTTATACGCAACAACAAAGGAGTCTTGCACTACACGCAACCCTGACTTGGCTTTCATTACACGCAATCACGACCTTTCTTGATATCGTGTGTTGTACACAATACCGAGTTTCACTAAACAACGATATATGATTATAATATTATCACAAACTAGCAGTTATGAATATAATTAACCACATTTTAAATTTTATAACATTATTATTCATCTAATAAATTTTCTAAAACATTTTATGTGAACAAAATAAATTTTTCGGGTAAAATAAGTATTTTTAAAAAAATGCAGTTTTGCCGCCTTTTGATGGTGCAACCACTTTAAATATAGTTTTTGACATGTTTATAAGTTCATTTTTACAAAATAAAATTATTCTTTGGAATAAGGATATAAAATTTTACCTTGGATAAATTTTTCATATTATTCTGATAACTTTCATATTTTAATGAATAGTAAAATACGCTATATTTTAATTAAAAACAACTTTTTTCATCATAATAACTTATGTGGATAAATTATAATATTGAATGATTTTAAAGTATAAATAGAATATATTTTTACCATTTAATATAATTTATTTCATTAGCCTTGATTTTACATTGAATTCATAGGTTCAATAAATTCAATCTTTTGCAATGTTTTAAACAAAAACCCGTTTTCTTTCGACAACGGGATTAATTTTAATTTAATTTCTGAAACTTTTGTGTATTGAATTTGGAAAAATGGATTCCATATTTGAAATTAGTGGCTCTAAATTATGTTAATAAGCTACTTTTTATTTTTGGGCATTATGAATAGTAACTACAGTAAATTTTATTTACCATAGTAAATCGGGTAATTAAGGGTAAATATAAGATTATAAAATTACCCTAACACCTGTAAAAATCCTATTGGATGACTAAAAGGCTACCCATATCACTTAATGGTCGGATTAGAATCATTTAATGGATTTTTTCCATGAAAAAAATTTAATTATTATTAAAACCAAAGAAAGTGACAACATGTCACTTAAATCTTATAAGTATAATAATGTTAATTTAGTGATAAACTTTATTAATCTTTGAACATGAATAGTTTACAGAAATCTAATAACATTATCTACATCATATGATTTTATTTATAATTTTTCGGGATTAAATAATTATCATCAATAATATTGTTTTGATTAAACTAATAGTGATCATAAAAGGCACAAAACCCTGACCAAAACTTATTGGTCATGTAAATTTAAACCATAACCATCCAATGGTCGAATATTGGACCATTTTGAGCCTTATAAAATCGATTATGACACTTATATTATTTTATTTTAAATGATGCCAAAGTTGTCACCTTCATAATTTAATAAAGATAACAATTTAACAATTGTGTTTTTAAGATGATAAATTAGATTAAAAGTATTATTGTGAAATTTAATAGATTTATATTCATCATAGGATTTTATTTTTAATTTTTATGCAACAAATAAGTATATTAAATAATTATACAAAAATGTTGTAGTAATTATTTTATTAAGAGATAAACCAAATAAATGGTTCTAAAAATAAAAAAAATAAATATTATATGAACTATTTAATGCGATAAACTACTTTTCTAGACACATATGACCTTTTATGAATATATTAAAGCTTTTATTTTGAACATATCTTCTGTATATATTTTATTCAAATTCAAATAAATGAATAGTATCAAAATTGACACTATTGTTTTTTTATAAAAATAACATATTATAAAATTGTTTAAAAATCACAAAAATATTGAAAAATTATAAATTTAAACTTATATGGTCTAAAATATTATAAAGTATCCAATTATGGACAATTCACAACAAATAAGTAATTATTTTTTATAATTTAAAATTTAGAATTTTATTACCACAAATAAAATAAAATTGATTAAATAAGGATAAATCAAGTTGATAATGTTTAAAATAAATTCATAACATTTATAAATTTTATTGGTTGATGATAATACAACCTTATCTCATCTAATCTTCGGATATGAGTCATTTTGGAAGTTTTTAAGTGGGGTTGGGATTTAATATAAACTAATATTTCTTTTATTTCCAAAGGTGCCCCTCTCCTCCCTTATAAAAGGGCACCTCCTCCCTCTCTTCCTCACACCACATTGAGCCTTAAATCTCGGACAAACCCTACCAAATTCTCTTCTCCACTTCCCTAGAAACATCCTAGAGGTCCTGGTCTTCTTCAAATACCAATTTTAGTGCCCTAAGAGGAGGTCTTAAAGAGGCGCTTCAAAGAAGAGGTAATGTCCGTTACCGATTCTTTCAACTTTATTTCTTTTTCCACTTCTTCTTATTAGGTTGTTTAATTATGAAGTAATAACATCAGTATTACTCATATACTGATATGTTATTATATGTATGAAACAACCCTATTTCACCATCTATCCATCCTACGAAAAACGAAATCATCGCGCGTGCGTACGTACGAAATACCATCTCCACGCCGTGGTGTAATCTATTTTCCACCACCACCTTACTTGGATGGGTATAATGGTGTAAATAATAACTATATATGATTATTTTACAGTGATATTTATTCTGTAATAGTATACATACACTCCAATAAAACTTCACGATCATGGGAATGATGTCATCGCTCGTGCATACGTACAGAATACCGTCTCCACGACGCGATGAGATTCATTCTCCATGTTAACCATTTTAGAATGATTATAAAGTATATATAAGAAATAATAATTAAATATATGACATTATAAATATAGTGTATTTATATACATATATATTTATGTCATCTACTTAATTCCATTCAACTCAATAAGGAAACGAAAACAGCGTTCATGTGTACGTACGACCTACCCTCTCCATGTACGGTGTATTTCATTCCATTTATTTATCTATTATACATATGTATATTCTGAATATATATTATATATAAATCATGTTTTATATTCTGGAATTAAGTAATCATGATCTAAGTAATCAAATGAATAATTACAAGTCAAAACACGGACGACAAATGAAACGATTTTACCCAAAACACTCTTTAACATGGAATTTACAAAAGAACGGGTAATATAAAGTCATAAGTAAACCATATATGATATCATAACAATGAATATGATCCTTTAATAAGTCAATGACATTATTTAAATCATTATACAGGAGGTTTTGATACATATGAAGCATATCTGACATAAGGTAAGGGACAATCTCACAATATCAATTTTTATCCGAGATTGTTTATACTTCAGAATTTACTGGGGAATATTTATCATCGACATCGATGTTTTCTCAATATGTAATATTATTCACATACTCACACAATTTTCGAAATCCAATTTTACCCTTCGGTGAGTTTTTAGTAAAATATATGAAAGGAATCTTTTGTCGTTTTACGTTACGAGGTACTTTTTGACTTTTCCGTCAAAAGTATGAGAAGAATGTTTTTTAAACGTATATGGAATGAAAAGATTTTTATGGTTTTATAAAGCCTTATTTTCATGAAGATTCCTCCAAAATATTTCATGACTATTTTAAACAAAATCTAATTCTTTTAAAATTTCATGGCATTTTGTGAAAAGAAAATGATTTTGAAGAAGAAAGGATATTTTCCTCAAGAATTCATTTCAAGTGTTTTATCAAATACCATTTTTCATCTAAGAGAACATTATTTCATATGTGTATGTTTCAATTATAATGTCTCTATGATTTACATGGTTTCACTTTTCTTATTATGAAATGATATCCATTTCTATTATATGGATTATGTGATGATGGGATGATGTTTATGAAACCCATTTTATTTATTGGGTTTTATGAATGATGTATGTTTATTTTGTCGCACAAGTAAGAATGATTTCATTATGAGATGGGTGGGACCTATATCTCCCTCCAATGCATTGGGTAAAGATTTATATCTCATGAGATAGACATGGCTGGAACGGCAAGTTAAACCGGTTCAGTAATACAGGACTGGAACGAGGAGTGAAATCGATTCAGAAACCGACTTTGTCCACTAAGATGGTCTTGGCAGCAATGCCTTGGATACTATGGAAATCATATCATGTGCTTAATGGTTTCCACAATTACATGTTTTATTCCCATGCTATTTTATCATGATTGATGTTCCCTTATGATATATGACTTATGTACTTCCAAGATTCATTTCTTTGCTCAATATTTTTATGTTTAGATTTTATGTTCAAGTTTTTGCATTCAAATGTATATGGATTGTTTTATGTTCTCTATGTTTACCCTTAATGGGAATTTGAGCTCACCACTTTTATGTTTTCTTTTCCCTAGGATATAAAGAAAGGTTTTAGGTAAGAAAAAAAAGGAAGATCTTTATTGGGAGATGTTGAAGATCTTTCACCACAATTAGAAGATTTTATTCCGAGTTTCCAAAGACACTAAACTATTACGATCCTTGTGTGTCTATTTTTTTATGTATTAAGTATTCCGCAAAAGTAATGTACTGTCCATGTACTTCAAGCTTTGGGTCTCTATAGTTGGTATCAGAGGAAAGGTTTAGTCAACCTTTGGAAACTAGGATGCGAGAACTTTAGTGAGATCCCTAAAGATATTTCTAAGGTATGTCTAGGGATGTCTCTAAGGATAAGTATACGTATAAGATATAGTCCTAAAACTACAGTAACAATCTTAGAATTTAACCTAAGATGATAGATATTGAGGGTAATCCCCCTTTAATATGTTGTTTTCCCTAGCATGATTTTTGCCTCTCACACTATTCTTTTTGGGTTTTAGAAAATGGCTGGAAAGAAGATGATTCATGATAATGGAGGATATGATGGACAATGGAATGATATTACTCATGAGAAACCAAATGAAATGGGATTTGAAAGTACAAACATCATTATTATTTCGAATCAGAAATCTCATAATATGATCAATAAACTCAAATTTGGTAAGTTTCCTGACTCGGCTAATAAGAGAAAGATGGAGTTTCATGATGATCATAGAGGAAAGAAAGTTCAATTTCCCCAATATAAATCATGTGGGAAGAGGCATCAAGGAGAATGTTTCAAAGGAACTGGAAGATGATTTGGGTGTGGAAAAGAAGGACATAAAGCCAGTAAGTACAAAAGAAAAGGTTTAGTTAACGCCATGGATGAGGATAATGGTATTGCTACGACATCAACAATGGTTAAATGTTTTAAATGTGGAATGTACGGGCATTATGCAAACCAATGACCTAAGGGAAAGTCTCATAAAGAGAATCAGTATGGTTTTATGGGTAGTATTTATGTTGATGATGATGAAGAGACTACAAATGATATGTGAGATGAAAGAATTGTTGAATCTCGGTCAATGGTTTAAGAAGGCAGTGGCATGATTACATGTTTATCAAGTGTAATGTTGTATATGTAATATCATGGTACTATGGAATAAAGAGACATCTAAGGATTGTTACACTGTTGTCTTTCCTTATGTTTTGAAAGTGTGTGATGAATGGTACCAGTATTTTTGGAAAGTAGATGATATGCGGATAATGAAGGGATAAGGAGAAAATTACATGTTTGATAGTAATAATGAGCTCATGACTGATATAAGGAGAAGGTTATATCATGGTTTGAGTATATAGAATTTTTTTGATTTTGGTATGTGGAAAGAGTTATCTTTTGACAGCATTCATGTTTTCACTAAGATTCAATGGGTATTCTTTTTTCAAGAGAATACATGATTAAGGCCTTCGAATGTTTGGAATGTGACAAACACGACATATCTTATGATATATGGAGATCAACGATGGTATTAACATGCTTGTTATATGAACTCTTTGGTAATCATTTTCACTATAATATGACAATGGACTGCAATATTATGGACAAGCCTAAAGATTGGAATGGATTATGTTGGAAATAATTTAGTATTGTTTAAGGATATAACCTTTTCGATATTATTGATGGAATGATATAGTAATTTAGTTTTAGAAAAAGGACAACCTGCAGAACGGGTGACATCCCATCGCGTCGGACAAGGCTGTGGAAATCGAGCCCACAACCGAAGTGCGACAGGCCTTTATCGCCTACCACTGGCCTACAGGAAGTCCCTGGTTAGTGGAAAGTAGTTTTATTTTATTAAGCGGTATGATAAATAAAGTATAAGTCCATTTTTGGAACCATATACGATTAACCTCACCATAATATGGACTTATAACTTTTTCTAACCTTTTGTTTGAAACAGATGGAACGACCCATCATTCTATCACATGATCTGCTAACGCTTCACGAATAACAAATTCAACTTCATTTCTTTAAGAGATGAAGTGGAAATTGTTCAATTCACGAACAATAGTGTGATTGTACCAAAATCATGTAAGTATTTCTTTTAATTCATCAACTTTAGGGAAATGATCATGAAAACCAAAAATTTTGTCCTAGTTCCCTTATATCCGATGAATCAGATGGTACCTTAGATCATCACAAATTTATGGCTTTGGGACTGTTGGGTTTATCATAGCCACGTCCTCTACCACTCTCTATCAGAACTTGATGGTTAGATTTCTCTTCCATATCCATATTTTCACCTATGTTCTCCTATGTGGAAACCCAGTGATTAGTTTATTTGGGAAACCGTTACGTTTCATACTTTAGTTTTTAAAGATAAGTTTTGGTATTCCTTTTTACGATGTGGGTTTCAATTAAAGAAACTTTCAAGTAGAAAACCATTTATAACCCCGATTAATTTCGAGGGCGAAATTCGTTTTAAGGGGGGTAGAATGTAATAACCCGAGATTTTATAAGATATATTCTTTTTAATTTCTTTCATATCTTATATTTTACGATACACCAAGATTATCTTGCTCTATACGCAACACCGTATTAGCTTTCAGTATACGCAACATTATTCTTGGATCGTGTTACACATAATTTCAAGTTTGTTTGATAGTTGTTATTCTATGCAACATTGAGTATGTATGTATATATATATATATATTCAATGTATAAATGAAATATGGTTGTATTTTGTTATACACAACAACAAAGGAGTCTTGCACTACACGCAACCCTGACTTGGCTTTCATTACACGCAATCACGACCTTCCTCGAGAGCGTGTGTTGTACGCAATACCGAGTTTCACTAAACAACAATATATGGTTATAATATTATCAAAAACTAGCCATTATGAATATAATTAACCACATTTTGAATTTTATAACATTATTATTCATCTTATAAATTTTCTAAAACATTTTATGTGGACAAAATAAATTTTTTGGGTAAAATAAGTATTTTTAAAAAAATGCGGTTTTGCCGCCCTTTGATGGCGCACCCACTTTAAATATAGTTTTTGACATGTTTATAAGTTCAATTTTACAAAATAAAATTATTATTTGGAATAAGGATATAAAATTTTACCTTCGATAAAATTTTCATATTATTCTGATAACTTTCATATTTTAATAAATAGTAAAAACATGCTATATTTTAATTAAAAACAACTTTTTTCATCGTAATAACTTATGTGGATAAATTATAATATTGAATGGTTTTAAAGTATAAATATAATATATTTTTACCATTTAATATAATGTATGTCATTAGCCTTGATTTTACATTGAATTCATAAGTTAAATAAATTCAGTCTTTTGAAATGTTTTGAACAAAAACCCGTTTTCTTTCGACAACGGGGTTAATTTTAATTTAATTTCTGAAAATTTTATGTATTGAATTTGGAAAAATTGATTCCATATTTGGAATCAGTGGCTCCAAATTATGTTAATAAGCTACTTTTTTTTTGGCATTATGAATAGTAACTACGGTAAATTTTATTTACCATAGTAAATCGGGTAATTAAGGGTAAATATAAGATTATAAAATTACCCTAACACCTGTAAAAATCCTATTGGATGACTAAAAGTATACCCATATCACCTAAGGGTAGTATTATAATCATTTAATGGACTTTTGTCCATGAAAATAATTTAATTATTATTAAAACCAAAGAAAGTGATAACATGTCACTTTCTTAAATCTTAAAAGTATAATAATTTTAATTTAGTGATAAACTTCATGAAACTTCGAACATGAATAGTCTCCAGAAATATAATAAAATTATCTACATCATATGAATTTATTTATAATTTTTAGGGATTAAATGAATGTCATTAATTGTGACACAATAGTGATGCAGAAATTGTTTATCTAGTGAAAAATCAAGAATATAGTTTTTATTAAACTAATAGTGATCATAAAAGGCACAACACCCTGACCAAAAGTTATTGGTCATGTAAATGTAAACTATAACCATAAAATGGTCTAATATTTGACCATTTTTATCCTTATAAAAGCGATTATGACACTTATATTATTTTATTTTAAATGATTCCAAAGTTGTCACCTTCATAATTTAATAAAGATAACAATTTAAATACTGTGATTTTAAGATGATAAATTCGAGTAAAAGTATTATTGTGAAATTTAATATATTTATATTCATCATAGGATTTTATATCTAATTTTTATGCAACAAATAAGTATATTAAATAATTATACAAAAATTTTGTTGTAATTATTTTATTAAGAGATAAACCAAATAAATGGTTTTAAAAATAATAAAATAAATATTATATGAACTATTTAATGTTCTAAAATAATTTTCTAGACACATATGACCTTTTATAAATCTATTAAAGCTTTTAGTTCGAACATATCTTCTGTATATATTTTATTTAAATTCAAATCAATGAGTAGTGTCAAAATTGACACTATTGTTATTTTATAAAAATAACATATTATAAAATTGTTTAAAAATCACAAAAATATTTAAAAATTATAAATTTATATTTATATGGTCTGAAATGTTATAAAGTATCCAATTATGGACAATTCACAACAAATAATTAATTATTTATTATAATTTAAAATTTAGAATTTTATTACCACAAATAAAATAAAATTGATTAAATAAGGATAAATCAAGTTGATAATGTTTAACATAAATTCCTAACATGTATAAATTTTATTGGTTGATTATATTACAACCTTATATCATATAATATTCGGATATGAGTCCTTTTTTATGTTTTTAAGTGGGCTTGGGATTTAATATAAACTAATATTTCTTATATTTCCAAAGGTGCCCCTCTCCTCCCTTATAAAAGGGCACCTCCTCCCTCTCTTCCTCACACAACATTGAGCCTTCAATCTCGGCCAAAACCTCCAAAATTATCTTATCCACTTCTTTATGAACATCCTAGAGGTCCTGGTATTATTCGAAGACAAATTTTAGTTCCCTAAGAGGAGGTCTCAAAGAGGTGATTCAAAGAAGAGGTAATGTCTGTTACCGATTCACTCAAATTTATTTCTTCTTCCACTTCTTCTTCTTAGGTTGTTTCATTATGAAGTAATAACATCAGTATCACTCATATACTTATATGTTATTATATGTATGAAACAACCCTATTTCACCATCTATCCATCCTACGGAAAATGAAATCACCGTGTGTGCGTACGTACGGAATACCGTCTCCACGCCGTGGTGTAATCTATTTTCCACCACCACCTTACTTGGATGGGTATAATGGTGTAAATAATAACTATATATTATTATTTTAAAGTGATATTAATTCTGTAATAGTATACATACACTCCAATAAAACTTCACGATCATGGGAACGATATCATCGCTCGTGCGTACGTACGAAATAACGTCTCCACGACGCGATGAGATTCATTCTCCATGTTAACCATTTAAGAATGATTATAAAGTATATATAATCAATAATAATGAAATATATGAAATTATAAAGATACTTTATTTATGTATATATATATATGTATGTCATCTAATTAATTCCATTCAACTCAATAAGGAAACGAAAACAGCATTCATGCGTACGTACGACCTACCGTCTCCATGATCGGTGTATTTCATTCCATTTATCTATCTATTATATATATGTATATTTTGAATATATATTATATATAAATCATTTTTTATATTCGTGAATTAAGTAATCATGATCTAAGTAATCATATGAATAATTACAAGTCAAAACACGGACGACAAATGAAACGATTTTACCCAAAACAATCTTTAACATGGAATTTACAAAAGAAAGGGTAATATAAAGTCATAACTAAACCATATATGATATCATAACAATGAATATGATCCTTTAATAAGTCAATGAAATTATTTAAATCATTATATAGGAGTTTCGGATACATACGAAGCATATCAGACATTAGGTAAGGGACAATCTTACAATCTCAATTTTTATCCGAGATTGTTTATACTTCAGAATTTACTGGGGAATATTTATCATCCACATCCATGTCTCCTCAATATATAATATTATTCACATCCTCATACAATTTTTTAAATCCAATTTTACCCTTCGGTGAGTTTTTAGTAAAAGATATGAAAGGAATCTTTTGTCATTTTACGTTACGAGGTACTTTTTGATTTTTCCGACAATAGTACGAGAAGAATGTTTTTTAAACGTATACGACATGAAAGGATTTTTATGGTTTTATAAAGCCTTATTTTCCTGAAGATTCCTCCAAAATATTTGATGACTATTTTAAACAAAATCCTATTCTTTTAAAATTTCATGGCATTTTGTGAAAAGAAAATGATTTTGAAGAAGAAAGGAAATTTTCCTCAAGAATTCATTTCAAGTGTTTTATCAAAAACCATTTTTCATCTAAGATAACATTATTTCATATGTGTATGTTTCAAGTATAATGTCTCTATGATTTACATGGTTTAAATTTTCTTATTATGAAATGATATCCATTTCTTTTATATGGATTATGTGATTATGGGATGATGTTTATGAAACCCATTTTATTTATTGGGGTTTTATGAATGAGGTATGTTTATTTTGTGGCACAAGTAAGAATGGTTTCATTATGAGGTGGGTGGGACCTATATCTCTCTCCAATTCATTGGGTAAAGATTTATATCTCATGATATAGACATGGCTGGAACGACAAGTTAAACCGGTTCAGTAATACAGGACTGGAGCGAGGAGTGAACTCGATTCGGAAACGGACTTTGTCCACTAAGATGGTATTGGAAGCAATGCCTTGGCTACTATGGAAATCACATCATGTGCTTAATGGTTGCCAAAATTACATGTTTTATTCCCATTCTATTTTATCATGATTGATGTTCCCTTATGATATATTCCTTATGTACTTCCAAGATTCATGTCTTTGCTCAAGATTTTGATGTTTAGATTTTATCTTCATGTTTTTGCATTTAAATGTTTATGGATTGTTTTATGTTCTCTATGTTTACCCTTACTGGGAATTTGAGCTCTCCCCTTTTATGTTTTCCTTTCCCCAGGATATAAAGAAAGGATTTAGGTAAGAAAAAAAAAGGAAGATCTTTATTGGGAGATGTTAAAGATCTTTCACCACGATTAGAAGATTTTATTCCGAGTTTCCAAAGACACTAAACTATTATGATCCTTGTGTGTCTGTTTTTGTTATGTATTAAGTATTCCTAAAAAGTAATGTATTTTCCATGTACGTCAAGCTTCAGGTCTCTACACCACACACTCAACTAGGATGCTCCTTCTAAAGGAATTCACCAACTGGGTCATCCTGGGAGACTGAGTAGGACTGCACAGGATTATCATCCCATAGTTCATTAATTTTTACATATAAATAAAATATTAGTCATATTAGAAGCAATATATATTTACATATTGACAACTAATAATAAGTTATTGTAATGAAAAATGAATTCATACACCATCTTCTATGGTGGGATCATTAATAAAACTCCCATCATATTTTTTTCTGAACATCCAACCACACTTCTATTCAGGATGCTTGGTTCCCTAAACTCTATGACTGTATTAAACAAAGATAAATCAATAATTTAATATATTAAACAGATAATATTTTCTTATAAATGTTTAAACTAATGAAAATATTACCAGAGTTGATCGGCTTCTTGAAAAACTCTTTGACCCCATAGTATGAGGGATGATTATATTAGCCTGACTCGATGTATTCTTCCTTGAATGATCCTGAAATAAGTAAAATGGAATTTTATAGTAATGTATGCAATGTCGTATCCTTTTCATACACATGTATACATATAAAATGTGATTAATATAATAATATATATTTAAATACCATGTGCTTCTCATTGTGAGTCCTATTACTAAAATATTTACGTTACTCTATATATACCCCAATGGGTACCTTATTATACATTTTTTGGGTGCTCAATGAAGTATCGTTGACTTCATTCCGTAATCTTCATTTAAAATCTTTCCATTTCTTACCTAAAATTTTCAAAATCCTCTTTCGTGCTAGCACATCTGCAATGGTAAAGTGGAAAAACATCTATACATAGAGATTGATTTTGAAAATATTATAATTTAATAACATAATGATTTTAAATTACACCATAATTCATTAAAATTAACATTATTTTTGAATAAAAACATCATTTTTCCAAGATGAAGGAATGTGCCTCCAATCATCACATGTAATGGGAAGGGTAATCGACACTTCCACCTACTGTCCTAGAATCTAGCCATGTAATCCTACAACATCATTCGCAGGGACCCCATAGGAATCAAACGAGACAACTATATTTAGCTCGGTCCGATTCAATACATCTAAACTTTTAATATTTTTCTCTATAGTTTCATTTTTTCCATCCTTTATGAAAAAACTTTTAATAGTATTAAAAATGAAATAAATTTATTCATATTAAAATTTGAACCTATAACAGTCACCCTCAAATATCCACATGAAGAACTAGTAGTGGCGCCCTGCTCCCTCACTGCTCAGACAACTGAATGGGAAGGCGTATGCTTCTTACTATTGATGAGATTCAATATCAGAGGTCAAATATTCCACTTCATTTCCCATATCATGCAAGTCTTCTTGTTTTATGTGATCAAATACACTCCACCCTTCATCAATGACATCTTTTACATAATATCCCATTTTTTCTTGTGATGATAATATATAAGGATCATGTATTTCATGGTCACCAACATCCATCAAGCGAGAGAAGTTCACAGAAGTATATTTCATGGAATCTCTTTTAACACCCGTGATAATATCCACCCGATTTCTATTGAATAAAACAACTAAAAAATTCCCTTGGTAGTTTAATTAGATAATATTTGTTGACATTACATAGTATCCCACATCAAAAATATAAATATTCCACTAGTCTATGTTTTCAAACCCTCTTCCTGGTTGATTGTACAACATCTAAATTCATTCACATTGTAAGTGTCAAACTTTCTAGCTTATTTTAGAGTACCTTGAGCATGGAACCTAAAATTTTCTAACCAATATTCTCAAGTATCAGCATTCATGATCTATAAAAGTAATATACATTTTTAGATTTACAAAATATATGTATAAACCTAATATATGTATTTATTTTAATATTTATGAACTTACACATCATGTAAACCATTCTATAAGATCTTTATTAATATCTTTTGTTATATATTTATCATTTTGTGTTATTACTTTCATTTATGACTTTGTTTGTATCCTCAACTCTTCAATAAATTGATCTAAAATATCACTATTCATAAGAACATATTTTGTGCCCATAATAATTCCATTTTTGTTAGTGTAACATTTTAGCTCCTCCCAATTGATCAGCCAATAGCAGGAAATATTTTTTATTTCTCATGTATTTAAGATTGAGTTGATGTGTTATCAGAAATCCAAATCGATTGAATCTTGTCTCAATATCAACCAAGTATCTATAAAAAGGTAAGACACTCCTCTACGAAATATACTTAAAAAACAGAGCTTTTAGGTTAAGATTTATTTTTCACGTATGATTTCAAATGCCAAAGATATCTATGAAATAAAATAAAAAACATAATTATGTATTTAATAAAGCACCAATAATTGTTTACTAAAATGAAAAATATATAAATAAAGTACCTCTCAATTGGATACATCCATCAATAATGTATGGGGCCTCCTAATTTATCTTCCTCAACCAAATGCATAGTTCAATAAAACATGCTAGTAAAAAAATGATGGAGGATAGATCATCTCCATTGCACAAAGTCTCAATAAAAATATATCGAGTAGGTTTCTAAGCTCAAATGGATATAGTGTTTTCTCAAAAAGTTGTTTGAAAAATGTACAGAATTGGAGTACAATAATATTAAACTTTTTAGGTAATAATGTATGCAATGTTAATGGTAGTAACTACTATAACAATATTTTTGGATTTTGGATTTTCAATCCATGTAACCTATGATGCATTAAGTCAGCACACCTTTAGATGTTACTTCAATACCCATCAGATACCTTCACATGTTTTAAAATTGAAAGGAATTTATCTTTATCCTTAATTTTCATTAATTTTTTCCCAAATCATACTTTCCATTATCATCTGGCCATATATCATGCTTTTTGATCATTACTTATATGTATTTACAAAAATTGAGATGATCCTTTGACTTTCCATTCTCATTAAGCAATACGAAGATCAAATTGTCCCAAACAAACTTCTCAATATGAAAAGAATCAATATTATGTTGCAATAAATTAAATCCCCAATATATATGTTTGAATAATATACTTTTTTCATCCATTTATGCATTTTGATTTTCACTTGACGATGCACTTTGAATTCATTACCCACTATCATTAAAATGGCGCACCTTTCCAATTTTTTTCAATATTTCCAAGTTTTTCCAATATTTTAGAACCTATTAACAACTTTGGAGGTGGTGTATGATCAATGAAATCATTTAATTTTTACTTGTTCAACCAAAATCCATGAGATGCATCGAGAAATATTTGATGACACAAGAAACACCATTATCTACTATGAGGTATCCATTCAGGATAAAAATAAATGTTACAAATAGAACGAGCCAAACTCATGTAAGTGTTCCAACCAGTTAAATTCCCATGTATAAAGAAGTCACTAATGGTCCACATTAGAGCATATTGAATTTTGAATATTTTTCTAGAGGATGCATCATATGTCTCTACTCCATTTCTCTATAACTCATATAATTCTTCAATTAAATGTTGTAAGTATATATCAATTTCTTTTTCAGGAATTTTTTTTCCAAGAATAATCATCGAAATGGTAAAAGACATTTGTTTCATAAAAATACATGGCGGTAGATTGTAAGGGATCAAAAAACCGGAAAAATTATATAACAGGTACTCGAAGTCCCAAATGAGTTCAATCCATCAGCATCCAATCCCAATCAAACATTTATAGGATCTGATGAGAAATATGGATGTAATTAATCAAATTTCTTCCATGATTTTTAATCTCTTGGATGTTGGATTAAGCCATCATTGTTATTATCTACAAAATGACACTTCATGTGTTTGGTAGTCTTCAATGACATGAATAATCTTTACTATTAAGAATTTAAAGGAAATTAATGTGAAACCTTTTCATGTGTGTTCATTTTATTCTTTTCATGGTAGTATGTTGATTCAGACTTCCAACATCACCCATTGACACCCATCTAGAAGAACATTTTTTAAAATCATGTCTTCTTGAATCCTCTCCCTAATAAGGTATAAAATAATTGGGACACACATGTATTTTATATAATTTAGACCAAGCTTGTTAATAAATTTTTTCATATCATAAAAAGACTAAGGTATCTTTGCTTTCGGAAATTCATCATGCAACAATTCCAATGTCATGGACATCGCCTTATTTATAATTCCACATAGGCATTTGATATGGACCAACTTCAATAGTAAACAATTTTTTGAATATTTCAAACATCCACTATAAAAATCTTGATTTACATCATCATCTAAACGATGAAATGCATTTGTATTATTAATGAAGTTTTCTCTTACATTAGTCTTCACAGAATCAAGATGAGGATCTAATGATATGTTATAATCTTGATCTAGTTGTCCTATAGTCTCAAAAACCTAAATTTTCATGTTTCTATTTGTAGAACCATCAACTAGTTTTTCTGATATGTTTTGATGTTTATGTTGGCGTCTTACAATTCCGAATGCATCATTTATAAGGTTTTTCATTTTTTGTCAAATTTTGACGAAGTTGGGATCACATTATATGGTTTGACATCAGTGATAAACTTTTATCTAATGTTTTATTCCCTGTTCCAAATAAAACAAAAATATTTATCATGGAATTGCTTCAATATCAAGTGTTTATAAACTTAATCTCTCTTCAAATATATTATAAATTTACATTTAGGACATGGACATATTATTCCCCCATCAACGGATCAATTAGAAATTACAAAAATCTAAAAATTCCTCAAAACACTTAGCATACTGAGGTGTGTTCCTCAGTAATTTGATCCATCTTTTATCCATATATATCATAATGTTCCTACACATTATTAAAAATAATTATAATGCATAACTATTACTAAATAAGAAAATAGATTCATATATACTTGTTGAAAAAATATATGAAAATTTTAAATAATGTTTTCCTATATAAATACATATGGTAAATAATGAGGCACTTTAAAAAGGATAATTGAAATACATAAAGTCTAGTAGTGAGGAAAATGATGTGTAAAATAGTTACATTTTTCATTTAAAAACCATTAATAAACCCAAGAGTAAAAATACATGATGAAATCCATTTTTAATAAAAATATTATTTTAAGAAATCATTGAAAAAAGTATCATAATACAATGAAAATAATTTATTAGGGGATGAGCATTATTCTCAAAATTGTTAGGCTACTATCATGATAATATTTTTTATTTAATGTATAAATTTTTGTAATTTTCTTTTCATTGAGTGAATTGGTGGATTGATGATGATAAATGACGTGTTATCAAATTTTTTATCTTTTTTGTATATCTGTGATTTTATCTATCTTATTTCTTTTACTGTTCTGAATTATTTCCTCATTTATGGATGAAGAAACCATTGAACATATCAGTGGTCGGTGTTAGTGAATAGAGAGATAGTGAATGGTCTGGTATTATGTGGGAAACATTTCTACTCTGAATATTATTGTGAAATGATCAATGATGTGTATTATGAATCAATTAACATAATTTATTTAGACATTTAGAATTATGTTGAGAATGATCACGACTTCATGGGACAGGCTAATGAGGCGTTCATCTGAGAAATGAACTGATCTAAATATGACAACATGAGTTCATTAAATAATAGTAATTATAATAATATGGTAACTATAATGAGGTACTATCTACAACCAAAATAATTTTATTTATAAAAAGTGAAATAAAAATGTTTGACTAAATCCATTGCTCACTCGCTACTTTAGAAAATTGAAACTCTTTCAAAAAATATATATTCAACCAATAGAAAACTGAACTAGAGTAACTGAGGAGGATAAATGTTGAATGACTATTTAGATATATTTTTATTGAGTATAATTTTTATGTAAAACCAATATCTCTCCTCCAATGTAATTTTAAATATAGAGAACTACATAACCCATAAGAGTTGAGATTACTCATCCAACCTCCTCTTCTTCTTAGATAATGATTTATGGAAAGATAATAACATAATAATACTAATAATCTATATATTTTGACAAAAAAATAATAATATAATTAATTCTACCCCATTTCATCTAATAAAATATATTATAAACAAGAATCAAGAGTCCAAAAATATTGAGATCTACCCCAACTCCTTCAAGAACCAACCTGGAATGTGTAAATTAACATATATAATAATCAAAATAGTACCTTGGTGGGAGGTGGTATCAGTGACTCATGTCGGGATAGGCGGTGAGGTGCTAGGTCAGGACCGATGGTGAGGGGTGGTGAGGTGCTTGGTTAGGACTGGAAGAGAGGGGTGGTGAGCGGCTAGGTTGAGATCCACAATGAGGGGTGGCAAGGGTTGGGAGTTTGGTGGTGAGGGTTGGGACCGATGGTGAGGGGCAACGAGGGTCGGGACTGGTAGGTAATCATTTTACATGATTATTTACTATAATAATAAAAAATTATTGACATGTGAGGTGATCATTTTACATAATTATTTCCTATAATAATAAAAAAATGTATGAGTTGGCCTATATTGGATTGACATGTACCATGTATAATCGTCGGTTGATGTCATTGAAAAATGATTATATAAGCATGAATACAGTGTATATGATTCATATTGTGGTGGAAAGTTTCATAGGGAGATATGAGTGTGTTTGATCAAGACCACAATAGAAACCTTTATAGAAAGAGTAACAATGATATTTTTCTAGAGGATTCTCTTTTCATACTTCTCTAAATTTAGAAATTAATATATTTTTTCAACACAACAGAGGAATGTAGTGTCGTATAGTTTTTCCATTTAATAAGGATTAAATTTTAGGAAAAGTTTTTGTTCCAAAACGAAGTGAGTTTGATAAATCATATATAAAGGAGTTTGAATGTATTCATAAAGAGTTGTGAAGTTTTATATAAAGTTCATATGTGATTAAGTTCAAGTGGGTTTTTCAATATTAACTAAAAAGGGTTGAACCATATTTCATGATTCATACATATTGTAAATAGAGGGTATTTATATGATGTAAATAATAGGATATGATATGGATATATCATTAGTGGCATATATTGTAACACCCCAAGATTTTATGAAAAATATTCTTTTTAATTTCATTAATTTATTATGTTGTACGCTACACCAAAAGAATCTTGCACAACACACATCCTTGACTTTCCTTGCATTACACGCAATTGCGACCTTCCTCGATAGCGTGTGTAGTACGCAATACCGAGTTTCACTAAACAATGATATGCTATTAAAATATTATTAAAACTAGCCGTTATGAATAGTAATAACCACTTTTTAAAATTTTGTAAATTTAATTTTTCAAAATGGACTTCATTTTTGGATTCGGAATATTCAAATTTTCTTAGGGTGAAAATTTGGTACTTTTCGGCTAACTTTCATTTTCTGATGAATAGTGAAAATTACTAAATTTAAATTAAAAACAACCTTTTTAATCGAAATAATTAATAGGGATAAATTATTAATTTGAGTGGTTTTAAATTATATTTAGAATATATTTTTACAATTTAATACAATGTTGGTCATTGGATGTAATTTCACATTTAAACCAGACATAAACAAGTGTCAATCTTTTGATAGTTATTATCTCTTAAGAACACGCTATTTGTTTTGACGACGGGAATTAATTTTTAAATTAATTAATCAAACTAATATGTTTTGAATTTGGTAAAATAGACATCATTTTTTAGTTCAAAATATCAAATATATCTTAGGCCTAATTTTTAGTATTTTTCTGGAAACTTTCATTTTCTGATGAATAGTGAAACTACTAAGTGGTAGTTAAAAAAAATGAATTTTTCATAAAACTTAATTTTACCACTTCTGTGAGTGGAATTTCAAAAAACCGAGAGACACGGTTGATGTCAGTAAGTAAAATGTGGTTCAATGAGATGAAAATAATTTTTGGTGAATAATAACTTTTTACTTTTTTTTACCACGGTTAAAAGTAAATAGGGTAATTAAGGGTAAAAATGTTATTATTATTACCCTAACACATGTCCTAATTCTATTGGATAAATTTAATTTGACCAAAAACAACCTTAGGAATAAAATATGACCATTTAGGTCCACTTGGATTAGATTAGGACATTTATTATTAATTTATTTAAAGAAGGGTTAAAATAGTTAAAATCAAAGTTTAATAAGTATATAATTTTTAATTTAGGGTAATACATAAGATAAATTCGACTATAAATATTAATTAAAAGATAAAAATCTTTACTACATAAGGGTATTTTATTTGTAATTTTCAGATATTAAATAATTTAATTTATTTATGACACAAAGATGATGCACTAATTATCTTATTAATAAAATATTGACATAATTGATGTTATAAATACCAAAATAAATGTAATTTGACACTTTTTATGAATTCCACTAATTTTATAGGTTAATATGACATGTTAGTATTGATTTAATTAATGTTTTTCGAATTAATCATTCTGTTATAATTTTTTAAAAAATCAATTACTAAATAGTGTCAAAATTGACATAAAATAGTTTTTAAAACAAATATTATATTATTAATTGTTATTTTATTCCTAAAAATCTATGGTTTGGCCAAATGACTTATATAAGGTTATATATATTAATAATAAACAACTTGGGGTTCGTTTGGCTTCTTATAGTAAGTTTATTAACCTTATAGTGTAAGAACACAAAAAGACACGGTAAAAGTAAAATTATCCAACTTAAAGTTAAATATAAATGATAAGGTTAAAATAGGAACCTAAACTTGTCTAAATTCTATTGGATGAGAGTATTGCGACCCATCCCCACCTTATCTTCGAAATAACTCAATTTAGAGCTATTTAAAACCGAATTTGGCTTTATAATAAAATAATATTTTTAGTTTTTCCAAAGGAGCCCCTCTCCTCCATTATAAAAGGGCACCTCCTCCCTCTCTTCCTCACACCACTTTGAGCCTTCAAGCTCGGAAAAACCCTGAAAAATTCTCTTCTACACTTCCCTAGAAAAATCCTAGAGGTTCTGGTCTTCTTCAAAGACCAATTATAGTGCCCTAAAATGAGATCTCAAAGAGGCGCTTCAAAGAAGAGGTAATGTTCGTTACCGATTCTTTCAACTTTATTTCTTCTTCCACTTCTTCTTATTAGGTTGTTCATGCGTACGTTCGGCCTACCGTCTCCATGAACGGTGTATTTATTTCCCTTTAATGATCTATTATATATATGTATATTCTGAATATATATTATATATAAATCATTTTTTATATTCTGGAATTAAGTAATCATGATCTAATTAATCATATGAATAATTACAAGTCATAACACGGACGACAAATAAAACGATTTTACCCAAAATGCTCTTTAACATGGAATTTAAAAAAGAAAGGGTAAAATAAAGTCATACGTGAACCATATATGATATCATAACAATGAGTATGATTCTGGAATAAGTCAATGAAATTATTTAAATCATTATACAGGAGGTTCAGACACTTACGAAGCAAATCGGACCTAAGGTAAGGGAAAATATCACAATCTCATTTTTATCCGAGATTGTTTATAATTTGGTATTTACTAGGGTGTATTTTATCATCCACATCCATGTTCCCCAAATATGTAATATTGTTTCCATCCACCTAAAATTTTTTAAATCCAATTTTACCCTTCGGTGAGTTTTTAGTAAAGTATATGAAAGGAATCTTTTGTCGTTTTTTGTAAAAGGTACTTTTTGACTTTTCCGGCAAAAGTACGAGAAGAATGTTTTTTTAACTTATACGGCTCGGACGTATTTTTACGGTTTTATAAAGCCTTATTTTCATGAAGATTCCACCAAAATATTTCATGACTATTTTCAACAAAATCCTATTCTTTTAATATTTTATGACATTTTGTGAAAAGAAAAGGATTTTGAATAAGAAAGGATATTTTCCTCAAGAATTCATTTCAAGTGTTTTATCAAAACCATTTTCCATCTAAGATGACATTATTTCATATGGGTATGTTTCATGTCTCTATGATTTACATGGTTTCACTTTTCTGATTATGAAATGATATCCATTTCTTTTATATGGATTATGTGATGATGGGATGATGTTTATGAAACCCATTTTACTTGTTGGGTTATTATGAATGATGTATGTTTATTTTGTGGCACAATTAAGAATGATTTAATTATGAGATGGGTGGGACCTATAACTCCCTCCAATGCATTGGGTAAGGATTTTATATCTCATGAGATAGGCATGGCTGGAACGGCAGGTTAAACCGGTTCAGTGAAACAGGACTGAAACGAGGAGTGAACTCAGTTCAGAAATGGACTTTGTCCACTAAGATAGTCTTGTAAATGAGTCTTTTCTAATAATAAATGATTCTCTATGATTATGTGTGTATTCCACAAAGTTTCATGTTTTAAGTTATGATTATTGGGATTAAATTTCACTACTATGATTTATCCCATGTTATGAAATTATGATTTCTTTTGCAGGTTAAGATTTCCAAAAGTTATGTTCTTATGTATATGATGTGATTGATATTTCTTTTGTTTACCCTTACTGAGCATTTGATCTAACCCTTTTATGTTTTCTTTTCCCCAGGATATAAATAAAGGTTTTAGGTAAAAAAAGGAAGATCTTTTTGGGATATGTTGAAGTTCTTTCACCACGATTAGAAGATTATATTCTGAGTTTCCAAAGACACTAAACTATTACGGTCCTTGTGTGTGTGTTTTTGTTATGTACTAAGTATTCCGCAAAAGTAATGTAATGTCCATGTATGTTAAGCTTCGGGTCTCTACAGTTGGTATCAGAGGAAAGGTTTAGTCATCCTTTGGAAACTGGGATGCAAAAACGTTAGTGAGATCCCTAGAGATATGTCTAAGGTATGTCTAGGGATGTCTCTAAGGTTAAGTATACGTATAGTTTATAGTCCTAGAATTTCACTAAAGATCTTAGAATTTACCCTAAGATGTTAGATATTGAGGGTACTCCCCCTTTACTATGTTGTTTTCTCTAGCATGATTTTTTCCTCTCACAGAATTCTTTTTCTGTTTTAGTTAATGGAGGGAACCCGAATGAATTTGGTTAACATTGAATCCAATGGACAAATTGGTGACTATGAGAAAAAAAATTGTGTAATTCCTAGAGAGAAAGATATTGTGATTATTCCAAATCAGTCATCGCGATATATGATTAACAAGGTTAAATTTAGTGGTATGCCTAATTCATCAAAAAAGATGAAGATAGACTATTATGAATGTTCGCATGTTGAGTAGCCTAAAGAAAGGAAGATTGAGATTTCTAAATAAGGGAAGAATAACCTTGAGGAATACCTCAAATGGAGGGACCTATGTTATCTGTGTGGAGAAAAGGGTCATAGAGTGACAGACTGTTATGGAGTTCAATGTATTATTTGTGGAGAACATGAGAATTACCCAACTCAATTCCCTGACCTAAAAAGTTACTTCTAAATCAAGGAAGGACTTATTCCAGGACAATAATTAAAGAGGATGGATTGAAGTGTTTATGTATTGGTATTCAAGAATAATGTTGTTGAGGTACTTTTATTGTGTATTAGAATATTTTTGTATTATTCTATTGTGGTTTTCAATAATTTTATGGTACTGGAAACCATGGAAAGTGATTGAGATATTTTTGGAAACCATATGATATGCGCATAATGAAGGGATAATAAGATAATGAGATGTTTGATTGTATTCATATATGGACTAAGTGATATCATGGTTTGAGTATAAATAATTTTGAGGATTTTGGTTTGTGGAAAGTGTTAACTTTTAAATGCATTCATTTTTTCATTAAGGTTCAATGGGTATTCATTCTTTAAGAGAATACATGATTAAGGTATTCACATGTTTGTAATTTGACAACAAGATATATCTTATGATATATGGGGGATAAATGATGGCATTCACGTGATTGTTATGTGACATTTCAAGTAATCATTTTCTTTATACTATGAGCTTGGACCGAAGTATTTTAGATAAGCCTAAAGATTGGAATGGATTATGTTGGACATAAGTTAGTGTTGTTTAAGGATATAACTTTTTTCGATATTATTGATGGGATGTTATATTAATATAGCTTTAGAAAAAGGACAACCTCTAGGACGAGCGACAACCCATCGCGTCGGACAAGGCTGTGGGAATCGAACCCACAACTGAAGTGTGACTGGCCTTTATCGCCTACCACTGGCCTATAGGAAGTCCCTATTTAGTAGAAACTAGTTTTATTATATTAAGCAGTATAATATAAGAAGTATAAGTCCATTTTAGGAACCATATATGATTAATCTCACCATAGATGGACTTATATATATTTGATAACTTTTGCTAACCTTTTGTTTGAAACAGATGGAATGACCTATCATTCTATCACATGATCTGTTAACACTTAACGAATAAAAAATTCAACTTCATTTCTTTAAGAGATGAAGTGGAAATTGTTCAAAGCACGAACAACAGTGAGATTGTACCAAAATAAAGTAAGTATTTATTCTAATTCAAATTATTCATCTTTAGGGAAATGATCTTGGAAACCAAAAATGTTGTCCTAGTGCCCTTATATCCGATGAATCAGATGTTACCCTAGATAATCACAAATTTATGGCTTCGTGATTGTTGGATATTTCATAGCCATGTTCCCTACCACTCTCTATCAGAACATGACGGTTAGATTTCTCTTCCATATCCATATTTTCACTTATGTTCTCCTATGTGGAAACCCAGTGATTAGTTAATTTGGGTAACCGTTACGTTTTATACTTTAGTTTTTAAAGACATGTTTTGGAATTCCTTTTTATGATGTGGGTTTCTATTAAAGAAAATTTCGAGTAGTAAACCATTTATAACACCGACGAATTTCGAGGGCGAAATTCATTTTAAGGGGGGTAGAATGTAACACCCCGAGATTTTATGAAAAATATTCTTTTTAATTTCATTAATGTCTTGTGTTGTACGCTACACCAAAAGAATCTTGCACAACACACATCCTTGACTTGTCTTTCATTACACGCAATTGCGACCTTCCTCGATAGCGTGTGTAGTACGCAATACCAAGTTTCACTAAACAGCGATATGCTATTAAAATATTATTAAAACTAGCCGTTATGAATATTAATAACCACTTTTTGAAATTTTGTAAATTTTATTTTTCAAAATGGACTTCATTTTTGGATTTTTAATATCCAAATTAGCTTAGGGTGAAATTTTGGTACTTTTCGTCTAACTTTCATTTTCTGATGAATAGTGAAAATTACTAAATTTTAATTAAAAACAACATTTTTAATTGAAATAATTAATAGTGATGAATTATTAATTTGAGTGGTTTTAAAGTATATTTATAATATATTTTTACAATTTAATAAAATTTTGGTCATTGGATGTAATTTCACATTTAAACCAGACATAAACAAGTGTCAATCTTTTGATAGTTATTATCTCTTAAGAACACGCTATTTGTTTTGACGATGGGAATTAATTTTTAAATTAATTAATGCAACTGATATGTTTTTAATTTGGTAAAATAGAAATCATTTTTGAGTTCATAATATCAAATATAGCTTAGGCCTAATTTTTGGTATTTTTCTGGAAACTTTCATTTTTTGATGAACAGTGAAACCACTAAGTGGTAGTTAAAAAAATAAATTTTTCATAAAACTTAATGTTACCGCTTCTGTGAGTGGAATTTCAAAAATCTGAGAGACACGGTTGAAGTCAGTAAGTAAAATGTGGTTCAATGAGATGAAAATAATTTTTGGTGAATAGTAACTTTTTACTTTTTTTTACCACGATTAAAAGTAAATAGGGTAATTAAGGGTAAAATGTTATTATTATTACCCTAACACATGTCCTAATTCTATTGGATAAGTGTAATTCGACCAAAAACGACCTTAGGAATAAAATATGACCATTTAGGCCCACTTGGATTAGACTAGGACATTTATTACTAATTTATTTAAAGAAGGGTTAAAATAGTTAAAATCAAAGTTTAATAAGTTTATCATTTTCAATATAGAGTTATACATACGATAAATTTGACTATAAATATTAATTAGAAAGCTAAAAATATTTATTACATAATGGTATTTTATTTGTAATTTTTATACATTAAATAATTTAATTTATTTATGACACAAAGATGATGCAGTAATTATCTTATTAATGAAATATTGACATAATAGATGTTATTAATACCAAAATAAATGTAATTTAAGACTTTTTATGAATTACACTAATTTTATAGGTTAATATGACATGTTATTATTTATTTAATTAATGTTTTTCGAACTAATCATTCTGTTATGATTTTTAAAAAAATCAATTACTAAATAGTGTCAAATTTGACATAAAATAATTTTTAAAACAAATATTATATTATTAATTGTTATTTTAATCCTAAAAATATAAGGATCTTCCAAATGACTTATATAAGGTTATATATATTAATAATAAACAACTTGGGGTTCGTTTGGCTTCTTATAGAAAGTTTATTAACCTTATAGTGTAAGAACACAAAAAGACACGGTAAAAGTAAAATTATCTAACTTAAAGTTAAATATAAATGATAAGGTTAAACTAGGAACCTAAACTTTTCTAAATTCTATTTTATGAGAGTATTTCGACCCCTCCCCACATTAGCTTCAAAATAACTCAATTTGGAGCTATTTAAAACCGAATTTGGCTTTATAATAAAATAATATTTTTAGTTTTTCCAAAAGATCCCCTCTCCTCCCTTATAAAAGGGCACCTCCACCCTCTCTTCCTCACACCACTTTCATCCTTCAAGATCGTCCAACCCCTGCCAAATTCTCTTCTACACTTCCCTAGAAACATCCTAGAGGTTATGGTCTTCTTCAAAGACCAATTATAGTGCCCTAAAAGGAGATCTCAAAGAGGCACTTCAAAGAAGAGGTAATGTCCGTTACCGATTCTTTCAACTTTATTTCTTCTTCCGCTTCTTCTTCTTAGGTTGTTTCATTATTAAGTAATAACATCAGTATCACTCATATACTTATATTTTATTATAAGTATGAAACAACCCTATTTCACTATCTATCCATCCTACGGAAAATGAAATCACCACGCGTGCGTACGTACGGAATACCGTCTCCACGTTGTGGTCTAATCTATTTTCCACCACCACCTTACTTGGATGGGTATAATGGTGTACATAATAACTATATATGATTATTGTAAAATGATATTGATTCTGAAATAGTATACATACACTCCAATACAATTCCACGATCAAGAGAACGATATCATCGCTCGTGCGTACGTACGGACTACCGTCTCCACGACGTGATGAGATTCATTCTCCACGTTAACCATTCATGAATGATTATAAAGTATATATAATAAGTAATCATGAAATATATGACATAATAATGATACTTTATTTATGTTTATATATATGTATGTCATCTATTTAATTCCATTGAACTCAATAAGGAAACAAAAACAGCGTTCATGCGTACGTACGGCCTACCGTCTCCATGAACGGTGTATTTCTTTCCCTTTATTGATCTATTATATATATGTATATTCTGAATATATATTATATATAAATAATGTTTTATATTCTGGAATTAAGAAATCATGATCTAGGTAATCATATGAATAATTACAAGTCATAACACGGACGACAAATAAAACGATTTTACCCAAAACGCTCTTTAACATGGAATTTACAAAAGAACGGGTAAAATAAAGTCATAAGTGAACCATATATGATATCATAACAATGAATATGATTCTGGAATAAGTCAATGATATTATTTAAATCATTATATAGGAGGTTCGGACACTTACGAAGCAAATCGGAACTAAGGTAAGGGAAAATATCACAATCTCATTTTTATCCGAGATTGATTATACTTTGGTAATTACTGGGGAGTATTTTATCATCCACATCCATGTTCCCTAAATATGTAATATTGTTTCCATCCAACTACAATTTTTTAAATCCAATTTACCCTTCGGGGAGTTTTTAGTAAAGTATATGAAAGGAATCTTTTTTCGTTTTTCGTAAAAGGTACTTTTTGACTTTTCCGGAAAAAGTAGGAGAAGAATGTTTTTTTTAACTTATACGGCACGAATGGATTTTTACGGTTTTATAAAGCCTTATTTTCATGAAGCTTCCACCAAAATATTTCATGACTATCTTCATCAAAATCCTATTCTTTTAAAATTTCATGACATTTTGTGAAAAGAAAATGATTTTGAATAAGAAAGGATATTTTCCTCAAGAATTCATTTCAAGTGTTTTATCAAAACCATTTTCCATCTAAGATGACATTATTTCATATGTGTATGTTTTGTGTCTCTATGATTTACATGGTTTCACTTTTCTGATTATGAAATGATATCCATTTCTTTTATAAGGATTATGTGATGATGGGATGATGTTTATGAAACCCATTTTACTTGATGGGTTATTATGAATGATGTATGTTTATTTTGTGGAACAAGTAAGAATGATTTAATTATGAGATGGGTGGGACCTATATATCCCTCCAATGCATTGGGTAAAGATTTTATATCTCATGAGATAGACATGGCTGGAACGGCAGGTTAAACCGGTTCAGTGAAACAGGACTGAAACGAGGAGTTAACTCGGTTCAGAAATGGACTTTGTCCACTAAGATAGTCTTGGAAATGAGTCTTGACTAATAAGAAATGTTTATCTATGATTATGTGTGTATGCCACAAAGTTTCATGTTTTATGTTATGATTATTGGGATTACAATTCACTACTATTATTTATCCCATGTTATGAAATTATGATTTCTTTTGTAGGTTAAGATTTCCAAAAGTTATGTTCTTATGTATATGATGTGATTGATATTTCTTTTGTTTACCCTTACTGAGCATTTGAGCTCACCCTTTTATGTTTTAGTTTCCCCAGGATATAAATAAAGGTTTTAGGTAAAAAAAAGGAAGATATTTTTGGGAGATTTTGAAGATCTTTCACCATGATTAGAAGATTATATTCCGAGTTTCCAAAGACACTAAACTATTACGGTCCTTGTGTGTGTGTTTTTGTTATGTACTAAGTATTTCGCAAAAGTAATGTAATGTCCATGTACGTTAAGCTTTGGGTCTCTATATATATTGTATTGAGTAATTCATCCAGAAATATGTGATATCGAGTGCATGGATGTTCCCATGATTTCAAAATGGTTTACCTTTCATAATGAATCATCAACAAGGTTCTTTTATGGAATCCAAAAACATATTATAATCATTTAAATGATCAATGATTATAATATTTAAATGGTTATATGTTATTATCAAACAGTAATCTAGTGATCATAACTTGTGTAAGGTGATGATATTTACTACTAATTGGATAAACTTCAATCAAAAAACCTATATTGTGATCATCTTTATAGATGTTATCATAAAAATGAATCACAAAAGGACAATGTTGAAAATTATTAAAGAGATGAATTATCCATTATAACTAATTTAAATACAACTCTTTTTAATGAAATTAAAACCTCAACCCTTTAATATGTAATAATATGTTATCAAATTTCACTACAACTCTAGATAATTATATGTGAACAAATGGATCGACACTCAAGATAAATATTTTCACAAACATAAATAAGATGTAGATTGAAAAAAAATCTTTCTACCCCTCTCTAAATACACAAAATATCTCTATTATTAAATACAAATCCTTGGAATAAATGAACCACTCAAATAAAAAATAAAAATGAGGGAAAATAATGAGTTGTTTGAAACTTTCAAGAATTTAGGCCACTAAAATCCTTTCACAATTGAACGACTAAATCATAATGGAATTGTTGAGAAACTATGGTTCAAGAGGGGAAGGATACAGATTTAGATGGAAATCATTAGTCATTGATGGAAATATATAAATCAAGATAAATATAATATAAAACAACTAAAAATATATACTAGGTATAAAATAAAATTATTGGATCAAAGTTAATCAACAAAATTCATAAATACCAATGCAAAAAGTAGAAAATGACCATATGAGTTAGAAGAACCAAGAATAAAACACAAACCCAAAGAGTACACTATAAGGTACCAATGATAATTAAATAACCAATGAACTATCCATAAATAAATCAATATTTAAAATAAAAATATTTTAATTTTCATGAGAAACAAAATTCATAATGTGAAATTTAATTTGTAAGAGCAGGAAAATAAATTTCTAAAAATATTTACCTTGAAAAAATTGAATTAAATATATTGTAATATAGTTCTATTTGACTTAGGCTATTGAAATAAGAATATGTTAAATAATCCTAAAAAACTTATTCATCTCTGATAATGGAATAATCTTAGTGAAACTAGCCACCATATTGTTATCAATATGTATATTATTGACACAAACATGCCAAGATTCAATAATGTATTTAAAAAAATTAAATGTAATTTCAACATGTTTCAGCCGACTATATACAGAACATGGTATTTAAACAAATATAAAAATTATTGAGAAGAAAAAATATGTAAATTTTATAATAAAAAAAATAAATATAACTAGTTAAATCCTCTAACCAAATAATTTTTTAAGCGACATTTTCAAGGAAATATACTTGGTTCGAGTAGCGGAAAAATCCACCACTAATTACATGTTGTATTTTTAAGATATAGAAACTCTAAATTTATTTAATACATATATAATGAATTATTTTCTCAATATTATATTTTTTTCATAATAAAAATCTAAATAAACTATAGCGTCATGTTTGGAATCAAAATGTTTACCATTAAAATAATGCATATCAAAGGGTACTGATATATGCATGAGTATCCATTTAAGTGAGTTCAATGAGGTTTCAAATATTTCTCTTAAATTTTATTAGAGTATAAACAATAAAAGTGATTTCTAGAATAAAACATATCAGGAAATATATAACATTTAAAATAATTTTAGCATAGGTAATCCCACTCTTATATGATATTTCTAATTTTATAGTAGGTTCATGTGTAAGAGACAGTTTAAAATGTTGGCTTAGAGTTATATTTATAAGTTTAAAATATCAGAAAAATATAACTTCATAATTTCATTGACATAACCATACTGGGAGAATTATAATAATATATGTTTCTTTTCTATAATGATTTTTATTCCCAGAATTTTCATAGCATTGCCCAGATCCATCATTTCAAAAATAGATTTGATTTTGGATGTAAAAGAGTCAATTTACCATATATCCTGATGTATGACTAACATGTAATCAATCTGTAACAAAAGTTAAATCATTTCATGATTTATATATATTTTAACATAGAACATATATCATATTTCTTATGTTTAAGTATAGGTGATTATTTTAAAACATACCATGAGTTATTTATTTTTTAAAAATATTTGTTTTAATCTTACTGGAATAGACCTTGGGGGTTTCAAGTGAATATTTTCATCTAGCTGATCATTAAGGAGTGTTATTTTGACATCAATTTTTTATAAATGTAAATTGTTATATATAATAAATGGAAAAAATATGATTAAAGAATATTTAACAACAAGATAAAATATTTTATTATATCCAATCCAATCTCAATATGGGAATCCATTAGAAAAAATATTGGCATCAAATTATATTTTTATTCTTCCCACACTATCTATCATTTTCTAATATATCTATTAATAATACAATATTGTTTCATCTGTTTGTTTTTTCACCACTATCCAAGTGTACTATTTTTAATAATGAAGTCATTTATTTACATATAGAACCAAAAACTCTATAATAAATACTCTTAAATCCATGCTTATATATTTTAAGTTTATTATCAAAAAAATCATAAGATATAATAAAATAAATACCAGTTACATGAGGGTTATGTGGTTAAAATGGGTGATTATTTGAATTTTGGTTTTGGTTAAGGGGTCTCATTACATTTCATGATTCATTTTTTCATTATAATGAAAATATAACCGTTTTTAGAGTTTTTAAAAGTTTTATAAGAGGATTAGATATACAGATAAGGATTTGAGGTGGTATAAAATAAAATTTAGGATAGTAGGTGGAATAAGTTACCTAGTGTGGGGAATACGGGACCCGGTGAAGGGTGGTAGTGAGGGTGAAATTTCTGGAGGACCTTCAGGTACGCAATGTCCCTATACTAAGTACCAAGTAGGCTTAGGTCAATATTCTGATTTAAAAGGGGATTTTTTGATATTTTTCATTATTTCTTTTCCCTAATTTAAGTATTCCTTCCACCCTAGTTTTCTCATTCCAAAAAAGACCTCCTCTCAGGGATTCTCTATGACTTCTTCCTCCTATCCTCAAATCTCTTTATCTGATGGTATTCTAAGTCATTTTTTTTCAAATCAACGTAAACCATTAATTTCCCATCTCTTCTCACTTATATATTCCCTATTCTTTATTTTCCCCCACCATAGTTGTTTATATCATTTTTTTACTTCATTGAGATTTGGTAAAATTACGTTTTTTCATGGGATTACTCTTATATTATATAAATTAATCCTTATTAGGTTATTTCCATCCATTTATAAATATTTTGATTCAATAAAATTGGATCCCAATTTTTAAAATGTATTCGAGTTTTTTGGGGAGTATAATTAGATTATGATTTGGTGATATTAATTGGGGAATGGTCTATCATGATCTTGGATTAATTTTTTGATGTTACATATAAAGGTTTTCCTTAATTTTTAGTGTAATTTAATAATTATTATTATATATTTGATTTCTTTTATTTGTCTAATATTATCTGAATAGATTTAAGGTTTTTTTGGTGTGTGTTGTTATGTTAATTGAGGCCATTGGATATGTTAATGATCCTTAATAGATAAGGCAAGGTTTATCAACTCTTTGGTTAATTTATAAGGTATTCTTGTGATATTCCATCCAATAGTGTCCAAAAATAAATAACAGTTCATAAATTTTATTTCTAGAACTGTGAATTGATGATTCCCTAAGTTAGTTCATTATACCAAAAGAAATAATTTAATAATATTTTTTATAAAAGTTATATAATGATTTCAAAGCCATTCATGGTTATTTAAACAAAATTTTTATTGTTTTGTGAAAATTTATTTTCAATAAAGTATTTATTATATAATATATACTTACAACCTTGAATGTTATACCTAGATTATTTTATAAAGTATCTTATACATGTTTCGCTACTTTACTTATACAACTTTATGAAATTTGGGACCCTCTATATTGTTATAGATAATATTATTCATCCTTTTGAAATTTTTCCATTCCTAAAGACATGATAGGATTCTATATGGGTGGAGAGATGTTAAAGTTGTTATCTATGTTATTCCTAATAATTTATTAAATTCAATATGATATTACCTTATCATTAAATTTTGAATATTCAAACTGGGATTTATTTAAGAATATCCTTATTCTCCTTTACCATAACTCCATAGTGTGATAACTTCCATTCACCATATCTTGAATGAGTTATAATTTAACAATCTAAAATTAATAATGGATTCGAGTTGAATTGGTGGTGAGATGATCGATATACTAGTTAGTAGGA
Source organism: Viscum album (assembly GCA_963277665.1). Classification (NCBI taxonomy): domain Eukaryota; kingdom Viridiplantae; phylum Streptophyta; class Magnoliopsida; order Santalales; family Viscaceae; genus Viscum; species Viscum album. The sequence goes on along the minus strand of OY728130.1, from coordinate 617,629,762 downwards.
AGATAAAGCTGTGATTGAAAAATAATTTTGTTTTTATAAACCATGTTATTACCTAAATTAATCATAATTCTTTCAAATAGTACATAATTGTACCTTCTCATATAAAGTAATAAATTTTTATTGGATTGTTTAAATCCTTGAACTGATATGTTTTCCTTGCAAATCCAACCCTAATACTTAAGAACTTAAACATGTTTTCTTTTTTTTTTAAATTAAGTAACAATTCTAATGAAAATGAAATGTGATTTAATTTATAAAAAATGTGTAAATTTTAATGTTTTATTCAATTAGATATTTATTTATCTAGGGTGATTGTTTTTATAAATAAATTTTTATGGATGGAAAAATTATTTTGGAAGAAAATTTATTTTTAAATCATTTTTTAATAAAACTCATGTATCTATCTTTATTATATATTTTGATTACTATAATTATGTATTGGTTATGACCAATACCATACATAACCTCTTACTTGGTTATCCATAATGCATACTAGTGACTCCATTACTATTATTAGTTCCTTTCTTGATTAGAAGATAATAAATCAAATATTGTCATTTATACCATAGTTTATGTTAGCTTCATATGGTTACTAAGGAAACCTAAGGGGGATGTTATTACATAACTTGTTCTATATTTGTATTATAGACTGTATACTTGTTATAATTCATGATATATTATTCTTGGTTTGTGTAGGTTTCATGCCATATTTATTAGAATCTTGGAATTTCTTCAATGTTGACATGATACCTAGTGTAGCATAAAAAAGCATGCCTATATTTTTATGTTTCAGTCTTTGTTTTAAAAGTTTTGATAAGTGATGTGAATTATAGAAAGTGTATTCATATAATATTGTAATATAAATTATAAGTAGGTATTCCATCCATTGATTTGCATTGTTAAATGGAATGGTCATTGCACCCTAACCACTGTATACCTCTCTCCCCTTCCCAATAAATGAACTAATATTGACCCAACTTTATATACACTTTTATCTTTCCCTAAGACATGATTTATACCCCCAAACCTTTTTATTCAATAAGATGATAATAATGGTTTCCATGTATAATTAATCTTAGATTCTATGTGTTATTCTTTAATCAAGTACACTATGTATGAACCCTATCATTATAGAGAGTAAGTTTATGTAGTTATGATTTATTTTTTAGCTCCTATTTATTGTTATATCCTTGTTATAATTATTGATTATCTATAAAACTATTCTATTATATTTATGTAAATGAGTATAAATTATCACGAATACACCTATTTATTCACTACACTTTGGATGAATTTTGTTGGTTCCCTACTGAGTAGGTATATGCTCAAAACCTACATAGAAACCATTGTGTAATTTCAGCTTCATGTGTTGTATTTCAGGTGACTCAAAGTAGTGGGGTTTTTATGGTTCTATCAGTTTTTGGATATTATTTGACCTAGATTACCATTGATTTTGAATATTAGATAGATTAATTTAGAGTTTTTGGTAGGTGTGGGGATTGGATGCATAGGGGTTTTTCATAGTTATCTCATGAGGTTATCGCACATGAAATTCCTCTTTTGGTTATTTGGGCTATGTTTGAGTTACATTATTTGTGGAAAGTAGATTACATGTCGTTTCCGAACCCATGACTTCATTATCTAGTATTTTAGAATGTTTTATTATGGATGTATGTTCCATATAGTTTTTTCATCATTTATTATATAGGTATCCCAAAGAATAGGTATACTAAAGGTAGGTGACCATATTTTTAGTTTATAAATCTAAATAACTCGCAGTTAATGATGGAATTTTGATGGGCCTATAATATTATTTTTTGTTTTTCTTATAGGGGAAACTACCTCCCAATTATATTTTATTAAACCCTTAATATTTACCCTAACCTATAGAAATTGGGAGGTCTACCTAAGGTATTGTGGTGGCCTATTATGATAACATTAGGGTAATCAGGTCATATTAGTTAAAACAAATGGTATCAAAGCGGTGTTATGGGACATTATGGGATTTTAATTTTATAAAAAAAAGATTGGATGTCAAAACTTTGGAGTTGCGCCTTATGCATGTGTATATAGAAAGACTACGTTGAAAACATAAATTATATAAGATGTCATTGTTTCTCGTCTTTGAAGTATAAATATGGGTGAGGCATAGTTCTAAGTCACTTAGAATGAAATTTGGGAAGAATTTTTGATGAATGTTATAAGGATTGGTTAAGATACACTCCTCCTATTATTTCAAGAATCATATGGTCTAATGTCATAGTAGGACATGTGAATATCATTTTAATTTTTATGACCATATATGTGAATGACCCTAATTAATTAATTCAAATATAATAAAGTAAATAGTATATTCATGTACACCTTATTAGTTTGTATCTAATTAATTCAAGTCATTCACATATTAACAAATTTAATTATTGATCATTTAAACCCTATAGAAAATTTATTATATAATTGTAACATGATTTAAAATCATTATCCTTCTACCTATTTCTTTCCTAGGTTATTTTTCTAATAATTTTAATTGTTACCTTATTTTTAATGTATCGGTATAAATGATTTATAATTGAAATTTTAAAATTCTACTTATCCTTTTAATTGTATTTATTTATTGATATTGTCCTCAGTTGTCTATATTAAAAGTTAATATACATTATATTTTATCTTGTTCTATTTTTTCCATCTCATGTGGATGTGAAATGTGTGTCTAACTTATTAGACACTTTATAGAACCTATTGATGTTTTTGAATTGGAGAAAAAAATTTAATACTATATATTACATGAAAAATAATTTTATAAATTAACAGTGATTTAAAAACTTTTTATTTTTAAAATATAAAACCAAAAAGGTTTTTCCCTAAGTTGATATATAAATGAATATTTTGGAAAAAATGTATTTGAAAATTAAATTGATGTTTGGTTTTTGAAATAATTTTTTCCCAAGAATAACTATTATATCAAGTGGTTATTTAACATAAATTGAAACATAGTGGAAGGTTAGGAATAGGTCAAACTTGGATATTATTTATTATAGGTATCCTATTTTACTGGGATAAATTTACTTAGTAATGTTTTGGTAATTATCAAAATCCTTAGTAATCCTTTAGATTACCAAAATATTGTGTTATATAGTTGGTTGTATTGAATTTAGAGATCCCATATTAGGGTTTGTTTAATTTTTTATAATGTTTTTTAGCGATTAAGTTAAGAATTTATCTTAGATTTTAGAATCTATATTTATTTTAGGGTCTATATTTTAGAGTTGTGATAATAATTAAGAATTTTTATTCATGTTCTAGTAGTTCGTGTGACTTAAGAATATCAAAATTTTGGTATTTTACATAGTTTTTTAGTGGTTATTAGACCATGGAATAATTTTATAATTTGATTATTTTGAGTAATTTGTGTTTAATCATAGAGATTTTATAATAGAATCATGGTGAATATTATATTTAAATATTAGTATTTTTATTGAAAATTGATAACTTATAGACTTAGTGTATTTTTGAAAGAAAATATGATCTTTGTAAAGACCCAGAAATTCCATGTAATTTTTTTTAAATATATGGGAATTTTACAAGTCCGTGAAAATTGACAGCGCATGATTCTGAGGCCCGGTGTGCTCAGAAGGAATTTATGAAAAAAATTTCGGGTATGTTCAGTAATAGTGCGAGTGGGTTTTTGTAAATTTTGAACTGGTGCTCGGAATTGAAATATGAGGGCACCGTTGAACTCGCAACGTCGGTATTCACTTAAGGATACCTTCAACTTGGCCATAGTTGGTCAAGGGTGGAAATTATATTTTCACTTATTCATGGAAGAATAAAAATAAAATTATTTAACATTTTATTTTTATTTGAAACTCCCGTGTGGATGTTTTAAAGGTGGGGACCACCAGATTTACAAACATCACAATTTAAATTACTGGCGGGGACCGCCTAAGCCCTCTTAATGGAGGAGAGACCACTCAACTCCCCATTAATACTTTTCCTCCATTAATTTGATCCAATTAAATTGATACAATTAAATATGCCAGTACCCCATTTAATTGTTAGATCCCAGCAATAATTAATGAATCGTGTCACCATTTTTATTGTTCCAACCTTATTAATCTACTTATTTTAAATTAATAAGTTGGATATTCCTATTTTTGGTGGAATTGGGGAAACTGTTGGAAAATTGGAGAAGCTTTGGAGAATCGTGGAGAAACTCATTCTCCAATGAAGAACGCTCTCGCCGATGAGGAACGTCTTCGACTACAACGAACAGATGATTGAGGAAACGCGGACGTCACCAACAATAGTCTATCCCCAACGACATCGTATCCTTACTCATGATTTCTGTCAACAAATCTACAAGGTAGGGTTTTATTAAGCGTGATTATGGATTCCCATGTTCTTCCCTTCTAAACAAAGAACGCAGATCAACTCTATAACTAGTTGATCCACACATGATTGTTTTTTTGTGGGTTTGGGAATAATCATTGTCAGGGGTTGTAGAGTTTGAAGTTATTCATTCAAGGTTTTTTTGAGCCTCTTTATATGGCTCTAACATGGAGGGTGCGGGCAAAAAACCATGGCTTGACCCCTCCATCGTTCTTATTTATTTGTGTGTTCCACATGATAGAAGAAGGAGGCTTTGTACCACGGTGACGAACAAAGAGCGGGCGGCCGAAACGGCCACCAGTGAAGGTGCAGTGCGCAACCGCACCCCGCGGAGAGGACGGCTGGCCATCCGGCCAGCCCTGGCCTCCGCCGTCGTGCCGCCTCTACTGCCCCATGGCGGCCGCCGCCCCGCAGCCCTCCCTGGCCGTCGTGGCCTCACTGCCCCGCGGCCTAACGGCCTTGTGGTCCCCCGTGGCCTCAGCCTCGCCACCCTGTGAGACTCCTCACCACTCTGCGTCCTCTGCAGCCCTCACCAATCACAGGCCTCTATGCCGCCCTTGTGGCTCCTGCGGCTTCTCACCGACCTGGAGGCTCCGCGGCCTCGCTGCCCCGCGGACCCCTGCAGCCTCATGGCCTCGCAGCCCCGCATCCCTCTGTGGTCCTCGTAGTCTCACCGCCCCTAGGCCCCACGGGCTCACCACCCCGCGGCCTCCACTTCCCTTGCAGCTCTGCAGCCTCTACGCTTCCCTCACCCCCCCCCCACGGCTTCGCACCTCCCTCGCAACTTTACAGCCGCCACACCACCTCCCGCCCTCTTGGCCTCTCCCCGCCCTCGTGGCCCCTGCACCGCACCTCCCAGGCCTTTCCGCCCAGCGCTGGTCGGACCATCCATCATGGGTCAGACCACCCAGCACAGGCTGGGCCACCTAGCACAGGTTGGGCCGGACCCAGCGGGTCGGGCCAGGGCGACCAAAACCAGGTCGGACTAGACCCGGACCCACTTCGACCCATTTACGCTCTTTTGGCCATAACTTTGGAACCAGACATCCGTTTGATGAACCGTCTATGGGAAAAGAAAAACTTTGAGTGAGATGGTCCCTTTGGTATACCCACTTGAGATTGTGATAAAGTTGGGTTACGGTTGGGTTAGATCGAGCATGAATCCAACTAGGCTATCGGGACAAAAAGGCTAACAACTTACAGACCAGGTGTCTGATTGACACACCGTCTGTTGCGCTGAGACCCCTATTACATGTAATTACTTTGGGATACATATTCGTGGGACTTTGTGGAAGTTGGAGTATTAAACAGTGGATTGAGGAGCATACCCTCCTAGAGACAAGCAAGCTTAGTGCAGGATCCCAGTAGCTGGTTGAGACGTGAAGAATGAATAGCGATCATGTGTGGGTCATCACTGAGTGATCCTTTTTGGGACAGAACCGAGTGACCCAGTGTGGGTTAGCACATAGAGATCCTATTTGGTTCAGCACCGAGCGATCCTGTGTGGTTCAGCACTGAGTGATCCTATGTGGGTCAACACCCAACGATCTTGTGAGGGTCATCACCTAGCGATCCTATGTGGGTCGGCACTAAGCGATCCTGTGTAGTTCAGCAACAGATCTTCTTAACAGATTAATATGAATTTGTAGTTACATCTAATCATCTCTACTACTGTACCTATGCTATAATTGGTGTGATCTGAGTCTCTACCAGTTTGGTACTATCCTTCATGGTAATACCATGGTGGTATTCTTCAGTGTGGTACTTACCATTGTGTTTTTCCTTCCTTTGTAGAATAGTTGAGCTTTGGGCTAATTAGTTGGGCCTTGTGATTCCTCATGTTTGAGATGGGATTACATGATAATTTAGGTATATGTATGGGCATATACCTATGTAGGGTCGTTAGTTGATTTTATGCTTTTTGGTTTATCCTTGGTGGATTTGTGAGACCTTGAGTGTCTTAGGGTCCCTACTGAGTATTGTTATACTCACCCCTGCACGGGTTATGCCTTCACCTTGTTGTGTTTTGTGCATAAGATGGACAATGCTGATTGAGGACATGAGTACCAAGACTAGAGGTAGCTCGGAGGTGGAAATTAGATGAGGCATACCGCATAGAGGACCGTTCAAGAGCTGTGCCTACCCTTCAGGTAGGATCCTTGGCAGGAGATCACCAGATTTATTCCAGTTTACTTGTACTTTCAGTTTCTTGAACATTCCAGTTGGGCTTGTATTCTGGCCCCTTCTTCTTACTGTACTCACAGTATTTACTATACAGTTTTCTTGAGTTTGTATCTTGTTGTCTGTTTGGTCGTGTGTGTTTACAGGTTATAAAAGAAATGACTTCCCAGTTTTGGGGAATACCCCTTCAGTGCTAGTCGCCAACCCCAGACCTATGGAAGACAGACTTGGGGTAGTCACGGAACGGACCCCGGGGGATGAGTCATGACAAATTGGTATTAGAGGAGTTGGTTCTATCATAGAACATATGAATCACATCTTTTTAACAACAATATTGTTATGTGTTGTGAGTGTGGTTATCAGTTTAGGGAATCCAGTATTGGTGTGGCGGATGACATATCCATACACCATGACCCTGACTTCTGATTTCGGACTCAGTGCAGAAAAATATTGATTCTGTGTCTGTTTTCAAGAGCTTTCTTTGTGATATCTTGAGTCATCTCACCTGGTATAACTTACTAACCATGGTGAACCTTTTTTCTTTTTAGGATGCCTCCACACAGACAACCATCTAGGGTTCTTGGTATAGTATGCACTGATATCCCATCGAGCAATGAGGCTTTGGTGCAGGGCCCTCTTCCAGTAGAGGAACCAGTGGAGGCACCAGCGGTACCATTACCCATTGGACCACCGATGCCACCAGCCCCAGTAGTAGAGGGTGCACGCCTCTTGAGTGTGTTGCACGAGTTTCAACGCCAAAGGACACCCAGGTTCAGGGGAGAGACGGACCCCTAGGCAGTTGAAGATTGGTTGGAGGCCGTGGGGAGAGTCTTCTGACTAGTAGGGACACCCGTCGATCTCATGGTGATCCATTCCGTGAGCCTTCTATAGGTAGTAGAAGGAAGATGGTGAAGCTTGATGCTCCAGGTTCACAATGAGGTAATGCTTCTCTTAGTAGAATTCTAGAGCCTTTTTTGGGAAGAGTTTGTCATAGTGACTCTTGGCATAGTGTGCATACAAGAACTTCTTCATCTGCATCAGGGTAGCATGACTGTAGCTCAGTACTCAGCGAGGTTCCCTGACCTCTCATGCTAATCCACAGATATGGTGCGGGACCCGTTCTTCAGGGCCCAGACCTTTGAGCAGGGGCTCAGGTGAGAGATTAGGGCTTCGATGATTTCTCTTAGCATCTCGACACCGGCGGGGACGTTATAGAGAGCCCTCTTAGTGGAGAGTTTCCTTGCTGACTAGTCACCAGCAGCGAGACCCACCACAAATCATCACGTAGCAGAGTCTTCTATTTCCGTCAGCAGAAAGATGTCACAGAGGTCCAAAAGGAAAAGACCTATAGGTGGATGACCGCATGACTCAGGATTGGTTGTGTGGGGCACCCGAGGTAGAGCCAGTGATTCCAGGAGCGGTCCTTGTTACGCATGCAGCGGACAGGTTCACATGGTTTGTTACTGTCTGAATCACCATACGAATGATCAGCAGATGGTCAAAGTACCGCCCAGGCAGAGATAGAGGTTCGACCGAGGAGGTCTGCAGGGAGCAAGTGGACATGGTAGAGGAGTTGGTCGTGCAGCTGGAGGTGGGAGACGATTTGAGATGTTACCGCCACCACCACCACCAGGTGGTCCACCCCGACCACAGGGAGCTGGAGGAAAGGGGTGAGCTCAGCTATATATATATTAGGCCTATAACCATGGTACTTCAAAGATGATATAAGGTACGATCTTTGTTTACTCCAACTTAGCTGCAATACTTATAGACACAGGTTCCAGTCATTCTTCTGTTTCCACTTCCCTCGTTCGGATCTTGGAGATTCGAATGGATCCGTTGGCTCGATCCTTATGGCTAGAGACTCCTACAAGAGAGGATTCGATGGATAACCACTGGTGCCGGAAGTGTGAGTTTACTTTAGGAGGTGAGAGCTTCGGCTGGGATCTTCTAGTAGCGACGTCAAGGCCTTACGAAGTCATCTTGGGTATGGATTGGTTATCTACATTCCATGCTCATATTGACTATATTAGGTGCAAAGTGTGGTGTGTCTACATAGATGGGACCAGTTTTACCTTTACCAGTGAGAAGGGAGACTTTGCCATGTAGGATGGACTTACCTGGAGGAGGGTGAAACCGATCACTCATCAGTTGGCTAACCTTACCCTTAGAGCAGTTGATGTGGAGATTCTGAGATATCCTATAGTGGTAGACCAGTATGTGGATGTATTCCTTGATGATGTTCATGGTCAACCTCCTCATAGAGAGGTGGAATTTTATATTGACTTGTACCCCGAGACGACACTAATATCTTCACCAGCTTATCAGATGGCTCCCGCGGAGCTTCATGAGCTGCGGGTACAGCTGGAGGACTTACAGGGGAAAGGGTTCATCCAGCCTAGTGTTTCTCCTTAGACAGCCTTGATTTTGTTCGCCAAGAAGGCATATAGGAGCTTGAGACTTTTTTCAACTATCGGAGCCTGAACCAAGTGACCATGAAGAATAAGTACCCACTTTTGAGTATTGACAACCTATTTGATCAGCTGAAGGGTGCATAGTGGTTCTTGAAGATAGACCCCAGATTAGGCTATCACCAGCTCAGATTATGAGATGAGGATGTGCAGAAGATGGATTTCAGATGCCGGTATGGCCACTACGAGTTCTTGGTTATGCCATTCGGCCTAACCAATGCTCCACCAGTGTTCGTGGGACTCATGAACATGATCTTTCAGTCATACCTTGATCGCTTTGTAGTAGTCTTCATCAATGGAATTATGATCTACTCGACTACTGAGGAAGAGAATGCCTATCATTTACATTTAGTAATGGACACACTCTAAGAGCACCAAATTTATGGTAAGCTCTTGAAGTGATCGTTCTGGATTCGAGAGCTTCACTTTCCAGGACATGTTATATCGGAGGCTAGCATTGTAGTAGATCTAGTGAATATTGAGGCTGTACTTGCTTGGGAGCCACCCAAGAGTGTGACAGAGGTACATAGTTTCCTGGGTTTGGCTGGAAACTACTGGAGGTTTGTACCAGATTTATCTAGAGATGCAACACCTTTATCAGTGTTGAAAAATAAGGGACAACCCTTAGTGTGTTCAGAGAGATTCCAGTAGAATTTCTAGGAGCTGAGGCAGAGGCTGATTAGTGCCCCCCATCTTGAGCCTTCCAAAGGAGGGCGTAGGGTACGTAGTCTATATCAACGCATCAGGGAACAGACTCGTATCTGTCCTGATATAGGAGTGAGAAGTGATCGCATATGGTTCTTGATAGCTGAGACAACATGAGCAGAACTACACTACCAATGACCCGGAGTTAGCATCAGTGGTCTTCACCTTAAAGATGTGGAGACATTACTTGATGGGTGAGTGTTCTACAGTGTACTCTGATCACAAGAGTCTCGAGGATATCTTCTTTCAGAAGGACCTAAACCTAAGACAACGATGATGGCTTGAGTTCCTCTAGGACTATGAATTCGAGATAGTATATACTCCTGGGAATGGGAATGTTGTAGATGATGCACTCAGAAGGAGGTCTGGTATACAACAGCTAGGCGAGGTAACAGAGCAGCTGGCTACTTTGCAGATATCCTTTGTGGGTCGGGATGGAGCATCTTTTCATCAATATCTTACATTCACTCCCCCAATTCTCCAACGGGTTAGGGAGGTACAGTGTGGGGATGCTGATTGCGAGACTCGATGTGATCAGATATCCATAGGACAATCACCTGATGGATTTATGAAGGTGGGGAGCACATCATCCTCTTTAGAGGACATACTATAATACCAGTGTCACTTCTAGAGGAAGTGTTGAGGGAGTTCCACACATCTCCTCTAGTGGTACATCCAGAAGTAGAGAAGATGTACCAGGATCTCCAACGATAGTACTGGTGGCTGGGAATGAAGAAAGCAGTAGCAGAGTATATCTCTCGATGCCTCACTTGTTATCAAGTGAAGACAGGGAATCAGGTACCAGCAGGCTTGGTTCAGCCTTTAGAGGTCTCAGAGAGGAAGTGTGATGGGATATCCACAGACTTCGTGACAGGACTTCCATGTACATCCAGGGGTCATGACTCAATTTGGGTGATTGTCGACTGACTCAACAAGTCAGAAAACTTTCTACCAATAAGAAAGTAGGGTTCAATAGAGAGATCGGGATGCCTCTATGTGCAGGAGATTGTGCGGTTACATGGAGTACCCTCAAAGATTGTCTTCGATCGTGATACAGGTTTCACTTCCATGCTATGGGAGGGGTTGCAGGAGGCTTTTGGGACGTAGCTCCATTTGAGCACCGCCTTCCATCCCCAGATGGATGGCCTGACTGAGCGGACCATATAGACCCTCGAGGACATGTTACGTGCTTGGGTCCTCAACTTCAGTCGCAGCTTGGAGGATCACTTGCCTATGGTGGATTTTTCATACAACAACAGCTATCACTCTACTGTTGGGATGTCACCTTTTGAGGCGTTATACGGGCAACCTTGTAGATCACCTTTGTATTGGACTGTCCCAGGGGAGTCAGCACTCGTGGGACCATAGATGGTTCGGGCTACCACAGAGAAGGTACAGATCATCCAGGAGCAGATAAAGACTGCACAGAGCCGGTAGAAGTCATATGCTGATAGGAGATAGAGGCCTCTGGAGTTCGAGGATGTAAACCATGTCTTTCTATGTGTCTCACCTAGACGAGGTTTGCAGAGATTTGGTCGAGGCAGCAAGTTATCTTCATGGTTCCTTCGAACCCTTTCAGGTCCTCAGTAGAGTTGGCAAGGTGGATTATTGCTTAGCTCTTCCACCTCAGTTGCTTCGGGTGCACGAAGTCTTCCACATATCCTAGCTGAGGAGATATGTGCATGATCCTTCTCACATCATCGACCTCGGAGATCTGGACATTGACGATGGGGTGACGTTTTTGGAGGTTCCAATGGACATTGAGGATAGATAGGAGTGGGTCCGTCGTGGGCGGTCGATACCTCTGGTGTGCGTTCTCTGGCAGCACGGGAACCTCCAGGAGACCTCATGGGAGTGGTAGGCTCAGATGCGTACTCAATACCCCCACTTGTTTTCCTAGTTTTGTTATGTGGCTTACAGGGATGTAAATCCTTGAGTTGGGGAGAATGTAAAGACCTGGAAATTCCATGTAATTTTTTTAATTATATGGGAATTTTATGAGTCTGCAAAAATTGAAGATGCATGATTCCAAGGCCCAGTGTGACCGAAATTAATTTAAGAACTTTTTTTCTGGTACGTTCAGTAAAAGTGTGAGCGGGATTTTGTAACTTTTTAACCGGAGCACAGAATTGAAATCTAAGGGAACTGTTGAACTCCCAGTGCTGGTATTATCTTAAGGAGACCCTCACCTCGACCACATTAGGTAGAGGGTGGAAATTAGTTTTTCACTTATTCGTGGAAGAATAAAAATAAAATTGTTTAAAATTTTACTTTTATTTGAAACTGCCTCGTGGATCTTTTAAAGGTGGGGACCACTAGATTTAAAAACCTCCCAATTTGAATTTATGGCGGGGACCACCAGAACCCTTTTAATGGGGGAGAGACTACTCAACTCCCCAGTAATTCTTTTCGTCCATTAATTTGAGCCAATTAAATTGATACAATTAAATATTCCAACACCCCATTTTATTATTGGATCCAACCAATAATTAATGAAATGTGTGAGCATTTTAATTTTGCCAACATTATTAATCTAATTATTTTAAATTAATAAGTTGTATATTCCTAGTTCTAGTATAATTGGGGGAACTGTTGGAAAAAGGGAGAAGATTTAGAGAATTGTGGAGAAACTCATCCTCCAACGAAGAACGCGCTCGCCGACGAGGAACGTCATCAACTACAACGAACCGATGATAGAGGAAACGACGATGTCATTGATGACCGTCTATCCCCAATGACATCATCACCTTCCTCATAATCTCTATCAAAAAATCTCAAAGGTTGTGTTTTATTATATGTGATTGTGGATTCCCACGTTCTTCCCTTCTGAACAAAGAATGTGGATCAACTCTCTAACTAGTTGATCCGTAAATGATTTATTTTCTGCAGGTTTGGGAATAATCATTGTCGGGGGTTGTAGAGTTTGATGTTATTAATTCAATACTTTGTTGAGCCACTTACTACCACTCTAACAGGGAGGGTCCATCCCAAACAAACATGGCCTGACCCCTTCGTCATTCTTCTTTATTTGTGTGTTCCTCACGATGGAAGAAGGCGGATTTGTACCAATGCGATGAACGAAGAGCGGCCGGCTGAACCGGCCACCAGCGAGGGTGCGGCGTGCGACCATGCCACGCGGAGAGGACGACTGGCCATCTGGTCTTCCGCAGCAGACCAGTACACCGCGACCGCCCCGCTGGCTCCACGGCCTCCATGGCCACGCAGCCTCTGCCGCCCCGCGGCCCACCACGACCCTCTGTGGCCTCGCCAGCACGCGGCCTCGTAGCCTATCCCCCCCAAGTCCCCTCGCATCCTCGCGGTCCCATGGCCCTTCGTGCCACTCCGCAGCCTTCGTGCTGCCCTCGCGACACCCCACAGCTTCACACTGCCCTTGCGGCCTCGCCACCCCATGGCCCCTCATGGCCTCACGCCTTCCTCGCTGCCCCCCCCCCCCCCCACGGCCTCGCGGCCTCACCGCCCCACAGCCCTCTGTGGCCCTAGCCAACTTTTTCCCCCGCAGACCTCGTCCTCATTACCCCACAACCCTCCACGCTGCTCTGTGCCCCCCCCCCCCCCCCCCCCCCCCCCGCACAGCGCCGCCTAGGTCGGGCCACCCAGCGTGGGCCAGACCGCCCAACATGGGCCAGACTGCCCAGTGTGGGCTGGGCCTACCAGCGGGCCAGGCCGGTTCGACCCAAACAGGGTTAGCCAAGACCAGGTTGGGCTGGGTCGGTCCGATCAGGTTGGACCGGACCCGGACCCACTTCGACCCATTTATGCCCTTTTGGCAATAACATTGGCACTAGATGTCCATTTTAAGAACCGTTTGCGGCGTAGGAAACCTTGGAGAGAGGGGGCCCCTTTGGTATACCCCACTTGAGATTTGAATAAATTTGGGATATATTCGAGTTGGATCAGGCACGAATCCAACCAGGCCCTCGGGACTAAAAGGCTAATAACTTACAGACTGGGTGTTCGATTGATGCACCATCTTTTGCGTTGAGACACCTATAACATGGCGGTCCTTTGGGATACTTATTCGTGGGACTTTGTGGAAGTTGGAGTATAGACCATTGGATTGAGGTGCGTACCCTCCCGGAGACTAGCAAGCTTAGTGTGGGAACCCAGTAGCTGGCTGTGACGTGAAGAATGAATATCGATCCTCTACGGGTCAGCACCAAGAGATCCTGGATGGGATAGGACCGAGCGATCCTGTGCGGGTCAGCACCTAGCGATCCTGTGTAGGTTATCACCGAGCGATCATGTGTGGGTCATTACCTAGTGATCTTGTGTGGGTCATCACCTAGAGATCCTCTGTGGGTCGTCACTGAGCGATCTTGTGTGGGTCAGCATCAGAGCCTCTTAATAGAGTAAGGTGCATTAGTAGTTACACCTAATAATCTCTACTACTATACCTAAGATATACATTGTGCGTGTTGAGTCTTTACATGTGTGGTACTATCTATCATGGTAATACCTTGGAGGTATTCTTCAATGGGGAATGCATGTGTGGTACTTTCCTTCGGAGTATTCCTTCCTTTGTGGAACAATTGATCTTTGGGCTAATGAGTAGGGCCTTGGGATTCCTCATGTTTGAGATGGGTTTACTTGATAACTTAGATATATGTATGGGCATATACCTAAGTAGGGTTTTAAGTTTCTTTAATGCTTTTTGGTTTATCCTTTGTGGATTTGTGTGACCTTGAGGGTCTCGGGGTCCCTACTGAGTATCGTTATACTCACCCCTGCATGGGATATGCCCTCACCTCATTGTATTTGGTGCACACAACTTAGAATGGTGATTGAGGACGAGAGTACCAGGACTAGAGGTAGCTCATAGGTGGACATTAGACGAGGCATACAATAGAGACGACTACTCGAGAGCTCTACCTACCCTTCAGGTAGGATCCTTAGTGGAGATCACAGAAGCTGTTCGAGATAACTTGTACTTTTAGTTTCTTATACTTTCCAATTGGGCTTGTATTCTGGCCCCTTTTTTTTACTGTACTCACACTATTTACTATACAGTTTTCTTGAGTTTGTATCTTACTGTGTGCTTAGTTGTGTGTGTTTAAAAGTTATAAAGGCAATGCCTTCCCAGTTTTAGGGAATACGCCTTTGGTTCTAGTCTCCAGCCCCGAGCCTATAGAAGGCGGGCTTGGGGTAGTCACGACACTAGCCCCGGGGGACGAGTCATGACAAATTGGTATTAGAGGATTCAGTTCTACCATAGAACATATGACTCTGATCTTTTAAATGGAAATAGTGTTAAGTGTAGTGAGTGTGGTTATTAGTTTAGGGAATCTAGTGTTGGTGCAGCGGCCGACGTATCCGTACACCCGGACTCTGAATTCTGATTTCGAACACAGTGCACGAAAATACTGATTGTGTGTGTGTTTTCAAGAGTTTTCTTTATGATATCTTTTTTCAGCTCACCGTGTATAACTTACTAACCGTTCCGCACCTGTTTTTTTTTTAGGATGCCTCTATGCAGACAACCAGTAAGGGTTTTGTGTATAGTACGCACTGATAGCCTACCGAGTGACGACGACTCGGTGTAGGTCCCTCTTCCAGTAGAGGTACCAGTGGAACCGTTACACATTGAGCCACCGATTCCACCAGCCCCAGTAGCAAAGGGTGCACGCCGCTTGAGCGCATTTCATGAGTTCCAGGGCCAAAGGCTACCCAGGTTTAGGGGAGAGACGAACCCACATGAAGCTGACGATTGGTTGGAGGCCGTGGTGAGAGTCTTACGACTGGTAGGGACACTAGCCAATATCATGGTGATCCTTGCCACCATCCTTTCTACAGACAGTAGTAGGAAGATGGTGGAGCTTGATGCTCCAGGTTCACGATGAGGTGACGCTTCTCTGGGCAGACTTCAAGAGCCTATTTCGGGCAGAGTTTGTCAGAGCGACTCTTCACGCAGTGCGTATATAGGAGATTCTTCATCTGCATCAGGGAAGCATGATTGTAGCTCAGTACCTATCGGGGTTCGCTGACCTCTCACGCTACTCCACATTTATGGTGCAGGAACCATTCTTCAGGGCCCAGACCTTTGAGCAGAGGATCGGGAAAGAGAATAGGGCTTTGATGATTTCTCTTAGCATCTCGACGCAGGAAGGGGTGTTAGAGAGAGCCCTATTAATGGAGAGTTTCCTTGCTAAGAAGTCACCAGTAGCGAGACCCACCACCAGTCGTCACATAGAGGAGTCTTCTGTAGCTGGCAGTAGACATATACCATAGAGGTACAGATGGACCAGACCTATAGGTAGATGATTTCATGTCTCGGGATCGGTTGTGTAGGGCACCTGAGGTAGATCCATTCATGCTAGGAGCGGGCAGTGCTACGCATGCGGCGGGCAGGGTCACATGGCTCGTGACTGTCTGACCCACCGTACGGATGATCAGAAGATGGTCGAAGGACCGCCCAGGCAGACACAGAGGTTCACCCGATGAGGTCTGCAGGGAGAAGGTGGACGTGGTAGAGGAGATAGTAGTGCATCTGGCAGTGGGTGACGATTTGAGATGTTACCGCCACCACCACCAGGTGGTCCACCCTGACCACAGGGAGCTGGAGGATAGGGTAAATCTCATCTCTAGGAAGCTGAGGCCTATGAACATGGCGCTGTGGAGATGAAACGAGGTATGATATGTGTCTACTCCACCTTAGCTACAGTACTTATAGACATAGTTTCCAGTCTTTCTTTTATTTCCACTTCCCTCATTCATAGCTCGGAGATTCCGACGGAGTAGTTGGCTCGGTACTTACAGCTAGAGACACCTAAATGAGTGGATTCGATGATTACGCAATGGTGCTGACAATGTGATCATACTCTATGAGGCGAGAGCTTCGGCAGGGATCTCCTACTAGCGATGTCGAGCCCTTGCAACGTCATCTTGGGTATGGACAGGTTATCTACATTCCATGATCATATTGACTGTATTAGGTGCAAAGTGAGGTGTTTCCACACATATGAGACTAGGTTTACCTTCACTAGTGAAAAGGGAGACTTTGCAGTGTAGGATGGACTTACCAGGAGGATGGTGCAACCAATCGCTCATCAGTTGGCTAGCCTTACCCTCAGAGGAGTTGATGTGGAGAGTCTGATCTATCCTGTAGTGGTGGATCAGTATGTGGATGTCTTCCCTGATGATGTTTCAGGTCTACCTCCTGACAGAGAGGTGGACTTTTACATTGACTTGTACCCCGGGACGACACCGATATCTTCACCAGCATATCGGATGTCTCCCGTGGAGCTTCGTGAGATGCGGGTATAGCTGGAGGACTTATAGGGGACAGGGTTCATCCAGCCCAGTGTTTCTCCTTGGGCAGCCCCAATTTTGTTCGCAAAGAAGGTGGATGGGAGCTTGAGACTTTGTGTTTACTATCAGCACCTGAACCAGGTGACCTTTAAGAACAACTACCCACTTCCGAGGATTGATGACATCTTTGATTAGAAGAAGGGAGCACAATGGTTCTCGAAGATAGACAGATTAGACTATCACCAGCTCAGAGTACGAGACGAGGATGTGTAGAAGACGACATTAAGATGTTGGTATGGCCACTACGAGTTCTTGGTTATTACATTCGGCATGACCAAATCTCTAGCAGTGTTCATGGGACTCATGAACATGATCTTTCAGCCATATCTTGATCTCTTTGTAGTAGTATTCATCTACGACATTCTGATCTACTCGACTACTAAGGAAGAGCATGCCTATCATTTGTAGGTAGTACTTTACACACTCTGATAGCACCATATTTATGTTAAGATATCTATGTGATAGTTCTGGATCAGAGAGGTTCACTTTCTGGGACATGTTATATCGGAGGCGGGAGTTGCAGTGGATCCAGCGAAGATTTTGGTGGTACTAGCTTGGGAGCCACCCCGGAGTGTGATGGCGGTAAGAAGTGTCTTGGGATTGGATGGATACTACTAGAGATTTGTACCATATTTCTCTAGATTTGCAGCACCTTTATCATCTTTGGAAAAGAAGGGAAAACCCTTTGTGTGATCAGATAGATTCCAGTAGAGTTTCCAGGATCTGAGGCAGAGGCTGACTAGTGCCCCCATATTGAGGCTTCCATAGGAGTGTGTAAGGTATGTAGTCTACTACGACACATCAAGGACCAGACTCGGATGTGTCCTGATGAAGGATTGAGAAATTATCACTTATGGTTCTCAACATCCGAGACAGCACGAGCCGAACTATGCTACTTATGAACTAGAGTTAGCAGTAGTGGTCTTTACCTTAAATATGTGTCAAAATTACTTGATGGGTGAGCGTTTTACAATGTACACTGATCAAAATAGTCTTAGGTATATCTTCTCTCATAAGGATGTGAATCTGAGACAGTGACGTTGGCTTGAGTTCCTCTAGGACTATGACTTCGAGATAGTCTATACTCCTAGGAAGGAGAATGTTGTAGCAGATGCACTCAGTAGGAGGTCTGGTATACAGCTTATAGGCGAGGCGACAGAGCATCTGGCTGCTTTGCATATATCCTTTGTGGATTAGGATGCAGTAGCTTTTCGTTAGACTCTTACAGTCATTCCCCTACTTCTTTAGCGAGTCAGGGAGGCACAACGTGGGGACACTTACTGCGAGACTCGACGTGCTCAGATATCCGCATGACATGCACCTAATGGATTTTCTAAAGGTGGGGAGCATGTCATCCTCTTTAGAGGATGTACTATGGTACCACTGTCACTTTAGGAAGAAGTTATGAGGGAGTTACACACATTCCCTCTAGTGGTACATCCCGAAGTGGAGAAGATGTACCAAGATCTCCGATGATAGTACTGGTGGTCGGGAATGAAGAAAGAAGTAGCATAGTTTGTCTCTCGATGCCTCACTCTTTTGCAGGTGAAGGCGGAAAATAAGGTACCAGTAGGCTTGGTTCAACCTTTAGAGGTCCCAGAGTGGAATTGGGATGGGATAACCATGGACTTCGTGACAGGACTTCCACGTACATCTAGGGTTCATGACTCGATTTGGGTGATCATTGACCAAATCACCAAGTCGGCCCACTTCCTACCGATCACAGACCAGGGTTCAGTAGAAAGATTGGGATGCCTCTATGTGGCAGAGATTGTGTGGTTACATGGAGTAACCTAGATGATTTTCTCTGATTGTGATACACATTTCACTTCCCGGCTATGGAAGTGGTTGCAGGAGGCTTTCAGAACACAGCTCCATTTGAGCACTGCCTTCCATACCCAGACGGATTTCCAGACTGAGCAGACCATATAGACCCTCAAGGACATGTTGGGTGCTTGTTTCATCAACTTTGGTTGGAGCTGGGAGGATCACTTGCCTTTGGTGGAGTTCTCATACAAAAACAGCTATCACTCCACCATTAGGATGACACCTTTTGAAGCGTTATACGGGCGACCTTGCAGATCACCTCTGTGCTGGACTGACCCAGGAGAGTCAACACTTGTGGGACTAGAGATGGTTTAGGTTACCATAGAGAAGGTGCAGATCATCCAGGATCGGATGAAGACTGCACAGAGCAGGCAGAAGTCGTATGCCAACAGGAGACGGAGACATCTGGAGTTCTATGATGATGACCACATCTTTCTACGAGTCTCATCTCGAAGAGGTTTGTGGAGATTTGGCCGAGGCATCAAGTTATCTCTGAGGTTCATCGGACCCTTTCATGTCCTTAGAAGAGTTGGTTAGGTGGCTTACCGCTTAGCTCTTCCACCTCAATTGCACTGGGTGCACGACGTCTTCCATGTATCCCAGCCAAGGAGATACATGCATGACCATTCTCACATCATCGACCAAAACGAGCTGGACATCGATGATGGGGTGATATTTTTGAAGGTTCCATTGGAGATTGAGTGTCGACAGGAGGGGGTCCTTCGTGGGAGGTCGATACCTCTAGTGCGCGTTCACTTGTAGCACAGGAACCTCCAGGAGAGCTCGTCGGAGTGGGAGTCTCAGATGCGTTCTCAATACCCCCACTTGTTTTCCAAGTTTTGTGATATGGATTACGGGGACATAAAACCCTGAGGGTGGGAGAATGTAGAGACCTTGAAATTTCATGTATTTTTTAATTATATGGGAATTTTTTGAGTCTATGAAAATTATAGGTGCGGGATTCTGAGGCCTGGTGTACCCGGAATGAATTTCTGATCTGTTTTTCGGGTACATTTAATAAAAGTGAGAGAAGGTTTTTGTAACTTTTGAACTGGTGCTCAGAATTGAAATCCAAGGGCACTGTTGAACTTGCAACACTGGTATTCTCTTAAAGAGACCTTCACTTCAACCGCAGTAGGTCGAGGGTGGAAATTAGTTTTTCAGTTATTCGTTTAAAAATAAAAAATAAATTGTTTAACAGTTTATTTTTATTTGAAACTCTTGCGTGGATGTTTTAAAGGTGGGGACCACCATATTTAAAAACCTCCCAATTTTAATTAATGGCAGGGATCACCAAAACCCTCTTAATGTGGAAGAGAACACTCAACTCCCCATTAATTATTTTCCTCCATTAATTTGAGCCAATTAAATTGATACAATTAAATATGCCAACACCACATTTAATTTTAGAGCTAACCAACAATTAATGAAATGTGCCAGAATTTTAATTGTGACAACCTTATTAATCTACTTATTTTAAATTAATAAGTTGTCTATTCCTCTTTTTGGTGTAATTGGGGAAACTGTTGGAAATAGGGAGAAGCTTTGGAGAATCATGGAGAAACTCATCCTCAAACGAAGAATGCTCTAACCGATGAGATACGTCTTCAACTACAACAAACTGATGATCGAGGAAACACCGACATCATTAATGATCGTATATCCCCAAAGATATCATCTCCTTCCTCAAGATCTCAATCAAAAAATCTCTGAGGTAGGGTTTTATTATGTGTGATTGTGCATTCCCATGTTCTTCCCCTCTAAACAAAGAATGCAGATCAAATCTCTAACTAGTTGATCTGCAGATGATTTCATTTCTACGGGTTTGGGAATAATCATTGCCAGGGATTGTAGAGTTTTACGTACTTCATTCAAGGTTTTGTTGATCCACTTGCTACCACTCTGACGCAATGGGTGCGGGCCAAACAAACATGGCATGAACCATCCACTGTTCTTCTTTATTGTTGTGTTCCTCCCAATGGAAGAAGGCGGCTTTATACCATGACGACAAAGGATGATCGGCTGACCAAACCAGCCATCGGGAAAGGTGCGACACATGACTGCACTACGCGGAGAGGACGACTGGCCATCCGAGTAGCCACGGTGGACCGCCGCACCGTGGCAGCCCCACCGCCTTCACCGCCCCACGACCATTGAGGCCTTATCGCCCTACTGCCTCGCAGCCTCACCACCTCGTGGCCCTCTGCACCGCTCCACATCCTCCACCGCCCTCGAGTCTTCACAGCCTTCGCGCTGCCCTTGCGGCCCCCATGGATTCGCGCCGCCCTTGCGACCTCACCGCCCCGTGGCCTCGCCACCCCGCGGCCCTCCGTAGCCCTCACTGCCTCGCATCCCCGCGGCCCTCTGCGCCGCTCCTTAGCCTTCACCACCCTCATGGCTCCATGGCCTCCGCACCGCCCTTGTTCCCCCCGGCGGCTGTGCGCCGCCCTTGCGGAGCTGCGGCCTCCGTTCCGCCCTCACCCCCCCCCTCTAGTCCTCGCATCACCCTCGCGGCCCCCGCATCTCGCTGTCCAGGTCGGGCCGCCCAGCGTGGGCCGGACGGCCCAACACGGGCCAGGCCAGACCCAATGGGTCAGGACGGGTCGACCCAAACCGGGTTGGACCAGGCCAATTCGGGCCGGGTCAGACCGGACCCGGACCCACTTTGACCCACTTACGCTCTTTTGTCCATAAATTTGGCAGCAGACGTCCGTTTGATGAACTATCTGTAGCACAAGAAACATTGGAGTGAGAAGGTACCTTTGGTATACCCCACTTGATATTTGGAAAAAGTTGGGATATGTTCGGGTTGGATCGAGCACAAATCCAACCGGGCCCTCGAGACTAAAAGGCTAATATTTTACAGACCGAGCATCCGATTGATGCACCGTCTATTGCATTGAGACTCCAATGAAATGGAAGTCCTTTAGGATAATTTTTCATGGGACTTTGTGGTAGTTGTAGTATCAACCGGTGGATTGAGGATAAGACCCTATTGAAGATGAGAAAGATTTGTGCGGCAACCTAGAAGCTGGCTGTGACGTGAAAAATGAATTCTGATCATGTGCGGGTCAGCAACGAGTGATCCTATCTGAGACAGTACCGAGTGATCCTGTGTGGGTCAGAACCTAGCAATCCTATGTGGGTTAGCACCGAGTGATCTTGTGTGGGTCAGCACTGAGTGATCCTGTGTGGGTCATCACCTAGCGATCCTGTGTCGGTCAGCATCGACCGATCCTGTGTGGTTCAGTAGCAGATCCTCTTAATAGAGTAAGATGAATTAGTTGGTACATCTAATCATCTATACTACTGTACCTAAGATATACCAGGTGTGAGCTGATTCTGTACCTGTGTGGTACTATCCTTCATGGTAATACCTTAGTGGTGTTCTTTAGTGTGGCGTACCTGTGTGGTACTTACCTTCATGGTATTCTTTCCTTTGTGGAACAGTTGAGATTTTGTCTAATGAGTTGGGCCTTGTGATTCCTCATGTTTGAGATGGGTTAACATGATAAATTAGGTATATGTATGGTCATTTACCTAAGTAGGGTTGTAAGTTGTTTTCATGCTTTGTGGTTTATCCTTTGTGAATTTGTGAGACCTTGAGGGTCTCAGGGTACCTATTGAGTATCGTTATACTCACCCCTGCACGATCTATGCTCGTACCTCATTGTTTTTGGTGTAGACGATGGACAGCGCTGATTGAGGACAAGAGTACCAGGCCTGGAGGTAGCTTAGAGGTGGACATTAGACAAGGTGTACCACAGAGACAACCATTCGAGAGTTTTGCCTACCCTTCAGGTAGGATCCATGGCGGGAGATCACAGGAGTTGTTCCAGTTTACTTGTACTTTAAGTTTATTATAATTTCCAGTTGATCGTGTATTCTGGACCCTTTTTCTTACTGTACTCACACTATTTACTATACAGTTTTCTTGAGCTTGTATCTTGTTGTGTTCTTGGTCATGTGTGTTTATAGGTTATAAAGGAAATGCCTTCCTAGTTTTAGGGAATACGCCTTTGGTGCTAGTCGCCATCCCCTGGCCTATGGAAGGCAGGCTTGAGGTAGTCATGGCATGGGCCCCGTGGGATGAGTTGTGACAATCTATTTTCATAGGGATGTAGGAAGATATGGATGAGTAGTTGGTTCTAATTTTTGAGGATGAAAAATTTTATGGTGGGGAGGTGGTAAAGACGCATGTGCCTATCATTTGAATTGTTGTCAATATTGAGGAATTAAGTGGTTAATGTTGGGGATTATTTGAACTTTGGTTACAGTTGAATAGTTCTTTTCATTTAATGATTAAATTTATTATTCATGTGCTTGATTAAGAAAGTTTATTTATTTTTATAGATGGTTTCTGTTTTTATAGGATAATTAATAGTTAAGGTAAGGCCCATATGTGGTACAAATAGTAGTTTAGAAATACATATGGCACCAAGTACTCAGTGTGGGGTATTGGGTTCTCTGTAGAGTAGGTCAATGGGGGTGGCAGTTCTAGAGGACCCCCAGGTACTTGGTGGCCTCATACCGGGGACCTGATAGTCCCACATCAACATTAACATTTAAAGGGGGTATGTTGGTATTTTCATTATTCCTTTTATCCCCTTTGTAGATTCCTTCAACCCTTGTTTTTCTATCCCTAACATGATCTCCTATCAGGGACTCTCTATGCCTACTCCCTCCTATCCCCAAGCCTCTTAAGCTAAGGGTATTTTTAGTGGTTTTATTCTATCTATTAAAGGAAAATCCTTCCATTCTCATATCTTCTCTCTTCCTACATCCCTCTTCTTCATTTTACTCTACCTTAGCTATGTATACTGATTTTTAATTTCATCATGATATGGTGAAAACACCATTGATCAATGGATTCCTCTTTCCTTTTAAAAATTATTCCTTTTTGAGTTTTTCTCATCCATTTATCATCATTCATATTAAAATTAATTAGGGCCTAATTTTTCCTAGGTGTTTTCATGATTTCATGGTGGAATTTGGTTTGGATTAGGTGATTTTAACTAGGGTTTCAGTATATTATGATTTTTTAGTAATTCTTGAGGTTACCTACCTAGTTTTACATTAAGGTTTAGTGTTTTATAAATATAGTTATTATGAATTTAGGTTCATTTATTTATATAATATTATCAAAATTATTTTTGGGGTAGTTTAGTGACCATTTTTGAATTCTTGGTGGTCAATAGATATGTTAAAGTTCACCAATGAATAATGTAAGTGGTTTACAACTTTTTAGGGAATTTTTTGGTTATTTCTAGGGCATACATTCCACAGGTGTCCCAAATTTAATAAAAAATTATGAATATTATTTTTAGAACTATAAATTTATGGTTTACTATGTTATTTTATAATAGAAAAAGGAATAATTTAATGGTATTTTGTAAGAATTTATATAATGATTTAAAAACCATTCCTAGTTATTTAAACAAATGTTTTATGATTTTTTCGAAAGTTGATTTTAAAAAAAGTCTTGATTGTATAAGATGAACTTGACACATTGAATGTTTTACATGGAATATTTTATAAACATTGCAAAGTATGTTTCATTTATTTACTTATAGAACCCACTTGTTTTACTAGATATTATCATACTTCCTTTCAAAAATATTAATTCCAAAAATTATGATATGATGATATATGGGTAGTGAGACATAAATGGTGTTATTCATGTTATGGACTCCCACATAATTATTATGAATATGATATTCCGATAGCATTAAATATTAAATATTATATCCATTTTATATTTAGTAATATCCCTATAAGACTTTTCCATGTATTCCTAGGGTGATCTATTACTTTTATAATAGCCTAAAAAGATTTTAATTCAACAATGAAAATTTTATTTTTGTTAACAGTTGCAATGGTGGATAGGTAATGACCGGGTCGATTATGTGAAAGGAAATTATGTGATTGGTAGAATGTTTTTTTAAATAAATCTATCACCTAAACAAATATCAATGCTTTCAAATAACAAATAAATATAATTTATCTTGTAAAGTACATAATTTTTATTGATTTTTTCAAATACTTTAACCTATATATTGGTTTTTTAAAACCATCCATTTTATTTAAGAATATAAATACTTTTAATATTTTAGTTATGTAATTATTTTAATAAAAATTAACTGTGAATTATTTCAATAATAAATTTGTAAATTAAAAGTTTTTCATCAATTATATGATTATTTACATATAATAATGTATCTTTCCTAAGTTAAGTTTTATTATTGAAATCCTTATTTTTGGATAAAATATTTTTTTAAATAAACATTTAAATTCAACTTATGTATCTCTCTTTATTATTTATTAAGGATACTATAAGACTATATTGACTATGGCCAATTCCATACTTCACCTATTACCTGATTATCCGTAATGAACACTTTTGACTCCCATATTATATTTAGTTCCATGTTTTTATAAGATTCAATAAATCATGGAATGTCATCAATACCATGGTTTATTATAGATTCATCTTGTTACTAAAGAACCATTAATGGAATGTTACTCCAAAACATGTTCTATGTTTGGCCTATAGCTTTTATACTTATTGGAATTAATGATATGTACTTCTTGGGTTGTGTATGCCATATTCCATAATTATAAGCAACATAAAATTTTTTCTATATTGACATGATTTATAGAGTATCATCAAGAAGAATTTTTATATTTTTATATTTTGATATTATGAAAATTATGTTTATAATTTTGATAAATAATAAGAATGCTTGAAAGTGTATGTATATATTGTTCTTATATAAATTGAAAGAGGGTATGTCAGCCATTGACATACAAGGTTCAATGGGATGGGTGTTTCCCCTAGAATTTTGTATACCCTTTTACCCTTCCCATGATATGGGATTGTAGAGAACCAAATTTTTATACACAATCCCCTTTACTTGGGATGGGTTTTATAACCTAAATATTATTATTCACTAGGATAGGCATCAGGATTTCCCTACTTATGCCATCTCATATTATGATCGCTAGGATTCAAGATGGTATACCTAGAATGGACTCTCCTGATATAGAGAGTTACCTAATGTAGTTATGATTCATCTACCAACTTCCTATTTTATTATTATTGACATGTTATGGTTATTTATTATTTATAAATCTATTTTATTGTATTTTTTTTAAATGATTATACATGTTTTGGAATATAGTTGTTTGTTCACTATAGTGTTGGGAATGGTAGTGTTTCCCAGTATAGTATGTATATGCTCACACCCAACATAGATACCTAAGTGGGATTGGGGATTCATGTTATATATTTCAGGAACCTAAAAGCAATGGGGTGTTCATTGTTGTATAATTTGTTTATATTATAGGATAAATACTTCCATTGATTCCAGAGATTGGGTGGATTCCATTTGAGTTTCTGGTGGATATAATGAGGGGATGCATAGGGTTTATCCACAACCATATCATGTGGCTTCCACAAAAGAAACCTCCACTTTTAGTCTTTTATGATTTTTTTGGATGATTAATTTATTCTTAGTGGATTATAGTCCATTTTACAACCTTTTTTTACTTTATACAAGACTTTAAATTGTTTAGTTTTCATGTATAATCCATATATTTTATGACTTGTTAATTTTCTAGGTATCCTAATGAAAAATAACACCAAAGTTAGGTGAGAATTTTTTTTATATCTGATGACCACAAGGTTGATTCCAAAATTTTTATGGGACACTAGTTTTATTTTAATTTTCCTCTAAGGGGAAAAATTCCACCCACTTGTGTTTCATAATACCCCTAATGTTTATGCCAGCCTATGGGAACTATGAGGTGTGCATGAGGTATTATGGTGGTATGGTCCTATAAAATTATGGTAATCATGTCACTGTCATTTCATGAACCATATCCTGAAAATTTTGATTCAGACTCTTATTATGATAGAATATGATTAGTATTAATTTGAATATAATAAATAAGTTTTGGATAGCCTTTAAAACCCTCGTGTTTGGGTTAATAATGCTTGTTATAATCAATATTATTTGGAATTTTTTTATAGGAATAATTTAAGGTAACATCATGGTTGATGATACAATTTTAGAAATCCAATTTATCTACCTATAATTTATAACCCTTTACACCCTTAGTATAAATTATGAAAATACTACTAAGATATAGTGGATTTATATTTTCCATTTTAGAGTGTATATATGTATTACACTTAAAATATTTTATGTATTGATAGATTAAGGTTTATTATTCCATAATTTTTTAGAGTTTTAACCTAATATCAATGTAAAAATACCTTCTAATTTGATAAATTTTTATAGTGATAACTTCTACTTATAATTATTTAAGAAAGGTAAAGTGGGATAAAATTCTTTGAACTCTTTAAAATAGATTTTTTCATCCTCTTAGATAATTAGTTATTTTTATGAATATATTTAATAGTTATATTCATCATAAATCCATTATATTTATATAATTCAATAGATTTGGTGGATATATATTCCAATCCATTTCAAGTCCCAATGGCTTTAATCTTCCTACATATCTAGTTTTTCACTATATTTTCACGATCCCTAATGTATTTATATATATAAAATTTATTTTCAATTGTATATATCCAAACCATCCTATAAAATTTATCTAAAATTATAATAATGTAATAACCTCCATTGTGAGATTATATTTTAAAGGGGCCTCAGAAATTAGAGTGGACATACTAAAGGTATTGACTAGATTTAAATTTATATCTACTAAATATAATCATATGTTTAATTTATAAATGTTTTAAAAAAGTTATATTACTAGGTATTGTACAATTTACAAGGCTATTATTTTTAACTTATTCTAAACCCTTTAAAATAACATGATATAATCACTTTTTTAATAATAATGTATCACCTTTTTCTATGTTATATACAGTTCCTATAATGACTCTGTATGGATACTATGGTCTAACCTGAATTTACACATGATCTCAGGTAGCTTCATGATCACTAGAGTCCATCATAAACCTCAAAGGGTAAAATATAATAATGTAGGAAGTGATCTTACCCCAACCTGTATTACTAATCCATAATAAGAAACACTATTCCAAAAAATAGGGATGAAAAACTATAAAATATACTTTTGATATTCAATGCAACCATGCCCATAGTTGTTATAAAAAAAATCAAAAACTATGATAAGAAAGAATATATACATGATTCATGTGTAAATTAAATCCCATATACCCAGTGACTAAAAATAATATCAAAAAAAATTACCAACTATCTCTAGTAGACCATCTACCATCAAATCCTAAAATTCCATCAATACCTCAAACACTAAGTCCTATAAAACCTAATGTTCTTGGAGCCTACCACTACCTAGATTATAGATAATAATATATACACACATACTAAGAGACATGTGTATGGTGTGATTATATTATACCCTATTAAAACAAATATTTTCATTGGTTGGGTTTGTTGGGTCAATGTAAGAATTTTGAAATCAGGGTGTTTGAATTGGTATTGTGAAATAATGTATAAATAATGAATGTCACATTTGGGGATGTGTGGTGTCAGTTATCAATGAAGTTATTTGTTGATATATGTGATTAATTAGGTCTAGGGGGTATGGAATAATTCTTAATAGATATGGATTTGTCTCCTATAAGAGGTATTCTCTCATGATGCATCTATAAGGTTATTCAAAAAGGATAAATATTTAAGAGTTAGTTAGAGAATATGATAATAGAACACAACATAACCAATTGAATCATGCTATTGTAGAGGATAAAACACCATAAGTATGAACCCGTGATTTTTTTGATATTATATCTAAGTTAGTAAATATTGAAACATCGTAATACCTAGGGTTCATATATCAATTCCTTTATACATATGACTAAATGTTTGTATCATGGAGATGAGGCACCTCACAATGGTAAGTCATGAAATATTTGTGGTGTTCTATTTTTTGATGTTTTTTTGTCTTATTTCACTAGTGGTAGGTCACATTAAAACTATACAATATCGAGACATGTGAAAGAAAGCATCACACCACAATAAAATAGATCATTCCACACGGAATATGTTTTAGTTAAAGATCCATACATATTTATCGAGGGAAGATTGAATGATTTTTATTGTGATGGTATCAGTCATTCCACAATGTATGAAAGACTGGAAATTTAAATGAGATCTTACCAAGAATTTATAGATTTTGGTGTTAACTTGAACAATCTGTTGAAATTGAGTCTCTTACACTACATCATGGTGAATTTATAGTATATTTTACTGAAATTGTGAAATCATGATCATGTTATTAATAATTATAAGATGTGTTTAGATTTTTGATAATCCTAAAACTTGGTGGGACTATATTTGACTTTGAATTTGAATATTTTAATTAGATTATTTTTGGAAATTTAGAGGCCCAATCAAAAAGTGAAAAGTATAAAGTTATTGAGGAAAATTTTAGAAAATTAAATTAATGAAATTAGAGTAAATGAAGATTTAAAGAGGATACATAGAACTTATGTTGAACTTGTATGCATCTGGAAAATAGTGAGGAATTTATATTGTGAATGAATTATATTGAAGATATTGATTAAATATATGGAAAAAATCACAATGATAACATCCATATAAGTTTTATGTTACTTATTTTATAGGAATTATCATCAGGGGACATTTTATTGAATATTTTTTATAAATCTTCTTTGAAGAAGTGAGTGAAAAGAGATAAATAGGGAGTGGTCCTTAGATTGATAGTGAATCCTTCCAAAATTTTAATTCACATATAGTGAATAGAGAAGTCTAGTATTCTTCTTAGAGTATTATTTAGTAATGATCCAACTAAAACCTTGTATGTTAATGTATTAAGATTTTATGAATTGATGCTTTGGTTGTATAATTTTCTTATTAAAATATCCTAACATTTATGTCCATGTGGGAAAATAATCCACCAATATTTGGAGAAAAATAATATACAAAACCTAACTCCCCCCCCCCAATGACTGAAAATTATTTTTTATTTTATTATCAAATCACTTTTAAAGGGAAGTGAGAAACCCCAAGTCCATCAAACAGCCAAGAAACAACAAAAAAGAACCCCAAGAAAATAATGGTCCTAGATATTCCCAACAACATAGAATTAAAAGGCCTCCACCAAAGCATGGGACTCGGAAAAAAGTCACGTGAAAAGATGCACAGGCATGGTACCAATGGGCAAGCCATACCCTCTCAGTCTTCCGCTCCAAGTGACATGCAGAAGTAACGGCCTTGTTCCTTAAACCTCATCTAAGGCATGACCATAAAACATGATGGAATTGAAACACCCAAAATCACCTCGGGAAACACAAACTGAAGAAGCACTTCCTCATATCCAAACATCTCAAGAAAATAATAGCACCCCAACATTAGGAAAATAATGGTAAAGCAGCATCGTTGAAAAACAATTTAACTCTGCCTGATATCGTATCTCTAAAGAAATTCCAGGATATAACGGATACCTGGGTATGCGAATCTCCCATTATCAGGACTTCAAGCAAAGAGGTCAGTTTATCCCAGGCCTGTATGTACTCCTCAAGTCCGATTATCCCTTTATTGAATCCCCCAACCAGGATCGTGTCCTATTTTTTCGACCCAAATATATTGTTCCTCACTAAGATTCACTTCAATGCCCCGACCCATCATCTTGGTCACTTCCTCTTCCGACGCATTGAGAAATAACACCTACTATGTCACCTCATCATTCGAACATAAAATCAACTCCAAAGGAAGTGCAGATTGACCAGGTGGTTCCAATTGAAACCTGAACTCACTGTCCAACTTCTCATCCATTTTATTTTTTGCTGGCTGAGTCTTCATGGGAGGTGGTAAGGATAAGTAATCCTTCCTACCCATCATCCTCTTATTTCTCATGTTGCTCCTCGGACTGGACTCTCTTATAGATAAACTCTTACTGCTTAAAATGGGTTCCTCCACCCCACTTCCAATAGAAAAATCTGGATAAACATGGTCAATTTTTCCAACTTCCATATTAAGGCCATCGAGGTTCTTCTTATTAGTCTCCTCTCCCTCAACAGCAGAAGGTGCTTCATCTCCCGATCCTACCTCCGCAAGTCCTTCAAACCTATTTCCCAGGATGACTAGGGTCGGAATTGAGGATCCTGCACCCCCTAGTATGTTGGAGGGACTTTCAAGGTCCTGCCGCAGCAGATTGAACACATCTATAACCTTCGGATTTCATTGGTGCATCACGACTTCCTTCCCCGCGCCATAACCCACGCCAACCTCCGGGTTGTGATCCACTGCCTCGTTGCTGGTAGGTTTCTCCACACCTGGTCGAAATAATCTATCTTCGACGCCACTATAATACCCTCATATTTACCTCTGTCCCATTCTAACTACCTCACAAGTTTATGAAGTCTTTCTCTGAACAATTGCTGCCATTCTTGTTGGAACTGGGACATCCCGATCAACCTTCGATTGATTTTTAAGTCCCCTGCCCACCTTTGATTGATGCTCCCTAGAACAGACTTCCATGGAATGACCTAGCCAACCACATGAACAGAAAAAATCCATCCAACTCTCATAAACCACACACTTCTTGCATCTGTACTCCTCTTCAACTGCGATCCAAACAAATTCGAAGGGAACTCTAGACACATAAACTTCTACATAGATTCAAGAATTCAGAGGGTGAAAAACCAATTCTGTGTGGATATCCAAACACAGGTACCTACCAATAATATTACCTAGTATTATAATAACATAGGGATTCTATAAAGGTAACAGAAAATAAGGGAAACTAACCCAAATTGCAACGGCGGGTGAGTCGTGCTTCATGTGTAAATCGAACGACCATCGGAAGAGAAAGAACCGAAGGCCATTATAGCATCAGGGAGCCCTCGCCCAGGTGTTGATGAGGTCCTCCTCTAATGATAATCAGATCATAATGTTGTGATTTTCAAGTAATCCCACCATCTCCCTCTCTTGAAAGTCCCAGGCATCGAAGACGAAGTGGTCGAAGAAGTCGACAGAAGGTCTTCTCTGTTTGAACCGCACCACCACTGTGAGCTTTAAAAGCACGGAGGTTTCTGTAAACTCTATTGTTGATATCTGAAGGTTCGGAAAACCATCAAGAAGATCTGGTACTTTAGGGAATATCGCTGCCTTTGGGAAAGGAGGTAGAAGGTCGAGATTGGAGAAGGGCCGGAACCTCGAAGACCCTGCCCCCGTCGAGGGGGGGGGGGGATCCGCCCGACCGCCGCCGTCTTCTCATAGAGGAAAATGACTCACATAGGGTTCCCGACACCACAATCTCCTCATCTAAATCCCCCCACCCACATTAGGTTTTTATCAGGACATTATAGTTGTAAATAATGGTTTCAGGGAGATACTTTTAAACTTGGGGAATCAGTCATATTTAGATTATATTCAGGTAAAATGTTTCAAATGAATAATGAGTTCCTTTTATTGATGGGTGTAACTACAAAATCTGGAAGAATGGATTTATATTTCATATATAGTCTCTTAAAATTGATAATTACTAATATTTAATTCATAGAATTCATTTATGTGATGCTACAAAACCATTGATAACTTAGGCTAATAAAAAATTAATCAATTCATGGAATTACTCAGTGTTGATGAAAAAATTAAAAATTCTCTATCAGGTGAATTATAAAATTATATTTATATGAATGTGATGAGTTTAAAAAATTCTAAATAAATTTCCCATAATCTCATTATTATCTATGAAGGTGAAAATAAGGTAAAAGGGTAATAGATAATGGTTTTACACAATAGATTCAATGACATGAAGGTGTCATCGAATGAAAATAATTATGGGGTCTTTAACCATATCATTGAGCTAGTAGAATCTATCGATATAATTGGTGATGAAATAAATGGGGTAAAAATTGTAAATAATTATCTTAAAATTCTTCCTCATTTATATGATCCATTGTTATTAGACCTTGAAGAAATAAATACTATATATTTATCACTTTTGATCTTCATATCAAGTTTGCTTAATAGAAAATGTGGATGAATATTGAGGTCATATCCATCCATCCATCAATGGAGATTGAATTTAAATACATGGACAATATGAAGATTCATAATGGTGGAAACGAAGATAAGTATGTAATTTATGAATTCTTATCACTTATGGTAAGAAATTTTAAGTGAGGAAAAGAAATGACAGAAGGGAAGATACTGAATATATGATTCAAATATGGAAAGTTTGGGAATATTTTTTTCCTGATTCCAAATGAATTTTGATTAAGAATGTGATGATGAATTCAAAAAAAAAACTAACAAATATTATACTAAAATAAATTTTAGACATGGAAATATATTCAGTAATAATTTTCAATGGAATATTCTAGTGAGTAAGGAAGAAGATGAAGATAAGTCATGTTTTGAAGAAGATGAGTTGAATATATTTAAGATATAAAGATGACATGATTAAAATAATATATAAAATTTAATATAAATCCAAGGAATAAAACCAATTAGATTGAGTTATTAAAGTTAAGTTGAGACATAAAGAATCTCTTGAGGATCTTGGTCTACATTGAAATATTAGTAATAAAGATATGTGGATTGTTGAAAGAATCATCTGAGTATGTTGAAAAACGTGAAGTTGAAATTACTCATATAGAAAAATTCATGGAACAGGAAGGGGTATCTCATGAGAAGCTATGGAATTTAAGCTAAAAATTAAAATAACAAAATAAGGTGATTGATGATGTTAATTATTGTATAGTGAAATAAGAAAAAAGGTTGAATCCATTAAAGAGGAAGTTACTGCAATTATAAAGAAACTTGAATCTGAAATAAAAACATTGGTTCATTAAAGATGTTATAGTTTGGGATGTTGTTATATAAGTAACTAATAAAAATGGTTGAACAAGGCATATGTAGGGTCAATTAGGTTCTGAATAATCAAAGACCCATCTAATTTAGTAATTTTGGAATAATCTATTTAGTCAAAACATAAAAAGTTATGAAAATAAGTAAAAATAACAAAGGGAAGAAGTTTGTTGAGGATATTCCTCAATAATTAAATGTCTATCAATAACCAAGGAATTATTTAAGAGAAATAATCATGTTGGGTGATGGTAGTTTAAAAAATATTTCCTTTGATAAAATGTCAATTATGGGACCACTTTCAATAAAATATGTCACATTACAATGATTCGAAGAGATACATAAATGAGAAGGTAACTACAATTCAAAAAAGGAGGTCAAAATCATATCCTACATCTAAAAAATTAAACAATTTTGTGGATATTGTTTTCATTATTCTAATTTTTCCCAAATTATTTAAAGTATAGGAAATGAAAATGTAAAAAATACTCTAATAGGAATAAAAGGATTATGGATACCAGGAATCCAAATATGGTTTCATTGGAAGATATATTTTCATTTTTGTATGAATAAGAAATGTATGTTTTCACTCCCTATTCTCAAAGGGATAAAGATAGATCAGTTTATGTCTCTACTAAATTGGGATTCTCTTAGAAGAAAAATAACGAGAAGGAAAATCATATTTTTTACGAGATTGATCTCAATGAAACAAATAATAAAAGCACATGGATCATTAATAGTGTGTGTTCATCCCATAATACTGGTAACATAAAACTCTTGAAAAATGTGAATATTTTTTTTAAGATATTATTCACTTTGGCATGATAGATATTTAAATATAAAAGGAAGATAAAACATGGGGTTATCTAATGATGAGTTGAAAAACATGGAACTAGTATATATGAATGGATTATGATGTAATATTTTAAGATTAATCTAATTTTTTGACATGATATTTAAATTAATATTAAATAGAAATGGATTTATTGGAAAATACAAGGATAAAAACTCAATGATGAATAGTTGTATGATAAATGGAAACTTATATTAGATGGATAAAAAGTGAAACACTTGTCACTTTTTAGTGTAAGAGGAGAACAACTTATGGAATAGAAGGATTCTCCATATTCATTAATAAATTATGATAATGCTATTAAAATTGAAGGCTACCATGGAAATTCTAAATTTGAAGTGTGACCAGGAGAAGACATGTAAATAAAGTATGTGAGGGAAGCTGGTGAGAAATCTCAACCAACTAATGAAAAAGAGGGCATCCAATTTACTAGGCCTAATTCAAATTAATGTGTGTGTTCTAATAAATGTCCCTTGAATTCATGGAGACTAAAAATTTATATTTTCTCTTGATTATTATAGTATAATGTGTTTTACTATGTGTATTCCATCTAAAAGAAAATTAATTTAATCCATCAAGTTGTTCCAGTGGAGAGTTGAAAAAATGAAAAGGAGAATGATCAAAATATTATTATTGAATAATGGAATGAAGTACACATCCATTTAGGTGGAATGTTACTTGGAGAAGTATGGGATAACATCTAAGTTTTTATTAGTGATGAAACCATAACAAAATAGTGTTTCAGAAAGGTAGATCCTAATAATGAATGACTTGGGAAAATATTTTTTTTATTAAAAGTGGAATCTCAAATTTATAATAGAAAACAATTCATTAATGTTGAATTTTTTATGAATAATTGATCCATGTTATGTAAAATAGATAATAAGAATCTATAAGAAATGATCCATGGGAGGAATCCAACACTTAATCACTTTATGTTGTTTGGAAGTATGTACAACATTAAGTATAAATAATAAAATAAAGGAAAGTATTGTGATGAAATATATAAATGGATACTTTTAGAATTATAATTCAATATTAAGTCCTATAAGTTTATCAATTTTTTTAAAAAAGATTATAGGGAGAATAACTGTGGAAGTTATTGAGGATAATGATGGAAATAAAACATAATTTAAATATTTAAGTGAGTATTTTGATAAATAGGATGATTCTAATACAAAATTTTGTGACTACACAATTCAACTTATAAATAAGATTATGAGACTGAATCACTAGTTTAAGTAAGAATTTAAGAGACCAAACCATCAACTCAATAAAGTATTAAGTGAGTCAAGGTTGATGAAACAAATGTAATAGGTAACAGATATACTCCAACACAAACTTGGAGATTGAGAAATATAGATAATGCTACACTATTATCTCAAGTGGTACCAATATCTTTTAAAGAAGTAGTAAAGAATGAATCATGGGTAAAGGTCATGAATGATTAGAAACCATAATAGTCACACTAAAAGGATATATTGGTAAGATTTAGTTAAAGAATGTGATGACAGGTCATTTCGTAACCAATGGAATCACACCACAAGGAGGGCCCTATAAAAATATGATGTTATTTTTTCTTATAAAGTAAAGGTCAGCACATCATGAAATGTTGGTGTACTTTTAGGGATGATCTATAGAATAATTGGAATCCATGAAATGTTGGTGTACCTTTATTTTTTAAGGATAATAATAACACATTAAAAGTGTTATATCACACTACAACTATGTAAGATATAGAAATGTGAATGGAGGAATTGCACCATAACAAAATCAGTTCCATCATGAAGATTGTGTTTCAGGAAGAAATCCATAAATATTGGTCGGTGTAGAATTGAATGAGTAGTGTTTAGATGGTACTGAGATTCCATAATGTTTCCAATATTTTAGAATATTTGAGAAGATCACACCATGATCTTATAAGAGTTTTAAATGAAACCATACCTATATTTGGTGGATCTATGAGTAGTCTTGAAGTTAATGTCCCAATAGAGTCTCTCACACTACAACCTAGTGAATTTCAAGTATATCACACCATAATTACATAAGTCACAAATAAATCTCTTGAATTATAATCCATTTTCATAATTTTTATATTTATCAAATTTTATGAGATTTTCTTTGACATTAATGGTTTTAATTGGAATTTTTTGGGTGGTTTGGAGTCCCAATAAATAGGTGAAAATTAGTTAATTTATAGAGATTAATTTCTATGATTAAAATGATGAAATTTTAGGAAATTAAGTGTTAGATAGGGTATATATAAATTTATTCCCACAAGGATACATATGAAAAATATATATAGGAACTACTTGTTTATTTTTAACTAAAGTGAGAGGCCACCACATCGTGGGACTCTAAGCCATGTTCTTTCCCATAATATGTATGGGTTACATGACTATATCATTTTTATGTATATTATTCATGCATTTTATAAATCTAACCCCCATATAGTTTTATTAGTTTCAAAACCATTATGAATGGATTAAATGGATTTAATTCATTAAGTTAATTTAATTAATGAGTCTAATGTGAATAAATGTATGTTAATACTTGAAATATGGATAACTCATTTCATTAAATGGAATTTATCTAGGATGGTTATATAAAATGATAGGATCCCTCTAGTTGGGATGATAAATTGTATTCAAGCCTCCCAATACACTCTTCTACTTGAGATGTTTTTTATCACTCGGAGATGGTGCTAGAGACCTTTATTATTTTAGGGATTCCAATGAAATGTTTTTTTCTATTTTGGTTGGTTTAATTCCTATATAAGTAGGATTATTTTTTAATTTTATATTGATCATTATAGAACATACTCCTTCAAATAATAAAGATGGAAGTGACTATAACTACATTCCAAGTATTATCTTTTCTTAATTTACTTTTAAAGATTTGTTTCTTGAAGATAGATCAGGTTTTGATCCCAAAAACCCACCAGTGGTATCAAATAAATGTTCTTTAAGGATTAAATGTTTCAATCACTAGTTTTTAAAGAAATAAACACATGTACTTAGTATGGTAGTCTCGAAGATGTCATTGTGGTGACTACAAAACTGCCTCATCATTAATATCACTCCAGAGTACAATTCATGGTGGTTTCTAACTAAATATTTTCTAGAAACCATAGTAAGGACTACATTATGGCCTCTATATAGTAAAAATGTGGTGCTTATTTTATATTTTGATCATTTCATGATTCAAAAATTACTCCATGCAAATGGGTTTACCAATTTCCTATTTGTGGTATAGTTAAAATATGCATCATGATAATAGGAATCATTAAATACTCAATTATAGGGTGATTATTAATGGACTATTTAAAAAACACACCTTTATTGGACCATAGTTATTTTTTTGGGTTGTTCACCATGACCTGTTTCCATATCTGGGATATAATTTTCCTATAAAAAATGACCACAATTCTGAGGGAAATGATGTTGTTCAAGAAATAGTGTTCCTCAAATGGATTTAAAAAAGTTATTTTAACAAATTCACTTATGGTTTATAAAATGGTTATAAATGATAAGCTAGTTCAATGTGGTGGTCTGTTATGGTGATTTTTGGTGGTGATGATGGACTTCGACATATGGTTATCTCTAGAAAACTGGTGTGGTGATAAGTCAACAATGATGAAAGTGGTTATTGACAATGATGACATTGTGTAATGTCTTATATTGGTGGTTTTTATGTTCTGTGGTGATATTATCTAGTGTTCTATAGTAGGGACAATGGACTCCGGTGGTTGGATTCTCTAACAACCAGTGCGTTGATTGGTCAATAATTATGATGATGGTAATAGGATGGAAAGGACAACAATGGGTCTCATTATGATGGTAGATTATGTTAAGTGACTTGGTCTGTTGTGGGTACTTATGGATGGAGGCCTCCTTAGGTTATGTGGACTTTTTGAATTTTTTATCTTCATTTTGGATCTTTGAATTTGTACTAATGCAAGGTGTTTTGGTTACCACTTAACCTTTAAGAGGATATCTAGAAAATAAAAAAAGAGAATTTTTAGTCATAAATGATAATTTTTAGAATTTTTAAAATTGGTTTTTTCAAGTCTAAAATAAAATATTAAAAATTAATATTTGTATCTCATGTTTTTGAAAATAAACAAAATGTTTATTTATTTCCAAGAATCCTTTTATAATATAGTTTAGTAAATTTGTTAAGAAATATTAATACATTGTTTAAAAATTTATGTGATAAATTTATGTTTATAAGAGATATATCCATGCATTTCATGCTATGTATGAATCCATACAATTTTTTTTCATCTACCTTGACATTGATTTTTTTAATTAATTAACTTGAATTTAATTATTGTGAATAGTTTGTTCATATTTGGTTTTAAAATTATCATGACTTGGATTATATCTTGAGTAAATTATCCCTGAGTAGTGTGACTTTGGGTTGGACCTCCCACTATCACAGAGGCTTATTCCTTATTCTAAAATGGGGGGGTGGCTACCTGTGGATCTGGGATTAATAATGGTGAGATTACATTCACATATAGTTTTAAACATTTGTAGGAATGGTTCATGTACCTTATTCCTTATATAAATTAAGATATGTATGAATATACTTGGATTCTATATTTCAGTAAATAATACAACCCTCTATGTTTTATAAAGAGTTTCACATTATTTTTTTCTAAACACGTTAATTTGGTGGATGGAATAGGGATTCCAAAACTAAATTTGCAGAATAATGCATACACAATAGAATAAAATATGTAAAGATAAATATTTAATTCAATGTAACATTAATGAATTTAATATGAATAATATTTATATTAAATTAGTCACAATTTAAAAAGTAAAATCCCCCAAATAGTATGTGTGAAATTCCATCTAAAGCGGCACTTATCAAGACCTCGATCATCAAACAAGGTAGTTTTGTGCTAATGTCATTTTCCCCTGGATTATCTTATGTAATGAAAGTAATTAATAAGGTTTAATTAATGGTTAGATACTCCTTTTTTTCATTTTCATTGGGTTACAATAGCTAGAAAAAAGTAATGGTTAGGATATAATAGGAATGGTTTTGAGTGAATCCATATGATTGATTTTAGATAAGATGTTTTTGATCAACTATTCAATAATTGTATTTTTTATTATTGGTATGATTCCCTATAGAAATAACTATGTGGTGATTAGAATTATAAATTGGACTCATTTCTTAGTTTAATATGGATCTTGGATCACTAAATCAGTATAATGTATGGGTTCATCATTTTTAGTGGGAGTAATTTCATTAAAATTACTTAAAGAAAATATATAATACATAATAATTACACAATTATATTCCCTTGTTAAAGATTATGAAATACTTCTTGATAATCATAGATAGAGAGGATTTAAAAAGGTTGAATATGATCATTTTGTTAGTAATAGATCAAGAGTCACTTCATTAGATGTTGAAACATATGATATGACTTTACCAAGTGGTATAATCCTATAATTGGAAAACTATTATTATGTTCATTCCATAAACAAAAATTTTATTTCAAAAAATTGTTTGTACAAGAAGAGATTGTCATTCAATATTAAGAACAATGGTTGTTCTATATATAAGACTAGAATTTTTCATAGTATTGGGAATATTGTAAATGGTTTATATATTCTAGATATGGATAATCCTATCTATAATGTGAAAAATAAGAATATCAGGGTTGATTCTAATCCCACATTTCTTTAGTGTTTTCACCTTGTACATATAAGTGTGAAACACATACAAATACTCTATAGATATGTATTGTTGGACCCATTTGATTAAGAATCATTTAAGAATTGTGAATCTTTTGTATTTGGAAAAAATAAAAAAACCTTTTGGGAGAAAAGATGAAAGGTCCAGTGGAATATTGGATATAAAACATAGTGATTTATTTGGATCAATGATAACATAATTTAGATTTTATTATAGATATTTTGTTACCTTTAATGATGAATTTAGTCGGTATGGATATATTTTTTTCTAAGAAACACAAGTATAAAACTTTTGAAAATATAATATTTTCAAAATGAATTATGGAATCAACTAGGAAAGAGGGAGGAGGAATCTCTCTAACATTTGAGTAGAACATCCCTTCTTTCTCTCTCATTCCATAGAATCACACATGTAGAAAATTATAGGGGTTCTTTATGTCATTCTGCAATGATGAATCCCTTATCCCCTTAAATTCCTCCCCCTTTATGTGTTTATTTAGAATTCATTTTTTTGTAGCGGTGATGATCATAAGTGCTCTTGTAGTGGATAGGGGAAGGTAATTGTCATGTTGTAGTTGTTGTAATCTTCTAGTCGGAAGCTACGTTGTGGATATGTCTTTAAGTTTGATGATATACAGAATGTGGTAGGGCCAATAACTCTAGAATTTTAAGCTAGTATACAAGGATGTCTTATAAGAATAAATTTTTTGATGTAATGTTTTGTGTAAAATGTTATAGGATTCTTTTACAAGTACAAAATGATAGCTTAGTCATAGGAATTCTTTATAAAGTTGGCATCTCAACCCAGGATTAGTATGTCATCAACTCATCTTGGATCCCCTCTATATTTTTGGTTTTTAATAGAGTCAGTGTTTTGTTGGATTTGAAAAATATATTATGTTGTAGGTCAATCAGAGTGGTTGTTGGAGGTTGATGGGAGTGTTTTTTGGAAAATATTTTGAGGAGTGTTGGTGTTCAAGGTTTGATATAGCATGTTAGTTAAATTTTTAGTTTGTGGTGTTTATTTTGGTTTCGGGGATATCAAAGTGTCTGGTGGTGTTTTTTTGTGGCCTTTTATTTGATGTTGTGGGTTTGGTCTTGGATGTTTATTTTTAGTGGCTCTATTTTATTATTCATTGGTGGTGTCGATGGGATTTAGTTTTTTACTAGTGTTAGATGTTTTCTTGGTGGTTCAACATTGATAGTAGTAGATGTTTGGTCACCTATAAAATGACAACATCAACAAAAATAGTGGTTAGAAGTGATATATGGTGCTAGGGTTGTGTGGAAAATTTGGGTCTTTGGAAATTTAAATTTAAATTTTCTTTGTGCGCATTTTTTCTAGTTTTTGTGTTACTTTGGGAGTTTTTCTTGTACTAGATAATGATTTGAATGTGATTGTTATGAATTGTGTTTTTTATTGGAATTTCATGAGATTTATAACTTTAGACATAAATATTATATTTATAAAAAAAAATATTGTAGGATCTTGCGATGAGTATTAATATTCTCCAATCAGATTTGGGTAGTGAATCCTTGAACTGTGAATTCATAGATCATCTGAGTGATTGTAGAATTGTTTCACAACCCAATAATCATTGAACAAGATAATGGAATGGTGTTTCTAAGAGGAATAATAATACCTTAATGGAAATGATTTATGAAATGATAAGTTTATGTAACTTTCCTATTATATTTTAGGGTTATGCTCTGGAAACTTCTATATTCTTACTAAATCATATTCCATCTAATGTATTCATAAAGAAACTATATGAGATATAAATTGGGAAACATACCAAAATTTATTTCATGAGGATCTAGGTTTATGATATATATATATATATATATATATATATAATTTTGCTTCTGATAAATGCATCCCTAAATTTGAAAAATTCTTATTAGTTGATTACCCTTAAGAAATGATGAGATATTATTTCTATAACCCCACCGAGAACTATGTTTTTATGGTATAACATGTTTATTTCCTAGAAAATAAACATATAATTCCAAGAGTTAGCAAGAGGAAAGTCAAAAATGGAAATGTTAAAGGTGAAAAATAGGTCATATTCCTAAGATAGGGGGTTGAGTCCATTGCATAATGAGTTGTAGAAGAACAAACTCAAGTTACACAAGATGATAAAATGAATTATAGGATTCATCAAGAACCCAAGAGATATGGATTTCTCAAGGATAATTTTGATGAAGAAATTTTCATAGGAGATTAACCTACTTCCAACTATGAGGAAATTGAGAGTTCGGATTTTGAGAAATGGTTACAATATATGGAATCTAAGATGGACTCCATGTACATAAACTTATTTTTAAATTAATGTATGAACTTGAAGGTCTGAAACCAATAAAGAGGCTGTGGATTTTCTATAAGAAAACTTACATGGATGGTATAGTGTATTCATATAAAACATACTTGGGGGTGAAAGTTTTAACAACCATGTTATTGACTATGAAAAACATTTTCACCTATAACGATGATAAATTCAAGTTGTGTCACGAACCAGGCCGAGTCACCATCTGACCCGGCACCGACCCAGTCTGTGGAATGGACTGAAAGGCATTCCTGATCCCCACAGGCTGGCACAAGTTCCCGGGTATCGAAATAATACGTGGGAACGATTTACCCAAAACAAGAGAC
The DNA here is from genome assembly GCA_963277665.1 of Viscum album. Lineage (NCBI taxonomy): Eukaryota > Viridiplantae > Streptophyta > Magnoliopsida > Santalales > Viscaceae > Viscum > Viscum album. The sequence goes on along the minus strand of OY728130.1, from coordinate 617,586,791 downwards.
AGAAAAAAACTAACAAGATAAATAACCTGATACTAGAAATAGACAACCAAACATGCCTTTAAACCATAAATAGTTTTTAGTCTACAATTCAACTAAAAATCCCAAGTGAACAACAGCATGGATAGCAAACTAATCTCCGATACCAACCTCCAAGCGACCCGAGAAGCCACATCCCCAAGCTACCAACACCAACCTTCACATGAAGACCCACAATAGCTAGAACCACCATCACTAAGCTTGATGTCACAACCTAGAATACACAAGAAACAAGGTCTATAGACCCCCAAGGGTTTATGTAGGGTGTGAGACAAAGGCCCAGTAGGATACCACCAAATAAAAATGTTCCACGCATAATTATTAAATGACAAATACATTTACAATGTTAACTAAAGAAAATAAATAAATGCTTGAATAGTTTAAAAAAAATAGAATTAAATAAAATAGTTCCAAATGGAACAACCTAAATTAAAACACACACACTGAATTTTTAAAATAACCAATGTGTCGCACTAATGAGCATAAAGTAACCAATGAGCACCAAATATGGGAGAGGCCTCGTGGGTCTTTTCTAGCACGGGCCCTTAAATATTCATGTGTCAGTGAAACATGGATTAGAAGACCATGACCCTTAGAAAATGTGGCTTAGAAATCCACGACCCTCAGAAAATGTGTCTTAGAAGGCCAATACCCTCAGAAAAGCATAAGTTTAGTTAGTGTTTCAATCATCAATCCTTCCAGTGAAGCCAGGTCAAGTCAGCTCTGGAACACTATCCCACTAGTCTAGTTCACCCTCTTAGCTACCCGGGATTCTCGGTTTGTGCTCAAACAAGTTTCAAGTTCATTTCACAGGTCACACTAGTCCATAAAATCCAAACAGGGTATTTACGCACTCAAAATCACAATTTTCACGCCCAAACCTGCTTTTAAAAACATACACACACCAAAATCTTTTCAAAACATAATCTGCATAGGTTATATACTCAACTAAACCATCTGTAAAATTTAAAAGGCACTCACCAACAAACGAACCACCACTTACACATGTAAACAGCATTTTGAAATAAGGCGCACACTAAAAATATATCAAAACTAAAGTTTTATCAGTTACACAACCAATTAAAACAACTTTACAGTCAAAGAAATCACTTTAATTATAAAACCTACCACTAACAGAATTTATTAAACAAATTACACACACGTCGCATGACTTTAAGAACAAAAAATATATTCCCACAATTTAACCTGAACAATCTTTCACCCTTAATAATTTTTTAATAAAACAACCCCAATGTTTCATAAATAAATTTTTGAGAGAAAAAAAATTCTTTACACACTAGACTGAACAAAATGCACATGACGTCCTATCAAGAATACAGTTCACACCACTTTCACAACTTAATAAGATAACCGCACAATTCAAAAGTCACTAATAGAGTTCTTAGCAGAAAACACCCAATAATATGAACAATCTAATAAGAAATTTCAATGAAAATAAAACTTCAAATAAAACCAACTTCGCATAAAAAAATTAATTAAATAATTATGCGTGGAACCTTTTTATTGGGTGACATCCTACTAGGCTCTTGGCTCACACCCTACATACACCTTTGGGTGTATGTAGACCTTGTTCTCTGTGTTTTCTTGGTTGAGGAATTATGCTCAACAATGGTGGTTTTGGTCATTGATGTCTTCTCGTGCAGGTTGGCGTTTGTGGCATGTAGATGTTGCTCCCCTCTTAGTTCTTGAAGGTTTGAGTTAGAGTTAGTTTATTTTGTTGTCATTTATTTTTGGATGTTTTCTCAGGTTGAAAACCATTAAATTTGATTTTAGTTAAAGGGGCTTTTTGGTTGTCAGTTCACAGTTTTATTTTATTTAACTTGTCAGTGGTTTTGTGCTTACAATTTTGGGTAAATCGTTCCCATGTGTAATGTTTTTATACTCAGGCAATTGTGCCAGTCCTTGGGGATTAGGAATGCCCTTTGGGCCATGTGACAGACCGGGTCGTGCACCGGGTCGGATGGCGACCCGACCTGGCTGTTCGTCTTTACGTTCATGTTGGTGTTGTTCGGTTGTGGATGCGGCTTCTTGGGCCACTTAGAGGTTGTTATTGGAGTTTAGTTTTCTATCCTTGTTGTTGTTCACTTGGGGTTTTTAGTTGAATTATAGACCTAAACCATTTTATTGTTAAAATGCATGTTTGGTTGTCTGTTTCCAGTCTCAGAATATTTATCTTGTTAGTTGTTTTTCCATCTCTTGTTTTAGGTAAATCGTTCCCCTGTATTATTTTGATACCCAAGAACTTGTGCCAGCCTGTGGGGATTGTAAATTCCCTTCGGGACATGCCAAATACTGGGTCGGGCACCAGGTCGGTTGGCGACCCGGCCTGGTTCATGCCAAGTTGGATTTTATATTCCATAACAAATAATTATGATTAAGATATATATTTTATGGATGTTAAGATCAATTTATTTAATGGGAATTTAGTTGAGGATGTGCATATGATACAACTTAATGGTTTTGAATTTTCAAATGATATTGTTAGGTTATGCAAGTTGTAGTGGTCCATTCTTAGAATAAAGTAAACTTCTTTGAGTTGGAATATCTAATTTAATGATGTAATCAAAGAGTTTTATATCATCATGAAAATAGATGATTTCCATGTATATAATCAGATTAGTTGGATTTTATTTGTGTTTTTGATGTTGTATGTGGATAACATACTACTTATCAGAAATGATATCCTAACTCTTCAGTCTATGAAAATTTTGCGAGGTAAATTATTCTCGATGAAATACATGGGTGAATCCTTCTACATTCAAGGTATGAGTATCAATAGATATATATATATATCTAAAAAGATACTTATACTTAGTTAGGACACGTACATTAGTAAAGTATAATTCATTTTAGCACAGAGAACTCTAAAAATGGGTCTTTACTATTGTTACATGGTATGAATATTAAGAAGATTCATAATCCTTTTAAAGAGTTACCAAGTATGGATATAATTACCTATGAATATGTTATAGGTTATATCATATATTCCACATTTTCTACCTAACCATACGTCACCTATTAGCTTTTCATAATTAGTAGATATCAATCCAATCCCAGTGGGAGGAATAAGATTGTTGTGAAGAATATTCTTTAAGTACTTGAGAAAGACTAAGGATATTTTATCCTAGCTCTCCCATATCTCCCTTCCCTTCACCCACCTAGGGTTTCCTACTAAAACACTTCTACGAGGATCATTAGAGCAACTTATTCCTCCCTTTATTCCCCTAATTTTCCTCCTCTTTCATTTTACCTGCTTCTTTATGCTACTCGTCCATGGGATCTTCCCTTGCGCTTTTTTCATAGCTCTTCTCTTCCCTTTATGTGTTCTCCCTTCCCTGCTTTCCTGGTGCTGCTCGCTGGTAGAATATGCCTTTCACCACCCCAATTCCACTTACCCTATGCATGATGCCTTCGTGTTGGGTATATGTATGGTCATTTCAGATGTTTTGGGTTGGAAAATGTGGTGGAATTTGATATTATTCCTCTCCTCTTCTCTTGTTCTCCAACCCATTAGGCTCGACCCCATCTTGGTTGATCTAGATGCAAGTTTTGGGACTTCTTGGGATGGTGTGGGGTGGGGGATGGGGGAATTCTTGGGTATTTTTCATGTTCAGCATTGGTATTCTCATTTTTTTTGGTTAATTTACTTTCTTTGGATTCACTAGTGTTTCTTTATGGAGACATCTCTTACTTCAGTTGGTTTCCTTTTCGATTGTTCTGATTTTGACTGGATGTTTTTTATATGGTTTTCAATTCAATTTCACTGTATTATACTATTTTGTTTTTTTATTCTATGATGGAAATGTCAATGCTTCTCATGTTGGAAATTATGAAGACATTTTGTGGTTTTTAGAAGATGTTTCTATCATATCATGATGTTTACTAAGGAGTTTATGGTTAATTTCTTCTATTAATTTTGATGTCGATGACATGGTGTTGTTTTTTCAAGGAGATTTGACGGTCTCCAATGGTCTTTGGCATACTAGTGTGTGTTTGGATGATAATTATGATAGTGTTTTTGGGATGGCGATGATGAAAATTTGGTTCATGATGATGTTGGAAGGTAATGCAACTCGACTAATCTAATCAAATCCTAGATTTTGATCCTCTTAGATTCAAAAATATCAAATTTTATTTTGAATTTTGAATTTTAAAAGGGTATATTTAGTGAATTTGGAATTTTTAACTAGGTTTCATTTAATGATGTATCCCACTGGGTGTGATGGCCACCGCTCAACCATAAAGCGGATTTTTAGAAAACCAAATAAAAAATGAATTTTCTATGAGTAAAATGTGACATAGATACTATTTTCTAATCTAATAGAGATGATATGAAATCCAAATTTGGTTTCAAGTTTTTATTGAATGGTTGAGCTACTACTTGGAAGTGTTCCAAATAATCCCATGGATGACTCAATAATAGAGGAAGACTAAATTGTTACATCAAATGATATGAAGGAATCCACTTTAATAAAGGTCATTACTAAATATTTAGTGGTTCCTAGAATTGAGGTATAAATTGATATTTATTATGATGATAATAGACCCATCACTCGTGATAAGGAACCTATTCCTCTATAAAAGAAAAAAACATCCTTCACAAATTCTATATCATATGGGAGATCATTGAGAGGGGTGATGTCAGTATCTGTTAAGTAGCTATAGAGGAAAATATAGTAGATCCATTGATAAATCCATTGCCATAAAAAAGCATGAGGGCTATGTAAAGTCCCTAGATATTTGATAATTGAGAGATTGATGTAATGGTTGTAATGTATCATATATTTATAATAAAATAAATATTTATTTATCATTCATACATATGTGTTATAAATTACTTTATATGAATAGTCAAATGATAATATCCCCAAAAAGTAAAAAATTTGAGTAATCCCTAATCGATGATCATCATGGATTAGTATGGGTTGTGATTATATATAAATATTAACTTGGATATAATCTTGTTCTCATTTCAAATGATTATGTGTGAGATATGAAGAATTGATTCATGAGGTAATAAGAAGATACTTATTACCTGGATTGGCCTACCAATGTATATCTAATTAAATGTCATATGGTCAAAAATATACTTAGGGGTGTTTCATATTATCAATCTTTCTTACCTAAGTTTGGATAGATAACTAGAATGAGAACCTTTATGTTTCGGTGCCTTTATTATTCAATTCAAAATATACTTAGATAATATAGGGTTGGTTTGGTATATTGCTGATAATGTTATCAGTTGGAGTGGAACCAACATGGAATTTGTCCACTTATATGATGATTTAAGACATCTTGGCATTGGTTGAATTATATTGAGGAAATTCAAGGAAATTATTAATTAAGTCCCATATGATTTTACAAAATAAAATCAGTGAAATGTTATTTTTATATTTTATAGATGAATGAGATGTGATGTATTCATCAACCAAGTTATTCATTTTCAAAGAATAAAGAAAATATGAGTTGGAATGTACTATATTGTCATGTTCCATGTCTATTGGTCACTTGATTCGATAGAAAAGATGATTATATAGGTTTATATATTATATATATGATACATATTGTGTTTTACATATTCATATATTTATATGATTATGTCTCATAAAGATCACACAAGGCCCCTTAGTAGCTTATTTAGCAGTGAAGCTTTTTTAAAGGCCACTCTTTATTATCATCTATGAAATTGGGATTTCATTTTTTTGTCAACACTACTAAAGACTTCAAGGTTACACATTTAAACCTATGGATAAGGATTAATATTTGGAAAAATATGTTCTTACAAATTAAAGAAAATTTAATAAGAATGTATACAAAAGATTTTTTATGGATTCACAAAGCATTGTGATGTTTTTATATAAATTGTTTGTGGGGTTTTAGATTAAGTGGAAGATTGTTAGACTACACCAAAATGGGTAGGCACTAAGTTATGGGCCTCAAAAAATATTCTTATCCTCAACATTTATGGGTGTCACAACTACAAAAGTTTTCATGCATATGATTAATCTATTTTCCATATCAACCCCTTCATGGTTTTATCAGATAAAAATTAATTATTAATGGATTAAATGGTTTACATTCACTAAATAAATTTCATAAATAATCCCAAAAAAATAAATAAATGATTATAGGTTGAAAATTTTAGATGTGTTTCATTAAATGAAATTCATTAAGGATGGATTTATAAAGGGATGTGAATCCTCTTGTTGGGGATAATTTATTATATGTAAGATCCCAGATACTCTCTTCTTCTTGAGATATCGTTTATCACTAGTTGAAGGTGCTAGGACGCCTTATGAATTTAGGTATCCTCAATAAATATTATGGGATCCTTTGGCCAGTGGAATCCCCTCAGAGGTAGAAATATTTTTTTTATAATCCAGGGATCAGTATCAAACATACTACATCGAAGATGAAATATGGAATCCTCTACAACCATATTATTGGTATGATATTTTCTTTAGTTAATTTTCACATTTATGTTCTTTAATATAGAATGGGATTTTTTTGGGTTCTCTTCTAATATAAAGTATCATATGATGATCCTTACAACCCAACACTTTTGTTGTGAAGGAATTTCCTTGAAGATCCAGATTCAATAGAGGGAACATAATCACAATGATAATGCCCATGCTATTTTGGTTTTATTTATTTTATAGTGATTTGTATGAGTGAACATTGTATCTATTATTCTTAAAACTATTCCTTGATTCAATGAGATAATAAGAATAAATAGGATCTAAACCTTATATTGTTTGTTATAAATTTCTAAATTTGTATATAGGTACATTTTATAGTGAAACCCACTTTTATGTTAACATTTTATTGGTATATACTTCTTAGAGCTTCCCTTAGTGCTGAACCAAGTAAAATCCTTTGTTTTGATGCATTTATATTTAATTCTTAGATGATTTTGTTGTTTTATTTTCTTGAAATAGGATAATAAAATTCTTAATAATATCGGAACAATATCTATCACGGGTCACTACTGGAATTCTTGGTATTTGTGACAGCTTATTTGCGATGGGATCCCATCGAAAATAAGCTTCCACGATGGGGCCATGTTGCATATAGCTCGTTGCAGAAAACGCTCTCGCAAATACCATTATTTGCGACGGACCCATCACAAATAATTCTCCGATTATATGCATTATATATACATAAAATTTTTCATGACGGGCCCGTTGCAAATAGTTTTTGCAACGGGTCCGCCATCCCGTCCCAAATATATATATATATATAAATATATATATATATATATATATAACGTTCTGTGATGGGTAAGTAGTCCCACTGCAAATATGTCTTTTAATAATATTTATTTAGACTATTTACGATAGGGTCCCGTTCCAAAAGGTCAAATCGCAATTAATAAATTAATTTAAAAAATAAATTTAATAAAATTATGATTAATGAAAAAATAATATTACCATTATTAAAAAAATATATTTTTAAAAAAATTTCCATATTCAAAAAAAAATAAAAAAATCATAAAATATTATTAATATTATTATTAGTAAAAAAAAAATATAATACTACAAAAATATATTTAATAAAATAATATTAATATTATTAAAATAATAAAAAAATAAAAAATATAAAAATTATCAATATTCAAAAAATATATAACAAAATAATAAAATATTATAAATTAAATTATGTAATATTTTCACCAATATAAAAGACAGAAAATGTAAATAATTCATATTACAATGTTAAATTCAAATGTTTTTGACATAAAAGAATAACTGTGAGGTCGTCTTTTGGAGGAGGTGGCGGAGCTGAAGGAGATGGTGGAGGAAACTCCATCCCTAAACTACAAGTCAGACAGCGCATGTACTCCATCTGCTCATGATGCTACTACTACCATCGATGCATCTCCTCCTCATGCTACTGCTGCTGCGGATGCTGCCATCAACACATCTGCTCCTTGTGATGTTGCTCCTGCTGCTGCTACTACTGACTCATCTCTTTATGCTGCTTCTGAAAAGTCTCTATAAGCTCAGTCTGAGTTCGCAACTACTCTTAATACTGTGAGCCAGAAGATGATGTCTCTCCACGAGCTCCTCTCAACCTAGACGTTGACATCGCAGCAGTACCATAATAAGTGTCATGAGTCAAATGAGAGCTGATACCAACTACTTGGCCCTTCTCAAATCCATACTGATTCACCTACATCCATGCCGCCTCATCGAAATGGTGAGCACTGGTCTGCTCTGTCATCTCGTCCTAACCCTCAGCCTGTGTCTGAGAGGTTATAGCCTCATATGACTCCTTCAATTCAAATTTAAAATTAATATTGTGAAAATATTATATGCAGTTAATTTTCAAAGTGAAAAAATAATACTAACCACAATCTGACGCTGGCGATCACCTCTAATCTCTCTAGTGGATGGATCACTATATATCCTCCGATAAACGTCGAACTCTATAATATTAGGATGCTCGACTGCCTATAGGAATATAAAATAAACTATTTATATTTAAATTTATTTAAAATATTTAAAAAATATACTTACTAGATGATCTCTATGCGAACTGAATGTACGGCTACCATCTCGATGTGTCACCTCCTGTCTCCCCCAGTTCTTTCGTCCCACTGAAGATCTCCTCTGAAATCCACCACCCAACCAGTGTAAACATAATCCATCCCAAACGTGAGATGAAATGTACTCTGGTTGGAGAGCTCTACACGACTCATCAAATTATGTCACTCCTTCTTTCTTAATGGCTATTCTTCTCAAATTGTGAAAAAACTGACGGAAACGGTCGCGCATAGAAACCTTCCATGCTGCGTAGATAGCGTCGTGCATGCTATCATCGATAGGATACCATAAACCCAAAAAATAATTTATAATATCAAGTTATTAATAAAATAAATTTCAAAATAAATATTATTTATTTATGTACCAGCCAATGAAGGAACATGTCACGTCGCACATCAATGAGAATCTGTTCCCATGTGATCCATGGCTGAGAAAAATAATTGCACAAGATAGCACTCCCCTGTCCAATAGCTACATATGCAAAACTATGAAAATGGAATAAATAATCAAAAAATTAGTATATATATAAATAAATTAATGAAATCTAACTAAAATATACATTTTACCACACCTTCGTGTGTGTGGATCGAAAACAAAATGTGGACGTCACTCGGGGATAGGGTCAGGAATCATCATTCGTGCAAGACCGTGCCCCCTCCATGTACCCCCTAAACTGTTAGTAGGCTGAGGGTCAGATGATCCAAAATATCCCTCATCCAACGGTTGGTAAGCCTCATGCAACTCGCGGAATATATCAGAGTCCATCTGAAACACAAAATGATTGTTGTTAGCAGATAGTTGAAAATAAATATTTAATATAGATATATATTAGTTATGATTATAACCAGTATTTAACTGTTTCAATGTTCATCTTTATCCTTTTCTCCATAATTGTCAATGTCAATGTCTTCATCTTCTTCGTCATCATCATCAATATCCATATGAATTTCAGTTTCAACATCTCTTGTCATTTCAAATTCATTTGTAACATCATTAAAATCTTCATCACTATCGATCCTTAATTTTGGGGTTTCATCATCGATATTCACATCTCTTTGTGAATCAGATGGATTTTGAGCTGTCTCTAGAAAAATTTAAATTCCTTCCGCTTCAGCGGAACCACATTCAGTTTGAGTAAACTGATTTTCCTGAGATTTCATTTTTATTATGCTCCACCAATCACTCAAGTCTCTTGAAGTAGTATAGTACTTTGCATAATAAATGTGATGTGTCTGTTGAGCCAGTAAAAATAGTTTATTTACTACAATAAGACTTTTATATTTAATATCGGTGATTCCATGAGTGGGATGAACACGCAAGCCTCTCTTGGTATCTAACCACTGACATTTAAACATTGTTATGTAGTTTTGTCCAATATAACACAGCTCAATAATTTCATCCAAAATGACATAAAAGTCAACTTCAACTTCTCTGTGATGTGATCCTCTCAATAAAACTCCACTGTTAATTGTTTTTTTATTCCTCATATGCATGTGTATGAAATCAAAAATCATTCACCACATATGCATTATAAGATTTAACCATTTTGGATGGTGGGTTACTCAATAGACACAGTCTCTTATCAATTTTATCATCATATTGAGACACCTGAAAATTTTTAAAACAATTATCAATATAATAAATAATAAATGTAATTTATATTAAATCATCAATAATTTATATTACCAGTTTTTGAAACCATTGAGAAAAAAAATTTGTCTGCATTCTTCAAGAGTAGCAGCTGTAATTTGTAGAAGTTGTTCCTTTATATGATTATCATATAACTTACAAATAAAATCAGATAAAATATTGTAACATAAATTATAGAATAAGTGATAGAAGCACTCATAGGACAAATGATGTCATTTATTCACAGTTGAGCAGAACATATGTATGAGATCTGGGATGTTCATCATCTGAAATCCATCGTTCATGAGCTCCACCAAAACTAAGATTTGGATGATTAAAAAGTATTAATTTATTGTCCATTTTCTCATTAACATTCCCCTCGTTTCATCCCATGTGATTTTGTTTTGAGGGATATTGATATTCAAAATAATGAGAATAAAAAAACAATTTCCTCTTGCAAATAAGATTCAGTAATTGAGCCTTCAACTGATGCCTTGTTACGTACTTTTTCCATCAATTTCTACATGCATCTCTCGAATGGGTACATCCATCGAAACTGCACTAGACCTCCACATTTAGCATCTTGTGGAAAATGTAATATCAGATGTTCCATTGAGTCAAAGAAAGCCACCGGGAAGATTTTTTCTAGTTTTCATTTAATTATAGCAACATCTTCTTCCAGTTTTATTAGCGAATCATATTCTGTTTTCGCTACATGAATGTCTCGAAAAAAATATGATATGTCTGTTATCGAATCCCAAATCATAGAATTCAACAAACCTCTAAATCCAATCGGCATTAGTCTTTCCATTATAACATGTAAATCATGACTTTTTAATCAAGTAATATTACCATTCTTAACACATCTTCCCAAATTGGAAGCATATCCATCTGGAAGTCTCAAATCTACAATCCACTGACAAAATAATAAGTGACTCTCTTTAGACAGTGTATATGCTGCTTTTGGCTTCACTAACCTCTATGATCTGACATTTTCAAATAGTTCAAGTTCTGGTCGCCTGCAAATTTGGGAAAGATCTAATCATTCCTTTACGGTATCTTTGGTCTTACCTGGTGTATCCAAAACTGTATGAAATAAATTATCGAAATAGTTCTTCTCAATATGCATAACATCCATCATGTGGTGGACCAACAAATCAGACCAATACGGAAGATCCCAAAAAATGCCATGTTTTATCCAATTATGTTCTTTACCAAAGCCATGAATTTTTTGTTAGTTTACTGTTGGTCCAAATGTGATGGGAGGTAATGAAAATACAACTAATTTTAACTTTGTACCTGAGATCATCTTTGGAGGTTCATCCCTTTCAATTGTACCTTTTCGTAAATGAGATTTGTTCCTCCGAAAAGGATGATCGGTTGGAAGAAATCTACGGTGACAATCAAAATAGTAAGGTTTTTTCTATTGATGAGTATAAAGGCTTTTTCGTCTTTCATACAGTAAGGAAATGATTTCGGACTATGTGTACTCTAACCAGATAGCATGCCATGTGCTTGAAAGTCACTAATCGTCCACATCAATGCATCTTTTAATATGAAATTTTATTTTACAACAACATCATATGTATTAACACCATCACTCAATAATGCATTTAACTCATCAATCAATGGTTTCAAATAAACATCAATATTCTTTTCCAGATGTCCTGGGATTAATAGAGTCAAAAAAATATAAGGCTCCTTCATCAACATACATGGAGGAAAATTGTACGGAGTTATAAAGATAGGACAACATGAATACTAACTATCATAAGAACAAAACGGACAAAAACCATCAGTAGAAAGACCCAATCACACGTTTCGGGCTTCTATAGAAAAAGATGGATTAAGACGGTCAAAATATTCCCATGAATCGCCATCAGATGGATGATTCAAGCTTCTATCAATTGAAATCTTGGTTTTGTGCCATGACATCATTAACGCTGTATTCTGAGCCATAAATAAATGTTGCAACCTGAGTGTAAGGGGAAATATCTCAACTATTTTACTAGAATCGATCTAGACTTCCCTAGTTGAGCTTCTTTATACCTCAATTTTCCACATGTGGGACAACTCTCCAGTGACTCATTTTCTCTAGAATATAAGATGAAATCATTTGGACATGCATGAATCTTCTAATAACTAAGGCCTAGATTACGAACCATCCTCTTGCTCTCATAGTAAAATGCAGGCAACACATTTCCTTCAGGTAATAGTGTTTTAACCAAAGAAAATATTTGATCAAAACAGTTGTTTGATTTCATTATCTGATTTAATAGGGTTAAATTTTTCAACTGCTTCTAATTTTATTATCTTGCAACTAGGATATAATGCATTCTCAGCAGACCTCAACAACTCATAAAATTTGGATGGTGCCAACTCAGTAGTTAAATCAACATCATCGTGAGTTTTGGTTTGTTGCACAAATGGACCAACAACATCATGTACTAAATTTTGAAACCGTGATGGATCCGGAATCAAGTTATTAGGATCTTCTCTGGAACTTCGTTCATCGTGTTGATACCAAAAAACATAATATGGTTGAAAACCAAACCGCAAGAGATGTCCCCCAACTTTTTCAACTGTGTCAAATGTTCTCAGAGCACATTTTTTACAAGGACACTTAATTGTGCCTTCTGAAACATATTCTGGTTTTGATTATGCAAATTCTAAGAAATATTCAACACCCTCAATATATACAGGATCTAAACTAGTGCCATTTGGATTTCTGCGCTGATTTATCCAAGGGCGATCATTTAATAATGACTGATGTCGACTTCCTTGTTCCATATTTTTCTACATAGAATATAAAATCATCACTGTTTTTGAATAATTTGAAATTATAAAAACACTATCTGAAAAAAGAAGATTTCATTGTGGAGATGATTACAAATTTTCCCTTCATTATCCAAGCAGATTTCATTTACTAATTATTACAAATTCTTTCAATTTTTTACTAATTATTACAATTTATTTCTAATTATTATAACTTATTACTAATTATTACTAATTATTACAATTTATTACTAATTTAGCAATACTTAGCAATACTTATCAAAATGAACACTGCTTGAATAATGAATGGAAATTTGGTAATCATCGTTGTGGAGATGATTACAAATCTTCCCTTCATTATCCAAGAAGATTTTGTTTACTAATTATTACGAATATAAAAATTATATTATCAATATTTATGAAAAAAAATATTAATATTATTAAAATAATAAAAAAATTATAAAATATTGAAATTATAAATATTCGCAATAGGCTTTGCTCTTTTCTTAACATATTCAAATCTCAAAGGGTCGCCAATTGTCAAGTCATGTACAATAAAAGGTTTATGTCAGCCATGTCCAATGTAAACTCTATAATTGTCCCTGCATGGTTGATCACCTTGCAAGTAGTGTTACAATAGGACGACCAAAGTAATTTCATTCTCGTCTCTAAGAATTTTCTCGCTCCCTTTACAAAGAGCAGTCTTCCTTAAAAATTGGATGGGACATCAGTATCTTTCCCTTAAATTTTCAAGGAATAATGGTCTATGTAAAGGGTCATGTCGGTAATTATTACTAATTATTGGTAATTTTTACTAATTATTGGTAATTTTTACTAATTATTGGTAATTATTACAAATTATTGGCAATTATTACTAATTATTGGCAATTATTACTAATTATTGGTAATTATTACTAATTAATAGTAATTATTACTAATTATTGGTAACTATTACTAATTATTGGTAATTATTACTAATTATTGGTAATTATTACTAATTATTGGTAATTATTACTAATTATTGTTAATTATTACTAATTATTACTAATTATATCTAATTATTACTAAATATATCTAATTATATCTAATTATATCTAATTATTACTAATTATATCTATTTATTACAAATTATATCTAATTATTGGTAATTATTACTAATTATATCTAATTATTGGTAATTATTACTAATTATATCTAATTATTGGTAATTATTACAAATTATATCTAATTATTACTAATAATTTCTAATTATATATAATTATATCTAATTATTGGAAATTATTACTAATTATTACTAATTATTACTATTTATATCTAATTATTACTAATTATATCTAATTATATCTAATTATATCTAATTATATCTAATTATTACTAATTGTATCTAATTATTATGAGTTGTATCTAATTATTACTAATTGTATCTAATTATTACTAATTGTATCTAATTATTACTAATTATATCTAATTATTACTAATTATATCTAATTATTACCAATTATATCTAATTATTGGTAATTATTACAAATTATTACTAATTATATCTAATTATCACTAATTATATCTAATTATCACTAATTATATCTAATTATCACTAATTATATCTAATTATCACTAATTAAATCTAATTATCACTAATTATATCTAATTATCACTAATTATTACTAACTATATCTAAGTATTACTAATTATATCTAATTATTACTAATTATTACTAATTATTACTAATTGTTACTAATTATGTCTAATTATTACTAATTGTTACTAATTATTACTAATTATTACTAATTATATCTAATTATTACTAATTATATCTAATTATTACTAATTATATCTATTTATATCTATTTAATACTAATTATTACTAATTATCCCTAATTATAACTAAATTCCCCTAATTATCTATAATAATCTCTAATTATTGCAAATTAACAATAATTATCTATAATTATTACTAACAATATCATTTTCTTACTAAAAATAAATATAAATAAAAATCAATTTAAATCTAATTTAATTAGAGCTAATAAACAACAATTAAAATTAATATAAAAAAATTAAATAAATATAAAACAATTAAAATATAAATACCTTAAACTTTGATATTCTGAAGGTATTGACGCCTTCTCATTGCTCTTGTATAAAAAACTTCAACTAAAAGAAATTTTCCCCTTAAAACTATAGAATGAAGAGAGAAAGAGAGGAAGAACTGAGTGATTTGAAAAAAAGGTGGGGGTATATTTATGTTAGATTAGTTGTGATGGGGTTATTTGCGACCGGAAACCCGTCACAAATGGTGGTATTTGCGACGAGCCCCGTCGCAAATACCCTCACCCACATTAATTATGCTCCGCGGTTAAAAGGGTATTTGCAACAAGACCTGTCGCAAATACCACCTGCTGACATACTATTTGCGAGGGGCGACTTTTCCAATCACAAATGGTATTTACCGCGCTGGGATTTTGCGACAGGCCCGTCGCAAATACCCTCATCTGCATTAATTACTGTCAGCGGTTAAAAGGGTATTTGCGATGGGGCCCGTCGCAAATAGTTCATGCCGACACTCTTTTTGCGATGGAACGACATCCCGTCTCAATAAACTGTTAACCACCGCCGGGTATTTGCGACGTTGCCCGTCGCAAATACTCTTGCGTGGTTTGGTATGCAAGTCGCGCCAAACTATTTGCGGTGGGAGACATCTCCTCATCGCAAATACTATTCGCGCGGTTTGGTGTGCAAGTCGTGCCAAACTATTTGTGACGGGAGATGAAATCCCATCACAAATAACCCGTCGCAAATATTAATTTTTACCATAGTGGGTTAACTAAAAAACTCCCCCTAATTCACACCCCTTAGGGTTTTCATGATACATTCTGGTAGTGTCATACCCTGTAGGTGGGCACCACCTCACCCTACCTCTATAACAAATGATAGAGTGTATATAATAAGAGCATAAAGTAAGAATTTAATTAAAACATAAAAATAATAAATTTATCTGATACATTTTAAACTAAGTGAAATAATTTACTTCGAGCGTCATTTTCCATGCATAATCCAAGTTGCTGAATAATTATACCACACCTACTTTGTTCCAAGATTTAAGTGCATAGTGGTGGAAACTGGACATCCTCAATATGAAAAATATAACTATATGTACATATCCACATCATCACTTAGTAGGGGAAATTAATCATGTGTCATAGGTATATCTTTATAAAGGAAATTGATAATATCATCCTTATGAGGGAAGAATAATCATGTGATGTAGGAACACTAGTATATAGAATAGGGAAAAAATAATGTTCCATAGGTACATTTGTATAGATATTCATAGGAACCTCTATCAAAAACTTAGGAACATGTAATAAGTATATAAAAATATATTATTTCCACTTACATTCTTATAACATTAATATAGTATAGGAATAAAAAAAATAGCAATAACCTATTGGAATAACAATATAACTTCATAGGTGTTATCATCAATCGCTTGTGTTATTTTAATAATAACTAACAAGGATATCCATATGCTATCCATCCCTAGGACACACATGGTTTTCATGTATATAAAAGGTAAATAAATAATCAGTGAGATTTATTTGGGTATCACATACTAAAAAAATCATAACATATAACATATAAAATAACTAGCCGAATATAACCAAGTTCAATGAAAAAATATTTTATGTAATCATTTATTTTAGATATCCATTTTAGTTTGTGTTTCACTCGAATCCATGATTCTACCAACCATTACACTATAATAATATATGATAGAGGATTGGTCACCTACCAATTAACTTTTAGAGTATGATTTTATAATCATAAGGAAGAAAATACTCCACTGGTTGATCGATTTCACAAACCTAGAATAGAAGAAATTAAGTATTTTACATACTAAAAAAAGGTTAATAAAATTATGTAGAAAATAAAGATCCTACATTAGAATCATTTAATATTTTCTTCTATAGCTACATGGAAAAGTATTGGATTAACCTTGATGAAGGATCCAACTTGAATGAAGATATTAAGGATGAGAGAACCTTGGATAGTGATATAGGGGTTAGTTATTTCTATAGAATCCTAAAGTAACCCATTAAATGGGTTTATGATTTTTAAGTAAAATAATAATTTTACCTTTAATTTAAAAAATCACCCTAACTCCTATTGGGTACCCAGTGAGGGACCACTAGCCACCTAGTGGCCATCACGTACCCAGTATAAGGATACTAGGTACCTGTTATCAAAACCAAAATGTTTTTTAACTTTCACTTGATACCACTGAGTACCTAGTTCCCTAAAACAAGGAATCATGTGAATGTTTTGTACCAACTCCATTTTCATTTCGTATTCCCTCCTTTTATTTATCCCCCCACACCCCATTTTACTCAAAAATTCACCATTTTAGTAGATATTTTTTTAGGGGTAATGCTTTGGTCAAACACCAGAGCACAATTTATTGATAAACAAAAAAGGATTACAAGAGGCGAAAAGATGGTATTTTTTTACAATCTCTATCAAAAAGGTATAGTAAGTCAGAAGGAATAGATTCCATCCAAGTCATGCTCTGATGAACTCCTTTGTTGGCAAGAGAATCAGCAACAGCATTCGCTTCCCGGTAGGCATGAGTAGCTATATAGTCCATCCCATGGAGAAAATTCAGACAATTCATCCAACATGTGGTAAGTGTCCATGCCAGATAGATGTTTCCATTCCAGATGGCATGAATGATAGTGGTTGAATCACTTTCTATCCAGATCTTTCTCTAACCTCTTTGAAGCGCAAAATCAACAGCATGAATGGCCCTCAGCATTTCCGCCTCCAGAGAAGAAGAGTGACCACATCCAACATAGAAGCAGCCCTGACACTGCCCAGCTGAGTCTCTGAAGATGGCACCACAACTGGCAGGTCCTGGGTTTCCTTTGGAGGTGCCATTGACGTTCACTTTAGTCCATCCTTGAATTATGTGGGTTATTATAAACTTCCAATCATCTGAATTCTTATCCTTGAGAATAATTATCAATCTTCTTGAGTGAATAATTCAAGCCATTAAGATTTGTCTTCAACCTCCCCTTTCCAAGTTTAAAATTGAAGTATTATATTTTTCCATCATATTAGTACTATTGAAACAAACTTACCTTACTGAAATTTATCACTCTAGTCAACGATGAAAACTTATTTCTCTATAAAATAACTCACATCCTCTATATATTTTCAATCATATTTAATAACATGAGTAGTATCACATACATATCTTCTTAGTTAATCTACATGACATACATTATTCTTGGAACTAAAATGAGGTTGTAAGGATAATATATAATCTATTTTCTAATATGCCCCAAAATTTAAATTTCCCTAAAAACCGAATATTATTCTTCCCTTTATCTCTAATTCATCAATGACCTAATTAAGGAGAAACTTGGGGAAACATGTGATCATCGACTTTAAATTCTAGAGATAATTTCCTATGAATGCTATATTGTTTCTAGAATCTTTGAGAAGACATTAACCATTTATGAATAAATTTATTCTAATTTTTTATCTCTTAGATTATATTGTGTATAATTAAAGATGGTTCATCAATTTTTATCCAAAATAGTAAATAATGATGGGTTATACCCTTTATAATTTCAAAATGAGTCATCAAAATATATTTTAGATATCAGTTACAATATGAAAACATTACTAGTGATCGATGATATCTAAAAATTCAATAAAATAATGGATATAATCCCAAATAATATCTTTCAATATATGAAATTTATAATACTATTGGTTTTCTATCTAAGGGTGATAAGTTGTGCTCAATTTTTCTTAAGTATCAAGTGGAGAACCACATGTCATGATTTGATATAATTTTTTATAACACTCCATGAATTTTAGTTATCTCATATTCATATACAATTTATATATCATCCATGTAAATATACTCCTTGATGGGTAAGAAGTGATTATTTTTGGTCAAATGGTTAAAAATAACTCAAACACTATCCTAACCTCTCTACGATATTGGTAAAATGCTCACAAAATCCATCATGATCCTATCCCATTCCCATACAGGAAAAGGGGGTGTTTTTAGTTCATATATAGGTCCTTAGTGTCTATATTCCACCTTCTTACAAGTAAGAAACCTAGAAAAAAACCTAATTATCTATTTATACCAAGCCATTAGAATTTCCAATGAATATCATGGTATATTTTTTATACAGTATGGGGAAAAATATATCTAAAAGAGTGATATTCTCTCATGAATTATTCTCTCATACTAGTTGGACCAATATTCATCAATAAAATAATAATAAAAAACTATATTCATAAAACTATACTTTAAGGATCATCTCACCATGTAGTCTATCTCGAATTATGATACAATTAGATTCTGAAATCATAGATTCCTTAACATGATAAAAAAATGTTTATGCAATATTAACTTGGAATAAATGAATCAAACTATGACCATCAATAAAATATAAACAAATCCCAGCAATCATAGAAATTAATATACATTCCTCCTCTGAATCACAAACCTTATGTGGGTGAGCTCTACTACTAAGGTAATTTACAACAATGTTAAATTTTCTAGGATCATCAATGAGTTAAAAATAAAATAATTACTAGTATTAAACCAACTAAATTAACATTGATTCGTATTTTGACACAAAAATATATACTTGAGTCATTTGTGATTGGTGCATACCATAAATCTCTCCCCAAAGATATAATGTCTCTAACACATTAGAGCATGAATTATATTTTTCCAATTTTAGGTTATGAATTATATATTTATTTTGACGAGAATAATGTTACTGATAACCATAGACCAATAAATTATTATCCCATATAATCACACAACCAATAACATATTTGAAGGAATCATGACATACCACAAACCCTTCAAATGCAGGGGGTAGAGTTACAACTGGAGTAGTGGTAGCTCTATTATTCAATTCCTAGAAAGTTATTTCAAGTTGTTTGGGATAAAAAAACTTTATGCCTTTATTTTTCAATGTTATAAATGGAGAAGAAAACTATGATAAATCAAAAATTAAGAAACAATAGTATATATTTATTCCTAGAAAACTCTTGATCTTAAAGGTGTTTCTGAATAACTTATAAGATGTTACTAATTATAACTTTTCAAGATCTACTAAAATTGAAATCACTTATACCAAAATTCCCAAGGTATTTTATTTCATAGATCTTAAAGAATCATTTTAAAAGTTTAGTATAAATTTTATACTCTTGTAATGTCTCTAAGATGATTCACAGATGTTTTTTATACCCTTATTGAGATCTCAAATACATTATAATTCCATCCAAAAACATTATCATGAAAGTATTCTAAGAGTGGAATGAAAATATAGTTCATTAAGTCTACGTAAACAATGGGTTTTTATGTAAACCCAAATAGGTATTCATAAAAACCATTCCCTATTTGAAAATATACCTTTATAATATCTTTCATTATTTCCTATAATTATTGATAATAATATCATAATTCAATTTTTGAAAATCATTTTTCCCCATTTAGTTAATCAAATATATCATCAATTTGAGTCAATGGATAATAATTTTTATTGTCATATAGCTTAATTTTTTGTTAGTTCATGCATAAAAATAAGATCTTATCAACTTTATTTGTGAAAAGAATAGGGAAACCCCAATAAGAAGTTACAGGTCTGATAAAAACATTATCCTCAAGATACTGAAGCTAAATTTTCAATTCACTCAGTTTTGTTAGGGTCATCCAATAATGTGAATTTCTGATCAGTTCTATTCTAATAAATAGTTTAATTATAATCTCTTAATCTATTTTAGGAGGAAATACTATAAAATATTTTGGTAAAACATTATGAAATAGTTATATCATGGGGGTAATACCCTATATTATTATACGTCAACTACTCAAAGCTTTAAACTCACCATTTCCATAGTGATATATTTGACATGCTCCTATTCTATCCAAGCTTAGTAAATTTGGATTTCCTACTCTATAATATGATTATACTGAATATAAGTGAGATAGGCTAAAGAAAAATAATCTCAAGGGAACTCCATGTGATATCAAAATTTAGTAAACCGGATAATACCAAAGATGACATCAAAACTCTTTATTTAAAAGGAGAAGAAATCTTAGAGATGCCCACATATTTCCACTGTGAGAGTACAAGATGTCAATTTCTCAAAGGAATATCAATGATCATAATAATTGGAGATACATCATCCAAAATAAAATAATAGATACTAATTTATTAGAGATAATGATGAAACTCATATTTTCATACATATTTTCTGTAAATTTATTGAATATAACCCCATCAATTTTTTCAAATTAATCATAATTATCAAAAAAATAATAATAAATTGTGATTAAATGAAAAAAATGTCATTAAATATTAAGATGTAATTTTTTTCAATCATTTATGGAATTAAATTTATAATAGGGATTTATTTTCATGGTTTTCAATTTTTTATTTTATAATTACTTTTGGAAAAATCTTACATTGAAACTATGTGTATTATCATTTTCGAACTTACCTTTTCACATGGAGGTTTTGTTGTGTTAATATAATCAATCCATATTGTGTAAGGGTAACTAATATAGGTAAATAAAAATAATCACAATAGAATATTTAATGGTTTTGTGAAAATTTAATCAACTTGAGATCTGTAATGGTAATTGATCCATGTTAGGGTCACTGAGAGATATGTAATGGAAATACATAGTGTCATAGTTTGAAGGTATATAAACCAATATATATCAAGGTAATAGAGGAATCCATGTTTCTATATTAGGGTTATTGGGATTTTTCTGAAGGTTAACCTATGGATATTCTACTACATAAGGATAAAATTCATGGTGCTATAAAAATAACTTCATCATATAAAAATGGGAATTTGAGTATGTGTTTTACTAAATTATATCAATGATGGGACATAATGAGGTTCAAAGTAGGCATGGAGGAAGGCAGATTGTGCATGCCAACTTTCAATTCAAAAATCCTAGAATAAGATACCTACCGCATAACTGAGGTTGTGGTATGGTGAAATCATCAAAAAAAATCAGAATTTTATATATGTCATAAAAATAATGTTGTGGGGTTTGAGAGTTAAATTTATCATATCAACTTTATTTGAACAAATTATTTCCACTAAAAATAGAATATCAGCAGTCTTCGATCATTAGCGGGTTCAGAAATCATAAAATAACAATGCCAAGTAGAATTTATGGGGAGATAAATGCTTTCAAGCCATGAACATGTGAAAATTATCATAAAGAATCCATTATTATCACTGTAACCTAAAAGAGACAACATGAAAAATATACATGTGAGACCCATTTCCCATTGGTTTCAAAATTGAACTACAGTATATATTCCAAAATCCAATTCCAAAGCTTCTCTCTACCAATTTAATTCAATATCATTTTAATTATAAAATAATTATGGGTTCTTAACCTTGGATTAGCCATAGAAGTCTATTTTTTCTTCTATAACTATATATTTTTAATATAACATTATATTTTCTCCCATCTCTCTCATTATTGTTTTATATTTTGTGTTTTCTCCCTCTGTGTGATTATCATCTCCAAGAAAATAGAGAACAAACCTTGTCGTTGGTCAAGGAGAGTGTAGTTTTGTTTAATTTATTATGATTTCATGTTATTTATTTATTCTATTCTAATAATTTAAAAGTTAGTTAAATTTATTTTGGTGATCGGACACCTCATTTTTTCTACCACTTAGTTCTTCTTCCTTATTACTGATCATCCTTCCCTTCACTGTTTGAGTCATGCATACAGTGGAGTATGGCTTGAATAGTTTTGTTTGGTGAAGAGGTCTCAAAAACAGATTTAGGAAGAGTGTTTGCACACATGAAAAGTTATTGGTTTATTATAATATAAATTTAAACAAGGAGGTTTTATTATGATAGACCACATTGAACAGAGTAATGAGATTATATTTCAATTATAATGATTGAATTTTTGTGAACTCATGATTTTAATAGTATTTTTCTACTGACTTATTTATATCCTTCATTTTTTTTATTTTTTTTTTGAATTCATATATATATATATATTAATATCATATATATTTCACAACCCCCTTTATATTTTTTTATTATTTAGAATTATATAATTTAGAATATAAATTGTGACAATAGAAGAATTGTGTTTTGTGAGTGACCTCCTTGAGAGATTATCCTTAAGTATTTCATTATATTTCAAGCTTTGGAGAATAAGAAAATATTGACCAAGAATCCATGAAAAATACCCTCTCATTAATTTTTTTCATTGTTGAGGATAAAAAAATATTTTATACACTTCTTTTAATAAAAAAAATAAAAATTTAAAAAACCAAAAAAACATCATTTCATATCATTTATTTCTTAGGTCCAATTAAATTTTTAGTGATTTTTCTTATTATTGGACCAATACTGAGTCTATTGGTGATGAAAATTTGAAAAATAAATGGGATAAATATATTAAAATACTAAAATAAGTAATCCATAAAATCGACATTCAAACCACTTCTATCAAGTAGATCAAATTTTTATAGTAGGAATAAAAAAATAAATCTAAAGAAGTAGTAAAGCTTGTTCCATTAAAATTTATAGTTAAAGAAACTAAAGCGACCTTGACTAAATAAATAGAAGATCCATTTTAACTTACTTTAACATTTCTTGAATATATTTTTAAAGAAGACAGGTCAGTTAATGTGCATACAGATCAAGTTGATTTGGATAAGAATTGGTCCGATTCTTTAGAAGATTAAAAGGTTCAGTGGTTATCTCATCTTTGATAATGAAAAATTAATTACACTCTAACTCTATATTTATTTATAAGAATAAACCACAAAATTGGTAAAATTTAAACAAATATTGGAGGTGATTGACTTATTACCCCAAAATCTCACAACTCAACTTCATGTGACATTAAGAAAAGAAGAACAATTTGAAGTAAAGTCACTACAGGGAGATACTGTTTTATTAAAATCCTTAATTTATAATTTTATTTAATATTAATGGATTATTATATCCAATTATTTTAATTTTTTAGATTTATCAAACACATGGGTTCCCTTAGATAATAATTATACCCATGTTGATATAGAGTTTCTAGTGGCCTTACCTGAAGAAATCTTATTCAAAGATGGGCTACTCAAAGGTTAATATTTCTATACTGATTCTTATTATTGTAATATTATTCAATTATAAATTTTATATCACTTCCATTATATCTTAATTTCTATAAAAATAACCATGGAGTAGGACCCAGGTTAAGTGCAAGAAGATTCCAAAGAAGTTATATTCAATGAAAAGGCATACATTTTTCTTACCCTCCATAAATGTTATACCTCATTCCTAGGGGATGGAAGTAAAGTACTCTACCCAAGGGTTCCTATATAACTAGAGTAAAGTAAATAGAACTAGAAGGAATGTGATGTGGTGGTTCTTGTGCAAGAAATTATAACCACCATTAGATTGTAGGTGAAAACTATAACTTCCAACTATAAGAAGTTAAAAACTAGAACCCTATTGGGGGTTCAAATCAGGTATTAATTTACCTATGTATTTTATTTATTTATTTTAAAATCAAAAAAAATTATTATGTTTTATTTATTTATTTATATTTTTAAAGTGTAATAAGTTGGAAAATTCAATCAAGGATACCACTGAAAAATTAACTCAGTTTGTATCTTTCATTCCCATTATTTTTTGGTACTTATCTTGTTACATCTATTTGAGCTTAAATGAGATTAATGGTTTAATATTATTCTTGGGGTTATTTCATCATATTTTTGGAATTTTGTGCGTCTCCATTTTTTCTTTATTTTCATTGTTTTACATGTATTTTTGTCTTAATTTTTTGTGTTTTTTAGGATTATTGAGGTAAACTGAATTATTGGGGAAATTTAAACCATCCTTGTATTTTTGGAACACTACGTGGTTTTAATTTTTAAGGATTTAAATGATTTATAAAATTTATTATTGGTTCCAAATTTACAATGTTTTAATTTAAGGAATCATAGTTTATTATGAAACTATTATGCACTATTACTCTTCATATTAAAAATCATTACCAAACCAAGAGGTTTCTAAACCTTTCTGACATATTAGTTACATTTCTCTTTTTATTAAGATTATCGAACAATGTTTTGTGATATATATTTTTTTTTATCTTTTTAAAATTTGTGAGAGTTCATGGAATGTGTCATATATGATTGATTTACCATTTTAAAGCCCCTATAATATTCATTTCCTATTTTGGACCACCTTTACATTTAACCTTAATTAATATCTAAATATCCATGAAATAACTTTTTTGGTATCCAAATTAAAATCCATTTATACTTTTATGAACTTATCTATAATTTAAATGCATATTTATTATTTATCTCAAGTGTGTGGTGATTTTGGTTGTGTTTTGCTAAGTTAAATAAATATTATGCGATGAAGTGAAAAGTATTATGCATTTTTACTACTTTAGTGGAAGAAAATTCATGATTTAATGATTAATGAGTGTCCTAAAATATCATTAAAATATGGGATGGGAGTTCACAAGTACTTTGAAGAATAAAATAAACCAATTTTCTCACAAAAATAAAAAAAGGTCTAAAATTAAAAATAAAAGGAGACAAATCTATTGAAAAGAGGGAAGAGGAATGAAATTAAATTATTGGTGAAATGATGACATGAAGGCTTCCCAAGGAATAAAAAAATGTTTTTGTAAATAAATCATTTTGGATCTGAGTGAGGAGCACACTATTCCTCAAAGAAATTGTTTTTATGCATTTACTTAACTTTATAAAATAATACTCCTCGTTATTCCAATGAAATTTTTTTATTTAAAATTTCTCAAACATTAATAATATAACATCCCAAGTAAAATACCTCATTATTAATACATTTAAGACAATTTTAAGTTGACATAAATGGAATATTACAACCTTATATTGATTATTCATGCCTTGGGACTGAGAAAAAACTCCATATCAAAAATATTGAGTGGGAGAGAAATAAATTTTTAAGGAGTTAGGTAAAACATGTACATGGGGGTTTGTTTGATTTTTAATGTCATTTTATTATTATATAGGAGTTAAGGAATTTTTAAATCCATGTAGGAGGCATGATATTTTACTTAGGTGTGATAATTGAGTGGTGTTTCCAATTTCAGCCTTGCAAAGTTTGTTTCGAACTTAGTATAAGTGATTTATCAAAAGTGAAAGGGTTATGTGTAAGGTAATTATTAAACCCATATTTTCCAATATTTTTCATATCATTTAACTGAAATGTTCCCACTATTTTATCAATTTATGGTAAACTGTTAAATTTTTATTTTTTAGAATAAATTGTTAATAAATGAAAAAATGGCACTGTATTGAAAATTTAAAAATATAATAACAAATTGAACTTCTTGTTGGGTTAAATAATTTATATTTTATCACTATTAAGAAGTTAAATTTCAATTCCTTGATGATCTAATTATATATAGGGATGATTTTTAGGGGCCAAGATGAAGTTTAAAAAATGGGACAAACTGCATAGGAATCCAAGCACCCATGTGGAATCAACCACACACTTCAACTAATATGTGCATCCAATTGGGATGAACGTTATTATCTGGATATAAAATTCATAGTTATACAACTCTTAGGTAGAAAAAAATCTAAATTAGTCCATTAAGGGGCCCAGATGAACTTATATATCCAAGAAAAATAATATGCAAGAGGTCAACAGTTGAGTTCCAAATTTTGGAAATATATCCCATGTTATATATTATATTGATGTTAAATTTGACAAGGATATATAGAGTAGAACGTTCAAAAAATATTTTTTCTAACTCATTATAAGATTGTTTACTAGCCCAAAACCAGGGGAAAAGTGGTGTATTTAACTCTTGGAGCCCAAAACATCCTCTTATTTTAACTATAAAAGGGAACCTTGGGTACCTCATTACAGAGTCAGACCAAGAAGACAAAATCTTCCATTTTGGAGACCCAAAGGATTACACTTATCATTCTAGAATATTTATAGGCTTTTTGAAGTGATTACTCAATATCTATAGATTTCTCCCTTTCTATGGAGTTTTAAACTCCTTGAGATCACCCAGGCAAGAACATGATGTAAATCCCAAGCTTCTTGTTTATAATATTTGAATGATATTTTTAATTATAGGTTTTTATTTTTATTTTATTCATCATATATTATTATTTAATTGAGTTATGTACTGTTATTTAATTCTCAAACTCATATGATCATGTTTGAGGGTACCCATTCATGTGATGTTTCACACACTGTTCACAACTTCTTTTCCCCCCATTCAATTACTGTTTTTGTGTGGTTCATTTTGGTTAATTGAAATCTCATAAACATTTTCATGAGCATATAATTTTATATAATGGTATCACAGTGAAATAACATAAAAACCTAGAAAACATGTCATGTTCTTCATGTGTTGCCTTGGTGAGTTTTGGTTATGAATTCGGACACAAATCACTCTCTCATTGGTGGTAGTCAGCAAATCATTTTGTGTTCCAAATGAACCATATAAGGTATCCTTGTATAAAATCACTAAAATTATGGTTCTATATGTTACAAACCATGTATTAAAATATCTAAAGCCTATATCTCGAAGATATGAAGGATTATCATAATGATATTTCCTAAGGTTGATCACTCTTAATCAATTATGTTAACTTCTACATTGTTTTATCACTTTCCTTTTTATATTGGATTTTTAAATAATCAAACCCCAAGTTTTAGAAAATAACTTTCCCAATTATGTTCAGGATCAAAACCTTATTTTTTATTTTATGATCTAAGGCACCATTGAGATATGACTTAGGTTTCCTTGTATATTGTAGATATTATAGTAAAAAAATTTCTAATTTGACGTGATCGACAATGAAATAAAATTTTGGCACCGTTTCCATAAAAACAATATCATTTTTCCTTTTATTTATTTATTTTAATTTTTATTTATTACCCATTTCTATCTTTACCTCTTCCCTGTTTTTTTTTTGTTTTTTTTAATTTTTATGTGTGTTTATCTTCTCTCTCTCTCTCTCTTCCCTCTATATCTATCCAATTCTTTATTATAAAATTATCTTTTTCTTTCTCCATTAATTATTAGTAATTATTTTTACTTTATTAATATTCCATTAAAAAAGTAAAAAACACAAACTTTATAACCTATTTTCATGACCCATTCAGGAAAAGAAAAAATGTTTAAAATAGATCCAGAAATTGAAAAGACACTCCACTCTCAAATTAAGTCATCTAGAGTAGGAAAATAAATTGACATTAAGGAACCCATTTTGGTACCTCAAGTGGTACTAGACCAATCTAAGAGTGAATTAAATCAAACCATAGAAAACATGGATACAAATAATCAAACATTAAAATAACTGACCACCCCTAATGTAAAGTACCAACCTACATACATCCAATAACCCAAAGAAGAAGCCAACATTGAGATGAGATCAGGCCTCATCCACCACATTCCAAAATACCATGGTATTATCAATGAGGATCCTCATAGAAATATAATGGATTTCCACTGTATGCTCTATTATGAAACCCAAAAATGTGACCGAGGACCTCATAAAGATTATAGTCTTCCTGTTCTCTCTTAATGGTGTAGCTAAAGACTAGCTATACTATCTCCCTATAAAAGTTGGAGGTTATAATTACCTAACACAACTCTTTCTATTGAATTTATTTCCTACCTCCCAAACCTCATCAATTAGAAAATAAAGCTCTGGCATTGTACAATCACATGGAGAGACAATTGATAAATATTATGAATGGTTTGAAAGAATTTGTTCATGCTTCCACCAACACCAAATTACTAAAAAAATTATAATTTGATACTTTCATGAGGGACTTATCCCCATGGATTGTGGAATGATAGATATTATAGCTGTTGGTTCCCTACTTGATAAAACTCCTTCCACCACCCATGAATTAATACTAAACATGACTCAAAATACACAACAATTTGATACATGAGAAATTGTACCCACTCAAGGAGTTCATGAGGTACGTCATTAATACTTAGATAAAAAGGCATATAATAAACATGATGATATGCATACCCTTATAATAAAATTAGATCAATCTCAAGGTAATTCACATTCTCCTCCCATTCTATTACATTGTGGTATTTTTTCTGATCATACTAATTTTTATGACTAGTGCCCCCAACTTTAAGATTCATATGAGTCTTGAGCAACAGTATTTTTTGGGCATCCAATTAAATAAGAACCACCCTTAAATAAATAACCATTCATGCCAAAACTAAACTCTATGTGTCCAGTACAGCCACAGTAACGACAAGGAGGAAACTCGAGCTTCCCAAAATATAACTGGTATTACAATGGGAAAGGTATGAAACCTTTATATCCTTCCTCATATTTGAAAATATCCTTCTATTACCAAATATGTACCATGCCATGAGGAAATCATGAATAAAATGGAATCTCATAATCTCTATTTCTTACAGACTATACAATCATCTATTCAAGACCTATAAACTCAAGTGGGAGAGTTGGAAAACACCATCTGTGATACAATGATGCAAGGTTCTAGACCAATACCATCCCAACCCATATCTAATCTGAAAGGAAAAGGTAATGTATGTGAAATCACACTTCATAGTGGTAAAAAAGTTTTTTTATAAGGATTTGACTCAATTGGTATGTCACCCTCTTGAAAACTCTATTTCCCTACCCTCAAAAGTTTCATGTGAAGAAAGAAATGAAAAAAGGGTAAAAATATTGTCATTAAGGATTCCCCTGAACAATAAATTCTACTTCATTTCCCCCAAATACTATATAAATATAATAAAATTTTGATATTGATATTGATAAAGAATTCATGGATAGATTTAAAATGGTTTGAGTTAACATTCCTATATTGGATATAGTTAAACAAATTCTTCGCTATGCCAAATTTATTAAATTACTTTTCACCCATAGATGATGAATTAAGGGGAATGAAAGAGTAAACCTTGGAATTAATTTTTCTTCCTAAATAAAACTCACAATTACAATAAAATTAAATGATATGGTCACTTTCATCATACCTTCCACCATAGGGGAGACCTTCTTTTCTGATGAAATAAAATATTTGTCTGATTAAATTAATTTCATGCCTCACTCCATGTATAATTATCTATGGGTTGGAGAGCTTAAACTAATGGGTATATTCATGAAAATTTCCAATAAGAGTACAACACA
Organism: Viscum album; assembly: GCA_963277665.1. Lineage (NCBI taxonomy): Eukaryota > Viridiplantae > Streptophyta > Magnoliopsida > Santalales > Viscaceae > Viscum > Viscum album. Next base: position 617,556,538 of record OY728130.1, on the reverse strand, counting down.
CCCATTAGGAGTGATCAAGGATGTCCTCATAAGATGAAAGAATATCATCTTCCTTGAAGACTTCTACATTCTTGAGATATAAGATACCCAAACCCAAGGACATACTCCCCTCATACTTGGAAGGCCATTCTTTAAAACCTTATATATGATCATAAAAGTTCTCAATGGTACACTATCCATGGAATTTGGTGATGAAAAGGTATGTTTCAATATCGCTAATTCAATGAAACACTCCATTGAAGATAACTCCACTCTTCCTATATATTCGATAGAAGTGATCTCTAATTACACACACACAAAACATTATCTCCTTAACATATAATCTGATTCAATCTACAATTCTTCACTATTGGATGATTTTATTTTAGATTCATGTATTGAGTGTTGTATGCGTTTAGAAAAGTGTAATTTTATTTTATTTTATTGATGAGTGTGTTTGTTATGAGGCACCCATGACATTCATTGATTCATAAATTCTTATTTATGTTGATTCTATTTATTTAGAGAATAAACATGACCAGATAGATAATTTCATGGACCTCACTCCCCATAAATCCCCTCCCTCAATCCAAAATTCACCGATATCGGAATTAAAAACACTTCCTTCTAATTTAAAATACAGTTATCTTTCGGATTTTGACCAATTTCCCATCATTATTTCCAATAACATCTCTCTACAGTAGGAATAAAAACAACTAGATATTTTTAGAGTGTGAAAAAAGATTACATAATGGACATTGGATGATATTCCCAATATTGTTCCATCTATTTATTTTCACCATATAATTTTAGATGTAGAGGATAAACCTATAAGGAAAGATCGATGCTGGCTGAATCCCACCCTCCTTGAAGTACTAAAATTAGAAATTAGTTAAATTCCTATTTTTGGAATAATCTATCCCGTTTCTAGTAGTAAATGGGTTAGACTAGTGGAAATTATGATTAAAAACTAGAATAACAGTAGTGTCAAATGAAAGGAATTAATTGGTTCCAACACGCATGAAAAATAATTTGAGAGTCTATTGACTACCATCGATTGAATCAATCCATACGAAAGGACCACTTTAATGTACCTTTAATTGACCAAATATTAGAAAAATTGGATGGTAAGTCCCATTAGTTTTCTATAATGGGTATTTGGGTTATTTTAAAATCTATATACCCATTAAGATCAATAAAATACAAAATTTACTTATATATTTGTCACATTTACATATAGAAGGATGCCTTATGGTTTTTGTAATGATCCTAGTATGTTCCAATGATGTATGTTTAGTATATCTTCAGAGTACCACGAGAATTTAATGGAAACTTTTTTGGATGTCTTCAAAATATGATGGATCTTACTTTGATGAATTTTTTGTACACCTATGTTATGTCCTCTATTGTTGTATTGAAAAATATCTCATATTAAATTACATGAAATGAAATTTCATGGTTTAACAAGGAATATTTATTGGTAATGTTATTTAAAATGAGTTAATTCAAGTGTATAAATAAAAAATTGAACTAATTTCATCACTTCAATTTCCAAAATGTGTTCTTTATGTGTGACATTTCTTGGTCCATGCAATTGTTTACCACTGATTTGTTAAATACTTTATAAGGATCACACTTCTATTGTCCTGGTTATTAGAAAAAAGACTCTAAGTATTGTTTAAAAAAATGTGTGGATGTATTCAATTAAATTAAAATGAGTCTCACATCACCTCCCATCATCCAACTACCTATATGTGATCTCCTATTTGAACTTATGTGTAATTTCTCTAACATTGCAGTAGGAGAAGTTTTATCACAAAGGGTTTAGAAGTCTCCTCATGTCATTGTGTATGCCTCGTGTACCCTTGAACCTTAATAGGAAAACAACATGACCACAGAAAAAGAACTTATTTCTATTGTATTTTCCTTATAAAAATAACATTCATATCTTCTTGGTTCAAAAATCATTTGGTTTTCTGATCATTCTTCCCTTTATTTTATCCTTAATAAACCTGAAGCTAAGCCCTTCCTAGTTCGGTGGATTCTCCTACTCTAGGAATTTGACCTTGGGATTAAAGAAAATAGAGGAGTGTAAATTTTGGTAAATGCATATATTAATAGGATTTCCCCACTATTGGACCACCATGTTGACTCAACCCTCCCCATTATATAATTATTCCCTCAAAAGAACCTTTGTGATGTTGTATACCTTACCCCATGGTATGCATCCATTATAAATTTTCTAGTAGGATCTTGAGTCCCCCATAATATCAATACTTAAAATTAATATACATTTAATAATGATTCATGATGTTACATTTGAGATAACCCATACTTTTGGATAATTTTTAGTGACCAGGTTGTTTGTCGGTGTATCCCTGACCCTAATTTCACCTTAGTTTTGAGCTTATACCAAGCTTTTGATTATGGGGTCCACTTTGTCTTTCCACGTGAAACTCAAAAGGTCCTTGACTCTATAATTTATTGTCCAACATTTTATAGAGATGTCCATTAGTGTTTTAATTCATGTACATGATTTCAATTCACCGGGAATATCTCCATGTGTAATTAAATTCGCCAACAACCCATGTTAATTTTGTGAAATCTTCAATGCATGGGGAATTGAATTCATGAGGACTTTTCAAAATTCATTTGCATTAATGAACATATTACTATCCATTGGTTGTGTCTATAAATGTGTAGAACCAAAGTCTACTAGGACCAGTGACTCTCAACTGGTTATTGATTTTATGATGTCTCGAATTTTCAATTGGTTTGGTTTTCTAAAATTCATCATTAGTGATTATGGTGAAAATATTTTATAATCACAACAAGAAAAACATTACCTATAAGTATGGGGTTTTTCATAAATTACCCACTTAATATCACCCCCAAACTAAAGGACAAGAAAAAATCTCAAATTGAGAAGTTAAGTGAATCTTTGAAAAAAATGGTACAACCTAATATGAAAGATAAGATTTTTCACTTGGATGATACACTTTGGCAATACTGTAAAACTTTCAAAACACTTATCAAAATTTCACTATATAGGCTTTTGTTTGGGGAGGATTTTCACCTCCTAATGAAGGTAAAGCACCATTCATAATGGGTTATTAAAAAATTTAATATGAATCTCTAAAATATAGGAGAGAATAATAAGTTGAATATTCAGGAGTTAGAATAAATTCAACATGATGTAAATGAGAACTCCTGAATTTATAATGAGGAGATGAAGGCTATCCATGATTGGATGATTAAACAGTGGAAGTTTCATATTGGTTATATTTTCCTCATGTACAATTCTAGGATAAAAACTACCAAGGTAAGATTCACTCCTGATGGATCGGTCCTTACATTGTTACTAATCTTTACCCTTTTGTGAAATATTAGTTTTTCATTAGAAAAGTCTTCGAAGTATTATCGTCAATGGAAGGAGACTTAAACACTTTTATGAGGATTTTATTAAGTATCTGGTGGAGGAAATCCACCTTCGATAAAAACATACCAGTGATTCCCACTATGTTTTATCCTTCCTTTCCACATTTTCTTTTACACAATCTAGGTGTGGGGGTGGGTATATTCTTGGGATTATTATGATTTTCTTCATCTTTATTATTTATTCTATTTTTCACTAGCTGCATAGTATTTTTAATTTTTCCCACCTTATTGAGTTTATAAGGATTTTCATTATCTTTATTCTTTTTTATTTTTTCACTTGATGTATAGTACATTTACCTCACACCCCTCCCCACTCTTATGTTCACCAAATCATGGAACTTACTGAAAATTCATGTTGAAATCCGTTATTCTATATTGTTTTAAAAAATTTATATCACTTATGGAATAAACCATTGAATGAATTTAACTTTAGGATTGTTTTTTAGAAAATTGGTTTTTTGTTAATGATACTAATGTTTGTATCACTCTGAAACCATTGAGATAATTGATACCCTTTGTGCGAGTAGTTTATGGGAAATTATTCAACTTAATATCTCCAAAAATCATTGCACCCAATAATGATATGTGAATATTTCCTATATAATAAAAGGTAAATATAAGTTAGGATAATATTTATCATCTTTATAAAATTATTTTTATATATGTTTGTTCCTTTTTTGATCTATTTCATTATTGTACTAGATTGAACGACATGTGTGTACCTACTATCCAACTATAATACGCCCTAAAAAATAAATAAAATAAAAATATTGTTTTTGTCTTGGGTAGGTAAAAGATAATTGTTACTCAACATTTTATCTTGGAATAACTATTAAAATTAGTGTCCTGGGGAGATCAAATAAGGGTTAAAAGATGAGTGTGGTATTTTTTCCAAGTGAAAATTTTGAAAAAAAAAATAAAAACAATTAATTAGAGGAGTGATGAAATGTAAAAAATATGGGTATATCTTGGTCATGATATTAAGTTTTCACTTCCATGAATTCTTAAGTAAGTGAGACTTGAAATTTGGTTGAAAACTATATAGGGAACATTTGGTGGAAAGAATTAGGTATGTAAAAAAATTAAAAATAACATATATTTACTAGATTGAAAGTAGAAATAATCAGAGGAAATACTTTTCACACACACATGTGAAGATTTAGTGGCATTGTTGACTTTTTAATTCCTTTTTCAGATTGGTATCATAAAAAATCCTAGAATTGTTTTCTAATATAATTTATGAGACATATTGTTTTCCATGATCACTAGGAAAAACTACTTGGTGTGTTTTTTTATTTGATCATAGTGCTATAATGAATTAAAAATTTATTGAATGTTATATCATCATGATGTTGGTAATATCTCTATGCATAAGTTTTTGGAAAAGTGACTTTCCTGGGAGTGAAAATGATTAGGTGTGGGGGTGTGATCACACCACAATTCACTATTTTATTTCACCCTTACATCATTGTATAAAAAAAGTTTTGTAATGAAAATTAAAAATTTAATAAAAAATTGAACATCATGTTTGATTAAATAATTTCGTTTTTATCACAATTAAGTAGGGTAATTTCACATGTTTTGATGATTTTATTATAGGTGGAGGTGATTTATAGGGTCAATTATGAATTTGAAGAAAAAATGGGTCAAACTTCACAGGAATCCAATTACACATGTGGACTCAACTACAATATTATACTAATTAGTGCATCAAAATTGGATGTAATATTGAAGTCTAATATGAAATTTAGTATGATAAAAATATTCTGAATACACCCAAGCCCAATTCTTCAATTAAGTATCCCAAAAAATGATTTTCTAAGATATATAATATGTAATATGTAAATAGTTTGGTTGTGAATTTTGGAAATATATACTATTTTATAGATTATCTGGCTGCAAAATTTGACATGGAGATAGAGAGGGGGTCAGAAAACTATTGTTTACTTTTTCCAAGTCGTGATAAGGTAGTTTACTAGCCCAAAACCACGGTCTAAGTGGTATTTTGAAATCTGTGTACCCAAAACCACCTCCCATTTTGGCTATAAAAGGGCACCTTGGTCACCTCGTTAGGGAGTTAGTCTAGGAAGAAAATATATGCCATTTTGGAGAACCAATGAAATCTTATACTCATCCTAGAAGTTTTGGAGGCTTTGGTATGTTATTTTTCAATATCTAACTCTTTCTCACTTTCCCTGGAGTTTTAAAATCATTCTGATCACCCATTGAAGAATGAGATGTAAATCCATAGCTTCTTATTTGTAATATTTGAATGATATTTTTAATTCTAATTTTTTATGTTGTTTTTATTCATAATATTCTGGTCATGTTTGGGGTACCCATTCATGTGATGTTTTACACACCAATCACAACTTCTTCTTACCCCTTTCAATTACTGGGTCTGTGTTGTTTTTAATTGTCAATTGAACTCTCATAAACACTTTAATTTCTATGTGCTTTTATGTCATGGAGTCACACTGAAAAAACATATAAAACTGAACAACATATCGAGTTCTTCGTGTGTTGCATCAGTGTGTTTTGGTTATGAATTTGGATACAAATCACTCTATCGTCAACAGTAGTTGGTGAATCATTTTGTGTTTCCAACTGAACCCTAAGAGTTATCCTAGTATAAAATTAATATCATTTGGATTATAGATGTTTCAAACTAGGTATTAAAATTTCTAAACCCTATCTATTAATGAGAAGAATAATGAGAATCATGAGATTCCCCCAAGTTGATCACACTTAATCAATTATGTTAATTTCCACTTTTTATTGCTTTCATTTTTCTATTGGATTATTAAATTATCAAAACCCATGTTTTAAAAAATCACATTCCCCTTTTATTTTCATAATTGAAACCCTCTTTTTGAATTTATTATTTAAGGATCCCCTTCAAAATGACCTAGGTTTCCTCTTATACTACATAAATTCTAGTAAATACAATTTTTAATTTGACACGATCAAAAACAAAACCATGATTCATATGCTCTTTATGTACCATTATAAAATATTAGAAAATATTTTTATTATTTGATTATATTACCAATGAATCAAATTTTATTCTTCTAATATTAATTGATGCAATACGTAGGAAAGATCATGGAGTCCTAACTAATATGGGGATTAACAAGGATCTCATGTTCAAGGGTTTAGTAAAGATGGATATGAGAATTATTAGGGAAATTTAAACATCATTCCTTTAATAAATGATTACTAAAATATCTTTATTGAAAAGGATAAAAATTTCTCAGGATAACGATGAGAATATTAAAAATAAAATGAAATCTTTGAGTGACGGGAAACTAGCAGACCTCATTTATGAGGATGATGGTTTGAAATTTAGAAATAGGCTTTGTGTTCTATATATAAACGAGATAAAAATGGAATAATTATATGATGTTCATATCTTTAATTTTTCTATACATCCTTATAGAACGAAGATTTATAAGGACTTTAAGGAATATTTTTTATAGGATAATATGAAGCGGTAAATTAATTATTATATCAATATTCTTGGATTTTCAATAGGTAAAGTTTGATAGAAAAACATCTATGGGAGTCATGAAACCTATACCTATTCATATGTGGAAATAGGTTGATATAACTATGTAATTTGACAATGGATTAAAGAAAATTAAATTTTTTTATTTCAAAAACACTTTTAAGGAAAAAGTGGGAAACATCACAAGAACCACATACGAGACAACCTACCTAAGGGGATCCACCATTACAGAAATAAGTCAAAACAAACCCATAGATCACTTTTATGGTTGAGTGAGATCTGTAAGTTAAACCCAAAAATCATCCTCAAACATACCTTTAGAATCATCATGTTCCCTCTCAGAAACACGATCTGACTCAGACACGAGACCAGATTGGCAGCTGATGGAGCGATTGTGCATCCTACCCAACCTACCTCCCACTTCCTATTTGCAAATGACCTGTGAGGAAACACCCAAGATGAAGAGTTACCTTTCCCTCCCCCATATTTTTTACTTTATTTTTGGTTGATTGAAGTTCCCAAGGATATCAAACTTGTTATGGATGGCCACCAGGGCATCTAATCCAGCTTGAATCCCAACGCCACCAATCCACCCATCATTTGGCAAGTGGGTCATAGTGACAGTCACCACTTGTTCCCCAGCCGAACCAAAAGAAGTAGTGACACTCCCATTGGCTCCATCAACCATTGGGATACTTTTCAATGTTGGGTCGTCCCTTTTCCCATTAGGTACAGCCATCACACCATGAACAAAATTCGCATAATAATAACCGACACATCCAGAAACCACAGTAGTGATACCCTTACCTTTCTTGTCTCCCCCTAACTCGATCGCCTTCAACACAAATGGAGGTTCATGAGCGGAAGAACCTGGTAGGCCAGAAGTATATGAGGAGGGTTTTCTAGGGATTGAAGTGGAATCACTTTGGACTTTCAAAGGGGAGTGATGACGAGCCGAAGGAGATCTTGGACTCATCCCGACCCTAGACTGAGGAATTCCTACAACAACCTGAGGGACTCTGGGAGCAAGGGTGTCATTAGGCTGAGTCGCTAATCCTTTGTGACCTCACCTTCCACGTCGAGAATAGAAAGAGGCCTAGTGGCCTTGTCGATAGCAAAGTGAACAAAAACAAAAAGTTACCTCATAATGAATGCATTGCAAAAAACCAAACGAACCTTCCACCTAGAGATGAAGACAATTCTGGAGAGCCACTAATAGGTCCATCTTCAAAAAAAGGTGAGAAAATATGAGTTACTTCATGCAAAGAGTTTCATCGTCAATTTGTAGAAAACAACTGATCCTGTCACCGATGATTTTGAGGATGGATGGGTTCTGAAATGGGCGTGGAAGGCGAGGAAGTCAAATCCACACCGCCACACTCTTACAATCACAACCATGATCGAAGTCAATTGTCCAACTAAAGAGAAGTAAGTGTCTATTATCAAACAAGCGCAAATCCAAAGACAACGCATAAGAAAAATCATCATCAGAAATAAAGTGGATGCTCATATATCGTTGATCCAAAGCACCCACTACCACCCGGGAATGAAGACCCCACATTGAGTCGATGAAACCCTCAAACGACACCGGGGAAGGTCGATCTCTACCAAATCTGGACATAAGGGTTCTTGAGTGAAAGGATGAAGCATCCTCAACCTCTAATGTAGATAAATAAATTGTTAGGGATCCCTTAAATGAAGATGATTCCTTTTGAGAAATTGGGATCGGAGGAATATTATGAAAAGGAAACAGAGCAAGAACATCTGGGGGAAGGGGGCATGGAAGATCCGAAGAAAATTATTGGAGGGGTATCATCGTCCTGACATTCTCCCTGTAAGTATAGAAAGCTCCAACTCCGACGCCTGGATCCGTCCGAGTAGGGGTCGTGCCTCGCTCCTCATCCTGCACCGCAACCCTTTGGAGGTCACCTCTGTGAGGAAAACACCTACACCGTGTGATGTCTCCCTCCTAAGTGCCTCTATGACCTTCTACACCCAAGGCCTACCTGAGATCATCTCTGACCCAAGGCTCCCAGTCGGTTAGGGTTCTGCGTCGTGCCTCGCACCTCGACCCGTCACTCTATCCCGTCTCCATTTTCCAGAGCTGACAATGGATTACCAAATACTCCTAGAAAGAATGATCCCACATGGGTTTTTATTGATCACCATACCAAATATGTACATTTCTTTAATATAATAGAAGATTTACCACTTGATCATCTTGAATAAATCTATATTAAGGAGCTTTTAATGCTTTATGTTTCACCTATTTTAATTGTATTTTATCATGATCCATTATTTACATTAAAATTCAAGAAAATGTCCTTAGAAGTCTCTTGATACCTATCTTCATTTGAGAACAACCTATCAGACTGAAACTAATGGATAGTATGAAAGTCATATTCAAACATTATAAAACATATTGAGATCATCCTAAATTGAATTTCAAGTTATATGGGATTAATATTTACCATTAGTAGAGTTTTACTATAATAATAGATTCCATTCAAGTATTCAAAAGGCTTTATATAGAGAATTATATGGCATGAAATTTCATACTTCAACTTATTTGGATGGATTTGATAAAATAAAGCTTGTAGGATTATAAATTTTTGAGGAGATAATAGAAGAGGTAAAGACTAATCAGCCCTGTATTAAATAAAATCAGAGCAGGAAAAAGATTTAGGCTTATAATTGAATGAGTGATTTGTAATTTCAAGTATGTGATCATTTTTTCTTGAAAGTATCTCTAGGGAATGGGGTTTTAAGGTTCAATATGAAAGGGAAAATGAGACATAGGTACATCAGAACTTTTGAAATTCTAGGAATAATTGGATATATCAATTATCATTTTGGAAAATCCAATGAGCCTATATAAATTAAAGGATATGTTCCATATCTCATTGTTAAGTATACATATCCTTGACCCAACAAATTTTCTCCCCTTTGAGGAAATATAATTGAAACCTAATAAATCTTACAATAAAGAGACTATCTAGAATCTAGAGATTAGAGAACAAGTTTTACAAAATCATACATATTTATTGGTAAAGGTAATTTTTTGAAATCATAAAATAGAGGAAGTAATTTGGCGACCTGAGGATGTTATGAATAAGAACAACCATCATTTGTATAGAATGTAATATCCATGAAAATTTCAAGGATTAAAATTTTTAAGAAAGGATGAATATAACCCCCAAGTTTCAATTATTTTAAGTGAAAATTTTATTTTCATGAAATTATAGTAAAATGAACATTTTATTATTTCATGGAAAAAAATTATAATTTTATAGGACGAATATAAATTTTGAACTTACTATGTCAAAATAATCCTAGAATTATGTTTTGAATTTTTCCTTTAGAAATAAGATTATATGCATAATTGAAAATTCATTATTTAAATAATACTAATTTTATTTATTATATTTGTGATAAAATGTATAATTAACCATTTTTTTATTATAAATTTGATATAAATTAAACATGATCATTTTTAGGTAAAGGTATATTCTTTAGAAATTTTTTTTAAGTGCGTAGTGTTTTCCCAATTTAATGGATAAAAATTATTCCTACTGATGAATTATTTAAATAAAATTTATAGATTATATATATATAAATTTAAATTCATATTATGATTATTACTAGTAATATATTTAATGTAATATCATCTTATTCTTGAAAATACATTTTTATGGAAACCCATTTTTCATCATGTTTTGTGAATTTATTTTTATATTAATTTATTCCACTTATAAAAATGGAATTTGGTAAAATATTTCCATATTTGGAATCAATTTTTAATTTTTTTAAATATTTTAATTTTATTTTTGTTCATTATGAATAGTAAAATGGTAAAAATCAGTTACCACAGTTAAGAATAAAATGGGTTACAAGGGTTAAAAATAAAGGGATAAGGCTTCAAGATAACACAAAAAATATTATTAAACCTCATTGGGTAGTTTTATTTTGAAACTACCCTCATGAAATTTTAATTTGAGTCATTTTGGACCCATTATTATTGAGTAAGACAATAATATATTTTAATCTTTTGAAAAATTCTAAGTGTATCAACTCCCTTACTTATAAAAGGGGACATCATTCCCTCTCTTTTTCTCACCACATGAGAAATTTATATCAACCAAAACATGAAATAATCTCTACCCAACATCCTTATAAACATTATAAGGGTTTTTTTCTTCCAAAAAAACCAACCATATGGTCCTTAATAGGATATCTAAAAGAGATCTTTCAAAGAACAGGTAATCATCTTAACCAAATATGTTAATTTTTATTCTTATTTTACCACCTCCAATAATTTACGAACAATTCCAATATAATAAAACAATTATATCCCATATAATTATATGTTATTGTTTTATGGAATAATATTTATCCATCACATTCTCCATCATATTGGAAACAAAACTATCGCTTGTGTGTACGGTGGACTACCACCTCATGAACTGATGTGATTTGTTTCCATCACCACCTCACATGGCTTGTCATAATAATGAAAATAATTAATATATATGATATTTTTTACATAAACATTATTCTAAAAATGTGACATATCATATAATCCCTTAACCTTTCACTCATTAAAAAATGATAATGTCGTTTGTGCGTACGTGTAGACTACCACCTCCACAATGAAATGTGATTCATTTTTGATGTTTTCATTTCACTAATGATTATAAATATTCATATAATGAATATTTATTATTTTAATATCATGATTAAAATTCTATATATTATATAACTATTATCAATTCACAAGGACTATAGTTTTTGAATCAAAACATAGGTGAAAAATGAAGCAGTTAACACCTGAAAAAATGATAATAATGAATGATTATCAATAAAAAATTGATAATATGTCATAAGTGGATCATATATGACATTATAGATATTTTAATGGTTCTATTATTGAATTATGATAAATATAAATTTATTATATATGAAGTTAAATAATGATCAACTAAGTGGAAGCGTGATTTAAAGGATTTCTTCTCAATTGCAACTTCATTGATACATATTTGGTGTTATGCACATATTATATATAATTAGGTGTATATAATACCCCATTGATTTATATAAAATGACTATATATTTTGTTTTGGTAATAAAAGTCTCAATTCAAGTTTACTCTTTTAAGGGGTTATAATTTTAATGTTACCAAATAGGTAATAATTTATTTTATAATCACATTTTTTTGGGATTTATTATATTTTCATTGAACAAATATTATAATAAAAATACTACTTATAGTTTCTTATCAACTAGATATTTAATTATTTTCCATTTTTATATCTAAATTTGGATCTCTTTCACACTTTAATCAAGCAAAGAAATGTTTAAAATAAACGCTGATCTTATTTCACTTTTTGATCGGGTATATTTTTCTTCCATGTCCTTAGTTTTTTTACTTTGTTTTTAGAAAATTTCTTTTTACTTACTCAAATGATTATTAAGGACATTTGAAATTATCGTTTACATTTTAAAATATCTTAAGGGAATATTTATAATGTTTTTTTAAAGGTTTATTTTAGGCATTGTTAACAAAAATTCCAAATGAATGTTTCTTTTTAATATGTATGACGTTAACTGAGTTTCCCATCGCAACAACCATTTTTTTCTATTTATATTATTCCATAATATTATCATGGTTTTAAAAAGAAAATTAATTAATTAAAATTATTTTAAATATTTTTATTCCAATTTATTTGATCATCCAAATCGCTTGATTTTATTAGAAAAACTATAATAAGGATGAGTTGATGGTCATATTTTATCTATTATTATTTTTTGTTCATTAGCATTCTCTTGAAATATTCACATTCTTATGATCATCTTTCATTGGAAATTATATTTCACTTATATATTTGTATTATTTGTATCATAAATAAAATTATTTCCTAAATTATATATCATTTCTACATATGATGTTTTACTATGAAAGTTATCTGATTCACTAGGGAATTATTAATGTTCTGTATTATTAACTAAATACAGATATTTTTTCATAAGGTGTGTTGTTTATGAATTAAATAGATCATTAAAAATATGAAAAATTCATTGTACATAAAGTTATAGGTGGGGACTTGTTATATATATCCATTCTATGAATCGATAGGTCTCATGAGACAAACTAGTTGGATATCCTTATTAAATGGGTTTTTTGATGTATAGCTACCCATATTTGAAAATATCATGGCATATGGAATTGATCAAGACATTCGGGATAATGAATTTCCTTCATTAAGAATTCAGTTATTATTGTGAATGATATTATTTAATTGATATTATCCATGGATACATTTTATTCTCAAGTTATTGATTAAATGGAATGTGTTTTTATTTATTTAACATTCTATATTGATAGTGTCTTATATACTAATGATATCTTCTATTTTATGCAACCCTTTCTAAATGTTTGAGATCACCCTAATTTTTTTTTCTATGGTATATGAAGAATGAATATTTGAATGAATTTAAAGGATTCAATATATTTTATTATTTATTATTTATATTTTATTTCTAAAGTAAAATGGGAATCATGTATGTATATTGTTCTTCAAGACTACTAAATAGATTGATCTTTGGTGAAGTGATCCCCTGTATCATTACCAATGTTATTAATTAGACACTGGCTCTAAGTTACTGGGGTTAAGATTATTAATTTGGGTATTATATCATATTTATTAGAATCCTTAAGAACTATATTTAGGAAAAAATACATTATAGTACGTAACCAAAGTACAAACACTGAGGATAAATATATTTATAGGATAATATCACAAAGTTTTGTAAATGTATATATTTTATGATTTTATGAGAAAATACATCCCTTTTTTGATACTATTAAGTGGATGCATCTATAGAACTAATTCACTTAGGGGTAAAAACTCTTAATGGGTTATATTTTGTATTATCTTGATAATTATTGGTTCACGATGAGTGGACCAAATACTAAACACCTCGCTAGACACTCTTATGAGATATGATTTTGTTGATTCATATGATCTTTTTAACCATTATAAAAGAGTTGAAAATATTTTTATGATTTTAGGATATTGCTAAAGAAATGAATTTTATGATTATGAGATTATCTGATTAATTAAAAATAAATACCATTGATTCCTAACTAAAATGATGGTTGAGAAAGAGCTTATGTTCAAGAACATAGTAGATGTGGATATGGGAATTACTAGGGAAGGGTAAACATCAATCTATATCTAAATGATTTCCAAACCATGGAAAAGATAAAAATATCTTAGGCTGATGATGGTAATTTTAAAAAAGTAGTTAATTTAGTTGTGAATTATGGGAAATTGGTAGAATTTGTTTAGGAATATGATTTTCTAAAATTTGGGAAGAGGCTATGTGTTCCATCTATACATGTACTGAAAATATCATTATTAGATTATTCTTGATAGAGAAAATATTTTAATAATTATTAATAATCTCTTCAATGATTTAATCCCATCCAATTTATCAATAAGATCTTATATGCATCAATTTTGGATGTTCGGTGTGCTTTGAGAAAAAATATGAAAATTTATTAAATCTGGAATTTAAATAGATTTTAATCACAAGTGCATATTAGGAATAACTTTTCAATTATGAATCCAATTTAAGTGATTTTTTTGGATTATAAGATTTATGGTCTTCAGCTTTTTATTATGGTGCAAGAGCTCATTTGAAAATATAGAGGCACAGAAAAATGAATCAAGTTGAAAAACATTTCAGGTGTGTAGAGTGGGAACCAACTCTATAAATAAGGCATAACTCAAGATAAACACATCTAATCAAGTTGATTCCAAATTTAATTGAAATATGACTCACAAGAATGTGTCAAAAATAAATTAAATGGAGTTATACACTCATTAAAGGGGGATTGGGATGCAAAATATTGAAACAGGATTTTTGGGATTTTCAGCTAGAAAAAGTTGTAATCATTAATAATTCCATAAATTCCCCAATAATATTACGATTAATATGAAATTTGGAGGGAATATAGTCAATTAAAATTTGAGAAACCTATAAGAAGTTCCCATGGGGTGATTCTAATACATAGTGTGAAAAATATAAGAAACTTATAAGAGGGAATATTCTGTTGGAAAACATTTCTAATTTGATTTGATGTTTATTTATTTTTTTATTAGTTTTGTAATGAATTATTCTTCTCAATTATTATCAATTAACCATAAAATGGTTGGGGTAAATTTTTTTGTGATTTAGGATGAGTTTTTTCTATTTTTTAATGCATGAGTTCTTGGACTAAATTGAATGAAATCTATTCCTCTCTTCTGTGATAATGTTTTCAATTTCATATAGATGTTTTTATTTTTAGGTATGGTTGTATTTCGTTTTTGATTATGTTATTTGTTTTTGATTTGGTGAATGATCATTATCTCCATCTAATTGGTTCTCGTTTATATATGATTGAATAGTCCAGGGATTATTAGTGAAGTACTCGATGATTATTGGTACATGTGAAAGGGGTAGTGGATGTTCTTGATTGTTTTGGATAAACAATACCAAATCAAGTATTTCCCAAGTGATTTGAGGATATTAAATGCAAATATATTACACAAATAAGGAAATTAGACCATAATAATATCTCAGTCAGGATTTCTCTCACTGTTAAGATTTGAATAAGGGAGTCAGAGGAAACAACTGTGGAATCTCACTTTAATCAACTTAGTAAAAGAGGATTGAATTAAATTGAACAAGGATAGAATTGAAATTGGAAAATTTACCCCAAACAGATCACACTTGTCATATCATAGTTTTCAATCAATTTATATTACACTTTA
This sequence comes from Viscum album, assembly GCA_963277665.1. Lineage (NCBI taxonomy): Eukaryota > Viridiplantae > Streptophyta > Magnoliopsida > Santalales > Viscaceae > Viscum > Viscum album. The sequence goes on along the minus strand of OY728130.1, from coordinate 617,540,794 downwards.
ATTTCAATAATTTTATTAATTGAATTATTTTATTTAGTTTCATTCAAAAACAAAACAATTCCAAAAACTATATATTTTTCATCTAATTAAAAAGTGACAAAATTTTCTATATGTTCTCTTATTTAGAAGAATACCTAGGATTAATCACTATACTATAATTAGGTAATATAAAAAATTTATTTTCCATTCCCCATGACAAGCGTGCTTTAATTCACATAACTCAAATTTCTCTGTAGACCTTGGTAGAACCAAGATTTATGATCCTCAAACTTGCACTTTCGGATCCATTTCTAAAACACCATATTCATATTTATAGGTTTGATAACAATATATGTGAACCAATTTCAACAAAAAAACTTACAAAATCAAAATAAAATATTGGATCACCTACATAATGAAGGAACATTTAGGTTTAATGTTTTCAAGAATTCATGAAAAATATTGCACAAGAATACCCATGTTTTTGACACTATTGTAAATATCACCTATACCCATGGTTCCAAATGGTGGGTATATCCCATAAAACCTTGAGTATAAGACATACCCACCATTTCATGAACCATAGGCCACCAAGGCATCGGTATATCCCTATACCCAAGGTTTCTAAAAAATGTGGGTATATCCCAGGAAAATTTCATAATCCTCAAGGTTTAGGTAAATTGTGGGTATATATCTATGCCTGCAGTTTAAAGAACCATGTGTATAAATTTTCACAGCACATCTAGTATACCCACGGTTTAATTAACCATTAGTATATATGCTTCTCCTAGAATCATATCTGCTTCCCACACATAAAATATACCAACAGTTCAATAAACCGTCGGTATAGATGCTTTTCCCAGAAGTGTAGCAGTTGTCCGCCTTTCTGCTTCCTATCATCCTTCACCTGTAAAAACAATAGAAAACAAAATACAAACTAGTTAAAAAATAGTTACAAACTACAATCTATACCAAAATCTATCATTAGACTAGGAGGAATCAATTGACACCCCATACAGATCTCATTCATGTAGAAAGTATAGAACATCTACCTCTTCTTTTCATGAAGTATGTTCAATATAATCATAAAATTCTCAAGATTTATCATCATTGATTTTAGGAAAATTGGGGATGTCATTAATAAAGGTATACATAAACCTATCTATATTAAAGGTTCAGTTTATGAGTTGGATGAACATAGTTTATTTTTTCGTTATTCCTAATGAGATATAACTTTCAGTGGGTTTCCCCTTCTCATTAAACCAAATGTACTTTCATACTAGTTAACATGAATCATAACCAATCTAAAAGATGGAATATCACCCTACCATGATAAAAATATATCTGATCCTAGGATATAGATAAACATTACATGTCAAGGATGACGTTATAGAGGTTTATCTCTATCATGATGAGATCCCATGAAAATAATAGTTTTCCAAGAGCAAGCTTACACTGAATCCAGATATGACTAAATGGGTAATGACCCCAAATAGGAATTGTTTGATAAAGGGTTCAAGATTGGGGCTCTAATTGAATATATAACCCCTTTACAAACAATACAATTATAAATGAATGTATCATGATAGTGTCGATTTCTATAAGTGTATAAGTATATTAGAAACAAATTATAACTTGAATTAGGAAAATAACAACCTGATCAATTCCCTCCATAATTTTTATCAGACCTCATCCCTAGTCTCCCACATCCTTTTCTTGATATAGACTATATAATGGTGGTGACATAGTGTTAGAAATGGGTTAATTTTATATCTACCCCTAGGTTTTTCTAAACGATTATCTCCTCTTACATATCTATATCCAGAAGGGCCATCCTATTTATCTTTGGGGGATCATAATTCTAGTGCTTTATTTGATATAGTAGTCTATCCACAAAACTAGAAAATGTTATCAGTCCTTATGAACCAGTGTGAAAATGATACTTTCTCAGATGGAGAGACCCCACCAACTAATGTGAGTTAACTACTTCTGGTGATTGTACCTTGTGAAAACCTAGTCTTCCCCTAATACCTGATTATGTCTCATTTAAGACACCCTATATCACCAGGGACCATACTAGAAGTCCCTAATTAATGATTATTCATAAGGGAATGATCCTAACATGAATATCCGTGCTAATTTCTCACTTGTTTTTAAATATGAAAGAAATAAATCAGGAATCATATATTGTGAGTACCTTATGATATCCATGATCCTTAATATATTTCTATACATAGACATGCTACCCTGAAAAAAGTATAATATTTTCTAAAAACATAATATCCTTAGTTTCAATAGATTAAAATCTTCTATAAACATAATTTTAAATAATAATAAGGTTAGATTGAAATCATTTTGAGTATGAGTTATGAATGTATAACAAAGACTAGTTTTTCGATGTAAAAGACACAAGTCTAAAACAAAAATAAGATCTCTGGGTTTCTAAACCATATAGAAAATGTGATTCATCCACTCCAATCAATTATTTTCTATTAAGGGATTTTGATTGTTAGAAAACCTCAGAGTCCACTTCCACTAGAACTCATAATGTACAATCAATCTATGAGTAGTCTCATTTAACTCGGTATGGATTTGGATTGTTAGAAAATCTCGGAGACCTATAACACTGGAACTCATAAAGTAAAATCAATCTAGGAGTAGTCTAATTTAACTCAATAGGGATAACATACACTCAATGGGTGGTTCTACTCTCTTTGAAACTGGGTGAAGATCTACCATAAATTCATGGGTCGAGATACCTCCTAGTGAGGTCAATGAACTGATATATCATCATCCAACTATCCATCAACTGGAAGCAGAAGCACTAAAATAGGATCATCATAACTTTAGCACTATATCTATGTTGGTTATCTACAATATGAAATCCTATATTTTGAAATGATGAACTAATGATTATTAATGAATATCTACCTGACATAACTCTTGCAGAACATTGATAAAAAAAGTTTCATTATATATAATGCATGTACTATATTATTATGTCTCTCTAATGATAGAATATATTCTTATGTTATGTAATAAACAATTAGAGTCCTAGTGAAATAAGTTATTATCCTACCTTACTTATGCTGTGTTTTGTGGTCTATTAATGAAGCTTAAAACATTACAAAAGTAGAACATATGGAAAACACTAATCATAAAATATAACATACCACAACACCAAATGAAATATTTAATGCTTCATCATTGAAAAGAAGTTTTTGTTCAATAATATGATTAATATAATAAAGCATAGCTTTATAATCAGCACAATCTGACTCCCCCATATTCTTTAAAATCAGATGGAAATAAGATACCACCTAGAAGAACAAGAGGGAAATTAAACATTTTATAAACATTTGACAGAAAAAATGGGTACAACAAGCATGATAAAGAAGGTATGAGAAAAATTAAATGATATTAGATTTAACTTTTGGATGCATAAAAAAATTACTTTACCTATTGATCAAGTTCAGATGGAACCATGCACTAGGATCCCCAACATAAGATGAACCAAACACAAACCATGTATTTTCAACCTTGGCATTGAATTTTTCAAATATGAATTTCTAGAAGATGAATTGTGAAGAAAATAAAACATATTAGAATGATAACACATATAAAATGAAATAAATAATAGGGACCACTTACCATATAACAATTTACATTTTTTCAAGCTCTTCCCATTTATCCTCGATGAATATGAGTTCTTATATCATTAAAAACATCTCATAATTAATTACTAAATAAATCAAAATCCGAAATATAAAATCAATATAATCAAGGTAAATATCATCTAGAATCACTAAAATGATGTAATCCTTTTCATCACGGTATAGATGGACCATTGATGACTATGCCCCCCATATGAGAAAAAATATCAAATTTCACACTCATAACCCAAGCGTCACATGTATTGGAAACTCACATAACATATACAGACACTTCTCCATATCTCATTTCCCTATGGATGCTATAATTTTAGACTTATATTATGATTATCTCAAAAGTTAATAAATCACGAAAAATAGATAATCTTAAATCTATGAATAACAATACTCTAAGAATTTGATGTGTTGTTTTACAAATTTTTTAAAAGTAATTTTGTTAATATTTTTACTGTTTTTGAATAGAAAAACAATGTAATAAAGAATAGAAATACTCTATAAAAATATACAGGTGTATTTATTATTGTTTCACATTTTTATAGACATGTAATACTATTTTTGTTTCACATTTTCACAAACATCAATGAAATTAATGTAAAATATCACATCACACATTATGTGAAATATATATAATTATTATTATACCTAACCATATATTTAAAGAAAAAATCTGGGTCTGTTAGGCCATCAACCTAGGAATTAGCGCTACCCAGGGACGTTTCCCCTTCTTTTCTAACTTCTTAGTCTCCCCTATTTTCTGAAATTCTGGTATGCTGAATTTGGTTTCATAAATAGAAACTCTATATTTTCTCTCTCTCACCTTGGATCCTATCAAGTTGTTCTTTCATTGAGATATTTATAGAGATATAATAATGGAGGAGGAAATAGTTATAGAGGAAATTGGAAAATAAAGGTCTGAATTAGATGAAAAAATTCTAGATCGACAAGTGCTTGAGGTAAGAATAACCATTCTAGCCATGCTTGAAGAGGAGAGGAAAGAAACCACCAGACATAGAGGTTTTAATTCAAAGCATGTGAAGAACCATATTGTGGAAGTGGAGAGTTTTTTTTCAACTGTAACAAAAACTATCACGAAATTGAAGATAGAGATGCAACAACTTAAGGTGATGACAACTTAACTATACAAGGAACAAGTTGAGAGAAAGGTACCATAACTTAGAAGAGGTAGGTTGATCATTATTGGATATAGTGTATATAGTGTAAGAGTAGATTTTGATGAAATATTCCAAATTATAGTAGTGGTGAATGACATGAAGGTAATGTAAACTATAGAATATCCATAGGACCATAGTAAGTTGTATGAGAAGCAACGATCCAAGCAGGAACAAATGCATGAGTTGATTGAATTTTACAATCGATAGTCTCCACCTATTATTTTGATTCCTCTAGTTGAAAAAATAATTTTCCGAACACCATTGAACTGTTCAAAATCTATAACCCCATCATAGGTGAATTCATCCATTCATTCTGCTACATCTTCATAAAAAATGGAAATTTTGGTTGGTTGTTTCAAGCCATGAGGGTGAGAGTTCCACTAACTTCACAGTTCATGCACATATTGACTGATATTTTTTATGTTCATTCTATTCCCAGTTTATCATCTCACCTATATATGGAGGTATTGAGTCTTGGATATGCCATCTTGAGTATAAGAAAATCATAGGTTAAATAAATGCAGACTCTGTTGGTAAAAATTGATCAATCACAGAAAATGGGAAGTGAATTTTTAGGTAGAAAGACTAGACATGAAAAGTAAAGTATGGAGAAAAGTGTTTCCAGTTTGATTCATCCTAATAAGGTAAGTTAAGATCCAAGTTTTAGTTATAATATTATTAGTACAATATAAAAATAAATGTATCTCGAAAAAGATCTAGCACAAGTGTTCAAGTAGTGACTGCGACCACTATTTTTGGAACAAGCACAACTACTGGATTTTTCTAAGCTACCACCAGCTATATTGGATTGGAAAGGATCAGAAAATAATGCTTCTTTCCATCCATACTACGATAAGAGTTAGGGGTAGTGATAACTGCATGTGCAAGGTACCTTGAAACAAAGTTGTGTGTGGAATACAGTTACATAATGATATGTTTCAAGGAGGTATGGAAACCAAAAATTACCTCCGCATGAAAAATAAATAGTTTGTATGGAAACCAAACATTTAAAATCATCACATATTCTTCCATTAGGTTAGGGATTAATTAGAAAATATGTAATGATATCGAAAAAAATTCAAAGTGATAACATCAATATCAATACATGCTAATAAATAGATAAGTAACATCAAAAACAAAACATTATATGATCCTCTTCTTTAATTGCAAAGAGTATAAAAATCATGAACATGTTCTACAGATAAGGAGGTCAAAAACATTCATGAAAAATAACATGAAGGTAATTATTAGATGTACATGGGACCTCTCATTGATTCCCTTTTTCTTCTAGTCATAGTAATGTTCTACATTCAAGGCATGGAAAGAAAGTATCGAAGAGGTAAAATGATGTGAAACACATACGTACTGAATAATAGATTTCTTTATTGACTCTAGAAACTCTGTACATACTCATTAATATACCTCAGGATATTTCTCTCCATAGATCTTTTGTTGACACAAAATGAGTTCCCGTGTAGACATTGTAAAACTCTTGAAACCCTAAATAGAATACAACAGGGTGATGTGAAATAATATGGAAAAGTTAAACTAAAACTAACATATAATGTGGTAGAAAACCAAACAATGAGAACACAACACACCCTTCTCTTTGTATCTCTCATGATTAAAACTCCGTGCTTTCAAAAATCTACAGGAATGTAACTACAAGTAATTAAAAGACATTATTACAAGCAAGATATAGTTTAAAGTGGAGGAAATGTATGTATAAGCTTAAATAAAGTACTGTTGTTATTCTAGAATACCTGGTTGGATATATTCTTGATAATATCACTTTTAATGTCATGATTGTGGAGTAGATATTCAAGGAAACCAAAGTCAAGTGCTTATGAAAGGTGAATTCATTTACTTATGAATATGTAAAATTACCTAAATTATTTCCATTTAACACCCCCTATGAAAACATAATCCAAAATGCATTTCATTTCATAAATAAATTCACATTATACAAGCAGTCCACCAATACAAAAAAATAAACAATAGCTCCTACACAAAACAAACCACATTGCACCTGTAAATCGAATAAAACATACATGTATATCCTAATTCATACAAATAGTTAGTTCAAGTTCTTAATTTACTTGTAAAAGCCTCTATGCTAAGTTAAAAATGGATGGGATTAATATCCCCCCATCACCATCATCCCCATCCCCATCCTCATGACCCCCATCATCATCATCAGCAAAGTCATCAGCAATCGCACCATCAACATCATCATCAACAATCTCATCACCAACAGCAGCATCAGGAACATCCTCACCACCAACAGATTTATCTCCACCACTGTCATCGGCACTAGGTCCATCATGGGAATCAATTAAGGAATCATTTAAAGTGTTCATTGACACCATACATGAATGAATAGAAGCATTACACTCTCATGGTAGAGACTGGCTCAAAACTAACAAAGCATTCATGAAATTTTCAGTCCTCAGATAACATGTTTTATGATCCTCTAAAGCTATTTTCTTTTCCTAAGCTACTTCTGCACTCACGGTTTCCAATTTAGAGGCATGATAGTCTTGATAAGAGCCTGATTATGGCCAATACCTAGAGAGGATGATGTTTTTTCCAGGTCTATATGAGACTCTCCCCAGGTTCTTCACACCTAACACCTGACACAAATGATCATGTGGACCTAAGTTATCAGCTTCCTTCTCACCGAGGGCCTCCAAGGTAGACTATTAAAATTATAAAAATATTAAATTATGAAATTTTTATAAATATTTTAATTATAAATAAAAAAACATACAATATTTAGTTATATATGTGCATTTACTACACTTCCATCCTTTTTTTACTGGAGAAAAATAATTTAGCATGAGTTATAGGACCTTTGATTCCTAATACAACTTACTGCAAATGAGTAATGCAAAAATATATATTACAACCATATATGAGAAATGAAAAATTTTGGATCCATGTAAGTTGCATCACAGACCTACAAAAATTGAGGAAAATAACACTCATAAATTATTGGTGGTTTTCTGAAGTAGGTTTTATGTAATTTTCAACTTTTGGAGAAACATTAGACAATAATTATCCTATTGGTATAATATATAATTTATAAGACACATGTACTAGCCAATAGGAAGATATGATTAATTTATGAGGACATGTTATCAATGAAATAAATATTTGAACGAGAATCCATCAACAGTTCCAATAAAAAAAACATTTATGAATACATTTTGTGGTGGTTCTTTGTTCATGTCATTCCTTATGGGTATTGAAGTGTGTGATATTGGGTTTGGTCCAATTTTCCATGAAAAGTTAACTATTTAACAATATAAATGAGTATATTATTTTAATTCAGATGAAAATACCTGGTTCTTCTCAAGCTCGAGCATTGTAGTGACCAAAAATGTGTGTAGATATTTCTTTCTATCTTTGTTCTTTTTGTTTTTATTTGATGATTCCTAAAAACAAAAAAATAAATACAGTTACTAATAATTAAATTTTATATGAAAAACATTAAAGATTGGTAGTAACTTAAAATATTTATTCTTCTAATATATGATCATTTTTTGATATTAACTTTTGGGACAGTCATGGTATGTGGGTACACCCTCTAAATTAGTATCCACTCTTCTCCTCCAACCAATATGTAACTCATGATTTTATGACTAATAGAACTCTCCAAGATCACTCAACCTAGAAGCTTTGGAATATTCACCACTAGGAAATTTAAACTAAATCTGCAATGAACATATTAATTTATACGAATACATTACTAATATAGATATAAATTTATAAAATTTTCTTACCCATATCTGCACCCATGGAATATCCTTGATGTCATCACTAATATGTATCCATGAGGCTAGTTCCACCAGAACGATATCATTGTATTTGGATAAAGTGGATATGAAACTTCTAAAATGCCTAGAATTTTTACCTTCCATTTTATTTTGAGAATTTTAATCTACAATATTCTGAGTTTTGCGATTCTAGGATTCTTGTATATTAGTGCACCCACGTTTCCTACAAGAAGATCCCACTGAATAATAAAATAGGTTGAAAATAATAGTTAAGTTATGATACAATAGAAAAAAATTAAATGATATTATTTAACACATTTATAATAATAAAAACCTAATGCAAGCTCTTGAATAGGTCATAAGGAATCCGTGGACTGTGATGGATCAGTAGCCTCCAAAGGAAGTATCTGTTTCACTGCATACTCTAAATTATCTTCATGCACTAGAGTGGAAACTAAAGGAACAGAATCAATATATGTTGGACAGATGGTATGAAAATGATGTAGTGTAGACATGTTAGAATATGGGTAGTAGGTATGGGGATATATGAATGCATATGGATTTGGTAAAGTTGGAAACATTGATCAAGTTGGCAAATACATAGAATGAGAAGAATAGGATAAATGAGATGTTGATGGGGCATGGATGGGAATATCCCAGGAGTCTCAAGGAAAGGATGAACATGTGTGGTAGATGGGATGTCCACCGATGGGTCAGTGTGGGAAGTGGTAAGACGGGTGCTCTATCTAGGTCTAGATGGATCCCTACTTAGACTTATGCTGGTAGGAGGAAACTCTAGAGCTGTATACCGCTAAAAAATTAAATAAAGGATATGAACAAGACATTATATATAATATATAATATAAATATAATAATTACTTTACTCACTGAAGGCATCCCATGCTCACATCTATTAGGATCAACATCAAATAATCTCTTCTTTCAAGCTTCTGTAGTGTTATTTATAATTTTCAAAATAATGAAATATACATTTTTTAGAAACAATTTTTACACCTCATGAATACAATTTATAAGACAAACAATGTCATAAAATATTTCAGTAATCATAATTTATAACCAATTTATACTTTTTTTAAACCCATTTTAAACCCAATTTTCTGAATTGAAATAAATATAATTTAATTAAAAGATACCAAAAAATACTAAAATAGACATATCATTCAAAACTATAACTAATTTAAATTAATTACATTAATACCAAACTAAGAAACTCATTTCAAGGTAAAATGAATTAACTATAAACATATATGGTTGCTTTTAAATATTACCCTCCACTACCTAAGGTTCAACTTGAACTCTCAAAATGGGAAAATTTGTGTCATCAAATTCAATATTTTGGGAAACACTGATAGGGGTGTAAAAGGTGGAAATTTCATCCCCAACATCATGAAAAATATTTCTTAGGATTACTTTATTAATGACATCGTAATTAGGTCTCAGATGATCTTTCACATAAAACACTTGTTTTTTCATTGATGCCAAAATGTATGGTTCATCAGTATGTAGGAATTTACTCATGTCAATAACTATATATCCACAATCATAAATAAATGTAACATATCAGTTCATTAAATCAAACCATATACATTTCATCAGAGTGACCCGACTTTGAGAGCAATAATCCAATAACAATATTTTTTCAACAAACCTATAATAATACACATCTTTATATAGAGGTCGACTATCTGATTCACTCTCATAACAATCCTTTATAGTAGTTAACATAATTCCATCATGCTATGTTATAATTTTCACCACTCTATTAGTTGTAACAAATTTAGATCCATTGATTATTAAATATTTGCAGTCACGAACCAAATAATTAAGACCAAAATACAACGCTCTTAATTCTTGTGAAACAAAGTGAGCAGGTAAACTCAATACCTGAAATGGATATGAGTAATAAAATTAAATGGATATCTATATATTAATCTATTTATTGTAATGTCCATAACTTGGATTTCAACCAAGATAGAAACTCTTGGCTATGCAAATCCTCTCTCATTCTTAAAGGAAAATATCGATGAACTCTACTTATAATTTTTTTGTGTTCCCTATATAAAATGATAATAAAATTCTAAGGTATATGTGAAATGACATAGAATGAGATAACATGTAGATATCCAAATTATTTACTTGATATTGTCATGAAACAAACCACAATTAAAAAAGACTATGTGATCTGCCATATCCTGCTCTTAAAAGCTCAATGTAACCAATGTTTATGACTTGGAAATTCCTCCTATTTTGGGAAGTGGTGGAAACGAGGGATGAATTTCCTCAAACTACTAATATTTATTTTTCATTGTCCGATTATGTCATGTTCTCACATCATAAAAATACATTGAACAAAAATAAATGCATTCTTGGTCCAGATAACCACTCATAATGGAACCTTTATGATAATTCTTTCTTCGAACATATGATTTCATTGTGCGCATAATTCATTTAGTGGGATACATCCACTGAAGAGAAACTGGTCCCCCAAGAAGTGTCTTAGTTGGAAGATGAACTGTTAAATGTAATAAGAAAGTGAAAAGGTATAGAGGAAAAAAAATTCAAGTCACACAGAATTAACAGTGTCTCTTACTTCATTTTTATCAATAATAACTTGGATAACCTTTTATCACAAAGGTATATAAAAAATGGAACTACTGAATCATTGTCACCCTTACATTATTAGATAAAAAATTCTAAATTTCTATTGGAATCAATTCATTAAGAAGGATGTTATAATAATGAGTTTTTAGGGATTTCAATTTCAAATATCTTTTATTGACTAATTTAGATATGTTGCTATAATAGCCATCAGGAACCTTGATATTCTCAAATACTGCCAGGAATTGATCTTTCTCTACTGGTGTCATCACATAAGAATCACAAGGAACTTTCCATCAGTTTTCACCGATACACACAGGATGTAGTTCTTGTCAAATACCTCAATCAAAAAAGTCTCGACAAGATCAGAAGTCTTCTTTGGTCTTGACCTTGATATTTAGAAAAAATGAAAGAAAAATTTCACATATATTTTTCCCATTATGAATTATGTCTAAAAAATGATGTATCAAATTGTTAGACCAATATAGAAACTCAAAAAAAATACTTCTCTTTTTCCAATTGAAAGTGGATTCGCTGTGACCATTCTTCCTCTTTTTAGATTTCAACTGAACTTTCCCTAATGAAAAACTAAAATCTTTCAATTCATTAATCACATCACTTCTTAACATATGTTGAGGTGGTTGTTCAGTGTCAAAATTTTTATCAAACCACTGATGATTCTTCTTGTATTGATGATCTATTGGAACGAATCATCGATGCCCCATGAAACCGAAACTATGACGACATGCTTGCCTTCTTGATTGTGTATTCTTCATTAAAACGGTACATGATAGTTTTCCTTTTGTGATCCACCCATACATCATTTCATAAATAGGAAAATTATTTATGGTACATATAAGGGCAACACGCATCTGAAACTTATTCTTTGAAGAAGCATCGAATATCCACACAACCAAATCTCAAAGTTGTTTAAAATATCTTATTAAAGGCTATAAGTAGACATCTATATCATTACTAGGATCAGATGGTCCAGATATTAGTATACTCAATAAAGTGAAAGGTTTTTTCATACACATCAATAGAGGAAGATTATAAACATGAATAAAAAATACCCATGTATTGTTAGAAGTAAGCATCTGACCAAATAGATTAAAACCATCATAAGATATACCCAACCTGACATTACATAACTCAACTAAAAAATCAGTATGTTATGTATCAAATGTTCTCCATGCTAATTCATCTACAAGATGAACCAACTCATCATTATCTTTAATTATCTCAGCATAATTCTATCGCATATTGGATGATGTTTCTATAAACATGAATAGATTTTGATGTCTGGGAATAAATGAAAATTTCCATATGATTTTTTTTGGCACACAATATGGTGTTCCATATGCATTTGTCTTCCATCAAGATCTACCACATTCTTTTTAGTCATGACGATCAGTTGTTGCCTCCCAAAATAAACTGTAATCTTTTAGACAAGCATGAAATTTATTAGTAGAAAATCCAAGCTGATTAATTAATTTCCATGCTTTGTAATGATTTGAGGGAATATATTCACCATCAGGAATAATGTCCTTAAAAATTTAGTAATATAATCAATGGAGATATTAGAAATTCTATAAATGGTTTTACCATGATATATCCACATAAACAAATTCAAACTTGATAATTTTAGTACAATCTTTAAATATGGGAGTTATGGAATCATCCAACAAAATCTTTCACTCTATGAACATTGTCTTCAATATTTTACTTACATGTACGGATATCATTTCCTTCTTATATTGGCATACTATCTCCCTCGGGATTATAGAAAAATGGAAAATGGTCAAATATCAAATTCTCCAGGTCACTTATTTCGTTTCATTCATAAACAGTATAATATTGACTCGTCTCTCCTTGGTGACACCAAACATAATAGTTTTCTTGAAATCCAATTTTTTTTAAATGGTATCTAACTTCTTCCTATCTTAATCATGGTCTTTCGACACATTTATTGCATGTAAACTATATACAAACTCTATCTGAAGCATTGTTAAATGAAAAATCTAAAAAATTATCCAAATTATTTTGAAACTCGGTTGAAATATGATTGATATGATACATCCAAATTCTATCCATTCTATAACAAGTAAAAAAAATTTATCTTTCAATGAACATTGTAAACCATAATTAAAAAATTCATTATAATAAATTTTATTATTAAATTAATCAAAAATAATAGTAGCTAGAGAAATAATGAATAAGAGAAATAAAATATGCTATAAGAGATAAAGAATATCTATTTGTAGCACTGGATTCAAAAGTGGAAGATTGGGAAATCATATTTGACAATTAAATCGACAGCTTTACTTAAGCCTATATTTGTTTATTTATTTTAATTATGTTTTTATCATCAATCAGAATCTCATTATGTAAATATCATCTTTCTCAATTAATTATTTTCAAAAAATACACAATTCTTGTAAATTGTGTCGAGAATGTTAGTTTTTAAAATAAACAATTAAAATATCATGGATTTTGTAAATAATAAGTTTCTAACTGTTATACTCCCCTCATATTATGTGTAACGTGTAATAGTATACATAATTAATAATTCTTTTGGTCCCAAAAATATTTCATGTTCAATAGTGAAATACTAAGATAATTATTCTTATATAATCCTTTGTGAGGAGTCATTAATATAAAATATATTATAAAAATAAGATCAAAGAGGCAATCTCTGAAACAAAATGTTGTTATTAAAAATAACCAAAAAATGATATCAAGAGGGAGTGAATTAAAGATGAAATAAAACTCAATTTTTATCCCATATGATAATAAAAGTTTATTAGAAGACACAGTTTCTAATAAAATAGAATATATCATAGAATAAAAAAATTAAAAAATGGATATGTACTAAAAAATAAAAACTATTAGAAGATAAAAACTTAATAGTTAAATCTAATTCACATTTGTATTGTAAGCCCCTTATTTTTTATCACCAATCTCAACCCTTTCAGGGACAGAGATAAAATTCTTACCTCTATCCTATAAATGGATGATCAATAAGGTAATCCATAATGGGCCAAGGAAGTTTCTATGTCTATGATAGAGTGTTATGTGTCATTATAGTTGAATTATACCATGATAATTTTATCATCCCATATCTAGATCGAATCTGACATACAATCCCTTTTTTAGATCCTTTAAAGCATAAAAGTATTAATTTTCATAGCCGTTAATCTAATGTAGTTATTTTTTAATGATCCATTATTGGGTCATGTATTCCTTATACAAACACATCCATAACTAAGATGTGAACTAGGTGTCTTTTTATGAAGTGACCATATACAATACCTCATACAATCATAAAATATAATTTATTTATAAGAATCAAAATCCATCGACTATACTCTAACCATGAATAGGGACACGATATTATTACATTATTTATTCTTTAAACTAGAAAACTCTATACTATGATTGGTAATATGTTCCAATAATAGATTCTCCAATATAATCCCAATCAGTTACTCCATACAATATTCTCTAGAATATAGAAGATTATACTTTTCCATAGTCCAAGATGAACTGAATAGCATGTGAACATCCCACGATTTATATCTAAAAACACAACAATTATAACTATTTTTATGTTTTGAGAAAACCCAAATCAATCATATATTAAAGAAAAATTAAATAATATGAAATGATAAAAATTTAAACAATAATGATGTCACTTATATTTAGATAGATGGAATTTTTTTTACAACTATGATGAAATTTTTCAGTACCCTTGACTTTATTTTTGTTGAGGTATCCAACCCATGAAATTGTTTTAATGATTACAATATACATAATTATCATCTTTGAAATACATACGTTGGAGTTATTTCATGGTTATCATCACATCCATATTCTTTTTCAAGGAATCTAGTTTTTAAAAAAATCTATCAATTATTTTCAACCATCTAGACTCCTAAAATTTTACCATATTCACCTTACCATTGGAAATATTTCTCACCATGTTATATAATAATGCACAGGTCTCTTACAGTTATTATTTAATTAATTAAAATACATTTTTAACATATAATATAGAACAAATACCTTGAAAATGATCCTTATAGAATGTTTTTATGAGAAAACACAACTTTATACCATGATAGGAACACTTTTGAACCAAGTATTTAAACATATCCCATGAACTATAAATATATTCATAATTCAATTTATTGAAATTTAATATATTTGTATCAATATTCATATACTTTTAGGGAGGGAAGAATTGAGTCAAGAACTTCCAAACAAAGTCATTACAAGTATTGATAAAGTGTAATGGTAGAATTTGGGAACATTCATGGGATTTTTCAATAAATTAAAAATAAAATAAGTGAATACTTAATAAATAAATTGAAACATTATTAAACTAGATTGTTTAAAATGTTTGAGAAAACTACCAAGGTGATAGTTTGGGTATTCATGAGGTAGTTTAGTGGATTGTATCAAGTTTAATATCATTTTTATTATCATCAGATTTATCTCAAAGTGGATCTTAGTGATCAGGGGTAAATGAATTTTTGGATAAAACCCCATTAGTGATGTTTAACCATAATCTGTTAGAGTTTTTTCCCAAATATATATTCTTTTCATCACTAGGTTAGATCCTTATTCTCTTTTTTTCCTTCCATGGTATCTTCCTTGACCTTCCTCTAATTTAGTATTCTCCCCTCTATCTCAGGGTGATAGTAGAATATTTATTCTTATTCATTTCCATGATTTGAGTTTTTTGAATCAATGATACTACAACAAACTCTTATAAATAGAATAACAATTTTAACAGATAAATAAAAGAGTGAATGTAAGAATGAAGTCTTAAATATCCTAAAGCATTTGAGAAACTGTCCCAAAATACAACTCCAAAACAAGACTATTCCATGGGGAATAACTAATCCCTATAGGAAATATAGTATAAAAAATAATAACTCTAACCAAACACTAATTACTAAAATGGTTTAGTATATATAATGATCAATGTACAATCGAATAGGATGGATTAAACACATATAGAATTATTTTGAAATAATTAAAAAAAATGGTTTTCATTTGGAAAAAATCAATATGGTAAATAATAACATGATTTGTAAATTAATTTTCATTCACTAGTATAGTAATGATTTATGAATTCAACTATATCTTTTTCAAAATAGATTTTAGTGAGCCCCTTCTGAGTAAAAATATCTCTATTTTAATTATGTTGTTTTTTACTCTCATGTACTCTAGTTAATAAACTAGATAGCTAACACAATACCATATTTAAACATAGAAACCCCTGCCCACCCAAATTTCAGGGAATTCATATATGTTTATTATTTATGTATTTAATGGGAAAACTCACTCTACCCTCAATGTTCATGGGATGAAGAAGAGGATAAGATGAATGAATAAAATAATTAAAGAAAAAATACATAAAAAATTAATGATACAAACATACTACACTAAATAAAATTTACCATAAATTAATTGATTGGAACTAAAATAGTGTTTCCCTCATTTTATTCATGAGGAAATGTAAAAATGAAATAAAATAAAAAATAACCTAGTATTAGAAATATCCATGAAAATATTCCCTATAAAATATTCTGGAAGTCCCAATTGAAAGTCCCATCCATAGCTTCCTTTCTCCTCAATTTATATACAAAAATTAATTGATTATATCTCAATGAATTATCTTGTATCACCTATAATTTTTATTGCTAATTCTCCCAATATTCCTCTTAATATTTATTTACTCAAGTTGTAATATCTATCTGCACACATGATCCTCTATTATCTCCTTTCAAATTATATCTAAAGTTGTTTTGAAGGGATAGATTTGTTTATCTGAGACTGTATCATTTATATCTATTTATATTTGAAGCTTGTATCCCCACTTTAGATCTCTTATTATCTATAAATTTTATCAAATTTGAACTAATTAAATATAATAAAGTTTGTATGTTAATGATCCCCTCTTAAACTCCCGATAATATTTTTATGTTTATCCAAGAGATAAGATCATCTATCTTTATATATCTTGTGTAGATAAAAATTCTTAAAATGTAGGAGGTGTTTTTTTAAAGTTAAGTGGAAACATTTATTAAAAAGAATGAAAGAAACTACAAGAGTCTGAAGGAGGGGATCTTATTACAATCTTTTTCATAAAGTGGGAGAAGATCGACAGGGAGGTCATCAAGACAAGTGATGTAATGGTTGATTCCCTTATTGGAAAGACCGTTAGAAACCATGTTCTCTTAAAAAAAAGGCATGAGTGACAATATATCTGATTTCCAGGAGCAAAGCAAGGTAGCTCATCCAAAGAGTGGTAAGCATCCAGTCAAGGTGCGCCACACTATTCTAGATATCCTAGACAATAGTGGTTGAGTCACTTTCAATCCATATGTTGTTCTAGCATTTTTATTTCACAAAATCAACTTCATGAATCAAATCCAACATCTCTGCTTCCAAAGAGGAGGTCGAACCACAACTGCCAAAGAAGATTCCATGATAATGGCCAAGAAAGTCTCTGAAAATAGTACAGCATTCCGCAGGACCTGGATTGCCTTTAGAGGCTTCATCAACATTTACTTTGATCCAACCTGGGATCAGATCTTGCTAGAAAACTTCAAAATTTTTCCTTGGATGCCTATAGAGACCTTCAACCCTAAGTCAGCAAAGGATCACAATGTCTCAAACAGTGTTGTCACAAGAAGCTTTCTGAATCGAGGCCGCATCCCTAATGGTGATGAGAATCTGTGCCCAACCTGCATTAAGAATAAATGGGTATTTTTTGTGGATAATAGCATATCTATAATACTATACCACATGGATGAGCTCAGAAACAGGGGTTAGAAAGAGATTCTTGATTTCATATGAAAATTCCATCTCAACACAATGTTTTATTTGGGAGAAAATAGAGTCAATGGATAACCATCTGTAGTCAGACATGTCAGTATTATAATTCCAAAGGTCTGAATCCATAACAAAAGACAAAAATAGATGATTGGTATCCTCTCTATTTTGGTGATATAAGTAACATTTATAGAAAATATGGATTCCAAAAGACTGGAGACAAACCTTAGTAGGAATGCGATTGTTAGAAATATGCCAAACAAGATTGAGTCTCAAGGGTTTAATCTAAGGTTTTTCAATGAAATTCAACCAATGAAAGCTAGGGTCTAAATTTGTAAAATTTGGTTGTAAAAACTCTTGAAATCAAGAATACCATTATGGGTGGGATCCCAAATGAGGAAATCCTCATAGTTAGAATAGGGGTAATTATCAACCACATGCATTATATTATCTGGGAAATTGAAATTACGAGATTGCATCGCATCCTTAATAGTGAAGGTGGTGTTTTTAGGAGGTGAATTAGGAGATGACAAGGATATAAGGGGGTTCCAGTCCAATTATCTCGGAAAAAATTCATATAAGAATCAACGCTAACTATCCATCTAAAATTTTTCATGATGTTATAAAAGGAAAGTCTAATGGATGGCCAGATTAGATAATTAACATAGTTCAAATTTCCCTTCTTTAATTTCATAAGGAACATATTTTTCAGAAAAGAAATGGATTCAGAGTTATTATTGATCAATATCCAGGTATGTTTGGATTGAAGGGACTCAATAAAAAGATTGAGATTTTTGATTCCAAGGTCACCCTTGTCAAGAGGTTTATAGCAGGTGGAATAGGGGATGGTAAAAAGTTTCCTTTCAACAATTATACTAGTCCAAACAAAATATTTTATGTAGACATTAATTTATTTAAAGAGACTGGTAGGAAATTTATAGACCATCAGAAAGTAGACCATTTTAGAGACAATTGAAGATTTCACGAGACAGATCCTACTATCCATGGAGAGGGATTTACCTTTCCAAGAAGAGAGTTGACTGATAACATGGTCAACAAATGTGGTGAAGTACATGGATTTAGGTCTTCCCCAAAAAATTGGAACTCCTAGGTAAGTGAAAGGGAAGGATACTTCTTTGATTCCTAAACTATTGATGATGTTATTTTTCCTAATAGGAGAAAAGATTTTTCGAAATAAGAAAAAATATTTGTTCCACCTAATAGATTGACCAAATATTTCTTCATAATAAGCTAATGAATTATTTAGAGTTTTAATATTTCTTTTGTCCCCTTCTAAGAACAGGATAATATCATCGGTGAATAATATATGCTTAGGAACATTTAAGTTTCTAGTTGCCTGGATGGGTTTAATCTTGTATTGAACTACAAGGTGAGTGAGCAATATTCTAAGATATTCTTTCGCAATAGAAAAGAGTATGATAGATAAGGGATCACCTTGCCTGACACCCTTGGTGTATTTGAAATATCCTTTAGGAGGGTCGTTAACAAGAATGGAAACAATGGTCAAAGTAAATAAGGAATTTATTCTACTGATTAAAGCGCCATTAAAACCAAAATCTTGGAGAACTTTAAAAATGAATCTCCAATCAATGGTTTCAAAGGCTTTCCTAATATAAAGTTGTATCACAATATTGCCTCCTTTGTTAACTTTATTTAAAGACTTGGTGCATTCCAAGGCAAGGAAAATGCAGTCTTGAATAGACCTTTCTATGATAAACCCAAATTGATTCCAAGAGATAATTTTAGAGAAAACAGAAGAAACTATATTGGCGAGAATCATAGTAGTAGTTTTGTAAAGAGGGTTGATTAGAGCAATAGGACAGAATAGATGTATTTTAGAAGCATTCCCACTTTAGTAATTAGGGTGAAGAATTGAGAATTAAGGCCATGAGGTAGGAAACCATTAGAAAAAAAGGCTCTTACAAGTTTAAAAATGAATATGTGGATGAGATCCTAGAATTGTTGAAATAAACCATTTTTGAATCCATTGGGACCTAGAGCACTATCAGAGTTGAGGATGAAGACAATGTGCTTAATTTCATGATCAAGAGGGATTCTCAAAAGAAAAATATTGTCTATTTCATTTACCATAACTGGGATGACCACAGGGAGGAGGTCCTTGTTAACACATGGTCCATTAAAAATGTTGTCAAAGTAGGTGACCACATGATTATAAATGGCCGCCTCAGAGTTCATGATGGTATTATTGTCCATGAGGAAAGAAAGAGGTATGCAATATTTTCGAATTCTTTGAAGAGAATTGTAGTTGTTGGTGTTTCTATCACCATTTGAGAGACATTTAGATTTGAAGACTTTCTTTCACATATTATCTTTAAGAATCAGAAGAGAATTAAGTTTCAAATAGATGTTGATTTCATTTTGCGGGTCTAAAGAGAAATCAGAGTTGGTGGAGATATTTTGAATTTGGTTAAGCTCATTATCAAGGATGGAAATATCCTTTTCCAATTGTTTAGATTTATCTGCGCACCAACCTTTGAGATGGTGTTTAAGGTGCTTTAGCTTAGTGGTATAGGAAAAAGTTTCATAGTGATTCTTCATAGATTTCCAACATTTTTTTTGAGGTTAGATCATCTTAAGTCAGGAGACCAAACATTATTGAATATGAATGGAAGAATGAGTTTATACCTTTTAGGGAAAATACTAAAAATAATGGGATGGTGGTCGGAATTTATTTTGGGCAAAGTAATGCTAGATATGGTATCCAAATTGTCAAGATCCTGGAGGTTTGTGAAAGCTATAACTATTTTTCTAATAAAAACCATATTGTAGTGTCTTCTATACCAAGTAAATTTAGCACCTGTAAGGTTGATTTCAATAAGGTCACAATCTTCTAGAGTTGATCTAAATTTTATTGAGGAGATGTGAGAGTGTGAAGGACCAATTTTCTCATTGGGATTAAGAATAACATTAAAATCACCAATCACAAACCAAGGTACATGAATGTTGTTAGCCAAATCTAAAAGGTCATACCAAATAGGCCTTAGATATTGATATCTATTCTTAGCATAAACCATAGTAAAAAAAATATGTATACCATAAAGGTATAAATCACAAGTAAATATTTGATCAGAGCACTTGAAAGCATTAATATTTTAAAGAGAGTCTTGATAAAAAAATCCAAAAAGAGTCAGTATCAGTAAATTTTTTGAAAACACCTAGAAAATTATAACCATAAGTACAAAGATGCAGAAATTTCAAAGAGAAATTAATATTTAGTTCGGCAATAGAAAATATTTTGGGTTTATGTGTCAAAATAAGTCTTTTAAGATTAGTAAGTGGGTCAGAGTTAACAATTCCCTGACAGTTCCAAAATAAAACATCCATTAAAACCTAGATTTGGAGAAAGATCCCCCCTTTTTCTTTTTTTAACCGCTCGTACCCTTCTTCCTCTTTGATATCCTAATATTTTGAGAAGAGATAAGATTGGTCTTCTTATCATGTTTAATCATAGGACAAGTAGAAAAATTGTTAGCAGCGCCTGAATTTTATATATTTTTATTTAATTTAGGTGTAATATGATTTATGGTGGTGGTCATGTGATCATATTTTTAATCTATATGATCACTCATAATGTGAGTAACAGTAAGCAATACACGGGGACTCGTGTCTACTACAACTTCTAAATCAGTGGGTAAGGTCAATTCAACTTGTTTACCATTTAGGAGGGTCTTACCTTTGACAGTTCATGGAAAATGTGCAGGGTGTGTACACACTGCCATAAGATTCAAATTAAACAAATTTAAATCAGTTTGTGTAGTTGAACTTTTCTTCCCATCCAGGTTTCTTCAAGTTGCAGTTTTCATGTCAATCTGTCCAGCTTCGAATTTGTGAGCCAATTTATATTTGGCATTCACAATACCATCTATGACATATCCATTTACATTTTGGATATAATTTATTAGATTTTCAAGTGTTTGAAGCTGCGGCTTATGGGTGGAGACCTGAGTGACATCCAATACTGTCACACAACTTGTAGTGTCCCTCTGAAATAGCTCATTTTCAACCAAGGAAAGGCAATTTGGGTTATCTAAAGAGTTTTTATCCTATGATTGTTTAAAAGTATCCATAACCAACCATTAAATATCCTCAAGTATATCATGATCGATATTTGTGAGTTCTTCTTATTCCACATGTTCATCCCAGGTGATACCTGAGCCTTCCCCCAAAAAGGTTGATTTCTTAACCCAAACTGCAGTTTTCTTTGTGGAAGGTTAGAGATTTTTAGGGGAAGAGATTTTATCCTTCTTGTTCCTTCTCATTTCATTCCATCCATTGTCACTTGGTTGTGTAACTTGGATTTTAAAAACTTTTCATTTCAGCAAGGAGTGTACAAAAAGTTTACATAGTTCTAAATATGGTGTCATATGCTCTAATTCTACCCAAAATTCAATTTTATAATCATTTTCATTGAAAACAATAACCTATGGGTGCTTAAAAGCTATATCAACTTCTAACATCACTCTATCATAGAGACCAATCTCAACATTAAGTGTTCGTTGATCTATTTTGAGAGGAGTACCTATGTAGGATGCGATGTCATTCAGAATCTTGGGGTGCCAGAATAACCAGCTGAGTCCATGAATTCAAACCCATATTAGTGCCATGGTATTCCAAAAATTATGCGAGTTGAAAGAAAAATCCCCTTCGGAGAGTCTAAGAACACCATTATTTAGTTAAAGATTCCCAATTTTCCAGACATGATCGAATTCCTCCTAGGATCTCAATAGCATATGAAAGTAGCCCTTGCCAATTGACACAAGCATCTAATCGGAAATACCCCAGACATGTGAAATTCTATATTTTAGATCAGAATTCATCCAAGGATTATCACCTTTGATATATGAAATACGTCCCATGATAAGAAACTTACATAATAGCGAACATTGCTGAAGATCCTCTGGGTCGGCTTCAACTGCAAAATGGTCGTCATCAGGTTTCTTGCATAGAGTCACTTTTGGCGTGGTGGACCTCAAATTTCGTATGGTTTGGACACTACTTTATAGGAACATCCTCCATGAAAAACTCATGATCCTATTGATTTGAATCCCTCCATAGTATAGAATCATCATACATTGAAAAAGTCATTTTCAATATTTGTCATTCTTCTTCATCTTTTCCAATGGTGAAAGAATACTTATGTGGTGAAATACTCCATGATGTAGAAACAACCTCATATCTATTGACTCTAAGGTCTCCATGACATTGTTGAATACCGAATTACAGACATAATTCTCACTAGACATTATTCATAACTATTTTTATGTTTGAAGAAAACTAAAATCAATCATATTTCATGGATAAATGAAAAAATATGAAATGATAAAAATTGAATCAACAAAACTCAAACTAAATAATGAATCAATTAACCATACCAAAAGAAGATTAGGGACTCACTGTAAAAAAATACTTTAATCATAATAATGTATAAGGGCATGCTCAACCAGAGGGGATCCTCGACCTGGGTGGGATTCTTAACTAGATGGGGTGATCGACCTAGTATAAGGGGAAGCTTGACGTAGGGGGATTCACATAGGGTGAGGGAAATCTCGACCTAAGAGGGGATTCATGACTGAGGAGGGTATGCTCAGCTAGAGGAGGAGGATGTGGGGGGATACACATCAACTTGAGGAGGAGGAAAAGTGGGGGGTCCGTTAACCGTAGGAGGAGAAGTGGTGTCAGGTGAGGGAAACCTGAAGGGAGGGAAAGGGAGATACGGGGGGCATGAGGGATGAGGGGGGGTGAGAATGGATGGGGTGAAATTATTCACCCCTCTATACCAGCGGTTGACTAAAAACCATTAGTATAGATTTTATATACCCACCGTTCATTCAAAACTGTGGGTATAGACAAACCCTAATCAGGATATACACATAATTTATCAAAATGTGGGTATAGATTTGGGGGTTAGACCCTATTTCCAGTAGTGTAAGTGAGATTTTTTTTTTCGACTTATACCCATATTTTTATATTCCATATTAAGTCTATAACATCTCCAATAAAATTATTCATGTATAAAATATTTCTAGACATAATTTATTTAACATCATTCTTTATAACCTAGGGAAAAGGAAAACATAACAAGGGTGAGCTCAAACGCTTAGTAAGGGTAAATGTAAGCATTGAGAATTCCATGCCATTATCAAGGATAATATGAGAATAAGTATATGATTACATATTCAAAGTGCCTCATACCCATCAAAACATATATCATAAAACATGATACAAAGAAAAACATTTAAAATAAGACAAGATTAATATAAGAATCAATAATCATAAGACATGTGATGTCAATATTGATCATAGGAACCATTTAAAACTCATAGAAATCATAGATAAAATCTGTTGGTATCTTTGAACATTATCTTCATAAAACCCTTAAAAGTGGAAAAACTAATACAGTCAACTTCAAATATAATTCTATGAAGAACATAATCCTTACCCAATGCATTGGAGTGTTATATCAGGCTCACCTATTATCATGATCTATATCAAGCTAAACCACTATCATCCAATTTATTGGTCTCATCCACCATCATAAAAAAATTTCCAAGAACAAAAACATAATCATAACACATGGAAGCTGTAATTTTTCAACAAAAAAATAATCGATATTCATTTATAGCTTGATTTACCCATGGAAAAGAAACAGGTTCAATAAAAATTTAATAGTCCATATAGACAAATAATAATAATGGTATCATACAACATATCTTAATTGGAGCATAAATAACATAAAGGGTTATTAATTGATGAATAGAAATGTCATAGAAATAATTGAAAACATTCTTGAGTAATATACCCTTTCTAATTTGAAAATAAATTTCAAAAAAATAAAATTAAAAAAATATTATAGAAATAATTTTATTTGAAAATAACCTTATAAATTATACAGGGATACTCAAAGAAAATAATGGTCATGATGGATGGAAAATCAGTTGATGTCATAAATGTTAAAAATAAACATTATTTCAATCTTTTTTAAAGAGATTCAAAAGTGACCCACACAAAAAATAAGAAATTTCACCTTAAAACCTTTAATAATAAGTTCAATTATAATGTAAAAAAACTTTAGGAAATAATTTTATCTTTATAAAATAATATTCTTGAAAATGTTTTAGAAAAAATGGATTTGGAATTGAAATATCCCTATTCCAAAAGTAAATACAAGATCAATATCACTTAAAAACAACTTTCTTTATGTTTATTTAATCAATAAGGGATGAAATGGAATATAATAATGTAAAAAAATTAATAGATAAATTAGAAGAAAATATATATGATTAAACAAAATAATATCATGTGATCCCTCCCAAAGGAACTTTGAAAATAGAAAATCCTAAAATATGATGATATTGTATCCTAAAAGGTTTATAGTTTTTTTAATTTTAAATATTAATCCCATTAAGGAGATGGATTAAAATGAAACATTAAAAAACCATGAATATAAGGACATACATAATATAAAATTTCAAGAAGAATTATATACATATCATAAAAGAAGATAGGTTTATAACAAAAATATAAGTCTCAAGGAATAAAATTTTTAAATGAATAGACCTTATACAGATCATATCAATGAATTAAGAATTAATAAATATAGTGATTATGTGTGAAAAATTTAAATCCAAAAAACACTTGAAATATAACATAAATAAAATAATTGTTATTTCACACATAATATTTACATATTATAATCAATGAAAAAGTGATAAAACCTAATGAAAGGAAATTGAGTTAAGAAAAACTTACCACATGGTAACATTAAAGTCAAATCACATTGGATGATATAATTTTAATTGAAACTTCAAATACCATGAATTATTAAGTATTCATGATATAAAATGTAAAATGGGTAATATATACACCATATAAAATAAATTAGGTGCATAAAATTAAAATATGTCTCAATGAAGTGAAATTGAGATGAAATATCTTTTGTTGAGTCCAATATTTCACTGTATGTACTTTAACTAATGTATAATAAAATTATATAAATTATTTTATGTTTCATATACTTTCCCATGATTATTATTTTATAATTAAACTATTTATCTCATTTATCCCAATGACATATTTGATCAAGTAATCTGTTATTTCCATGTCGAATGTTTTGAGGATGTTTGGTTTATAATTTCAAAACGTCTTCAACATGTTGACCATGGTTAACGAGGTAATTATTAAATAATATCTAAAATAATAATAAGAAAATAATTATAATTCTTATATGTTAATTATACTTTTAAAATTAACCATTAAATATGGTTAGGAAAGATGAATTATCTTAGAATAATGGAGAAAGTATTGCATGAGTAACGTTGTTAGTTTTCAAACAACTTGAAAGAAAGAAGGTAAGCACTATTTTATCTTAATAGAATTATTATTATATCATAAATATAATATTATCTCTTAAAATTGTTTATATATATCATCCATGTGATTCAGTGATGAATGAAATCATGACACTTCGTTGAAGTGGCCATCCATACGTATGTACGCACGATGTTACCATTTTTCAATGGATCATATGATAGGAAAATAGATGAAATGTTATATTTAAATAATTATAACTATGAAATGAATATAATATATATACATTAAATGCATCATTATAAATATCCATGAGTGGTAGTGATATAAAATGAAACACATACCAATGAGCTTGTACCCAAGTGGTACAAGCTCCTACTTGTCATCCAAAAGACCCAGGATCAAATCCGGGTAGGGATGAATTTCCGGGTACTGTAGCAGCACTGTAGTAGGGTACTGTAGCAGTACTATAACAGCGGTGGAACTATAGCAGTGGCGGAACTGTAGTGGCAGAGGCACTATTGCAGGGTACTGTAACGGCGGTGGGTACTGTAGCAGTACGGGTACTGTAGCAATACTGTTCACCGAGTGGTCATTTAGACCAAAAAATGGGCTTTCAAGCCTTGTATTTAGGCCACTTGGCCTTGGGCCTTTAGGCTATGTAATGGGTCTCCCTATAACCACACTAAAGATGTATTTTCTTTTAATAATAAATTGAGTCTTCATCCCCAACCTTTAAAAAAATTGAAAATGAAACACATCACTTCATGGAGGTGGTAGTCCATACATACACAAGAACGATGTTTTCATTTCCCATAATATTGAAAAAAAATATGAAAAGGGATTGTACAATATTTATAATAACACTTATGTATCTATTTGATAATAATTTTATTATATAATCAAGTTTCTATAATATTTTAAGTGGGTATAAGAATAAACAAATTGAAAGATGTTAGGTTGGATGAGTACCTCTTCTTTAGTAAACCTCCTTTAAAACCTTAATAAGGACCCTTGGAGTGGACTTTTAATAAGACCATCACCACTAATTAATTTATAAGTAAGTTTATAATATAACTAAGTAGGTGTTGGTCAATATATATGGTTCAATTTGGTTCAAATAAGAGAAATGAGGGGTGTACTTTAATAAGAGTTGGAAGGGGGCTTTTTAGAAATTCATGAAATATTATAATATTATATGTGACTAGCTCATGTCATATGGTTGAAAAATGAGATTTATTATAAGATAATGAAAATATTGTCTTATTATAATAATCCAATAAAAATTATATAGGTTTAAATGTTATTTTTAACCATATCTTTTGGTTTAAAACCTTAGTTAACAAATTTTAACCTTAACCGGAGTAATGACTTTTCAATATTAAATGGTTATAATTTTACTTATAAGATGAAAATTGGATCATAAATGGAATTTGATTTAATTTTAGACCATTTATAATCATAATTTTTCATTTTCAATAATTTTTTAAAATAATTTAATAAAACATTAATTTACATAAAATATCATTAATGCCATTTTGGCACTATTAATTTAGTTTGGATTTAAATACAAGAAGATTGAAATGGATTTAGAATATAAACCTTTAAAAAATTCAAAAATATTTTTTTATGGATCTATAAAAATTTTAGAAATATATACCTCACCCACAAAAATGTTATTTTAGAGTTTTTAATATCATTTACTTGATTTTTATACTCATTGCATGAGCATTGTGTTGGCATTGCATAAAATTTTAAGGTATTTAAATCATCAATAAAAATTAAAAAAATACCATGATAAATAAGAATATTTTATTTTTAAAATAATAATTTATAACCAAACATAATTTTTTTATTCATTTTAAAAAATATTAAAAATATTTAAACTAAGAGAGTGACATTTTTTACTTTTTTCCTTTACTTAAAATATTATAAAGTTCAAAATCAAAGATAAATGATAAAAAGGTCATAGTTTAGAATTTTGGATTATTATGGATGAACTAGAATCATCCAATGAAATTAAATAAATTTTTTAGATGGATTTTAAGCCTTATCACATTGTTTTTACTACTAATTAACTCATTTTTCCTTTACCTTGGTAATAAAAATTTACTATGGTTACTATTCATATTGACCAAAAATTAAGTTAACCTTATTAACTAATATTAATTACTATGATTCAAAATATTTAATCAATTTTATCAATTTCAATTCACATAGTTGGAATAATTTAATTTAAAATTAAACCTCCAAAATTCGACAAAATTTGATTTTCAAGAAAAAAATCTTTTTTAAGCATAAATAGTTTTTTATACAAAATTCAAGTATAATATTGATTAAAATAACATTTATTAGTTTAATTTTAATATTAATTAATTAAATAAATTTTAAAACTAATTCAATATGGAATGTGACATTGTATGTACTTGAAAATAAAAGACAGTTTTCATTAAAAATCAGTATTTTTTACTATTTATTAAAAACCCAAACATTTCAAAAAATTATTAAAAAATTATTCTAAGTTTATTTTGAACTTTTGAATTAAAAAAATGATATTATTTTTATAAAAAAATAATTTCTAAAATTTCCATAAATTATGTATAATATTGTCTCACAAAACACAATAAACCCCATTTTTGAAGAAAACGTATTTTAAAATCATAAAATGATTTTACTGGAAAATTGAGTGCTTATTTTCTAAGAATTAATAAATTAATTGGTATTGGGTTATAACTTTATATATATTTCATAACGTGACTAATATTATTCATACCTACCATATTAAAATCTAGGTTATAAATATAACATATAATATGGATATTTCATGGTTTATTTATAATTGGTGTTTCATGTTTTATATGTTATCGAATGTAGTGTTATTTTAAAATCTTGAGTTAATAAATTTTAACTCTCCACCCTTCAATAATTTATGACATTACAATTTGAATTTGATATTTGTAATCAAGGGTTTGAAATTTGAAAATACCTTTATTGAAAACCCACATTATAAACAGGGTTATTGATACTTCCTTTTCAAGAGAGGAAAAAGGAAATAAAAAGTTCATATGGAATAACACATATTAGGTGTCTAAATAGGAAAAAATTAGTGGGAAGTGAAAATAAGGACATGGAAGAAAATTCTAATGTCTAAATATTGCTGGAGATTGAAAAGGGGCATTAATCACAAGAAAGTGAATGATCATGAGAAAGTCAATTACCACAAAACCATAAATCATTGAGGTGTGAAAAAGACCACTGATTCCTCGAAAATAAAGGTTATATGATAATATTTTTTCAAAATCTGTTTCCTATATTTGAGTAATTCCTTTAACTTATAGGATAAAGACATAATAAAATCTACTTAATTGGAATGTATAATTTATAATTTAATCAATTTCCCCCACAATATCTTATTTTTTTCCCAAACTATGAGTATTGAAGATGAATTTTTTATGCCGAAATCACTAAAATTAATTTCTATAAGATCACATAATCCAAAAAAATAATAACAATATATTACTCGTGTCTTTAAATATTAACCAAAACTAAAATGGTTAGGTAATATCTAAAATTTATAAAACTTCATATTATGAAATAATACATTAATCTATAAAATTCAATAATAACACCAAAATTCATACTCAGATCACTCCATAAATAAATAACCCTAAATCTGAAATTACCTCAATAAATTTAACAGTAAATAAGGTTTTATCCTAAAAGTTTATGTCATATGGTTTAACTTATATCCTCAAAAAATTAATATATTTTTTACCAAATAATCCTTCATGTTAAACCACATGATACACATAAGGGTTATTTTCACCTTGTCCTAATAAAACATTTCCCCAAAATATCATTAACCACCTCAAAGTCCCATAACATAAATACTAAAAAAAGGATTGTATGCCTTTGAACTTAAGATAAAACTAAAACTTATAAATCCATTATTATATCCAAAATATTCAGATAACCTAGTATGAAAACATCATGATCTATAAAGTTGTGTAAACCCTACATTGATACTAACTAAAATGGCCCTGAGCCTGCACTTTAGGATCAAATGATAAAACACAATCTTTACATTTCAAGATTTGATACCAATAAATGTGAACCAATTTCAAACAAAAAAACCTTACTATATCAAAATGAAATATTATATCACCTATATAACCAATGACCTTTTAGGTTTATAGCTTCAGATAATTAGGAAAAATTATTACAAAATAATAACTATGTCATTAAGTAATCATTTTTTCACTTATAACCATTCTTTCAAATTTCATATTGAGTCTTCAACATATCCTATAAAATTCTCCACACATAAACGATTTCTTGACATAATTAATTTAACATAATTATTTATAACCTAGGGAAAATGAAAATATAAAAAGTGTGAGCTCAAAAACTCAGTAAGGGTAAACATAATCGTTCACAATTCAATGTAATCAATGAGGATAATATGAACATAAGCATAGGATGACATAATCGAAGTTCATGAGAATAACATAATATATTTCATACCCATCAAAACTTGTATTGTAAAACATCATACATCATATAAATATTTAACATTATACAAAATTCATATATTAATCAATAATAATAATCCATGTGATGTCAATATTGATCAGAGATACCATTTAAAACACATAGCAATAAGAGATAAATTTTTTTGAAGTCTAGGAAAATTAACTTAATAAAGCCTTTACATGAACCCTTTAAAATGAAATAACCAATACGGTCAACTTTCAACATAATTCTCCAGAGAATATAATCATTAATCAATGAATTAGAGGGAGAGATTAGGATAAACCATCATCATGGGGTATATTAGGCTCATCTGTCATCATGAGATATATCAAGATCACCTTTTATCATAAAAAATTTCCAAGAACTATAACATAATCATTACATATGAAAGCTATCATTTTTCAACATAACAATAATCATTGTTCTTTCATAGTTAGATTTACCTATGGAAAAGAAATGGGATCCATGGAAATCTCATAATCCATCCAAAGAAATAATAAGGATTCTATCATACAAAATATACCTAGTGTAGCATATTTAACATCAATGTCTATTATTGTATATAAATAAAAATAATTTAAAAACATAATTAAAATAATTATTGATGAAAATACACTTTCCTCTTATAAAATTAATTATAAAAACTAAAAAATTACAAATTATTATGAAAACCATTTTATTTGAAAATAATAATGGAAACTTATGAATTTATATTCAGAGAAAATAATGATTATAATGGTGGTAAAACCCATTCATTTTGTAAACATTTAAAGTAAACATTCTATTTAATCATTTATAAACAATATCAAAAGTAACCCATAAATAAAATGTTAAGTAATTTCCTTTTAAAAACTTTTAAAATAAGGTCAATGATCATGTAAAATAAATTTTGAAAATAATTTTATGTTTATAAAAGAACATTCTTGAAAAACATTTATAAAATATCATTATTGAAGAAAAATATTCTTATTCTAAAATAAGATACAAGATCAGTATCAAGTAAAAAAACATTCTTGATGTTTCCTTAATAAATATGGTAGGAAATAGAAACTAAACATATAAACCACATTCATAAATAGAGGAGATGAAATTTGATTTTATTTTAGAAAATTAGAGAATATGACCCCTCCTAAAGAAACTTTGAACATATACAACTGCGAAATAAGATAGGATCATATCATGAAATTACTTATAGTTTTGGTATCTTTTGGATTATAATCCTATAAAGGAGATGAATTCAATTAAAACATTAAATAACATGAATATAAGAAGCTACGTGATATAAAATTTTAAGGGGTGTTGTATAAAAATCATAAAATAAGATAGGTTTATAACATAAACATAAATCTCAAAGAAGGAAAATTTGAGATGAATAACCTTTATAAATATCATATCATAGAATTGTGAATTAATAAACAGAATGATTATGACTAAAAAAATGTAAATCCATAAAAATTAAAAAAATAAAATAACTAATTAATTAATTTCACATGTAATATTGAAATATTAAAATCAATGAATAAGTTATATAACCCAATTGAAGAAACTTTAGTTATGAAACCCTTTCCATTTGGTATATTTGAAATCAAATCTCCTTGGATAAATAATTTTATTTAAAATTTAAAATAATTATATATATGAATGATTCATGAAATTATAATTAAAATTGTTAATGTATACACCATATAAAATAAATTTTGTTTAAAACATTAAAATATTCCTAAAAAATGGAAATTGAGATGAAATCCCTTACCTTTAGTCAAGATGTGTCATGTATGTCCTTTAACTCGTATATAATAAAATTATACCCATTATTTAATTTTTAGAACATTTTATATGTTTAATAATTTATCATTAAACCATTTGTGTCATTTATTATGATGAAAATTTTAATTTCTTAATCTATTATGTCCATGTTGGGTGTGTTTAGGATGTTTACTTCATAATTTCAAAATGGTTTGATCACATTGATTTTGGTGAAATAGGTCATTGTTCCATCATCTCCAGAATAATAATCATGAAATAATTATAATTTTTATACATTATTTTTTATTTTAAAACCAACCATGAAATATTATTATGAAAATTTAATTACATTACAATTATTAAGACGGTAGTTCATATATACACATGAGTAACATTTCTATTTTTCAAAACACATGAAATAAATAAGGGAAATATAATTTTCTATTTAAAAAATGATTAGTATATAATAAATATCATATTATCTCCTTAAATAATTTATATATATCATCAATTTTATGTGGTGATGAAAAAAATAACTTCTCTTCATAGAGGTGGTGATCCACACATACACACGAACAATGTTATCATTTTTCAATGGATGGAGATATAAGAAAATATATAATAAATTATCTTTAAATATTGATAATTTTTTCCTTAATATAATATATATATATATTTATGTTTATTAAATCCATCATTATAAGAATCCATGAGAGGTGGTGATGAAAAATGAAACACATCTCTTTGTGGAGGTGCACTACCACAAAACGGGGCAAGAGAAGTATCTCATTTTATCAGCACTAAGAAGAAGGAACTCATAAAGTGGTGACCTTTATCAGTGCTATCTAAAAGTGCTCATAAATGAACCCTTTATCAATGTCATGAAAAGTTCTGATAAAGGTGTACCTTTTATCAGTGCTTTTCTTAGAGCTGATAAAGGGGTCATTTATCAGTGCTGTTTTTTGCACTGAAAAAAGTTTTTAATAAATAATATTATTATTTTATATAAAATTATTATTTTTATATTGAAAAATAATGTTTATTTCTGTAAATTAAATAAAAAATGAACGTTTATAATTAATATATTTTTTAATAATTAATTTATATATATATATATAATGTTTTAAAAAAAGTATTTCTAAGATTATAATTAAATATACATATATATTTAAATTATTATAAGATTATAATAAATTTCATTAAAATGGGGGTTCAAAACCCATTGGGCGCAGGTTACTGTAGTGGCACTGTAGCGGGTACTGTAGCAGCGGCGGTACTGTTGATCGGTGGGCACTATAGCGGTGGTAGGGCACTGTAGCAGTGGCGATACTGTAGCGGGTACTGTTTCAGCCGGGTTACTATTCACAGAATAGGAATTTGGCCAAAAATTTGGGCCTACGGGCTATGTAATGGGATACAAGCCCACTGGGCCTTCGGGCTATGTAATGGGTCTCCCTCTACCCAGTTAAAAAGAGGCCTTTGCTTTGCTTTATTAATAAAAATGAGGCTTCGACCCCAACCTTTTAAAAAATATATATATTTGTTAGAGTTTTTATAGATTTATTAGATTCATATTTATTAGATTTATTATATTTATATTTATTAGATTTATTAGACTTTTTATATTTTATAATTTTTTTATTAGGATTATTAGAATTATTGGATTTATTATATTTGTTATATTAGTTATATTAATTATATTTTTTATATTTTTTATATTTGTTATATTTAATATATTTAATATATTCTTATAATTAAAATATATGAATACTTTTTAAATATATATTTATATTTATAATTATAATTATTAAACAAATATTTGTTTCCAATGAATTTGGTCGATAGATATATTGATCATGCGTGCATATACGTTATGTGCCATCATGAATGTTCATTCATACATTACACCCTTCTTATTATTCATGTTTTCCATGTATGTAATGGCTTGTTTTTTATTATGTATGTATATGAGTAATTCAAGTTACCTATATGAATATTATGTTCTCAAAAATACTTATAAAATTATATTAAATATATTTAAATAATAAATATATTTAATATATTTATAATTTTAAAAATTTAATTCTATATAAATACTTTTTAAATATATTTATTTGAAATTATAATTATAACTATATATACATTTAAATAATTATAATATTATAATAAATACATATATTTTAATTTTATAAATATATATATATAAATATTTTTATAATTATATAAAATTATTATAAATATATTTATTTATAGTTAATTATAACTATAAATATATATATATATATATATTAAAACTATAATAAATATATTTATTATACTGCTTATAAAGTTATAAATAAATAATTAAATATATATATTTTTAAATATAGAAAAATATTTATAAATAATTACAAATACTTATAATTATAATTCCTAAATAAATATATAGATATATTTCAATAATTAAAAAATTATAATAAATATATTAATTATATATATTTGTATATAAATATTTATAAATAAATGTAATTAGTTATAATTATATTCTAAATAAATGTAGATATATTTAAATAATTGAATTTTTTTAATAAATATATTAATTATATATATTTATAAAATTGTAAATACATTTGTTATAATTTTATAATTATTTATATATATATATATAATTACAACTAAAATAAATATTTTTTACAATAATTTTTAATTACAAATAAATATATATTTATTTATTAGTTATAAATATAAATATTTATTTATTTATTTAAATAATTAATAATTTATAAAAAATATCTTTATTATTTTCATATATAATATTATATATAATTAAAAAAATATTTATAGATATATACAATTATTGATAAATAAATACAAATATTTATATTTATAGTTATAAATAAATATTGATATAAATTTATAATAAATATTAGGAATATATGTAATTACAAATATAATAAATATATTTATTATAAATTGATAATTATAAATAAATATATAAATATAAAGAAATATTTATTTATTTATAGTTATTATTATAAATAAATATTTATTTATTTGTTATACATCTAATTTTATAAATATATATAAATATATAAATAATTTATTATCGTTATAGTTTTATCAGTGATTTTTAGCACCGATAAAGATATTCCCTTATCTGCACTAAAAAAGTGCTGATAAAAGGTTTATTTATAAGCACTAATATTTTAGCGTTGATAAAGACACCTTTTATTAGTAATAAAAAAGCGATGATAAAAGTATGTTTTATCAGTGCTTTCTAATTTAGAGGTGATAAAACATACTTTTATCAGCGCTTTTTAGCTAGCACTGATAAATGATTCTGTCGGTTTTTTAGTGAACCCTAACAGTCTCTTCTCTCCTTCATACCACTCAAACTCTAGTGGAAGCCTTACCCTTCTGTCCCCACCACCACCACCTCCTCCTCCTCCTCAATTGCCTCCTCCTCCTCCTATGTCACTATCGTGAAGTCCTCCTCCGCCGATGTGAAGCTCTAATCCACCACCTCTACCACATCCTCCTCCTCCTTGGTTGCTTCCTCCTCCTCCTCCTCTATTGCCACCGCGAAGCACTCCTCCACCGTTGTGAACCCTCCTCCGCCCCTCTTCCACTGAATCCAATCATCACGGATCCATCCATATGTGTGCATTGTAACTAGATTCTTTATTCTCACAAAAATAAATATATAACATGGATCATTTGGTTTTTTGCTTCAGTTTGGATCCCTCGTGTATGAATGGATCATTTAAGAAATTTCAATCCTAGAGTTTTGGAACTTTAGGGCATGTAATGGAGGACTTCTTTCTTATTTAGTCGGTATCCATTGAAGGTGGACTTTTTTAGCATGGTTTATTCTTTTTTCAAGTATTCATTCAAATAAAATTGTTTCATTTTGTATTTAAAAGTGTTACTATTCTTTATAAATTCATTTTTTCTGAAATTATCAATATATTTCATATCCATGTGATGATTTAATCTATTTTATTGGGTTTTGATCTTTGAATAAATGGGTTCTCTTTTAAATTTCATTTTTCTATGTTTGAAATGTAATGTTATCATGTATTATGATTTTTTGAAATGACCATGATTATATTTGAAATGGTTCAAATGGTTTGTGTTGTATTATAATCTAGTTTTGTTTTTAAATGAAATAAAACAATGTTTTGATGTGGAAATTGTTTGAGTGAGGTTTTTATTTTAAAAGGGGGTTGTTTCATAAATTTCAAATGTTTATTTGAAATGAGAATTTGGTTTACCCATTGTAAAAAAATCCTTAATGGATTATTTAAAATGTTTTTGATTGAAATGGTCTGATTTTTTCTTTGTTTATGATTTCAATGCCTGAGACCCATGTTTTTAAGGGTATCTTCAAAATGTTTTTTATAATATATTATATTCTCATATAGTAGGCCCACATACTTCATGTTTGAATACACCACTACATATCGCGTAGAGCCTATCACATAGAGGCCTTCACATATTCTTAATTTGGAAACATTTTATCTATATTATATTTGGATTTTCATGGTTATATAAAGTGGATTTATTTTCTCTTGGAATTCTTTATACATGGGTAAAAATGTTTTGTTTCAGTGAAGGGTGTTTAGAGGTGAGATTAATATTTTTTTATGTCATTAAGATTTTATGTGATTGACTTCATGATTGATTTTGATCTCCTATAATTAATTTATCATGAGAACCCTTGTAACATAGTCGGGCCCTAGGACATTGAATTTCTAGACATTAATCTGCTCTCCCTATTATAGGATTATATCCCCACACTTACTCAGAATCAATATGCTATCCCTATATATGGATCAATATACTTTACATTCTCAGCATGGATACATTCTCACCAAGAACCACTATTGCACCAAAACCTCAATGAATCATACTCCTTGATCCCACCCTCTACTAAACATCCACCTTTAATGATCAACATCATTGGGGCATGTCCTTCTTCCCTCTTGGATCCAAATTATCTTAGAAACGCATTTTAAAAAAAATAATGCTTTCATCTCATGGTATCCCATTATACTGAACACCTCAATTGTGACAAATTAAAAATCAATGTAACTTTTGAACTCTCCAAGATTAGGAAGTCCATTTTACCCCAAATTCTTAATCCTCCAACTTTTAATATCAATCAAAACCTTTCCCATTTAAATGGAACCACCAATTTGTTACTAGTGCAATTCCACTAAATCTTATAAAACCACTTCACTAGAGGAAACTCAGTAGTCAGGAAACGAAGACTTTTTATTGAGTCTTGATAAAATAATCACCATATGTTATGTAACCAAGCTCTAATACCACCTTTTGGTAAATTAAATTAGAATTAGAAAATGATCGGATAACACTAGTTGGATTTGGTATAAATAAATAATCCTAATTTTAAACCCCCTAAACATAAATTTAACCCCCAAAACATGCAGATAATATAAGAAGTTCCAAAACATACAAGAATTGAAATAAATACCCAAACATGATATACCATAACATAGAAGTAAATCTAAAGCTAATTCCCTGCATAAGATCTCTAACTTCTAGTTCCAGTAACCTCGTGGTTTTGAAAATACCTCCCTAAGAGGAAAATGAGAAATAAAGGATAAATTCATGACATAAATGGAATAATCACACCACATGAAATTTCTGTTTTTTGGATGAAAATCCTACTTCATAGGGGAATACATTTATATTTTTATTAATGGATAAATTGAATTATAAGGGAAATATATCTTTTGTTATCCCTACCTATCCAAATCTACATGAGACACTTTCTATAAACCCTAGTAAAATAACCATAACCACACATGTAATGAATCCTTCCACTCGCAAACACTTTATAGTGAATCCCCTCAAAGGGAAAAATGATATAATTCAAGTGATTATAAAATCATATTTTCTTATTAGCATAATTTTATATCTAAATATATAAATTACTATTTTATTAAAACTTTAATAAATTATATGAATCAATTATTAACTATTGATATTCAATGTTATGAAGTGGTCATGACATTTAGGTTGATGCATCCATCAAAGGTGCCAAACCTAGATTTTATTTATGATATTTTATTTAAATGGTTATAGAATATTTTGGGACATGATATTTTTAACCTCATGAATGAGTTTTGTAAAGTTAAGAATTATCTTGAGATATATAATGATACTTTCATCACTTTGATTCTAGACGTTACTAATATGAGTTCAGTTAATAATTTTAGAATAACTAGTCTTTCTAATGTCATTTATAAAAACTTTTTGAAGGTTTTAGATAATAGAATATGGAAAATCATACCATCTAATATATTATTACTAAAGTTATTTTCTTATTTTTACTTGAGACATGATATACTTAAAAGGATCGGATAAGTAAAATAGTTTCTTCTAGTGATGAGTGGTGTTGGTATTTTTGTGTGTGAATGGAATGGCACGTGAGAAATTTTTGATTATGTAATTGGTTCATGATTATAGATTTTCTTAGGAGTATTTATAAAGGAAGTAACCAATATTACTTCATGTGAGATACATAAACATTTTTCATGGGGTTTACAACCAATTGATTTGGTTTGATCCCAGGATCATTGGGATAATGTAGTGTTTTTATTAAACTGGAACACAAGTGTTTCCTGGTTGTGAGTATAGTCACTGACTAGAAAACGTATCCATCAGGACTTTGGTGTTGTAGTGAAGGGTAATTGATATAAATGGACAATAGAAGTATGGATAAGGTATATCCAACGGTGGAGATAAAAATATCAAATTCTTATGGAAATTATTATTATTACACCTACCTTTGGAATAATGTGATAGAATAATACAACAGCGATTGATTTGGGATGAATCAAGGTGTTTTCTATGTATATTTTATAAATTGTCTCTATTGGTATCTATTTCTTTGTTAAAATTCCTAATTGGATATTTTAAAATGATTCAAATGTTTTGAAATGTTTCTTAGAGGGATGTCGATCATTTTAAATGATTAAGATTGTTGGGTCATGAAGTTGTCTTGAATGCTTTACAAAAAGGAATTGTGGTTTTGTGAAATAGTGTTTGGAACTGATTGATTTATTTTAAAAAGGTTTTGTTATTTTAAAGAGTAATTTGTGTAAATGGTTTGTTTTTAAATGAGATTTCAGGTGTGATTTTTTAAATAGTTTTCGAAGGAAATTTAAACTGTAATTTTTTCATAATATTTTAAGTTTAGATTTTTATATAATAAGGAAAACAATTACATTATATCAATATTTTGTGTATTTATTTTGTTAAATAATAATATCACTGAATCAAATAGGATGGATATGAATACATAATGGATGGATGAAAATCGTTTGACAAGAGAGTATGATGATGGAGTGAAATAGTTAATCATGTTTTCAAAATATCATGCATATAACCCTTCTCAAATCTTTTTTCCATGTTTACATTGTTGTTATTCAAGAAATGTTATTTCAGATGACTTGGAAGAACACTTAATCTATCACAAAATAGATCGAAGTTATAAATCTTAGAATAAACATAGGTAAAAATAGAATATAGCTAGTAGATGGGATAATAGTGTGTTTTATGGATCATCTGATATGATTAATAGTGTGTATAATGAAGAAGACCATATCAAGGATGTGATTATAGATATGATCGATGATGAAGATCATATTGATGAAATTACAAGTACAATTGACTATGAACTTTGTTATTTTCAAAAACGTTTGAGCAGTTAAAGAGTTGTGCAAAGATGCCTTTGTATAGTGGTTGCACTAAATATAAAGCATTGTCAGCCGTACTAAAGCTGTATAATTTAAAATAATGCAATGGATGAGTGACTCCAGTTTTAAAGAATTACTTGCTCTCTTAAATGACATGCTCCCAGAAGAGAATGATCTCTTGATCCAAACATATGAGGATAAACAAATGCTATGTTCGATGGGTATGGTCTCTAAATGAATAAATGTCTTCTGGAATAACTCTATACAATTTCACAAGGACCGTAAATCACATAGTGAATTCCAAAATTATGGTGCTTCTTGGTACAAGAAAGATGAATATGGTCCTATGAATTTTGTATAGTACTTTACAATCATTCTACGGTTTAAGAACCTATATGGAAGTGAAGATACCGCATTCCAATTGAAATGAAACATAGACAGAAGAAATAAATATGGGAAACTATATCACCCGGTAGACTCTCCTCAGTGGAAGATAATTCATCATGAGTATCCTGATTTTGGAAACGATCCAAGAAACCTATATCTTGTGTTGTCTACATATGGAGTGAATCCTTTTGATTTTCAAAGAAGCACTCATAGTACATGGCTGGTCATGTTGGTAAATAATTACTTGACACCATGGTTATGCAAGAAATGAAAACACATCATGATATCTATTGTTATATAAAGACCAAAACAAATTGGTAATGATATTGTCATTTATTTGGATTCATTGATCGAGGATTTGAAATTATTGTGGGATTCAGGTGTTACATTGTATGATTCATAAAGAAATGAATATTTCACATTGAGATACATGTTGTACAGGATAATAAATGACTTTCCTGCATATGTAAATTTTTCAGGATATAGAATTAAAGGCATTCATGGGTGCCCCATCTGTGAAAAAATTACATAGTCAATTAGATGAAGCATTCATCTAACACTGTGTTTCTTGGACATCACATATTTCTACCCCAATTACATAAGTATTAATCTTGGAGGAAATCATTCGATGGAAGCTCAGAAGAATGTACATCACTGTCTCCACTAAAAGGTGATCAACTATTTCAGAAAGAAAAATATGTGGAAACTTCTTTTGGTAAACCATTTTAGAAAAACCTTATGAAAACAAGTTGTAAGAAGAGATCGGTTTTTTTTAATTAACATACTAGAATTGTTTGTACATCATACACTTTCTTGATGTTTATCCTATTGAAAAAAATATATGGGATAATGTCATCAACACTTTGCTAAATGCACCTAGAAAACAAAGGATGGAATTAAGTCTAGGTTGGACATGGTTGACTTGGGAATATGAGAAGAGCTAGCACCATTGAAGATTGAAAATGAAATTTTCTTACTCCAGCTTCTTACACTCTTTCTAGGCAGGAGAGATATCAATTTTTCAACTTCTTGAATGATGTAAAGGTTCCACAGGGGTATTCATAAAATATAAATAAAATTTTTCCAATTACTGATTTAAAGTTAAAGGGTCTAAAATCACATGAATTCCACATTTTGATGCAAGATATAATTCTTATAGCTTTACATTTCATTTTTTCCAAGAATGTATTTAATATTTTAATGAATCATTGTTTATTCTTAAAAGATATGTGCAGAAAAGTTATAAACCTGATGAAATTGAAAAGTATGGAACGATAAATTTCCATCGTATTATGTGAATTGGAAATGTTCTTCCTTCTAACATTATTTGATATGATGGTTCATTTTATGTTTTACTTGGTGAGAGAGATTTGACTATGTGGTCTTATACACAATAGATGGATGTAACCCATTGAATGGAATATGAATATTTCAAAAAGGTATGTCAAAAATAGAAGTTAGCCAAAGGGTTGTATTATAAAGTGATATATTGGTGACGAAGCCCTTGAATTCTATACGAAATATATGTCTGGTGTGCAAAGCATTGGTCTACCAAAATCTCATCACACTGGGCAGCTTCCGGGTGAAGGAATTTCTAGAAGAGAGGTTGTCACAATCAATATTATAGATCAAGAGTAGTCTCACCTTTACATTTTTCATAATAATTTTGAGGTTGAACCACATGTTGAAACCCAAAAATAAATTCTTAGGAATTTGAATCCATCAAGGGCTGAAAATGGATATCAAATGCACATAATATATAGTTTATTGGATGGTTTCTGGACCATATATTTAAGGAGTCAGATGAAAATCTAGACTTAATTTCAGAACGACTTCGATGGATAGCAGGAGGAAAAAATGTGTATGTATTATCTTATAATGCTTATGTAATTAATGGTTATGCATTCTATATTAATAAACATGATGAAGACAGTACCATGAAGAATAGTGGAGTTACACTTGTGGATAAAGCGTTGCCTGTTTTGGGTGCTAAGGACATAAATCTAATTTATGGGAATA
Organism: Viscum album; assembly: GCA_963277665.1. Lineage (NCBI taxonomy): Eukaryota > Viridiplantae > Streptophyta > Magnoliopsida > Santalales > Viscaceae > Viscum > Viscum album. The sequence goes on along the minus strand of OY728130.1, from coordinate 617,497,988 downwards.
TTTCATACTTGTGGTAGTTGGATTATACGAATATCCAAGAGTCAATTTTTCAATGCAAGAGGGTTGATAATAGGAGTGCAATTAAAATAGATTATTTGAGATTCATGAAAGTTGATTTCAGTAAGTAAGGGTATAAAGAAGAACCATTTATAATCAAATCATAGGAAGTACATGTATTTTATGTTACAGATCCCACAAACCGAAAGTGGTCAATTTTTCAGTTATCAACCAAAACCACTAAAAGGTTACATAAAAATTCAATAGAGGATAAACCTTTCATGGGGATGTCGTGATCATTTCACAGCGGTACCAATGTAGACGGTGTTTTGTATGTTATAGGGGACCACAATGGAGGGATTTGGATCATTGATAGAGGGGTCAAATCCCATCATCCTTTAAAAAAAGGGAGTTCAATAATCAGGATGTATTTTTTTTGTAATACACATCATGTTACCTTATGTTATTATTTGTTCGATGCTGCTTTTATGTAATCTAAGTTAAATTTTAAACAACTTCGGTGGATAATGAATTATGCACATGATAATTCTCCCAATACAAAGGCCCAACAGTTCTCTTAAACTGCTGCTTCTTAAAGTTCATAGGAACAACAGGTCTCTCAACCTATTATTTCTCACAGTGCAGAGGACCAATAGGTTTCTCAACCTGCTAATCTTAGTGCAGAGGTACAACCGACATCTACACATGTCGATGCTAGAACTCCGGAGGAACATATTAATAATGTTGAAACTGAAGAAATGGTAGGAAATGAAACACTGGAAGCTCATAAAATAGGAGTTTCATAGTATGACGGTGTTAGAAAAAATCCTTAAGGAAAATGTGAAAGGCATAAAATATGAGGTCGGATGGAATAATTGGGGCTAACATGTTAACCCCAATAAGTCTATGTTCTATATTTACATTGGAATCGTCACTCAAAAACATGTGATGATTGATGTATAGTCATAGAACAATGTTTTCACAAGGCTTAAGACACTGATGTGGGGATATATTAATATTATGATATAATTTCTTTAATTTACAAAAAAATAAAACAATGAAGCATCGACTTACTCTTCATTATCCATTGTAGAGTGCATTTATAGTGGATGAATTGCACAAGGTCTATTTATTAAGGGTTTCTGGAGGATTCACAAAATATTTCACACAGTTTTAACAAGATGTTATCTTAAAGATATTGAAGGTAAAATAAACCCACACCCACCTCCTTTTTATGCACACCTGAAAACCCAAGGAGCATGGGATGCATTTTCTAGTAATTATTGGGAGCAGTCTTTTCAGGTACATTATGTTTGGTAATACATTGTTTCATGATATGTGTATTCATCACTTTGATTTATAGTTTTCTATTTATGAAATAGCAACTGAGTTATTAAAATAAGTAACAAGAAGCAAAACCAGCGTACCCCTACTGTAAAGAAAGAAGAGGGCACGCTTCACTTGAAAAAAAATTGGAACGTATTTTAAATCTACTTTAATACTTTTATGTGACAAAAAATAACACCATTACTGTGTTCCTATGTTTATATTAATATTGATGAATCTAAATCCAAAGTCACTTCCATCCCACACCATGTTCTATGGAAGGAGGCATGTGTAAATGAATATGGGATACTAATGGATGAAAACACAAAAAAATTGTGGGAAACTTGTTTAAGTATGAAATAATAATAAAAATTTCTTTAAATATATATTACATAACAATGATTACTTATTTTACTATATTTTTAATCTAACATAGTCATAGAAATCAACAACATTCAAACTGAATGTAGACATACTTTCTATGGCCTTGAAACAGGCAGAAAAGTATGGTTGAGTCAGAGGTGCGGGTTTTGGGGTTACACCCTGAACATTTTTTGTGAAAAAAACAAGAGGATCAAATTAAATAAATCAAAATGATTAGAGAAATAATATCTATCCTTTAAGAACATATTCAATTATAGAGAGAGTTTATGGAAAATTTAATGGGGGGGAAGAGAAGAAATAACTCAAGAACAACTAGTGCATGAAGATCCCACCCCAGCCCCACTAGGTTTGAGTTGAGCCATTCCCCTCAAAAACATATCATAACTGAGGTAATAAATGTTATCATAATTGTTTCTGTGAATTTTCAATCAGATAGACACTGATACATTTCCTGTACTAATATTTTATAGGGTGAAAATGACTATGATTTCTATCTATCAATACCCACCAATCACCTTGTAGTGAGGGCTATGGTGTTCAATATCTAGAACGCCATGCTACACAATAGACCACTCCCAACAAGTCATGTAAAAGTGTTGATTAACATAGCCCATGAACCGAGCGTCGAGATACCTATTCCAATTGATAATGAAGATATTAATTAGGTTGAATAATCTCTTGGAACATTCATCACATGGCCTTCACATCCTGAAAAAAAATGTCGATATGGAGGTATTCATTACCAATTTATATTTCAAGATAATACTTTAACATTTAATGAAAAAAGGTTTGAACTAATGAATTTTATTACCGACAAACATAGGGAAGGGGGAGAAAAAAAATAATGGCTCAAAACCATCTAAGGGATCAACCAACCAATCAAAACGATCTTCCAAAAGCACCTTAAACTCTCTCATTCTATATCCACATTTATTATCATTGTATGGTCATGTGAATGCAAAGTTGAAAGATGTTGGTACACACACAATTATTTTTGATGAAAATATGTACATAGGGGAAGATCTATATATCATTAGTGTTGAAAATGTAAGTGAAATCTTGAAGTATGATTGGCTATGCGGGTCAGCTATAAATGTATACACAAGGTATGTTTTCAGGATTTGATTTTCCAAAAGCGGATATACTATGATAATTAGGACTATATACATTTCATTTTTTTCAATGGTGTATATATGAAAAACAATTGAAGAGACTTCCCTATGAAAAAAAAATTGGACTCATTAGTCCTCATGTCACCTCTACAAAACAAAAAAATATATAATCCAAGAAAGTGGGTGAAATAGTGGCAGGCCTACTCAAATATTTTAACATTAAAAATATGTATGATATACTCTTTTTAATACCAAAGATGTAGGATTAAAACTCTACAATTTAATCATATCAAAAATATTTTAATTTCTTTCGTTAATTATTCATTTTTTTTATTTTTAGGCATAATTGGATACTCATTGCGGTCAATTTGGATACTCCAAAGATTTATTTCTTGGATTCAATGCATGTATATCCAACAAATTGAGAACACATGATAGCGTATTTCAATTTTTAATACACTACATCCAACATTTTAGAACTAAACATCTAGTTATATAATTTATATTATCTTTTAATGAGGATTCTGTTATGATAGGGTGGTGCATGAATATCGTCTACATAATGGAATGAGGCCAGGGGAAAAAGACAAGAAACATCACAAGTACTATGACTGGATACAAATCAGGCTATATATAATAGGATTTCACTATCCAAACATATATTAAAAAATTAATTATTTTTCTCAATATTTCTGCAATGAAAGAAACAAAAAAAACGATAAAGATTTTGGTTATTAATTTTGTAAATTTATGAAAGATATCGTATTCCATGACCAAACCAGCGTCCCTGAAGAGGTATTTTTGAAAGTAATTACTATTTCCTTTAAAATATTTATCAATCCTTTGTGTATTTAAATTTTTTCAATACTACCGTGATTTTAAAAAAGGCTCATATTCACAATATGAGATAGATTTGTTTAAAAATGAATGGGAAGCAAACATTTTGGAAGAATTTACAGAAATAGCTTGAATATGTGATCTGTATTACTCAAAGTGTCTATTTTTATTTAAAATTGTTAGTATTTTTAGTAAAAATAAAAAGTGCCACACTAAAAACATAGCAAACACATTTAAATTGTTTTAATACTTTAGTAAAATGATCCATAAGTTAGTTTTGACGTTTAGGAATAAACCTCACCTAAATCTGATATATGGTGTGATCGTTATGACTTTAAATGTGTGTATTTATAATAAATTAAAAATAAATTTTTCAAAAAGAACAAATTACATGATGAAAATATTGAAAACTCGTAAGATTATTTTGATACTTTAGAACAACGATCGATTAGTCACTTGTGACATGCAATAATCAACCACACCACAATCTAAAAAATAGTGTGAATGATATGACTAAAAGTGTCTGTTGTCAGTTTAAAATTTTAATTTTAGCTCAAAACGCGTCACTCACTAAAAAACAAGAAAACTTGCTCCAATTGTCTTCATAATTTAGGAAAAAATTTTATAAGTTCTTTGTGATGTGTATTGTAACGCTCTGACCCTAGTTACCCAGAGTCGGTGCATTATTACATAACATTGGCATGATCACAAGGAAATCATGTCTCGAAAGACCGATCAGTTTAGTATTATTGGAAACAATATTCATAAATAAGTTCAACTTTACATCTTGAAGAGAAATACAACACAAATATATTTCATTAGAAACATCCAAGCCACCTAGATTATGCCCGCAGGTCACTCATATCTAACTTCTTCATATCCTGGGAAAATGAAACATAAGAAAGGGGTGAGCTCAAACACTCAGTAAGGGTAAGTAATACAGTGTAAAATGACATAAATATTAAGTATGGTAAATAATTGAAACCACATGCCTTTACTAATAATAAACAACAATAATTTTATGGACAGAATATGATCTGAGTAAATAATTCCATAATAAAACATAATAATGGGTATTCTACTAGTCCAATGACCACATGAACCATCAATATTATTTCCATAATGAGGGAATGTATAATTCCAGACATTCTGAAAAAAAATTTCAAGTCCTCAGCCAAGAATTCTAAAAATGATTAAGGCCTCGGCCAAAACCATAAATCAAATTGGAAAAGGGCCTCGGCCAATTCCACATATAGTTGTCTCATGATACCTATCGATGCATCGAGGAGCTATAGTGGGCTCCACCTGTAACTTACTAAGTCCAATACCTTCCTCATATAAAAAGGTTGAAATATAACATAAACATTCATATTAAAACTAGCATACGAAATGTCAATACATTAACCATAAACCATGAATGGTATAAAAATAGAACATCCACAGGAAAACATATCATAACTCATTTAATACAATATGGAATATTGTATTATAATAAATCAACCTCAATCAAAAATAATATCCAGTAAAGGATGCTGACATAGTTGAAAATGATGAGTAAAAATTTTTGAGAGAAATATCCTTTTTGTAAAAACATTTAAAATTAAAACATTTATAAAGGAATTAATTTAAAAGAGATTTTCGAATCAAAGATTCACATACCACTTTGAAACTTTTGAAAATAATTATCATTTCAAATAATTCATGTCCATATAAATAAATCCTTAAAATAATTTTAAAAACATAGACATTAATTAAAAATATTTAGAAAGATAAATCTTTAAAACATTTAAAATTATGATCTTGATAAAGATTACCTTTCACAAATCCTTAAGATATTCATTTTGAAATCATTTATATGAAAAATTTACATGGATGACAAAAATGTCCCAGTAAATACTTACACATAATCAATCTCGGATAATAATGAGATTGAGGAGTTAACCCTTACCAATTTGGTAACTTACAAAAAATACACCCCATGATAAAGGTATAATACAATTAATATGTAAATACACATAAATTAAAGTGTATTACACAAATAATACAATCATGGGATGTACATACACCACACAAGAGGTAATAGTGGCAATATGGAATAAATCTCATGGGAATTAGGAGTGAGATGAAAACCCCTTACCTTGTGATTTTCTTTGGTCGAGGGTAGGATAACCTCGTGTTTAATATTTAAATCATTGTTATTAAATTATATAAGAATAATATAAATATGATATCATATATGATCTTTTAATATTGCTTTGTTTATAATATTTTAGTATTATCGTCGTTTCAGGTGTTAACTGGTTTGTTTTCCTTTATATGCTTTGTTATGTAAGCCGTGTTTGTTATGGATATATTGTATCTTATTTATATATAGAATGATATAAAGTCCATAAACATTACTTTTAATCATCAAATTATAATTATTATTGAATGGATATGATTGGGAAATGAATCTCATCGTGTTCGTGGAGAGGGTAATCTGTATGTACGCACGAACGCGACTTCTATTTCATTTTTCATTTTAAAATGAATAAAAACCAAATGATACATAGGTATATTATTATTCCAGTATAATATAATATCATATATATGTTAATTAAGTTCATTAACACCATTATTTATACATTTAATGTATGGTTTGAATGATTCATATCACTTTGAGGGGGCGGTAGTTTGCACTTCCTCAAATGAAATTATTGTGTATATATTTATATATACAACATGAAACGAATAATGGTATGATATAAAATGGAATTAAATAAGATTATATATAAAATAAATATCATTAATATCATATTTAATTACATTTCCATCATAATGGCCACCATGAGAGGTGGTAGGAGATAAATGAACAATCATCATTTCGTGAGGCGTTTGGTTGCCATCCACTGAAACATTATGTTCTTCACCCATTAGATGGAGGTGTGTGTAAGTGTAGTTCGAATACTTATCATAAAAACATCCTATTATATTGAGTATACTGTTATTGTTACAAAAGAAAATAATAATAATATTTTAGGGGTTGGAGAAGTAAAATAAAAGAAAAGAAGCTAAGAGAAATCGTTACATTTAATTTTGGTAACTCCCTTTAGTTTGAACCAAAAATGACTCTTGAAGTTCCTTATGCCTAAGGTAAGGCTTCTATAATGAGGATAGGTATATATTGAGCTTAAGTGTTCATATTTTGGATGAGCCAAAAGGCTTGAGATATGTGAGAAATTGGTTAGAAGTTGTGTCCTTTTATAAGGGGGAGGAGGGGCTCTTTCAGAAAAACTTAAAGTATTATTTTTATAATAAAATAATATTAGGTTTATAGTGGCTCCAAAGTGGATTAGTCAAAGTATAAGGTTATTATGGGTATAAATAATTTCAGAAAATAGATTTTAGACAGTTTTGGTTCACTATATTAACCTTATCTTTCAGTTTTAACTCTTAGTTAATTAGTTTAACATTTACCAAGTCACTCTGTATTTTTATATTATATAGTAAATAAACATACTATATACTTTTAAGAGACCCCCAATTGGTCCATTAATTATGAAACTATCATTATATAATTCCTTTGGCGGAACCGTAGATTTTTAGAAATAGAATATGAATTAATAATATAATATATTTTTTAAAAACTCTTTTATGTCAATTTTGACACTATTTAATAATTGGTTTTTGTTAAAGTATTAAAAACTTTATTAATTAGAAAACAACTCATTTAAGAAATCCTATCATGTCATATTAACCAATAAAATTCATGTATTTCCTCAAAACATTCAAATTATATTTATTTTAACATTTACAATACCAATTATTTGATTCTTTCATTAATAAGGAAAGTACTGCATCATTATTGTGTCATAAATAAATTTAATTATTAAATGTCTAAAAATTATAAATAAAATTCCATTATGTAGGAATTCGTTTTATATTTCTAATGAATATTTATAGTCTAAAATCCAAAATATATAACCCTATGTAAAAATTGTTTTTCTAAAAGATATATGCTTTTGTCATTTTTGTATTTACTTTAACTTAATTAATATATAGTGTCATTATCACTTACAAGTGGCTCCATGGGGTCCCAAAATTGACCCAAAGATGCCCATGGTCGGAAATTTATGAACCAATAGGGTTAAGACATGTTTTAGGGTAATTTAGTATTATTATAATATTATGTTTTACCCTTATTTACCGGATTTACCATTTAACCATGGTAAAGAAAATATTTACCGAAATAATTATTCAAAATGTCTAAAAGTAAAAGTTACCTATTTAAAAAATTTGGACCTCCTGATTATAAATATGGAATAAATTTTTCTAAATTCAAAACACAGAAGTGGCAAAATTTAATTTAAAATTAATTCTCGTTGTCGAAACAAAAAGCGTGTTTTTAACAAATAATAACTATCAAAAGACTGACACTTTCTTATGTCCAGTTTAAATATGATATTATGTACAATGAAAAAAATTGGATTAAATGGTAAAATTATAATATAATTATACTTTAAAATCACTCAAATTCTTAATTTATCACAATTAACTATTTCGATTAAAAAAGTTGTTTTTAATTAAAATTTTGTAATTTTCACTATTCGTCAAAATATGAAAGTTATCAGAAAAGTACCAAAATTTTACCCTAAGCTAATTTCAATATTATGAATCCAAAAATGAATCCTATTTTACCAAATTCAAAACATAAAAGTTTCATTTATTAGTTTAAAATTAATTTCCGCTGTCAAAACCAAAAGGCATATTTTTGAGAAATAATTACTGTCAAAAGTTTGACACTTGTTTATGTCAAATTTCAAAGTGAAATTACTTACAATGAACATCATTGGATTAAATGGTAAAAATATAATATATTTATACTTCCAAACCATTAAAATGTATAATTTAAAAATATAAATTATTTTTATTTAAAAAGTTGTTTGCAGTTAAAATATAGTATTTTTCACTATTCACACAAATATGAATGTTATCAAAAAAACACCAAAACTTTATCGAAACTAAATTATTTTGTCCCGATTATAAAGAAGAAGTTTATTTTGTAAAATTAAATATATAAAAGTTTCAAATATTGGATTTAAAAAGGCTTCTCCATTAAAAGGTGGTAAAATTGCATTTTTTGAAAAATATTTCTTTTATCTAAAAAAATGTATTTGTTCTTAAATTATGTCTAAGATACTCATTATATGGATTCTAAAAATATAAGGATTATATATAGTTCAATATTCAGTTAATACTATTCATAACCGCTTTTGAACGGCTTGTTTGGTAAGTCGTGGTGTGCTAGAACTCGGTGTTGCGTGTAGTGCAAGTTATTGAATTACTTTGAAGAAATAGCATACAATGAAATATTGGGGTGTTACATTCTTCCCCACTTCAATAAATTTCTTCCTCTCAATTTGAAATTATTTTTCAAAAATAAATGGTTGAAAATATAAAATACCTTTGGGAAAACCCACATCGGAAATTAGGTTAATACAATTTAGTCTTAACAAGAGGAAAAGTGAAATATAAGGGTCACCACCAAATTATGATCTTGATTAGGAGAACATTGATGGAAATTAGAGACATATAATTGGAGGAAAAACATAAATATTTATTGTTAGTGATTGAGGTAATCAATCAAAAAAAAGTGTAAAATTGAGGGCCTTAAATTCATCAATCTATGATGATTTAAAATACCATCGGTTCAACAAAACATATGGTATTAGGATAACACATATTTTGTTTTAAGATCCCTTCACTAAAGTATAAGAATTAATTTATTCAAAGAATAAGAGAAGAAGAAAAATATATACTTGATAAGTAGAGTCCCATCCTTTAACTAATTTCTACCACAAACTCATCTTTCACTCTAAAAGATAATAGAACTTAAAAATAATATTCTATTTATCCTATTTGTATAGGGTTAAAAAAATGAATTTATCATTCATCTACCATGATTTTTTAAAAAATACCACATTATTCAATCCAGGACATCACGTGGGCCAGTGGTCGGTGATACACCCTTGTTGCCCTTTGGTTGCGGGTTCAAGTCCCACGGCCTTGCCGGACACGACGGATTTTCGCCCAACCTCTGGGTTATCCTTTTATGGAAATCCAAAAATAATCTAAAACTAGAATTATCCAAAATACTTCTATCAAAACTCACACTCCAAAATTTATAAGGAAGGTAAACACAATGAAGATCTTTTTTTCGCGTAATAACATGTGAACACCTTCATCATGTATTCTTTTAAAACACTACAACATCCTGAATTACCATAAAACCTTATTGATTACATTCATGATCCCTTATTCCTTATAGAACACTGGATATACTCCTTCTATCCAAAAATGTTGTAAACTACAACAATGATGGAATATAAAAATCATTAATCAGTTTCAAGGTAATCAAGAATATCCAATATAATTAATGCAAATCAATCATGTATTATTCCAAAATCACTACCTCAGTATCAGAACCATATTATGGTCTATCTTTCTCTCAACCATATATTTTCCAAAAAGTTAACCTGTTATTGAGTCACTTTTCTTGGTTCCACACAATCTCAAGTCCTTAATGAAATAGTACTGCAGTATAATCCTTATATAGTCCGTAATTATTATAACCAGTACATCATTGTTACAACACTCAAATGACATAATTTTTTAATCACAACATAATAACTCTAATCATTCCTCTTCATCTGTGGTATTATCATAACTTGATTATTATTCAATAGAATCATTTGGGGAATACTCTAATGATTTTGACATTGGTTTGTGTACTGTCCCAACTCCTTGCAGATGAAGCATTGTATATTTGAAACCTTTTTCTTACCCTTGCAATCACATACTTGGTGTACTTTTTCACCACACTTATAACAAACTCCCATTCCCTTTTAGGAAAGTTCCAGGGTGTTTCTTCCCACAGTTATCACATATGGAAAAATTCTTCTTTTCCCTCTTCCCTTTATCCGTATTTCTCTCTTCCATCCTTTTATTCTCTTTCTTTCCTTAAAATACATAGGACTCAGAGAATTTTTTACTTATCTTATTAACACATGATATTATTTCTTTATATGTTGAGAATACATGGGAGACTATTTACCTTCTAAATTTTGGCTTAATACCATGAAATATATGATCCTTCTTACTCTTTGGATCATATGTATTGTTGGAGATCACATTCCTTCTACTATGTGTCATTTCTATACAATGGCATAAACTAGGTCAGTTTATGAATTGCAATGAATAATTCCAAACTTGTAAAATACCTAACGTAAATTGAACAGTTTGTGGATATAATCCATAATCATACATATGTTTTCATTGAGAAAGTATATACTAATAAACCCTTCATAGGATTTGTAATGAAAATGAGAATTATCCTAAGCATATCCCCCGGGAGTGTCGTAACCAAGAGTGCAATAAGGCCCGTTGTTGTGCACCAATTCTCATTCGATTCTAGCTCAAAGCGGTGTTTTCAGGTTTTACCTTAGGTAAATCTATGCCAGAGCCGCCTCTACCTGCTCATATCCAGATAGGGATGTATTTCTCGAAAAATTAGAAAATCTCTACAATACCATAATTCTAGGAAGTTCTTCTATACTAATCCTCAAAGTCCATCTAAGGTCTATGTGCTCTAATTAGAGTTTATCTAAATATAGCTTCCATGGTTTGTACTAAACTTCCTCTGATACCAACTGTAATGCCCTGACCCTAGTTACCCAGATTCGGTGCATTATTACATAACATTGGCATCATCACAAGGAAATCATGTCTCAAAAGACCGATTAGTTTAGTATTATTGGAAACAAGATTCATACATAAGTTCAACTTTACATCTTGAAGAGAAATACAACACAAATATATTTCATTAGAAACATCCAAGACTCCTTGATTATGCATGTAAGTCACTCATAACTAACTTCTTCATATCCTGGGAAAATGAAACATAAGAAAGGGGTGAGCTCAAACGCTCAGTAAGGGTAAGTAATACAACGGAAAATGACATAAATATTAAGCATGGTAAATAATTGAAACCACATGCCTTTACCAATAATAAACAAGAATAATTTTATGGAAAGAATATGAGCAGAGTAAATAATTCCATAATAAAACATAATCATGGGTATTGTACTAGTCGAATGACCACATGAACCATCAATATTATTTCCATAATAAGGGAATGTATAATGTCAGACATTCTCAAAAATTTTGTCAAGGCCTCAGGCAAGACGCCCAAAAAAGATTAAGGCCTCGGCCAAAACCATAAATCAAATTGGGAAAGGGCCTCATCCAATTCCATATCTAGTTGTCTCATGAGACCTACCGATGCATCGAGGAGCTGTAGCGGGCTTCACCCATCACTTACTAAGTCCAATACATTCCCCATATAAAAAGGTTGAAATATAACATAAAAATTCGTATTAAAACTAGCATATGAAATTTCAATACATTAACCATAAACCATGAATGGTATAAAAATAGAACATCCACAGTCAAACATATCATAAATCATTCAATACAATATGGAATATTGTATTATAATAAATCAACCTCAATCAAAAATAATATCCCATAAAGGATGATGACATAGTTGAAAATGATGAGTAAAACTTTTTGAGAGAAATATACTTTTTGTAAAAATTTATAAAGGAAGTAATTTAAAAGATATTTTCAAATCAAATTGTCCCATACCACTTTGAAACTTTTGAAAATAATTATCATTTCAAAACATTCATGTCCATATAAATAAATCCTTAAAATTATTTTAATAACATGGACATTAATTAAAAATATTTAGAAAGATAAATATTTAAAACATTTAAAATTATGATATTGATAAATAATACCTTTCAAAAATCCTTAAAATATTCATTTTGAAATCATTTATATGAAAAATTTACATGGATGATAAAAATGTCCCAGTAAATACTTCCACATAATCAATCTCAGATAATAATGAGATTGAGGAATTAACCATTACCAATTTGGTAACTTACAAAACATACACCCCATGAAAGAGGTATCATACAATTAATATGTAAATACACATAAATTAAAGTGTATTACACAATGAATAAAATTATGGTTAGTACACACACCACACAAAAGGTAATAGTGGCAATGTGGAATAAATCTCACGGGAATTAGGAGTGAGATGAAAACCCCTTACCTTGTACGTTTCCTTGGTCGACGGTAGGTTAACCTCTTATATAATAGTTAAATAATTGTTATTAAATTATAAAATAATAATATAAATATGATATCATATATGGTCTTTTAATATTTCTTTTTTAATAATATTTTAGTATTATCGTCGTTTCAGGTGTTAACTGATTCATTTTCCTTTATATGCTTTGTTACGTAAGCCGTTTTTTGTTATGGATAGGTTGTACCTTATTCATATCCATAATGATATCAAGTAATTAAACATTACTTTTAATCATCAAATGAGAATTATTCTTGAATGGATATGATGGGGAAATGAATCTCATCGTGTTCTTGGAAACGGTAATTTGTACGTACGCATGAATGCTACTTCTATTTCATTTTTCATTTTAAAAGGACTCAAAACCAAATGATACATAAGTATATTATTATTCCAGTATAATATAATATCTTATATATGTTACTTAAGTTCATTAACACCATCCTTTATACATTCCATGTATGGTATGAATGAGTCATATCACTTTGAGGGGGCGGTAGTCTGCACTTCCTCAAATGAAATTATCGTATTTATATATATATACAACATGAAACAAATAATGATATGATACAAAATGGAATTACAGAAGCTTATATATAAAATAAATGTCATTAATATCATATTTAATTATATTTCCATCATAATGGACACCATGAGAGGTGGTAGGAGATAAATGAACAATCATCGTTTTGTGATGCGTTTGGTTTCCATCCACCGAAACATTATGTTCTTCACCCATTTGATGGAGGTGTGTGTAAGTGTAGTTTGAATACATATCATAAAAATATCCTATTATATTTATTTACTGGTGTTGTTAAAAATTAAAAGAATAATAAGAGTTTAGGGGTTGTAGAAGTAAAATAAAAGAAAAGAAGCTAAGAGAAATCGTTACCTTTAATTTGGGTAACTCCCTTTGGTTTGAACCAAAAAGGACTCCTGAAGTTCCTTATTCCTTGGTTAAGGCTTCTAGTAGTAGGATAGTTATATAGGGAGCTTAATTAGGCAGAGTTTGAACGAGCCAAAAGTCTTGAGAGGTGTGAGGAATTGGTTAGAAGTGGTGTCCTTTTATAAGGGGGAGGAGGGGATCTTTAAGAAAAACATAAAGTATTATTTTATAATAAAATAATATTCGGTTTCTAATGGCTCCAAAGTGGATTATCCAAAGTATAAGGTGAGGGTAGGTCTAAATTCCTTTTAAAAAATAGATTTTAGACAGGTTTGGTCACTATATTAACCTTATCTTTTAGTTTTAACTCTTAGTTAATTAGTTTGACACTTACCATGTCACTTTGTATTTTTATATTATATAGTAACTAAACTTAATATATACTTCCAATGGACCACCCAAGTGGTCCATTAATGATAAAACTATCATTATATAAGTCCTTTGGCCGAAACTTAGATTTTTAGAAATATAATATGAATTAATAATATAATATTTGTTTTAAAAACTCTTTTATGTCAATTTTGACACGATTTAATAATTGATTTTTTTTAAGTCTTAAAAACGTTATTAAATCAAAAAAAAATTCATTTAAGAAATAATATCATGTCATATTGACCAATAAAATTCATGGATGTCATCAAAACTTTCAAATTATATTTATTTTAACATTTATAATACCAATTATTGGATTCTTGCATTAATAATGAAAATACTACATCATTATTGTGTCATAAATAACTTTAATTATTAAATGTCTAAAAATTATAAATAAAATATCATTTTGTAGAAACTTATTTTATCTTTATAATGAATACATATATTCGAAAATCCAACATATATTACCCTATGTAAAAATTGTTTTTCTAAAAGATATATGCTTATGACATTTTTGTATTTACTTTAACTTAATTAATATAATGTTTCATTATCAATTACAAGTGGCTCCATGGGGTCCCCAAATAGACCCAAATATTTCCATGGCCGGAAATGTATCAACGAATAGGGTTAGGACACGTTTTAGGGTAATTTAGTATTATTATAATATTATTTTTTACCCTTATTTACGGGATTTACTCTTTAACCATGGTAAATAAAATAGTTACCAAAGTAATTATTCAAAATGTCTAAAAATAAAATTTACCTTTTTAAAAAATTTGGACCTCCTGGTTCTAAATATTTAATCCATTTTTCTAAATTCAAAACATAGAAGTGGCAGAAATTAAGTTAAAATTATTTCCTGTTGTCGAAACAAAAAGCGTGTTTTTAACAAATAATAACTATCAAAAGATTGACACTTTCTTATATCCAGTTTAAATATGAAATTATGTCCAATGAAAAAAATTGGATTAAATGGTAAAATTATAATCTAATTATACTTTAAAATCACTCAAATTCATAATTTATCACTATTAATTATTTGGATTAAAAAATTTTTATTTAATTAAAATTTAGTAATTTTCACTATTCATCAAAATATGAAAGTTATCAGAAAAGTACCAAAATTTCACCCTAAGATAATTTCGATATTCTGAATCTAAAAATGAATCATATTTTACCAAATTCAAAACATAAAAATTTAATTTGTTAATTTAAAATTAATTCCCGCTGTCAAAACCAAAAGGCGTATTTTTAAAAA
Source organism: Viscum album (assembly GCA_963277665.1). NCBI lineage: Eukaryota > Viridiplantae > Streptophyta > Magnoliopsida > Santalales > Viscaceae > Viscum > Viscum album. The sequence goes on along the minus strand of OY728130.1, from coordinate 617,482,551 downwards.
TAATAACTATCAAAAGTTTGACACTTGTTTATGTCCAATTTCAAAGTTAAATTACTTACAATGACTATCATTGGATTAAATGGTAAAAATATAATATATTTATACTTCCAAACCATTAAAATATATAATTTAACAATATAAATTATTTTGATTTAAAAAGTTGTTTTTAGTTAAAATATAGTATTTTTCACTATTCACCCAAATATGAAAGTTATCAGAAAAATACCAAAACTTTATCGAAACTAAATTCTTATGTCCTGATTCTAAAGAAGAATTTTATATTGTCAAATTGAATATATAAAAGTTTCAAATATTGGATTTAAAAAAGTCTTCTCCATTAAAAGGTGGTAAAATTTCATTTTTTGAAAAATACTTCTTTTATCGAAAAAAATGTAATTTTTTTTACATTAGGTCTAAGAAACTCATTATATGGATTCTAAAATTATAATTATTATATATATTTCAATATTTAGTTAATACTATTCATAACTGCTTTGGAACGGCTTGTTTGGTAAATCATGGTGTGTTAGAACTCGGTGTTGCGTGTAGTGCAAGTTATTGAATTACTTTGAAGAAATAACGTACTCTGAAATCTTGGGTTGTTACATGTATGAAGTATTCTCATGTCAAACCAGTGCACGATGTGACTGATATGTCTCAAAATTCATGTTTCCAGTTTGAAATATTATTTTAGTAAAAAAACACAACTAACATACTAAAAACTGAGCAAACACATTTGGATTGTTTTGATACTTTAGGGAAAGTATCAATAAGTAAATTTTCTTGTGTAAGAATCAACCACACCTCAATACGACATACATTGGGAATGATATGACTCAAAGTGTCTCTTTTTATTTAAAATAGACCTTGATTTTAGTAAAAGAACAAAACTGGCATACTAAAAACTGAGAAAATGCATTCAGATTGTTTTGATAATTTATGAAAATGGTCCATGAGTCATTTATGATGTGTAGGGATCAACCCCACCTCAATAAAATGTATGATGTGACTGTTATAAATACAAATGTGTCTTTTTATTTAAAATTGAAATTAATTTTAAGTAAAAAAGAACAACCCACATACTGAAAAACAATAAAACACATTCAGATTGTTTTGATACTTTAGGAAAATGATATAGGAGTCATTTTTGACATTTAGGAATCAACCACACATCAATGCAATGCATTGTGTGACTGGTGTGACTAAAATTCTCTGTTATCTATTTAAAATTTACATTTCTGCTCAAAATGTGCCACTCACTAAAAACCAATAAAATGACTTCTAATAGTCTTTATAATTTAAGAAAATGATTCTTAAGTATTTTATGACATGTATGAAGTATTCAGACATCAAATCAATTCACTATTTTACTGTTATGTCTCAAAAATAATGTTTCTGGTTTGAAATGATATTTTAGTAAAAAAACACAACTGACATAATGAAAACTGAGAAAATGAATTTGGGTTATTTTGATACCTTAGAAGAACTATCAATGAGTAATTTGTGACCTATAGTAATCAAACAAACATCAATATGATGAATAATGTGACCGGTATATATCCAAATGTGTTTTTATTTAATATTGACATTAATTTAAGTAAAAAAGAATAAGTGACATATTGAAAACCAGTCAAACACATTCTGATTGTTTTGACACCTTAAGAAAATGATTTATGAGTCATTTTTTATGTATAAGAATCAACCTCACTTCAATCCGACCCATGGTGTGACTAGTATGACTAAAAGTGTATGTTATTAGTTTAAAATTATCATTTTAGCTCAAAACTTTTCACTCACTAAAAACCAATAAAACATCCTCCGATTGTATTCATCATTTAGGAGAGTGATTTCTATATCCTTTGTGACGTGTATAGAGCACTCTCACCTCAAACTGACCTGCGATGCGACCAGTATGACTCAAAATGGGTGTTTCTGGTTTGAAATGATATTTTATTAAAAAAACACAACTGTCATACAAAAAACTAAGAAAACCCATTCCTATTTTTTTATACATTATAACAATGATCCATGAGTCATTTTTAACATATATTAATCAAACCCACCTCAATCCAATGAATTATGTGACTAGTATAAATCTAAATATTTCATTTATATTTTATATTAATTTTAGTAAAAAAATGGGACAAACTCAAAACCAAGAAATCTCAGTCGAATAGTACTGATATTTTAGGAAAATGATCCATAACTCATTTTTGATGTGTAGGAATCAACCCCACCTCAATACAATGCACAGTGTGACCTGTATAACTCCAAATGTGTCTTTTTGATTAAAAATTTAAATTTTACTAATATATTCTATCATATTAATTTTTAATTTATTTCTTTATAGTTTTAATAACATAATATTTGTTTTCATAGATAGGTGGAACCATTTTCTTGAATTGGGATGATTTTTTTCGAAACTAATACCACGGGAGGACATTTTTTAGAGGGTATTACGGATGTCAAAGGATGAAACATTAATTTTTTTAACTATTTTTTGTATAATTTTAAATGTAATTATATAAAATATTTTTTGAAATATATATATCATTGTTTTATAAACCCTTGTGTGCACTTATTTGCTCTTATATGAGTTTCTATGTTCTTGTGTGCACTGTGTAGGTGGTGTGAGTATGTTTTCTATATAGGTGTTGGTGGATGTGTTGTTATATAAACATCACATCACATGTAGGTAGGCCTTTATGAGTGCTATTTAGAGCGCTGATAAAGGCCCCCTTTATCAACGCTTTTTTAGCACTGTTAAAGGGGACCCCTTTATCTTCTTTGAGATTAATAATGCTTTTCTAATGCTATTAAAAGCATTTTCTAGCACTTTTAAAAGAACTATCTAAAGTAGTGCTGGTATCCCCACACATTTTCACTAACGATGTTTTCATTCCTCATAGCATGGAAAATGAGATAAAAAGGGTTTAAACATTGTCATAATAACACTTCAGTATTTATGAGATACAAAAAATTTTTATTTCATCCTGGTTTATGAATATTTTAAATGATAGAATAAGAAAAAAAATTAAATCTTCCAAGTCGGATGATTACCTATTCTTCAATAAACCTCAATTAAATCCCTTCTTAAAGACCCTTATAATGGACTTTTAAGAAGAAAAAAACCAATAATTCGTGTCTATATAATCTTAGAATATATTTTTATTAAATTTTTTCGAGATATATGCATCAAATTTTTGGAAATAAGATAAAGGATGGGTGTCCTTTAATAAGGGAGCGGAGGTGCATTTTTAAAAATTCATGAAATATTATAATATAATATGTGTCTAACTCATGTAAAAAGGTTCCAAATGACATTAATTAAAATATATGGATTATATAGTCTTAATATGATCAACCAATTAACTTATATAGTTTTAGATATTACTGTAAACCTTATCTTTTAGTTTAACCCCTTAGTTAACCAAATTTAACATTAACCGCACTAATGAATTTTTCAATATTAAAGGGTTATAATTTTACTTATAAGGAGAAATTTGGATCATAAATGGACAATGGATGAAATTTCCAACCCTTTATCAACATAATTAGCCTCTATAAATTTTTTTATTATTTTTAAATAATTTAATAAAATAACATTTAACATAAAATATCATTAATGTCATTTTTGACACTATTCATTTAGTTTGAATTTTAAGAAAAGAAGATAGAAATGGATTTAAAATATAAACCTTTTGTACATTACTAATATTTTATATATATATATATAATTCATGGAAAACTATAACTCACTCAAAAAAATATATTTATAGTTTTTAATATCATTTACATAATATTTTTTCTCCTTCGACATGTATTGTGTTAGTGTTGCATAATCATTTAAGATAATTATTTCATAACTAAAAATTAAAAATAAATTATCATGATAATAATTATATATTTAAAATAATATTTTATAACTAAACATAAGTTTTTTTATCAAGTTTACAAAAAATTTAAAATATTAAAAGTAATAAAGTGACACTTTTAATATTATCCTTTGCCTAAAATATTATAAAGGTTGGAATCAAACATAAATTAAAATAACGTAATATTGAATATGTTTGGATGGTTATGAATGAACTATAATCATAAAATTAAATTAAGGTATGTTTTTAATGAATTTTAAGGCTTATCGTATTATTTTTATCCCTAATGAACCCATTTTACATTTACCTTGGTTAATAAAATTTATTATAGTTACTATTCATATTGATTAATAATTAAGTTATATTTATTAAATAATATTAATTATGATGATTAAAAATATATAATTCATTTTATCAAAATCAATTCATATAATTGGTAGAATTTATTTTAAAATTAAACCCATAAAATGTGATAAAAAGTGATCTTCCAAAAAAATGCTTATTTAAGTATAAATTTTTTCTATACCCAATTCAAGTTTAATTTTGATTATAGTAACATTTATTGGTATATTATTAATAAAAATTATCTGATTAAATTTTTAAATTAAACCAAAATATAATGTTAATTTTTAATTACTTGAAAAGATAAGATAGTTTTCAATAAAAATTAGAAATTTTCACTATTCATTGAAAAATTAAACTTTTTAGAAATTTCTCAAAATTTATTCCTAAGTTAATTTTTTATAATGAATTTAAAAATTATATGATATTTATCGAATAAAATTTATAAAAGTTCTAGAAATTAATTATAATATTCTCTCATAAAAAGCAATAAAAAATATTTTTGAAGAAAACATATTTTTAAATCACAAAATGACTTTAAAAAAATTTGACTTCTTGTTTCCTAATAATTATTCAATACATTTTTATTGATTAGAAACTTTATATATTTTATAATTTACTTAATTATATTCATACCCACAAATTTAATGGTTAGGTTATAACTATAACATTTAAATATTAATATGTCATGGTTTATTTAATCTCGGTGTTGTGTATTGTATTTTCTATCAAACATGATGTTCTTTTAAAATCTAGTGATTTTATAATTATGTATAGTATTTTCTAGGAAAATTTTTGGTGGGATGATATGAGGTGTAAAATTAATGATTATGTCTCAATATTCTTGGTTTATAAATATGTAAAGGTTGATAAACAACAACCTAATGGAGTTATGTAACCTCTAATTATTACAATATTGAAATGGGATGATATAATTATGGAAATTTTCACAAAACTTTCAAATGCTCCAATAAATAGTGATTCCATAATGTTAATTATTGATATCCTTACAAAATATGCACATTTCCTTGCTAAAAGTGAAGATTTACCTCTTGAGTGTCTTGTACATCTCTGTATTAATGAAGTCGAAAGACTTTATGGTGAATCTCTCTTAGCTGTATCTGATCATGATCCAGGATCTATATAAAAATTCTAGATAAGTATTCATACGTCCATTGATAACATGATTTGTTTTATTAATTCCGATTAGTCTCAAACTAATGGATATTATGAAAATACTTTTCAAATTTTGGAATACATATTGAGATCGTGCTCACTTGACTTTCAAGGTATGTGGGATTAATATGTACCTTTGGTGCAACTTACCAATAAAAATACTTTCCATTAAAATATTAAAATGTTTTCATATGAAAAATTATATGTAAAGATATTTCATACTCTAAATTTTTGCTAGGAAGTCAATGAAAGGAATCTTGTTGGTCCAGAACATGTTGAGGAGACAACAGTGAAGGTAAAGACTATTCATACCCATATTAAAGAAACTAAAAGTAGGAAAAATATCTATATAGATAACAGAAGGAAATATTATGAATTTAAAGTGGGAGATCATGTTTTATTTAATCAATCTCATTGTAAGGGTGTTATATGATTTGGTAAGAAAAGGAAATTGTGCCCCAGGTATATCGGACCTTTTGAAATTTTGAAAAGAATTATATTTGTGAAGTACCCTTTATAAATTCCAATAAGCCTTTATAAATTACATAATTTCTTCCATATCTCATTGTTAAATATGTATATGTCATACCCAATGCATGTTCTCACCACTAAATAAATAGAATTGTATCCTTATCTATCTTACTATAAAGATCATATTCAGATTCATGACACTAGAGAATATGTGTTGTGGAATTAGAAGGCTCAAATAGTCAGGGTAATTTAGATAAATTAAAAAAAAATATTAAGCAACATGGGAACATGAGGATATTATGAATAAGAACCTTCATTTTTATAGAAATTAATATCCATGAAAATTTCAAGATGAAATTTTTTAAGGAGGGATGAAGGTAACACATGATCTTCAATTATAGTAAGTAAACCTTTTATTTTACTAAAACTATAGTATAATTAAAATTTAAATATTCCGTGGAACTATATTTATAATTTCATAGGATTAATATCAATTTTTAACTTACTATGTCAAAATAATCCTAAAATGGATTTTTTAAATTTTCCCTTAGAAATAAGATTTTATGAATAATTAATTGTGTATTATTTAACTATTCCAAATTTTATTTATAATAATGTTTGATAATATGTATAATTAACTATTTATTTATTATCATTTTGATATAATTATGGAAAAAATCATATAGAGTGAAAATGGATATTTTTTAGAAAATTATTTATAAGCTCATAATGTTTTTACATTTTAATTAATTAAACTAATTCCAAATAATGAATAATTTAAATGAAATTTATATATCATATATCTATATATATTATTTTAAATTCATATAATTATTATTAGTATTCATATAATTAATCTAATATCATCTTGTGCTTAAAAAATGCACTTTCACGAAAAAATGATTTGTTCAGGTTTTACGGGTTAATTTTTAAAAAACTTTCTTCCAATTATAGGAATTGAATTTGATAAAATGGTTAACATATTTTGAATCATTATTTGGGAAAAAAAATAAATTATTTCACTTTCATTCTTTTCATTATTAAAATTTAAAATGGTAAAATTTGGTTACCTCAGTTAAGGGTAAATTTGATTAAAATAGTTAAAAATAAAGGGATAAGGCTTCAAGATAACTCAAAACACTTTATTAAATCTAATTTATTGGTTTTATTTTTAAAATAACATTATAAAAATAAAATATTATTCATTTTTGATCGATTTTTCTTGAGTAATACATTAATATATTTTAATCTTTTCAAAAATTACAATTGTGTCTTCTCCCTCAATTATAAAGGGGAACTTCCTCCCCTCACTTTTTCACACATATTGATCCATTTATCTCAAACAAAACCAAAACTAAATATCTAAAAAACATATTTATCCATGTTATAGAGGTTCTATTCAACCCAAAATACTATCTTTAGGGTCCTTAATATGATATCTAAATGATCTCTTTGAATGTAGACGTAATCATTTTAACCAAACACTTCCATTTTTCTTCTTCTTTTACCACATTCCATTATTTCCCAAACATTAAAATAAAATAATTCAATTATATACCTCATTTAATTATATTTTATTATGTTTATGTCATAATACTTATTCATATACTTCACCATCAAATGGGAAACAAAACAATTGCTCGTGTGTAAGGTGGACTACCACCTCACAAACCGATGTAATTGTTTTCCATAACCATTTCTCATGAATGATACTAATGATGTAACTAATTAATATATATCATATTTATGAAATAATTATGATTTTAAAGATTTAATATATCATCTACTAATTTACCCTTCATCCTGTTAAAAATGATTATATTTCTCATGTGTACGTGTGGAGTATCCCCTCCACAAAATGATGATATTCATTTTTAATGTATTCATTTCATGGATGTTTATAAATACGATTATAATTAATTTGTATTATTTTTTTATCATGATTAAAATTATAGAGATAATATATCCATTGTCAAGACAATAGGACCATAACTTCTTAATCAAAACATACATAAAAAATGATGCAGTTACCAGCCGAAACAAAGATAATAATGAAATATTATTGACAAATGAGTGGTATGATTCCATAATTGGATCATATATGATATTATAGATTTTTTTATAGTTATATTATATAATTTTTATAAATAAATATTTATTTTAAAAGAGTCTAAATAACCTTCAACTAAGTGCAATCATGAGGTAATGGATTTCATCTCAATTTCCACTCTAATGATAAATATTTGGTATTATATACATATTTTCTTGTATGAGGTGTATATACTACCCCTTTGATTTATATATCATGAATATATATTTTTTAATAGTAATTAAAGTTTCAATTAAAGTTTAATATTTCAATAGGATAAACTTTAAAAGTTACCAAAGAGGTAATATTATATTTTTAATCTCATTTTTTGGGATTTCTTATATTTTTTAATAAAGTAATATTATAATCTAAAAACATATATATTATTATCCTATATATATGTAATGAGTTTCCATGTTTTCTTCAAAAGTTTACGTTATTTTTCTATTGAATCAATCAAATAAATGTTTAAATAAAAATTCATTATTATTTCCCTTTTTTGATCTGGTATATTCTTCTTCAATGTCCATAATTTTTAAAAAATATTCTATAAAATCCATTTTTATTTAATCAAATTATTTGTTGAGTAAATTTTACAATATAATTAACTTTTTAAAATTTTTTAAATGAATCTTTATAATGTTTTTTGTAAGTTTTATTTTGTACTTTCTTTACAAAAATTTAAAATTAATGTTTCCTTTTAATGAATACAAAATTAATGGATTTTCCGTCTACTATAATCGTTTTATTCTATTTAGCTTCTTCTTCATGTTTCCCATGATTTTAACAAGAAAATTAGTCAAATAAAACTTATTTTAAATGTTTTTATTGTATTTTTTTATACTCTAAAAAAATTATTTTATTAAAAAACATATTTTTTTTACAAACTGATAATTATCTTTTATCTCTTATTAATTTGGTCTCCATTAACTTTATCTAGAAAAATTCACATTATTTTAATCATATTTCACCGAAAATTACATATCAATTCTATATCCATATTCTTTGTATCATCAATATTCTTATTTCCTAAATTGTATATCATTTATACATATGGTGTTTTTTATGAAAGTTACTTGATTAACTAGGTAAATATTAATATTTTGTATTATTTACACAATAATGATATTTCCTGATAACGAATATCTCTTATAAATTAAATTGATCATATAATATATAATGAATTTATTAGAAATGTAGTTATGGGTTTAGCCCATCTATAGTTATACCCTTGATCCGTTGAGACGTCTCATGAGACAAACATGTTATCTAGCCTTGTTATATAGTATTTTAGTGTATACCTACCTATATTTGAAAATATATTGGAACAAGGCCTTGATCAAGATGTCTAGAATTATGAATTTCCTTTGTTGATAATTTAGTTATTATTATCCATGAGATTATTACATTGATATTATCCATTGATGTATTTTACCATCAAGTTACTGATTCAGTATAATTTTTTTTTCTGTTATTTACCATTACATATTGAGTTTACATTATTTACTCATGATAGCTTCCATTGTACACAACCCTTACTGAGCATTTGGACTCGCCCTTATTTTTTCCTTTCTAAGTGATATTAAGAATTAATATTTGAATGAGTTTAAAGGATGTGGTATATTTTCTTTTATTTTTCTTTGTATGTTATTTCAAATATAATATGGAAATCGTATATAATTTTGGTTCTTTAATACTACTAACCAGGTTTATCCTTGATTATATTATCCTTTGTATCTTTACTAATGTAATAAAGTAGACACTGGATTTTGTTTACTAGAGTCATGTTTATTAGATTTATATTATAAAATCATCTTTTTAATATAATTTTTTCTTTTATATTCTTTTTATCTCTCCCTAATTTTTTATTTTGTGTTTTCTCCCTTTATATGATTCTAATGTCCATGAAACTGTAGAACTAAACTCATTGTTGTTCTAGGGAGGGAGTAGTTTTTCTTAATTTATTGCACATTCATGTTATTTATTTATTATATTTAAAAATTTCAATGGTTGTTAAATTGATTATAGTGACTAGTCGCCCCATTTTCTCTACCATTTAGTAATTATTCCTTGTTATTAATCAGTATTACCTTTATTGTTTAATTCATTCATATGATTCAATATTTCTTGAATAATATTGGTTGGTGAAGAGGTATCCTAAAAAAATTTAAGAATAGTATCGCACCACATTCATTAGCCTTAGTGGGGTTAATAAAAATTAAAACAAGGTGGGTGTGGTGTGACACATTTCATGGAATAGAGTACTAAGATTATTTTTTTATCATTATTATTTCATTTATATAAACACTTTAGAGAAAAAAAATATTCTTCTAATAACTTTTTTATGTTCGTCTATGTGTTTTAATTATTTTTTTCAATTATAAATAAATATATATATATATATATATATATATATATATATCTTATAATTTAAAAAACACCCCATTATATTAGTTTATTATTTATAAGTATATTAGTTATAATATAAATAGTGATAATTGAAAAATAGTGTTATTTGAGTGGATTAGGTGAGAGATCTACTCGAGGTCTTGCACTATGTTTTATACTTTGGAAATTATTAAAATATTGATCAATGATAAAAGATAAATCCCCTCACATCAGAAAAAAGATTTAAAATATCATGTATCAAATAAATCACATGAAATTCTAGATTATACTAAAATATTACCTCTCAAAATAGAAGTCCCTCCACCAACATTAGTTATAGAATACTAATATAAAAATACCATACCTATACCACCTAAATAGCCATATAATTGTGCTCCCTTCCTGAAATATGAATTAATTATTTGCTAAACCTTTTAACCACAATTATTTTCTTGAATAAATACAGGTGGTCAACTTCCCCAAATCCACTATCTTCCATACTAAGCATGAGATGTTTTATATCACTAACTATAACTTTATAAAGTATTAACCTAAAAACATTTTATATATAACCTTAATTTCCACATAGATGCCACTACTTTTCCTTTTAAGGACAATTACGTTTTTTGTGTCCTATTAATTTACACCGATAATATAAAACTTATGATATCCCTAATATAAGAGAAATAGTATCACTTTTGATTTTATTATCCTAAAAATATCCACCTCATCTCTTCTTAATTCAACTTATGCCCAATAATATCCCTTAAATTTTTCTACTTATAATTTAAACAACTATCCCTATAATTAATCCATTGAAACAATCTTAGATAACTTTAATTTCTTCATAAACTCTGAGAAAGTAGAAATAATGAATATCATGTGAGTCTTCAAGGGATATTTTAACCCTATCTAAAAATATCAGGCTTTATATTCATATTTCTTGATTATTTAATAAATAAAAATATAGAAGTTTTTTTAAACTGTTATCATATTTCATCACTATCATATCCCCTTTATTTATTCCCATGAATTCCTAATCTTTGATTCAATTAAGAGTTTCATGTTAGAATTTATCATATAATGTCTTCTAAAAACCTTTCAATTTCATACCTTGATCTTTATTTACTTATAATATAATGTCCCACCAATGATGTGAAACCCCTTCAAGCATAACAGTTGTAAATAACTCTTGCTCTCTTAAGGGGTTTCAATTATTTTAAATATTTGGTGGATGTGATTAATATATTATACAACTTCTTATGTTGAGACACCACCTAAAATGGTTATTAGATGATGAAAACAAACCTTCTTTGAATATCTATAGACCTTCACACCAATATCTAGTGCTCAAATAAAAAAAATCACAAGTAATCTGATACCATATAAGATTAACCAAAAACACAAAAATTATTTTACATGATGATACATCTCATATCAATATTAAATAACACTCATTGGACCTAAAGGTTTAATGTATTTGTAAATTAGATACATAACCAACTTATTTTAAAAACATTCTTCAAGAAATCCCACAAATATTGTCTACACATGATACACTTCTAGATATATAAAATGTTTCACTCCTCTTAAAAACCTATGGAATGAAAATATTAGAAAGTATGATATTAGACACTCGTTAACAGGTGAACATAAGAGATATTAATTGAATATCATAATTAAGAATGTGATAAACATGTGGGTATGAAAACATAATCATTTTATATGAACATAACAAAAGGAAATCACAATCAATAATCCATAGATCAAAAATTATGAATCATGATAATATGGAATTTTGGAATAACATAATAAATACAGAATTGGAATGTAGAATAATGAGAAAATTATCATAATCCATGGAAACATAATATTAAAATATAGTATAACATATAAATGTATTATAAGAATGTACAACATACATAATAATATAAAATTATTTCATATATCAAGGATTTCAACCAATGTCATCATCGCATAGTTTACAAAGTTCCATAACATAATGGATTTGGTTCACTTACCATTCACATAAACATAGTGGATTGGGTACACTCCCCAATACCTTACATGTTATCTCATAAGATATAAATATTGAACCAATATATTGAATATATATATAATTTCAGGACCACCCATCAAATAATGATAAACTATAAATATTTGTTCCATATGAATTAATTAAGAGTATTATCATGATTAACCCATGAACATAAAATGGGTTACATATAAATATTACTAAATCATAAAATTAATAAAATGAAATAAATTGGATGATATCATGAATGGAAATCAATAAAAAAACATTCATTATTAATTAATTATTGTCTTATAAATTTTCTCAAATAGAATAAAAGAATATATGATCATATCAATAGTTTTCCTCAATCAATCAAAATGCAATGGTTATCTAGGTGAACACCTTTCAATTAGAAGAGTGAAGTATGGGATACTAAAAATGGATAGGAATTGATAAAAACTTTTTCTTTATGAAATTATATTGATATATTAAGAAAAAGGAAGTAATGGATCAAACATCTCATAGAGATCACCACTGATACATGGAAGATTTGATGATGAATCAAAGGATTATTTCAAAGTATGAGATGCTTCAAAAATGGGTACAATTAGGGGTAAATTTACATAAGGAACATTCAAAGGATGTAATGTAAATGAATATTGAAAAAGGTGTAAAATACTTTAGAGTATAATGAGAAATTAAATATAATTTAAGAAAGTAATTATTTATCTCTTATTCAATGTTGAAATGATAGAAAATAAAGAAATAATTGTCTCAAAACCATTTTTTACAAACACATAATTTTAAATATATTTTCATATAAAGGGTGTTTTAAATATAAAATTTATATATTTTAATTAAAAAGGAACCTTGATAAGAATGAGTGAAAATGGAAGTGATGTTGTCAAAATAGTTTTCTTTAAATTTTGGTTACATTTTCATATTAACCAAGTTATACATCGCTTTTAAAAACATTTTACAAAAGCTTAAAAGAATCCCACTGAATTTCTTTTTTGAAAATAAATCTCAAAAATGGAACCTTGAAAAATACATAAAATTAAATTATAAAAAACATTTAGTGGAAGATACAAAATATATAAAAGTGGAATGTAATTCCCTTTTAAAATTTTTAAGCAATTTTAAAGAAACCCACATCGATGAAGGAGTTATAAAATTTTATTTTGATAAAAAAAATATTAAAGGTATAAAAGATAATAAATATTTGTATTTGAAAATAAAAAAATAAAAAATATTATTAATAAAGAATATGGACATGGTGGAGAAAGAAACAATAGAATGGATTAGAATAATTCTTAAAAATTTCATATTTTTATACAGAAATAAATCCATTAAAGAATAAGATTTTGACATGAAATTTTAATTCTCCCATAAAGGAAAATAAAATAAAATATGCTAATGGTAATAGGAAAAATATGTCAAATATATAATTATATAGACAATGAACAAATATTATGACTCAAATAAGTATGTTTGAGTCAAAAAAACCCACTAAGACATTAGTAATGTGTTAACCAAAAAAATGAAAGATATGACCTCAAATATAATTGTAAATACCTTGAATAATATATAAGTTAGGATAATAGATGTCAATGTGGAAGTAAATAAATAATGTAAAATTAAAATGGTGTATAATATGAAACAGGTCTCAAGGAATGATAATTAAGACAAAGAAACCCTTATGTGTATCATAATTTATAAAGTAAGAATAATTTGAAAATGAATAGGTAATAAAATTTAATAAAATCATATGATAGAATAAACCAAACATAGAATAACATATTCAAATAAGAAATTATATTACTCAATTAAATATTATTGTGTTAAAAAATCCTTACCTTGGATTCCAACTTTCTCAGAAATACTCCTTCTTATAGTATAATAATAATATAATCATTAACCATATATGTTATAACCTTATTCATATACATTAGATTTTATATTAACATTTAATATTTATTTAATGCATATTTATTACTTATTTCTACTCTATATTGATCATCATTTATTATTAGTTTTAATTGTTCTGTGGTTGCTTCAATATAACATTTTCAGATATCATTCTCTATTACTGTGTTCAGAATATATATAATAGTAAAAGTATTTTGTTAAAATTTTCATAATTTTTTCTTATGTTACTTGTTTCTCCCATCGAATTTTCAGGTATAGTTCTTCTAGATGAAATCCATAACATGCTTGCTTCATTAAATTTTAATGAACAAAAAGAGGTATATTAATAATAAGCTAAATAATAATATTAAATTTAAAAATAAATAAAGAAAAAATCATTATTAATATCATATATTATTATTAAAAAAAATTCATAACAATATATGATAAAACTTTATTGCATTATTCATGTAGGTGGCCAAATAGACCCAAATAATAACACACCATAATCAGTGGATGAATATCATTATGAAGTGATTTTGCTATAATTTCATTATTAAAGAAGTATAATTATACTATTTATATATTTTTATATTAGAATTTGTAATTTAAAAGTGGTAGAATAATATTATAAATTAAAATTAGGATAATAATTCATTACTTATAAAGAAGAAATTGTTCCTTCTCTTAAAAGCCTTCTCTATTTTGAAGGACTTGGTGCTTTATATTAAGACCATAAGGTTCCCAAAGTGTGAGATTATTATTATAGAGATAAATTGAGTATGTATTCAATAGTAAAACAAATGGAAGATAGGGGATGAAGTAGGTAGAGGGAGGGTTGGTTTATAGATCAATTTGAGTGTCATTTTTTTTAAATACCTATTCTTCAATGTGAAAGAATTCCATTTCTCATGGAAAGTGGATTCAAAGTTGAAAAATAATGCACAAATGGTAAAAGGGAGTTCTATAATAACCACATACATACATTTATAGATAATTATTTCTGATATTTTATGACTTTACAACTCATTTTTACCCTTTTACTAATTTTACCCTTTATTATGTACCTATGTTTTACCTCGGGAACTTGTTTTGATGCCAAAAAAATTAAATTGAACTTATTACCTATTTTTTACATTAATATTTATAATTTTAGAGTCATTTTATATTATTAAATTTATAAAATTAAAAAAAATTAATATAATAATGTTTAATAGATAAAAAACAATTTTTAGAAATTGTATTTTCAAACATGAAAATGCATTTATTGATCTTACATACAAAGTAAAACAAATTAAATAAAATATAAATTATATTTATATATTTATAATCAATAAATTTCATTAAAATAACTATTTAATATAGATAAAATTAATTTATTAATATAAAAATCTGCAACATATAGAAAAATATTCTTGAAAAATATGTTTCCTAACATTATATTATTTTATCATTATTGTTAACCAATTAATAATCAATGCATTAATGTTTATTACATTTTTATATATATAAAATTAATTTCATTAAATTTTATAATCCAAATATTATTATTTTAAATTTTAAATAAAACATATCATATATAATAAAATAAATTATTTAAATAAAACATTTTTTAGCCATGAATAATTAAATTAACGTTTCTTATAGTGCCTTAATTATTTAATGGATGTTCTTAATTTTTTTTACTAATAGTTACTTAATTTTTATCAATAAAGTTTATTTTTAGCGTCATTTAAAAGTAATAAAGTCAACAAAAAATATGTAATTGATAAAAAAAATACTTTTTTATAATAAATGGTATTTTTCCAAGTAAATTAGTGTCTTTGAATTCTATTCCAAAATCATTTGTTTTATTTCAAATAAATTATTTATAATGAAAATGTATATTTTCAATATCAAAATAAACATTATTTATATTATCTATATATCACTAATTCCAAATTTGTAACATGTTTACTAGTATTATACCCAAGGATAGTATGTTGTTTTATAATGGTCAAATAATGGCTATATTACCCCTATTATACCCTAAAAATTCATTCCACTACATCTTATCACATTACATTTTTCCGTTCTTTAGGATTTTATATAATTCCTTCCCCACTCATTATCTTTTTTATTTATTGAATTAATTATACTAAATGTGATTCTCAATAGTAAAAATGATCCAACAGATTTTTTAATTTTAATTTTTTTTATTTTAAGGAAATTTTCAATTTATTCAATTTTAAGGGATATAATTACCCATGGTTTGTAATAATCCATGGCATGCAATAGTTGGTTTCATTTACTTTTGTTGTAATGCTCCATTATGAGTGAATAAAATACCATTAAATTGACTGATTTATTATATTATTTATTTCAAACTTATATTGTGATTCCTTATAAATAATAAAACAATGGACATAGGAAAATAAACTTCATATATAAATATAAGAAGTTACACACATAATATAGGTACTGCTGGATTCCTATCAAGTCACTCATTTCCTAACTTCCTGAAGAAACCATGTACGGCTCTCGAGTTCTTGAGAATCAATGATAAGTTTAGTAGGTACAATGTTCTCATCATCCCCTTCATTTAAGAATAAAGCTTTCTATCAATGTGACATAATCTGTATTCACATAGAGAATCACATTAGATATGTTATCCAGGAATAAACAAATTTATCAATCAAGTATAACAAAGAAATTGTGAGACTGAAACCCATACCCCTCCCTATTTTATTCATATTTATTATATTTTTATACACATTAAGTCATAAATAAAAAGTTTTTAAAATTGTTATTTAAAATATAAACATAAATTAACAATTAATAATTATAATAAAATAAAATTATTACTCAAATGAGTCACTTGAGGGTTAATGTTAATCTAATCATCACTAACAAATAAGTAGTAAAATAATATTTATTTATTATTGATATTTTAATTATTATAAATCATAAAATGATACCAATAATAAATTAACTAATCACACACAAGCACACAATGTCATGATTACTTACAAATACCTATCTATAGGTACCCACCCAATATACATAATATCCCAATGAGTAATTTTAAATAAAAAAGGAACCCTAATTTCAACGTAGAACACTATAATAGAACATCTTCTAGGTTTTATCTCACAAGGAACATACTAACATACATAATTTATATTATCAATTATTTACTAATATAAAATAATTCTAAAATATGAGGAAAATGTAGATTTTGAAAATGAAATGCGCATGATATATAAATATAAATGTATATACATTAATATAGATGATTCATGATGTAAACAATAGATTTAATGTAATTACAAAATGAAATTAGCAAGAATACATTTATTTGTATGAGATAAAAGTGGGAATTTATCATAGTTCATATAAAAAAATTTGATCTTATAATTTCCATTAAATGAAATATTCAACATCGTTCATCGCTCATATATCTATTTTGAGAAATGTAAATATTTCATTGAAACCTATGACCTGAAAAAAAATACCTCCTTCTAAATTTGATTTAGTAATTTCCTCATAAAATATCATCTATATAGTCTAACTCAAACATATGATTTATTATGCAGATTATGGAAGGTAAAAGTTATAAACAAGACAAGAAGAAGACATTAGATAGAGAAAAGAAAAGAAACTACTCATCCAATTTTTTTAACTAATCATGAATTCTTGGAATAAAAATAATAATATATAATAAATATAATATTTATAACCACAAATGGTATATTTTTATTATCCTTGGAACATTAAATGAAATTATCTCACCATGGGAGAGAAGATATCATAGCACACACAAAGAGAGAATAATGACACAAAACATCACTTTCAATTAGAAAAGTATACAAATTTATAAAGTGAGATAAAAAAGAATAAAAATCCCCCAAAACATAGAAATTATAATTTTAAATTGAGAATTGTTATACAATAAAGACCATTCTATTTTTAAGAAAAAAAATGAAAAATATTAAAAATATCATAAGAAATAATCTCGATCCTTGTGACAAAATCCCCAATGATATTCAGTTTATCTATATTACAACTCCCTTGATTTTAACAATATATTATAACCAAATAATCTATGGAACATATTTCCATGTTATCATAATCTCAAAAGAATTTGGATTTGTTTATATACTGTGGTTAGGTGATAATAGCTTTAAGAACTTCAATCCATCATTGGTGTGTCCCCTGATCCTGGAATGAAGTGATTTCTTGGTCCCTAATATTTTATAAAAGGAAACTATATTTTTCTAATTCCCAATAAATATATAACCGAAAAAAGTAAAATTTTATCCTACTTAAATCCTATTAAATAATTCTATGTGTCCCATAATCCACTATACAATTACAGTTATTTATAGATGTCTTCTTCTTTCATAAAATGAGATTTCATTTGACCGACAATCCATTATTTCCATAAGGATTTTTTTCTTAAAATATTGGACACAGGAAGCTTCACAAAATATCCAACATTTTCCTAGTCAATAAATTTGGTTTAACTTCAACTCAAACACCAAAACTCAATGTTGGATTCACTATTGGTCCTAGGATATCTTTTGATCCATTCAATCTATGATTAAACTTATAACCACTTGATATAATCACTAATTCACAAATCAATTATATTTATTGACTCAATAAACTCTTTTCATCTACTCAAAGGGTCTCACATATTTTATTTAGCTCACTAAGATATTAACTTGGCTTAAAATTTAAAAATAGTATATAAAACCTCTCATGTGATGATATCCTTTATGACAACCACACCATTTATAAAAACTAAGTTCACATGCCAGTAATGATCAACCTAAAAAAGTTATATAAACCAGCAAACACAAACATCTCCATCCATAATCGATTATAATCATTGGATTTATTATATCTAAAACTTGAAATAAATTCTAATTTATCAAATATTACCACCTTATTCAGTTAAACCATGGACTATCTCTATTTTATCCTTCCTCTACTAATTTTTCTTCTTCCTTGGACCCAAATCCAGTCACATCTATGCATATTCAACAAAAATTTGATCGAATATTCACAAAAATGGATCTAAATTCCCTTCAAATGATAAGACATTATCTTTTAGTCATCTCCCATGAACAACAATAAAAAACCACATCTTAACCAACCCTTGGTTTCTTTAATTGTGATTTATTTTTATTTTTCTACAAAAGTGATGTTGAGAATCTCTTTTTTAAAAATCTATTGCATTATTTTATACTTGTATTCCCATTTTCCATATATACTTAGAAATATGAAAATCCAAAATTTAGGAGTTAGTTTTTTTATATATCTGGACCTTATATTTTATTCTTATGTAAATATATTTATACTTATGTATCATGTCCCCCCTAAACATTTCTCCCATATAAAATCTTGATTCTTTAGTATAATCTTCCACAAAGTGGTGAAAGGGAGAGTTGATATAATGATAATGTCATATGGATCATAGACCTTATTCTTGTATTCTTACATAAGAGAATTTATATTTCTATATGTATTTTATATGTAAAATTTATCACATAACATCCATTTTCATCTTACATTAAACATTGAAAAAATATACTATTCTTACGTACTATCCTAAGATATGAATTATATTGATACAAGGCCTTATAAAATAATTTATTATTATATAAGGCATTCTCTATAAATTTAATCTTACGTAACATGGATATAACCTTTGTGAAAAAAATCACACAACCATTAGAATTTTCAATCTATTCTTAGGTAAATTCAAATGTATAAAAAAATCTATTACATGAGATATATTTATTTTATTATAAATCTTAAGAAAATATTAAATTAACATTGAACAAATTCTTCTCATGTTCTTATAATCAATTAAAAATTTAATTCAATGCAACCATCTAATATTTCACCACAATAAATTTATTCATTCTCAATTAATATTTCAAAAAATATATTCAATATAATTGAAGATTCATCAGCCAAAAAAAGTCAATCAAATATAATATTTCAATTAAAACCCATCAACACATTCAAAAAGTTATTATTCACACAAAAAATTGAATATAAATTCATAAATATTTAAAAAATAATCACCAAAAATCCATTATTTCACCAATTGTTAAATGATTATAAATTATTCACTCTGAATTAACAAATATGAATAATTCAACATCAAAATTCTATTTTATCACAAAAATATAAAGAAAATACATGAAAATAAATGTGAAAAATGTGTTAAAATCATGACACATCAAATTCACCCACACTAAAGTATCACTTTTCTACAAGAAAATAATCCAACATACTTAACATAATGATAATAAATATCAAAAATGAGTGGAAAATAATACATACCATGAATTAGTTACAATTTGTTTCCCTATATACAATCAAACAATTCCAAAAAAGAATTATCACTCTCTCTAAAAAAATTATTTTTATAAAAATCAGTTTTCACTTTCAAAATGGATGAAACAATTTGGTATTCATGAATTGAATTAAACATATTCATTAAATATTCAAGTATTAATTGAAAATTTATCTTTTTCTCCATGTATGACACACACAAAAAATAGTTAAGGATAATTATAATATCGTTATAATTAATTAAATAACACCCAAAAAACAATTGATGAATTTTTTCAAGCAATAAATAGTTAATCTATTTAAATAAGACAAAAAATCCATCAAATTAAAATAATCATAAAAATAATACATGAATTAGAAGTGAATTTTTTAATTAACTTAAATGTATAATTAAAAAATTTAATCTAAATCGTGAATACTATATTCAATTTAAAATGTAAAGTGTATTCTTAAATTTTCACTAAAAATGATTTTCAAGATAGTAGTGAAATTGTTTTTAATGGTTTAATTCCAATGATAAAGGTAATTGAAACCCCACTCAAAGTATGTAAAATAATAATAAATTAGGGGAAATCCTACCATTCATTTGAGCATGAAAATCATAACTTTTAAACAAAAAAATTAAAATTTTTGAGGAAAATATTGATATTTTCTCTAAGAAATTTAGTTTACAACCAAAAATGATCCTTTAACCACACTTATTACAAATACTATCCTAAATATAGATCCTAAGGTGGTATATTACATTAATAACTTAGTTTTTAAAATTTTTATTCCATTTTAATTGTTAAAAATAATCATAAGGGTTATAAGAAAGTTCAAACCACAACATGTTTTCAATATTTTTAGTAATATCCAAATTTGTTTTTCGGATACTGATGAAATATTACAATCATGTTTTATAATTATTTTAAGTAATATAGTAGATAAAATATGTATAATAATCATTTTATAAAAACATCATAAATAAAATTCTCAAATTTAATATGAAAATGACATATTTTATAGTGAACATCCATTTTTTCAGCTAAAAATATTAAAAATATTCAATTACACAGAGAAAATTGCATGTATGTCGTAGAATTTTTCATGATGTAATAATAAACAAAAATAAGGATCAACAAGATATATCTTAAATATACAATTATATTATACTTATTTTGGGATTTGATAAGAAACTAGATGTTTAAAATATTTAGTAAGGAAAGATACAACCTAAGTGTTATATTTTTAGAGTGAAATTTCTATTAACATTGTCTTTAATTGGTGTATGAAACTACATTTTTTTCTATATTCTTAAAAAACCAAAACAATATTAATATACTAAAAAAATAATGAAAATTTAAAAACAAATGAAAAAGTAACAGAATTATCATTATTAATCTCACAAGGGGTGCTACTTTTATATTATCCTTAGATCGATCATGATTACTGTTTATCCCCAATATAATGCTTGATGGATTTTCCTATACAATAACTATAAAAATACACTTCATTATATTTATTTTTTTAATAAATGGATTTAGAAGATCCATTGTTTAACTTTCTTCGTGCCTGCATCCATTTGAATATTTAATATTAAGACTTATAGAGTCAAGAACAGTTTACAGGGGTGCTTCCCCTCTTCAAAAACATGAATAATAGTGTCCACTGTAAAGGATATGTTCCATAAATCATATAACTTAGGTGATAAATGTTATACTATATCATATTGTATGATATAAGGGTATCATATGATACAATATCCTTATTTTATAGTAATTCAAAATGCCTTGATGGGAATATAATTTAGAATTATATGGAGACATTATACTCTATGATATGCATAAACCCATATATTAAAATTTAATTTTTAGGAATATTAGAATTATGGATATCATTATGTAAACATTTTATATGGTGAAATGATCAAGAGATTAATGTATTCATGAAATATTTCATGAATAGTTTGTGTGAAATTTACTCATACATTTTAATGAATGAGTAAATTCATCAACCCTCAAGGAGTGTCCTCAGGGTATATTTAAAGGGCCTTCTATAATAACATAGCATGTATGTGATAATTTCCATGATTTTACCAATACACTCCCATGATTATGTAGAACTATTACTATTCACCCTTAACCTTTATGAGGCATTATCATGTCATGGGTGATGAGAAAATTTTTCTTGATCATCAAGCAATTCAGAACTGCTTGTGGAAAAATATAGAGGAGGGATACTATTTAGATGCCTCTCATGTGATCTTCATAAACCACATATGATGAAGATGGATGTAGTAAATCTACAATGTTAGTTACTTATACAACACTTTATTTTTTTACAGTGGCATGATATTGTTTATCAAGCATATTGTTCCTAGTTTATTGTTTTATTTAGGCTTCAAATATTTTTTAATCATTAAAATATCTAAAAAACTAGAAGTGGTATTAGATTTGTGATATGAATTTTGATTCTGGAAATCATATTTTTGGTATGAAAAGTAGTTATTGACAATATGTTATTCAATAACATAATATTGACTAAGATCTTGACATTATGTAATAGGATAATAAAATTTTTGTTTACATTTCTTTAAATTGCATTATAGGATATTTTTATGTTCATTTTATAGTCATATGGTATTAATGGTGTGCCTCATGGAGTAAAATACATAAATACCCCATGATTTTTAAGAACGTGTAGATGAACAAAACATGATGAAATAATGATTGAAAATTATTAAATATTTATATAATTAATATGCATATAATATATACTAAATGGGTGAAAATTATATGGCATGTATTATGAAATATAAATATATATATTATTTAGAAATCAAGAGGGTAATTTATAAAATATTTATAGATTACAAAAATAAGGTCAAAGTATAAAAAAGATTATATTTAAATTTAGAATTTCTCATAATTATTAATTTGAATTGTCCAAATTAATATCCTTATTTGAGGTAGTTATTTAAACCACATAAAAAGGTGTTTTGATGATTTATTTAATAAATAATTTAAATAATAATTAATATGCGATATTTAGATTATGTAAATTATTAACTAATATAATTGAAATAAAAACTGTTTTTATTTCATGTAAGATTATTTATTTAGAGTTAACATATATATAATAAATAATACAAAAGATTTCATATTAGGTTTTTAATATAAAGTGTTTATATCCAAAATTATGGAATTTCCATAGTATTATCTAAAATTAAAAAGTGTTTGTTTTCATCTTTATTTATGAGTGGTTCATAAATAGTATTTCTCATGTTTAAATAGCTTAATTTTTCATTAATTTTTTTATTCCCCTGCTTATTATTCATAAATATAATTGTTATATTTTTGATGTTTGTATGCCATAGTTTAAAGTTATTAATGTACTTATAGATATTATCATACATGCATATAAGGAGTTACATGCTAGTTATGATAATGGATTTAGTTTTCTTTTATATTGAATTCGGGTTGTATTGCATTATGAGAATGAATTTTGTGGTTAATTATAATTTTTAAATATTAGGTGTATGATTTTTGATGAAATTGAGATCTCACTTGGGTGAAGTATCCTTAGGTAAAAGAACTTTGGTTCAGAACTCCCACTAGCCTGGAGGCTTAGGAATTGTTCTAGAAAAGTAGGGATTAACTATATATGGATCTACTCTTTTTTATATAGATATTTTTGATTTCATATGATTTAAAAACATTATATGAAATATTTTTATAGACCATATGTGCGGGACTCATTTGGATATGTATGAAAATAATTGTCTTTTAATTTGGTTTAGTATCACAGGTTCATGGGTTCTATAAAGGGTTACACATCAATGTGGTTTGAATATGTTGATTTAGTGGAAGGAATATAATTCTAAAAAAAATATTTTATGTATAGATACATGTAAATGGAATACAAGAAATAATATTATGAGATTAAATCCCCTTAAAAATACTAATTGTTGGATTCCTTCCAAATCAGGCACATGTTAAGACCTCGACCATCCAATGGGGAATGATCATGTTAAAGTTGGGTGTCCATGGATAATTAATGGTGGAAAAATATAACCCTAATAGTTAGGTAACCAAATACCATTGTGATATTTGGGTTTTACTTAGTTAAAAAACCCTAAGAGTTATGATATTGAAGGAATAGAGTTAGTTTTATCCATAAAATGGATATGGGGAAATGGTTTTCTTCTTAAATGTTTAAAAATAATATGTGATATTATTATCATGATAGCCTAGCTAAATTGATAATAGTTTATAGGAATAATATAGTGGACTCAAAAATGGGTGAAATATGTATCGTGTTCTACTAAAGGTGTTGATATATTGGGTCATAATTTTATTAAGAGCACATTTAATTAAATGTATTTTTAAATGAATATTAAACATGAGACTCATTTTATAAAATCATATATTGTAGATGAATAACATTCTAATAATTGAAATTAATTTTGATATTAATCGTAAAAAATGAGAATCATAATGTAAGAAACTCATAATATCACTAACTTAAGAAAAATTCTTAATTAATAGAGATCTAATGTGTTAGAGTAACCCCTTCTTGAGTAACCCTTTGTAAAAATAATCCAACAATTTTTCAAAAATATTATAAGAATTAAATAATGTTTCACTTGAATTTTAAAAGGAATCAAATACAAAATTATCTAAGGAATTTTAGTCTCCACTCATATACTCAATATGATTGATAATTTTTATGACTTGATGAGAACCAAGATTTTATATAAGGCTTTTTATAGTTAATAATTTCATTCTATTTTCAATAATGAAAATTTTTGGGAAATGTAAATTAGTTTAATAAATGTTTAACCTATTTTCTATAATTGTTGAGGAAAGATAGATTGGTAATGTGATATCAATATTCTTGTGCTCTATATATAGTACAAGTGGGTAAAATTTCAGAATAGAAGAAGAAAATTTAGTTGAAAATTCCATTAATGTTTCTTCAAGTAGCTAGTTAAGGTCAGTGAAACTTAAAGGAGTTCCAATAAGGATTTATGATTCTATAATATTGAATTTTATAGGATACCTGAAGGTTTTTTTAAACTCTATGGAATTCCCATGTTAGGTATTAATTTTATAGATACCAATTCATTGGTGTTGATGATCAGTTGATAAGAAATGTATACTTTAGATATTTTGTAAGTATAAATGAGTTTAAAATAAAGGAAAGAATTTATTTATCTTTTAGTTTAAATTCATGTGATAGTGAAAATATTTGATACATTAAAGATTTTAATGTAATGGAATTTATCAAACTCTGATGGATCTAATTAAATTATGTGTATACTTACCTCATTCGACTTATGTGATAAGAGAGGTTATTTGTTAATAAGGAGTTTCTATAAAAAAAATAAGAGAACAGATTTTATACAATTGGTTATTATTCATTAGGTTTTATAACATGTTTTGAAAATAAGATTACGATAGAAATGTTTTATCTAGGATAAAATTATTTATATGGATGTTTGTTAAAATAGGAAGTATATACCACAACCATGAGTGGAATATTTTAAATAATAGTATTTTTTCATGAATATCCACTATATAGATAGAATACCATATAAGATATAGTGATCAATATTTTACGTATTAAATATTAAAACTAATAGGAAATATGAGTTATTTCCTACACAAAAACGTGTGTTTATATTATCAAGATATTATAAAGAGAATATAGTGGATAAAGGGCTAGTGGGAGTATATTTGGACTTAAGTAGCTCAAACTTAATGAATAAAGGATTATTCCGGTCAAAATACAAAGTGAATTTCACTTTATCCTAAAGGCATTTATAATGTGTTGGTAAATAGTTACCAAAATATTTCAAGAAACTATTTAGTATAATTGGTTCCAAAGGATGATGAAGATGATGTACTTTGAAGTAGTTCTAAGTAGAAAACATAATTTGTTAACATCATAAAATTTTATGTTGTGAAATTAAGTAGTTTTAATGTGATAAAATAGTAGAACATTAGGAATATGATTCTGAAATCTCACCATTATTTAAACTAGATTACTTCATAGATGTTACTCACTAAAGAGATTAATGGGATAGTTTTATCATATTCTCACATAAATATGTGGTGGGAATTACATAGAGATGTAACGAGTTTAAAAAACCCCCTAAAATTTCTATTAATATAAAGATTATATGGAATTCTATCATATATGATATGTTAGATTGGAACTTAGTTATGGTTTTTTAAGTATTATTTAAGAATTTTAAGAATATAAAATTTATCATGTTGTAGAAAAGAAAATATCCACTTTATCATTCTTTAATGTCGAATCCATATATGTATATCTTGATATAATTTCATGAAGTGAAATTATATAAGACCTATAAAAGTATATATTTGAGATATCCCTAACCAGTGTTTATCATAGAGTATTATAGGTTATGAATAAATTTTACGGTTAGTATAAGTAAGATTATTGTATAAGGATATAGAATATGCTCATAAGGCACAAAATAAGTTGTGTGCCCTAGATGTACCATGAACTATACCACCTGAATTGTCATACACTATATATTTGGTATACTAGGGTTGCATGGTATATATTTTTAGTCCCTACTACCTATAGTTGGTGAGATAACTTGCATGATAACATTTATACATTGATACTTTTTTTACAAGAACCTTGAGGATTGGTTAATCAGAGAATAATTCGGTATTATGATGATAATTTATTTGATTAGAACATAACTAAGATGGAATGTTTCCTCTCATATAATGATTATAACATTAGGTCCCTCTATTGAGATAGACCGAGGAAGTGTATAGTCATACCAAGATAATACATATTACTTTCTTATCAATTCGAATAAGGGAAATGTGATGTGACCATACATAAATGTGAATGACATGTGATGTATTCATAAACCTAGTTAGTCTATACTAATATAATCAAGAACATATGAGTATGCTATATGGGATTGAAATAATATATGTCCCACATTTACTCGATTTCTTAAGAGGGATCATATGAGAATTCATTATTTCATATGATTTAGTTTGTGGACATAAGTATAGAGATATATTTGTTTAATGGATATCACTCTAGATCCATTTGTATCTTGAGTAGGATTAATGATTTTCTAGAGACCATAGTTTTCATACATTTATGGATCTAGTGATTCATTTTTTTTCAATGTAATAAAGGATAGTGGTGTCATAATTTGTGGTAGACTAATTGGGGATTGAGTATGAATCATAGATAGTCTATAAAGGTTTTTCAGATTGTAATCCAAAATATTTTTGGATATGGATTTCAGAAGGTATTTCATAAGATATAATAGAAGGGATCAGATCTACCCAAATCAGCACTGACAAAACCTCCCATTTTAAAAAATGGATGATATAGGATTCTATATGGAGGCTGATCTCAAAGCGATTCAACAGTGGACTCAAATGTGTACGTTCTCTATCATGGGTCGCATTGCTTACTTAAAGGGGGAACAATCCAGGTCGTATCTTGATCTTAGGCCTCGCATTGCTCACTGTTGGGGATTTTTTAATTATAAAATCATCCCATTAGGTAAGGGTTATTTCTATATTCTGCTCTCCTCGTAGGAAGACTTAGATCAGGTATGGAGGATATGTCATTCACAACTCAAACATAGCCTACTACGTATCTTTGAATGGGAGTTTTCTTTTAATCTAAACACTCATTGGAACAATATGGCACATGTGTGGGTTAGACTACATAACCTCAATTGTTTTTTTTGGCATCTGAATATCTTAAATGACTTAATTTATTGTATTGGTACCCCCTAAAGATTGATTAAAGAACCTTAAATGGTGAGTTAGGATTATTTTGTAGAATCATAGTAGAAGTGAACCTAGAAACTAAACTTCCACACTCTATTGCCTTTAATGCTAAGGATTATAAGTCTGAAGTGAGGATTGAATATGAGAGAAGGCCACCTTTTTGTGAGTATTGTAAAATTTTAGGTCACTCAATACTAAATTATAGGATAGTGCACAAATAGGCCTCCCAACCAAGGGTTATTAAATGGACCGAGACCAAAAAACCCAAGAAATATAAAGGTCCTGCATTTGATAAACCTTAAAATTATAAGAAGAACACTGAAAATTGGGTTATCAAATCCAATACCTTGAATCCCTTATGGGTTAAAGTGGAGAAATCTTGGGATGATTTAGTGGACTAATTGGAAAATGAAACCGAAGACCAATGTATAGCTAACAAAATTAAAAGAACTATTATGGAAATTCATAAAAAAATCCCAAAAATCTTCAGAATCTACTACATCAGAATCCAATCTTAGCTACCCTAGAAAACTAGTGAAGTATTTTAATCATGCACGGATCCCCCCTAAAATGTTGGAATGTACATAACATCCTCCAGTGTTACCCAATGAGACCATGAATGAATTGAATGTTGACCACCCAGAATTATCACGGGGTGAGGAAAAAGATACACATGTGGAAAATACTATCCCAGAAGAATGAAACAGAACTCCCCCTACAAGACTTAATATTGAAAATGCCAACACTGACTTGATTATTCAGGAATATGGTAGTGATAGAAAATTTGATGAAAATCACAAGATTTATGCCTCAAGACCTATGGTGAATGGGGAACAGAACCTCAATACAGACAATACTACCTATACTGAATTCCCCCTGCATCTCATAGTTTTGAAAATTCTGGATTTACCTCAGTGGTATAGGACCCTGTACGTAACAAACAGTCTGAGAAGGACTGTAAATCTACTGATCTAGTTGTATCAGGTAACCATAGAAATTTAAAATATTGATCTGAAAATGGAAAGTAGCAAGTCACTAATGGTACAAAGAACACACAATTCTCTACTACAACAAATGATTGTTCAACAAAAACTAAACTAGTTATCCATAAGAAGATACCATTGACTGCTCTAAACAGTCAATTGGTTTCACATTCAAACACATAAATGGGTGATATTAGACCTATGGCTACAAAAGGATCAGGTAATCTTGCTTATAATTTTATAAATTATTCTAGGGGTGGTTCTCATACTGTCAATCATAGTGTTATTTTGGTGAATTCTGAAAATCTGATTACTACTCAAGATGTGGATCATATTGATATTTATATTAGAAATTCTATAAATTTACATGTGAATAACTCCTTGCATGACTCGCCCATAGATAATTATAAGGAAATCTCAACAAAAAAAATCCCCTTGGATGCTTTTAAAAATAATCAAAAACAGAATACCAGCCCAAGAAATGCTAAAAACATAAAAGATATTTTAGGAAAAAAGGGCTTAGGGAACAAAAAAGGGGACTTCTAGCTCCAAACCTAAGTTTAAATGAATATTCTTTTCTGGAATTGTCAAGGTATTTCTAACTCTAACACTTTTATCATTTTAAAAATAATGATCAACACTCATTTACCAATGTTGTTTGTTATTGCTCAACATAAAAATAATTTTTCAACTAAGTATCCCCATTTATGTTACCATGCTTATTCTTTTTCACGTTCAACTACAAATTCCTCCAATTTTGAAACCCTTTGGGTTTTTTTGAAAACTTATCTTCATAATGTTAATGTTTTTAATATTACTAAGAAAGTATTTACTTGTGAATTTATAATTGATGGCACCCATTTCTTCTACTCCTTTATTTATGAAAAAATAGATACCAAGATAGGAGTACCCTTTTGAATGATCTTACCTATTTAGGTACCAATATCAATTCTCCCTGGTTTTTAATTGGGGTATTTTATGTCATTCTAAATGAAAGTGAGAAAACGGGTTCGTCCAATGCTGTTATTTCCATGAGAGAATTAAAAACTTCTAAAGAAGACAAAAACCTTGTATAAATTAATCTTACTGGTGCCAAGTTTACTTGGTATAGAAGGAACTACAATGGGGTGGTTGCCTCCAAGTTAGATAGAGCCTTCATGGATGTTCCTACTTTAGATAAATGGGACATTATCTCCATCTTCACCCTCCAGAAGTTACAATCTGACCACCATCCCATTCTGGTCAATGTCTCTAAAAAAAATAAGAAACCCTCACTACCTTTTAGATTTAACAATGTGCGGTTTTCTAATGTTAAATGCAATAATATCATAAAAAAATTTGCTTATCTATGTTACACTTCAATGATACCTTTTTCTGTTTGGTTAAGTTAAATAACCTCAAAAAGATTCTCAAAATTTGGTGCATTTCTACAGCCAAACAGTTTACCAATGACATTATTATTCTTGCGGATGAGTTTAGTCAACTTTAAAACAATAACACTAGCTCTAAATTAAACACTGATTCGACACAAGAAATAAACATTTTAGTAAAACTAAACTCTTTTCTCACCTTTAAAGAGAACATAAGGAAACATAATTTTAAACATAAAAAGTTATCTAATGGTGACAGAAACACTATGTTCTATAACTCGCTTCATAGAGTCGAGAATGCTTGTAGACCACTATGTTTGTTAAAGGATGGGGACAACCTCTTATAAAATGAGGATGATATTGTTAGTCATATTGTATCTTACTTTGAATCAATATTTAATGGTCCTGAAAAGAACAAATACCTCTTACCCAAGGTCCTTATGAAGGTGGTTAATGATGAGGATAACGCTTTCCTTCTAAAAATACCTCTCGATAATGAAATTAAAGACACTGTCTTTAGTTTGAATCTTGATAGAGCTCTGGGTCCTGATGGTTTTAATAATGGATTCTTTCAATATTATTGGGACATTATCCATTTGTATGTTAGTAAAAGTTTCCAATATTTCTTCTCCAATGGTGTCCCCCCTCATGGTCTGAAGGCTCAATTTCTTTCTTTGATTCCTAAATTGGATAATGCTTTTGAGATCCACCTTTTTAGAACCATTGATCTCATTAACACCATTTACAAAATCATCACCAAAATCATTTCTAATAGACTTTCAACTATCATGGAAAAAATTAACTCATGGAACCAATTTGATTTTATCAAGGGTATATCCATACAAGATTGTATTTGTCTTTCCTATGAGTGTGTAAAAACTCTTATTAAAGTTAACATAGGGGTAATATTTCCTTTAAATATTACATTAAAAAAGCTTTTGATACCATGGACTGTAGCTTCATCTTCAAGTTTCTTCAAGGCTTTGGTTTTAACGACTCCTTTATTACTACAATCAGAACCCTTTTCAACTCGGCCTCTATTTCCATATTGATCAATCATTCTCCCAAGGGATAATTTAAATTTACCAAAGGTGTAAGGAAAGGTGACCCCCTATCTGCCATTATTTTCTCCACTGTAGAGTATTATTTTAGTTTCCACCTCACTCATCTTTTGGATCATACCAAACTCAAACCCATTCATGTTTCAAGGAATATGAATTCTCACACACATCTTCTATATGCTGATGATATCATATTTTTTTGCAAGGTGATAAAAGAAATATTCAAAACCTCAAAAATGATCTATCTCATAATGAATAGGTTTTTGGTCAAACCATTAATTAGAACAAATATTTTAACTTATTTGGGAAAAAATTTCCTCACAGTAGGAAATGTAACATTATCAGTGACTTAGTCATTAAAGCGGGTTCCTTTCCCATTACTTACCTTAGTGTTCCCATTTTTTGGGGTAGACCCAAGTCTTCTCACTTTTCTGCAATTGTTGACTAAGTTTGTGACAAACTATATTCTTAGAAAAAGAAATACCTCTTGTAACACCCCGAGATTTTATGAAAAATATTCTTTTAATTTCATTAATGTCTTGTGTTGTATGCTACACAAAGATTACCTTGCGCTATACGCAACACCGTATTAGCTTGCAGTATATGCAAAACTATTCTTGGATCGTGTTACACACAATTTTGATATTGGTTATTCTACGCATCATTGAGTATATATATATATATATATATATTCAATGTATAAATGAAATATGGTTGGATTATATTATATGAAACAACGAAGGATTCTTTCACAACACGCAACCCTGACTTGGATTGCATTACACGCAATCACGACCTTCCTCGATAGCGTGTGTTGTACGCAATACTGGGTTTTACTAAACAACGATATATTATTATAATATTATTATGAACTAGTCGTTATGAATATTATTAACTAAAATTTGAATTTTATAACATTATTATTCATCTTACACATTTTCTAGAACATGGTATAAGAACAAAATAAAATTTTTGGGTAAAATAAGTATTTTTCAAAAAATGCAGTTTTGCCGCCTTTTGATGGAGCACCCACTTTAAATATAGTTTTTGACATGTTTATAAGTTACATTTGACAAAATAAAATTATTCTTTGGAATCAAGAAATAAAAATTTACTTTGGATAAATTTTTCATTTTATTCTGATGACTTTCATATTTTAATGAATAGTAAAAACACGCTATATTTTAATTAAAAACAATTTTTTTCATCGTAATATCTTATGTGGTTAAATTATAATATTGAATGGTTTTAAATTATAAATACAATATATTTTTACCATTTAATATAATGTATGTCATTGGAATTTATTTTACCTTGAATTCGTAGGTTAAATCAATTCAATCTTTTGCAATGTTTTAAAGAAAAACCCGTTTTCTTTCGACAACGGGATTAATTTTAATTTAATTTCTGCAACTTTTGTGTATTGAATTTGGAAAAATGGATTTCATATTTGGAATCAGTGGGTCCAAATTATGTTAATAAGCTACTTTTTATTTTTTGGCATTGTGAATAGTAACTACGGTAAATTTTATTTACTATAATTAAAGGTAAATCGGGTAATTAAGGGTAAATATAAGATTATAAAATTACCCTAACACTTGGAAAAATCCTATTGGATGACAAAACGTCGACGCAAATCACTTAAGGGTCGGATTAGATTCATTTAATGGACTTTGTTCCATGAAAATAAGTTAATTATTATTAAAACCAAAGAATGTGACAACAGGTCACTTTCTTAAATATTATAAGTATAATAATTTTAATTTAGTGATACACTTCTTGAAATTTCGAACATGAATAGTCTCCAAAAATCTAATACAATTATCTACATCATAGAAATTTATTTATAATTTTTAGGGATTAAATAATTATCATTTATTATGACACAAAGATGATGCGGAAATTGTCTTATTAATGAAATATTGACATAATTGATGTCATAAATACACAAATAAATGTAATTTAAGACTTTTTATGAATTTAACTAATTTTATATGTTAATATGACATGTTATTATTGATTTAATTAACTTTTTTCTAACTAATAAATCTGTTATAAGTTTCACAAAAATCAATTACTAAATAGTGTCAAAATTGACATAAAATAGTTTTTAAAACAAATATTATATTATTAATTATTATTTTATTCCTAAAAATCTAAGGTTCAGCCAAATGACTTAGATAAGGTTATATATATTAATAATAAACAACTTGGGGTTCTTTTGGCTTGATATAGTAAGTTTATTAACCTTATAGTGTAATAAAACAAGAAGACACAGTAAAAGTAAAATTATCTAACTTAAAGTTAAATATAAATGATAAGGTTAAAATAGGAACCTAAAATTGTCTAAATTCTATTGGATGAGAGGATTTCGACCCATACCTACCTTAGCTTCTAAATAAATCAATTTGGAGCTATTTAAAACCGAATTTTGCTTTATAATAAAATAACATTTTTAGTTATTCCAAAGGTGCCCCTATCCTCCCTTATAAAAGGGCACCCCCTCCCTCTCTTCCTCACAACACTTTGAACCTTCAAGCTCAGCAAAACCCTGCCAAATTCTCTTCTCCACTTCCCTAGAAACATCCTAGAGTTTCTGGTCTTACTCAAAGACCAATTTTAGTTCCCTAAAAGGAGGTCTTAAAGAAGCACTTCAAAGAAGAGGAGGTTCGGACACTTACGAAGCAAATCGGACCTAAGGTAAGGGAAATATCACAATCTCATTTTTATCCAAGATTGTTTATACTTTGGCATTTACTGGGGTTTATTTTATCATCCACATCCATGTTTCCTCAATATGTAATATTATTTCCATTCACCTACAATTGTTTAAATCCAATTTTACCCTTCGGTGATTTTTTAGTAAAGGATATGAAAGGAATCTTTTGTCGTTTTTCGTACGAGGTACTTTTTGACTTTTCCAAAAAAAGTACAAGAAGAATTTTTTTTTAATATATACGGCATGAATGGATTTTTAAAACATTATTTCCAAGAAGCTTCCTTTACAAGTTTTCAAGTTTATTTTTAATCAACTTATTTTTGTTTAAAATTGTATGACATGTTAAGAAAGGAAAATGTTTTTGAAGTAGAAAGGATATTTTCCTCAAGAATAGAGTTCAAGTGTTTTATGAAAATTATTTTCCATCTAAGATAATATAGGGTTCTGTTTCTATCCATATGATTACATTTACTTGATTATGTTGTGATGGAAATATTTTTATGAATTCCTTTATCTTATATGAATTGTTTTATGATGTCGTGATGTTTAAGATTCCCATTTTTATTACATGGGTTATGCTATGATGTATGGTTTCTGATTTTATGGCACACATAGGAATGGTATCATTATGAGACGGGTGGGACCTATATCTCCCTCTAATTAATTGGGTAAAAATTTTATATCTCATGAGATAGACATGGCTAGAACGGTAGGTTATACTGGTTCAGTGAAACAGGACTGAAACGAGGGTGACTCGGTTCAGAAATGGACTTTGTCCACTAAGATAGTCTTGGCAATGAGTCTTGACTAGTAAGATATGATTCTCTATGATTATGTGTGTATTCCACAAAGTTTCATGTTTTAATTTATGATTATTGGGATTACATTTCACTACTATGATTTATCCCATGTTATGAAATCATGATCTCTTTTGCAGGTTAAGATTTCCAAAAGATATGTTCTTATGAATATGTTGTGATTGATATTTCTTTTGTTTACCCTTACTGAGCATTTGATCTCACCCTTTTATGTTTTCTTTTCCCAAGGATATAAAGAAAGGTTTTAGGTAAGAAAAAAAAGGGAAGATCTTTATTGGGAGATGTTGAAGATCTTTCACCATGATTAGAAGATTTTATTCTGAGTTTCCAAAGACACTAAACTATTATGGTCCTTGTGCATTTGTTTTTCTTATGTATTAAGTATTCCGCAAAAGTAATGTAATATTCATGTACGTCAAGCTTTGGGTCTCTACAGTTGGTATCAGAGGAAAGGTTTAGTCAACCTTTGGTAACTAGGATGCGAAAACGTTAGTGAGATCCCTAGAGATATTTCTAAGGTATTTCTAGGGATGTCCCTAAGGATAAGTATATGTATAGGATACAGTCCTAGAACTACGGTAACGATCATATAATTTAACCTAAGATGCTAGATATTGAGTATACTCCCCCTTTATTATGTTGTTTTCCCTAGCAAAATTTTTTCCCCTCACACTATTCTTTTTGGGTTTTAGAAAATGGCTAAAACAAGATGATTCACAATAATGGAGGATGTGATGGACAATGGAATTATATTCTTCATGAGAAACCAAATGAAATGGGATTTGGATGTCCAAACATTATTATTATGTCGAATCAGCAATCTCATAATATGATCAATAAAGTAAAATTTTGTAAGTTTCCTGACTCGGTTAATAAGAGAAAGATGGAGTTTCATGATGATCATGGAGGAAAGAAAGTTCAATTTCCCCTATGTAAATCATGTGGGAAGAGGCATCAAGGATAATGTTTCAAAGGAACTGGAAGATGCTTTGGGTGTGGAAAAGAAGGACACAAAGCCAGTAAGTGCAAAGGAAAAGGTTCAGTTAACACCAGGGATGAGGATAATGGTATTGCTATGACATCAACAATGGTTAAATGTTTTAAATGTGGAATGTACAGGCATTATGAAAACCAATGCCCTAAGGGAAAGTCTCATGAAGAGAATCAGTATGGTCGTATGGGTAGTATTTATGTTGATGATGATGAAGAGACTACAAATGATATGTGAGATGAAATAATTGTTGAAGCTCGGTCAATGGTTTAAGAATGTAGTGGAATGATTACATGTTTATCATGTGTAATGTTGTATAAGTAATCTCATGATACTATGGAATAAAGAGACATCTAAAGATTGTTACACTGTTGTCTTTCCTTGAGTTTTGAAAGTGTATGATTAATGGTACCAGTATCCATGAAAGGTTATTCAGATATTTTTGGAATGTATATGATATGCGTATAATGAAGGGATAAAGAGAAAATTAAATGTTTGATAGTATTCATGAGCTCATGACTAATATAAGGAGAAGGTTATATCATGGTTTGAGTATATAGAATTTTTGGATTTTGGTATGTGGAAAGAGTTAACTTTTGATTGCATTCATGTTTTCAATAAGGTTTAATGGGTATTCATTTTTCAAGAGAATACATGATTAAGGTATTCACATGATTGGAATGTGACCGACAAGATATATGGGGGATAAATGATGGTATTCACATGCTTGGTTGATGACATCTCAAGTAATCATTTTCTTTATACTATGAGTTTGGACCGAAGTATTTTTGATAAGCCTAAAGATTGGAATGGATTATGTTGGACATAAGTTAGTATTGTTTAAGGATAAAACTTTTTTGATATTGTTGATGGGATGTTATAGTAATATAGCTTTAGAAAAAGGACAATCTGCAGGACGGGCGACAGCCCATCACGTCGGACAAGGCTATGGGAATCGAACCCACAACCGAAGTGCGACTGGCCTTTATCGCCTACCACTGGCCTACAGGAAGTCCCTATTTAGTAGAAACTAGTTTTATTATATTAAGCAGTATGATATATGAAGTATAAGTTCATTTTTGGAACCATATACAATTAATCTAACCATAAGATGGACTTATAACTTTTGCTAACCGTTTGTTTGAAAGAGATGAAATGACCCATCATTCTATCAAATGACCTGCTAACACATCACGAATAACAAATTCAACTTCATTTCTTTAAGGGATGAAGTGGAAATTGTTCAATTCACGAACAAAAGTGAGATTGTACCAAAATCACGCAAGTATTTATTTAAATTCATCAACATTAGGGAAATGATCTTGAAAACCAAAAATGTTGTCCTAGTTCTCTTATATCTGATGAATCAGATGGTACCTTAGATCGTTACAAATTTATGGCTTTGTGATTGCTGGCTTTTCCATAGCCATGTTCTCTACCACTCTCCATCAGAACATGATGGTTAGATTTCTCTTCCATATCCATATTTTCACCTATGTGGAAACCCAATGATTAGTTTCTTTGGGTAACTGTTACATTTCATACTTTGGTTTTTAAAGATTGGTTTTGTTATTCCTTTTTCTGATGTGGGTTTCTATTAAAGAAACATTCGAATAGTAAACCATTTATAACCCTGATGAATTTCGAGGGCGAAATTCATTTTAAGGGGGGTAGAATGTAACACCCCTAGATTTTATGAAAAATATTCTTTTAATTTCATTAATGTCTTGTGTTGTATGCTACACCAAGATTACCTTGAGCTATACGCAACACCGTATTATCTTGCAGTATACGCAACACTATTATTGGATCGTGTTAC
Source organism: Viscum album (assembly GCA_963277665.1). NCBI lineage: Eukaryota > Viridiplantae > Streptophyta > Magnoliopsida > Santalales > Viscaceae > Viscum > Viscum album. Next base: position 617,444,386 of record OY728130.1, on the reverse strand, counting down.
ACACAATTTTGATAATGGTTATTCTACACAACATTGAGTATATATATATATTCAATGTATAAATGAAATATGGTTGGATTCTGTTATATGAAACAACGAAGGATTCTTTCACAACACGCAACCCTGACTTGGCTTGCATTACACGCAATCATGACCTTCCTCGATAGCGTGTGTTGTACGCAATACCAGGTTTTACTAAACAATGATATATTATTATAATATTATTATGAACTATCCATTATGAATAGTATTAACTAAAATTTTAATTTTATAACATTATTATTCATCTTAAAAATTTTCTAGAACATGGTATAAGAACAAAATAAATTTTTCGGGTAAAATAAGTATTTTTCAAAAATGCAGTTTTGCCGCCTTTTGATGGAGCACCCACATTAAATATAGTTTTTGACATGTTTATAAGTTCCATTTTACCAAATAAAATTATTATTTGGAATCAAGAAATAAGAATTTACTTTGGATAAATTTTTGATTTTATTCTGATGACTTTCATATTTTAATGAATAGTAAAAACACGCTATATTTTAATTAAAAACAATTTTTTTCATCGTAATATCTTATGTGGTTAAATTATAATATTTAATGGTTTTAAAGTATAAATATAATATATTTTTACCATTTAATATAATGTATGTCATTGGCATTGATTTTACCTTGAATTCGTAGGATAAATCAATTCAATCTTTTGCAATGTTTTAAAGAAAAACCTGTTTTCTTTCGACAACGGGATTAATTTTAATTTAATTTCTTCAACTTTTGTGTATTGAATTTGGAAAAATGGATTCCATATTTGGAATCAGTGGGTCCAAATTATGTTAATAAGCTACTTTTTATTTTTTGGCATTGTGAATAGTAACTACGTTAAATTTTATTTACTATAGTTAAAGGTAAATCGGGTAATTAAGGTTAAATATAAGATTATAAAATTACCCTAACACTTGGAAAAATCCTATTGGATGACTAAAAGTCTACCCATATCACCTAAGGGTCATATTAGATTCATTTAATGGACTTTTGTCCATGAAAATAAGTTAATTATTATTAAAACCGCAGAATGTGACAACATGTCACTTTCTTAAATCTTATAAGTATAATAATATTAATTTAGTGATACACTTCATGAAACTTAGAACATGAATAGTCTCCAGAAATATAATACAAGTATATAAATCATAGAAATTTATTTAGAATTTTTAGGTGTTAAATAATTATCATTTATTATGACACAAAGATGATGCAGAAATTGTCTTATTAATGAAATATTGACATAATTGATATTATTAATACCCAAATAAATGTAATTTAAGACTTTTTATAAATTTAACTAATTTTATATGTTAATATGACATGTTATTATTGATTTAATTAACTTTTTTATAACTAATCAATCTGTTATGAGTTTCACAAAAATTAATTACTAAATAGTGTCAAAATTGACATAAAATAGTTTTTAAAACAAATATTATATTATTAATTGTTATTTTATTCCTAAAAATCTAAGGTTCTGCCAAATGACTTAGATAAAGTTATATATATTAATAATAAATAAGCTTGGGGTTCGTTTGGCTTGATATAGTAAGTTTATTAACCTTATAGTGTAAGAAAACAAGAAGACACGGTAAAAGTAAAATTATCTAACTTAAAGTTAAATATAAATGATAAGGTTAAAATAGGAACCTAAACTTATCTAAATTATATTGTATGAGATTATTTCGACCCATCCCTACCTTATCTTAGAAATAAATCAATTTGGAGCTATTTAAAACCGAATTTGGCTTTATAATAAAATAATATTTTTAGTTATTCCAAAGGTGCCCCTCTCCTCCCTTATAAAATGGCACCCCCTCCCTCTCTTCCTCACAACACTTTGAGCCTTCAAGCTCGACCAACCCCTGCCAAATTCTATTCTCCACTTCTCTAGAAACATCCTAGAGTTTCTGGTCTTCCTCAAAGACCAATTTTAGTGCCTTAAAAGGAGGTCTTAAAGAATCACTTCAAAGAAGAGGAGGTTCGGACACTTACGAAGCAAATTGGACCTAAGGTAAGGGAAATATCACAATCTCATTTTTATCCGAGATTGTTTATACTTTGGAATTTACTGGGGTGTATTTTATCATCCACATCCATGTTTCCTCAATATGTAATATTATTTCCATTCACCTACAATTGTTTAAATCCAATTTTACCCTTCGGTGAGTTTTTAGTAAAGGATATGAAAGGAATCTTTTGTCGTTTTTTGTACGAGGTACTTTTTGACTCTTCCGACAAAAGTACGAGAAGAATGTTTTTTTTAACTTATATGGAATGAATGTATTTTTAAAACATTATTTCCAAGAATCTTCCTTTACAAGTTTTCAAGTTTATTTTTAATCAACTTCTTTTAGTTTAAAATTGTATGACATGTTAAGAAAGGAAAAAAAAATTGAAGTAGAAAGGATATTTTCCTCAAGAATGGAGTTCAAGTGTTTTATCAAAATTATTTTCCATCTAAGATAATATAGGGTTCTGTTTCTATCCCTATTATTACATTTACTTGATTATGTATTGATGGAAATATTTTTATGAATTCCTTTATCTTATATGAATTGTTTTATGATGTCATGATGTTTAAGATTCACATTTTTATTACATGGGTCATGCTATGATGTATGGTTTCTGGTTTTGTGGCACACATAAGAATGGTATTATTATGAGATGGGTGGGACCTATATCTCCCTCCAATGCATTGGGTAAAGATTTTATATCTCATGAGATAGACATGGCTAGAACGGTAGGTTATACTGGTTCAGTGAAACGGGACTGAAACGAGGGTGACTCGGTTCAGAAATGGTCTTTGTCCACTAAGATAGTCTTGTCAATGAGTCTTGACTAATAAGATATGATTCTCTATGATTATGTGTGTATTCCACAAAGTTTCATGTTTTAAGTTATGATTATTGGGATTACATTTCACTACTATGATTTATCCCATGTTATGAAATCATGATCTCTTTTGCAGGTTAAGATTTCCAAAAGATATGTTCTTATGAATATGATGTGATTGATATTTCTTTTGTTTACCCTTACTGAGCATTTGACCTCACCCTTTTATGTTTTCTTTTCCCTAGGATATAAAGAATGGTTTTAGGTAAGAAAAAAAAGGGAAGATCTTTATCGGGAGATGTTGAAGATCTTTCACCACGATTAGAAGATTTTATTCCAAGTTTCCAAAGACAAAAAACTATTACGGTCCTTGTGTGTTTGTTTTTCTTACGTATTAAGTATTCCTCAAAAGTAATGTAATATTCATGTACGTCAAGCTTCGGGTCTCTACACCTCTCTTTGGTAGGAAGAATATTCCTTGTAAAATCCATTTTTATTTCTAAAATGGTTTAATCCATGATGTTTTATAAATGTCTTATTGGGCTAATAAAAAAATGAATACATCAATAAAAAATTTCATTTGGACTGGTATCACGTTGGAAAGAAAGATTGTGACTATTATATGGTCGACTTGTTGCAAACCCATTATTATGGGTGGGATTGTAATAAAAAATATTAGGTACTTTAATTAGGCACTTCAAGCTATACTCACTTGGAACATTCTTTATAATAATTCGGATTCTGTGTCTTTTCTCGAAAACAGGTTTCTTGGAAAACATAAGGAAAGAAAATTGAAAATTTTCAGCTCCCCTATCTGGCCATCTATTAAGAAATTTTTTCCACCATCATGAATAATTCCATATGGATGGTTACCAGGGATTCCTCCTTAAATTTCTGGTGGGATAACTGGACTGGAACCCCCCCCCCCCCCCTAATATCTCTGATTCATCCTAAAAATGTTGAGTCAAATGTTATCTTTTGACTTATATATTTTGTTTTGAAAATCAAAAATGTCTCTTCAATCGTATCGTACTGACTCTGTCAATCGTATTGTACTGACTCTGTCAATCGTATCGTACTGACTCTGTCAATCGTATCTTACTGACTCTGTCAATCATATCGTACTGACTCTATCAAATGTATCGTATTGACTCTGCTATTCATACATTCATTACTTGTTTTGGTACTTAGTCAAAAACACTTGTTTCATAAGAATCATACCATTACTTATCATTGACATATATCTTGTTTTAACCAATATGATGTCATTGATTTAGTTAAAAACTAATCAAAACGATGTCGTGCTTTCTGTTTCAATATGACCGTTATGATGCTAGGGGTCCAAGTCCCTCCGAGTTTTTCGGAGAAATATGACCGTTGGAGGCAACATGACCATTGGAACCTGAGGCCTATAAATAGGAGGTCATTTGAAGCTGAGAAAAAGTAGAACGAATGAGGCTTTGTGGAACAACTGTGATACTTTTCTTCTATCAAGATTCTAGAGAGAGATGATGTGACTTATCTCATCTACTTTTTGCGTCCGATCATCGTATCAAGGGCTTTCAAGTAATTGAAAGATAGAGGTGTCGATTACCTACAAAATCGAGGGCTGCCATGGATAGGAAGACGGACAGACCGATCATCGTATCGAGGGCTGCCGGGGATAGGCACACAGATGTTCCGATCATTGTATCGAGGGCTTCCAGGGATAGGCAGAAAGATAGTCTGATCATCGTATCGAGGGATCACCAAGGTGTTGGTGAGACAGACCTTTTATCCTAGGTGAAAGGATAACCCTTCTCTTTGGGTTAAAAGAATTGTAATTCTTTTATTTTTCCGCTGTTAATTTTATTAGATAGGAAATTGTTTTTTTTTTTGCTTTTCTATCTCTTATATATTTGTAATTATTTCAATTACATCCATTCTATTACATATTGTATTGATTGATTCTATACGCTTTAAGGTAGAATCATTCATCTTTATATTACTCTGATTATTGTGTTCATCTTGAATACAATTGTTTTATATTTCATTAGTATTACATTACATCATACCTTTTATATTCAATACAATTGTGGGTGTTTGTATTTGTATTAGTTTAAGATCATTTAAACTAATCTCTTCAGTGCTAAAACTCAAAAGGTTTTTTAAAAATACAATTCACCCCCCCCCCCTCTTGTATTGTTCCATCTAATAGACATGCATATCTATATATTAGATCCAAAATTGGTATCAGAGCAGGTTTTCCACTGATTTGTATTAAAAGCATTATTTCTTTCATATTACTATTTTTAACTACTTACTACACTAACGTGTGGAGTGGAAAAGTTTTTGTTGTATTAGATGGAAGGAATTAATATTGGGTCAATAGACAATATGAATCCTTCTAGACCACCTATCTTTAATGGAAATGATTATGAGTATTGGATAGATCGTATGAAGACTTATGTGATCAACACTAGCGTAGACAATTTTATTATGCTTACTGGAGGTTACAAAATTCCTGACAAAGAAGTCAGTACTTTCACTAACCAAGAGAAGCAAGAATATCAACTGAATTACAAGTTACGCAATACTTTATTGTGCTCTATGACCATGAATTTATATAGTCAGATATCTTCATGTGAAGCATCCAACTGTATTTGGAAGAAATTAGAAGTCACTCATTTTGGTACATCCAAGGTTATAGAAACAAGGAGAGCAATGCTTCGAGTAGAGTATCATGGATTTTTTTTCCATATGGAGAGAAAGTATGTAAAGTGCAACAAAGGTTTATGACAATTGTCAACAGCCTAAAATCTATGGGAGAAAAAGGTCTTGATGGTGAATCTCTAGTTGATAAAATTATAGATATAATTCCAAATGAATGGGAGTCAAAGAGGACATCTATTGATGAAAATAGAAAAGTTTCCCAGATTTCTCTAGATGAACTCTTTGGAACTCTTCTACAGTACGAGACAAGAATGAATAGAGATGCTGATTTCAACAAGAAGAAGAATGGGAATGGAAGTGTAGCCTTTGCATCTAAAGATAAAACACCTAAAAGGCTTACAAGATCCAAATCCAAGAAAGTAATATCTGATTCAATTGATTGTGATCTTTCGGATAATGAGTTAGCAAATCTTTCTCAAAGGATGAACAAGATTGTGGGAAAGAAAGACTTCGAATATAGATTCAAAAAGAAAGATATGAAGGATAAGAAATATTCAGAGGTAACTTGTTATGAATGTAAGAAAGAAGGACATATAAGGCATGATTTTCCTTTACTGAAAAGGAAAGACAGAAAGGAGAAACACTCTCAAAGAAACAAGAAAAGTTTTTATAAGACAAAGAAAGTATTGAAGGAAAATGATACCTAGAGTGCAAGTGGTAGTGATTCTTCAGATGATTCTTCAGAATATGAGTCCTCCGGACAGAGGAATATTGGACTTTTAGCCAGATTACCAATTTAAGATCATTGTTTCATGGCTAAGGTACATAATGATGAAGCTATTACAAATGTCTCTTTGAATGCAAATTATACTGATAATAGATATTATGAATCTTCAAATGATGAATCTTCATCATCAGAAGATGATACATTACCTTCTTTTGAAGAATTATCTAGATTTTCTAAAATACTTGAAAATAAAAATTCTAAACTCAAGAAGAGGCTTGAGAAAGAAGATTCTAGAATTTCAATCTTGACTAAAGAAGTATCAGATCTTTCTAAAGATCTTGATGTGAAAACTTCTGATTTTGAAAGTATTTTAAAAACCCTTGAGAAAGTTAAATGTGATAAGGATAAACTTTCTAAGGATCTTGAAACTGTAATTTCAAAGAAAAATATCTTAGAGCCTAACTCTAGTTCAAATTCAAATGTTTTGTGAAATAAGAATTTGGTTTTAAAACTAAAGTCAGATATTTTATCCATGAAGAAATGTTTGTCAAACTTTACTCATAGAAAGGAATACTTTGAAAGGATGTATTCTCAAATTAGACCTTTGAGCAATCGTTCTGGTCTTGGTTTTACTCATCCCAAACCTGTTTTTAGTAATAACTATTTTGTTCCTCAAAAAACCACTTTCTATTCTATGTGTCAATGTGGTGGACACTGGAGAAGAGATTGTTCTCTTAACATAACTCAATCTTTAGGATTTCATAAAGCTCATTTTTTAAAACAAATGTGGATTCCTAAAATTCTTTTATCTAACCCTTCTGGATCCAAACAAGTTTGGATTCCGAAAAACTAATTGTTTCTTTTTCAGGAAAATGAGAATTGTACCAAAAGATTATTTGGTAAATGGATAGTGGTTGTTCTCGACACATGACCGGAAACAAAGATCTCTTGGAAAAGGTTATCAAAACAAAAGGTGGAAAAGTTACCTTCGGAGATAATGCTCAAGGAAAGATTGTTGATAAAGGTAATATCATTTTTCTTGGAAAAGTTATTATCTCAAATGTTTTGTTTGTTAAAGGTCTTAGGAACAATCTCATCAGCATAAGTCAATTATGTGATGAAGGTTACCTTGTAAATTTTAGAAATGATAAGTGTCTAGTTCACAATTCCAAGGATGGTTTCATTCTATCTGCCCATAGGAAAGATAATGTTTACACTATTAACTTAGAAGACCTTAGGAGCCAAAACTTACCCTGCTTAAGTGCAATAGAATACCAATCATGTCTATGTCATAGAAGACTAGGACACTGTAATCTGAGAAACCTTAGTAAACTCTCAAAGAAAAGACTTGTGAAGGGGCTACCGGACCTTAGATATGTTTCTTCAAAAGTTTGTGATCCTTTTCAATTTGGCAAGAAACATAAAACTAGCTTTAAATCAATTAATGAAGTTTCAACTTCTAATTCATTACAGCTAGTGCATATGGATATTTTTGGTCCTTCACAATCTGGAAGCGTTGGAGGCAAATACTATGTATTTGTTTTAGTTGATGACTTTACTAGATTTACATGGGTCTACTTTCTCACAAATAAATCTAAAGCCTTTTCCTATTTCAAAACTTTTAGAGCCCAAGTTAAAAATGAGAAAAACCTACCATTTATAACTATTCATAGTGATCATGGTGGTGAATTTCAAAATTCAGATTTTGAAACTTTTTGTAGTAAGAAAGGTATTACTCGCAATTTCTCAGCTCCAAGAACTCCTCAGCAAAATGGTGTTGTTGAAAGAAGAAATCGTATTCTTCAGGAAATGACTCGAACCATGTTGAGTGAATACTCAATTGCTAAGCACTTTTGGGCTGAAGCTGTTAGTACTTCATGTTATACTATAAATCGTGTTTTAACTAGACCATTTCTTAATAAAACCCCTTATGAGTTATGGAATGGCCGAAAACCTAAAGTTTCATACTTCAAAGTTTTTGGATGCAAAGTATTCATTCTGAATACAAAAGATAATCTACACAAATTTGCACCAAAATCTGATGAAGGAATTTTTCTAGGCTATTCTAGATCCTCTAAGGCATATAGAGTTTTCAATAAAAACACTTGTACTGTGGAGGAAACAGTACATGTAAAATTCAATGAAAATGATCCTTTTGTTTTCAACCAATAAAATCCTACATCCTCAGATGTGTTTTCAAAAACTGATTATCGACCTTTGATAGAAGATCCTTCTGATAAGGAAAATATTCAAGAAGATACTTCTGAAACATTAACCACGGAAGATTTTCTACCATATGTTGATGAACAGGCTTTACAAAACCCAAATCAATTGTTTCTTTGGAATCATCCCAGTGATAACATCATTGGTGATGTAAATCAACCTGTAAGGACCAGAAATTCCTTAAGAAATGAAATAGAACATCTTGCTTTTCTTTCCCAATTTGAACCTAAAAGCCCAAGTGAGGCCTTAGGTGATGATGATTGGATCAAAGCAATGCAAGATGAACTAAATGAAATTGAGAGGAATCAAGTCTAGACTATAGTTGATAGACCTAAAGAAACAACTGTGATTGGTGTAAAATGGGTTTTCAGAAACAAGTGTGATGAAAATGGAATCATTGTAAGAAATAAAGAAAGACTTGTTGCTAAGGGATATAATCAACAAGAGGGGATAGACTATGAAGAAACATATGCTCTTGTAGCTAGACTTGAATCAATTCATATTCTATTAGCCTTTGCAGCATACTTTAATTTCAAACTATTTCAAATGGATGTAAAATGTGCTTTTCTAAATGGTTTTGTTCAAGAAGAAGTTTTTGTCGAACAACCTCCTAGTTTTCAAGACCTAAAACATCCTGATCTTGTTTTCAAACTTACCAAGGATCTATATGGTCTTAAACCAGCCCCTAGAGCATGGTATGATAGACTTATAGGATTTCTTTTATAAAACAATTATACAAAAGGTACAGCAGATCCAACCCTTTTTATAAAAATGGAAAACAAAAATGTTTTGATTGTTCTAATCTATGTTTATGACATCATATTTGGATCAACTCAGAAATCTTTAACTGATTAATTTGAAAATTTAATGAAATCTGAGTTTGAAATGAGTATGATGGGTGAGTTAACATTCTTTTTAGGTTTTCAAATTTCTCAAAAACCAGAAGGAACATATATATCTCAACATAAGTATATAAAAGATTTACTCAAAAAGTATGGATATGACAAAACTAAAAGTATTAGCATTCCAATTGGTACCTTAAATACACTTGATCTTGATGAAACTAGGAAACCAGTAGATCAAACAATCATTAGAGGTATGATAGGAAGTTTTCTATACTTTACAGCTAGTCGACCCGACTTAATGTTTTATGTATGCTTATGTGCAAGATACTAATCTAATACAAAAGTGTCTCATTTAAAATTCGTAAAGAGAATCTTTTGGTATTTAAAAGGCACTATGGATTTAGGTCTTTTTTACTCTTCTGGTAATGATTTTGTTTTAAAAAGTTTTTTAGATACTGACTTTGGTGGTTGTAGAATGGATAGAAAAAGTACATCTGGAACATGTCATTTCTTAGGAGATTCTCTGGTTTCTTGGTCCTGCAAGAAACAACACTCAGTAGCACTATCCACTGCTGAAGCTGAATATGTAGCAGCTGGAAGTTCTTGTGCTCAAGTATGGTGGATGCAACACACACTCACTAACTATAGATTGAGTTTCTCCAAAACTCAAATTCTTTGTGATAATACTAGTGCCATAGCTCTTAGTAAGAACCCATCACATCACTCTCGTGCAAAACACATAGATGTTAGGCATCACTTTCTTAGGGATCACACACAAAAAGGAGATATTATTCTACAATTTATCGGAACACAAGAAAAACTTGCTGACATTTTTACAAAGCCATTACCATCCAATAGATTTGAGTTTATAAAATAGAATCTAGGAATGATTACATTAAAATAATCATTCATATCTACTTCATGTTTTACAATTCTCCTAACATTAAATAACTCCCTTTGAAAGGGGAGGACATTTTTCCTTTGTTTCTTTTTATCTTATGATCTTTAATTGTTTACTCTCCTGGTATGTGTTTTTACTTTTCTGTTTATCGTATTGACAGTTTTATCATATCATTTACTTTTCTGTTTATCGTATTGAAAGTCTTATTATTTACTTCATCGTATCGACCGATGATGGTAATGAATTTATTTTCCATCGTATCGACCGATGATGGTAAGGAATTTCTTTTCCATCGTATCGACCGATGATGGTAATGAATTTCTTTTCCATCGTATTGACTGATGATAGTAATGAATTTCTTTTCCATCGTATCGACCAATGATGGTAATGAATTTCTTTTCCATCGTATCGACCGATGATGGTAATGAATTTCTTTTCCATCATACTAACCGATGATGGTAATGAATTTCTTTTCCATCGTATTGACCGATGATGGTAATGAATTTCTTTTCTATCGTATCGACCGATGATGGTAATGAATTTCTTTTCCATCGTATCAACCAATGATGGTAATGATTTTCTTTTCCATCATACTGAACGATGATGGTAATGATTTTATTTTCCATCGTACTGACCGATGATCGTAATGATTTTCTTTTTCATCGTACTGACCGATGATGGTAACAAGATTGTTTTCCATTGGCTTGTCAGTTCATGGTAACGATATTGTATTCCATCGGCTTTTCAGTTCATGGTAATGAGATTTTTTCCATTGGCTTGTCAGTTCATGGTAACAAGATTGTTTTCTATCGGCTTGTCAGTTCATGGTAACAAGATTGTTTTCCATCGTCTTTTCAGTTCATGGTAACAAAATTGTTTTCCATCAGCTATTCAGTTCATGGTAACGAGATTGATTTCCATCGGCTTGTTAGTTCCTGGTAACGAGATTGTTTTCTATCGGCTTGTCAGTTCATGGTAACGACTTTGTTTTCCATCAGTATGACGATTGATAGTTTTTTTTCATACGGTTGTGTATTCTTTAATCCAAAAACCAACAACTACTTTACGTTCTATGGAAGGTAATTTCCATTTTTTTTATTTTTTTTTATTTTTAATCCTAACTATTGATCTGTTTTCCTCTAATATTGACCGTAGAAGATCAATGGTGACCCCTTTATCGCCTATAAATAGCCCCCCCCCCCTCCCCAAACCCACATTGGTTTTTCAGGTTTTGAGGCGAAGCTCTGCTCCACTGGTTTTAAATCATCGTATGATCATTCATCGGCATCACCTTTATGTCTCAATCCTCTACTAACACTCCCGCTGAAATGTCTTCAAAGAATTTTACAGAGAAAGACTTTTTCAGAGAAAGGTTAGTTTATCGGGACTTTTTTTATTCGTATGATTCCACAATCAGAAGAATCATTCTGTTTCAAGGATGGGAACATTTGTGTGTTGAAAGACCTATTTCTCAAGATCCGGTTCTCTTTGATGAAGTCATCCAGTTCTATAAAACCGTATCTTTCGACAAAGACATGACTATCAATTTTGTTGTGTACGATAAAAATTTGTCTATGTCTGTGAAACAAGCTACTCATTTTCTAAATGTCCCAATAGAAGGGGATTCTTTCTGTCCATCTCATAAAAAACCAGAGGAAGTTGGTACGTTTAATAGAGAAAGTGTTGAAAAGTCATAGTTTGTTATTAATGAAGAAAAGAGAAAAGTGGCTCATCTTTCTCCGGAAAATCGGTTTGTGATTTTATGGATGCAAGGTTTTCTTATCCCAAGGAAAGGGGATAGAGAAACTCTGAAAGTTTCTGATATTTTTATGCTTGACTATCTTGTAAATATGAGAAAAGTAAATCTCATGGGGTATGTTTTTGAAACCATTAATAATGTCAAGACAGGAGGGATTAAGTCCCAAATGATTATATATCCAGCCATCCTTACAAAGTTCATTCTCGAGAGTATGAAGTTTTGCAACATTCTTTTGAGAGGAAACCCGATAGATCTGAAGCCATATTGGATTAGTAAGAGTACGTTAAAAAGGCTGAATGTTTGTTTTGATCCAAATTCAAAACTTTTTATAAGAGATGTAGAAGCTGAATCGGCTCAAAATCAATCAGCACCTATGCCAGGAAAAAACACTCCTTCTCTTGTTGTTCCTCAGAAGTCTGATCCTCAAACCAGCTCGAATCCAAAGAAGAAGCCTATGTAAAGTAAGGAAGTTGTAGCCAAGTGGAGAAAGGATAAGGAACAAAGAAAAGAAGGTGATCCAAAGTTTGGACTTGATCCAGTCGAAGCCTTTGCTGGGAGATTAAGGTTTGAGGATACCCTTCAGGCTGAAAAAAAAGAAGAAGGTTCTTTTGAAAATAAAAGCACAGGAATTTGATGTCTCTAAAGTCTTGAAAGCAGTTGAGGAAGCTAGTGCTCAACTTAACATATAAGTGCATCAAGAGCCCATCGTACAGAGCCTTCCTAAGAAAGAAAAAGGAAAACAAATGATGGAAGAGATAGAAGAAGTGGAAGAAGATAAAGAATATTTTCTTTTATAATTCCTTCAGAGTTAAAAGAAGAGTAGAGACGAATCAATTCAAAAGAAAAGTGAAGATATTCAACAAGTTCCCCGTGCTGATCAAGCACGAACACCGGATAGATTTTCGCCTCAAGAAAATCAAGGTGCTCAATCCTCTCACACTGATAAAGTTGTTTTTATTAGTGATAAAGTGGGAGAAGAAAGAAAGAAGAAAGAAAAAGGAAAATAGCTAGTTGTAGATTCAAGCCGATCAAATGAACTAGCTTCGTATGATGAAGATACTGATTCAGAACATACAATCTCTCTCAAGAAGAGTGATTACATTGTCCATGTTTTGAGAAGGGTTGAGAATAACATTCCATATTTCCCGAGGCTGGAAGGGAAGATTGATTTTATTACTGATAATCAAAAGAAGAAGTTTGGCTCTGTAAAAGAATTAAGAAAGAAAGTTTTGTCAGTTGAAGCCGATTTGAAAGTTTTTTCAGAAAGTTCAGTTACTCATAAGAAGGCCTACAACAAGATGACCATGTGTTTGTACAAAACAGAGAGCTCAATCAATGATCATGAGATAGAAATTGAAGATATAAGAAGGTTGTCAAATGAGCTTTCAATTGCTTTCAATAAGCTTGACAGAGAAACGGTTGAAAGGTTGAATCTTTTGTCTTCCCAACGAGCCGATATTCCTTCAGTGAAAGAATTGAAAGAGAGAATGAATGATTTTCAATCTGAATTCTCAATGGTTTCATCTTTCAAGGATGAAATGGTTTTATTGAAGAAACAAAATTCTGTGTTATCCAAAGATAACAAGAATCTGTAAGACAGAATTGATACCCTTGAAGAAGTAATCAGAGTCCAGGAGGAGACTATCAAGAATCAAGATCAGATTTTTGCGGACCAAAAAGAGCTTCTCAGAAATCAGGGTGAATCAATTTCTAAAGACAAGAAAGAAATCAAAAAGATGAAATTTTTTCTTCATGAGCTCATAAAGAATGATAAGGAAAGAGAAAACAAATGACTGTTGTAATTTTTTTCCTTTGGAACCTGTCTTTGTTTTGTAATAACTTTTATGATTCTTTTATTTTGTCCTGCAATTCTTCTCTCTAACCCTTTCAGGCAACCCAAAGTAACCCCATTCTTTTTGTAAACTACAAAGGGGGAGAATGTTTTATAAAGGGGGAGAATGTTTTATAAAAAACATTGGTTTAATCAAATATTTTGAAACCAAGGAAAATCTATGAATACAATCCTTAGGAAAGTGTACACCTAAGGGGGAGTTAGTTGTATCCAAATTCATATTTAGAATATTTTCCAATAACTAAGGGGGAGATAAGTATTTATTGTTATATTTACTTGGTGTGTTGTGATTTCCAAAATGGGGGAGATTTTTGAGTCAAATGTTATCTTTTGAATTCTATATTTTTTTTTGAAAATCACAAATGTCTCTCCAATTGTATCGTACTGACTCTGCCAATCATATCGTACTGACTCTGTCAATCGTATCGTACTGACTCTGTCAATCAAATCATACTGACTCTGTCAATCGTATTGTACTGACTCTGTCAAATGTATCGTATTGACTCTTCTATTCATACTTTCATTACTTGATTTGGTACTTAGTCAAAAACACTTGTTTCATAAGAATCGTACCATTGCTTATCATCTACATATATCTTGTTTTAACTAATATGATGTCGTTGAGTTAGTTACAAACTAATCAAAATGATGTCGTGCTTTCTATTTCAATATGACCATTGTGATGCCAGGTGTCCAAGTCCCTCCGAGTTTTTCAGAGAAATATGACCGTTGGAGGAAACATGACCTTTGGAACCCGAGGCCTATAAATAGGAGGTCATTTGAAGCTGCGAAAAAGTAGAACGAATGAGACTTTGTGGAACAACTGTGATACTTTGCTTCTATCAAGATTCTAGAGAGAGATGCTTTGACTTCTCTTACCTGCTTTGTGTGTCCGATCATCGTATTGAGGGCTTTCAAGTAACTGAAAGACAGAGGTGCTGATTACCTACAAAATCGAGGGCTGCCAGGGATAGGCAGATAGATGGACCGATCATCGTATCGAGGGCTACCGGGGATAGGCATACAGACGTTCCGATCATCGTATCGAGGGCTGCCAGGGATAGGCAGACAGACAGTCTGATCATCGTATCGAGGTCTCACCAAGGTGTTGGTGAGACAGACCTTTTATCCTAGGTGAAAGGATAACCCTTCTCTTTGGGTTAAAAGAATTGTAATTCTTTTACTTTTCCGCTGCTAATTGTATTAGAAAGGAAATTGTTTTTGTTTCCTTTTCTATCTCTTATACATTTGTAATTGTTTCAATTACATCCATTCTATTACATATTGTATTGATTGATTCTATACGCTTTAAGGTAGAATCATTCATCTTTATATTACTCTGATTATTGTGTTCATCTTGAATACAATTGTTTTATATTTCATTATTATTACATTACATCATACCTTTTATATTCAATACAATTGTGGGTGTTTGTATTTGTATTAGTTTAAGATCATTTAAACTAATCTCTTCAGTGCTAAAACTCAAAAGGTTTTTTAAACATACAATTCACCGCCCCTTTTGTATTGTTCCATCTAATAGACATACATATCTATATACTCGATCCAATAAAAAAACCTCTTAAAGAACCACATACTCAATTAGAGACATGATAAATTCTCATAATGATAATATTCCTAAATCCATCATGAATATAATTAATAACTATCCTTTTTCAAACACTGATGACTTTTTAATTATGGAAACCTACTCACAATGGTATGCTTAATTCAAAAAAACTTTTATAATCATTTTTTCTATAATTATGAAAGTGGTTTTGGTTGGATAAAACTCTTTGAAAAAAAATGGATAAAACCTTCAATATTCACTCTTATTTTGCACCTTGCTCACAATATATTTCCCATAGATAGATTCCTTCAATCATTTGGTATTAAACTTTTCTCGAAATGTAGGCACTACAATCAACACCGAGAAGACACTAATCACCTCTTCTTTTCTTATTCTACTACCTCTTCTCTTTGGAACTATATTTTTGAAATTTTTAATTTCATATAGTTTATTCTTGACTCATCAACACTCAACTAAAGAGATGTGTGGAAATGTAAAATGGTCAGAAAATTAAGAACCTCTTCCTTGATGTGGTTTTTGAGCTTCATCATGTGATTTGGTATGATAGAAATGTTATTACTCATAACAAATCCTCACTCAATCATAATACAGGTCAGATGCAGATTTTTATTGGCATACATGAAGCTGCATTGATGAAAAAGGGTCACCGCCACAACACTGTTGATGACTTTACAATTCTTCGACGTCTTCAAATTGAAGGAAACAATTTCCAACTACATTGTACCATTGAAGTGTTCAATCGTTCTCCCTTCCCTTGTTGGATTAAATTCAATGTGGATGGTTCCTCAAAAGGAAATCCTGGTCTCGTGGATTGTGGTGTTATCTTTAGGAATCACCTGGGTCAGATCCTCAGATTCTTTCTTGGAAACTGTGACATTGCCTCTTCTCTAGAGGCCTAAATGATGGGTATGATTCATGTTGTTACTTTCACAAGGATTCATGGTTTGAAAAATATTTGGTATGAATGTGATTTGACTACCATGGTGCAAGAAATTTGGAATAGTGTGACACACCTTGCGTGGCCGATAAATACCCAATGGATGGATTGCACCCGCTTGCTTCTCGGTATCAACTACATTATTACTCATATTTATCGTGAAGAAAGTAAGGTTGCAGATGGCCTTTCTAAAAAAGGAGTGAATCAAGATATTACCTGGCTCAACAATCTTCCTATTGATCTTCTTCATCTTTATGATAAAAATTGTAATATGATTTTGTCCTTTAGACTCATGTAATATTTTTCTTTTATATAAAAAAAGATATATCCTAAATCCTACCATGTACGTGATAAATATTAGCCAATATCATAGTGTATGATATAGGGGTATCGTATGTGATGATATCTTTATTTCATGGAAATTAAAAATTGCATTATGGGTATATCTTTTATTATGATATGAAGATATCATACCCTATGATATGCATGCCACCCGAACATTAAAAGTTAACATTTGTTAATATTTAACTTATGGATATTATTATATAAACACTTCATATGAATAAATGGTATGGAGAATAATGTATTCATGGAATAATTTCATGAACAAGATGATTAGAATTTAATCATTCATTATTACACATGAGTAAATGCATGAATCCTTGAGGTGTGTCCTCAATGACTATTTAAAGGGTCTACTGTCATTTGATGGTGTATAGGTGATCTTTCCCATGATTCAGTCGATAATATAAATTAATATATTAACCCTCTTTCTCTTAAACCTTAATATTCATGAGGCACTATCATGTTATGGGTGATATGTGGATTCCCCTAAAGCACTGAGAAATTCAGTGTAGCTTACGGATACCTCTAGAGGAGTGATGTTATTAAAATACCTCTCATGTGATCTTCATAAACCATAGATGATTAAGATGGACGTAGTAATTATAATGTTTAATTTTAAAATACAATAGTTTCTATATTTTATTGTAGAATGATTAAATTTATCAAAAATTGTGTTCAATATTTATTGGTTTTTTTTATGATTATGTTATTTAGTTTAATCGTTAAACTATCTATAGAAACATAGCACATTGGTGGATAGAATTGAATTCCAGAATATGCTTTATCTTTAGTTTTATTTTGGAACGTGAATTATTATTTATAAATTATCTTGGTACTAAAGTGACTAGGAATATTATGTACAACTAGAAGTGGGTTAAATTAGTGGTAATCTTTTAGAATTTCCTTTATTCTAAAATTAACCTTTATGACTAGTTAGAATATTGATCCAATTAAAATTTAAAACTCGCCCTTTCCCATATATAGTAGAAATATAAATAAACCCAAAGCATATAGATTTTATAAATTTTTCAATCAAAATATGGTTATCTACCCCTTTTTATGTTTGGTTTCAACATGAGATGAATATATTCACTATGTTACATAAGTGAATACATATTTTCCATCTCATGAAAATCCTCTTATATCTCTCAAAAAGTTTTACAGTCTCTAGAATGGTTCTTTATATTATCTCCCATTATCTTATAATGGTAACCCAAAAACAAAGTAAGAAACATCACTTTATCTCTCGCATACTTTTATAATAAAAACTAATCTTATTTTGACCCTTTTAAATTATTTGAAATTATGAATTTCTCAATTCTTCATGAATGAAACTCTTGGACCTTATGTGACATTAGAAAGTTCTTCTTGATCACTGTTTTTTGAATTTATATATTTGAAATATAGATGTATGAAATTTATACTTATGAGTTCTCAATTCAGCAATCTTTTGGAATTTAGTATCCTTCTCTTCAGCTCTGAAATTATCCAGAGCCATAGATTTTCTTATTCGGCCTAATAGATAATTTAGAATATTCATTTCAATTTCTCTATATCTTCCATTACAAAATTATCAGTGTGCATAAATGAATGAAGTCCCCCATTATATAATCATTATTAATAAAATAAGTATAAGGAATGTGGGATATAAATTCTAAGTATTCTAGCTTTATTAATTCTTAGTAAACAACTTTTAATACCTACGAATTTGATAGATTCTAACTTTTTCAATGCTCCTATAAATCTAGACATCATCAATCCACAAGGATTCCAAAAAGATTACCTAAGATCATAAATTCAACATAATTTCTTTTTCATCAGGAAGTCCATATTAGAATCATCATTTTTACTTTTACATCACTTAAATATCATTTGAAATATTTTGGAATATGCTGGTTATTTAACTTCTATAAACATAAGATAATTTTGGCATGAACTATATTATTATTTCTCTTCTAATTTTTCTATTACCTATACATTACTCATTCATTCATATTATTTTCGCATAGCCTCTAAATCTCTAAATTCAGTCTAATATACCTCATGAGCTTCTGGTGTTCTTATTCAATTTCTAAAACACATCATTTTAACTCTATCATACATTATCCCAACTTCCTGTTTAGGTTTTGATATTCTTAATGTCTAATAATATTAGCTTATAGTATCCATGGACTTTGATCTCTATATTCTTCAGCTTTCAAAATTCCTAAATTTTGATCTTCTAGACTTATAAAGATATTCATCTTGAAACACATTCCATATTTATCTTAAAATCTATATTTGGAAACTATGAATTGTACATAGTTATTCTTTCACATTAGTGAATTATCCATACTTCACTTATGCTCACTAAATCTTTTAGAATTTGTATTATTAAATCATACTTACATGACTCTAATATATTCCAATATAAATCAAAAAAATGTTATTAGCATTAATAACTAATTCAACTTTTTATCTTCATATTTTAGATTTACCTTTAGTTTAAAATATATCAGGAGCATCATTAACTTCCATTCCTTTAGCTTTTGATATTCTCTTTCTTGGAACAGTTATCTACTATTATTCTTTCTTTGTTAATTTTTCAATTCAAATTAAATAAATAAAATTTATATGAATATTTTTTACTCTTACATATCAAAATATGACATGGATAATTTTCCAAATATTTTACCCCTCTAACATTCGGATACATATCCTTTTATTTCGGTATAAATCCACCCTATTAACTCATCACGAATCATATACTATACTCAAACCATTGTCATGTATGATACTTTGAATGATCAGTATAACACTGTGTGACTTTCCATCTAAACCTTTTAGATGGTTCAGACTTCACTTCACTCTCAACTACGACATCATTTAGAGGCTCTTCAGCTTATTATCTATAAATCATATCCCAATATTGTATCTTCTATAAGTATGAATTCCAAATTATTTTCAATTTAATTATGGATACATATACCTTCATTATAAGTACATCAACTAAAGTTTCACCAGTCTATATGGATATAATTTTTAGTTCTAGAACATAGATAACTCCTGAGTATAAAATCAAATCACCTAACTCGTTTTATTGGGATTTAGACCTCCAAAAATAAAAACCATGTCTTTAACTATTTCTCAAAACCATTCTCAATGATAATATTGATAACATAGAAAATAACTTCAATAATTACATGGGTTATTCAATTTTCCCCTTTGGATTTTTCATCAATTCCACTAACTATCAACACAATAACATTCAATTATTCATAAAACCACAACCTTTATCAAAAATAATTTCCCTAACACCAAACTACTAGATAAGATAATTTTTTTGAGAGGTTTTCATTCCTTAGGGATAAGAAATTTAAAGCCAATGATTTTGATTTTATATCCCTTAATCGGATTAATTAACTTTTCACCCCATTTTTATAATAAAAATCACTTTAAATTCAAAAAATATAAAGTATATAGTGTTTTAATTCTCTCCCCCATTGAAAATAGAATCCAAAGTGTGGTATGGTTATACATACCTTCTTTAAGTGAGAGATAAAGTATAAAAACGTGGTTTTATCCTTAATTATTGAAACCTCTCTCTTGGAATGGCATTATTGAACATGTTATTAATCTGATTTTTTGTGAGAATACTATATTTCCTCACATCTCCATTATAAACTCTCTCCTTAATGGAGTAATATTTTATGTCAATAATTTGGATATGTAGTATTAAATTGTTTTTTGGACATATAATTTTCACTACGATTATCATATTTAATCCACAGTGGTTTATCAACTTTCAGCTTAAATTATTTCAATAGTAATTTCATTAAAATAATTTGTGTACAAGCATATATGGCAGCAACATACTATGATTTAGTTGTACTCAAAATCAGATAACTTTGTTTCATACTATTTCCACTCACACATATTTCCTTTTAAAATAAAGTTACTCCTAATGTTTATTTTCTACCATTATAATATTCAATCCAATCAGCATTAGTGAAACCTATTAAGTTTAATTATTCAATTATTCTATACATTATACCATAATTCTAGAATTATTTGACATACCAGATAATTCGCTTGGCTACTAATATGTGTAATTTCTTTACATTTCTTTGATATCGAACACATAATGTTAATATATACCCAATATATAGACTTCATGTGGTAAGATAAATCAAGCTTATGATATCTTTATAAAGTCCTTCTTATTCACACTTATTATTACACTATATTTTCTTAGCTTTACACTAACTTCCATGGGTGTGGATACTTCCTTTTAATATTCTATTCAAAACTTATTCAATGATTCCGTGTAATATTTCTTCTAATTTAAGAAGATGTATTATTCCTTTTGTATAACTTTTAATCCTAAAATAAATTCATCTCTCCAAGAATTGTCATTTCAAAATAAATATTCCTATTCTTTGAAAATTCCTCATGCAAATACTTATTTTCACCTATAAAAATTATGTCATCAACATAGATAACGGAAATTAGAGTACATGTGCTCATATCATTCATGTATAAGTTACTATCAACGTTGAACTACCAAAATGGATTCATGGAGCTGAGTTTTACTTATTATAAATAAGGCTATGAGAATTAAATTCAAAGTGTGTTGAGGAGATGTGTAAACTATAACTTGTATGAATGATAAAGGAGATTGTGTGTTGGTACTTAAATTCCTTGGAAATTTATACTTATTATAATAGCCTATATTTGTGATGATAATGGAGTTTCACATCATGTAAACCAATATAATTACTGATGCATGATATTTTTTACCATCTATAACATTTTTTATTAACTTTGGATGAAGCTAGATAGTGGGGAATTTCATGAGTAATTATTCAAGGAAGAAAAACTAGCTGAATTTGTGATAGGGTGCAAAGAATCTATCCAAAAAATGTTGTAAATCCAAGATATTGTGAACAAGTTATAAAGATATTTTGGATAATGGATATAAATTTATTTGTGGCATTTCATAAATCCCTATAAATATTTGAAGAGGATTTGAAACTATTTTAGGAAGTCTAGAATTATTGTGATAAAGTGTGGAAAAGTGATAAAGTCTTGAACCCTATGTACTATATAAGAGTCATTTAGACTCTTCATAACAGTAATTTAGGACCAGTTTATAAGTCATTTGGACTCTATATATGAGTATTTGATAGTATAAGAGTATACTCATACTATGTAAGAGTCAGTACAGACTTGCATACGAGTCAATCCGGATCTACATATATTTTATCCAAAGTTTTTTAAGATTAATTATTGACTATGTGTTGAAAATTTATCAAAGGATGAAACAATATAAGATTCATCACAATACAATTTAAGAATAATTAGAAATTTGTAAGGATTGTTTGAGTTTATATAAGGATGAATCCAACTTCTTAAGGATCATTTTTTTAATGTAAGGATGATTTTATTTGTGGAATTATGAGAATCCTAAATGAATTATTTTGAGAAATATCATAGTAAATATTATGATAAAAAATAAATCTGATGATGTTGTGTTAATAATTATGGAACAAAATTTCTTAATTAATCTAAAATAATTCTTATTCAAGATTAAAATAAATTTAAAGGAGTTTAGCATCATAAGATACACTACCATGTCACAATGCATGGGTTAGTGCATACACGAATAAGAAATTAAAAATGAATAAAAGCTGTATATTTCATGGGATTTAATGGATGTAAATAATCCCAAGTCTTAAGGATGATTTGACAGAGTTTTTGAATGATTTTTAATGAGATAATTAATTTAGGAATCCTATAGAAAGATTTAAATTTGATTATAATTTCACTTCCAATAATTATATAGGATTTATATATTTTTAATATGGATATATTATTGAAAATATTCACACATATAATGTGAATTTAAGAATTATAAGACAAGAAAATAATATGGTGATGATGAGAAGAAACTAACAACCTAATACACTACTATCTCAAATATAGAAAGTAAGAGACCAATACCAAGATTTTTTAGATAAATCAAGACATGTGTGCTCAAGAATTCAAGGATCTAAAAAAGATCCAGATCATTAAGGATATATTGAAGGTGACGGGGACCAAAATTCTTGATCATTATAATCATCATCATCACAATCTATTGATGTTCTAGAAGAAATATCACGTGATGAATAATTGATCCATAATACATGATGAGGAAGATACATTTCAAGTTGTGTTGATGAAAATAGGATCAAAAAGAAAATATTTCTCTTTTGAAAACTTTTATAGTAGGAAGTGAGAATATGTAGCTTTTGTGGGACTTTAGAATATGATAATATCAAAAATCTATGTTTATGGTATTGGGAATATCTCTGGTGTAACCACTTGGGTTTATAGTGCATAATATATAATTTTGGAGTCTAAAAAATCAAGTTAAGCAGTAATTTTTTAAAGAAAATCCGTTTAAATACTAGTGTTCTTCTTCTATTTATTTATTTCTAAATTTTGGTGAGTTATATTAAATAAATATAGAATGCATAGAGACATTAACCAGACTAACATTTTTAATTAAAAAGAATAAATTCATTAAAGTGTATCATTGATTCACCCCCCCCCCCAATAGTACCAAACCTACATTGTAACATCCCAGGTAATTAAAGAATAAATAATTTTCATATTTATTAATATTTGAGAATTAAATATGAATTTTAATTAAAAGGGGTTGCTATGTTCGATAGCGTACCCGATACACAACGATGAGTTTCTTTGAAACTTACGTAGCACACTAGTAATATAATAATATTATTTTAAATGTTAGTTAACAAGTAGCCGTTGTACTGGCGGGAATGAATAGAAATAACTAAAATATGAATAGATATGTTTTTAGATGTTTTTACATTTACCCAATAAAAGACAAAGGCTTAAAATACGGAAAGAGTTCAATTTTAGGCTTTTATACTCTAATTTTCACTAAAGGTTCACTTATCACCTTTTAATGGTGAACCGTCATTAAATATAGTTTTGATCACTCTTATACATTCTTTTGGACCAAATAAAACTTTTATTAAGAATCGGGATATCAAATTTTACTTTGTGTAATTTTTGGTACCTTTCTGATAAAGTTCATTTTTTTTTATGAATAGTGTAAAATGTTGCATTTTAATTCAAAACCTCTTTTTGATCTAATTTATTTATATGATTAGATTATCTTTTGAATTGGTTTTAAAGTGAAATTAGAATATATTTTTACAATTTTATCCAATGGTGGTCATTGGAATCAATTTCGATTTGAAATTAGACTTAAACTGGTGTCAATCTTTTGATACTTATTGTTTTGTAAAAACACGCTATTTGCTCTGGCAGCGGGAATTAATTATTAAATTAATTAATGTGACTTATATGATTTGAATTTTGTAAAATATACTTCATTTTTGAATTCGGAATATCAAATATAGCTTAGGGTGAATTTTTGGTAATTTTCTGAAAAACTTCAATTTTTGATGAATAGTGAAACCACTAAGTGGTAATCAAGCAAACTGATTTTTCGGTTAAATGAAAGTTTACCACTAATGTGTATTGAATTTTGAAAATCCGACATACATGGTTGTCATTAAGAAGTAAAATGTGGTTCAATGAGATTATAATAATTTTTTGGTGAATAGTAACTTATTAAGTTTTTAATCGCGATTAGTGGTAATTAGTGTAGTTTATGGTATAAATAATACTTTAATAATATAAAATGACCTAGACACATGTCCCAACCTCATTGGTTGTGTCATGGCCGACCAAGACAAGCCATGGCCTAACTTGGGGACCCCATGTATCCACTTTAGTTGGAAAATGACAATAATATATTTTTATTTAATGTTAAAGTGAAAGTGACACAAACATAATATGTTTTGCGAAAACAATTTTTAAGTGGGGTTATACAAGCCCAAATTTTGATTATAAATAGTCATTGGAAAGCTAAAAAGATTTCCTATATCATAGTATTTTTTTTATAATTTTTAGACATTAAATAAATTAAATTATTTACGACATAATAATGATGCAGTGATGACATCATTATTTAACGATTAAAATAAAATGGAAAGATAATGTAAAATCTAAAACCTACACATGGCCAAAACCAATTGGATGAGTGGATTTAGAATCCTTATCACCTTATCCACGAATTCTATCAATGTGGGACCTTTTAAAACCGAAACACATTTTCAAACAAAGTTATATTTCTTTACTTTCCAAAAGTGCCCCTCCTCTCCTCTTATAAAAGGCCCCCACCTCTACCCCATTTCACACACTCTTCAAGCCTTTGGCTCGGCCAACCCCTGCCCATTTGCTCTCTCCACATTCCTCTCCTCATCCTAGAGGATTCATTTTGGGCAGAATCCTTTCAAAAGAAGCCTTTAGGCTCAACTCAAAAGGAGTTACACTTTTTAAGGTAATTCATTCTCTCATGTTCATTTGTTTTATTTTGCTTCTCCAACCCCCTAAACTCTTTTTATTTACTTCTTTTGTAACAACACCAGTATCTTCAATATACTAGGATGTTGTTATAAGATTTATTTGAGCTACACTCTCACACAACTACATCAAATGGTTAAAGAACATACGGTTTCCGTGGATGGCGAAATTCTGCCTCCCGAAACGATGATTGTTCAATACTCATTTAACACCTTCAAAGGTGGCCATTATGATGTCACTATTTTTATATATGATATGTAATATGTTTATGTTTTACTTATGCTTCTGTATTTTTCATTTGTGTCTTACCTTTATGGCTTCCATTATGGGTATACGCGATATCTTCACTTAAGGAAGTGCGGACTACCGCCCCCTCAAAGTGATGTGATTCGTTAATGCCATATGTGGGACGTGTAAAGGATGGATTTAAAGTTATTATATATGATGTTATACTGGAATTATAATATACCTATATATATCATTATCATTTATTTCCATTAAAGTATGAGATAGAAATGAAAGTAGCGTTCATGCGTACGTACGGACTACCGTCTCCATGAACGGTGCATTTCATTTCTTATCCCCAAATGTAATGTACTATTAAAAGTACATGTATATAATGGATATATAAAATTAATGATATATCTAAATGATGAATATAATTCTGGAATTAAAATATACATAAGTCTCATTTAGTTTTAATTCCGTTAATATGACAAAGAAATGAAAGTAGCGTTCATGCGTACGTACGGCTTACCGTCTCCATGAACGGTGCATTTCATTTCTTACCTCTAAATGATTATGTAATATTTTAAATACATGTATGTACTGGATATATATGAAATATATGATATCTACATCATGAATACCATTCTGGATATAATGAAACATTGACCAAATTAACAACATGTAAGTGTAAGAAGTCTATTTTTGACTTAAGAACCAAATACCGACAAAATGAACATTATTAACTTAAATGATTTCATGATGTTCATAACATGGTATAAAAGAAATAATGAACTTGGAAAAGATTCATAATCAAGTAGAGATTAACTAAAGTTTATTATTCAGGAGTTTAAAGAACGGTCGGGTCAAGTCAGATACGAGGTATGGGAACTTCTTAACCCAATTTCCATTCTTTGGGTTAATCTCCTACTTTCAAATTATGTCATTATGTTATTATGTCGTATCTTGTATTGGTACTTTATTTATGTGTACTTATAGTAAATACACATAATGTATCTATTTTATTTTAAAAATTATCTTTGTATGGGATTTCGTCTCAATCTCCTTTCGTTGAGGCATATTTTGTTTTATACACAACCTTCTTTTATACGGTGTATAAACCCCTTTGACTTTTACGTTTATTCAAAAGGAATCTTTTTATACGAAGCGTTTACCAAACGACAAAAGGGAATGTTTTTGTCGTACGTATGCGGCGACAACGACTTCTCCGCCGTCGTAACCGTTATTTGAGTTTCGGCTTCTTCTACAAGCCATTCCTTCTTTTTAAAAGAAAAATAAATACCATGTTTTACTTTTCTTTTATTTTGGTATTGAAAATGGTTTTCATAATATTTTTTATATCAATGTGTGGTATTGATATCTTGTGATTGAATGGTGGAAATTTTATGTTTCCTTTATGTATGTTTTATGTGATATGATTATGTTATGGTTCTTGGGCATTATTATGAAGACGGGTGGTTCCGTGATAAACTAAGGGCGGGTGAGCCCGTTATAGCTCTCCAATGCATTGGGTAACGCGAAGGAGTGAAACGTTAAGGTTTCTCCGAAGAGATTTTAGGGAATATACTGTGATGGGTATTCCAAACGTAACCAAGAGGGTTACTCCCTATGTAAGAATGTTATGAATGCCTCAAGTTACCTTTATGTCTTATGGTTTCTATGATTTATTCATGATTTTATGAGGCATGTTAAAGTGCCTATGTTTTATGGGTAAAGTATGATTTCATTCTTATGTATATATGAACTCATGTTTCCTTTCCATGTTTTTTTTATAACCCATACTGAGTTTTTATGCTCATCCCAAGTTTTTGAAATGTTTTTCACAGGTCAAGGGAAAGGTACATGATAAGATGATAGAGTCAAGGATGTGTCAAGAATTAATCCATGTTTTATTTTAAATGTGTGTTCCATTGATGGGAATGAAGAATACTATCTTTATGTAACCACTTTGTTTATATGTGGAATGTAATGCAAGTCTTATGATCTAATTCTCTAAAACTCTAAACCCGAAAAGATCCTCAACGTGTAATCTTGTAATAACTCAAGATTAAGTAAGGTTTAAGGCTGGGGCCTTATAGTTGGTATCAAAGGTCGGTTTAGACAACTTTAGGAGTTAGAAAAGTGTTAAATTATAATATGATTGAAATGATATAGCATTTACGGATTACCATGTTGCTTCGCCTAAGATATTTCCATGTTCAGAATGGTTTTCCGTAGGGGAAACAAAGCAGCTATGTTGGGACGACATCAGGAGGAAGACAACCTTCCAAATCAGCAACCTGAGATGGTTGGAATCGGAACTGAACAGTTTGTTGCAGTGATGGCACAGTTGACTCAGGCTATAAATGGTGGTGGTATCCATGCACGAGATCAGCCAGATCAACCGCATAGGAACATGTCAATGGTGGAACATTTCATGAGGCAACATCCCCCATCATTCAGAGGATCATCTGACCCTGTGCAAGCTGAAGGGTGGATTAAAGCACTGGAGAAGATTTTTGATGTCATGGGGTGTTCAGACAATCAAAAGGTTAGTCTTTCTATTTATCGTCTGGAGGGTGAAGCAGATCAGTGGTGGTCTATGGTTAAAAATATCAGGGATGCCGATGAGATTGATGCTCTTGACTGGGATGAATTCAAAGGTATGTTTCTTGAGAAGTATTTTCCTAAGGCTGTTCGACTTAGGATGGAAAAGCAATTCTTGGAATTGAGGCAAGAGGAAGACTCAGTGGCTGCCTATGAAGAAAGGTTCACTCGATTGGCAAGGTATGCTCCAAATTTTATCCGGGACCTTGATAGTAAAATCAATCGTTTTTACTCAGGATTAAAGCCAAAGTATCGAAGGGCATTGGCTTCTCGTGAGTTTAAAAGTTATGAAAAGCTTGTTCGATGTGCTGAGAAGGTGGAAATGGAGTTTGCCGATGACCAAGTGTCCTATAACAACCAGCAGAAGAAGAGACCGAGGTTGCAGGAGAATGGTAAGAATTCTTCAAAAAGGTCTGATGGTAAGATAACTAAGTTTCCAATTTGTGATAAATGTGGCAAAAGGCATGCTGGGGAATGTCTTTTGAATTCTGGGAAGTGCTACCGATGTGGTAAGATGGGACATAAGGCTCGTGATTGCACTGAAAAGGATCAAGGTGAAGGTAAGAATAAATTTGATTTACAGTTAGTGAAATGTTATAAGTGCAATGAGATGGGTCACTATGCAAACGAGTGTCCGACAAGGAGCTTGAGTGATGGGAAGCAGCTAGACTACAAGCAGAAAGGGGTGGTAAAATCATTTGCAACAACTTCAGCAGATGTTGGGCCATCGAATGAAGTGGTGTCAGCTCCAGGGAGCTCAGTATTTTTCGAAGATTGACTTGAGGTCGGGGTACCATCAGTTGAAAGTAAAAGAAGCAGATGTTCCGAAGACCGCATTCCGTACGAGATATGGCCATTATGAATTTGTAGTTATGCCTTTGGGGTTAACAAATGCACCTACTGTATTCATGGACCTTATGAATAAAATTTTCCATGAGTTCTTGGATAAGTTTGTGTTTGTGTTTTGAGGTTTGTGAAGAGGTTATGTGTGCCTTGTGATTCACAGTTGAAGAGAGAGTTGTTATGTGAAGCTCATAGTTCTCCGTTTTCAGTTCATCCGGGCAGTACTAAGATGTATAGAGATCTGCGGGAGTATTACTGGTGGGATGGAATGAAAAGAGATATTGCTGATTTTACTGTGAAGTGTTTGACTTGTCAGCGGGTTAAAGCAGAGCGGCAGTTACCGAAAGGGATGCTTCAGCCTTTACCAGTGCCAGAGTGGTAATGGGAGAATATATCCATGGACTTTGTTGTTGGATTACCAAAGACATCTCGAGGTAATAATGCAATTTGGGTTATTGTTGATCGCTTGACTAAATCTGCTCATTTCCTTTCTATACGAGATACTTTCTATCTAGATCAAATTTCCCGTTTGTATCTTAAGGAGATAGTCAGGTTACATGGAGTTCCTCTCTCCATTGTATCAGATCGTGATCCCAGGTTTACCTCTAACTTTTGGAAAGGCTTTCAGAAGTCGTTGGGTACTGAATTAAATTTTAGTACAGCTTTTCATCCTCAATCAGATGGGCAGTCAGAACGAACAATTCAGACATTGGAGGATATGCTACGAGCTTGTTCTATGGATTATCAGGGAAGTTGGGACCAACATCTTTCTTTGGTTGAGTTTTCATATAATAATAGTTTCCATTCGAGTATACAGATGGCACCATTTCAGGCATTATATGGGAAGCGGTGTCGAACTCCAGCTTTCTGGGATGAAGTGGGTGAAAGAAAGTTGATGGGACCAGAATTGGTAGAAGAGATGGCAGAAAAAGTTCAGTTGATTCAGAAACACATGAGAATAGCTCAGAGTAGGCAGAAGAGTTATGCAGATAACCAGAGGAAGGATCTATCTTTCGAGGTACACAATGTTTTTCACGTTTCGATGTTGAGAAAGAATATGCCAGATCCATCTCATGTTTTGAGTCCAGAGGTAGTTCAGCTGGAAGAGAACCTATCTTATGAGGAACAACCGGTCCAGATTCTTGACCACAGGGAGCAAGTGTTACGGAATAAGGTGATTCACCAGGTAAAGGTTTTGTGGAAAAACCACATGATTGAAGAGGCAACATGGGAATCTGAAAATGCTATGAGGGATAAATACCCCCACTTATTTTGATAAGTGAATAAAATTGCGAGGACGCAATTCCCAAAAGGGGGGAAGGATGTAACATCCCAGGTAATTAAAGAATAAATAATTTTCATATTTATTAATATTTGAGAATTAAATATGAATTTTAATTAAAAGGGGTTGCTATGTTCGATAGCGTACCCGATACACAACGATGAGTTTCTTTGAAACTTACGTAGCACACTAGTAATATAATAATATTATTTTAAATGTTAGTTAACAAGTAGCCGTTGTACTGGCGGGAATGAATAGAAATAACTAAAATATGAATAGATATGTTTTTAGATGTTTTTACATTTACCCAATAAAAGACAAAGGCTTAAAATACGGAAAGAGTTCAATTTTAGGCTTTTATACTCTAATTTTCACTAAAGGTTCACTTATCACCTTTTAATGGTGAACCGTCATTAAATATAGTTTTGATCACTCTTATACATTCTTTTGGACCAAATAAAACTTTTATTAAGAATCGGGATATCAAATTTTACTTTGTGTAATTTTTGGTACCTTTCTGATAAAGTTCATTTTTTTTTATGAATAGTGTAAAATGTTGCATTTTAATTCAAAACCTCTTTTTGATCTAATTTATTTATATGATTAGATTATCTTTTGAATTGGTTTTAAAGTGAAATTAGAATATATTTTTACAATTTTATCCAATGGTGGTCATTGGAATCAATTTCGATTTGAAATTAGACTTAAACTGGTGTCAATCTTTTGATACTTATTGTTTTGTAAAAACACGCTATTTGCTCTGGCAGCGGGAATTAATTATTAAATTAATTAATGTGACTTATATGATTTGAATTTTGTAAAATATACTTCATTTTTGAATTCGGAATATCAAATATAGCTTAGGGTGAATTTTTGGTAATTTTCTGAAAAACTTCAATTTTTGATGAATAGTGAAACCACTAAGTGGTAATCAAGCAAACTGATTTTTCGGTTAAATGAAAGTTTACCACTAATGTGTATTGAATTTTGAAAATCCGACATACATGGTTGTCATTAAGAAGTAAAATGTGGTTCAATGAGATTATAATAATTTTTTGGTGAATAGTAACTTATTAAGTTTTTAATCGCGATTAGTGGTAATTAGTGTAGTTTATGGTATAAATAATACTTTAATAATATAAAATGACCTAGACACATGTCCCAACCTCATTGGTTGTGTCATGGCCGACCAAGACAAGCCATGGCCTAACTTGGGGACCCCATGTATCCACTTTAGTTGGAAAATGACAATAATATATTTTTATTTAATGTTAAAGTGAAAGTGACACAAACATAATATGTTTTGCGAAAACAATTTTTAATTGGGGTTATACAAGCCCAAATTTTGATTATAAATAGTCATTGGAAAGCTAAAAAGATTTCCTATATCATAGTATTTTTTTTATAATTTTTAGACATTAAATAAATTAAATTATTTACGACATAATAATGATGCAGTGATGACATCATTATTTAACGATTAAAATAAAATGGAAAGATAATGTAAAATCTAAAACCTACACATGGCCAAAACCAATTGGATGAGTGGATTTCGAATCCTTATCACCTTATCCACGAATTCTATCAATGTGGGACCTTTTAAAACCGAAACACATTTTCAAACAAAGTTATATTTCTTTACTTTCCAAAAGTGCCCCTCCTCTCCTCTTATAAAAGGCCCCCACCTCTACCCCATTTCACACACTCTTCAAGCCTTTGGCTCGGCCAACCCCTGCCCATTTGCTCTCTCCACATTCCTCTCCTCATCCTAGAGGATTCCCTTTGGGCAGAATCCTTTCAAAAGAAGCCTTTAGGCTCAACTCAAAAGGAGTTACACTTTTTAAGGTAATTCATTCTCTCATGTTCATTTGTTTTATTTTGCTTCTCCAACCCCCTAAACTCTTTTTATTTACTTCTTTTGTAACAACACCAGTATCTTCAATATACTAGGATGTTGTTATAAGATTTATTTGAGCTACACTCTCACACAACTACATCAAATGGTTAAAGAACATACGGTTTCCGTGGATGGCGAAATTCTGCCTCCCGAAACGATGATTGTTCAATACTCATTTAACACCTTCAAAGGTGGCCATTATGATGTCACTATTTTTATATATGATATGTAATATGTTTATGTTTTACTTATGCTTCTGTATTTTTCATTTGTGTCTTACCTTTATGGCTTCCATTATGGGTATACGCGATATCTTCACTTAAGGAAGTGCGGACTACCGCCCCCTCAAAGTGATGTGATTCGTTAATGCCATATGTGGGACGTGTAAAGGATGGATTTAAAGTTATTATATATGATGTTATACTGGAATTATAATATACCTATATATATCATTATCATTTATTTCCATTAAAGTATGAGATAGAAATGAAAGTAGCGTTCATGCGTACGTACGGACTACCGTCTCCATGAACGGTGCATTTCATTTCTTATCCCCAAATGTAATGTACTATTAAAAGTACATGTATATAATGGATATATAAAATTAATGATATATCTAAATGATGAATATAATTCTGGAATTAAAATATACATAAGTCTCATTTAGTTTTAATTCCGTTAATATGACAAAGAAATGAAAGTAGCGTTCATGCGTACGTACGGCTTACCGTCTCCATGAACGGTGCATTTCATTTCTTACCTCTAAATGATTATGTAATATTTTAAATACATGTATGTACTGGATATATATGAAATATATGATATCTACATCATGAATACCATTCTGGATATAATGAAACATTGACCAAATTAACAACATGTAAGTGTAAGAAGTCTATTTTTGACTTAAGAACCAAATACCGACAAAATGAACATTATTAACTTAAATGATTTCATGATGTTCATAACATGGTATAAAAGAAATAATGAACTTGGAAAAGATTCATAATCAAGTAGAGATTAACTAAAGTTTATTATTCAGGAGTTTAAAGAACGGTCGGGTCAAGTCAGATACGAGGTATGGGAACTTCTTAACCCAATTTCCATTCTTTGGGTTAATCTCCTACTTTCAAATTATGTCATTATGTTATTATGTCGTATCTTGTATTGGTACTTTATTTATGTGTACTTATAGTAAATACACATAATGTATCTATTTTATTTTAAAAATTATCTTTGTATGGGATTTCGTCTCAATCTCCTTTCGTTGAGGCATATTTTGTTTTATACACAACCTTCTTTTATACGGTGTATAAACCCCTTTGACTTTTACGTTTATTCAAAAGGAATCTTTTTATACGAAGCGTTTACCAAACGACAAAAGGGAATGTTTTTGTCGTACGTATGCGGCGACAACGACTTCTCCGCCGTCGTAACCGTTATTTGAGTTTCGGCTTCTTCTACAAGCCATTCCTTCTTTTTAAAAGAAAAATAAATACCATGTTTTACTTTTCTTTTATTTTGGTATTGAAAATGGTTTTCATAATATTTTTTATATCAATGTGTGGTATTGATATCTTGTGATTGAATGGTGGAAATTTTATGTTTCCTTTATGTATGTTTTATGTGATATGATTATGTTATGGTTCTTGGGCATTATTATGAAGACGGGTGGTTCCGTGATAAACTAAGGGCGGGTGAGCCCGTTATAGCTCTCCAATGCATTGGGTAACGCGAAGGAGTGAAACGTTAAGGTTTCTCCGAAGAGATTTTAGGGAATATACTGTGATGGGTATTCCAAACGTAACCAAGAGGGTTACTCCCTATGTAAGAATGTTATGAATGCCTCAAGTTACCTTTATGTCTTATGGTTTCTATGATTTATTCATGATTTTATGAGGCATGTTAAAGTGCCTATGTTTTATGGGTAAAGTATGATTTCATTCTTATGTATATATGAACTCATGTTTCCTTTCCATGTTTTTTTTATAACCCATACTGAGTTTTTATGCTCATCCCAAGTTTTTGAAATGTTTTTCACAGGTCAAGGGAAAGGTACATGATAAGATGATAGAGTCAAGGATGTGTCAAGAATTAATCCATGTTTTATTTTAAATGTGTGTTCCATTGATGGGAATGAAGAATACTATCTTTATGTAACCACTTTGTTTATATGTGGAATGTAATGCAAGTCTTATGATCTAATTCTCTAAAACTCTAAACCCGAAAAGATCCTCAACGTGTAATCTTGTAATAAATCAAGATTAAGTAAGGTTTAAGGCTGGGGCCTTATATACATAGGTTTTATAAGTGCTATGAAATTTAATACAGGTTCCTTTTCAAAGAAATAATGAGTTTATAAGAAATGAAAATTTAAATCCTAATAATATTAGTGATTTTACTACATTTTATAGAAATAATTATCATAGTTTGAAAAATAGGATGTTGTCTTACCTTCTATAAATAGGCCCAGAAGGTAGATATGCAACAACAGTGAGATTTCCACCCCTTATTGAGGTTATTGAAATTAATATTTTTAATATATGAAACATATAAGCATATGGAAAAGCTCAAAATTCCATTCAGATGTCTCTTTCAAAAAAAATTAAAAAAATAATGGGACATAAAATTATAAAATAAATTTGATATAAATTTAAAATCTATTATGAAGGAAATATTAAAGTCAATGAATCCAAGTTGTGGATTTGGAGGAATAGATTTGAGGAAATAAAAATTGTTAAGGATAAAAATATTGGTGTCACCTCTATAACATTAAATGATATTTTCAACAATATCCTAGGTTTTTGTGAGAATATAGATGATTCTAATATTGTTACAAAGTAGATGAGAAATTATCTAGATATATTTGATCAAAATATTTCATCTTTATAAGATATAAAATTCATTTATTAGGATGAGATACAGAATATTCTCATTACTTATGAAATGAATAAAATTCCAAGTTTCAAGAAGAAGAAAATATGGGATGACCTTTGAGGCTATGAGGATACTTAAAGTTAAAGATGATGAGGAAACAAAGTCAAATGATTTTAATAATGATGTAAATGATGAATAATTCATTAAAATTGTGTATGTTATATCAAATAATTTAAAATATAGAAAAAGTAAAGGAAAAGGTAAATGTAAATTTAATTGAAATATTTTCAATAAATTTACCTAAGAAGAAGGCTGATATATCTAAATCAAAGTAAGAAGATGAGAAACCAAAAAAATAAAAATTCATAAAAATTAAGAAGAATCACTTTAGTAGCTAGAAAATTAATTTTTGGTAAATAAGGAAAAAGATGACTTGTTATAAAGTCATCAATTAGAAGATAAATTTAACTTTCTTTCGCATGTTGAAAAATGTTTTGGCACTTCAAGTAGTGATGATGAAGTTGAAAAGTCAAAGATAGAACATGGGTTGAAGGATGACTGAGAATCATATCTTTTGTAAAACAGATATCTCAATAAAAAATTTCAATTTGATAAATTATATAGATAGGATGGATAAATTAAAATGGGATTATGTTAAGAAATAAATGACATACATTGATGATATTAATAAATATAGGGTGAATTTTATTGAGCAGAAAAAGATAGTGAGAGATCTTGAGAAGAAACATGTTGTGAAGTAAGAATATTTTTCCAAGACACAATAAATATTTATTGAATCTCAAAATGAGTTGTAGAGTATCATATAATACTTTAACAGTTCAATTAAGATTAAATTTGAGTCTTCTCAAGCTGGTGAGAAGTGGGGCATTAAATAGACTGGTGAAATGTTCTCTTAATCAATCTCATGGAAAATCAATTATTTCTAACAGTGAATGTTAAAAAATAAAATTTGAACCTATTTAGACTAAGAATAAAATTCATAGAAACTCTCCCACAACAAAGGAAGAAATAAAAATTATACAAAGACTACTTTACATAAGAGAATCCAACCTCAATTTATAGCATAATAACAAAAACAGTTTTCTGAGAAGACTTACTATCAATATGAAAGATCAAAATTTCATTGCATATACTTTTATTGTGGGGTATTTGGATATAAATCCTACTATTTTTTATTTAATATGTTATTAATATGGAATATTGATGAACTAAATGGGTATATTTACTAAGATGATGAGAAAAAAATATTATAGAAGGTAACTGATGATAGGGAATACATCAACTATTCCAACCTAAAATAGATTTGGATGTTTGGAGGATATTTTTTGTGGATATCGTCAGGTTAATCATAGATATGAGGATTTAATGACTATATTACTATAACATGTTTCCTATGGTTCAAAATTGAAGGAATATCATAAGGAGAAAAGGAGGAAAGTTATATTTTGTTTAGAATACTATGAAATAATATGTGAAATCCAAAGAAGTTGAGAAATATAAGAAAGAATGACTAATAGTTTGGATACCATAATTGGAAATGGATAAGAAGGTGGAGAAAGAAAGACAAAGTCATAGTGAAAAAGTAATGAAAACAAGTCCATAAGAAGATATCTATGATCTGAGGGGTTATCTAAAAGTGAAAACCTAAAGACTTAATAAAATATATGTGGAATATGTTAACAAGTTGGGCATGATATAAAAAAATTATATGGATGTTATACTATCCCAAGTAGAATAAATGATAAATAAGATTAAATAATTAGGATATTCAGTTTATTTAATGGTTGAGGTGAAAAAAAACAACTCCACACAATGGGAGGAAAATGATCATGAAATTTATAAAGGCTGATGATAGGAAAAAAGTATAAAGAATTATTCCTATTCTGATATTGGAAAAAATAAGAGATATTGGTTGAGTTTAAATTTTCATCTGTATTGTTTCATATGAGTAATTATGAGGTCACTCTTTATTTTTATATTCCTTGTCTATTTACACTTACATGTAGGGAAATTAATAAGTAATGTGAAGGAGTTAGAAGAGTATTTCATACAATCTGCAATAAAGAAGGTGTCTATCATGGAGTTTACTAACAACCATGATAAATAGGAAATGATTGTGTCCCTTGAAGTTGTGTAAATATTAAGAGACACTTTCAAATTAACATTCTGGAATGAATCTGTAATTTCTTGACATGATTATAAAATTAGAGAATAAGGTATGAAAAAAAATCTTTCTCTCCATGTTTTAATTATATAAAACATGTGTATAAAGAATGATATATGTTTGAATATTTAAAGAGTAAGTATTATGTATTGTATTATAACTTTCTAATGTGTTTTTTGAGATGAGTATAGGCTACAAACTATTCTTAGTGAATCTATTCGAACACCCCCATAAATGAGAAAAGTGATAATAGCATCACATACATGGAGGTTTATGGGAAGTTTTGATCACCTTAGTTATTCACACTTATTTTCTATATTGGTTTAGCCCATGTAGAATTATATTAGATTAACTAAAGTCTCTTATCAATGTTTCTTATGGTGTCACCCTTCTTTAAATAAGTGGATCGAGTGGGAATTCTAAACTAAAGGGAGAGTGGAAGTTGTTTTTGAGAACCATTAAAGAATTTTAAAGGTGATATTATAAGACCCTATCCTTACATCTCAAATATATTTATCATTAATAAGGAGGA
The DNA here is from genome assembly GCA_963277665.1 of Viscum album. Taxonomy (NCBI): domain Eukaryota; kingdom Viridiplantae; phylum Streptophyta; class Magnoliopsida; order Santalales; family Viscaceae; genus Viscum; species Viscum album. Next base: position 617,406,802 of record OY728130.1, on the reverse strand, counting down.
TAACAATAACTTTCACATTGAAATTGAAATGTGTATTAACAAGGAATACAAAGAGATGTATTGAATTTCCTTAATGGATTCGTGTAGATGAGTTGTATTTTTTGTTGTCAGGGATATGAGAAGTAAATTTAAAATTTAATAAGGATATGAATGAATTTCATATAGTATTAATGGAAAATAATAACGTGGTATACTTATTAAAGGCAATGAAAATGAAACTTTAACATATTTTCCCTTATTTTTTATGATTTTGGTTCTTTTATTCATGGAAACTGAGATAAGTACTAATGAAAGATAAGTGGAATTTCCTAAAATAGTTTTTACTTATCTCATTAGAATATATATATTTGGGATATTGAAAATTAATTTTTCAATAAAGAACAACTATCTCAATTTGTGAGAATATTTGAGGAAACCATTCAAAAGATTCAGCAAAACTGAGCTACTATGAACATGTGATAAAGATGTTTTGAATGACTATTATTTTTTGATTTGAGGTGTTTTAGAAATACCTATTAATATTTGAATAAGATATGAATATACTTTTTGAAATATGGAATTATTGTGCTAAAGGGGGGTAAAATTAAAAAAAATTGAACCCTACACACTATGTAATATTAATTTGGACTCTAAATAATTTTCATTCTAGACCCACGTAAGAGTCATTTGGACTATGTATGTGAGTCATTGGACTACATAATAATTAACTTATATTGTATAATATTCATTCCATACATGAATATGATTAATTTATAATATATTTAATATTCATCTAAACTTTATTATGAGTTATTCTTGACTCTATAATGAAAATTATACAAAGAATAAAAAAGAATAAGGATCATTATAGTAAAATATAATGATAATTCACATATTCATAAGGATGGTTAAAACTTCATATGGATGATTTGAGTTTTTATAATTATGGTTACAAATTCATAACAATAATTTATTACAATGTAAGGATTAATTACTTTATAGAATTATGAAAATCTATAATTAATTATTCTGATAAATATCAAAATTAATATTGTGGAAAAAAATGAAATATAATGATAAAATACTAATTTTCATGGAATAAAATGTCTCAATTAATCTAAAATAATGGTAACTAAATCTTAGAAGGATTTAAGAAAAGTTATACACTACAATCCATGATTCTATGTTCTAATACATGGGTTCATGCATATATGGATGAGGAATTCCAAATGAATAAAAGTTTTGGATTTCATGGGATAAAAAGAATGAAAATAATCTCAAGGGTTAACAGGGATTTAAATATTTTTTTAAATGAGTTTTAATTAGAGAATAAATTCATGAATTATATCTATTGACCTAAAAATTAAAGGAATTGAACTGATGAGAATTATAGAGGACTTATATATTTAAAATATGGAAATAATATTCAAAATATTCATGAATACTCTATTAATATTAGAATTATAGGGGGAAAATAATAGTGTCTTCATGGGAAGAAATCGTGATCCCGATACACTGTTGTATCGAAGAGATAAAGTGAGAGACATAGGTTGGTAGATTTTCAGAAGAAAGAATACTTTCATGCCTAAGTGTTCAAGGAACCAAAGAAGATCCAAATCATTGAAGATCTAGAGAAGGAGAGAAAAACCAGCTGACCTGATCATCATCATTGACTTATGATGTTCTTGAATATGTAGAATGCACTGAATTATTTATCAAGAAGTTTTGGAGAGTAATATACATTTAAATTGGTTCTAAAGAAACTAGGATCAAAGAGGATACATTTCTTGTTCTAGTATTAATGATTTTTTAGTAAGTAGTGATATGTTTAAGTTTTTTAGTGGGACTGTCGAATATAATCATAGTGGGACTATATATTGATGGGATTGGGAATATCCCTAGTGTAACCACTTAGATTTATAGTGAAGAATCCATCATTAATGATACTAACTAATAATGGAAATTATTTTGATTTTAAGTATGGAACTTGTAAATACTAGTTTCCAGATGTTCTTTATTTCTTAATGTATTCAAGTGAGGCTGAGTAAATCAAGATATAATGGATTGATACTTTCACTAGTCTAAGTATCTGAATTAAAAATAATAATTTTAAAAAGGGTACCACTAATTTACCCACCCCATAAATGGTACATAACCTACTTAGGTTTTTAAAACATTTCCATCATAAAAGTTCAAATGTTTTAGGAAACTATGAAGTTTGAATTTCTAGGATCTATGGTCATGTTTTAACATGTACAATTCTTTTCGATATTCATAGAATAGTCTTGTCATTATCAAGTATAAAACCTTATTGTTTTATATTAAAAACTTCTTCAATATCTCCATTTAGAAAAGTATATTTCACATCCATTTGATAAACCTTTTACTATCCATGGGCTCCAATAGCTAAAAATATTTTGATGGGATCAAGTCTTATAATAGGTGAAAAAATAAGTCTATACATTCCACGAATCAATACCCTTTATAGACTAATATATCTTTATACCTTATGATATCACATTTTTCATTGGGTTTATTTCCAAACACCCACTTGGTTATTATAACATTCTTCCATTTTAGTTAAGTAATAAGATCACAGGTGTCATTTTTCTCAATTTTCTTCATCTATTAATTCATATAATTTATACACTCTTAATCCTCAAAAGAATATATCACTGATTATGTTTAAATCAATGAAACAATATTATTTTTTATTTTCATGTATTAAATTTATTATAGTCTACAATAGATCTTATTGATTTACAATAATGTTCTTGTAGGTTTTGGGCACAGTGAAAGCACCAATAGTGAAAAATATATTTAAAATTTATTTTAAATAAAATGTCCCAAAACCCCAAGAGAGGGTATTTCACTTTAAATTTATAATTTATTTATTTATTATTGGAATAAATTATTACCTCAAATCTGGATACTTTATTTGTTTTTGATTTTGATCTTCTAAAAAACCCTTTTGAATTACCATAGTTACACTATAAGGATTCAAGTATAGAATCCCTCTAGAGGTGATCCACACATGTTCGTTTTTCTCTGAGAAATAACAATTTATTTCTATGTGATGGCATGGATAATCAATTATATAGGGTTATTCACCATTATCTCTCCAATATACTTTAGGATTGAAGGTGTTTTTATTATTCTTGAGAGGAATAGTGGGGGGAAATTTTATATGGTGGAGTCTGTTGCGCTCAACGATTATCAATTATAAATTTTATAATTATTTTCTCAATAGACATAACCATATATTTATAGATTGTGGGTTTTTGTTAAAATAATTAATTAATTTCATTCCATCCCTTAAATAATTTTATAGTCTTTAATAAACTTCATCCACATAATCATAATATTATTTTTATTTTCTGTTGCGCACCAACATACGCAACGATAAATAATATTTATCAGCTTGTAAATAAATATTTATAAAAGGATGTGGTCGTGGTCTATTTTTCCTCGTATGAATTTATTTAATATCCAAATAAATATTTCATTTAAATATTTAATTCATCAACCAACATTTCATATTGATAAAATGTGAATAAAATTATTCCAAATTCTTGGGAATAATATTTATTCTATTAATTAAATTCAAAATAAAATTTAATCAAGTTCAATGTAAACGCTTAGTGTGTGACCCTCTATTATTATTTCTCATTGTAATTAGTTGGGCTTACCTAAAGTCCAATATTACTATCTACTAATGAATCAAGACACCAAAGAGAAATAACTTGATGTCACAACGATGACAACCACATACGAATTCTCACTATGTAATATAATATCTTTTTCATAATATTCCATCAAGAAGGTTGCACATATCTGTTACCAAAATATATGTTCTATACGTCTTTCTTTGAATCTATAAAATAAAAATAACATTAAAACATGTCCATGGATTTTATTTCCATGGATATATTCCAATCAAATGGTGAAGATATTATCTTCCATTAAAATGGAAGGGAAAAATCATTCTTCAACTTATTCATTAATAACACGTCACTCGTGATGTACCCTATATATATAACTTCTATATGAACTATTATAATCATGGTTTATGAAATAAGTCTAAGTTTTTTAGTCATAATATTCATTAATAAAAATCTTAATGCTTTTGGACCATTACACATAATTGCAAATTGTAATATCTGATGCCACCAAAACATACGGAATTCTTACTGGCATATATGTTCACATAATCTCACATCATAGAGATTTCTAAGTGATAACTTCATGATAAGAATCCTCACCCTATTATGAGTACTCAAACCTAATATTCATGTTTTATGTGTTCCATAATAAAACTTTATCCGATTGTAGAAATATATTAATAATACCATCATTTCACTTTAAAGTTCTCATCATAGCGGGGAACCTCTATGCACTTATTATGCGACTGAAACTAAATAACATTATTACATTATATTAATGTAGAAAAATTAATAATATATAATAACATGTTTTATTAATATTTAATATATCAAATATATATCTAATCATAGTACAAATAGTTGGTCCTAGGATACCAACTCCAATAGAATACCACTTGGACTAGATCCAACTACCTATGACTTTTAGTCGGCTAGACCTCACATGATAATCATGTTTCTTCTAAGTCAAGTCTTTACTCAAGGGGTCCTCCATGTTTTCTTCCATATAAATAATTCTCAATAAAACCTCACCTCTATGAGAAAAATAACACAATAGATGATACTTCCAAAGTTTGTGCTTCACCCATAAATGTGACCATGGATCTTTTGTGAGAGCCACCATTGTAGAATTATCATAATAGAGTGTGATAGGATCATTAATTCTAGTTACTAATTAAATATCTTATAATAATTTATGCATCCATACTATTTTTCTAGCTACCTCAGAATCTTTAATATACCCAGAATCTACTATAGAATCTGTGACCATAGCCTACTTTGAGATCTTCCAGCTCACAGCACCATTGTTTATAGTGAAGATGTATCACATTTGAGATTTCATATCATCTAGATCTGTTAGGAAAATAAAATATTAAAATCCTCTAATAACTAGTTCCTTATCTCCTCCATATACTAGGAACATATCCTTACTATGCCTTAGGTACTTAAGGATAGTTTTGACCGCTATCTAATGTTGGTCACCCAAGTCTGCTTGATATTTTCCTACCACACTAAATAAATAAGTGTCATCAAAACTAGTACACAGAAAATCATACATGACTAACCAAATAATTGATACGTGTAGAATACTTTCCATTAATTTTCATTCCTCATGTGTTGGAGGACATATTTTCTTGGAAAGATGAATTCCATGTGACATTGGTAATAATCCCATCTTGGATTGTTCCATACTGAATCTCTTAAGTGTCATGTAAATATATTAACTTTGACTTAGGTTGAGAAGCCTCTTAGATCTATCATAATGGATCTTGATTCCAATAATATATTTTTACTTGCCTAAGTCCTTCATGGAGAATCATTTATTTAACCAATCGTTAAAAGATTGTATGACTGTTATTTTGTTTTCAATAAGTAATATATCATTGACATATACTATTAATAAAATTAACTCACTCGCACTAAACAATTTATAGATGCAGGTCTCACATTCATTATTTATGAAACCAAATTATTTTATGGATTCATAATATCAAATGTTCCATGACCTAAATTCTTTCATTAATCTATAAATGGATTTTTATAATGTTCATATATTTTTGGAATCTTTTGGACTCACAAACCCTTTGGGTTGTGTTATATAGAAATGTTCACAAAAGGAAGGATGTTTTGATGACCATTTTCAAAATCTCATAGTCATGGATGGAATCAATGGAAATTATAATTCTGATGGGTTTTTGTATTGAAAATTTTGAAATGTTTTCATCATAGTAAATGCCTTGATGTTGTCTAAAACATTTTTCAATAATTATTTATTTATGGTACTGAATTGTACTTCCAAGTCTAGTTTCTTATTGAATACCCATTTACAATAAACAGTATTTACATCCATTGTAGGATATAACAAAATCCAAACTTGTTTTGGTATATGGATTCCATTTAAAATTCATGTTATCTTTCTATTTGGAAACATATGTTCCACTTACTAATTACTAGTAGGTTAGAGGATTGTTATTATTGACTAATAACAAGTCACTATCCTCAGGGACTAGAAACCCATTTTTTCTATTTCTATAACCTCTATAGTACTCCTATCCAAATTTTGTGTCTTGGGAATATCTTCGCCCTTAGGGATTTGAGGAATCTATTCATATTCCAACTCTTTTTTATCTTTATCCTAGACTTTATCTAAGTCTATCTATCTCCCTATAACTCTTTTATAGATAATATCCTTCTCAAGAAATATGGTATGTCCTTCAACCACAGCCTTTTTTTCTAAAGGATTTTATAGGTAGTATCCCTTTATTTCTTTGGGATATATTATAAAGATACACCTTCTGCCTCTCGGTGAAAACCTATTACTTTAAGAGTCCTTAAAAATTATTTTCAACCCAACACATATAATTTTGACAACATAGGTTTATTTCCATTTCATTGTTGGAATGTTATACCATTTATCACTTTAGTTAGAACTCATTTTATTACACATGTTTTTGTTTGTAATGTGTATCCCAAAAAGGATAATGGAAGATTTTCATGACTCATCATTAATTAATCATGTCTAACAAGGTTCGGTTCCTCCATTCACTTACATTATTCTATTGAGGTGTATACAGAGGACTAAGTTGAGATATAATCTCATACTCTCATAAATAATCACTAAAGTCTGGGTTATGATATACTCCACCATGGTCTGAGTGGAGTCTCTTAATCTTCTTAGCAATATGGTTCTCAAATTCATTCTTATGTTCCTTAAATTTTTCAAAGGAATCATAATTATACCTCATTAAGTATAAATATCTATATCTACTAAAATCAGTAAATAACATTTATCATGTTTGAGTACCCACCCCTTAATTTAATAAGAAACGTTCGACACACATTAGGGTGAACTAATTAAAAATCTCCTTTTCCCTTTCACTGTTTCCACTAACTGAAGAATTGGTCATTTTTTCTTTTAAACATGCATAACGTACACTAAGTGGTTTTAGTTTAAAAGAATCTAAATATCCATATTTGTGTAATTTAGTCAAAAATAATAATTTACAAAACCTAATTAGTGATTCCATAGTTGTGTGTGGTGTGAGACATTTGAATTGGTTTCATTATAGATTCTTATTACTTGGTTGTGTAATCCAACACATAAATACTATTATTTTATAGTTCCTTACAATAAAAAATGTAATATTTATAAAAGAATTGAAATTTATTACCAAAAATTAAATTAAATCCATCTATTTCAAGTATGGATAGAGAAATGATATTTTTGGTAACATATGGAACATAATAAAAACATTTAAAAACCAAGATCATTTCATTTTTCAATGTGAAGTGGTAGTCCTCGATAGCTACAATAAGAAGTTAAGCTCCCTTGGGTGCTCATATATCTACCTCCCCTCAATTAATCTTCCTGAATCTAATTATTTTCTATATTTGAATACATTTATGATAACTACAATCTATATCGTGTACCCAACTTGTAAAAAATGATAAATTTCACTCAATAATAAAATCACTCAAAGCTTCCCCTTAATTCATTGGTTGGGTGTAGTTTTTATTCTAGTGTCCCTTCTTTCCACATTCAAAACAAACAGTATTATGTTCCTTTACATACCCCCTTGATCTTTTTATTATTACAATGGATTAAAGAATATTTGATCCTATAGTTCTTCTCATTCCCCTTCCATTTATTCACAATAAGTACGAAAGGATTCTTGTTCTTCTTTTTCCTATACACTTAGTAAAGAAGAGTGATAATATCTGGTAGAGGTTTCAGAATTCTTTTACATTAAAATTAATAAAAAACTAGAGAATATTTAAGGGAGTGATGTGAGAATGAGACCAGTGAGTACTTCATTGGGGAGTTTAAACACTAGAACCAATAGGTGCTCAATATGTCCAATGATCATGACTACATGAGTCTGAGCTAGTGCACCCTCTGAAATCTTACTGTAAAAGAGTGCCTTGGAAATCTCAAACTATTCTTGTCTTACTCTCTCTTGGTAAATACTATGGAGGTGATGAAGCATGATATACACATCCATTTTTTGTGAGACTTCATGATTTCACTAGACATAGACATATGCATAAAAACATTAAATATTTAACCCATCGTTCATATGTTTTTCATATACTAGGAACTTTTCATTACTCGCCTCCTTGGTAGGTGGATCGGGCATCGAGGATTCTAGAATGTAATATTTCCATTCATTGCACACCACAACCCTAAGGAATCTAAAACACTCCTGGAACTTACTTCCAATGAGTTCATGGTATTTCTTCAATATCAATCATAGAGATAGTGTGAATGATGAGATTTCCAATTATTCTACAATTTAAAAATTATATTATTAGTACTTTTCTTGATTATAAATTATGTGATAAATAAAAATAATAAAATCTTTATTAAATATCACTCTATTTTATCAAGTCCTAAGATCCCTCACCATTTAACTTGTAATTTCTATTTTATAGGACATTCTAGTGGAAAGGGTCCATATTACCTTTCTTAATGATCCATACATTGGCCATAAAAACAAAAATAAGATATTTAGGTAGGCGGTCTTTCCAACTTTGGGTATATAGCTCCATGATCTATTGAGTGGACTCCCTAATCCTGAAATATTAACTTTTATATCCCCAAAACTTGACCCAAAATTTTTATTTAAAATAATTTATCCATTTAATTCAATAAAATTTTGTTTAAGCTGACCGAAAACCCTCATGAGAACTCCCTAATAAAAGTAAGTTCCCGGATTTTGGAAATTTAAACACTTATTTATATGGTTACATTCTCAATCAAGTAATAAAATGCATAGAATAACTTCATATTTTGTTGAGGGGTATTATTTTATTATGAATAAATTTTATCTTGTTTTATCCTTTATAAGACTTGTTAAATTTAAGGTATTTTACTTAATTAATTAACCATGTTGGATAAAACATTTACACATAATCTATTTATTTGAATTCTATCTTTTCACATTAATGTAATTATTTATATGATATCAATCTTCTATACATGAAATAGATAATTCATAGATAGAAATAAATAAATAAATTACTTGATCATGAGCTTATCTAACAGTTGATTTTTTTATCAGATAATAAATCAACCTATGAACGAGGAGAATAACTCATTTTTCCAATTTTGGAATGAGTTACATCATTCCACCTATCCACCTATGTATCATCTGGGTTGGAATCATTAAGGTTCTTCCTTGAATGATCTCCATGCTCCTTGGGAAACACCATTAATTAAACGTATTTATAACTCACTCATAGGTGATGGGAAACAAAGGATTGGTTAAGGTGAATTATATAAATATCTTTGGACATGCAGGTCCATTATAATAATGGAGGTAGGTCTGAATCATAGACCCCCAATCTAATTTAATAATAAATAATTGAAAAATCAGGCAATAAATTAAATTAAATAAATTCCAACACATAAATAGGTCTTGGTTGAGCTAATGATCTTCCATATATGCAACAAATATGAAAAAGTAATTGACTGGAATTCATTTCTTATTTGTTCTTTATTATTAATATAAACTTGATTGCATTAATTAATTTCATTTTATCTTATTGAACATGAAAATTAATTTGTAGATACCCATCATTAATTATATTCATGAAAAATAAATGACATCTATAATAATTGTATATTTATTACAATAAATTAATTAAGAATTTAAAAATCTTTAAAATCATCCTTACATTGTTAAACACAATAGGTGAAAATCAATAAAATATAGTTTTAATGATATAATTTTCAATTTAATGTAATTTAATTGTTACATTAATTAGGAGACTACGCCGTGTATACATATGAGATACACACCATGTACCTCTGTTAACACATACCCAGGTTACATGTCTTGGGATTCAGTGTGTTAACTTGAAGGGACCACACGACATGTAAAGTCCAACTACACGCCATGTGGTATGAATGTTTTGTGTCTACTAAAATCAAAAAAGGGCCTAGAATGTTCATAAAATGCAGAACCACAAGACGTGTATCTGTGAATCTAGTTCATCAAATGAAGAACCACAAAAGGGCCTAACATATTCATTGAATTCATAACCACAAAGGGCCCGACATGTTCATCAAATACAGAACCACACAATATATCTGGTGATTCGGTGCGTTAACTCTTTCCATTAGAATGGATTATTCTTCTTTGTTAGAGCTATCATTGGCAAAGATAGTCATGATAAATCACACAAAAAGCATCGGTAGTATCTTGATAGACTAAGAAAACATTATATCTCGAAGACATTCTTCGATGGTTTCCACAAGATATTAGATTATATATTTTCAGGATCAATATAAATTCATTTCTCAGAAATGACATGGCCAAGAAAATGAAATTCCTGTATCCAAAAACCACACTTTGATAATTTGTCATACAAACTACGATCTCGCAAAACTTGTAACACTATTTCTAGGTGTTTCTCATGGTCATCCCTTATCTTTTAATACACCAAGATGTCATCCACAAACACCACAATAAAATAATCCAGATATCACTAAAATATCTAATTCATCAAATCCATAAAGAATTTTGGTGCATTCGTCAGACCGAAAGGCAGGACTATATATTCATAGTATCCATATCTTCTTCTGAAAGCTGTATTTGGAATATCTTCCTTCTGAACTCACAATTAGTGATATCCTAATCAAAATTCAATCTTGTAGAACCACTGAGCTCCCCTCAATTGATCAAATAGGTCATCAATGCATGGAAGTGGTTACCCACTTTTTATCGTAACTTATTTAAGATTATGATAATCAACACACAGCCAAAGAGTTCCATATGATTTCTTCATGAACAATATTGATGCTTCCCATAGAGACATACTTGAATAAATGAAACCCTCTCTTTCCAGATCCTCCAACTACTCTTTCAATTCCTGTAACTATATTGGTGTTGTCCTATAATATGGAAGGTAAATAGGACTGGTCCCCGGAAGGAGATCAAAAATAAACTCCACTCCCCTTAGATGTGGTAACCCTGATAAGTTTTTGGGAAATATATCTTGAAATTTATCCACAACTACTGGAAAACTATTTTCCTCGATCTCTACCATTGATTCCAAAGTAAACACTACCAACTGATAAGAGATCGTTCCCATAATTGGTGCCAAAAAGATCTTGTCACTTGTCTTTACAACTTGTTCTCCTATGAAGAGATTCCCACTATCATCCTCAGTGACCAAACTAACAGTTTGTCCATAGTAGTCGATGTGAGACTTGAACATTCTCAACAAATTCATACCTAGGATTATGTCATATAAATCCATTTCCAACACTGAGAAGTCCCATTTTATCTCATCTCCATCAATAGTTATAGCGCATGATCTACACACAAAGGATAGACATTATCTTTACCCGATAAGAGTTTGTAGTTTTAAAATAGAATGCATCATTTCCAACTTTAAACATAGAAAATCAATATCATGAGAAAAAATGAAAGAATGTTATGCACCAGTATCGAAGAGCACTTGAACAAGGGTAGAATTAAAAATAATCATAACTCTCACTTTAGTTGGTCCATCATAATCACTAAAAATCATATGCTCAATTCCATAAAATTGATTCATCACTGCATTGTTCTCCTTATTGCCTTTCTAAGATTTCCCTGGTTGAGGAGTCATGGTCTTTCTAGAATCACCATGTCTAGCTCTGCTCTACTGATAAGAATAATTCTTCTATCCTCACCCAGTCGAAGCATACGATGCTTGCAATGCCTGAGAAGTGTCTCGAGCACCTGACCTCGGAGCATTGCGACAATAGCCCTGAAGATTCCCTATATGCTTGAAGTTATGTCATGATCTAGGTTGTGTCGTACACTCTCTATTTCTTTGGTCAAGTCAACCACATTGAAAACAACATGCTTTTCTCTTAGGTCGTGGAGGAAGGTTCACTAATCCAGCTATCTGATTCTGATTTCTACATCCACCTTGGAAATAGGTTTCCCATTTCCACTTACTCCCGGAATTTGAGTTCCCACCATTCCTTATAGATATCATTATACCTCCTCCTATAGATCTTGAGATATCATGTTCATCTATAGTCACTTTGTTCACCATATCTGTATAATCAGTAATACTGAGCATAGAAATCTTCGATTGAATCTTCTACCTTAGCCCTGATTTAAAGATGTGTTACTTCAAGGATGCACTTGCTGCAACTTTTGGTAAAAAGTAAACTAAATTAATGAATTTATCCACGTATTCCATGATAGATAGATTATCCAAATTCAATCTAAATAAATCCATCATTTTATGGATTTTGAACATATAAAGTTGGAATTTTTTATTAAAAAAATCCTCAAAATACTCCCAAGTATGGACTTCATCCCCTTTATCATGCAATAACAGTTCTGAAAACTGACGTGAAAGATCCTCAAGAATGTACGTTGATATCTTGACTTTGAGTTCTATCGGGGTGCCGTTTAATTTGAAGTTATGATTCATCCTACTCAGCCACACCTTCTCCTTTTCATGTTCAGAATAACCCCTGAAGATGGGTGGATTCTGCTTCATGAATTGGATAGAGTGATCTACATTCCTTGTCTCATCTTACAGGTTCCCAGTGTCCACAATTTAGAATTCTTGGATGATTCTCTAGACTAGATCTTGGTTCACCTATCTCAGGTGAAACCATATTCTCCATAGCTTCCTCTGGTTGGTTCCTACGATGCCTACCGGGTTCCATTTTCTAAAAAAAAGACAAACTATGTAAGTATCACTCTCTAGTAACTAATGGAATAACATTTCAAATTCTATCAAATAAACTATCACAATATTGTTTTCCAAAAACAAAATTTTTCTATGTTCAACCATTTTTTAAAACTTTCAACTTCCTTTTTAAAAATTAAACCATTTTCAAAATACTGTAAGAATTTACTTTTTCAAAATCTTTCATTTGAAAAACAATTTCATACTTTTTCAAAAATCAACACGTTTTCAAAACATGAATCATTACTCTAAATTATATATGCACTCCTATTGGGAATTCATTAATCTAAAATGCATGTCATGCTCGTCTCATTGGATAAACCCATTACAATAAGGATTCAAAATCTTAGAAGTGTCTCCAAACACTTATGTACCCAACTCCCTAGTAACTTTAAGTTCATCATAAAAGGGTTAGTTAAGTCCTTTTAGGCTATACATTTCAAGTTTTTAAAATCCTACTCCTTTCTAATATTCCAACCCAAGGAATAGACAAGAATTAATTTCAACTCCAAGACCAAGAAAACTGATGACTACTTGTTAGACAAAGACCGAACAAGATGATAACATTTGTAATGACCCACTAATTCCCATTTTCTTGAGAGTAAAATGAGTCATTACTAGGCCTTGAGAGACATACCAAAGATTCTAGAGGCTAGAAATAAATGCCAAAGTGTTTCAAAGTAGGTAGGGATTATTTACCCTTTAATGTTTAAAAACAACAACCAGACAAAGAATCCACAAATAGCTCACTATATTATGCATGAAATAAAATAATATATTTCAAAACATTCTCTTTAAAACAACCAACCAAAGTATGCTACTATGGAATACAAACAAACATCAAAGTAAACATCGGAAATATAACGAATAAACTCCAAAATGATAACAAGACTCTATACTCAACAAGATCCATGATCCAATATCACCAAGTAGTCTAAAGTATCGCGTTGTGGTTCTAAATAAGTGTAATACTTTACGTTTTCCCAAGTCTCAGAAGGTATCATTTGCAACAGCACGAAAGTACGAAAGTAAGGATGAGTATATAACTCAGTAAGTTTTCCTAATGACTTCCCTAATCACGTCATTAGGATAGAATGGTTATATTATATAAAATAGTTTATAACCAAATACAAACATTTTTAAAAACCAATAATACCCAAGTGCAAAAAAAAGTAAATGAAACTAATTTTCAGCAAGTTATTTTCCATAAATAACTAATCAAGGGTTATAAAGAAATTATGATTTATTATTTTGTAATACGTATTACATAGTTCACCATATACCAACACATGCATGCTTCATTATACATTTCCATACTCATGAGAGGTCTCTTCTCAAATCACTTTGTGTCCCTCTAACACCTACCCCTGATCCAGGGTCACGTACCTTGTACCCCAATGGTAATTTTCCCTTATTTAGGGACCATTAAGAATGTACTCACACCAACACCATGTATGCAAAATATTTCCATTAACAAAATAAACAACTTCAATAAAAATTCACTTTTATTGAAAACAAAAGCACAACCAATTTCAAAGCAACATTTCATTCCAATAAAACTTTACCTTTTATTGAAAAAATATTATCAAATTTATGTTCCAACATTCCAGAAAAAATCCCCATTTTAAAATCTATATTTTAAAACCAAGAACCAAAATACTCATTCAAAATCCCCAATTTTCTATATTTCACAAATCGTCACTCAAGAAGGTTTCCCATAAGTGTTCAACAGCCAAATCACAATCAATTCAGCACAATACATTCAAATTCAAAGATTTCCAATCAGTTCTACTAAGAGGAGTCGAGAGTGAATCCACTTACCTTGAAGGTTTTGATGAAACCCAATAAAGGAAGAAGAACACTCACAAAAATTGTGTTGATTCTTCAAAAAAAGCCTTATATCCCTTCTCCTATCAACAACAAATCCAACTATCATCTTATTTGGAAAAAAAACCTTGATCTACCCATAATGGGCATAGATATGAGAAACCCAGAGGAGAGAAGAAGTATATCTAAGTTGATCTAAGATTATAGAATAAGAACGATAAACCACAATAAAGAAACGAAAGAAAAATCCTTACCTAGAAGGTACAACACCTTTGAAAGTCACCTACGGCCACCTAGGGTCAAGAGCCACAAAGATACAACCAAAATAATGAGACAGAATAGCTGCAAGCATGATTTTAATATGGGCGTGTTCTATCTCAGGATGTGTACCCCTTGGTCATGTCGTGTAGGCCACAGTTGATAATTATACTAAAAAACCCATCGCCTCAGGTTAAAAAACCAATATTTAAACACTGTATGACATGTACCTCAGGTACACAACATGTACTAGCTCATGGATTGACCCCCACAACATGACTTGAATTCAACTCAAAGTACATGGCATGTAATTCAGAAACACGGCGTTCACCTATCTTGAAACCTATAGTAAACCCCAGAAAACTGCTTTTAAGGATTTTTACTCAAAAGGGTCCTTAGAGAAAGGGGAATCTTACCCAATCCAAGTAACAAGATGCTAGAAACTTTAAACCAAGGGTACTATAGTTCCATTTTACATGTGTACACATGACTCGTCGAGGGCTCATCATATATTTCAGATGTGGGAAATTATAAAATACATGTTGTGTACACCAAACACATTATGTTTATATCATTAATATAACAGGTTGTTAGTCTCATGCAATTTTACTATTTATAATGACTATAAAAATTACATGAATTTTTCTGATAACCTATGTATAATATATAACATGTATGCTAGATACATGTCATGTAATCCAACAACATGTGTGTCAGGTTGGCCCAATCTACACATGATGTAAAACAAATACATTTCATATAGTTATTACACAGTGCATCGTGTATCCTGCAACATGACCAGGTGTAGTAAACTTACTTACATTGTGTGTACTCCGACTACATGTTGTATAGTTCCGTGATATTTGGAAAAAATCCTCAACACTTCATGATGGAATATTAATTCTTTCTTTATATATTCTTAGACCTTTAAGAAAATGAAACATTGAATGTAGAGGATTAATATATTGATATCTTGTTAATTCAAATCAGATTAAATAATTAATAATATGAATTAAAATATAACCACTATTATGCATAGATAAACAATCAAATAAATAGTTATAAATGTGAAGCATGGATTCTATCATACTACTTGTAAGTTCTGAGCACGGTATCAGAAGCTCTAGTAATGGGAGATATATTTAAAATTTATTTTAAATAAAATTTCCTAGAACCTTGAGTGAGGAAATTTATTTTTAAATTTACAATTATTTCATTTAATATTAAAAGAAATTATTTCCTCATATTAGGATCCTTTATTTGTTATTGATATTGATTTCTAAAAAACACTTTCAGAATAATTTTGTTTCATGGAAAGGATTTAAGTTTAAATCCCTCTAGTGGTGATCCACAAGTGCTCATTTGATCTTTGATCAATGGTAATTGATTTTTCGGTTATATAATGATGAATCAATTATCTTTAATCATTCACCATTATCATTCCAATATTCCTTAGTCTTGAAGGCATTATTTTCATTCTTTTGAGGAATACAGGAGGAGAAATTGAGAGGGAGAAGTATGTGGTGCGCAACAATTCTCAATTTTCAATTTTCTAATTATTTACTCACTAGACATACCCATATATTTATAGATCATGGTTTTAGGTTTAAATAATTATTTAATTTAATTCTGGACCTTAAATAATATTATAATATTTAATAAAACCCATTCCATATAATAATAATTATATTTTTGTTATTATTTTCTAGCATGCACCAACTTGTTCGATAATAAATAATATTTTCCAGCCTATAAATAAATATTAATCAATGGATATGATCTTGGTCTATTCATCCTCATCAACATTTCTTGAATACCCATATAAATATTTAATTTAAATATTTCATTCAATAATAAATATTTTTTATCAATAAAACATGAATAGAATTATTCCTCAGTCTTGAGAATAATATTTATTCTATTAATTAAATTCCAAACTAGAATTTAATTGAGAGAAACCGAAACACTTAGTGTCTGACCCTTTAAGATTATTTATCATTGAAATTATATGAGCTAACCTAAATTCCATGAGTACTGCCTAATAATGGTTCAAGAAACCCAAGTGAAAGAACATAATGTTTCAACGATGAAAACCACAAACAAATTCTCATTGTGTAATATAATCTATTTTCATAATATCTCATCAAGTATTTTGTAGATCTATGTGACCAACCTATATGATCAATATGTGTTTCTTTGACTAGTTGGAATAAAAACATAATTACCCCATGGATAAGTAATTTATTATTACAATTTAATCCAATCAAAGGGTTAAGATATCAGATTCCATTGAGATGGAAGGGACATATCCTTCCTCAACATATTCATTAATAACACATCACTTGTGATGTTCCCAGCATCTCTAACTTCTCCATGAACTGTTATGTTCATGGTTTACAAAATACATCTAAGTGAACGAGTCGTAATATGAATTAATAATAATATTAAATTTTGAGTTTATTAGACATGCTCACATATAGGAATATCTGATGACACCAAGACATGAAGAAGTCTTCTGGCAGGTCTATTCTCATAATCTCTAATATTAGAAATTATCAAGTGAAAAAATTATATGAATAATCCTCATCCACTTATGAGTACTTGTACCTGACATTCACGTTCTATGTGTCTCATCATAGAATTTTATCTGGTCATATAACTTTATTAAGAATATCATCATTACACTTCAAGGTTCTCATCATATCAGGGAAATTCTATTCCCTTATTGTTTGAATGATAATGAATGAAATTATTACATTAGAGTCATAAATAACAATTAAAATTATATAGTAAGATGAATTTATTAATATTAAATATATTTAATATACATGTAATCATAGTACAAATAGTTGGTTCTAGGTTACCAAATCCAATAGTTATTAGGTTGAACATGATTTTATAACATTTGAGATTTTAGAATTTTTATTTCAAAAATACTTTCATCATCACTAGACTGATCAGATTAAGTATTAACTTTCGTAAATTCATGGACATCTTCATTTTCACTAATATTTTTTGAACACTACATGTTATCGTCCATTACCTCTTCAAAATCTCATTTTCATGTCCCCTTTGAGTTGGGATTATTTTTAATAACTTTAACAACTAAGAAATCAACAATATTGTGTACATTTTGTTCCAAGACCTATATATTCATCTGTTGGATGAATAACCCATGAATATTCCTTATATTTATTTATCAAAATTTTCTAAATCCAAATTGTTGATATTTATTAAACATGGACTCGCAAAAACATTAAATTAATTCACTGAAGGTTCCTTATTGTACAAAATTTCAATAAGAGTCATATCCAATTCCTCCCTTAACAAATATCTATTCTAAATATTCACATTTATACATATATCTTCTCTCTATAAGAATTTTAATATTTTGTCTTCATCATGAATAGTTTTTTCCACTTCAACAAAACATATATTCTTCCTTTATAAAACTCCATTCTACTAGGGAGTATATATACAAATACTTTGATATTTAATAACATGATTATAAATACATGATTCAAATTAATTAATAGTAAATTTTCATCTATTATCTATTCACAACTTCAAAATATATAATCCTAGTTCTTTCACAACTTTAATATCTTGAACATCCCAACTACTTCAGATTTATGTTTCATCGATACTAAATTTATCATCCTGGTGAATTATTTAATGAAATTGATAAATTAAAGATCACATTTAGTGGATTTATATATCATTTATCCATATAAAAAAAATATAAGTTTAAGTGGTCAATTGGATTGATTTTTTACCCGTTTGTGACTTATATGTTTCATCTTACCCTTTTGAAATGTTTTTCAGATAATATATTCTTTTCTTCTCAGTTATGGTAAGTCTCTCACTACATATTCATTTGATATTTCACTCATAATTTTTTGTCCATGATTTCTAATATTTCTATATTGACAACATTTTCATTTTAACAATCGGATAATATGAGGTACTTAGATCATCAATTTGGAATAATTTATGAATTTCTATTTATTTCTTAATGAAAATTATTCCATGCTTTCATAATCTGATTATACATGGGTTTTTATTGAAAATTACATCATTCCCATCATTAAAAAGTGTCCTTATACTCATTAATTTGTCTTTAAGATCAGTAATATATATAACATCATTAGTTTTTTGTTTCTATTCTTTAATCTCAACAGTATTGATTCCTTTGATTTTAAGAATCCATCATTCCCAAGTATAACATCCCCTTCATCATGTTCTTCAATTTTCTTAAAATATTTTGTATCACCTATCATATGATAGGTAAAATAGATATCAAGTATCCATGGATTACTTTTCCTATTAACTTTTAAAGCCAGTTCAATAATTAGTGTTTGTTCTTCAAATTTATTCTTTTAAGATTTCGTGTTCCCTTCAATATGAAGAACTTTTCCAAGAAGAGTAGTCATATACTCCTCAGCACAATGACCATGATGGTAAAATATTCCATATATTTCTTCTAGATGATCAAATATATTTTTAGTAGGAAAACTTACTGAACTTTTAGTCATAACTTTAATCTTCCTAAAACTATTTCTCCTCATCATGAAGTAACTACTTTTTTTATAGTGTTTCTCTACATTTATTCATACCTACTCTAAGGAAGTTACATATTGTACCAAAAAATATAGACTTTATACCCAAAGGTTCCACAAAAAAAACATAAACTATGAATCTTAATCATTCACTATAGTATAAAATCATTTCATATATATATATTATTGATGCAAACTCATATTCCATCTTCCATTTACCTTTTCCTTGGGTAATTAATTATTTTTAAGTGACTCATAACTTACTTTGATGTAGAAGAATATTTGACATGATTTTTCTCAACCCAAATATGCATATATTTAGTTTTATAACCTCTAGTATTGGTAAAAACATATTTACTTTTATGTTTAGTATGTGCAGGTGGAACCCAATTTTTTAGACTAGCATTCTCAGAATCTTGAGATGATTTTTTCTTTAACTTTCATAGATTTTTTAAAATATTAATTCATTCTTTTTAGAGAGTATTTAACCACAATAAATATTTATTGTGTATTATATAACTCTACTTCCTTTATAGAATGTGTTCCATTAAGATCTTTTTTCTATTTTTACTTATTCAGTAACCTTATAATTTATAAATTTATTCAATGTAACCATATTCCATTCTGAGAAGCTATTCTTTTTCATCATTATTATTTTCACCCCCTTTGTTCAATAGAAAAAAATCAGTTTTCAGACTTTTTTCTTTCTCAATACATTCCTCAAGTTACTCTTTCAACATATCTTACATGTAAGTCTTATCACCAACTTTTTCTTCACTACTTGAAATTTCTTTATATGTTTTAACAAGATCCATGAACATCCTAATTTTTCTAAGAACATTATATTTTAAACTAATACTAAATGTGTATTAGTATTCATATTTTTTTTTCAAATATAGACCTCATTTTCTTTATCAAAAATATTTTCTCTCTCTTAGCTAATTTTTTAACTTCCTTTGATCTTTTACCCTATTTATTTCATTATGATTTTTCTTCTTTCTTATTATCCTCAAACTCAGTACCTTTCATCCTTAGATAATTTATTATGATGTTCTAAATACCACCATATCTAAAAACCTTAAATGTTATTTTACCTTTTTTTACATTTTCATTTTCTATGGTTCCTTGAGAGAAGATCCCTGATATTATTATACTCTTAATCATTTTACTCATCTTCTAATTCATTATAGTGTGTATCCTCTTCTTCTTTGATTGTAATCTGTCTCATTTTTTGAAATTCCATCAGCTACTTGACATTTATTCTTAAACATTATATTTTTTGTCATCTCATTAAAAATAATTATATTATGTAATTAATCAAGTGATAAATCATCTCTATAATCTAGTGAATAAACTTTAGCATAAACCCTATTAGGAAATTTTCCCATAAATATCTTGACAATAGCACAATGTTAAAGAGTACCTATAAAACATTTTATTTTTAATTCGATCTCATTAACTCTTATGAAATAATGATAAATAGTTTCTTCATAAACCATCCTCGTATCTTCAAACATATATCTCCATATATACATCTTTTATTCCTTAAATTTTACATTACATTCAACGATTCTTTCAAGTTTTTCCTAAATTTCAATTATAATTTTGAGTCAAATGTTAAGTTTGTGGAGGTCCATGAAATCAATAATGAAATTTTCATAGACCCTAAAATGTAGCTAGGCAAGTTGACTAGGGGTAATTCTCCTAAGGAATGGAGTTATCATCCATACTCTTCACGCTAACAATAAACTATTACTATTTAATTTTAAGATAATTAAAGAATAATGATGAATTAGGGTGTGGCAAAAAGAAATGTGGAAGAAGATAAATAGATAAAAAATGTATGGATAACTTTAAATAATTTACCCATATAATATATCATAATCTCTTATAAAATAAATTTAGTCTCATGTCCAATCTCAATGAATAACTCAATACCTAGATCCACTCACTCTATCTTTGGTGTGTTTTTTTAGGTATCATAATAACTAATCAGTATCATACTTCTTTCACCTACCTATAATAATTATGAACCCCCCCCCCATAATTCCTCAATCCCACCACATCATATGAGATATAAAAGAAGATTGAGGTGGGATTAAATAGAAACTAAATTAATAGAATAAACCAAGAATAAATGAACAAGATAAGTGGTGATCATAACTAATCAAGAGCACACCTAGACTCTCATAAAAAATGAACAAGAGAATTAAAAATATAAATTCATTGAGATTTAATATATGGGTAGATGAATTTATCATTGGCCAAGCCAAATTCCTACAATAAAATCACTCAAGCTTCAAAACTAAGAAAAACTAGTTTAATATATGATACGTCAGTGTAGGAGAGATCATTAAAAATTGTGGATGAGGGAATCATATATAGGCAAAAAATGGAAAATTCCTCTTCATGGTTTAGTTTCTATTACTAAGATAGATTTATTCTTCTTCGTCATAAGGATTCCACATGTACTAGTCAAGGATCAAGATTTTTAGGTAGCTCATCTAAAATATTCTTATTGTTCAAAATTACTCCCATTATCACTTTAACTCATTTCTTTTATAGATGTGTTCTATATGGAAAATTAGAAATTTTCTTCCTGATTTAGGAGAACCCTGGAATGTGTTTTGATTTGATCTTTTTCCCATGTCAAGAATTTAAATTTGAAAATTACATGTGGGTACCACCATTATTTGGTTATATTTTCTTTGGGGATAACCTTTATATATGACTTAATTTCCTATAAATATCTTCACTAGTGTATTTGATACCCTTATATGATTCTATATTACCATGATGTAGCACCTGTATAGGAGATTTAACTTGGATAAAAACATGTACTAGATTTATACCTTTACAAAATATCTAGGAGTGAGATTTACCATTACACCTATCTTAAAATTCACCTTCAACCTTTACACAATGTTGTCTATCCTTTATGAAGCACCTTGAACATATTAACTACATTTAAAAACCACATTTAGTTCCCTTATGTAACATTTAGAACCATGTAAGAACCCTTATGTAATAGTGTATCACCTTGATAAAGATATCACAACTTTAATACTACCATTACATAGCTCTATAGAGGAATAAAATACGCTTAAATGAGTACCCATCCATAGAGGTACCCTTCAGTGTGTCCTCAAAAGAACTGGATTACCTTCATGTAGACTTCCTTAAATGAACTTCAGAAAACCTTGATAGTGTGTTATGTTAGAATGGAGATAAACTCACAAAATGGGAGTGAATTATATATTTTTAAGAACACTTGAATAATTTTAAACTAATACCACTTTTCCACTTGGAAAGTGTTTTTCCCCTTTTCTTTGAAAAGATTGTGTATTTTAAAATAAGAGAAAGTGAAAAACAATTAGAGTGGTTTGGGGCATAAAAATACCCTAGTCCTCTCCACAAATCTATCTTTGTCAGGTTGGTGATTTTTATTATAATATAATTTTCTAAGGGATCTCAATAGTTGATTGTAAAAAACTATAACTTCTTACAAATGATTTTATAGGGATTTAAAAATATGACTAATATCATTCCTAAAAGAAACTCAACATACAAGTTTTAAAAACCGAAGTAGATTTTCTTTAGCTGGAGAAATTATATTTGAAATAATTTAGATTAAAATGATGTAACAGATAGAAGAAGATATCTTCATGGGGATAAAATAAATACTTCAAAGCACTATCTTTAAGAATAATCTCAAAGTTTTTCTAGAGAATATCAAGATAAGATAGTAGTAGAAAAAAAATATTAGCAGTAATATGAACACACAATAACATATTATAACATGTATATATCCAAAGTGAAGTCATAAAAATCATCAATGTATTATAGTAAATAAGTCATAGAAAATAATAGTAGTATTTATAAAATAAAAAATAACTTCCTCTATAAAAAGAAAATTATGACGAAGTTTTAGAGAAAGATATATATCTTTTTCATAGAGCTTAAAAAAGACAACACAATAGTATATCAAATCATTGATATATATTTTTATGAAAGAATCCTTTGAGAATAAATAAACACTCTAATTTAAACCTAGTATAACAGATCCATTAAAAGCTTCAGATAAATCACAACATTCAAAATGATTAGTGTATTTGAAATTTGAATTTAACGAAACACTAAAAATCATAAATTTCCTTATAAAATGGAATGTATTAATCAATTGTTTAAGGATTTATTAAATGGACTTTGAATTGATGTATCAGTATATTTTTTCCAGAAAAATAATATAGAAATCTTGTAAATAATTCAAAACTTGTAGATGACTGATTCAATTTTGTATTGATCTATGTTAGGATGACTCAAAAAGTATGGTTTTCACCATTTGGTCCATTCAAAATTAAAAATTATAGAGTATGGCGTATGATACCAATGTATTTTTATTTTTGTTTATTATATACCAAATTTTACATACTTGAATGTGAGGTTCCATAAAAAATTTATGTTTTGGAACAAATTTTTTAATAAAAATGTGACATTCAAAAGGTAATGTTAGGTACTCAAATACAACATTACTTATCAAAAGTTCAGTTCCAAAACATAATGTTCAGATTAAACACGGGTTTCCAAACATAGTATTAGATACAAATATTAGGTTGAAACATCAATTTTTGAAGATTAATTTTAGACTTCTTTAAAACATCCAGAATACTTTGTAGAATAAGATTTCTTTAAAATAAAAGAATATTACAAAACTCAAACTTATGGAATTCTTGGAAAATAAAAATAAAAATTCAAATAAATATAAACCTGAAATCCACTCAAATTCAATTCATTATAAAAATAGATGAGAGTATTTGTGACTATCAAAATAAATGATCACTTAATGACAAATTGTTGGATCAAGATCCATAAGCTCAATATAGTGCTCCAGTTACCATTATGTAGCCTACACCTTATATAAGGGTAACTCAAAATCTATAAAAAACTATATTATGTCCATCTTAATTTAAATTATGAATAATAAAAAATTCCATTAGAATCAAGATTTAGGCCATTTCAAATTAATATCATTATTTAATTAGTAAAATAAAAACATATGTATTTACACTATTATAATATTATTATTTATTATTTAGACAAACAATTACTAAAAATAAATGAAAAAATGTGGCTTCACCACTCCCACACACTTAAAAAATAATTTTTCTTCAAGTTCACATTGGTGTCACTTCTTTCCAAGTCAATTTCCTAGTTTAATAAATTCTAATAAAATAGAAAATGATTGAATTAGAATTCAAAAAATTAGCATAATCAATTATCCCACTTTGTTAGGATCATTAAACTATTTATCTAACTTCTACTTCTGTGATAAATCCCAAATTACACTTGCATAAGTCAATTTACCCTTCTTCATGTGGATTTAATATTTCCCTCAACATAACAAATT
The DNA here is from genome assembly GCA_963277665.1 of Viscum album. Lineage (NCBI taxonomy): Eukaryota > Viridiplantae > Streptophyta > Magnoliopsida > Santalales > Viscaceae > Viscum > Viscum album. Next base: position 617,381,906 of record OY728130.1, on the reverse strand, counting down.
CATTTTTTATAATTAGGAAATTGTTTAAATTTTACTAGCCTTGTTTTTGTGTAAAGTATTTTTTAGATCTAAAATTTATTTTTTTAATCACACACCTTGTGCCTAACTATCTCAGAATTTCATTATGGTATCTTAATTTTCCATTTTGATCTTGTTTCAAAGTCCTTATATAAATTTATTTTTGGTGGGATCTCGAATGTGTTTTTTTCATAGTATCAAATTTACTTAGGATTTAGTTCAAAAATAAAATTTCCAAATGTTTAAAATTTAAATCCATAAAATTAAATTTCATTATGAATTTTCTTCCCAATTTAAAAAAATATTTTCCATGATTCCTATGTCAATTTCTTATTTTCAAATGTGGGAAATAAAAAACTAATTTAGAATTTCAATCTTATTTCAAATTCCAAAAACACACTAAAATAAATTAAAAATAGTAAAATAGAATATAAAACCTAAACTAATAGGTTCTATCCCCCAAAAGTTTCTTAGACACTACCCTTAATAAAATTTAGTATTCAGTTATCAATAAAAAATATTATTAATAAATAGTGTCAAAAATTATTTAAAAGGGAAGAAACAATATCGTGAATTTAGTGGGCAACTTATTTATATTTTTTTAAATTGTCTTCAATGAAATACAAATATATTTTCTATCTTATATATCTATAATAAAAATAAAAAATGAAAAAAATATTCAAAATTAATGAAAAATACAAAAAGATAGATAAAATAGAAAGTTTATTGGGTTATCTCTCCCAATAGGGGTTTTATTTAAGCTGACTATAACTTGATAACCTTTCTTTCATCTCAAGTATATAGGGGTATGGTTTATTTAATTATAACCACCACATATTCTTCATTTCATACCTACTCATATTTACTTGTACATGGATAGATTGCTTCATGTCCACCCCCTGGTCATTGTTGTGTATCTCATAAAGTGTGGTGGAAGGATGATGTATGGGTCCTCCACAATCCAAGAATTTATGGATTCCTTATCCAGTGTATTACATAATGATGTTTTTTGGTTATATTCAACCAAGGGATAATTCTTTAATAATTATAAATGAATAAATGTTAAACAATTTAAGTTCAAATAAAAATCATCCCCATAATATATAGATACTTGAACACTTGTTTCTTCAGGATTGACCATTGGGAAGTCCTCTCCTACTTTTACTTACTTATTAAAGTATTCTTGGTAGTTTTTAGGGGGCTCTTAAAAGGTAAGATTCATGTGTACTTCAATTTTTAGGTCATAGTAGGGTAATATAGAAAGAGGGGTGGTTGAATTTCCCTTTAAAAATAAAAGAAATAAATAAATAAAATAATGACTAAAACTTATTTTTAAAATATTAAAGATATTAAAAACCTTTTTAAAACTTTAATAAGAAAAATTAAAAAATTAGAAAAAATAAATTCTAGATGGAATAACTAAATTTGATTATAAAATCAGAATCATATAAGGAAGAGTGATTCATAAATTTCACAATTAAACGTATGTTGGACTAAATGATAGATTTATTAATTAAATGAATGTTATTAATAAATAAAGAATAAAAATTTATGTAAGGAACATTTTTTGATAAGTAATATAAAAAATATCTCAAAAATATCCCATATGTTTCCCACATAAGTGTATTAATGGTTAAATGTATTCTTTTATTAGCTTTAATGCTAGCCAAGATACCAAAACTTGCTTTATTTTTAATGAGTTATAGAAAGAAACTTGAATACAATAGAACTTTTATTTTTAATTTTTGTAGCTAGAAACATAAAAGAGAATAAATCCCTTAACTTTTAGTATTTTGTTCAAGAAACCTAAGTCCCTAAATTTAAAAGGTAATGAGCACCGAAGTAGAAGAAAGATGGAATATATAGAGGAATACTCTGAACAATATCATTTAATCATGGTCTCGATTAACTATAAATAATAAAAATAATCAATGGGATAGAATAACAAAGATGTATGAGTGAGAATAATTTTACAATAATATGAAACTCTTGAATGGAAGTAAAGATCACTTTTTAATAGGGATAAATTTTATGATCGGGATCTTTTTCACTTGAGAATCCTTGAGAAGGTATAAAGGTAAGTCGCTAATCACCCAATGGGGATATTTATAGCCTTAAAATTTTTTATATCCTTATATAATTTTTTGGGGGAATTGAATCCAAATAATAATAAATTTATGATATTTTTATCATCATTAAATAAAGTTTCAAACTTACTATCACCACTAGATACCCAGTAGCCTCCATCGGGTAATCCGTGTGGCTACTAGAACTATCAAGGAAATGGTAGAGCCACCAGATGGATGGTGAGATCCTAATGTCTATCAAGTGAGTAAAACACCCATGGGGTACTTCATTAGACACTTGATTGTTTTGTGATCATTAAAAATTGAGAAGGTGAGAAGCACGAAAATATCCCCATTTTTTAAGATTATTAACACCTGAATAAAAAATAGAGTTTAATAAGAAAATATATATAAGATTTTGTAAAATATTTTTATCCACAAAGTAAAACAACATATTTATCTTCTATAAAAAACAATATCCCCTATAAAACTAGAGATTCATATAATTAACTTTACCATATTTATCATAATACCATATATTTATCCAAATACCTATAGATTTTTAACCCTTCAATATTACTAAAAATAATTTATAAACAGGGATAGATAAAATAAGATAAATTTAAGATTATGCTTAAAAATATTAAATATATTTTAATAGAGACAAAAAAAGTTTTTAAAAACAAAAAAAAATAGAAAATATATTTTTATTAAATATCTAGATAAAATAAAAAATATATTTTTCCTTTTATAAATATACTCAAGAAAACTATAAAAATACATTTAAAAATCTCTAGAGATAAATAAATCTTTTATTTCAGAATTCACAAGATTAATACCCCCCCCCCCCACCTCAAATAAAGCATTAAAAATTTAAAGAGTTATTAAAAAACTAAATAAATAAATAATTTTTTCAATAAAATTAATTCCAGAATTAAATTTTTGTAAAGATCATATTTATAAAAAATAAAAAATTCATCAGGAGTGTCAAACCAAGTATGAAGTAAAGGCCAACTACTTATGATCAGAGTAAAGATCAAATTAAAAACCCAACCAACCCTTTTTGTGGTTCAAACCTCTATATTATTCTTTGAGAGAACTATATACACTTGTTTTTATCCATACAGGAATGTTCTTCCTTAGAATATCACACCCACTTGACTTTACCATTATTGTGAAAAGTTTTAAATAACTTAATTTTGAAAATTATTTTGGAAACCAGTTTGAAATTTAAAAAATATATTAAAAACTTCTCAAGATTTACAAGGTTATGATATAACTATACTAAGAAAATCATACCCAAATCACCTTAAATAAAGTCAAAACGATTAATAAGAAGGTTTTTATTGAATATATCATCAATTTGAAGGTTGGTGGAAACAAATTCAAGAATGATATCACCTTTTTAAAAGTGATTTCAAAGAAAGTGTTGACTCGTATTAATGTTCTTATTTTGAGAGTGTTGGATGGTGTTTTTAGAGATACTAATCACACTAGTGTTTTCATGCTTGATATATACAAGATAAAATGTAATCATAATGTTTAATAGTGTATTTTTCATCCATATAATTTGGGTGAAACTGATCCCAATGACCATTTATTCTAATTTGGCTATAGAAAGAGCAATAATTTTTTTTCTTTTTACTACTCTATGAGATAAGGGATTTTCTTAATAGGTGTAAAGTCCCACATGTACTTTTATTGTCTATTTTTCATCCTCTAAATTCAAAATGAGAAAAACAATTAAGTTCAAAAGAAGTTTCTTTAGGATAAAATAATCTAAGGTTTTTGGTTCCTTTCAAATATAAAAATTTCTTTTCAGAGCTTTCAAATGATATTCCTTTGTATTTTATTAAAAATGAGAAAAAATACATACACTAAACATGATGTCTAGTCAGGTCATAGTAAGGTAAAGCATACTTTCAATCATACCTCAATAAAGCTTGTTTTTGATTAACAATTTGGATTCATCCAAAATTAGCGTACAAGTTATAACCATTTTTATTCTAATTTCCTTATAAATATCCATGAAAACCCTATTTAAATTTTCATTAATATATTAATATTGGTTTAGAAGTGTCCCATAAAAATTTTAGGAAAATTGAAAACCAAGGAAGAATTTGAGTTCTCTTATTAAACTCACTTAAAACTATTTATTTATCAAATCAGAAAATTGATTATAAATAAATTCTATAGTATATCTGAAAATAAAATCATCAATATAAATTTTAATAATTAATAAATTATTTGAAAATGTTTTGGGAAAATATTGTAATTATATTTTCCTATTTTAAAATCATAATATAATAAATTTATTTAAACTTCCATACTAATACTAAGGGTCTTGTTTTGAATAATAAAGAGATTTGGTTATCTTGAAAACATAATTCAAATATTTAAGATTTTCATAACTAAGAGGTTAATCCAAAAAAATATTTTATAAATAAAACCATTTAGAAAAGAAATTTTGATATCCATTTGAATAATTTAATAATTAAAATTATCGTTGAATTCCAAAAATATTCTAATGGATTCTAGTCGTTCAAAGATTGATAAGGTTTCAAAATTATCAACACCTTCTTCTTCATTATATCATTTAGTAATAAATCTATCCACATTTGTGTGATATTCCCATGTTCATCATGTTTGTTACAAAAAACCCCACTTTTATCCAATAACTATATGATTATCGGTTCATTCCATGAGAGTAAAAATGTTATTCCATTGAAATTTTTTCAACTCATCTTATGCAGAAAGTATAAAATTATCATCATTAATATAATCATTAAGGTAAGAAGGTTCAACGTGAGAGAGAAAATCTTTATATTCAACCTCATTATATACTGACCTTCTAGTATTAGTTTAAGACTGTGATTCACTAATAACATTCTCAAATAAAATGAAATTTGGATTGAACCCATGCATTGGGTAAATAAGTAGAAGGGGTTTCTTAAATATATTCAATTTATTCAGAATATGGAGGTTTAGGTAAGATAATACTATATTGGTCAACATAATCATCAATTCTAGGATGAGGTTTGGGTAAGGTATCTTAAAATCATTCAATAGAGTCCTATCCATTTATTAGAGGGTCTTATTTCATATGTATACAACCTAATTTTATTTAGGTGTTCTATAAGTGGATAATAACTAATGATAACCTTGAGAAGCACAAAACTCATCAAAATATTTGTTATCAAATTGTCCACCATTGTCACCTCTAAGGGAAAGGATTTCATATCCATTTTCAGTTTTTACTTTCCATGAAAATTTGTTAAATACTTTATAAGCCACATTTTAAGGGGATAAGAATAAGACCCATATAAATCTAGTATAATCATAAATAATTACAAAGTTTTAAGATTTACATTTGATAATATAAACTTGAGTCAGTCCAAAAAGGTCATGGTTTACTTTTTATAAGTCTTTATAAGAAGAAGCATAATTTTTAGATTTAAATTAAGATATTTGTTTCTATCCAAGTTAGAAAGGTTCAAAAGCCAAGTTATCAATAAAAAACAAATTGGGTAAATATCACTCTAGTAGGTTATGGTTGATCTAAAAAAGAGAGTAAATATTACAATTACAAAGGAACTGATGCTAAAGGAAAGATTCATTATCTTGTGCACTTAAAAACTTAACATTTTAACTTTAAATTGTTTCTAAATATATGATATAAATATTTTGAAAATGATATTTGGTAAATAAAAGTTTTCAATTTCAATTTAAAACATTACAAAAATAATTTTCAAATATAATTATAAAACTGTTATCACATTTTTATTAATACAAAGAAAATTTGGGTTCTATCCACTGAAAAATAAAACATATTTAATTAATTTAGAGTTAAAGAAACTGATTGTACCAATACTGGTGATTTTAATTTTTGAATTATCTCCAAATTTGACATTTCCTTATTTTAAGTCTTCATGATAACTGAATTTAGAAGGATCTCTGAAAATATTCCCCAATCACACACTATCTATATACAACATAGATTTATGGGTTTTTCTCTCAAGTCCTTTATTATATAAAATATTGTGATACTAATGTTTTTGATACCCATATCTTAGGTCCACTCAATTTATCTAATATATATTTTGAAATCAAAAATTATTTAGAATAATTTTTTCAATTATAAATATGTTTTAAGAGATGAATGTTCTTAGGTCTACCATATCTATAATTTTTATAATTTCAATCATAAAAAGATTCCCAAATTTCTTACAATATTTGCAAATTTTATTCATAAAAATTCACTTTTCAAAAATAGAATTTTTATAATTTTTAGTAAAATTAGATTTTTTTTCAAAAACCAATTCCATAATTACTTTTAATAACACATTGAGATCATAAAATCATGTTTAAATATTTATCACTATGATCGAATTTGGAAAGTGGTTATTTTAAGATCTTTAATTTGATATTCTAAATTATCAACATTTAGATACTCTTTTAGTTTTAAATCCTTCTCCTATTTTTCTTTTAAGAGTTAATCTTTTAAAAAATGATTATTTTTATTTTTAAGATCTTTAAATTTTGAAGTAAGTTAACGAAAACCATTTTGAATTTGATCTCTAGAATAAGGATGATCTTCATAACATAAAGATAAGGTTTAATAAGTATAAGAGTAAGAACTACAACATAAATAATATACTTTATTGAATAAATAGATATCAATATTGAGGCACTTGGCACCTTCACTAATTGATTCATAATATGAACCAAACGGTTTTTTGGAAATAAAAAATACAACCGAGGAATATTTATTAGAAATAAATCTATATTATTACCTAAAGGATTTAATCAGGAAGAAGGAATAAAAATGATGAAAAATTTGCACCTATTTCTATATTAGAATCTATTATAATCCTTCTATCTTATGCATCGTATATGAATTTTAAATTACATCAGATAGTTGAAAATTCTGATTTTTTAAATGGATGATTAATTGATGGAGTCTATATGAAACAATCATCAGGTTTTGAAAATCCCTATCTACCAAATTTAGTTTTCAAATTTAATAAATCTCTTTATGGCCTTAAACAAGCACTAATAGCTTGGTATGAATGATTAAGTTATTTTCTACTAGAAAATATATTTTTTATAGGATTGTAAGATCCTTCTATTTTTTAGAAAATTCTTTACTTTGATATTTTTTTAGTACAGATTTATGTAGATAATGTTATTTTTATTTCAACTAATAAAATTCTTAGTAATGATTTTTCCAAACTTATGAAAAAAAATGAAATATGAATGATGGGATAATTAAATATAATTTTTGTTTTTCAAATATATCAAAAATATTATAGGAATGTTTTAAATCAAAGTAAATATATTATTGATTTATTGAAAAATTTTGGACTATAAAATAGTAAAACTTATACAAATACCATGTCTATTGATATAAAATGTAATTTGGATAAAGTTGAAAAAACAGTTGATAGAAAGTTATATAGAGGTATGATTGGAATTTTTATACACCTTACTACTAGTAGACCAGGCATTATGTTTTTTGTCTATCTTCATGGTATATTTCGAAACAAATAAAAAATAATATCATCTTATTGTTGTTAAAATAATTTTTAGATATTTGAAAGGAACTACTTTTTAATATTTACTTTACCCAGAAAGTACTGATTTTAATTTAATATCATGTTCAAATGCTGATTTTGGAGGATGTTGGTTATATAAAAAGAGTAATTAAGGAACATTTCACTTTTTATGTAATTCCTTAGTTATATTGCCAAGTAAGAACAAACATTTAGCTTATTTTTTAGTAAATGGGGTAGAATATATATCTACTGGTAGTTTATATGCACAAGTGTTGTGGATAAAACACGCAATATTGGTCTTTGGACTCAAATTCAATAATATTCCTAATTTATGTTACAATAATAGTAAAATTGATATTTCAAAAAATCATGTAAGTCACTCTAGAACTAATCATATTAATATAAGGCATCATTTCCTCAGAGATCATATTCTAAAAAAGAATATATCTTTAGATTTTGTTAATACTGAATATCAACTTACTCGTATATTCACTAAACCACTTCACACTATTAGTTTTGAATTTATTAAGGGGGAGTTAGGTATATTTAATTTTAAATAACGTTTTTTTGGGTTTTATTTATTTATTTTAATTTATTTTAAGTGATTTTTTATTTAATTGTTATTTAATAAAATTTTTACTTATTACTTTTTTAAATTCTTATTTTCAAAATCAAAATATATAATTATTACTCTGAGTATTTTGGCATGAGAAACTGAACTAAGTCCAAAACAAACATTTGAAACTCTCTCTATCTCTCCCAATTATCCTCAATATTGAAACCTATAAACTTACAGAGATCTCATTTTCTCTTCTAAACTCTAAAATGAAAAACTCAAACCTTAATATTTTTTTAAATAGAGAAGAAAAAGATAATACAAGAAGGTGGTTCAAGTGAAGCTAAACACCAAATCACTTTATGAAATGACATACGATTCCTTCAAGGAATGTCCATCGACTTGGAGTAGTTATTTCATGTGAATCTTCATTTAATGTTGGATTTTGATTTCAAGGATTGAGTTTATTTACAATGGTGAAAATATTGAGTATGTGTTTAATAGAGAATAAAACAATTTTTATGAACATTCCTAGTTTAGTTTTGAATACATAGAGGAATTCATCATTTCAAAGGTGAATTATATGGAGTTTTTATTATCTTGTGTATAAATAGCTAATATTTTTTAGTGTCCCCATGAAGGGATTTTTTTAATTTAATCTTCCGTCCATTGGAGATGATAATCATTAATATGAGGATATTATGTATTTTTCCCTTTTGTGTCTACCCTAGTATAGAAAATATTCATTAAAGATCTTGAATCTGATAAAAAGGTACTGGAAAAATTTATCCAGACTACAATAATACCAAGGATTATTGAGTTTGAGGAAATTCTATTTGCAGATATGTATATAATGCTTTTGATGTTAAGTGATATCAAATTGAATTTCAATAGATATATACTGAATTATATTCATCATATCTTCCAAAAATAGGTAAGAATATTTTTTATCTATATGGAAGGATTGTTTCTTTTATTTTATATAAGAATAATAAGATTTATGATATTACGTTATCCATTAAATTTCATCATGGTAATATTGTTTCTTTTGGAACCTTCAGAAAATTTAGTTTCTTTTAGAGCACCTCAAATGGAAAGCTGTTGTCAGTTGGTGCTGATGACCAACAAGAATCTGGTGATAATTCCCAGGGAGTATAGGTACTAAAAATCAGATAGGTCAATGTGACTTCATGGTAAAGAAGTTGGATAATCAAGAATAGAGGGTGTTGTTGAGACAACTGGTAGGAGACTCGGGGATGATGTTAGTGAACCTCATACTGTAATAAGTGTTCATCATTATTCTGAATATCCCTCCAAAGAAAAAAAATACTGACATAGTTATCATAAGGCCTAAAAAAATATAAGAACCTAAACTACAGTTATAAGAAGAATAAGTTGCAGAACCAAAATAACTATTGGTTATAGGAGTAAAAAATACTTTTTTAGAGAAATAAAATGAGAATAGAGATGATCATAAGGATCATGTATAAGTTCAAGTTATAGAAAACAATCAATATGGGGAGAAAGTGAAACTATATGTAGTTGAAACTATTGAAATATTATAAAATAAGACAATCTCAGCAACTACAGAATCTTTAGGCAAGGAAGCTACTAAATTTGGTGAGAAGACTGACGTTCTTGGTCAATTTCATTATCTTTCAGTGAGAAGAATGAAGGTTTGTCTCTAGATATATTTGAATTTGGAAAATAATAATGAATTATGGAAGAATAATCCTTTTATTCTCTAAATTATTATATTGAATAGCTGGTATGAAAATTTAATTAGATGAAATAAGAGATATAACCCATTAAAAGTGATCTGGAAGTTACTAAAAATATTTGGAAGATTTGAAGAGTTTATCTATTCCTCAAGTATAGTTGGAATCAGTTTAAGCTTATCTATACATTATTAAATAAAAAAAAATTCAAATTGATATTATTATGCCTTTCAAGGTGAAATGTTTGATAAAATCTTGAATCTCAAAGAAGAATATATTTCAAAGTCAACTTTTGGTGATTTAAATAAATACATGGGAAGCCAATTCAAATCAGTAAGAAGTCGTTTTAGTCAATAAAGGACATCTACTTCTAGTAATAACACTATTCCAAATATTATAAGAAATTCTGAATCTATTGTTTTGGTTCCTTCCATTATAAATTTTCATATATAGAGTCTTCAGTGTGATATTATTATGCTTGATGTTTTTTATACAATCATAAATCTATTATTGAGAGATTATTATCTAATGAGATTGGTATTATAATACATATCAATTAGTTAATAAAGATGATGACAAATATTATATAGTTTGTAGAGACTTTCCACATGTTTTAGAAGTTTAATTGTTTTAAAATTTTGAAAATAGGTTGGGAGTCAAAAAAATTGATGAAATAGTGGTCTGAGATGTTTAATAATTATTTTGAAGAAATTATGTAAATATTTTTATATGATTACAAAAAAAAAAATTGGCTCAAAAAAATTTTAAGAAGAAGGATTGGATAAGGGTGAAGGTTTTGGTTCTGATAAGGTTATAGATGAGCTCAAGGTTATTCGTAAAGTTGTTTCAGATTCGTCCATTTTCATAACCTCATTGGAACCAAAACCTTCACCCTCATCCAATCCTTCTTCTTAAACTTTTTTTTGAGACAATTGTTTTTTTAATCATATAAGACTCTTTAATAAAATTATTTTCTTCATTATATTCATTTTTATTTATTTATTGTTATCTTTCTATCTCTAGTGACTGAACATGAATCATTTTTTTCTTATATTAACAAAACATTTCATACAAGTTTTGTGCTATATTCTTTGAATTATAAACCATTTTTGGAACTTTCTTTTTGATATAAAAAAGAGGGATAAATTTTCGGTAAAAAAACTATATTGAATATAATATATTAAATAAGGATAATAAAAAAATTAATTTAGTAATTTAAATCATTTTTCTTTAAAATTATTCATTTAGTTTGGTTAACATAAATTTTTTATAATTCTCTTTGTTTATCCGTGGTTTATAAAAAATTAAATGAGAACTAAAATTTCTGTTTGAAACATTATTTTATTTTGAGTTTACATTTCCTATATTTTCTATAAGTACTTGATATATGGGTTTTTTATCATAAAAAATGGGTAGATTTTTAGTCATGTATTGTATCAATAGTACACTATGAATCTTATTGATTTTGATACCCACAAATACCCTTGTCCTTTTTAATAATGAAATTACTTTTTAGTGTTTTTTAGGACTATATGTATTGAGAAATATATATTATATTTAGGTTAATGTTTTTATCTAAATTGTTCTTGATATTTTTTAAAATAATACAGAAACATGGTTAATACCCTATATTTGTAAGAAAAATGTATAGTTTTCAAACTCTTTGTTTGGAATAAAAATTTAGATCAGATACCCTATGCTATTTTAAAAGTAGGGATCAGGAAACTTACTTTTGGGAAGCAGATCTACATTTTAGAAACTAAATTATGGTTCAACAACCCAACATTTTAAATTTAATTATACATTGTGAATAGTACTTTTAAATTTAACGCTACATGTGACTTGGTGAATGATGAAGATTAAATTTTATAAATTTTCTAGGATTTTTCTAATGGTATCACTAGAATTAAATTTATTTCAAATCTACCTAAATATTTATTCAATGGATGGTGTTCAATATATTAAATCATTCATATTTCTAAGGGAAGTCATGATTTTCCTTGAATATTTTAAATTCAAATACTTGTGATATTTCAGGTGATATTTTGTGATCTGTTGACTGGAAGAAAATATATTTTCTCTTTTTAAATAATTATAGCTATATTATTAAAATACTTACATATAATATTTTGAAAAATAATGAAATTAATTTATAGTTTGAATAACTTCATTTTTGAGACATGCATGTTATGCTCCTGTGCTAATTATCTATTATTTTTTTGTTGTTGTTGCTATTGTTTTATTGTTGTATTTCATGAAGATAATTTAAAACTAAGATTTATTTAAAGGTATTATTTATTAAATTTTATTATATTTTAAGAATAAGATCTATTTTCTTTCAGGTACTCCTGGAACTGTAATATAATTTTTTTTCTCAATCAAATCAATTAATTTTGATTTCTTAGAGTATCAGATGCTCAAACTCATTCATTAGTGGAGTGTTGGCTTCTTATTATAAGTTTTAGATATTTTGGTTTGCTATAAAATAATTAGAATACAATTTAAAATATTTTTTATAAAGGTGTCAACTACCTACACTCAGTTAAGGAGGTAATATGATAAGAGGGGTTGTTTAGTGAAAAATCCCCAAACTCGTTGATGGAGAATTAGTGGAGTATACTAATGGATCTTTGTACACTGAACCAATATAAAAATTATATTGTTCTTATTATTATTAGTTTCACTTTATAACTATCATTAAAGAAGAGAATGTTGCATATCGTTATAGTATATGAAGAGGGATAAAATTTGAATCTGTAAAGATTTGTAAAAGAACATAGTTCACCCCCCCTCTTTTGTATCTTCATATTATTATGACCTATAATATATACTTATAAAATTTTGAATCATTATATATTTCACACATTTCTCCATAAATATAATTCCTCTATATAATTAATGAAATAATTACCATAATTAACTCTAAATCCTATGTTGGGTAATTTTTCTCATGAACATTAAATCGGTGTGAAGTATAAGCTATCACCATATCATTTTACATGACAATGTATCATAGTCACAACTTATATGAATCACTATAAATTAAAAAATCTTCTTCACTACATGGTAATATAAGAATGGGTATACTGAATAAAATTCTTTTCATTTCCTTGAAATTTTATTTACATTCATTTATCCAAAGAAACTTGGATCCCTTCCTAGTTAACTTGGTGATTGGATTGGATAATCATAATAAATTTTCCATAAATGGATGATAATATCTATAAAATACAAGTAAACTATTTAAATCAGTTACTATGGCTGGTCTAGGCCAATTTTCAATGGAATCCATTTTTGAAAGGCCCATATATATACCCTCACTTGAGATTATATGACCCAAAAATGAAACATTTTTATCCAAAATTCACACTTTGCAAATTTTTCATCCAGATTCTTCTCTCTTAGGGTATTCATTATAATACTCAAGTGATATTCTTACTCTTACTTCCTCTTTGAATATATAATAACATATTTTATAAATACTACCACAAAACTAGTCAACGTAATTACTAAATACTTTATTCAAAAAATACATGAATACAGAGGGGGAATTATTAAGACCAAAAATAATCACTATATATTCATAGTGTCCATACCTTGTATATAAGATTTTTTTGGGTATATCCTCCTTATTAAACCTCAATTTATGATATATAGAATGAAGATCAATCTTTTAAAATTATTAATCTTTGAAAAGTTGATCAAACAAGTCACCAATAGGGGGTAGAGTTTACTTGTTCTTGATTGTGATCATTTTAGGTTCTTGATAATTAATGTAGAGTCATGTTGAACTGTCTTCCTTATTAAAAAAAGAAAAGTTACACCCCAAGGTAAGGTGAATGGTAAAATGAATCCCTTATAAAGATTATCTTGGAGTTTCTTCTTCAATTCCTTCGACTCAATATGGACCATTCTATATGAAGACATTAAAATAAGTTTAGCACAAGGTAGGAGTTATATTGAGAACTCAACATCATGATTTGGTAGAATAAAATGAAAACTCTTATGAAAATTCATCAAACAACTCCCACATAATAAGAATATAATTGATGTAGAGTTTCTCCCCAACAATCTAAGATAAACACCTCTTTTTAATAGGAATCAACACCCATACAATGGATATAATTTCCACGGTAAGTTTATGTTTATCATCGCATTGATAGATGATCATAGGTTTGTTTGGAATATCAAACATGTCTTACCTTCCTTGTAAATTGATGAGGTATTTATGTAGATAAATCCAATCCATGCCTAATATAACATAAATTTCAATCAGAGGGAGAATAATGGGATTTTTAGGAAGAACATTCTCACAATCTTTAACCAAAGAAGAATCACAGACATGAGATTTTATCATTATTACATTAAGGGATTTTACTATTAATTCAACATCAAATAACTTGGGATAGTTATTAATATTCCAAAAATACTTTTCATGATATAAGGTAATTTATATAACTAATCTCAAATAAGATAATTTAATATTTGATCATACTTTTCACTACCCCAACTTCATTATTCTATCTTCAATCCATTAGTAAAACTAAAATGGTCGGCATGACTATCATATATATTTGAATAGAGTGATCTATCATTCACAGGATTTATAAATCATGACACGTTATTTTAAATCCATTAATCCTTAGGTTTAACATAGGTTATTTTTTTTATCTACTCAAATCCTTCATGATGTTTTATAAATATTTTTTTAATTTATGAAATATATCCCTTAGGGGTTTCAAACTAGGTGTGTAGCAAGGCTCATTATCATACACCAAGTGATGATAGAATGAATGTTCAATTTTTTTTATTTATTATCCCTAGGTATAAATTTTCTAGATCCACTTCCACTTATAGTATTTATATGGGGATGAAATTTCTTAGAAACCACTCTTTAAATCCTTTACCAAAATTCCAGATCATTTTCCTATAATTTTACTTATCCTTGGGGTTCTCCCTAAAGTTTTATCATCCTAGATTCTAAAGGTTATCAAAACATTTATTAGATTAAAACTATATAAATCTATTCTTATAACTAGTCTACTCTAATTGATACCTATTAGATCTCTCAATGGGAAGCTACATTTCATAGGGAAGACTCTGACCACTATCCCTAGTGGAAGCCCTTTCCTTATGAATCCCTCATATAGAGATTCACGATTCTCCCAATATTCACATGTGAGAGTTCCAAAGGATCAGATCCTCTTCTTTTCTCTGATACAAACTATAGTGACCCATACATTTCATACATTGATATCGCATCTTACTAGATTAATATTAATTACATAACAAGATGATCTACTATAGAATCGTATAGGTATAGTGCCTTTGGAAACATGGAAATATAAACAATTGGTTCATAAGTGAACCAAATAATCTCTCAATAAGTTCTTCATAAATAGAACCCTTCTTAGAAATGTCAAACTTAATACCTTTCGTCATAACCTTGGGGAAGGAAACATGAGAAGGGGTGATCTTAGATGCTTAGTAAGGGTAAAGATGGTAGATACCAACGATCACATAAGAATAAATTGATAATAAAAGTATGATAATATGATCTTACCATTTTAAAACCATACCCTTCATATCATAGATTATATTCTTGATACATTTCATAAATCCTAGAAGTTCATAAGACATGAATCTTAAAGGAATCAATGTAAATGATCAATGAGAGCATAAAATTGTCACAAGGCGTGGATTTTTGGCATACACATAAGAATAGAAATTATTTTCCTTAGTAGTAAATGATAATTTAATAGAATATCATATTGGAATGGTCTTACTACCCAAACTATCACGGTATTTAGGGTTCACTCCCAAGACTATCATTGTGGTAAAATTCTCTTATTGAACTCGGTTCACTCCCCATTCCAGTCTAGTTTATCTCATGATATATCAATATTTACCCAATAAATTGGAGAGATATATTATTCTGATACCACTCATAACATAATTAAAGTTAGACATATTTTTTCCACATGATTGAAAAACATTCATTATATCACACCCCCTAAAAAGAAATAACTTTCAAAAATATTTCATCATATCAGAAATCAGGGGAAAAAATAGGTTTCCTAAACATATAGTCATCATAATAATAAACCAACTAGATAAATAATATAGGTGGTATAAATAGATCATAACCCTAGTAGACTATAAGTATAATCAAGGTCTTTTTTCATTGATGAATATAAATACCATTAAAATATCATTAAAAACATTCTTGAGGAAAATACCCTTTACACATTGTAAATAATTTTTTAATATAAAAAATTACTAAATATAAAAGAAAAGATTTTATTTTAAAATAAACTTATAAACTTTAAAAGGAATATTTAAATCCTTGAGCAGTCATGATGATATAAAATACCATTCAAGTCATACATTTTAAAACAAATATTCCTTTCATACTTTTGGTAAAAATTAAAAAGTACATTGTTCATAAAATAAAAATAAGATTACTTTTAAACCATTATTTATAAAATAAAACAATGATAAAAATTATTTTAAAAATAATTGGTAAATATTAAAAACATTTTTTAAAACATTTTTATAAAACATGCATATGTAAGGGAAATAATTTTCAACCGAAGAGAGATAAGGTCAGTTTTCTTTAAAAACATTCTTTTGGTATCTTGTGTATATAAATACAGGAAAATGAAAATAAAACATGAAATTTATATAAATAAACATATTAGAAGAAAAGAAATGAGTTTATTGAGATATATATCATAATATTTCATCATTAGAAGAATAATTAGAAAGAATCCTGATAAACAATGAGATTGTGACTTAAAAAACTTACCTATTTGGTAACTTTTGAATCGTAATCTCCAAGAAGGAATAACATCAATTGAAACATTAAATATCATGAAAATAATTAGATTCATGATATAAAATTTAAAATGGGTAGTATATACACCACAGAAAATAAATTAGTGGTGAATATGGCATATGGCTCCCAAAAGTAAATGTGAGATGGTGATCTCTTACCTCAAGTATCAACTTACTTCATCCATGTTCGAACCTACCATATAATAAATATAGGTTTATAATAAATTTATTCTAGAACAATAATAATATATATCATACCATATATTATTACTTATAACATTTTAGAACCCATTTATTAAAAATTATTTATTAAAATCATTATTTTGAGTGATAAAATCTTTGATTTCCATGTATGTTTTGGTCTGGTAGTTTTGTTCCTTGCACATTGATTATGGTTCCATAATATCCAAAATATTAATTATGATATAAATACCATAAAAATTAATTATAATAAAATTTATATTCATTCATAAAAGTTATATAGAAAAATGAATTACACTGTTCTTGGGGATGGTAGGTCGTATATACACATGAATGTTGTTTTCATTTTTTGGCGTAACGAATAAAAGAAAGGTTAATATTAATTAACATTTAAAAAATCATTTTAATATCATAT
The DNA here is from genome assembly GCA_963277665.1 of Viscum album. NCBI lineage: Eukaryota > Viridiplantae > Streptophyta > Magnoliopsida > Santalales > Viscaceae > Viscum > Viscum album. The sequence continues at coordinate 617,364,540 of OY728130.1, read as the reverse complement.
ATAATATATATATTCATGAAATATATACTTATAAAAATCCATGTCAAAATAAAATAAAAAACGAATCACATCGCTTCGAGGAGGCGGTATTCCACACATACACATGTGTGATATTATCATTTTCCAATAGATTGGAAGGTAAGAGGGTATATGAGATATTATAAATAAATAAGTATAATTATTTCATATATATCATATATATACTTTAAATTCATCATTATATAAATCCATGATATGTGGTGATGGAAAATGAATTACATTGGTTCGCGAGGCGGTAGTCCATTGTACAAACGGTTGGCAGTTTTGTTTCTCATTTGATAGAGGAGATGGATACATGTTATTCAATTAATATAATAAATATCATTATATGGAATATATTGGTTTTATTACATTTTAATAATATTTTAATGATTTTTAAGAAGTAATAAAATAAAAATAATTGGTTAATAATGATACCTCTTTTTCGAACAACCTCTTTAGATTTTCACCAAAAGCCTCCTTAAGAGAGTTTACTAATAAAAAAATGCCCGTAAGTCTTGTGAAGGTATGTAAGGAACTTTTTTTTACTTATTTTCCAAAATAAAAGGATATTTAAGTTTTTATAGGAGAGGAGAGTAGATTTACTTTTATAAGTGGGGTAGAGGACCTACTTGGAAACCACTTGGAAATTACCTAAAATAAACAAAATGATAAAGTCCTTCCCAAGAACAATTATAAAAAATGAAATTATATTTGAAGTTTGGATGTTATAAGGTTTAAATATGAACAGAAAATATGATTTATACATGTTTAACTGAGGAAATTACCCTTATATTTTGGTTTAACCCTCGGTAAACCTGTTTTTACCTTGACGGTGGTAATTAATTTTTACTATTTTTACTATTCATTATGAAAATAACAAGTTTAAAATATTATATAATATTAGTTATTATTATTAAAAATATTTAATAAAATTTACAAAATTCAATTCACATAAATTAAATAATTTAATTTACTATTAAACCTGCATACCCAATAAAAAAGTGGGTTTCCAAATAAAATGTTTCCTCAAGCATAAGAAATTTTTGCAACAAAATTAAAAATGAAATTGATTAAAATGTTCTGAATTGGATTAATAATAATATAATTGAAATTATTTTAATTTTAAAATAATTTTAAAACTAAATGTAACTTTATAAATGCGTTAAATTAAAGGACAGTTTTTAATAAAAATCTGTATGTTTTACTATTCATCAAAAAAATTCTTTTAAGAAAATTATAAAAAATCAATATAAAATTATTTTTAAATTTTTATTTCAAAAATGAAAATCATTTTTTAAAATAAATTTTATAAAATTGTGAAAAAATAATTTTAAAATAAGTTCCCAAAAAGTGATGAAACCTCTTTTTAGAAAAATATAATTTTTAATAATAAAACTGGATTTATTCTTATCTGTTCCTAGAAAAAATATTTTATGAATGCTAAAACATTTTATCAAATATATAATATATAAATATTATTAAAATCATACACCAATAATGAAATTTTTAATTTATTAACATTAAAAACATATTGCGTTCATAAAAACAGTTTTTCAGAAAAACATTTCTTTTACTTTCAAATGATTTTTATTTCCATTTTTAATCAATTGATAACCAATGAATTTATTTTATACATATGTAAACCATATAATTTTAATAATTTATTTAATATTATCTATACCCAAAAATTTAATTCATAGGTTATAATAATAGTTTAATAGTATATTGTGGTTCATTTAAACTCGGTGTTGCATGAAACGCATGATATTGAATAAATGTTTTTGGTTTCAAAAATATATTTCATAAAATATCTTGGTGTTACATGATTAGATTAATTTATAAAGGATGTATCAATCCTTTTACCACATTTATATTATTTTCCATATAATTATTCAATACTTTCAAATAAGTTTGATGTAAATGGATTTTTACCTTTCTCTTGTGGATTTTTCTTGTTCTCGACGTTTCTCCCCCTTAATGTTGGATTTATTTGAACTTAAGTAGTTGATATATTGGCCCAAAAATATAATTATTTATTCCAAAATATTTCACAGCACTAACACTTACCAATAATCCTTGTCTTTCTTCTTCGGTCTATATATTGTCTAGGATTTTTAGAATAAGTAGTTTATTGTTTTTGGGAATTTACCCTCACTAATTAGGAATATTTTGGGGAAGCAAATTTCATAAAAAAAACTTTTATCCATAAATGAAATTTTTTTAGGCTTATCATAGTTTTTCTTTCTCTATTTTTTAACATATTTTATATTTAAACCTACATAATTCATGTAAATAGATTAATCACAATCATTTCATTTTTGAGATAGATGATACCTCTTCTATTAAGGATTCTAGATAATGATAAATAAATGATCTCATGATTTTTTTACCATCAAAAGTAGGTCCTTTTCATATGAAACGTCCTTATAATTTCATGAGGTGGAAACTACTTTTACAACTTATTATAAAGATATAGATTGAGTTATTTCTTGATTCCTCAGTTTAAATTCAGGATCCAAGAATTTTAAATTGAAAAAGTATTTCTCATTTTCCATCATCTTCAGTTTGTCTTCACTAGACTTCTTGATTTTATAAACATCATCATCATTTATTTTGTTCCTTTCTTATAGAAGATGGTCAACATATTTAGTCCTATTGGACATAATATCTAATTGAGAATCCTTGATAGTAGTTTCTTATTTTAATTCATGGGTCTTTTCATCAAGCCCATTCTTGTCTTATTATCTATCATTAGTCATAGTGATCCATTTATTCTCAAAATTTAATCATATTTATTCAAAATCTATATTAATATTATTTAAGGCTTTTACCTGTTTGGAGATATTTATACACATCAACACCCTTTTCTCCGAATATTGATCTACATTTTCTATATCTACTTTAAGTTTAGTCAACTATTCCTGCATGATTTTAATAGATCCATAAATAAAAGTCGTTACATCGCTAGAAAATTTCCATATGGACTTTATTAAATAAACACATGAATCATTATATGCCTCATCACACAATTTTTAAATAATATGAACTTATCTATTTATTCTTGGTTCTTTTATAGAACAGCTTTGATAAGAAATTTTTATTACCCCTATTTAAGAAGAGATGATGAAATACATTATATAATAATGTTTTCTGTTTCCTTGGTGGTGGATTCAACCACCAGACCATCTTTTTTTATGCCTTTTTTTTCTTTATCTGGGATATTTTTTATAGTAACTAGTTTTTCTTCTTCTTTAATTAATAGGGAAGGATTATCATCACAAATTTATTTAGGTGAAAATTTATCCAAATAAATATTATGATAAAAATTTATTTGGTTTAATTCAACTAGTATATGGTCATTGTTCTCTTCTTTCTTAGATGAGGCCTTTCTTAACTTTCTTTCATCTCTTTTCTTCCTATTTTTCATTATCTTGGAATACATATCTTCCATGGTTTCTTGGGATGGGAATTCACAAAATTCATCAAATATACTCTTCATATAGTCTTTGAAAAGATAAATTAAATTCATAAAAACTTTTAATTTGAGAATCCAATAGATGTGTGACTTTGTTTTAGACCAATTGTTAGGATCACATAGGGATGTGTCCAATACAGAGAGGGGGTAGATCAGTGTTGGTTCTTTCTTATCCAATTTAAAAACATTATCCATTTTCACCTCTTTTTATATATAGTAAATTGATATCTCTCTCTGTATAATGTTATATAATCTTTAGTTAACTTGAATTTAAGGTAAGAACGAAACAACACAACAAGGCACCAAAATATTGTAATGATGTTTTCCTCCAAGATGGATGACTATGCCCTTAGTGATACATGGTTATTATCTCATACACACATATTAATTTTTTTATCAAAAGATTCATGTGAAATGGTATTTCTTTGGACCCATTATTTTGGAACCAACAAGATACAAAGAAAGAAAAATATTTATGTTCATTTTGGTATAGGTGAATAGGCTTTCACTTCCTTGAATTAATATCACCTATATTGGTTCAAGGCCCTACAATACTATATATACTAATCTTATTCCTCACTTGTTGTAATAAATTGGGTTTCTTCAATGTTCCTCAAACTTATATAGTAGTTGATAGTTTTAGGCAGGCTCTCCCAACTTCTCAACCTAGATAAAATCAGTAGTAGTATAGGACAACAACTATTATCTTCTTATTATTTAGAGAAAAAATGATATATTACTTCTATACTAAAACTCTTTCCTCATTTTTCCGGAAACTTATATAATTCATAGTAGTCACCCATGTTGGAATCTCTCTCACATATTCGTTATTTCAAATTAAAAAATATTTGTAGTACATGAAAATTCAAGTTTCTCTCCAATATTATTATTTTCCTTTTTATTTTTATAATCATTTCATCATGTTAACATAATTCACATGGTATTTGAAATTCAAAGTACCATAAATCTTGGTATTCAATTATACGGAATATAACTATTAAAACTCAATATCTTCATTATTCATTTCATTTAAATTTTCCTTATAATCCAACTGAAGATTCAGCTTACTTTCTATTCTATTATCCCATAAAATATTCTTCGTAAAATAACTCCACGTATGCTCAATAATATTACACTGCAGTTATGGACACTTCTTATTTTCAATGAAAGCCTCACCAAGAATATCCTTATGTTTATATCCCCTTAAATTTATCTTCACAAGTGGTTACCTTTATGTTGATATCCCCTTACATTGATTTTCATAGATAGATACCTTTACATGATTTCTTAATTATAGATACCTATATGTGAGCACTCTACACTGATTGAAAATTCACATGGATCTCCTACTTATCTTATTGTTTGATTGTCATATTAAGCTATGAATCAACCTTATAAAGTCTCAAAACCATGCTTACACATAAGAATATTTACTCATACATGGTATATAATCACTCATACATGGTTTTGAATTTCTCATATATAGTAACTACCTTTTTCAAACTCAGACACAGGTTATCTTCTACATTGACACACATAAGATTTGAAATTAGATTTTATAATGGATTTAAAATTATATGAATCTTTTTCATGATGATAATAATAAATAATCATCATGTTTAATTCCCATATTATCCTTATAATAATCTATAATATCATTTATCCTTTATCATTATAGTTTGTGTCATGTAGAGTTTTTCCATAGTTTGTGTTATTCTAGATAATATAATAGGGTGTTTATTCATGGAATAATTTCATTTCAATATCATATAATATATAACTATATCTATTTGAGATGATGATATTTTGATACTCACATTGAAATCAACTTGGTGTTGGAGGTGTCGAGCTCGACTCACATGTAGAACCTTTGGTGTGAGGTTAATGATTAGAAACAAGATATAATCTCATTTATAATTCCATGTGTGTGTGTGTTCTTAAATAGATGAATAGTGTCATGTTTTTATTTTCCTGTATTAGAAATAATCAAAAGGAGCTCTACCAGATTACATTTTATGATTCTCAATGGCTCATTAAATACCTTATGACATGTTCCCACTCAAGGAGTCTACCATGCTACCCCACACATATAGCTTCCTTATTCCTTTATCCTATTCCATGTCATATATAGGCCTTACCTCCTCTATGATTCGCTTGTATGGATCCTATATTAAATATTAGTTGATTATCTTCATGATAGTCAAGTTTCTTGGTTGGTTGAGCTCGCTAAGAGTTAGCCGTTTTTTTACTAAATCCTTTATCAAATTGCATGCCCAAATAATCATATGCATTTCATATAAAATCATATACATTTATCAAATTTCATGTATCCACCTATTGAAATGACTCATATATAGGTGTGGTAATCTTAAATGGATAATATTAAACTCACTAGATGACTCATAAGAAGACACTCTTTTTCTAAATGTCCCATAAAATCCATAATATCATGTAATTCACTTCAGAACCATCCTCTAGCCTTATTGAAATTACTTCACCCAAGTATTTTATTTTACAAAAACTTCTCAATCACAAACACTTCAACTATTTATGTCTTCATATGAATGAATCTAACTGGATTCCAAAGACTTGATCTCACACTCCAATGTGTTCACAACATACTTGGGAACTTCAAAACACTTCCAATCACTTCTTTATCAATATTCTTTGTCAATATATTGACATGAGAAAAATCTACACTTACTTTAAAAAAATAAAACACAAAAAAAGGGTTCAATAATCTCCCCTTTTGTATTTTTTGTGAATACTAATGTTACAAAATTGTATGTAATTATATCTAATAATTCCTTCTTCTTCCATTTTCATCATTTATTTTCTCCCATTTCTCTTATTATCTTCTCTCAATTTCTTCCCTCTCCCTTATTAAAAATGAATACAAAGTGTATGGAAGAGGATTGTTTCACTCCATTATTAAGAAATGTTCAATCACTTATTCAACTTTAAGTCTACTTGATAAATTATCATTTAAGAAAATAAGAGGATTTTATTTAGAGATCAAATTTGTCCATTATTCCACAAATATGAAACCAACTCATTTCCATGACTGATTCAGGGGGTTTTCATATGTACTTAGGCTGAAACTAAATGATATAAATTGATAGATTTTTTTAATTGGAATTAAAACATGAGATCATACACTCATATCAATACACAGGTCAAACAAATGTGCTAGGTTTTAGAAATTATCACTAAGATCTCTTTAAATTTCTTCAACTACATATCACTGATTAAATCAATCCCCCCCCATAATATTATAATTAATTTTTGAGAAAACTAGGATGATAGAGGAATTATACACCCCTTCAATGATATTTTTTTAATAACTTTCCAAAAATACATATTTTCATGGAAGAAATAAGTCTGGAAACTTCTCAAGAAACTCCCCCTCATGTGATATTTCCAGCCTTCTATTTATAAATAGTGAATTGATTCCCCATATGTTATTTAGACAACCAATTTTAATGATTTCACCATGATGGAAACTTATTTGTTATTTTTTTCATTTTGATATCTTCCATATATTATTTAGTTCTCCTATTTAGAAAAAATACAACTCAAATGATAGGGAATTAGGTGGAACACCTTTCTCATGAATGTGAGATGTTGGATTGAGAATTTTTTGTAACCAGCTTTCCCTTTCTATTTTTTCTCTAAGTTTAGATAAACTCTTCACACATGAACTTCTAGATTTCAAAGTATTCTTGGGAAGAATGGATATTTCTATTCTCTCCTTATGTGGAATATTCTTTATAAAATTATCTCTCAAGGCACATGCATCATTTGGTGTTATTTTTATGGTCTTAATATTATTTTCTAGGTATAGTAAAATTGTTTTACAATCCTTTTATTTATTCATATATTTCTTTAAACACTCATATATAACCTCATGAGATCTAAGGTTATCCTCTTTTGTTGGCCTCTCATGAAATTATAGTTCTTCATATTCATGTGGAATCTTCTCCCTTACTTTAGCAATTGAATTCTTGTGTTCTCTCCTGATTTTTATTTCCATTTAAGGATCAGTTATCCAAACTATCATTCATTATTTAGATGTATTATCAGACTTTTTTATTCTTATATATGTCTTATCAATAGATTTATTCACTAAGTCAAACCTTTTATTTTTATCTTGGAATTATTTCCCATTTTTTCTGTCTTACCTCCATAATGTTTTAATTCCATTACCTTCTTACATATATCCATAGTGTGTCACTTTTTTCCCACAATATAAGTATCATTTATTCAAGGTGTTGATTTATTATTTAACTTATTAGGTATCCTTAGAATTTCATAATCATTATACTTTCTACCTAAGGATGTTTCATTATTGTTTTGAAGATTTTTGGGAGTATTTGGTTTATAAGTCTTGTTTCACAATTTATTTTTGATACAGGATTAGATTAATTGGAAAATCATGTATCACTCATGTGACAACCTTTATATAATTTTCCATTTAATTTTTCAATACTTTCAAATATTTATGATGTAAATATATTTTTAACTTTCACCTATGGATTTTTATTGTTCTCATATTCACTCACCCTTAATGTTGAATTTTTTTGAACTTCAATAGTTTATAGTTTGTTCCAAAAATCTAATAATATATGCTTAAATATGTCACTACACCATTACTTAGCTATAAATCTTGATCTTATGCTTTGGATTTTGACCTATCCAAAAAAAATTTAAAAGTATCTTGCTGTTTTTGGGAATTTCCCCCATTAATTATGTATATTTTGGGGAAACAGATTTCATAGGCATTATTTCATCTTCCAATGACATGTTGGTAGGATTATAATCATTTTCTTCTCATCTATTTTTATATAAATTTTTATTTAAACCAAAATAATTCAAGTAAAAAAATGTATTACAAACATTGGATTTTTGGATGGATGCATATTATTTTAAGGTTGTTAGAGAATGACCAATAGATGATCTCAAGATGTTTTTCTTCAAAATATAGGTCCTTTTCATGTGAATCCTTCTTTAAATTTAAAGTGGTAAAATATTATTTTATAGCTTATTATGAATACATAGATTAATCTATTTCAAGATTTTTAATTTTAACCTCGAGATCTAAGCATTTAAAATTGAGAAAGTATTTCTTATTTTTCATTATATTCAGTTTTTTTCACTAGAATTATTTATTTTATTAACCTTATCATATTTTATTTTGTTATTTTTTTATATCATACAACCAATATCTTTATTATTTTTGGATTTAATCTCCTACTTGTATCCTTTATAGAAGTTAATTCTTTTAATATATTGGTATTTTCCTAAATCCCATTTTTGGATTCTTCACTCCCATGAATTATATTGATCTATTAATTCTCAAAAATACACCAAATTTATTTAAGATCATGCCTAATTGGAGATATTTATAAACATAAACATAATTTGTTCCAAATATTTCTCCAAGTTTTAAAAATATTTTTCAAATTTTGTGATCTCTTACTACATGATTTTTATATAGACACAAATAAAATTGAATCCATATCTTGTAAATTTATATAGGAACTTCATTAAATAAGAACATGAATTATCATATGAGACTTCACACAATATTTCAAGAATATTATCTTATCTAGTTGTCATTTGGTATTTTATGATATATTTTTGAAAATAAAGTTTAATTTACACCTCTTCCTATAGATATGATGAACTAAATGAGGTGGAATTATTATCTATTTCCTTGGTAGGGGATTAAACCACCAGACCTTCTTCTTCTATTCCTAATTTTTTGCCAACTTTTTTTCTTAGGGTAACTTTTTTTTAATACATTTTACATGAGAAGGATTCTTTATCATAAAAATTTTCTTTAGAAGATATATTATTGAATGAAATATTAGGGTAAAATATACATTGATTACCTTAAACTAATATGGATTTATTTTTCTCCTTTATTTTAGATGAGGTATTTCTTAAATTTATTCCATCTATTTTATTATTTTTCTTTATTATATTGGTATACATATCTTTCATGGTTTCCGTTATAGGGGATTAATAGGATTATTAAAATATACACTTCATGTATCCTTTTAAAAGAGAAAATCAATTCTTAAAAAATTAAAATTTGAGAATCCATTAGAGGTGTGATCTACACTGATACCAATTATTGGGATCACATAGATATGTGTCTAACACTGAGGGGGTGAATCTGGGTTGGTGTTTTTCATCAAATTTAAAACCCTTATCCCTCTTCACCTAGTAACTTGTTCAATGAATATATCTCACTCTATCTATATTATTCTATCTCATATTTAGTTTTTCTATATATATGGTAATAAGTAAATCACAAAAAAAAAAGACACTAGAATTCATTAACAAGTTTCACCTCCAAGATTTAAGAATACATCCCAATGATATGTGGTTTTAAATCCACAAACACAACTACCTTATTATTATCAAACAAATCATAATAAAGGTAATTACATTAGTCTTATTATTCAAGAAGTAACAAGATACAAATTAAGAACTAATGTTTGGTTCCTTTTATCATAGGAGAATAAGATTTCACTTCCTTCAAGTAAGATCACCTATGTTAGATCAATTACGTCATGAACTATTTGGATTTATCTTCTTCCTTAATTAAAGAAATGAACTTGGCTACCTCAAGGTACCTCATAATTATACTATATATTATAGTTTTAGGCTGGCTATCTTATCTTCTCTAATTGAATAGAATCAGAAATAGTGTAGGGGAAAATCTCATCTCTCCTTATTCAGTGCACAAAAAATATCTCATTTCAACACTAGAACTTTTTCATCCTTTCTACCTCACCTTAAAAGATGAACAGTAGTCCCTGGTGGTAGGATTTCTCTTAGAGTAACCAATAGTAACAAACATGAGGAGAGGGATCGATCACTTCTTATCATTATTGGATGGTAGTGTATGTGGGTGGAAAGGAACCAACCCTGATACCCTCCCCCCCCCCAAAGATTTGTCTTTAGTGGTGAGAAACAAGTTCCTAGTAGTGGAACTTATGGGTATTCTAAACCAATGGGAGGAATCCCCCTCTCTCAAGTGTCGTATACCTAGAAATCAACCCACCATTATTTTCATACCTCAACTGGTGGTACATTGGGGTAGATCTACTCCCCCTTCCCATGGTCTTAAATTAAATATTGATAGCTCTTTTAATCAAGGATGCATGCATGGATGAGGCATGGTTTGTGACTCCATGCTCTCTATGTTACTCTCCTTTATCTCATTCTATGGGGATGGTGACTCGCTTAGGGAAGAAGTGGTGGACATGCTTAATAGTCTTGTAATGTGCCACTCCAAAAAAATCTCATTAAATATAGTGGATATGGACTCAAAGATTATATAGATATAATTAAAAAGAATTTATTTCACTTCCTGTGAAATTACTTACTTGATTTGTAAATTTAAACCCATCCTTACCAATGGTATTGATCTTTCTCATACGTGGTGAGAAGGTAATCACGTGTCTGATTTTCTAGCTTCAAAGGCCACCCTAGAGGCCCCTCTCAGGGAGTTTACTAGCATAAGTTCCTTTTCCCCTAGGGTTTTAGATATTTTTTTTGGAGATTCACTAGGCCTCCATTTCTATAGTACCCCTTCTTTATCTTGTACTCCTTTAATTTTAATAAAATAAATATTATTGGGTGTGTGGTTCTTATTTGGACTTAAATAATATTTCTAGTACAGGCATAGAAAAATTTCTCTCCATGCTTCTTTATTTTTATTCTTCTTTTTATACTCAATGATTTATTAGAATATTAATTCCATATTATTAAAAAAAATAGTTACCATAAATCTTATCATTCAATTTCTTGGAATCTTGCAAGTAAAACTCATCATTATACTTCTTCCTTTCACTTAAATTTCCCCTATAACTCAGACGAATACTCATCTTCCTTTCCATTATATGATCTAAAAAAATACTTCATATAATATCTCCATGTATGATTAATAATCATTCATAGTAGTCATGGTTACCCATTTTGTGGGGGAATTTTCTATGTGAATCTCCTTACATTGATATCCCCTTATGCCAATATTCACAGATGGGTCCCTTTATATCGATATATCCTTACATAAATCTTCATATATATATATCCCTTAAAATCATGGCTCAGTTGTGAACCCTAGCACATAAGACCCTTACATCGATTGTAAACTCACATGGATGTCCTTCTTGTGTTCTTCAGTGATTATCATATTCATCTATGAATAAACATTATGAGGTTTATCATCATGCTTATATATAAATATATATACTCATACACAACATATAATCACTTGTATGCACATTTGAATTACTTTTACATAGTAACTACCTTTTCCGAACTCAAATTCACTTCATTTTATACTTTGAAGCATATAGGATTTGAACTCAACTTATATTGAAACCTTTAAATTTTGTGATGCTTATTGCTTGATGATAATAGTGAATCATCATGTTCAATGATCTTATTATCCTTTGGATAATATCTAATATCATTATGGATTTATATTAATAGTGTGTGGTATCTAGATTTTTTCCATATATTGTGTCCTTCCATGCATCCTAATGTATTTTTTATTAATGGTGAAAGTTCATCTTGATCTCACATATAAGAACAATCATTCTACTCAAGATTATGATCTTATTATACTCACATGGAAATCATCTTAGTGTTGTTTTTATTGAGCTGAACTCGCATTTAGAACCTTTGGAACAAGGTTGAATATGATAGATATGACATAGTAGCATTTATAATTATATAAATATTCATATCTTTTTTAATAGATGGATAGTTACAAAGTTATCTTGTCCCACATTGGATATAATATCAGGGGAACTACCTGATTACCCTTTATTCTTCACAATGTCTTGTTAAATACCTTAGGGCATGCACTAGCCTAGGGGGTCTACCTTGTTTCCCAACCATTTTTTTCATTATGTGAATTGATCTCCAAGGAATCCAAAGACAAAGTCTTCCCACTCCAACTTGTTCTCAACATGCTTATGAACTTAAAAACACTTCCAAGAACTTATTCATCAACATGCTGACATGTGACAAATATTCACCTATTGAAAAAAATACATCCAAAAAAGTGGGTTAAAATACTTTATGATGGTTAAAGGTGTTACTAATTAGTTAGGGATTCTTAAAACCGCCTTGAAATAATTAATGGTGGTTAAAAACATTGATGATTATAATAGTGTGGTAAAAAATGATTCACAAAACCACATCTTTTTATTACATTCCATATAGTAAAAAAAAATTAACCAACACATATATAACTTATTAGCCTAATATATCACAATAAGAATTATTTTAAACCATCAATATACAAAAAACATATATAACATTATTACATAATATTTCATGTTACAAAATATACATAGTCAAGATTTTCAATAATATTTTACGTTTTAAAATGCTTATAAACACATTTAATTAAAAACTACCATAAATCTTTTTCGATATCTCAAGATGGAGATTTTTGGTCATTAACTTCCCACCCACTTCCTTTATTTGGTGCCTATGTTTAAAATAGGTAACTACATATTAGTAATAAAAAAATTAAAAAAATAGTAAATGTATTTTAATTAATTATCAAATAGATATTTGAAATATTTTAACTAATTGAAAATCATTGAACCAAATAATATAACAAAATAAAGAATAAAACTCTTTAGGCATTATTTTTAAAATTCTTATTGAAAACTGAACCAACCTTTATACTCTATTAGAAAACACTTAATGAAAACTCATTGAAAACACTTATTAAAAATTAATTAACCAACCAATATAACTAATATTTTTTCTCCATTTTATTATTATTTTTATCTATTTATAATATAAATTAATCATTTAGTATTAATATTTAAATAGTTTATCTTATAACATTGAAATACATATTGATAATGATGAAAATAAAATATCTACTTGATGAAAACTAAGTCATAGTCTAAATGTTATAGGGTTTCACCATTGTTGAAATTTTTGTAGATGAAATCATGTTTTTATAACCCAGAAATAGTAATAAAAGAAATATGAAAGCTATGTGATAAATTTTACCCTATGTAGTAGAGGAAGAATTGTTAAATTGTATTATTAGTATACTCTATATAGTAAGAGTAGAATGGTTATCCTAACAATATAGTAGATAAAATATCTAAACCACCTCAATCATGACATCCCTATTTAAAATATAAATAAAATAAGAAATTAAATAAATAATTTATTTTAAATAATAAATCATTACATTTACATGTATTCTATTAACTTGAAAAAAACAGGCCTTGCATTTACAATTATAAGAAACTCAACCTATAAATCATATTCTATTTTTATAAAAAACAATATAAAATAGTTACAAGTAATTATATTTATATTTATGAAATTAAATATATAAAATAATTTATATTTCATATAATTATTTTTGTTTTGGTTAGTAATATTGTTATCATCTTCCATTGTTAACATTACTTCTTCCTCCTCTTCTTCACCCTCCCTCACAAGATCAAAATTTTCAATATTATCAGGGAGACATAATTAATCGTGTTGTAGTTGATGGGATTCATTAGATTATTGCACCTTCATCACCCATATCAAACATGTCCTTTAATTTTATATGGATAAAAACACTCCACCCATCCTCAACTATATCATGGACATAATATACCATTTTTCATGGGTAGCTGAAATGTATAGATTTTTTTCCTCACTCTCACTAATATCAATCAAATGATAAAGCTAAAAAAAGTAAATTATCATGAATCTTTATATAAAACCCCTTTAATATTAATCTAATTTCAATTTAATAATAAAGATAATATTTTTCCATGATAATTTAAATCGACATATTCAACCAACATTCTATAGTAACCCTGATATTATACTATAAATAACTATTATTATATGTTTTTAAAACTTCTTCATAATTGATAGTATGAAACTTAAAACCAAAAATATTTTTAGCATAGAATATCCTAACATGATTTAAATTAATTTTCTATAAATACTTCAAGTCTTATAATAGTTCAACTAGATTATTGGACTTTATTATCTATAAAAATTGGTATAAAAAATTATCAATTTCACTAAATAATTATAAATATATTCAAAATATGTATTAGAATAATTACTTATATGATGTGAAAACCATTAATAAAAATCTATATTAACCACTTATGTTATATATACCTTATCTAAATTTCATATATTAAGTTTTCTTTTCATTTTTGCCCTAAATTCTTTGATATGTATATCAATAATATTAATGTTGTGTAACACATTTCTATGTGATTTCATTAATTATAAATCTATTAATGAAACTAAGGAAACCATTACAACTTCTCAACTAGAATTTAAAAATATTGATGATTTATTATTGGTCTAAGAATGAATTATATTATCATCATCATGTCTCACTTGATTGGATATTATATCTATTAAATATAAATACCTTGAATAGAAGGCTAGGTACTATTTTTCTAGTTAACATTCAGTAATATAACCTTCTGGTTGAACATTAGTTTTCATATAAGACTTTAAATGACCAATATACCTAAAGTATATGAGTAAGAAATTAATAAATAAACCTAATAAGTATTTACCTAAAAAGTATAATTCATTAATGAAAATAAAAAATTAAATCAAGTAAATCTTAATGTGGAACATCCATCAAAAATTTATGGGTCTTCCATATTTAGCTTCCTTGGATAAATTCATAATAAAATGAATAATCGTAGTGAAAAAATAGGGTGAAAAGATCATTACCGAATAAAAAATCATCTGAATAATTTTTTCTAGAAATTTATCCAGTTCAATTGGGTTTAGGGTTTTCTTATAGAGCTATATGAAGAATGTGCAAAAGTAAAATAAAATTGTAGTTGTTTTTTAGGTAAATAAGTATGGATTATTAAAGGTTTCAGCTACTATAGTAATATATGTGAGTTGTTAATTTTTAATCCATCTAATTTATGATGATTAAAAACAACACATCTTGAAATATTTGTTAAATATTTATAAGGTAGTTGCACATTTTTAATTATCCAAGAAAACATTTTTTATTAAATTTTTTCAGTAAAAAAAAATTAGTTCTAAATAATTCCCATGATCATTTTCCCATAGTTTTCACTTGATACTAAATGAATCCAAGTCCTTATAGTCATTTATATGATCTTTTCAATTACCTTCGTCATTAAGAAATATAAAACACACATTATAATAACCCTGCTCTTTATTTAAAATTAATACTTGATTTATTACTTAAGACTACACTTAATAAAACCTAGATGATTGATAAGTCTAGTGTATTTGGTAATTAGGTACTTTACATAACAACATAAAATAGGAATACAACATCTTTATTGAAAATTTCTTTAACATGCTCAAGATACTCCTTCAATCTTAAAACTACATGGATAGCCTGGGGAAAAACATAAGAAATGGGTGAGATATAAATCCCAGTAAGGTAATAAACATGGAATAAGTTATACATGTTATAAAATAGGAATATCAGTGAGTAATAAAAGTAACATGAATAAAAAGGCTTGATATAGCATGATAATCATAACATGGGAAATGTGGAAACAACTTAAAACACTGAATCATAAACATGGTTCAAAGATAACCCCACAAAGATATCATGGTGGAGAAATTCCCATAAAGTAATCTGGTTCACTACTTTTACCAATGTGACATATCATGATATTAAACATTACCCAATTCATTATAGTGGTATCAAGGTGTACCCATCACATTCATTTCATTTTCATGCTTAAGTGTGACACATAGATCATACAATATAGTTTCATTCATCATCATAGTTTATTCCATGATCAAGGAAAATTGAATACATAAATTTAATCCCCAAATAAATAAGTATATTTTCATAAAGGTTAATACATTTGATAGAAAAATGGGTATGGTATTCACTGCACAGTTGTTTTGGCATGGAAAATTGCAGTGAAATTTCAGTAGCATAATGATGTTACTTAAAAATTCATAAAAGGGATTGATGAGAGAGAAATTGGTATCTCATCATTTGTAAATAAATTGGAAATTAAGGTGGATATGGAATAATATATCCGATCATGAGGATAAAACACATCAGGTAAATAATATACTTAAATAAATAAGATAAAGGAAAAGATCCCTTAGGAAATTTCATCATGGAAACGGGTGTACATAGAGGATAATGGGAGGCTTAATGAGAGTGAAAATGGAGATATCATAATTTATAAATTAAATGGATAGTAAGGGGATATGAAAGAACATATACTAATAAAATTAAATGTAGATTAAAATATATAACATAAAAAGAATTATTTAATGGAAATGAGAAGAAAGAAATCCCTTATGGAATTTCGGCATAGTAATGGCCTAGATGAAGGTAAAAATTAGGGGAAATAGATAATAACTCAATAAAATAACATCCATTGGATATTATGGGATGTTTATAAATAAATTAAATAATAAAAAATTGTAATAAAGAAGACAAATTCCAAATAAGGTGGTTGAATTGAAAAGAGGAGAGGGAGGTCCCTTACTTGAGTGTGTGACATCAAAAGCTTGGTAAGGGATTATTTAGAGCTAGAGGAACCTTGAGAGGACTATAGATATTGGATGAAAAAGTATGGTTGTGATCCATGGATTTTGAGTTAAGATAAGTAGGATCTTGGGTGGGTTTATATAAGAAAAGAGGGGGATTTCAATATTATTTAGCTTTTGGACTCTGCATCATAAAATATTCAAAACCACAAACCATCCCATGGTATTTTCTCATGGTTTCTAAAAAATTAGAGTATCTCTCATTATTTTATAAGTATATGGTCCGAAATTTTTAAAATTATTCCATTTCTTATGTGGAGGTGAGTCACACTCTTAAAGAAATGATTTTAAAACCTTAAAATAAATTATATGTTTTGGAGGATTCATAATAGCTTTAAAAAAACTCAAAATAACATTATTTTAAATATAAATCATATATTTGGTCATTTATCCCATTTATAGTAATTATTAAATCACTTTTGGGTTATTATGATGTCATAAAACACAAAGTATATTTATATGATATTTAATTTTCACCCAAAAATTCGACTTTCTTAGAAAATTATGAAACATAAAACATTTTATAATATCAACATTTTGATTAAAAAAATAATATTCATTTTATATAATTAATTTTAGAAATATTTTAATTTTTACTTTTAAAATAAAATCAACATTTATTAAGAAATGATGGGTTTTTTGACAATAACAGTTTTTGAACCCTTATAAAAATTACATTTTACTTCATAAAAATTATATGATCATTTATATATGATAAAAATAATTTATTAGTATTAAAATAATATTTTTTTCAAAATTACATTAATTCATAAATTCATTAATTTAATTTTAATATTAATCAAAACTATAATTTGTGCTTTATTGTATCAAAATAAAAAAAATTAAAAAGTAACAATAATAGGATGAAAATATATTCAAAAAAGTATATATTCATATTTATAGGGTGTTGATACATGTGCATTTAATACAGCATCAAATTACCTAAGCATAAGGTGCACGATAGTGGGACTTTCATGGGGTGGTTCAGCGAACATGGTTTAGGTCGTGATCTCAATTAGCTTGAACTTCTCTCATAAATGGTTTCACTCATGATTAAGTTATTGGATCTCATCTTGGGATTGGTAAAGGGAAAATCCTAAAAACTCTATCTCCCTTATAATCTGGGATAAATGGGCTTTATAGAGTATGATCCTATAAATTGAGGTCGTCATTTCCTTTTTCTATGTTAGTTGGATTTTTTAAAACTCTATATTTATACTAATCACGTAATCACTATTCAATGGATATATTATAAATTATGGTTATTATTAATGGTCTTTTAATTCCGATAGGATTTAATAAAACCAAATAAGTCCATGTGTTTTCTATAACCATATTTCATGATAAGACATTTAAATAAATCAAAATGGGGAATTTGATTTATAACAGTTCGGGTCATTACAATCTTCCACCCTTAAGAAAACTCACCCTCAAAGTTTTCATTTCCCACATTAAAATAAATGAGGGTAACTGTACTTCATCACCTCCTTTAGTTCCCACATTTCTTATTCAAACTTTTTTTTTCTCCCTAGTACTTTTACAAGATTCATTGTCTTATTTCTTAGAAGTTTTTCTCTGCACTCTAAGATCTTCACTGGATTCTCCTCATAAGAAAGGTAATTCTCTAACTATACCACCTATTGATTGATTACATGTGAGGGTTCTGGTATGCAATTCCTTAAGATGTATATAGGGAATGCATCATGTACTTGATATAGGTTCAGTAGGACTGATAGTGATAGGCTAGCACTCTGATTCAATCAAGGATCTCAAAGGGGTTGATGTATCTTGGACTAAGATTTACCATATTCCCAAATATCATCACTTTATTTAGTAGAGATATAAGGAGGAATACCCTATATCCAACATCAAACTCCAGGTCTTTTCAAAGATTGTCAACATATATCTTCTATCAAATCTGAGCAGCCTTGATGTGCTTGTAAATGGTCTTAACCTTTTCCACCATTTTCTTGACCATTTTAGGACTTAGAAGTTTTCATTTCCTAACTTCATCCTAACATGAAGGTTTTTTTCACCTCTTCCCAAAAAAAACTTCATAGGGAGTCATTTTTATGATTGAGTGATAAATTTTGTTGTACAAGAACTCAACCATAGGAATATTTTAATCCCAACCTCCTTTTAAATTCATAGAACATGTTCACAACATGTCTTCCAATGTATGAATAGTCCTCTTAGATTGGCCATCAATTTATGGATGATAGGATGTACTGAATTTCAGCTTAGTGTTTAGATCATGTTGGAGACTTTTCTAGAACTTGGAGGTAAATCTCAAATCTCGATCAGATATAATCAATATCGGTACTCCATGCAGCCTTACCACTTCTCTACTATATATCCCTGAAATTTTATCCAATGAGAAGTCCTCTAAATTTGAGATAAATTGATCTGTATTTTTAAGATGGTCAACAACAACCCATATATCATTTTTCCCTTGGATGTCTTCAGAAGTCTGGTGAAAAATTATATAGTGATTTTCTCCTATTTCCATATTAGTATGGGTAATGGTTGCATCATCCCTGTATACTTGTGACTTTCAGCCTTAACTTGTTGTAATACTAGGTACTTTGATGTATATTCAGTGATCACCTTCATCATACTTTCCCACCAATATTTCTTATGGAGATCTTGATACATCTATGTGATTCCTATATGAATGGAGAAAGTTGAAATATGTTCATCATCCAACAGTTCCTTCGTTAACTCATGATTTGATGGAACACATGGTCTTAACCCAAATCTCACAATTCCTTCTTCATAAATTTTAAACTCTTAGGACTTCCCCTTTCCCCTGGATTCCACATTATTCTAAATATCCACATCATTTGTTTGAGCATCCTTTAACCTTTCCAAAAGAGATGGTTGAGTAATCATTTGTGAAAGGATTGATGATGTTTTTTTCTTTATAATTCCCTTTTCCATCCTTTTTAGGTCTAAGAAGATTTGTTCCTTATCAATTCTCATCATTGATAAAGATGTGTGATCCTTTATACTTAGAGCATCTTCCACTTTATTATCTTTACTAGGATAGTAGTGAATTGAGAAGGTATAGTCCTTGATCAGATCTAACCATCTTTATTGGAGCATATTCATCTCTTTATATGTTAATATATACTTGATTCTTTTATGATCCATATATTTCTCACACTTCTCCCCATATAGATAATTCTACCAAATTTTCAATGCAAAGATCATAGATACAAAATCTAGATCATGTGTGGGATAGTTTTATTATGAACTTTCAACTAACTTGAATCATAGGTTGTGATTTGTTTTTCTAAAAAAACACACAACCCATTCCCTTATTCAAATCATTATTGAATACTATGAAGTGTTCTCCACTTTTGGGTAGTGTGAGCACAGGAATAGTGATAGGCCTCCTTTTCAAATCCATGAATCTCTATTCACATTCATCATTATAAGAAAACTTAACTCCATTTCATATTATCTTTATAAGAGGGTTTGACAATCATGATAAATTTCTCACAAATTGTTGATAATACCCAGCTAAACCAAGTAAACTATGGATATCTGTTAAAAATGTTCTCCTTTTCCATCCTTTAATTTCTTCCACCTTTGAAGGGTCTATAGATATCCCATTTCGTATGATTATATTCCACA
Organism: Viscum album; assembly: GCA_963277665.1. Taxonomy (NCBI): domain Eukaryota; kingdom Viridiplantae; phylum Streptophyta; class Magnoliopsida; order Santalales; family Viscaceae; genus Viscum; species Viscum album. Next base: position 617,343,806 of record OY728130.1, on the reverse strand, counting down.
ATAATGATACATCCATCAAACAGAACTCACATTTTTTGTACTTGGTGTAAATCTTCTCCTTTCATAGGGTCTTTAGCATAGTGCTCAAATGCTCTTCATGCCCCTCATTACATATAGAGTATATTAAAATATAACATATAAATGCCACCACAAATTTTTCAACATAATATTTATATACTCTATTCACCAAGTCCATAAATATTGTTGGATTATTAGTGAGTCTGAAAGTAATCACTACAAACTCATAGTGTAAGTACCTTGTACGAAAAGCGATCTTGGGGATATCTTCCTTATTCACCCTAACTTGATAATATCCCGACTAAAGATCCACCTTGTATAAGTATTTTTCTCCACATATCTTATCAAAAAATTCATCAATCCTAAGAAGAGGATACTTATTCTTTATCGTGATCTTTTTGAGATCTCGAAAATCAATGAAAAGGCACATTGGTCAACCCTTATTCTTGATGAAGAGAACTGTTGCACCCCGTGGTGAAGCACTCGGGCATATGAACCCTTTATCAAGATTCTCATTTAGTTTTTTCTTCAGCTCCTTAGGTTTCACAATAGTAATTCTATATAGAGTCTTGGATAATGGTAATTCCCTAGGTATAAACTTGATTGAAAAGTTAACCTCTCAGCTAGGAGGAAGACAAAGAAATTCCTTTGAAAAAATATCAGTGATTTCTCTCATAATAGGCATGTCTTAGAGGATGTTTCTTTCCTTATATTTGGTCATTTTATAAATATACACTTTCTCATAGGGAAATAAAATCCATTATTGAGATGTTAGTGCTAAAGAAGATTCACCCTCTTCCTTATACTCGTATAGAATCATGGGTCGATTCGTGATATAGAGAGTGATTTCCTTATCACAGAAATTTATGTTGGATCTATAAAGGGAAATTTAATCCATGCCTAGAATTGTATAAAATTCCACTAAAGGGAGACTGATATTATTTTCAAGAATAAAAATTTCACAAACTTCAACATGTGATACATAATCATTGAAGTTTTCCTTGATATAAAATAATTTCATGTGGTGAATTATTGTTCTTATAAAACATAGAAGATATGCTAGTAGGGAATGAAATTAACTACAACATTACATGCACAATTACTAAGTAGAGGTTACATGTACTTTAATCATCATGATCCATCTCAGTATAGGAATTTTCTTGTTTTTTTGTTATTAGAGATTACTGATGCTCATCATGATTCTCAACCCTTAGAATAGAGCATTGGCTTTGATAATGCCCAAATTATACCCATATATAACATATAACCATATAAGGTACATTATATTGAACATTATTTACATCCATCGCCTTTTCCATTTTTTCCTAGAAATAGATTAATTTATTCCTTTTCTTTCCAAACTTAAAACATCTCAAAGTTCATTTATGAAATTCCCCTTAGTTCCTCTTTCCACACTTTGTGAATAAAGGAAATTGGGACTTCTTTACCATATCACTACTATTAAATGAACTTTCTTGAGACATAATCTTCCTCTTCCTTGACTTATTTTGAGAATTCAATAAATTGAAGGCTTTTAATTGTGATTTTTGATAGCTGGTTTGGCATAATCACTATATGTACAACTGGATCTCCCATCTGATTGGGCATCTCATTTGGGTAGTCATCAAATCTCCCATCACATTGGTTTTTTACCCAATTCCTCCTATTCTGGGTCATTATAAAGAATAAAAGTAAAATTATTGATGAGTATTTTAAACTATTAAACACTTAAAGGGGAATCCGATGACATTAAAGAGATAACTTTTAAATTATATTTATTTCCTTAGCTTATGAATTTCTAGGCTTCAGTCTATGTTATCCATGATCTATTTCCTAACATATATTCTTGTGGTAATTTTTTTTCCCTTAATAATGGTTCATAATTATCTCATGAATTTACCAAAGCATATCCCCTGAGAGTATCAACCTAAGTGCGCAGAAAGGATCTTTTACATGTACCAAGTTACCCCGACTCAAGCTCAGAACACCTTGTCAGAGTTGTTACTCCTAGGTACATTCATTATAGAACTACATCCACTTATAGTATTCATATAGGGATGTATTTCGCTGATAAACCACATAAACTATACTAGCCAAAATTTAGGGATGTTTTCTTATACTTAGTACTATCCCTACATCTTTAACTAGAGTTTTCTAATCCTAATATCAAAAATAACTAAACTTTTTATACCAACTATAACAAAACTAATCTTTATTTCACATTAATACTTGATTTATTATATAAGACTAAACTTAATAAAACTTGTATGATCGAGAAGTTTAGTGTCTTTTTAAATTAGGTAAATTACATAATAATATAAAACAAGGAATACAACATCTCTATTGAAAACTTCTTTAACATTATCAAAATCTCCTACAAACATAAAACTACATGGGATAACCTAGGGACATACATAAGAAAGGGATGATCTATAAATCCTTGTAAGGCAATAAACATGGAATAAGTTATACATGTTAAACAATAGTAATATAAATGATTAATAAAAGAAACATGAATAATAATTCATGATATAGAATGATAATAATAACATGGTAAATGTGGAAGCAACTTAAAACACTAAATCATTAACATAGGTCAAGGATAAACCCTCCAAGACATCATGGTGGAAAAATTACCAAAAAATATTTAGGTTCACTCCCTATCCCAACATGACATATCTTGATACTAAATGTTACCCAATGAATTTGAGTGTTATCTGGGCACACCCATCATATTCATTTCATTCCCATGCTTATATATGCCACATAGATCATACAACATAGATTCATTCATACTCATAGTTTATTCCATGATAAATGAATTTTGAATACATCATTTTAATCCCAAAATCAATAAGTATATGGGCATAAATGTGAATACCTTTGATATAAAAATGGGTATGGTATTCACAACATAAATGTTTTGTCTTGGAAAATCCAGGTGAAATTTCAAAAGCATAACAACATTACTTAAAACTCATAGAAATAGTTTATTAGAGATAAAGGGGTATATAATAATTTGGACATAAAATGGGAAGTAATATAGACATGTAAAGACATTTTACAATTTTATGAAATGGAAATAGAATGCATAAGTTCATAAAGAAACTTGAATAAATAAGAGAGGTGGGGATCTTTTACGGAATTACAGCATAGTAACGGCTTAAGTAAGGTTCAAAATAATGGAGGATAAATGATACCTCATTCAAATAACATCAATTTTAAAGTAAGTAAATGATTATAAATTAAACGAAAATATAACCAATTGAAATTAAAATAACTAATTTCAAATAAGGTTCTTGAATTGTAAAGTATGAGAGGAAGGTCCCTTACTAAATTTCAGAATGGTAATGGGTGAACGTATGGGTTCATGGGAGGCTTAATGAGAGTGAAATGGGAATAAATTAATTTCTTCATGAAATTTAAAAAAATTGGGATATGTAAGAATATAACCCAACATAGGAAAATATAAATTAAATGACATTCCATAAAACAATTCCTTGATAAAAATAGGAGAGTGGTAGATCCCTTACTTGAGTGTGTGACTCCAAGAGCTTAGGGGGATTATCGAGAGCTTGGGGGAACTTTAATAGGACTATAGAGAGTGGAGGAAATAGTATGGTCATGATTAAAGGAGTTTAACTAAAGATAAATGGGAGATTGGTTGGGTTTATATAGGAAAATAGGGCGATTTATTTATTATTTAGTTTTTAGAATCTACGTAATAAAATATCCAAAACCACAAATCATCCCATGGTTTTTTTCCCATGAATTTGTCCAAAAGGGAGTTGTTTTCATTATTTATAAGTCTAAGGGAATAAAATTTTAAAATACTTTCCTTGATTATGTGGAGGTGAGTCACACTCTTAAAGAAATTATTTTAAAACCTTAAAATATATTATATGTTTTGGAGGATTCAAAATAGATTTACAAAATAAATCAAATAAACTTAAAATCACATTATTTTAAATAGAAAAAATTATTTGATCATTTATACCATTTATACCATTTATATTAATTATTATGTCACATTTGGGTCATTATTATGTTTTAAAACACAAAGTATATTTATACAATATTTAATTTTTACCTGAAAATTCAGTTGTCTCAGAAAATTATGAAAAAAATCACCATTGGGTAATTTATACTCCATTATGTGTTTGAATCCCTTAGAGACAGAGATTTTCATTACTAATATTATAGTTATTATAATTTATTTTTAATGTCATACAATGGTTGGATAGGTATCATCCCTTTCCCTTGGGAAAGCATCATTCAGTTCACTTTTTGTCTCCCAACAAGTTATGTATACTGCCTCCTAATAGTGTTCAGCATCCTGAATTGTATGGCATTGTTTATAAAAATATCAAAAGTCTACAATGGTCCTATAAAAACTCTATAAACAAGATCTCTCATCTTCTTTAAATGTAATTGTATCAATAATAACTAAATCATATTCTATAATGTATTATTCTTTAAAATCCATAATATGATTAGAAACCCTTCAAGTAAGATAGCCTTATTCTTTAACTCCATCTGATTTTAATCATCAATCATAGTGTATATTCAATATTCAAGAGTCTTGATATAGTAATCATGAATATTAGAAATATTTTTTATATATTCTCAATCATATTCTATGATATGGGGATACTATAGGGATTCTCCTTATTTCTTCCTCTATTATCTTCTATGATATTAGAGTGTTGTAGGACTCTTATTTCATCTTCCTTTATGTATAGGTGCTTCTCTATGGACGTATTTATCTTCTCGATCCTTGGATACACATAAAGTATTTAGTTTCAGTAGTATAAATTTTCTCATTTATCAATATATTGGATCTACATAGTAATTGCAGTATTAGGTTCATTGTTTTCATTTTTTTATTTTTTTATTCTTTTTATATTTTATATTCACATTACCATATGAATAATATTTCCAAATTCAGATATCAAAATCCCCCATGATTTATTATAACATGCTCTTCTCATGATTCTCCACTTTAAAATTGGTTAACAATTTTCTAAAGAATGATCCATCTTTGAACATGATAATGAAAATAAAATATACCATTGGAAATTCCCACCAATATTACACAATATTCTCATTAAATCATATTTAAAACATGTTCTTAAATCATGATGTAATATTAGGATCATGATATTTTTAATTTCATAAAAATACAACATCATCCCTTTTTTATATATACATCATGTATTACAATATGGGGATATTTCATTCTATGATTTCCATCTTCCTCACTTCCATGAATTCTTCATTTTTCATACAACTGATTTTACATAATAATTAATGAATCATATTAAATCTATGATAAGTATTACATTTTTTACAAAGACTATTATGTTTCTAATATTTTCCAATTTAATTTTATCTGGTGACTCTTTCACAATTCTAGATAAACCATACGTTTTACAGTCAAAATATTATGCAATATCAAAAAGTCCTATGAAATCACAGATTCTTAAATTTTCTCTAAGTAACCTAAAAAATTCATCAGATTACTCTTAAATGATCAAACCATTTAAAATTTCAAGATCTTTTAAGAGTCTTACACAAATCTCATAAACCTTATGAAATATTCATAAAACTTACAAAAAGCGCATGCCTTTGTTAATTTTCACAAATTTTTTGCCCTTATAAATTCATAGATAAATTTTATGAAAATTTGTTACCCCTTAAAAATATAGGGTTTCACTTCACTTTTTCTCATTTCATTCAGCAGACTTATCATAAGGGTAAATAACCCTTACTGGGTCTTTAATGGCACATAAAAGATCAATAATTACCCTTATGGAAATGGAAGATGACACTTTTGAAATTTTAGATAACTCTTAAATAACATAGTAGGTTACTTATATTACCAATTTTCAACTTACTAATGACCCTTATTGAAATATATTTGACCCTTATGGTTTTTTAGATCACCCTTATAAAATCTATGAGTCTCTTCCCTTTTCAAATTTTTAGTTCTCTTACTATTTGGGTAAATGACCCTTAACCAATATAGTGGGTCACTTAACTCTAAATGGACCTAAAAAAATCTAATTAAACTTATGAACTTATCCAATTTACCTTAAAAATATAGGTCCTTCCATAATTATACATTTTTTATGTCTCGCTACTAAGAGTAACTCTTACACACCTTAAGTTAAACTCTCTTAAACTTTTTCATCTCTTTAAAAATACTCCAAAATTCTATAATTCTTCAGAAAAATTTAGAGACTCTTTAATCCATCTCAGGTACTTCTCAAAATCTTTAAATAAACTCAAAAAATTATCAAAGTATCTCATTTACCTAATACAACAGTCTGAATTTTGAGTTTCCCTTGGATGGTTTCTCCAACTTCCAACCAGATTTCACTTCCTTTAATAAAATCTCTCAAACTATTTTAGTTTACAACTTATTCCTTCTTACTTGGAAACTAATTTAGTTATTGTACTCATATTTCACCAACACTTGACATTGATTCCTTATAAACCAATTCAATAATAATTGGATTTATAGGTTTCTTCCATAATTTTATTTTTCTAAGAACTTCAAGAAATAAGATTAACTCCAAACTCATTTACCATTATGTAAATGAATTCTCAATATTATTTCAATGGCATGGAAATTTATCAACTCTTTTCATATCATACAACACATACTGATAGCTTCAATTCACAATGGAAGCATTTCTTATTGACAATAAATAAAATCACCAATACTCCATCGATCTCTTCAATATTCCCTTTTAGATTTGTTCTCAATAGCATTAAATACCTCAATATAAAAATGTGTGCTTACTATCTCATTAATTATACACATTATTTATTGTAAATTAAAATGTGAAAAGTTAATGAAAGTTGTCCCTAATCTCCATGTTACTTCTATGATTTTCAAAAAAACTTCTCCCCAATTTGTTCAAACTTACATCAAAATCCAACACTTTGAGAGAAGGATCACATCACATGCCTCTTAGAAATGATACATTAATTAATTAACTCTAATTATATATGAGAAATTCTCAGTGGAAAAAATAATATTGAATAACCTAGGTATCAAGGTTCGGTCAATATAGGGAGATATTGCATTATCTCAAGAAATGATATGAGATATTAAATTAAATAACCACTGATATAATGTGGATTTAACGTTGGATATGAATAAGTCATGTGACAGAATTGAATGGGGATTCATCAAAAGGGTGATAATGGGTACGGGTTTCTCTCCTTGGGCTATAGATCTTATTTTTATATGTTTTAGATCATCATGGATGGTTGTCTCTTTCATGGGCAAGACGCAAGAGCTTTTCAAGGTAACCTGTGGGCTGAGGCAAGGGGATCCCATAACCCCAACCATATTCATTATAATGAAGGACACCCTCATTCATCTTATAAATATAATAATATCTATGGGGTACGTACTTCCCTACCTCAAAAAATGAACTAGCTCTCTATATCTCATCCAATGTTTTCAGATGATTCTATCTTTTTCATTAATGATAGTAGGAGATTGGTTGGTGGAATCAATAGGATCCTGGAAGAATATTTCTACTAGAGTGTCTAGGTTATTAATAAATAAAAGATCAGCCTCTATATATCAAGAAGATTCAGCAATCGACATGCCACATTCCTATGCAACAGGCTGGACATGGAACATGGTACTTTTCCGTTGGACTACCTTGGGTCCCTGATCTCCCAATGTCATCTCTGTGTCTATAACTTTGATCACATGGTGAACAAGATTACGAGTCATGTGTGAAATTTTAAAAACAATTATCTTTACTTTGGGGGATGGATTTCCTTAATCAATATTGTTCTTTCAGCTATCCCTATCCATTCTCTATCAGCCATCAAAGTGTCTTAGGGGTCATTACTTCCATTGATAATATTTTGGATAACTTCATATGGGATTCTTTTTTAGAAGGAAAACTCCACTGGGTTTCATAGGGTATGATGGAGAGGCCCATACATGAAGGTAGGATCAATGTGAGGAGCTTATTAGACACTATTCATTTCATGCATGCAAGACTCACGTGGGAGATCATGGAAGGGTGTACACTCTAAGGTAAAACCATGGCCTATAAATGTGGAGTGAATTTAGAATATGTCAGCATTAATGATTCCTATTTTTGGTCATTGTTTTATCCTATTATCCCAACCATCTGACAACACTCCCAATGGATCATAGGAAATAGTGACATCCTCTTCTGGCATCACAACTAGGTGGGTTAAACGATTGGATTCCTGGGTTTTCATGCTCCTTTGATCTCTTTTAGAGAATCAATCTTTCATTTCCACTTTATCAAAATCATGCTGGATGAGGCACAAAAGGATGTGTTTGATATTATTACTTTAAATTCAGACTTGGATAAATTTGTGTTCACTACCTCCAGTTCTGGGTCCTTCACATCTAAGTACTACTAAAGGTTATCGATGCCTCAGGAGTATCAGGACAACTGGAATATCATTTTATGGTGAAAGAAAGTTCCAATTAAGATTAATTTTCTCACATGGAGGATAAAGAACCTAGTAGTTTCCATGGATGAAAATGTTAAAAAGATGGTTGTCAACCTTGTATCCAGATGCCACTACTACATTGCACACCAGGAGGATGAATCTAATCACCTTTTCTATGAGGTTGAATGGGCTAAAGATGTGTGGATGGTCTTCAGTTAATTCACTGCCCTCTCCTACCCGGATCTTCTTAGTGCCTCATTCCTAGAGAAATGGTTTCATGGTTTAAAGATAACTGGCCTGGAAAGAATGGAAATATCTATGATTCTTAATGTGAGTTGTTGCTGTTTATGGAAGGCCAGGAATAAATCTAGGTATGATGGGTCTCCATACATAGGAAGATCCTTCATCACCAGGATTTGATCCCTCCTCATTGACATCGTCAGTGGTTCCAACAACTAGAGTGATGCTCCGTGTTTGATATCTCTATAGAAGAGTGTTTCCCTGGTCCATCCTTCTAGTACTGGGCCATGGGGTCACTGGGTGAGGTAGTATCCTCCAATCTATGGTTTCAAGATTAATTTTGATAGTTTGTGCATTTTAGGAGTCATGTGAGGGGGGAGGGGTGGTTAGCGACTAGTAGGGGAGAATTCTTCTTGCTTATACGGCCTACTATGGTCATGGGAGTTCAATCCGGGTGGAGGCCAAATCCTTGTACATGGGGTTGAGTCTTTACATCTTGAAAATTATTGCACGGTCTCAGGTTGAAACTAACTCCAAGATCATTCATGATTCCATTCATGGAAAAATCTTGGTCCCCTATTCAATTGTATATATCATTAGGAAATGTAGAGACATCCTTAGCAACAACATCCATGTGGTCCATATGTGGAATGAAGATAACTGGGTGTCAGATCATGTTGCTTCCATGGAAGTGGAATATCAAGGCCCCAACATCACATGGTTCCCTAGAATTCATCTCTTGACTCTGGAGGGGGTTAATCTAATAAGAGGTGATCAACTTTGGCTTCATTACTTTAGGCCCCCCTAAGCTTGTAGTGTGGTTTTTATTTTTTTTCATCCTAGTTATTGTACTATTTGTTTTTAAATATATGATAATGATGATGAAATAGAATATGGTTATGATTTTTAGTACACCATACAAAGTAATTTCATCCTACATTTATAGTATTTCTCATCTAATGAGTATGGTCACCAACACTCTCCTATCTTTACATGATCTATTCCACCAGAGCCTATCTTCACATATGATCCCTCCAATAGTTAAATGACTCCCATTACCTCAACATTCTCTTCTTGTGTACTATTCCAACTTTTTAAGTTCTTGAAATATGAATCCATTTCAACTTTCTTGTTTCTCATACTACCTCCTTCTGGTTGTATCATCCTACAACCTCAGTTATCTTAAATCATGGTAATCCTGAATCTAGATTTTTAGACCTAATGCAGTTGTTTCTTCTATCTTCATTTGATCCACTAGACATTAGGAAAATAGATCTTCTCCTTCTACTATTCCAAAAATATTTTTTTATAAAATGATTTCCACACATGAAACACAATAATCTCCCACTTAGAAATTAGTTTTCGTGATTCAACACTAAATCCTTGAAATCTTCATCAAACCACTATTTATTCTCTATGCATCTATTATAGCTTTATAAATTTCTCCCATCACATTATTTTGTTCAACCCAAATTGACTCATACATAACATCACCTTATAACTTCTCAACTCATAACCATTGATAAAATGTTAACTATATTTTAAGTTCTCACTATATTATAGAGATCCATAATTTTTTCAATAAAAAAATTTCAGATAAAGTGGAAGTCTAGGTTAATGTTCTTTGTTTGAAAATAAAACATCATATTTTTAGCTAAGTGAATCACACTTAATGATTTAAAAAATAATTCTCCAACATTTTTTAATCTTCAAATATCCTATAAAAACCCTTTCAATTATACCATCTCTTTCTATACTTCCATCAATGTGACATACTCCGCTTCCATTATTGGGAGTGAAACTACCAGTTGAAGCTCAACATCCAATTCACTATTGTTTCATCAAAAAAACATGAAACCAGATGTTCTATTTTGTGTGTCTGAATCTAAATCAAAGTTAAAGTACTAAAATTTTTAAAAAGTATCATTTTTTCTAAAGAAAAGTGAAAAGTATTTGGGACCCTACCATATAATCCACTTCACTACCACCTAGTTCTCTCCTTTTTGGTTTTACATAAACCTATTGAAAATTATCACTTCTTTTACAATTTTTGGATGAGTATAAACCATGGAATACATAAAACATATGATAGATGATTCATATAGAACATTTTCCATGTACTCAACCTCGGTGATTATTTGGGGTGACTTATCCATGCTAAACTTAAAGTGTTTGTCTAGGGTTGTGGTCACCAGTTTTCCCTTTCCCATGTCAAAGCCCTCCCCCACCTTCCAAACGTAATCTGACTAGATAGGATATAAAATAGTATAACTTAAGTCTCTTATTATTTACATCCCAAAAATCCTTTTTCCTAGGATGAGATCATTCATCTCAAAGATTCCAAACAAATAAAATTTAGCACAATGATTATTTCCTTTATTTAACTGGAAAACATAATTCTATCGACATAGAGAAGTAAGAGAAAAAAATTCCTATTACCAAACTCCTTCTGAGAATAGAAATGATCAGCATTACTCTAGAAAAACTTCCACTCCTTTATAAATTCATCAAACTTCATGTTCTAATTCCTCAGTTTATTATTCAAATCATAAATTCTACATTTGATTAAAAACACAATCCCCTAGTTTCATTGATCCTTGAAACTGATTGGATTTTCCATGAATATTTACTCTTTGAGATCTTCATGAAGAAATTTTGTTTTCACATACATTACCTCTAGATGTAACCTCTCAGGCGCAACTATGCTTAACATCATTTGGAAAATTGTATGCATAACTACCCAAGACAGAATCTATGATAAGTATTATCCTTTCCATTATTGAAAACCTTTCACAACTAGCATGGCCTTATATTTCTAAATACATGTAATGACCCAAATTTCCCCATGCTAATAATTTTTAAAAATCCAGTGTTTAGGGTGTTCTGGGAGGCAACGTTAGCTCATTCCTAGAGTTAGCCAAAAATATAGTTTGAAGCATCGGCATAGGTGAGTTAGGGTCATTAGCATCAGTAAGTCATGGGTGTCAGTGTTGGTGACTCGAGACCTTGATATATCATGGCGTCGATAGGTCAGGGCATCGGTGAGTCGATGGCATCAGTTTTAGTGAGTCAAGGGCATCGGTGCCAAGGTGTCAATGTCAGAGCATTATTGAGTCACGACATTAGGGAGTTGTTGTGTTAGTATCTCAGCATTAGTGGATCATAATTTTTAGTTCACGTCGGTAGATCACTCATCGGTGGATCAGTGTCGGTGAATTTCCCATCAGTGACTCATTTCCAGATTTTCCATTTTTTCCTATTTTTTTTAGTTTCATCCCTCTTACATTTTATTTAATGTAAACCAAGTTTAAAGACTTGTTTGGGAATTTTTAAGGGAATTTAGAAGAATATTAAGTGTATATTTAATATCCTAACTCTCTGTGGATTTTTATATACTGAAAAAGGGTGATCTTGACCACAATCCCATGATTAATGGATTTTAAAATCATTCTTACTTTAATATAGGATATGGATATTCAAAGTTGGGATCTTCAATTCCATGCATGTTTTTTGTTCCCTCTTGGTGTGCCTAAAGTGTTCCTCTATAGACAAGTTGTGTGCCCATGTTAGAGCCCCCTTTTACACGGTTTTCTAGAATTACCTACTGCTTGCACAATCCCTTGTTCTTGGTGCAAAGAGAATGTTTGGTCGCCTGTGGTTTCAAGTAGGGATTTCATCTACCACTCTTTAATTTTCCATCATGTGGGTCAGTGTACTAATGATTCCTTATAAAGAACCGAAGAATAATTTTATTAAAAAGTGTAATAAATAATAAGGGAATATGATCAAAAGATAACATGGGACATAAAATAATGTGTTATGAGTGTTTTGATGATGATCACCTATTTTATTTGATTATTTCATGGTTTGTTGCGGTTGTATGCCTTCTAAAAATCATGGTCATTGGTGGTCTTTACCTTTTCACTATTGATATTCTATTCTTGTCATGATTCTTGATAAATGGATATAACATGAAATCTGATTAATCATGTATACTTGGATAATTAAAATGGATTCCCCAATATCAAACCTTTTGTGTGATCACCCCAGTTACTTAAAAGTGTAATTAAAGAACCCCTCTTGCTAAACCTGAGTATGCTTGGCTTAATGGTGTGGTTGTGTGTTGTGTTTAGTTGGTTCTGTGAGTTGTTTTGGTATGTTTATGAAGTGGGGCTTTAGTTTTAGCAGTGGTTATTGTGAAATTTGTGTATGGGGTGGTACAGGGGGCATGTTGGTATCCCTATTTGAGAGACTGATTGATTGTGGAATGGATGGACTTGTAGGCAGTGGGACTTCCTTTGTTTGTGTTGTGGCTGTTGAGAAATGTTGGGCAGTGGGACTAAAATGTGATTATGGGCATGTTATGCAGTGATACTATATCTGGGAGATGTTTATGTAGTGGGGCAGCATGTTGGGGTAAAAGGGCATGATTGTGTGGTATAACTTTGAAGAATGACAGTTGTCAATGGTTGAATAGGTGTTTGGGGAAAAATGGGATGTGTCATGGAACTGCAAGTTGGTTATTCTCTATTTTTTCTATTAATGGGTGTTAAAATGGAAATTCTTTACCTTGGTCCCCCTTCACTTGCTCAATGTTGTTCTTGGTAGTTTCTTTGGTAGTACTGGAGTAAATTAAAGTGAACCCCTTAATTAATTAATGGAAAGTGGTTAGATGCAAAAGGGGTTGGGTTTATGCTTTGACAGTGGCTATTTTGTAGTTTTTCATATTGGGGTAGCAGCAAATGTGGTTCTGTTTGGGTTGGTTGTTTGTTTTGGGACCCGTAGGTTGGGTTGAGTGTTTTTTTACTTATATGTATAAATTATAGTTTCTTGTGATTTCTATACACACCCCACCCTTGTTTAGAACCATGTGTCGAACACCCCCATTCATGGGGGAGGGTGTTATTCCAAACATCCCAGTGGGATAATGGATGGCTGGTTACTGAATTTGTTCCTTGCACCCTCTTTGAGGTTCTTATTGTACGAGCATATCCAAGAAGGTTGTAATGTCTTGAGGCTTACGAAAGTCCAAGATCTTTCGGGCAGGTTTGTTTTCCAAAGTGTCTTCAGGTTAAGTCTCAGGTGTCTTCGGGTGAGAGGCATGGTTGTTGTGGGCTAGGGTTCTACAGGCGAGTTGAGTGTTTTGGTTGAGGCCCAGGTGTGTGCGGGCAGGTTGTGGTAGTGGGACTAGGTTTTGGAAGAGTGGTAGAATCAAGACGTTAGCTGTTAGGAATGAGAATTTAACCAGTGGGAAAGTGATATGGGGTACCCAAATTTCGATGTGCTTGTACTACAACTTTACATGACTTACATTATTTATTGAGTGTGCCTTGGTGAGGCTAGTCTGGTTAGTAATCCCTGGTAGGTGCTTTAAGGTTCTACTATTTTCTCACAGGGGCATTAGTATGTTCCCCCGCTTGTGCACAAGTGGATTTAGTTTTCCTACTAGGTATACTTGTATACTTACCCTATGTCTGTAAAACTATTTTTTTAGGTTTCCAGTAGTTCTATGAGGTCTGTTCTAGACTTTAATAGCTTAGGTTTCGGGATAGTTGTTGTTTTTTAGCTTAGTCTCTTTGTTTTTGGTACTTACTTTAGTACTTTGGTTGTACTTTTGTTGTAGTTTACATTTAAACCATGAATGGGATGGATTTTTATTTCTTTTATATAAATGTTTTGTGTTGTTTTGGGTGTTTACCATCTTATTTCCCAATCCTATTTTTATAAGAAAGGGTAATGCCTTCCACTTTGTGTGAGTTTCTATACCCTTGGTGCTAGTAGCCACTCTGGGGCCTATTAAAGGCATGACTCGGGGGTTATTATCTCTCCTTCATCTTGAAGAAGGAAGGGTGTGGAAATTTTCTGCCCCTTCCCTAATCTTGAATAAATAGGTTCATAATAGAATGATATCAAAGGGAGGTTGATAGATAATATGGAGTTCAGAGTTAGGCATGGTGAGGATTTCATGGGATGGTAGGGAAACGGTGTTAGGAAATCTTGGTGCATGACATAGGTCAGGTAAGACCGGATAGGACTTGGGATTTTAGGTCACCCCATGATCCGATGCAAGGACTCTAGACTTGTTGAATGACCAAGTGAGGCTACACTAATTTCTGGGTAGATACCCTAGGAAATGTACATGAATCATAATGACTTGTGTTCTTGTGTGTCTTTGGTGTTTTGGGAATTTAATTTAAATAAAAGGTTAAAATGAATCTTATAAGAAAATTTGCATACTATTCGGGATTAGGGGTTTCTTGTTTACCTTTTCAGCTATGGAATCTAGACGTCACCCATTTGTGGTACGAGTAGTTCAGTCCCATCAGGATAACTTGGTTTTTTAGCAGAAGACTGATCGAGAGGAGGAATATGACTTGTGGAAAAAGACCATTTGTTCCTTATAGTGGAAAACTCTGGGAAATTATGAGGGCAGCATCTCAGATATGGAGATGGAGGGTTGTCTTGAGGAGCTGGTGATTGCTTTCAACTTGATTTGGGGTTTGATAGAGTACTGGGTTCCTCTGGAAGTGAGCCAGATGCGAAGAGCGACGTGTCAGTGGTGGATACTTTACCTTGGGTAGAGGAAGGAGACTGATTTCTCATGGGATGACTTTGAGAAAGAGTTTTGGGAAGAGTTCATTTCCTCGATGATGAAGGCCTAGAAGAGGTAGGATTTTCTTTCCCTCCAGTAGGGAATTATATTTATGAGGGAACTGTGGATCAAGTTCAAGGATCTTATATGCTTCTCATCAAATCTATTTCCAGATGAGAAGTTTCGGGCGAGATGCTTGGAGGAGGCACTCTGACCTTCTATTCAGTATGTCGTTACTCCCTTTACCCTACAGACATACTTATAATTTTAGAATAAGGTATAAGTAGTTGATTGGATTCACTATCAGGGAGTTATACCATGATAGGGGATCCATCCGAGTTCATTGAAGGGGAAGGCAGTTTTCAGTGGGACTCCGGCGTCAGGGAATTCTAGGTTATGGGTAGTGGGGAGTAGGACTCAGCAGTTTTAGTTATGATCTCCTTTTCCTGACCCTTTCCCCATGGTCTCGAGACCAAGGTGATTCATCTTTGGAGGTTGTGGAAATCTTTGGAACCATTTACCAGTTTGAGTGTAGTATAGTGGGGTGAGTAGGTTCAGCAACCACATCAGCAACAGCAGTTTCTAGCCAACCCTTTCCAACAGTATGGGTAGTGAGATCCCTTTCCACCGAGGGTGGATGGTGCTAGGGGTGACCGACATCAGGGTACTCCTCAGGGACCATTACTAGGGCATGGCCGGGGAGGTAGTTGACAATAGAGGGGTAGAGAGATGGGTGTGGGCAGTTTCATGCCACTGAGGCAGCAATTATAGAAATGCCAGAGGTTGTTTGAGGTACGATCAGTTTGTTTAGTGATCTTGTGTGTGATTTTTTTGATTTAGGAGCTTCACACTCCTTTTTTCACCAAATCTATCTCATACCTTGGGACTATAAGTAGAGATACTTTCTATCCCCCTAGTGTTGAGCACGCCAGTTGGAGGTCATACTAGTATGTTTGATGTTTGGTGAGGATGTAGACTTGTGTTGGGGCCGCGTCAGTCCAATAGAGATATTCTTATGCTACAGATTTAGTCATACGATGTCAACCTAGGCATCAACGAGTTGTTTTCTATTCACACTGTTATCGACTTCTTCCAAACAAGAATTGTGTTTTCAGGTTTGGATGGTCAGTGTGTAGTTTTCATTAGTGAGTGAGGCTGTCATGTGGGTGGTAGGTATGTGGAGCCTCTCTCTCCTTCATGGTTGATATATCAGTAGGATCAATAGACATAGAGATGGTGAAGGTTCTGGGGGTTTTCATGATGTTCTTGGATGTCTTCCTAGAGGATTTTGTGACTCTACCCCCTTGATGAGATGGTGATTTCAGAATAGACTTTCAACCCAGTGCCTATTCGCTTTTGATGGCTCCCTATGGGATGGAGCCTTTTGAGTTGTGGGAGTTGCGGATTCAGGTTGACGACCTAATGAATAAGGGATTTATCTAGCCAAGTGTGGTGTAGTAGGGTGATCCATTCTTGTTCATGAAGAAGGCAGACGATGGTCTAAGACTGTGCCTAGACTACCAGAGACTAAATCATGTAAAAGTCAAGAACCATTTCCCTCTTCCAAGAATAGAAAATCTTTTCAAATAGTTAAAGGGGGAATGTTGGTTCTCTAAGATCAATCTATGGTCCGGATATCATCAGTTGAGCATGAAAGAGGGTGACATCCCAAAGACTGATTTCAAGTGAAGATATGGGCACTTTGAGTTCATGGTCATGCCATTTGGTGTTATGAATGCACCAGTCATGTTCATGGGGCTCTTGAACTATATATTCCACAATTTCCTAGAATGGTACATCATTTTTTTCATTGAAGATATTTTGGTTTACTCAAAGTCATAGGAGGATCATGCCGAGAATCTGAGGACAGTCTTGGAGGTCCTCTCACACCACCATCTCTATGGGAAGTTTTCCAAGTAAAAGTTTTTGACATGAGAGTTTCACTTCCTTGGACACATGGTGTATCAATAGGGGATAGTAGTGTACCTATCAAATTTTGAAGCAATTTTCTCTTGGACATCACCTAAGAATGTGGTAGAGGTTCATAGATTCCTGGGTCTAGTAGGCTATTACTGGATATTCATGCTCAAATTCTCACAAGTTGCATCTCTTTTGACAGTCTTGACCAGAAAAGTCTAGGCCTTCATGTGGAGTGAGCAGTGTTAGGAAGTTTTCAACTACCTAATGGGAAATTTGGTCAGTGCCCCAGTTCATAGGTTTCTAGAGGTAGGGGTTATGTTTGATGTTTTGTTTGTAACTTCTGGTATAGGCTTGGGATGTGTGTTGATGCAGTAGTGAGGAGTGATCTTTTATGGGTCTAGGTAATTATGACTACACAAAAGTAACTATGCCACCCGTGATTTGGAGCTTGTAACGGTCATGTTCGCACTGAATTTGTGATGACATTACCCCATTAGGGAGCACTTTGTGGTCTTTATAGATCACAGGAGATTGAGGTATATCTTCTCCCAGTGAGACCTAAACTTGCGGTAGTGAAGGTGGATGGAGTTTCTCCAAGACTACGACTTTGAGATCTCTTACTCCTTAGGAAAAGGGAACATGGTGGCTTATTCCTTAAGTAGTAAGTCAATGAAGGAGGTAGTTTGAGAATCCACAGATTCTTAGAAGGTGAGGGAGGATTTGGCCACTTTGCGCTTGTATGCGAGAGTGGATATAGGTAGAGGCTGTCTATTTTAAATGATATTGTGGTATTTAATGGTGCGGAAGGTGGAAGAGTCTCAATGGGGTGACTCGTAGACGAAAGTAATGTGTTATCGTGCTATCCTGGGTGATACTCTAGAGGGATGGTCAGAGGATAGTCAGAATTAGATTCTATATCATGGTAAGTTGTTTGTCCCAGTGGAAATGCATGAGGTCGTTCTCTGTGATTTCCATATCTCACCCCTAACTGTGCATCTAGGAGTATCTAAGATATATTGAGGCTTGAGGGAATAGTTTTGGTGTCCCGGGGTGAAGCGGGTAGTGGTAGAGTTTTTGGAAAAGTGCTTAGCGTTCCAGTAGGTGAAGGTTGATCACCATGTTCTCGAAGGTCTGTTGTAGAACATAGATATTGTCGAGCGGAAGTGGGATGAAATCTTGATGGATTTCATCACAGGATTACCTAGGACTTAGGGAGGATGTCATGCACTTTGGGTAATAGTGGATCGGTTGAAAAAGTTGGTTCACTTCTTGGCGATCAAGGAGTCGAGTGTAGTGGATGTCTTATCACAGAGGTATGTGGATGAGGTGGTACGACTACATGGAGTTCCAGAACCCATTTTCTCGGATTGGGATATACATTTAACATCGCAAGTCTAGAGGGGATTGAATCGATACTTTGGCACTCAGTTATGCCTCAAAAACTGCTTTCCACCATCAGACGGATGGGCAGATAGAGAGGACCATCTAGACGTTAGAGGACATGTTATGGGCATTTGTTCTGGACGTAATTTGGTCTTGGGTGTGACATTTTCCCTTGGTATAGTTTTCTTACAATAATATATATAACTATTTAATTGGTATGTCTATGTTAGAAGCTCTATATGGGAGGTCATGTTGTTCACCCTTGTGATGGATGGAAGTTTGGGGGCATCCATTCTTGGTCCAAATGTGGTGCAGAGTATGAGAGAGAAGGTGCAGTTTGTCTGTGAGAGGATGAAGGAAGCACAAGACTGTAAGAATTCATATGTTGATTATAGGAGGATTATTTTGGAGTTCAAGGTAGGCGACTATGTCTTCTTGAAGGTTTCCCCTCGATGTGGTAGCATAGGTTTGGCAGAGGGAGAAAGATTTATCCTAGGTTCATCGGACCTTTGGAGGTGTTGGGATGAGTTGGAAAAGTGTAATATCAACTAGATCTTCCACCATGGTTAGAGAGGATCCATGAAGTCTTTTATGTCTCTCAACTCTGTTGATATCTACACGATGACTCCCATGTCATTGACTAGGGAGAGTTGGATATTGAGGACGATGCGATGTTCATAGAGTGACCAGTATGAATCGAGGATCATGAGGAGAAGGTGCTTCATGGATGGACCGTTCCTTTGGTTCGTGTGTTATGAAGGCATGGTGGCCTTGAGGAGAGTAATTGGGATCAAGAGTAATATATGTATTCCTAGTAACCAAAGATTCTCTAAGTTTTGTTTCTCTGTTTTACTTTTGTTCTTCATTCATTATGTAATGTTAGACCTTGTTCATTATGAGATGATTTGTTTACTTGTTCTCTAAATATGTGTAAAAAGTGATTAGTGTGGGGTGGGGAGGACCTGATCCCTAATCGAGACACATTAATGTGGATGTGATTAAACCTATGTGGGTGATTCAGTGCCACCCAAAGCAGATAGTATCTTGACATGGAATAAGAATCCCCCTAATCCATGTGTCTGGATAGTGTGACCTGTGGTGTTTGTGTGGTTGTTTGGGGTAGTGGGTCCTTAGTGTTTTTATAGTTATTCAAGAGATAGATGTAAAGGAGGTGTCTCTGGATGTCGAGGTTTTCACTCCATCTTTCGAACAATGTAGAGTGGTTTTTCACTGAGAGGTATCTTGGAGTAGTTGTTCATACCTCTCTTTTCCCCGGTTTGGTTTTAAATTATTGGGGGAAATAATAGTTTGAGAGGTATCTGATGTAATGACCTAGATTTCCCCGGGTCATTCCTTTACAAAAATCTAGTGTTTAGGGTATTCTGGGAGGAAATGGTATCTCATTCCGAGATTTAGCCAAAAATCTAGTTTGAAGCATCAACATCGGTGAGTCAGGGGTGTCGACATCGGTAAGTCAGGGGCATCAGTGTTGGTAACTTGAGGAATCAGTAGGTCATGACATCAGTAGGTTGGGGCATCGATGAGTCGATGGCGTCGGTGTTGGTGATTCGAGGGCATCGGTGCCAGGGTGTGAGTGTTAGGGTGCCGGTGAGTCATGGCTTCATTCAGTTTTTTCATCAGTAGCTTAGCATCGATGGCTCAGCATCAGTAGGTCACATTAGTAGCTCACCCATTTCTAGATCAACATCTGTGACTCACTCATCAGTGACTTATTTCCACCTTTTCCAGTTTTTCCCAGTTTTTATAGTTTCATCCCTCTTACATTTTATTTGACATAAACCAAGTTTAAAGCCTTGTTTGGGCGTTTTTAAGGGTGTTTCAAAGGATATTAAGTGTATATTTAATATCCTAAAGCTTTTTGGGTTTTGAGATACTCAAAATTCATGATCTTGACCAAGATCCCAGGATTAATGGCATTTAAAACCATTCTTCATTTAATATAGGATCTGGCTCTTCAAATTCGGGATATTTCTTTCCCAGTGTGTTTTCCATTCCCTCATGGTGCACCTAAAGTGTTCCTATCTAAGCGAGTTATGAGCTTGTGTTAGAGCCCCCACCTTCTTAGTTTTCTTGGAATTACCTACTGTTCACATGATCCCCTATTCTTGATGTAATGAGAAGCTGTGGTCACCTCTGGTTTCAAGTTGGGATTTCTTCTGCCTCTCTTTAATTGTGCATCATTTGGGGTGGGTGTACTAATGATTCCTTATGAAGAACCAGTGAATAATTTTTTTTAAATGTGTAATAGATAAGAAGTGAATATGATCAAAACATAATAGGGGTCATAAAATAATGTACTGAGAGTGGTTTTATGATGATCTCCTGTTTTATTTGATTCTTTTATGGTTTGTTGTGGTTGTATGACTTATGAAATTTATGGTCATTGGTGGTCTTTTCTTGTGCACCGGTGATGTTCTATTATTTTCATGATGCTTAAGAAATTGATATAAAATGAAATATACTTAATCATGTATACTTGGCTAATTAAAATGGATGCCCCAGGATCAAACCTTTTGTGTGATTACCCTAGTTATTTGAAAGTGGAATTAAAGAACCCATATTGCTAAACCAGAATATTATTGGATAAATGGTGTGGTTGTGTGCTATTTTTAGTTGGTTTTGTGAGTTTGTTTGGTATGTTTGTACAGAAGGGCTATGGTTTTAGCAGTTTTTGTGGTTGGATTTGTGTATGGGGTGGTAAAAGGGGTGTGTTGGTATCCTAGTTTGATAGAATTATTGATTGTATACTGGATGTACTTATAGGAAGTGAGACAGCCTTTGTTTGTGTAGTGGTCGCTAAGAAACATTGGAAAAAGGGACTAAAATGTGGTTAAGTACTTGTTATGAAGTGGTACTACATCTGGGGGATGGTTTTGAGTGGGGTTGTAGGTTTGGATGCAAGGGAATTATTGTTCAGTATAACTTTGAAGAATGAAAGTTTCCAGTGGTTGAAAGGGTGTCTAGGGAAAAGGGGTGTGTGTGGTGGAACTGTAGGTTGGGTTTTCTCTATTTTTTCTATGAATTGATGTTAAAATGGAAATTCTTGACCATCGTCCCTTATTCAATTTTGTGCTTCGTAATTTCCTTGGGTAGTACTGGAGTAAATTAAATTGAACCCCTTAATTAATTAATAGAAAGTGGTTAGATGAAAAAGGGATTCGGGTTATGCTTTGGTAGTGGATGTTGTGTGGTTTTACATATAGTGGTAGTAGAAAATGTGGTTCTGTATTAGTTGGTTGTTTATTTTGGGACTTGTAGGTTGGTTTGAGTGTTTGTTTACTTATATGTATAAATTTTAGTCCCTTGTGATTTTTATAAGAACCCCAACCTTATTGAGAACCATGTTCTGAACACCCCTATTCATGGGGGAGGGTGTCTTTCCCAACATCCCAACGGGAGGATGGATGTATGGTTACTAACTTTCTTCTTCATCCCCTCTTCTGGGTTCTTACCTCTTGAGCATATCTAGGTAGGATATAATGGTTTAAGTCTTACCATATTCTAAGATCCTTCAGGAAGGTTTGTTTTATCAACTGTCTTTGGAATGAGGCCTAGGTGTCTTTGGGAAAGAGGTGTGGTTGTTGTGGCCCTGGTGTCTGCGGGTGAGATGCATGGTTTGGATGAGGCATAGGTGTGTGCGGGCAGGTTGTGGTAGTGGGACTGTGTTTTTGAAGAGTGGTAGCATCAAGATGTTTTCCGTTAGGAATGAGTAGTTAACTAGTGGGAAAGTGGTGCAGGGTACCAAAATTTCAATGTTCTTATACTACTACTTTACTTGAATTGTGTTATTTGGTGAGTGTTAATCGGTGAGGCTGGGCCAGTTAGTACTCCTTGGTAGGTTCTTTGGGGTTCTACTACTTTTTCACAGGGTCATTAGTATGTTCCCACACTCATCCATGGGTGTATTTAGTTTTCCTAATGGGTATACTGGTATACTCACCCTACATCTATAAAACTATTTTTTCATGTTTCTAGGAGGAAATTGAGGATCGTGCTAGACTTTACTAGCTTAGGAATCGGGAAAATTGTTGTGATGCTACTTAGTCTCTTTTATTTTGGTACTTTCTTTAGTACTTTGGTTGTAATTTTTTCGCAGTTTACATTTAAACCATGCTGGGGTTGGATTTTGGTTTCCCTTATATAAATGTTTGGTTCTGTTTGGGGTGTTTTCCATCTTATCTCATGATCATGTTTTCAGAAGAAAGGGTAATGCTTTCCACTTTGTGTGAGTTTCTATACTCTTGGTGCTAGTTTCCACTCTCGGTCCTATTGAAGGCAAGACTCGGGGGGTCATTATTTCTCCTTCATCTTGAAGAAGTAAGGTCATGGAAGCTTTCTGCCCCTTCCCCCATATTGAATAAGGTGGGTCGTGACACTACCATTCACTTCCTCCATCATCCAATAAATGCACTTATTTTGAAATATTTCTTCCCAGAAGGCCTCTATGTCAGCTCACATGTTCCAGACACACTGAAAGAATCAAGTTTATCCCCCATGAGAAACTCACACTATTCTAATTCATTCAAAATCCTTACCACTTCTAGGATTTTAGGATCTCCATCATCTATTAGAAAAATATAGTTAAGACTACTTTCATACCTTTTCATCAGGGACCGCTCTCTAGTATATCTCTATACCTACAACTGAGCCCCTTCTAGTACTACCACTTATGGAGTTCTTACTTCAAAATATTTTTCTTGAGACTCCATGATCTTTTAGCTTCCTGGTATATTTTTCCTGGGAAAATATATAAAAACTTGACCTCCTTCTTTAGGTAACTCTACTAGATGGTCTGGTGTTTTCAAAAATTTCTTTCTTTCTAAATATTCTATAACACTAGCTTCCATAAATTCATCTAGGTAAACTGCATCTTTCAATGATAATTTTCTTTCACAAAAACATTTTTTTAGGTTTTTATTTTTATATATGATTCTTTATTAAAGATCACATTTTGAATTCTAATGACTTTCCAATAGTAATTATCCTGGATTCAAAATCCAAAATCTTAATTTCAGAATCCATCACTGTAACTTGATTAACACTTAGACTCCAGATCATATCATTTATTATCATAAAGATTAATATTGGAAAGTTACCCAAAGATATTGAGTGGGTTTAAATATACATTCCTTTTGAACTAATAGATCTCTAGAAATTGTTGACCCATTAGAGATGATGGACTCTGATTGATTAAATAGACCACATAATTCACTACCTCCTCCTAAAAAACCTTGAGGAATCCTATGTGAATCTTCATGTTCTTATCCTTCTCCATCATTGTCTACTTCATCCTCTATGAAACTCCATTGTGTTCTAGATTCCATGTCATAGTATTCTTTAATCAATTCCCCTTTCTCTATAAAAACCTCTGGAACTATCTTCTTATATACACCCCATCATTGTTCAACTATAATCACATCATCTTGTATCTAGACTATTTCTCCACCATTTCCTCCCACCAAAAGAAATTCTTGAACACCTCAGACTTGTGCCTTAGAAATTACACCCACACTTTGTGTGTTTCATCATTGATGAAGGTCACATATAAGAGACATCCTCCTTGATAATGTATTATATTTGATCCTAAAATAGTTGTGTGAAATAACTCTGAATTTTAGTGATTTGGAACCTTCCCTTACATATATAAATTCAAAATTCTCTACTTCCTAATGATATAGTCTTTTCATGTTCCATACTCTATGCTATAGACCTTCAATATAACTTTTTCATAGAGGATTTTCAATCCTTTCTTAATAAGAATCCCAAAATCATCATTTCATTACTTTGCAAGAGTTAACTCTCTAGCATGTGACTCTCCTTTTCATATCCCTATAATTTACAACACCTCATCCTGTACTCCTTTTGTAATAACCATATAACCATTTGATATTTTCCATCCACTATCTATGAACATTGTATAAAAACCTATGTTGGAAAGTTAACCTACTTGGATTATGTTTTTCTTCAACCCTAATATGTTTTACACATCCTTCAACACCATCATTTGTTTGTTCCTTTTCTGAATTGAAACATCACCTTTACCTATGATCATGAGATCCTTTTCATCCACTATCTAAACCATTACAAGTCTTTCAAAATTATAATTTATCATACTTACAATCCTAGATATAGAATTGAATAAAGATCCAAAGTCTATCACTTAGGACCCAATGAATTAGCATCACTTAAAAGTTTTTCACCCAGGACCCCAAGGAATTAGCAGTGCTTAAAATCAAGAAACTCCTATCATTTGGAGTAAGGGTTGAAAACTAACTTCTAAAAGCATAATTTTGAGAATTCTACCTCATTTCACTACAATATTTTTCAAGGTGGAAATTCCTTCCATAATACAAGCATAAGGGAACACTATCAACCATAAAATTATATATCCTCCTTCCTTTCCCCTTCTTGTAATTTTTCCATCCAACATTATTTCCTCATCCTTATATATTATATTCAAATTAAAGAGATACCTAGATCTTGTTTTGATGAATTTCTTAATCCAATACCATGTCCCATATGTCCATGAAGAATAAATCTGTATTTTTACTAGAATTACTCATAGTAGTCACCATTGAATCTCAAGATTCATGGAGTAAGAAAAGTAAAAATAAAACCCACTCTGAATCTATCAAATTTTCCATCACGTACTCAAAATTTATTTCGATCATATTAAAGTTATTAATATGATCATAAACATATTTTACTTTTGACATAAGCATATCAAATAGTCTCCTTAACCAGAATACCTAGTTCATCACCAATAGTTTTTCATATATATCTATATGGGACTTCATGTGTTCTGTAGCTATTTTCAAAAATAAAATCTTAAACATCACATTCTTGGAGAGGTACATATGAATCAACCACAAATATTTTCTATCAATACTCTCCCATTCTTCTTCTTTCATCACTTCTATCTTGGCACTATTCAATGGAAGATCGAGGTCTATCTTTAGAAGGAAATCCCCTATCTTCATCTAACAAAACCCAAAGCCCATTCCATTGAATTTATCCAGTAATACCTTACTCTCATCAGACATAATTCCTCTAGAGATTTTGAACTCTCACTACTTCTGGATAATGTATATTGAGAGTTAAATAACTACTTACCGATATTATCCTATATGGAAAATGGTAGAATATTACTGCTAATACTATATATGAAACACCTTCACCTGGGAATATCCATCCAAAAAAATTAACCTTAATATTTAATAACACTCTTTAGGTCCATTGATAGCAATTTATAAAAATAATAGATGCACTTAAATGAGAACTTACCATATGGAAAAAATTCCCATAATGAGAACTTGTGCTATGGTGTTTGGAGTGTGTATGAAAAGCACACATGAACCCCCACACTATAATATAAAGAATCCTGAAGAAAGAGTATATATGATCCTGAGAAACAAAAAATGAAATAAAACTCCAAATCATAAGAATAACTCCATTTACATGGTCTATAATTGCATCCTAATCCATGAGGGAAATGTTTCTTCTTTCTTACTAAAGACAAACAAAGGGTGATTATAATTTTCAATATAGCACACAAAGTGATCATGTACTAAATTTATATTTGAGAAAAACCAATAATTATGGACACCACTAGCTTCATATATTCTTTAGATTAATTCCACCTGAACCAATATTTATAGATGACCCCCCCCCCCCCCCACACACACACCTAATCAAATAATCCAACCATCTCAACCTATTTTACCGACATACTATTCCCACTTCTGAAGACCATACAAGATGACTCTAGCAAAAATTTCATTTTCCCCACTTTTCCTCTTTACAGTTGTATCATCCCATATCCTTAGTTCACTTAACTATTGACCATATGACATTTATATGTTTGGACCCTATGCAACTGTGTCCACCATCTTTATCTGATCCACTGGACATTACACCATTGGATTTTATCCATCCATTGGTCCTAATGTTTTGGTCAAAAAATGTTTTCAACACATGAAACCTAATATTCACCTTTAATTACATACACATAATCACACATAAACATATACAAGGGAATAAGGTGGGTTTCCAGTAATCTCCTTGGCAAGAGTAGTAGGGATGAGACTTAGATCTCATCCTAGAAACTCATATCATTATAGCTCAATATTCTTGAAAAATCATCTATTTTTATTCTTTTTTATTCTCCAAATATGAACTTCCTTAGAAAAAATGGATTTATTACTTTTCTTAACATTATTATTGTGTGGTTTTTTCTTCTTCACATCATCCAATAAATAAAATGCATCACTTAGTGATTTCTTTAACTTTTTAAATAGTTCTTCTTGAGATGGTAAGATGGTCATACAAGCCTTAGAAATATGTACATATTTCTTTCACCTTCCACATAACTTTTCAAAAATATTCAGTCTTCCCTTTTATAAAAATTATCATTAAATTCAATTTATTCTTCAGGTTGAACATATTCCTTTACTTTATCATTTACATCATCCTGTGTATTATCCATTTTTCGGATCATTTTTCAATGTGTAGGATAAACAGCGAGGTATTGTTTTTTACATGAAAAACATTATTAAATTTCCTACATGGTTTCTCCACAACCTTTATATTACCCTTCCTAAGAAACTAATATAACTATTATTCTATTATGTCTTCAATCAAATAAATACTCTAATATTTCTCTTAGATTTATTCAATTATTTTTTCCAATTTGATTTATTTAGAAATAAGCTCTATATCCTATTTTAAATAGTACATGGTTTTCTATTTTCTCCAATAGTAGAATAATATTCAATTTGGTTTGATATCCTTTTCATATTTCTTTTTTGTCCAATTTTTATTTTTTTATTATTCTCAATTTTACATACCAAAGTAGACTCACATTATTTTATTTGTTTCTTTATTTTTCATATTCTTATCCTCTCATAAATATATGAATTATGATTAGTTGGTATATACCATCACTCTTTATAATTGTGACCACCATTATTTCAATAATCATATAATTTATATTTTAATTAAAATATTAACTTTGTGAATTGATTTTTCTTAATCTATGAAATCTTTTTCTATATAGTAGGATTATTTTTATTTTTTTAACTTATCCCTCTTAAACAATGACTTATATAATACTCAAGAATTATTAGGTTGTTCCAAAATTTAAACTCATGATCTCTAAACATCCAATACAATCAATTATATCCTATAAATTGTTTTTTCTTCTTTTGTGTACTAGTCTATCCAGATTTATTTCCTTGATTTTTTTTGGAAAAAACACCATTATTTTTATCTATTATTAGGGATGCTTTATTCTTTAATATGATTACATGTACCCTTAATATATTAGTTAATTTGTTTCCTTATTTTTTCCACTATTATTTTTATATTTAGATTTTAATCATGCACTATCAGATTAAACTACATCATTATAAATATAAATATCTAGGACAATAGAAACCTTCTTACATAACTTACATAATATTAATATTTGGATAATTCCAAGATCTTATTGAAACCAACCTGAGTCGGTTTAGAAATAGGGATTCTTTTAAATCCAATGGTGTCATCAATTATATTATTTTATCCCTGGTAAGTTACATCTTTTGTGGATTATAGATTTTTTAATTTCACCTTAAGTTGAAGACATCACTTGTTAAGAGAGTTCTTCTCATACTCAACAACTCTCAAAATTTATTCTTGTTCCCTCTACAACATCTTAGTATAATCCTTATTCATTTTTCATAATCCTTGTAAAAAAAATTCAATCACTCTTATGTTATTTTCTTTAACCTCCATCTAAGGATATATGACATTCATAGAGGTACTATGTAGTTTTTTAAATTTAGGGACCACTTATATAAAAAAAATCAATCACAATAGACCCATAAACACTTCTTTAGAGTTCTTATTTAACTATAGAAAAATTCTCATTACTATGAAATACGATTCTTCTTTTTATTTAATAATTTTTTTTGAGAGTTTATTCTTTGAATTTTATTGTAGAAATATTTCTATATATATTTATCCTCCAATTCAAAAAATATTTTTCATCAATATATGCTTTGATAAATCCAAATATATAATTGGGAACTTCAATGATAATTTTCATAAAGTAGTATTTGAGTTTATAGTATAGGTATTAAACTATTTCAGTAGACTCATCCCTCTAATATTATACACAACTTGAAATTTATTCTTCAAAAGGATTACTGTAAATAGATATATTAGATGAAAAATCACTTTTTTGATTAGATCCAAGTAGTGGTAGATCCTTTTTTTTCTTTTAAGATATTTTTGAATTTATTTTACTCTATTTTCATCATGTTCTTTAGTATTTTGGCTAATAATTCTATTTCATCTTTAATAGGGATAGATAATGAGTTCTCCATCTAATTTACTTATAAATTTTCTTTAAATATGTAATTAAAATTGAGTTTTTAAAATAACTAAGAAAAAATTAGATCTAATTAGAGGATACCTAGTTATCAATGACACTAATTTAAGTGCCTAATTGACCATTTATAGGCACTGAGAGGGGGTTGAATCAGTGTTCCCCTATTTTACTGAGTTTTACTTTCCCTTATAAATATCTCCTCTTAGAACCCAAATATTTTTCTTAGTTAATAAATGTAGATTTGATTTGTTCCCTTAACACTCACCACCTCTTACAATGAAAATAATTAAAGAAATAGTAGTACGTGGATTTTTTTACAAGTTTTAAATTCAGTGTGGGAATCTACTCCTTTTTGTGTTTGACTTCCACTGAGACACAAATTTTTGTTGTTAATAGTTTATTTATTATAATTGATCTTCAATGTCACAAAATATTTGGGAATGTATCATCTATATCGGTTGAGCCCACTTTGTGTTTTATATTTTTTTTCAATAAGTAATCATTGATCTGTAGATTTCATTGATTTTTATATGTTTAAGAATTATAATGAAGTATATGTGAGTGAAGTAGCTTGTATGTTGAATGATATTTCCTTTTTAGATGATGATGATGATGATGAATTATTGATTAAAAATAATGAATCTAAGTATGATGTAGATGTTTTTTAAAGATCTTTTCTCTGGATATTTTTAGATTAATTTATTTATGGTGAATAAATTTATTCATTCTAAGGGTTTTAGACCATGTCATGAATGAATAATGAAGATAAAAAGAATATAAGAGGATCTGGATGGTTCGATATGTCTATTGTGGACTGATATTTTAAAAAGGATCAAGTATAAGGTGTTGTAAAAAGATTATTCCCACTCAAGGAAGTTAAAACACCTAAGTAACCATACATTAATAAAGACACTTTTCCAAGATCAAAGATGATATCTACCATTAATTGGCTTGTAGACAGTTCATAGGAGTGGAAAATACAGAACACTAGTCATGTAGGATCATGGTTTTATAGGAAAACGTGGTTCATTCTTAGCCTCTCTATGTGGGTCAGCTCAGAAGGACATAGGGCGAGCGTTGGTATCCCATTGGACTTGTTCTAGATAGTTTCTAGAGTGATCCAACATATTAAGTAGTTTCATGTTGAGTGATAGTTAAATGTGGGATTTAGTTATTTCATTTATAGTGTATCCATTTAAAAAATATAGATACATGTGAAGTGACAATGTTTCATTTGTTTTTAACCTAAATATTTAACTAGTTCTATGCCACATATGTTATTAAATGTTCCAAAAATAAATGATCAAACTAATCTATATTTCATTTAAGATTTTTGTGCCATAAAATATGATTGGAGAGAGAAATTTTTAATTTTGTTTCATGGATTGATATACAATGTTGCAAAAAAATCTCAAGTAGCATTTTAACATCTCTATAATTATCAAGACCTCTATGTCATAGTAAAATGATGCACCAAAAGTTTTAAATGAAGAAAATAAATAAATATATTTATGGTTTAAGAGAAAATTAAAAACCATATTGAAGATTAAATTAGAATTATATGTCACCATAAATATTGAGGCCCTCATGCTGGAAGAGATATATTATGTTGTAAAGATGAAAATAAATCTTTTGTAAGAACCATACACACTATAGTGAATAATTTTTTAGCATGAGTTTAACTAAAATTGAAAATATGAATCAGTTTCACGTATATGAATATGAATACTGATGATCTTGGATAGAAGATTTTATTAAATTCTAAAAATTCCAAGTGATTTTCTTTTCAATGAATTAAAATCATGATATGGTTTTCATGATACTGGCATATCTATAAAAATCAAGAGAAGGATAATGATTCTATGAGTGTTTCTATAACTTATATCATGAATCCATACATAATAATGCATATGGATTTCATGTATAGAAAGAATATGGAAAGTTAAAATGAATAGAATCCCACACTTGTTACATGTATTTTATATGAAGATACATAAAGTAGTTACAGTGAATTTGGAATTCCCAGAAATATCAAAGTTTAAATTCAATAATACACACAAGTAGGAATGAAGAAAGATGGATCCAACACAGTATATACTGTAAAAAATTTAAATATATATATAACTGTAGGTTAAATTTGGGATAGATGTGTAAAGTGTGAAAAAATAGGTATTTTGACACTAAAATATCTGAGAAAAACTATGGTCTCAAGAGAGAGACCTGATGTTATATAGAACTAAGGAAACTCTTTGGTATGAAAGAAAAGAGATCCAGTGTAGAATTTTTGTGCACTAAAGTAAAAGAATAAAATAAAAAAATAGAAGAATGGGTGATGTGAAAAATTTATTTTTTAGTGAAGAAAGAGAATAGAATCTTAACAACTAGTATAAGAAAGGTAGTAACATTTAATTATTACTATGAAAAAATAAAGAGTTGTGTGCTACTTAGCATGTTATAGAATAATTCCTTGCATGTTTGTGTGTAATTGAAATAATAGGAAGAATAAGGATATCAAAGAAATATATCTACAACTTGAATATATCTACAGTGGTGATATTATCTTTTTGTTACCCTAACTATTATAATATTGTTAGGCGTGGGATTCACCAATGTAAGGGATGTACCAAAGCATAGTTAGGATACATTCAAACATAAGTTTAAATTTTATACTTTTCTCATTTGTATTTACATTATGATTCTAGTGGGTAGTGTGATCATCAAGGAATCTGATTCACACTAAGGACTAGCCATATCACATTAAGAGGTGAACCCTAAAAATTTGTGTGTTCCTTTTGTTCATATTTTTGGTAGTATTAAAATAAATGAAGGAGGAAATAGATAACAAGATTGATTCATTCACCTTAACAAGTGATATAGAAAATTTTAAAAATAGAAAAAAAAAATGGATTTAAAGTCACCAACACTGATTCACCCCCCTCCCTATTGAGTCAATAAGGTTTCCTTATGAATTTCCCAATCCTCCGTGTTTTGAAAATCAAAAACACTCTTTCTTAAGGAAAATTTATTTTTCCTATGTTTTATCTTCATAAGGAAAATTTTCATTCCCCAACGAAATTTATCCTTATCATGTTTTAATTGTTCATATTCTAAGTGTAATATTAGGTTTCATATCTAAAACCTCGGAATCATATATATACTTTGATATAAAGCATTTTTTTTTCAGGATCCGAATTCAGGTTCTGAATTCTCTAAATTCAGACTCTGGACTTTCTGAGTTCATGTTCCGAATTCTCTAAATTCAGACTCTGAACTTTCCAAATTCAGGGTCCAAATTCTCTGAATTCAGACTCCGAACTTTCTGAGTTCTAGTTTCGAATTATCTAAATTCAGACTCCAAGAATTCTGAGTTTAGGTTCTGAATTCTCTAAATTCAGACTACGAACTTTCTGAGTTTAGGTTCCGAATTCTACTGAATTCAGACTCTGAATTTCCTTGAAATTCTGACTCTGAATTCTATTGAATTCAGACTCCGAATTTTATAGAATTCAGGTTCCGAATTCTTTTGAAGACAGAATCTGAATATCCATGTATTATAGACACCAGATAGTTTTTTATTAGACTCTGAACTTTTATTTTTGATTAGATTCCGAAAAATGAATTTGTTCAAGCAACCATATTTTTCTTATCCTTGATATAGTTATGAAACAATGTCATACATTATGTTTCTAACCAACCGTTGTTTGAGTGACATGTGTACACGTCCCTTTGAAATTCAAGAAAAAATATGACCATTGGAGGAGGGAGATGACCATTGATAATGTGCCTATAAATAAGATCTCATTTGAAATAGCTCACAACGTTGACAGTGGTTGATCAATCTAGAGATTATATGCTGTTGAAGTGATTTCTAGAGAGGGATACTCTCATGCTTTGTGCATACTGAACATCTTGTTTAGACTTTCTTCATGCGACTCTGAATGTTTCTGAGTAAATTTGAGGTATTTTGTGGATAGGAAGACAGAGGATCCAACTACCTTAAAGTTCAAGGACTTCCTTGCTGAGGAAGATAGAGGTGTCGACTAAATTATAGTTGAGGGATTGCAGGGATAACAAGAGAGACTCTGAACTTCATATTAAGGGATTACCCTGGTGTTGGTAAAATAGAATTTCTTGAAAGTATAAATCAAGGGACCTTTATTCAAGGTTGTTTCATACCCTTCTCTTTGGGTTAAAATATTTACTACTTGTTACTTGTTTTGTTTCAAGTTTTCTACAACATTATGATTGTTGAGGAAAGTATAACTGTCTTATACTTTCTTATACTTGTACTCTAATTAGTAAGATTCTATTCTCTATAAGGTAGAATCTTTGTCCTTGTAAACTTTTTTTAAGTTTCATTTCTAGAATCACTTTTCCGGAATCAATCACGTCTATAGAACTTAGAGGTCTTCTGAATTTACCTTGTTTAACTTTGTTAAACATTACCAACTTTAATGGTTCCAGAATAATTTTTTTAAAGTACACAATTCACCCCCCTCTTTTATATTGAGTATCTACATCATTATTACAATACTACAATAAGTATCATTTTGATCCTATAATTGGTATCAGAGGAGGTCTCTGAAATACTTATATTCACATATAAGTTCTCTTGCTCAAGTTTTCATTGTTATATATTTTCCTTGCTGAGGAATATTTTCCTTGTTTACAAACTTTTATTACTAACAAGTTTGTGTGGAAATATTTTTTTTCTTAAGATGGTAGGAATCAATGTCGGTTCTATTGACTACCTAAATCCTACTAGACCACCTATTTTGATGGAAATGATTACGAATGTTGGAGAGATCACATGAAGAAATTTATTATCAATACTGGAGTAGAAAATTTTTTTATTCTTACTGGAGGATATAAAATCCCTCACAAGGAAGGTAGTACTTTCACCAACCAAGAAAATCATGAATATCAACTGAATTATAAGGTACGCAATACTTTTCTTTGTTCTATGACTATAAATATATATAGCTAAATTTAATCTTGTGAAACAGTAAATTGTATTTGGAAGAAGCTTAAAGTTACTCATTTCGGAACTTCAAAAGTTATTGAAACTAGAAGAGCCATGCTCAGAGCTGAATATCATGGTTTCTGATTTCCTTATAGAGAACTCATATGTAAGGTGCAATAAAGATTCATGACTATTGTTAATAGTTTACAATCTACGGGTGAGAAAGGATTATATGAAGAAGATCTTGTGGACAATATCATAGACATCATGCCCAATGAGTGGGAATCCAAGAGGACAGCTATAGATGAGAATATAAAGGTTACTCATATTTCTCTTGATGAACTTTTTGGAACTATTATTCAACATGAGACTAGAATGAAGAGAGATGCTGATAATATTAAGAAGAATAATGGAAATGAAAGTGTTTCTTTTACAACAACTTCAAATCATATGAAAGTCAAGACTCCAGAGAGAGTTACAAGATATAAAGCTAAGAAGGTTGTTATTCAATCCGAATCTAGTGGAAGTGAATATTAAGAAAATGAATTATCCAATCTTGCTCGAATAATGAACAAGATTGTCGGACAGAATAACTTTCAATCTAGATACAAGAAAAAGAAAGGAAAGATAAGAAAGACTCAGAAGTTACCTGTTATGAATGTAAGAGAGATGGATATATAAGACCAGATTTTCCTATGCTTAAGATAAAGGAAAGAAAGGAAAATAATTCTGAGAGAAATAGAAAGAAGTACTATAAAGCTAAAGCTAAGAAAGTTTTGAAAGCTAATGACACTTGGAGTGCAAGTAGTGGTGACTCTTCAGATGAATCATTAAATTAAAAATATTCTAGATAGAATAATCTTGGTTTAATATCCAAACTACCTATTGAAAATCATTGCTTAATGGATAAGGTACACAATGTTGAATCCATCCCCAATGTATCTTTAAATAGTAATAGTAAATACTATGAATCCTTAGATGAATAATCTTCTTATGATGAATATAATAATTTACCTACCTATGAAGAAGTATCTAGGTTTTCTAAGATTCTA
The DNA here is from genome assembly GCA_963277665.1 of Viscum album. Lineage (NCBI taxonomy): Eukaryota > Viridiplantae > Streptophyta > Magnoliopsida > Santalales > Viscaceae > Viscum > Viscum album. The sequence goes on along the minus strand of OY728130.1, from coordinate 617,308,782 downwards.
GAGAATGACAATTCAAAACTCAAGAAAAATATTGATAAAGAAAATTCTAGAAATACTATTCTTACTAAGGAAATATCATATCTTTCTAAAGATCTTGATAAGAAAATTTTTTATTTTTAAAGTATTTTAAAAAACCTTGAGGAAGTAAATTCTGAGAAGGATAAACTTTCTAAGGATCTAGAAAAATTAATTTCTAAGAAAAATGTATTCGAGCCTAACTCTTGTTCAAAAACTAATGTTTTGGAAGACAAGAACTTAGTTATTAGACTGAAGTCAGAAATATTTTACTTAAGTAAGTATTTGTCAAACTTTACCTTAGGTAAGGAAAATTTTGATAAGATGTATTCACAAATCTGACCTCTAAGGAATAATTTTGGTATTGGTTATACTAGTTCAAAACCGATTTTTAGTAATAATTATTTTGTTCCTCAAAGTGATCTATTCTACACCAAATGTTATTATGGTGGGAATTGTGAAAAAAATTGTTCCCTAAACAAAACTCAGTCTTTAGGATTTCATAAGGTTTATTTTTCAAAGAAAATTTGGATTCCTAAGATTTTTCTTTTTGAAGATTCTAGATCCATGAAAGTTAGGATTCTGAAAGTCTAACACTCTTATTTTCAGGAAAATAAAGATAGTACCAACAGAAATACATGGTACATGGATAGTGGATGTTCCCAACATATTACTAGTAACAAAAACTTCTTTGAAAATATTATCAAGATGAAAGGAGGAAAAGTAACTTTCGGAGATAATGCTAAGGGAGAAATTATTGGTATAGGTAACATCGTTCTTCTTGGAAAAAAAATGATTTCAAATGTTTTATTTTTTAAGGGTCTTAAGCACAACCTCATTAACATAATTCAATTATGTGATGAAGGTTACCTTGTGAATTTTAGGAATGACAAGTTCTTAGTACACAATTCCAAGAAAGAATTTATTCTTTCTACCCTTAGGCAAGAGAATGTATACACACTAAACTTAGAAGACCTTAGGATCCAAGACTTACCTTGACTTAGTGCAATGGAAGATCATTCTGGGTTATGGCATATAAGGTTAGGTCATTATAACCTTAAGAACCTATGAAAACTCTCTAATAAAAGACTAGTTAAGGATCTAGCGGAGCTTATATTTGATTCTTCAAAAGTTTATGATCCTTTTCAATATGGAAAGCAACATAAATCAAGTTTTAATTTAGTCAGTGAAGTCTCAACCACTGATGTATTATAGTTAATTCACATTGATCTTTTTGGTCCAACACAAACTGGAAACATTAGAGGCAAATATTATGTATTTTTCTTAGTTGATGATTATACTATATGTACGTGGGTCTATTTTCTTACAAATAATTTTGAATCTTTTTCTTATTTTGAAAGTTTTAGAGCCCAATTTAAAAATTAGAAAAACCTTCCATTGATAACTATTTATAGTGATCATGGAAGAGAATTTCAAAATTATGATTTTGAAACTTTTTGTAGTAAAAAAAGGAATTACTCATAAATTCTCAGCACCCAAAACACCTCAACAGAATGGTGTTGTGGAAAGAAGAAATAGAATTATTCAAGAGATAATAAGAACCATGTTGAGTGAGAATTCGGTAGCCAAACATTTTTGGGATGAAGCTGTAAGTACAACTTGTTATACTATAAATCGAGTTTTGATTATACCTTTTCTTAATAAAACTCTTTATGAGTTATGGAATGGTAGAAAACAAAGACTTTCCTACTTAAAGGTTTTTGGTTGCAAGGTATTCATTCTGAATACTAAAGATAATCTACACAAATTTGCACCAAAATATGATGAAGGAATTTTCTTAGGATACTCCACAACTTCTAAGGATTATAGAGTTTTCAATAAAAATACTTGTATTATTGAAGAAATAGTACATGTCAAATTTGATGAAATTGATCCCTTTGTTTTTAAACAACCTCAACCTACATCATTAGATGTGTTTTCAAAAACTGATTATCAACCTTTTTTAGAAGATCCTTATGATAAGAAAAATGTCCGAGAAGATATTTCGAAAACATTTACCCCAGAATATTTCCTACCCTATGTTGATGAACAGGTTTTACAAAACCCAAATCAGTTGTTTCTAAAGAGTCATCCCAGTGATAGTATCATTGGTGATGTGTATCAACCTGTAAGGACAATAAGTTCCTTGAGGAATGAAGTATAAAATCTAGCATTCCTTTCCCAATCAGAACAAAAAATCACTAATGAAGCTTTAGGTGATGATGATTGGATAAAATCCATGCAAGACGAACTAAATGAATTCGAAAGGAATAAAGTCTGGACCTTGGTTGAAATACCTAAGGAAACTTCTGTTATTGTAGTAAAATGGGTTTTCATAAATTAGTGTGATGAAAATGGAATCATTGTAAGAAATAAAGCTAGATTGTTTGCTAAAGGATATAATCAACAAAAGGAATAGACTATGAAGAAACCTATTCTCTAGTAGACATACTTGAATCTATTCGTATTCTACTTGCCTTTGCAGCATTATTCAATTTCAAACTTTTTCAAATGGATGTTAAATGTGCTTTCCTTAATGGTTATGTTCAAGAGGAAGTTTTTTTTAACAAATTCTTGGTTTTGAAGATACAAAACATCCTGAACATGTTTACAAACTTACTAAATATTTTTATGGACTTAAGCAATCCCCTCGAGTTTGGTATGAAGGACTTACTGGATTTTTGATTCAAAATAATTATGTTAAGAGAAATGTTGATCCAACCCTTTCTACTAATAAAGATAAGAAATTTATTTTTCTTGTTCAAATTTATGTTAATGACATTATATTTTGTTCAACTCAGTAATCTTTAACGGATTCCTTTACGGATCTAATGAAATCTGAGTTTGAAATGAGTATGATGGGTGAGTTAACAGTTTTCCTTAGTTTTCAAATTTCTCAAAAACCAGAAGGAATATATATATCCCAACATAATTATATTAAATATATTCTTAAAAATTATGGATATTACAACACTAAGATTATTAGTACTTCCATTGGTACCTCAAATTCACTTGATCTAAATGAAGCTGGGAAACCAGTAGATCTAACATCTTTTAGAGGTATGATAGGAAGTCTACTTTAATTAACATATAGTCGTCCAGAATTAATGTTTTCGGCATGATTATGTACAATATATCAATCCAGTATTAAGGAATCTCATTTAAAGGCGGTGAAAAAAAATCGTTACTTAAAGGGAACTATAGATTTAGGACTCTTTTATACTTCTGGAAATGATTTTGTTTTAAAAAAAAATTCGGATGCTGAATTTGGTGGATGAATAATGGATAGTAAAATTACATCTGGAACTTTTCATTTCTTAGGAGATTCATTAGTTTCTTGGTCATGAAAAAAACAACACTCAGTAGCACTTTCCACTGCTGAAGATGAATATGTAGCAGCTGAAAGTTGTTGTGCTCAAGTTTTGTGGATGCAAAACACACTCAAAGACTATAGTATGAGTTTTACCAAAACACAAATTTTGTGTGATAATTCTAGTTCCATTTTTCTGAGTAAAAACCATGCACATCAATCTCATGAAAAACACATAGAGATTAGGCATCACTTTCTAAGGGATCACACACAAAAAGGAGATATCATTCTTCAATTTATTGGAACCCAAGATCAACTTGCTGATATTTTCACAAAATATTTTCCATCTGATAGATTTGAATATATTAAACAGAAGTTATAAATGATAACTATAAGGTAATATTTCTTTCTAACATTCTATTGAAACCAATCTCCTTATAGTAACTAACTCTTTTTCATAGGTGGAGTACATTTGTTTTTTATATTCTGAAATTTTTCGTAGTCTAAAAATTTTTCATAGTCTAAAAATTTTTTGTAGTCTAAAATTATTTTCATAGTCTAAAAATTTTCATAATGAAGATTTTATAACTTTTCGTAATGAAGACTTTCTTAATTTTTGTAATGAAGATTTTCTAAATTTTTATAATGAAGATTTTCTAAATTTTTCATAATGAAGATTTTCTAAAATTTTCGTAGTCAGATTTTCAAAATTTTCATAATCAAATTTTTTGGAATCTAAAGTGCTTTAAGAAGAATTTTCCTCAATATGAATAATATTCCTAGAAATACAAAAGATATGTTTCATTTCTTGATTTTTCGTAATCATCTTTTACTTATGGGTATTTTCATTTTGTTTTTTAAATTTTTCAGATTCTTTTTTCCTTAAATATGAATTTTTTTCTTTAAAACCTCAAAAGATTGGATTCTATCAAATACTCCTTGCAGCTATCATCTCAACTGTTAGATCTGATCAAAAGTTTATTCAACTATTTTATTGAGTTTGGAAGATGAAATGTCATCTCAAACACCTATATAAAGGACCCTCGATGGTTGTCCCACATCAAATCTCAAGCTTGTGCGTGCTGAAGCTCTTCCCTCCTACATAAGCTTGTTCCGAACATCTTAGATCTTCCTCAACTCCGAATGTCTGTCAAAGTATCTTCCCAAATAGACATGTCAACTGTCAAACCGATTTCTGAATGGAAGATTTACATAGAAAGGTTGGTACATACAAATTTCTTTACTAAGTATGATTCTATCATCTCAAAGAACATCAAGCTAAATGGATGGGAGAGTGTCTAATTATCCAAACCAAAGGCACAAGATCCAGCATATCCAAACTTGTTGGTTTGGTTCTATGAGTCAGCAATATTTTTTAAGGAAGAAGGAAAAGACAAGTTCTCTTTCAAGAGATATGGGAAGACTTACACTCTTTATTACACCAAGGTAGCTGGTTTGATTGGAATTCCGTATGATGGTGAGGTAGAGTTCTGATCACATAAGCTGCCTAATGTTAAAGAAAGTTTTGATAAGGTGAAGGATATGGATTTCCTTGGTCTTTCTAATGTAAAGACTCCAAATATTTTTCACCTATCTACAAATTTTTGGATTCTTGAATTATGGGTTCAAGGATTCATCATTCCGAGAAAAGGGGACAAGGATGCTTTGAAGAAGAGAGACATGTATATCCTGGATTTCTTAGTGAATCTAAGGAAGATAAACCTGGTTAAGAATATTCTGATTACAATTGAAAACATAAAGAATGGAAATCTGAAGGCTCAGATTATCATGTATCCAACCATTCTCTCAAAGCTAACTGTTCGGTATTTAGAGTCCTTCAAAATACCTTGTAGTTCTATGCCAATAAATTGAAAAGTTATACTGGTAAGTGATGATACTCTGAAGAGGATGAAAATTGGTTTTTCTAAGAATTTGGAGAATTCTTTGACTTTCCTGAAGAATAAGCTGAAGCTATTTCGAAGAAACAGAAGGTGGTTGAACCTTCTAAAAAGGGTGGAAGGAAGAACAAGCTGAAGTAAGTAGAAGAGAAAGAAAAATCCCCAAAGGATAAGGAAACTCAATCCACACCACCAAAGCCTAAAAAGCAAAAAAGAATATATGGATGAGGTGGTAGAAAAATAGAGAGAAGACAAGGATAAAAAAGAAAGAAGGAGAGCCTAGATTTGGTTTGGATCCTACTTAAGAAAAATCTTTAAAAGAAAAGACTGCTGATGAGCTTGAAAAGTAAGAAAAAGAAAAAAAACAAAAGAAGAATATGATTGAAGCTGAGATTGTGCAATCTCTTCTGAAGGCTACTGAGAAAGCCTCTGAAAATATTCCAGTACCACAATCCTTCTTAGTAGAAGATTTACCAGAGACACTGGGAAAGAAATATGTGACTCTGGAAAAAGTCCAAGAAGAAGTAGTGGAGGAGGAAGTAGAGGAAGAAGAAGGCAGTGTTGATACTAAATATCTCATTAAGTTGAAGATTTCCATGATAAGGAATGTCCATCTGAGAAGCTTTCAATCCAAACTTCTGAAGCTGAGTCTTCAAAACTTGATACCCCTAAGAAATATGAGAAAGGTGAAGATGATAAGGATGAAGAAGAAGTGAATAAGATATCTGAAGAAGAAAGGTTTAATCATGATTTTATTCATCCATAGGATGATGAGGCAGGAGCTCAGAAGGAAGTAGTAGATGAAGACAAAATTGTTTATCTATCAGATAGTGAACATATATCTCCTAACCAAGAAGAATCAATTCTTGAACCTGATAAGGGAAAACAAGTGGTTGTTGATATTTTTGGTAGAGTAGTAGTGAAGAAGAAAGAAGTGGGTACTTCATCAAAGATGAAACTTGTTGAGCTAGAAAAAGACACCTCACCAAGCAAAATCTCTGACTCAGAATCATCATCCCTTGGACCTGATTTCATAGTCCAGTCTTTGAAGAATCTTTTTGAGACTATTCCTAGATTTCTAAGCATTTATTCAAGATTCCAGATGCTTCAACACACCCTAAATTAAAAGTTAGATTCAGTATCCATGGTGATGGATAAGTGTGTCAAGCTTGAGGCTGATTTCAAAACCTTTTTCATAAACTACGAAGCCCAAAAAAGATCATTCAGGAAGATGACTAGCTGGTCAAAGAAAACCATAGAAGAGATGAAGATTCTTGATGAATTTCAAGAAATTGTCAAGGATGTTTTTGAAACTGAAGATAGTAAATTCTCAGATCTCACTAAGTCTTTTATGGAAAATCTAACCCTAAAATATAATACCTGGATGCAAGAATTAAAATATCTAAATGGGAATTTGTACTCTATTTCTCAGAGTTGGAAGAGAAAAAGGGATCTCAGGATAGAGATAGAATAGAAGCTAGTCAAGCAAGAAGAAGTCTTGAAGGGTCAGGAAGAATCTCTCAAGGATCGGGAAGAAAAAAATCAAAGCCTTAGAGAAGAAATTAGAGGATCAGGATCAACTTCTTAAGTGAGAATAGGAAGATCACAATGAGCTCAAAAAGTTGAAAACAGTAGTGAAGAAGATGATGCCCAGGGAAAATGAAGGATAAACTTGTTCAATTCTAATCTTTTTTTGTATTCCTTATAAAACAAATTCAATCATAATGCAATTTTTGGTTGCCTGTATTTTGGATGTTTAGTACTAATATTTTATGTACCATAATTTCTTTTCCATTGCCTTTAATCCTTTTTGAAAATCTCAAAGGGGAAGAAAGTAATGTCAAAAAGAATACTTAGTAAAAAGAAATTTCCCTAAGTTAGGGGGAGTTCATCTATGGGGGAGTTTTCATTATAAAGATTTCCATATTCAAGATAATGAAAAATCTCATTCAAAAAATTAGAATACGATCCTTAGTGGTTCCAAAGCCTAAGAAGGATTTATTAGTATTCATCATTGCCCATGTGTTAAGGGAGATAAGTTTTATTTTCAAAGTCTAGAAAAATATTTTATAAGTCCTTATATCTTTTTCGAAAGGATGTTTGTTCTTTCTAAAAAGGGGGAGATTGTTGAGTCATTGAGGTTTCCTTATGACTTTTCCATTCCTTCATGTTTTGAAAATCATAAACACTCTTTCTTAAGGAAAATTTATTTTTCCTATGTTTCATCTTCATAAGTAAAATTTCCCTTCCCCAAGGAAATTTATACTTACCATGTTTTTATTGTTCATATTCAAATTGTAATATTCAGTTTCAAACATAAAACCTCATAATCATATATATACTTAGATATAAAGCATTCTGTTTTTAGGATCTGAATTCAGGTTCTGAATTCTATGAATTCAAACTCCGAACTTTATGAGTTTAGGTTCCTGATTCTTTGAATTCAGACTCAGAACTTTCCAACTTCAGGTTCTGAATTCTCTGAATTCAGACTTTGAACGTTCTGAGTTCAGGTTCTGAATTCTCTGAATTCAGACTCCGAACTTTCTGAGTTCAGGTTCAGAATTATCTGAATTCAGACTCCGAACTTTCTGAGTTCAGGTTCTGAATTCTACTGAATTTAGACTCCAAATATCCTTGAAATTCAGACTCTGAATTCTGATGAATTCAAACTCTAAATTCTACTGAATTCATACTTCGAACTCTACTAAATTCAGACTCCAAAATCTACTTAATTCAAACTCCTAATTTCCTTGAAATTTAGACTCTAAATTCTATAGAATTTAGTTTCCGAATTATTTGGAAGACAGAATCAAAATACCCATATATTATAGACACCGAATAGTTTCTTATTAGACTCCAAACTTTCATTTTTACTTAGACTCTGAAAAATGAATTTGTTCACGCAACCATATTTTTATTATCCTTGATATAGTTATGAAATGATGTCGTACATTCTGTTTCTAACCAACCATTTTTTGAGTGACACATGTACAGGTCCCTTCGAAATTCAAGGAAAGATATGACCATTGGAGGAGGGAGCCGACCGTTGAGAATGTGCCTATAAATAGGAGATCATTTGAAAGAGCTCACAACTTTGACATTAGTTGATCAATCTAGAGATTACATGCTGTTAAAGTGATTTCTAGAGAGAGATACTCTCATGATTTGTGTGTACTGAACATCTTGTTCAGACTTGCTTTGTTCGAATCTGAATGTTGCTGAGTATATTCGAGGGATTTCGGGGATAGGAATACAAAGGTTTCGACTACATTAAAGTTTGAGGACTTCCTTGCTAAGGAAGACAGAGGTAATGACTACCTTGAAGTTTATGGCTTGCGGGGCTAGCAAGACAGACTACGATCTTCGTATCGAGGTCCTACCCTGGTGTGGGTAAGATATACTTTCTTGAAAGTATAAAACAAGGGACCATTATCCAAGGTTGTGGGATACCCTTCTCTTTGGGTTAAAATATTTAATACTTTTTACTTGTTTTGTTTCAGGTTTTCCTCTACATTTTGATTGTTATGGAAAGTATAACTATCTTATAATTTCTTATAGTTATACTCTGATTAGTAAGATTCTAGGCACTTTAAGGTAGAATTTTTGTCCTTATAAACTTTTGTTAAGTTTCATTTCTGGAATCACTTTTCTGAAATCAAGAAAGTTTATAGAACATAAAGGTCTTGCGAATTTACCTTGTTTAACTTTGTTAAACATTACCAACTTTAAAGGTTCCAAAGGAATTTTTTTAAAGTATACAATTCACCCCCCCCCCCTCTTGTATATTAAGGATCTACATAATTATTATGATTCTACAATCAGTATCATTTTGATCCTACACCCCCTCTGTGTTTCATATCTGATATGGTCCCCTCAATTAATATCAGATGTCCAATTTAAACTCTATTGTATTCTCATACTGAAATTGTTCTCATTAAATATTTGGAGTTTTTTCGCTAATTTACAATTAATTTTAGTTTTAGTGAAGATTTATCTATTTCAAATAAAAATTCTATTTCTACTAAGAATATGATGAACATGAGAAAGAAAGAGAATAAAATATTGAAGAAGTTTTTCCTCTTGTCTAAAGTGGGATATTTTTTAGTCCCTTAAATCCATAAAAATGATAAAGGTATATTATGTATTGATAGATATGAAAACATATTTTTTTCAATAACCAAGGATTTATATATAATTCCAACCTCACAAGGATCAAGTGATTCAATTAATCATGAGGTATGTGTTAGTTATTTTTCAATTTGACCTAAATAATAATTAAGAATAAGTGGGAGTGATCACCTTTCAAGTAAAATATTAGTAAATTATTTTAAATATATGGTGAATTATTTTCCCCAAGAAATTATTTCTCAAATTTTTTTTATTATTGAAAGACAACAGAAATAGATCACTCGTCTTGAAGATAAAGTAGATAACTTGTAGAAATCATTAAGGAAAATATCTCTTACTTATATTAATATCTCAAAACAAGTTAATGTCAAACAATATGAGTATGAGGGTCTCAAAGAGAAATTATACAAGTTTTAACATGATTGGTTCATCAAAATCCCAATGCAGGGTGATTCTAAAGAATAGTTTGAGAAGAACATCCATGCATTGGAAAAAAAATAAAAAATATCATTGATGTCAAAATTCACAATTAGATATTAAATCCTTAAAGATAAAGGATCTTGACACATTCCTTCAATAAAATATTAGAATTCATTATTAAGAAGTTGGAATAATAAGTATTGTGAAGAGAATGTTGCATTCATTTAATATCATAATAATGCACTCAAAATGAAGTGTCTTGTATGGAATTTTAAACAAACCAACCTTAAAATCACACAAATTGAATCTTCACAATTTAAGGAAGAAGGATATATTTTCATGGAAAACTATAATAAGTATTATAATATTAAAAAACAATTTTATATAATAAGAATATCATGAAATAATTTAATGATATTCCCAAATAAGTTTTGAAGAAATAGGTATCATTCATATCTTAATGTGATGATTTTTCTAAATATGTTTCTATAAAAAGTGCATGTTTAAATAAAAAAATATATAAAAATAAGGATGAGGATAAATTTATAAGATCTTATCACCATTTTTAGGGTGTATATAAGATTTATTTTTAGTGATTTTTCCTAAATAAAAGCATAATAAGTGGAGAAGAGAGCTTAGAAGCAAAAAACTGACAAATCTGTATCGCATGTTGTGAAAAATAAAAGTTCAAGATTTGTGGGTCTTTTGGTGTTGTAATACATTGGGGAACTGTGCAATGGATTAATGGTATAATAATTTAAATTTTTAATCCTAATGGAAACTCATCTCTAAGGGTATCGATAAATAAAATAAGTAACATCAACAAATTCATAAGAACTTCTCTACCTTAAACAGTTTTGAGAAGCTATAATATTTTTGTGATATATGCAATGGTAGTGATCATAGAAGCGATATGTGTTCATCATATCATGTATCAAATATAAGTAACCATAGAATAAAACATACTAATAATAAATAAATTTCATCCTTGGAGAATAAATTTAAGGGAGCTAAAATTTTGATTCTCTAAAAAATATTATGAAAAGGGTTGATGGTCTATCCTTAGGGAGAAATATAAAGAAGGTTTCAATCTAAATTACACCCAAAAGTTTAAAAAGAAGGGAGAGTTGGACATGGAAAAAAATATAATTGAGATATATTTTAAAACAATTACATGAATATCAAAAGGAGTTTTATACCCAAAAGCACTAATTTGGAAAAGAGTACTCAAAAGTTTCCAAGTGGATAACCCAAACACAGTGTGAATTTTCCCAATTATATATGAGTTGTTTAGTTAGAAATTCTAGATAAGAAAAGAAATATGGGTTAATCACAAGAAAAAAAATAGTGTTAAAGGAAAATAGAATAATCCACATGAAGTTCTCAAATTTTATGATATCTTTTCAATAAATCAAAACTCTTGTTTTAGATAAGTTTTGTGTGGGAGGTGCAGTATGGCTGGACACAATGATAAAGAATGTTTAACAATTCTTATAGTCTAAGAAAAATATTTTGAGATTATGAAGACTATACTTGTAAATTAATTTGGATGAAATACTAAATAATAAATTATATTTCTACATAAATAAGATGTGAATAGTACCATGATATCCCCAACCAAATTAGATCTAAGAAACAAATGTGGAAGCATGAAGAATTGAGAAACTTGGTTGAGAAAATATTCTCAACAATTTTTCACAATGAATAATAGGAATAGAATCCTTATTTTCATAAGATATTATTATTTTATTTATACTTACAATACATGTAATTAAAGTTAAATCCTAGTATTAAGGGAAGAAACTAAGAATGAGTGAGTTCTATCAAAAACTGGGAAGCGTTGTTAAATAATTCACCATTTTTTAATGATTTCTCAATTGTTATTCAAAATAAAATATTATAGACAATCATATTTAATGAAGTTGAAATATAAAGAAGGGTATATTAACCCATGATAGTAAGAAGATGAATATCCCATCTTGGATTAATCTCACAAGTAGATATTTCAAAGAACATACATTAAAGTGATCATATTTGGAGAAGATATAGAAGTTGTTAAATCTAGACATCCACATGAAGAATTCCATTTTAGTGTATTCTCATCATTGAAGTCCTAAAGTGAATCTATTGAATAATCTCATCATTATGAATATCATGAGGAGTGTATACTTTATGGGGATATAAAGGAATAATTTTTAAGAAGTTTCTGGAATTATATTTCTCACACAAATCTAGAATTCTGGAAATTTCATGAAGAAGGTTTCAATCAAAAAGGTGTGTTATCTTAATATCTGATTCTTGGTATCTAAAAATTATAATAGAATATTAATATGGAGAAATAAAATTATTCAATTAAATTTATGAAATATTTTTAAGAAGTTTTAGATCTATTTCAATCCTATTATATTTTACTTGAATGTTTGTAACCTATGTGTTGAAGTGAACACTAAAAATTGAGGTTGTTATATTTCTTGAGAAATGTGTATCACAATTGGTATCTCAAGTGGTATCATCAATTTTTTTATCCTAAATTTTCTGAAAAGTCTCTAAGAAAATTTTATAACATCACATTTCAGTTTTTATCATATTATATTGATTATGGATAGCTTTGTTGTCTAAATCATACCCTCTTGTTTTCTACATTGAGTATGGATCATATAGACTTAGAGTGGAATAGTTGGTGGCACATTTCTAAGAATAGAATTATAAAATCCTTTCCCATAGTACTTTTTATTTCTTTTAAATAAGGGGGAGAGGAAAAAAGAACACATATTGATGAATCAATATTTATGAGAATTTCAAAAAAATAAAAAGGGGATTGTTGATCTCACTTTGTATATTGTATTTTTTTTCCAATAAGTAATCAATGATGTATAGATTTAATTAATTTAAATATGTTGAAGAAATGAAATAAAGCATACATGAGTTAAGTATCATGGATGATGAATGATCTTTAGTTATGATAAAGTATTGATTAATAATGTGGAATCTAAGATTGTTATAGAAGCTATTTAAAGATATTACCTTTGAAAATTTTTAAAATCTTTTATTTATGATAAAGAAAGTGATTAATGTATTGGAGTTTAGACCACTTAATTAATGAAAAATAGAGTTAAAAATAATATAATATGATATGGATGACTGGATATGTTTTTTTATATATATTTTACAAAGGATCAAGTTCAAGGAGTTAGAAAACAATTATTCCAACTTAAGGCAGCCAAGCCACCCGAGAAGCAAGGAATCATCATTTACACCTAGACAAGCTCAAAGGTGAAAACTATAATTAAGTGGATTATAGAGAGTGAATGATATTAGTGAAGACCCTATGTGGTTTACACAGGATCATGGGTTCATATATTAGCATAGTTAGTGCTTAGCCTCTCTATGTAGTTCAGCATAAGAGGCCATAGGTGGAGAACCAGTACCCCAATGAACTTATTCTAACTAGTTCCTAGAGTGAGATTATATATTAAGGTGTGGAATAATAAGTTATTGTCTAGTATGGGATTTTTTTATTATGTGTACTATTCATATGTTTAGGAAATTCAAACATGGGTGAAGCAACACCATTTTTATTGTGTTAAACTTCAATATTCAACAGATTTTATGCCACATATGTTATTTCATTCCAAAACTATCAATGATCAAAATACTCCATATCACATGTAAGAGTTTTGTGCTATGAAATATGATTACATAGGGGAAGTTTTATGTTTTTTTCATGGATAGATATACCATATCAAAAATAATACTCATGAAAATTTTAACATCTATGGACTTATCAATACGTATATGTCATAGTAGATAATGTTCCGCAAATATAAAATTAATAAAATAAATGAAAATATTTATAGAAAAAAAGAAATCGAAACACTATAATGAAGGCTTGATCATAGTTCTATGTCATTATAAATATCAATTTCCTAATTTTTTAAGAGATATATTGCACCAAAAAGGTGAAAATAATGCTTGTGAAAGAATCATTCATGTCGTAGTGAAGAATTTTTCACCATGACCTAAAATGAAATTTAAAATATGTATGATTTTTATGTATATAAGGATGTATGCTAATGATCATGGATAGAGGTTCTTAATAAGATATTTAGATTCAAAGTGAATTTTTCATCGATGATATTGTAATCATGATATGGCTGATTCTGGCACTATACAGGATGGTGAAGGGATTATTTTTCACTAAGGGGTGTGATCTACGGTATCCTATCAGAAAGGACACATTGGGGTTCAACACACCATTTCCCAAGTCCCCTTGGTTTTGTGGTTTTTGATTGGTGGATCATGGTGCTTAATCTTGAGGAAATTCATTTTTTCTAGCTTGTATGGTTATCACTAAACCTTAAAGTGATTTTATTTGAAAATAAAAAAAATAGTTTGGTTGGAAGAAGTAGAATAATTCCATGAGTGTTACTGTAACTTACAACATGAATTCATACATATCAATGTATATAGATTTCATGGATAGAAAGAAGTTATAAATTTCAAATGAGGATAATCATGCACTATCTATATCCAATTTACTAGTAGTTAAATAAAGTAGTTATAGTGAATTTGAAATGATGAGAAACAAGGAAGTTCAAATTCAAAAATACACACAGGAAGGAATAAAGCAAGATGGGTCCAACACTATATATGATGTATAAAATAAATATATATATATATATATATAATTGTAGCTTGTTACATTTGAAAAAATATAGAGTTAAACACTAAAACATCTGATAAATGTTTTATTTCAAGAGAGAGACCTAATATTTTATAGAACTAAAGAATTTATTTAGTATCAAAAAAGAGAGAGCCAGTGCATAAATTTTGTTCACTGAATTAGAAGAAGATAAAAATATAATAAGAGGTGATGTGAAAACATGATTGTGAGGTGAAAAAGAATAATATAAGTCTTGAAACTAATGTAATAAAGGAAATTACATTTACTTACTGATGTGAAATTGAAGGAGTTATTTTCTAATGATCATGAAATAGAAGAAGCCTTTTCATGTTGTAGTGAAAGTGAAAGAAGAGTAAGAAGAGGGAGATAAAATTAGAACATCTAAAAATTGAAGAGATGAAAAGCGGTGATACTCTCTTGTTGTTACCCAAAAAATTATAACATTATTAGGTGTAGTATGAACCTATATACAGGATGTACTGAAGTATAGTCAGGATACATGAAAACACAAGTTTCAAGGTTACACCCTTTCTTTTTATACTCACATGAAGATTATAGGGGATAATGTGATCATGGAGGAATCAAATTCGCACCAAGTACTATCCATATCATATTGAGTAGTGAACCTTATAAATTTCTATGTTCTTTATGTGTGAGTGTTTATTAGTTCTATAAGAAAGAAGGAAGGAAAGATAGAACAAGAGTGATATGTTCACCTTAAAAAGTGATAGAGGTAATTTGGAAAAGGGATAAAAGTTTTATATTTAAAATCAAAAACATTGATCCCACCACTCTTATTTTGGTTCATATCTCATATGATCCCCTCAATTTCCTTAGGGTAGGTATCATCTACTTCCCTTTATATCTCCTTATGGGTTCTTTATATATTACCTTATGATAGTCTTCAACCTCCCGAATGGTATGGATTTGTTTATACCAATTCCACATATTTCCAATGGTCCTCCAAAAACTATATGAATGAGATATTTCTTCTACTTTGTATGTAAATTCATCAATAGTAATTAGATTTATTTCCCTAATGAATTGGTCTTTAACTGTCAAAATATGATCAGAAAAACTTTATGTAAGTCGACCTTATTCTTTAACTCAATCTCACTATGATATTCAGTTAAAGTTTCCCCTTAATATTTAAGAGTCTCAAAATAATGATCATTAATAGTATAAATAGTGTTTTAACTTCTAATTTATCTTATATGATATGATGATGTCATAGGCTTTCTTCTTCTTTTATCCTCTATCAACTTCTATAACATTAGAGTATCATAGGATTCCTATTCATTTTTCCTTGATGCACAAGTTCTCCTTCCTAGAACTCATTTTATTATCTCTCATTTGATATATAGAAAACCTTTAATTATATTAGTGTTGGTTCTCTCCCATATCGATACAATTGATGTCCATAGTATCCATAGTATCGAGTTCAAAATTTTCCCTTTTTTACATTCTTCTTATTATATTTTATATTTAAATTATCATGTGAATAATATTTATATATTAAAATATAAAAATATTACTTTATTTATAGAAATGTGAACTTATCATGATTATCCACCTTGAAACTAGTCAGTATTTTCCCAAATAACACCCCATATTTAACTGTAATAATGAATTTCAAATATCACATTTTAAATTCCTATAAATATATGATGATATTCTAATTCAATATGCATTAAAACTTCTACTTTAATCGTGAAATAATCTCTATAGTGACCCTTACATTTTATACATAAATATTTCATAATTTTAGGTGAATATTCAATACATTTTACAATAATACATGCTTAAGGACCTTATAGTTTTAGTGTCCTTGGAAACTTTGACATAAAAAAATAGTACATAAATGATCTATATTACTTATGATTAATTTTCTCACAACTATAAACTTCTTTATACAAATCATACTTAAAAATTTTCTTTATAACCTGTGGAATGGAAACATAAGAAAGGTTGGGCTTAGAATCTCAGTAGGGTAAACATAAGAGATATTAATCAATGATCATGAGTGAAAATAATATAATCATAAGGATATTATAAAATTATCAATACCTATAATAATTATACCCAATCAGTCAAAGATCTGTAATCATAAAATATAGCATAATTGTTTTTCAAAGAAATGACATAAGATATAAGAGTATGGAATAATCAATAATCAATCATGATCAATGAAAACATATCATAATCATAAGACATAAGTTTTTTGTATGTAAATAAGTATAAAAATAATTTCCTTCATCAATTCTCACTAGAAACACTATCATAATGTATTAGGTTCACTCATCATCCCATTATTTCCTTACTCAAGGTTCACACCCAATACCATCTTATTGGATAAATTCCCTTATTGAATTGGGTTTTCTCTCCATTATATTCCTTATTATATAATGAGATATACTTATTTAACCAATTAATGTGAGGGATATATAATTTTAGTCCCACCCATCACATAATAAAAACTATACATATGTGTGCTCTAAGATCATAAAACATTCATCAAATAATAACTCGTAAAAAGGGCATAAGTTTCATAAACATTTCATCATAAGAATAATAAACCATCAAGAGAAATAATAAATATAGTAACATAGGATAATATCCCCATTAAATCATAATAAATATAAAAATATTTTTTATAGATAAAAAATACCTTTAAAATATCACTAGAACATTTCTTGAGGAAAATACCATTTTTATTCAAAATCACTTGCTAAGAATCTCAAATTTTCAAAAAAAAATAAGGAAAATATTTTATATTAAAATAAGATATTAAAAATATAAATTAATATTCAAATAAAATAGTATTCATGATGGTGTATAAATATGTTCATGCATTTAATGTTAAAATAAAAATTTCTTTCACATTGTTAGTAAAAAGTCGAACCCCCTTGTTCAGAAAAAGGAAAGAATATTACTTTAAAAAAGACTATAAATTAAAACATGGATAAAAATAACTTTTATAAATCTATTTAGAATAGTAAAAACATTCTGGAGAATATCTTAATGAAAATATGGACATTGAAGAAAAGATTTTTGACCAAAGAGAAAAACATGGTTGGTTTTCCTTAAAAACATTCTTTTAGTCTTATGAGTATTTAAAGGAAACTGAAAGGAAGATATAAAATATTTATAAATAACTATAGTATAAGAAAATATATAATACTTTTAAGAGATATATCATATTATTTTATCAATCTAAAATTTAATCACAAACAACACCAGTAAAAATGAGATTGTAACATAAAACCCTAACATCAAGTTTGTCTTGATTCATAAGAGATATAAACTATAGTATAGTAAATTTAAATTTATAATAATTATATTATAGAAACATAATAATACCTATAATACCATACATGGTTTTTTTTATAACATCTTATCACTCATTCATTAACATAATTTCATTATCATCATCATTTTGGGTGTTAACTACGTCATTTTTCTTTTTATTTTTTGCAGTTATGATCCTTGCACTTTAATAATGGATAATTAATATTTATAATGTTAATAATGATTTAAATATAATTTATATTCATTATATACATATTTATAACCACTTATATAAATCAGTGATTAAAATTTTATTACATCACTATGTGGAGATGGTAGTCAGTACATACGCATGAGTGACATTTCCATTTTTTTATATATGGAATGAAATAAAGGTAAAAATTAATTAATATTTTTAGAATCATTATTATAAAATAAATATCATATATAAAAATTAAATCTACCATAATTAAAAACCATTAATGACGGTGGTTTAAAATGATTGGTATCACTATGTGGAGGCGGTAATCTATACTTACACACAAGCAATACTTTCATCTCTCATTGGATTGATAAGAGGTGGTAAATGGTTTTTTAATTATAATAATAAATTCTTTGTAAATTTATTATACTTGATTCATCATTTTTATATGGATATAATAAGTTAATATTAATTATATTAATAAATAAAATTGAAAGATCTTGGTTAAGATATATACCACTTCTTTGAGAGACCTCCTTTGGATTACTCCTAAAACCTTAAAGGATTGGTCTTAGGAGAAGAAAAAATATATAGGATTAAGGTAAGGATTATAGTAAGGTATTTTAGTGGTTATTTATTGATATATAATGCTAAAATGGTGTGAATATAAGAGGATAAGAGGTTCTCTTTTATAATTATAGAGAGGGACATATGTGGAATTTCTTAAACTATTTCAATGCTTTAAGGTCACATTCAAGGTAAATTGGATCCAAATGGATATGGATAATAAGGTAGGAAATTATAATTATTAAATATATTCAAAAAATATGAATTTTATAGGATTGGGTGTCAATACTACCCTTATCTCATGTTTTAACCCCCTATAAACCCATTTTAACCTTAACTATGGTAACAAAATTTTACTATTTTTATTATTCACTATAACAAAAAATTAATTAAATTATATTAAATTATATTAATTATAATTATTAAAAATATTTAATCTATTTTAAAATATTAAATTTTTATAAGTGTCAAATTTTAATTTTAATTAATCATGAAAACCTGTTTTTGAAAAATGAATTTTTAAATGTAAAACTTAATTTACTTCCATTCATTGCCTTATAAAAATCATAAAATTAATGTTGAAATATTAAATAAAACATTTAATCCAAAAATTTTATTAAAAACATTAATAAATATAGATTAATTTAATTTATTTTGATAAAAAAACCATTGTGTGCATTAAAACATTTTTCAGAAAAATGTGTTTTTAAGCCCAAAAATGAATATATACCATAATCAATATTAAAGATGATTTCTTTTTAATTAATTATATCATTTATTATTAAAGTATAATTAGGTAAATTTTAGATCAAATTAAAAACATAGTGAAATATTTACTTGAAAAAAATAAAAAATAATTATAAAAATCGATATTTTTCACTCTTCAATGAAAAATAATTCTTTTTGGAAAAATCTTAAAAATTCACCCTAAGATAACATTGAAATTTTTAATTTAAAAATGATATTAATTCCAAAAAATAAAATTTCTAAAAATTTATAAATAAATTATAAATTCGGCATGAATTTTTTTTTGATAAAAACGATTTTTGAAGAAAACATGTTTTTAAATCTTAAAATGAATTTACTGAAAATTGAGTACTTATTTATTATGAATTAATAGATAAATTTGAATTAATAAAATCCTTTATATATATTTTTCATAAACTATTTATTACTATTAATACCTTCTAATTTAATGGCTAGGTTATGATAGTTTACTTTATCATGGTTCATATAGACTCAGAGTTGCATATAAGGAAAGATATTGAATAATTCATGTTTTATCAAAGTAAATACATGTAAAATATTGAGATGTTCAATTATGCCTAAACTAAAATTAATTTCACACTAAAAATTTCATCCCTATATTATAAAAAATGTGGATATCTAACTTCATCGCATCCTCAGGTTCCCATGTAGCTTCCTCAAATTTTTGATTCCTCTAAAAAACTTTAACTAGATTAGAAGTCTTGTTTCGTAGAACTTCATCTCTATAATACTTACTTTATAATGGTTTTTCTTTATATGAAAGATCATTTTATAGTTATATAACCTCTTAGTTCATAATATGTGAAGGATCAAGTATATACTTCTTTAGGAGAGATACATGGAACACCTCATGCACTTGAGTGAGGTTTGGTGGGAGTTTCAAGTAATAAGTTACAGTCCCTAGATGATCAAGAATCTAAAAGGGGCCAATATAACTAGGGATAAAATTTCTATTCTTTATGAATATCATAACATTATTCTATGGATGAATTTATAGGAAAACCATATGACCATCTTCAAATTTCATATCTCACTGATAATTTTAGTATACCACTTCGGTTTACTCTTAGATGCCTTGATGTATTGTTGAATGGATCAAACATTATCTATAATTTCCTTAGTTAGATTATATCGCAATTGATTTATTTATTTTATTTCATAATTGTATTTTATATTTCTATACTTATTTCCATAAAGGGCCTTATAAGTTTATATCTAAATTCTCAAGTAAAATCTATTGTTATAAAAAAAAATAAACTAGAGGAAGGTGTTGAAACCAACAACCTTTAAAATCTAGAGAACATGGTATCAATATATCCTCCAAGGTTTAAATGTTCCTCTTAGACTGACCATCTATCTAATGATGATAATTATTATTAATACATAACTCTATTTCTATTTCTTACTGAAGACTTCTATATAACTTTGAGGTAAACCTCATATCTTGATTAGATACAATAGAATATGGTACCCCATGTAACATTACCAATTCCTTAATGTATATATTGGAAACCTAATCAAGAGAAAAAAATCTTTCATACCATTAAAGTGTTCTAGATTTATAAGACAATCGAATATAACTGAAATAACATTTTGGCCTTTAGATGTTTTGGGGAGACCGATAATGAAATCTATGGTGATGTTTTCCCATTTCCATTATAGTATACGTAATTATTGTAACACCCCATTAGACTTATTTCTTTAAACTTTAACTTTCTAAAATACCAAGCATCAAGATGCATACTTCACAATATATCCCTTCATGTTTTCCCATAAGAAATACTCATTTTTATATCTATAAATCTTCATACTTTTAGGATGAATAGTGAATGATGATATATGAGCTTTTTCCAATGGTTACATATTTAGGTACTGAATTAAAGGGACACATACTTGGTTTCTAGACCTTATCATACAATCATAATCAATTTTGAACTTAGAAAGATTTATCACCTTCTTTTGCAGATTCATATCGTCCTTTTGTGCCTCTTTAATATTTATATGGATAGATGGTTGAACACCCATTTGAGAAATATAATATTTATCCCCTTCCATCATGATTTCAAGGTCCATCCTTTTAAAATAAATAAAAATTCTATCTTTTTTTATCCTAATCATAGATAAGCTAGCATGATCCTTTTAACTCAAATCATCATCTACCTTATTCACTTTCCTAGGGTGGTAGTGTATTGAGAAATCATAATATTTAATCAACAACAACCATATTCTTTGGTTCATATTAAACTCCTTTTAGGTGAATATATACTTAAAACTTATATTATCATCATATATTTCACACATTTCATTATAAATATAATTCCTCTAATATTTAATAAAATTATTACCACTCCAAACTCAAAATCATGACTTGGTAAATTTTTATCAGGAACCTTCAATTGGATAGTTGTATAAGTTATCACCATATCATCCTCCATTAGAAAAAATCATATCCATTTCTTTTATGTATAATTATAAATCACAACCCCATCTCCATTATAGGGTACTGTAATCACAAGAACACTCACCAACCTTATCTTCAGTTCCTTGAAATTTTATTCACATTCATTAGTCCAAAGTAACTTAACTCTATTCCAAGTTAACATGGTTAAAGGATTAGATATAGGTGAGAAATAATTCACAAAGAATTGAAAATATCCTACCAGTCTAAGAAAACTTTGGATTTTAGTCATAGTGTATGGTATGTTCCAATGTCCAATAACTTCTTTCTTTGATGGATCCATCGATATACCCTTTCTTGAGATTATATGACCCAAAAATGAAACTTTATATATCCAAAATTAACACTTAGTAAATTTTTCATATAATTTATCCTGATTTAGGGTATTCAGTATAATATTCAAGTGATCTTCATGATCTTACTTGCTCTTGTAATATATAAGAATATTTTCTATAAATATTACCAAAAACTAATAAAGTTAATATATAAATACTCTATTAATTAAATCCATGAAGATAGAAGGGGAATTAGTAAAACCAAATGGAATCACTATAAATTCATAGTTTTTATACCTCAAATGGAAAGTTGTATTGGGTATGTCGTCACTTTTGAACCTCAACTGATAGTATCCATATGAAAGATAAATATTGGAATAATATTAAGATCCTCATAATTTATAAAACATATCATTAATACGGGGTATAGAATACTTATTCTTGATCATGATATTGTTAAGTTCCTGATAATCAATACATAGTCACACTGATCCATATTTATTCTTAACAAAATGTTTAACTGTGCCCAATGGTGACACACTTGGATGAATTAATCTCGTATCAATATTCTCTTAGAGTTAATTCTTCAATTTCTAGAACTCAATCAGGTCTGTTCTATATGGAATCTTTGAAATAGGTGTAACACTAGGTGTGGCTTCTATTGAAAACTCAATGTCATGATTTGTAGTAATACTAGGAAAATATTAAATAAAGACATCAAAAAACTCTCATATAATAGTCATATCATTAATAATGTTTTTTTCCCGACCATATGATATAAATACCAACTATAAATATGAATAAAGACCCATGTAATGGATATAATTCCTTTGGGAGTTCACATTTATCCTCTCATTGATATAAAATCATAGGTTGGTTTGAAATATCAAATGTGAATTCCCTTCCTCAGCAGTTGATATGGGTTTTCTATAAATAAATCCAATCCATGACCAAAATTGCATCAGATTCAACTAGATAAAGAATAAAAAGATTTTTAGGAAGCACATTACTTCAAACTTTAATTGGGTAAGATTCATAGACTTGATATGGGACCATCATACTATTAGAAATTTTCCTATCATTTCAACATCTATTTATTGATATGGTAATTTGATACCCTTAGAATATTATTCAAGATATAAAAGAGTGGTTATATTCAAAAAAAATAAGACATTTTCAGTTTTAGAGTGGATAGTAAGTGCATTGTTCACTACTTTGTTATCACACCCCACATTGGAATCGCATGAGATTTCCCATTATCCCTAGTATTAAGAGCTTGTTGACATCAATAATCATCAAATTCCATGAATATTTATAATAATGTACATAATCCTTAAAATTATATCATTGGATTGTGTTTAGTGAATTGTGTGGATATTTATCTCAATTATTATCATTAAATAATTCCTTCCCATTTCTTCAACATTTGATTACCTAATGGCCTTTTTCCACACATAAAACATTTTCCAATCCCCATAAGACAATTTATTCAATGTTTCTTTCCAAACTTTTGGAATAAATTATAACTCGTCTAATTCTATCCAATGGTTTGGTTATTTTAATTTTCTTTTAAATCCATTGTTGTTTTCTTATGAAAACCATGAGTTTGATGGGTGACTCTAATATCAATTTCCACCTTAATAGCACATAAAATAATTTATTTATAGTTATTGAATTATCTTATGGATAAATTCATTTAGAGTCTTGGTTTTAATCCATTTAATAATCGATTAACCATACTTTATGGTTCAATAATAATACCATAAGTACACCTATCAGGTATTATAAAATATTCCTCATAAGTATCAACAGATTCAATATCATTCTACTTAAGCTTATTTAATTCATTATCCATCTTCGTTTGAAAAATATAGGTAAATTACTTATTGAAAAATAATATCCTAAACTTATCCCACTACATGGAGTAAATTTATTCTAATTGCATTATATTATTGATAAGAGTTCACCATTGATATGCTTCCCCATACAAATGATAAATATCTAAGATAACCTTTTCATGTTTTGAGCACATGATAATAGAAAATATATTTTTAATGGTATGGATCTATTTATTAGTAATTCATGGATCAGTTTACCCACTAAAAGAGGGTATATATTTCCTAATTAAAAACCCAATAGTATTTTTTTCATTCCTTTGATCATTTGAAATATCAACATGATTCATAGATTGAGAAATTTTTGTAATTATAGAAATAAGAATTTTAATTTTATCTCCCATATCATTTGGTTTCTTAGGGGGTCAATTATTTAATTTTCCATCACATTTAGTATTAACATGGTTCATTATAGTTCAAACAATTAACTAAAATAAAAAAGATCATATTTTGAAATCATATAATCATGAAAATCATTCATAGGATGTCTAAATCATGTTAACGTTTTTTTAATCTATGGCACATTAGGTTTTTCCTAGGTTATCCATGGTCATTATCTATTCAAATTATACAAATACGCTCTAAAAATTGTTAATTGGCCTAGTAATATCTATAGGGAGTGTCAAACTAGGTGTTCAGTAAGGGATCACTAACAATAAACTATAATGATGATCAAGATATACTTGATCAACTATTTCCATGGTTATTATCCCTATATGCATCTCCTCCAAAACCATTTCCACTTATAATATCTAGAAAGGGATTTATTTTATTAGGGAAACCGCACTCCTTTCATTACCATAACATAGGATGTTCGATTATACTTAGGATTATCCTAAGTTTTATCAATAAATTTTCCTCATCATAGTTTTCAACAGTTACTAAACCTCTCTCAGATACCAACTTAAGTGACGCATACTTTTAATACATAAATATTACATCATTCTAGATGAATATTCAATACATTTCACAATACTAAATTCTTGAGGACCATAGAGGTTTTTTGTCTATAAAAACTTGCATACATAAACAAATAGTATATAAAATATTTATATCACTTTCAATTAAGTTCCTCACAACTCTCACCCTTCTAAGACATATCATAATTAAAAACTTTCTTTATAAAACGGGAAGGGAAACATAAGAAATGGTGATCTCAAATGCTCGGTAAGGTAAACATAAGAGATATCAAACAATAATCATGAGTAAGAATAAGATAAGAATAAGGTTATGAGAACATTATTGAGACTTACAATAATCATTCCCAATTAGTAAAATATATTTAATCATGAAACATGGTGTAAGTTTTTTTTGAACAAATGATATAATACATAATAGTGTGGAATCATTAAAAATAATTCATGGTCTATGAAATTATATCATAATCATAAGACATAAGTTTTTTTTGTGAACATAAGTATATAAAATAATTTCCTAAGTCAATTTCCACTGCTAAGACTGTCATAGTGGATTTTTTACTTATCATTCCATTATTTCCATAGTTAAGGTTCACTCCTAAGAATATATTATTAGAAAAATCCCCTTACTAAAATGGGTTCACTCCCCATTTTATTCTTTATTATCTCATGATATATCCTTATTTAACCAATTAATTTGAGAGCTATATAATTCTGGGACCAATTTTCACATCATTAAAACCTTTCATATATATTCCACAGTATCAAAAAAAACATTCATAATATCATTAAATCATAACTTTTGGAAATGATATAAGTTTCATAAATATTTTATCATCATAATCATAAACCATCTATAGAAAGAATAAATATGGTAAAATTGGATTATATCCCCAATAAATCATAAAAAAAAATCAATGGATATTGTTATAGATAAAAATACATTTAAAATACCACTATAATATTTCTTATGGAAAAAATACTTTTTATTTTAAATCACTAATTTAGAATCTAATAATTTCCAACATATTAAGGAAAAAAGTTTATTTGGAAATAACCAAGAAAACTAATAAAGTAAGATAAAATAAAAATAGTATTCATGATTGAAGATAAATTCATTCATTTTGTGTATGTTAAAACAAAAATTCTTTTCATAATATTAGTAACATTTCATCATCAGAAAATTTAATCGTAAAAAATCATAATGAAAATGAGATTGTAACAATAAGGACACATCCTTAAACATTACATATTCTAGTAGATTTAAACTATAATTCACTTTATTACATTCCCAAAGATATTTTATGTTTATATATTTAAATAATTAGGTCGTTACTCTTACATAAAAAACTTATATATATAAAAAGTGGATACTTCTAATCAGTAACCATTTTTTCGCAATATAAAGATTTTAAAATAAAATATGATTTCTTTTCATGAAAAATATTCAAGACCTTAAACTTTACTTCTTCATTTCACTTACCCATCCTTAAAACCAATGAAAAATATTTTAAAACATCAGATAAGAAAAAAATATCAGTAAGTAACATAAAAATAAGAAATATGTTAGTCTAGTGAAAAAACATAAAAACCTATAAAAACCTTTTCTTAAAAACATACCTTTTATCCGAAAAGAAAATCATTTTTTTCTCTAAAAATTTCATTATTTTAACATTTTAAGTCAAATGATTTACATAAAAACTCATTAGAAATAATATAAAGTTCATGTAATTTCCTTGAGAAATCATCATCATAGAACCCTTACAAGAACTATTAAAATTGGAATAACCACATAGTTGACTTCCAATATAATTCTCCAAATAAAATAATCATTACCCAATTTATTGTAGCACTATCTGGGTGTACCCATCATATATGATATATCGGGCTCACCCATGAGTAATAATGGGGATCATCCCTTCATAAATAGTTTCCAAGAACCATATCATGAATAAAACCCTTGAAATGCTTTTAAACTCATGTGAAAAACACTTTCATATATCAAAATACCATTTTCTATTAAAATACCATTTTCAATAACAAAATACTCAGAAAAAGGGAAAAGGTGTTTTTATTTGAAAAAAATAAATATTATAGAGGAATCCAAACTTAAAATAATGGTTATGGTGGAGATAAAAAAAATTTCACCATATATGTTAAAATAAAACATTCCTTTTGTATTTTGTAAATAAAGTCAAAAAAATCAATGCATCAAAATGTAAAAAATATTCCTTTTGAAAACCATTGAAAGAAAGTAAAAAGAGACATAAAATTTCCTTTATAAATTATTTTATTTCATTATAAAAACATCCATAAATAATTTTAAAAAAATATAGATATGAAAGAAAAATATTTTTACGGAAACTTTAAAAGAAGTTTGTTTTTAAAAAAAATACTTTACCTTAAGTCTGACTCATCACGTATGTTATTTATATTAATAAATAATAAACTTATGTTAATTATTTAATTTATTAATAAAATTTTTCAAGTTTTTTATTCCTTTTATTTTATCTTTTACCATGATATACACAATTAGTTAATCATTTAATTTCACTTCAGAAGTTTTGACAGTATTCAGATTATGTGTCAAAAATGACTTTGGTAGGTTAACTACGGTCAAAGAGCTAATTATTACATAATATACAGAATAGTAATCATGAAATAATTATCATTTTTATACACCATTTATAATTTTAAAACCAGTCATGAAATATGGGTATGAAAAATGAACTACATTATAATCATGGAGATAATAGGTCGTACGTACACACGAGTAACGTTTTCATTTGTCAAAGATCATTATAGAAATAAGGAAAGTATTATTTTATATTTAAATAATAATAATAATATAATAAATTCCATATTATTAATTTAAATATACTCATATATATCATACATGTGATTTGGTGATGAAAAAGGAATCACATCTCTTCATGGAAGCAGTAGTCCACACGTACGCACGAATGACATATCATTTTTCAGTTAGTGGAAAGGTAATAAATAAAATGATAAATTGTCTTTTTATAATGATAAATATTTTATTAATATCATAATATGTCATATATATCACATATATTTATTAAATTTATCCTTATCACCTTACATGTAAAGCGTTAGTGAAAGATAAATCACATCGATTTGCGAGGCAGTAGTCCTTCGTACACACAAAAGATGTTATTATATCCCCATAGAATTAAAAGTAAGAAGGTATATATGGTATCATAATTAAATAATTATAATTATGTTACATATATCATTTATATACTTTAAATCTAGAATTATAACCATCCATAATAGGATGCGATGGAAAACAAATTACATCAGTTCGACAGGTGGTAGGCCTCCGTACACACGAACGACGATTTCATTTCCTTCTTGATGGAAGAGGAGAAAGATATACGTTATGATTTTAACATAATAAAATATTATTATATTAGATATTATTTTTTTTATTATTTAATCATTTTTAAATAATATTTGATGGAGGTGGAAGAATAAATAAAACAAAAACACTCAGTTAAGAATGATGCCTCTTCTTTAGAAAACCTCTTAAGGTTTACACCAAAATCATTCCTAGATTGGTTTTTTTATCAAAAAAAATACTATAGGATGTGGGAGATATGTAAGGAAGTTATTAGGATAGTTATATTCTAAAACAAAATTATTTTTTTGTTTTATTACGAGAGGTTAGGGTTGGCCTTTTATAAGTGGGGGCGAGGACCCACTTAGAATTATTGAAAAGAAAAAGTGATACCCGCATTTTTTACAAGGCAAAAGGATAAAAAATGTATCATTATCTATAATTAGATGATATATAGCTAAAATATGTACATAAAATATAATTAATAAAAAAAATAGGTCATTTAACCCCTTATATGTTTAGTATAACCCCTGGTAAACTCATTTTAACCTTAATCGTGGTAAATGATTTTTACTATCTCACTATTCATTATAACCAAAAATTAAGTTAACCTTATTATATAATATAAATTATGTTTATTAAAAATATTTAATATATTTTACCAAATTTAATTCATATAATTTTCAGATCTTAATTTAAAATTAAATCCGTAAATGCAATGAAAAAACATTTTTCCAAGAAACATATTTTTCAAGAAAAATATGATTTTTTATTAACATTATGAATAGTAATAATAATTATATGAATTTAAATTAATATTTATAGATACATAATATATTAATTTTATTTAAAACTTTCCTCATTAGTGGCTTTATAATAAATGAAAATGGAGAAACATTATTCATTTTAAAACAGTTTCTAGAAAAATACATTTTTAAACCCAAAAATAAAATTATACAAAAATATAGTATAAAGTTGATTAAAATGTAATTAATTGTATAAAATATAACAAAATAATACTTATTTTACTTTAAATAAAATTTAAATAATAATGGTACATTTAAATTACTTAATTTATTAAAAATAAATGACATTTTTACCAAAATTTGTATTTTTTGTTATTCGCTGAAAAATAAATATTTTCTGAAAAATACCTAAATTTAACTCTAAGTTAATTTTTATATATTTATTTAAAAAAATGAAATTAATTTTATAAAATTAAAATATTTAATTTAGAAATTAAACTTTTAAACAAAACCTTTATAATAAAATAGTTTATTTAAAACTATTTCTTTTTTGATTTAGAAATTACTTAATATTTTTATAATAAAAATAACTGTATAATTCAAATTAATAAACATGAAAATGATTTACTCTATCATTAACTAGGTTTTTTCATTCTTCCACCCTTTGAAAATTGTTTCCTCATAATTTTATTCACTAATTAAACATGTGGGTATATCCTTCCCTCATGCATTTTTAGATTCCCATGTTGCTTCTTCAACCATATAGTTTTTTCAAAAAACCTTAACTTGATAAATTACCTTTTTCTAAAACACTTACTATCTATGTTTAAGAATATGAATAGTTTATTCCTAAAAAGAAATATTCTCTTCCAACTAAACTACTTCAGGTATCAAAACATAATATGAATATGGAACATGTTTCCTTAACATTGAAACATGGACTACATTGTGTACTAGGGATAAACTCTAAGGAAAATACACTTGATAGGAAACTAGTCTAAATTTATCAAGGATTTAATATATTCCAATGAACCATGGACTTAAATTCCCCTTTTTACCAAAATTCATAACACTTTTCCATGGAGATACTTTACGAAAAACATGTTCACCTACCTTAAATGAAATTTATTTCGTACGTTTATCTGAAGAACCTTCCTATCTACTCTGAGCCATCCTCATATATTTCTGAATCAACTACACCATATCACCAATTTCCTATAGAAAATCTGGTCCATTAAACTTTTTTTCTCCTACTTTATCCTAAAAAGTGTGTGTCCAACACTGATTTCCATATAATTCCTCAAATAGTGTTATCTATATACTAGAATGAAAGATGTTATTATAAGAAAACATAACCAAATAAATATGTCGATATCAACTTCATTTGTAATTCATTGAACAAGAATGAAGTATATCTTCCATAGTCTAAATTTTCTACTCATTTTAACCATTGGTTTGAGGATGAAAAGATTTATTGGAATATAATTCAGTACCCAATGACTTATGAAGTACTTTCCAAAAATTAAAATTAAATTTAGGATCATGGTCAGAGACAATAGAGAGAGTAACTCCATGTAACCTGACTATATCCTTTATATATAGTCAATAAAGATGATCTAAATACATAGTATCCTGAATGGGAATGAAATGTACAGATTTAGTTAATCTATTAATAATAACCCAAATTGAATTATTACCTCGAGATGTCTTCGGAAATCCAACCACAGAATCCATTTATATATTTTCCCATTTCCACTTCAACACTATAAAAGGTTGAATAATTCTCTTTAGTAATTCTAGTTCTTCTTTAACTTACTAACAAGTCAAAAATTTCATGGTAAATTAATAAATATCTCTAGTCATAATATCCCACTAATAATACCCATAAAGGTCTCAGTACATCATAGTTCTACCAGGATGAATAGAAAATGAAGAATTATGAGCTTCACTCAACAACTCTCTCTTTAACTGGAAAACACAAGGCACACATAATATTTTTCCAAATCTAATAATTCCTTCTTTATCAACATTTATCTTAGACAACTTACCATTATTAATGGATTTTACCTTTTCTTACAAATCATGAACCTCCTTCTCATCTTAATTAATTATTTATAATAATTTTAATTGCACTGAAACCTGAAACAAAATAGAGTATTTCCCAGCATACAAAACTCCTTGACCAAAATTAATCAAATTATTAACCAAAGTTTTGTGTTCAAAATATAACATGGTTAATTCAAAATTATTTTTCTAACTCAAATAATTGTCCACTTTTTTTTCTTTTATAGGATGGAAATGAATTATTTAGTCATAATCCTTAACCATTTTCATCAATCTTCTCTATCTCATGTTCAGTTATTTCTAAGTGAATATATACTTCAAACTTTTATGATCAGTATATATTTCAATCTTTACTAAATAAAAAATATAACTTTAAATTTTTAAATAAAAAAACATAGTAGATAATTCCAGATCATGTGTTGGCTAATTTAACTCATGAAGTTTATTTTTTTTTTGAAGCATAAGAAAATGACTGATCATTTTTAATTATGAAACAACTAATTACTTTTAAATAATAATATTTATAGATAAAAATTCACCATTTCTATATGTAATGTCCAAAACTAGTGCATTAATCGATACTATTTTCATTTATTAAAAATAAACATCACATTCATTCAACCAGATGAATTTAAATCCTTTTCGAGTTAGCTTAGTCAGTGGGCCAGATAACGAGCAAAGTTTTTAACATACCAAATATAGTAACCTTATAATCCAAGAAAAGTACAAATTTATATGAAATTTTTAGTTCTTTCTCATTATTCTTCAACTTTATTTTTATAAAGGTCAATAGTTATTCCATATTTAGAAACAATGTTTCTAAGTAAATAAAAAATTTTCATCCAAAATTCACACTTATTAAATTCCTCATATAGTTTATCTTTTATTAAGGTTTTAAAAAAATACTTAGTTATATTTCATGATCCTCATTTATTTTAAAATATACCAATATATCATCAATAAACACAACCATAAGCATATCTAAATAGTCATAGAAAATTCTATTCAAAAGATATATAATTACATTTGGTGCATTAAACAACCCAAAGGGCATAACTAAAAAGTCAAAATGCATGTATCTAGTCAGAAGTATTATATTGAGAATTTCAACCTCCTTCAACTTTAGTGAATAGTACCTAGACCATGAAACAACCTTTGAAAAATACTGATCTCCCTATATTTGATCAAACAAATCATCAATATGAGGAAAAGGATACTTGTTATTAACAGTGATGTTATTCAAGGATCTATAATCAATGAAAATTCTTATTTAATCATATCTATTTTTAATAAAACAAATATGAGTACCCCATGGTGAAGTTATAGGATGAATGAAAACTTGTTCAAGAAATTATTTCAACTTCTTTTTTAATTCCAAAAGTTCTACTTTAGTCGTTATATAAGGGAGGTTAGAAATAGGCTTAGCATTAGGCACTAAGACAACTATAAATTCAACCTCCCGATCAGGAATAACACTAGGTAAATCATAAGAATAAACATCCATATATTCATTCACCACAATAATATAACTAATTTTAATATTTTCATTATTTTCAACAATATGAGCTTTGTAACTTTTACTACCATCTCTAATCAAATGTTCAACTTATTGGAAGGTTATCAAAGGTATGAAATCATTGAATAAAACTTTCTTGGAACTAAAATCTATCTTTGTGTGATAAAATGAAACCAATATATACCAAGAATAAAATCATACTCTATTATTAGGAGTTCAACAATATTTTTAGGAAATAAAATCCTGGTAATAACAACAGGAAGGTCCCTATAAATCTTTGTTACTTTAATATTTCCACCCAAAGTTTTCAACAAAATTTATATCTTTCTTTCATGAGATGATATTTTGTTTTTTCTTAAAAATTTATCATAAATTAAGGAATGAAAATATCTTGAGTCAAATAGGGTATTTTCATAGTTTTAAAAAAACATTAACATACCTGTCACCACTCTATTTGATGTACCAACACTAACTGAAGTAGTGGAAAAAGATTTTTCCAATCTATTTTTCTTTTAATCTTGTTGATTTCTATCCTTAGTTAATAAATTTTGATATAGGTTATCATAATTATCCAAATCATTACAAATAAAACATTTCACTGATGTATGGAAATAGGTTACCTTATTATTTAATTGTTTGAGACTCTTTTATTTGTAATCAAAGGCCCTGTAACCAAACTTATCACATCGGTAACACTTTCCATAATTTACCAAACATTCTCTATGATTATTTTTAACACACTTATCACAATATGAGAACTTTATTTTCTTACCTACATATTTATTTGATGAATTATTTCACATTTTATTCCATCCATACCATTTTCTCTAGAAGTTTTCATGGAATACAAGATCATCGGGGGACTATATTTCTACCTTCTCAGTACACTAAATAAGTTTCTCATAACTTTTGAATTTGTAGTAATCTAATTCCCTTAGATATCTTGGTTTCAACCTTAAGTAAAACTGATTAATTTTAATATCATGTTCCTGGATAAAATATTTCACATATGTGTCTAATATTGTAAAATTTCCTTCATACATAACTATAGAATCTTTATCTTTTTCCTTAATTCCAATAATTGTCTCTCTATCCTGAGTCGAGAAACCTTAGGTAAATATTTTTCAATAGATTCTTAATTGTGTCCCATTCCATAGAATCAAACTCATATATCTCTTTGATATTATTAACTAAGGATGACCATCGATCAGTTTCACATTTAAAATAATAAATGAAGAGGTTTACCTTTTGATGTTCTGAACACCCCATGACTTCAAATATATTATTCGAGGTATTGATTCATCCTTCAGCTGCCACTGGGTCAGAAGATCCACTAAATGCTGGAGGATGTTGTCTTATAAAATGCTCTATTTTCATAATGTTCCTCTATGGTGGAACTATATTCCCTCTAGCATAGATTCCATCACTATTTCTATCTTACATCAACTAATAAATCATTGTAACAAACTGATCATTTTCAATTCCAACCAATATAGGGTGCTGATTTGGAAGTATATCATCCTCTTAGTTCCTTCCTACTACAACCACCTTGTTTCCTCTATGGAAAACCATTTTGAACAAATGTACTTTAGATTAAGAAACAAAATAATCTTAAAATACCATATCATTTAAACTTAACTTGTAAGTAAAAATTTTTAATGGTATTATATTAACATTATAATAACACCTAAAGTTATCTAAACATTTTATTTGATAACTATTAAGAAATTGTGTTAAACATTACATATTCTAGTGACTTTAAACTAGAATTCACATTATTTCATTATTAAAGATCTTTTAAGTTTATAGTTTTAGAGATTTAGGTCATAAATCTTACATAAAAAACCCCATATATGTGTATATATAAACTATACACTTATAATCTGTATCCATTTTTCAAACAATAAAAAACTTTTAAATAAAATATGATTTATTTTCATGGAAAATATTTATGACTTTCAACTTGACTTATTTCTATCCCTTACCCATCCTTAAACCCCATAGAAAAAAAATAAAACATGGTATGAGTAAAAAAAAGGTTAGTAAGGTACATAAAAATAAGAAATATATTACTATATTTAAAAATATTAAAACCCATAAAAATTATTTTCTTCAAAACATATCATTTTATATGAAAAGGGAATAATTTTTTCTTTAAAATTATTATTATATTTCCTTTTTAAATCAAAATATTTCTATAAAACTCATTAGAAATTGTAGAAAATTCATGTAGGCTCCTTGGGACATCATCATCATAGAACCCTTACAAGAACCCTTACAATTGGATAACCATACGGATAACTTACAATATAATTATCTGAAGAACATAATCATTACCCAGTGCATTATAGTGCTATCTGGGCACACCCATTATATAATATATATTAGGCTCACCTGTGAGATATAATGGGTTTTAACCCTTTATAAATAATTTCTAAGGACCAGAGCATAAATAAAACCCTTTAAAAACTCTTTTAAACTTTTCTAAAAACACTTTTGGATGTCAAAATACTCTTTTCTCTTAAAAAAAATTTCAATACCAAAATACCCATAAAAAGGTAAATAGGGTTTTATTTGAAGAAAACATGAAATCTTTTAGATGAATCCAAAATTAAAATAAATTTTATTATAGTGGGAATATTCATTTTTGTCGTATATTTTAAAATAAAATATCCCTTTTGTATTTTGTAAAGAAAGTAAAAGCATTTCATACATAAAATGTTAAAATATTCATTTTGAAGACCTTTGAAATAATTTCAAAAGAGAAATAAAATTTATTTTATAAATTCTTTTATTTTTATATAAATACATCCATAAAATAATTTTTAAAAATATGTACATAGATGAAAAAGTGTTTTAAGGGAACATTAAAAGAGGGTTTTTTTAAAGTTGCTTACCTTGAGTCTGAATCATCATGTATGCTCTTTATCTTACAAAAAAATAAATTTATATTAATTATATACATGATTAAGAAACTCTTTTATGTTTATTATTTCTTTTATTTATCTCTTACTGTTATATAAACAACTAGTTAATCATTTATGTTCACTTCAGAAGTTTTGATAGCATTTGACTTATGTGTCAAAAATGACTTCAGTAGGTTAACTATGGTCAAAATTTTAATTATTCCATATTATATAGAATAATAATAATGACATAATTATAATTTTTCTACATCATTTATACTTTTAAAAACAATAATGGAATGTGGTTATTGAAAATGAACTATATTATAATCATGGAGAGGGTAGCTTGTACGTACGCATGAGTAATTTGTCCATTTTTCAACGATCATTATGGAAAGAAGGTAAGAATTTATTTATCTTTAAATAATTATAATAATATAATAAATAAAATATTATTTCTTTAAATATACTCATATATACCATCCATGTGCTTTATGGATGAAAAAAGAATCGCATCACTTCATGGAGGTGGTAGTCCACAAGTACGCATGAATGACGTTATCATTTTTTAGTGAGTGGAAAGGTAATAAAGAAAATAATATATTATATTTTAAGAATTATAAATATTTCATTAATATCATAATAATTTCACATATATCACATGTATTTATTAAATTGATATTTATTACCTTTCATGTAAAGAATTAGTGAAATACAAATCATATCGCTTTGTGAGGTGGTAGTTTTTCATACACATGAGCAACATTTTCATATCCCCCGTGGAATGGAAAGTAATAAGGGATATATTATGTCATAATTAAATAATTATAATTATGTTAAAAATATCATATATATACTTTAAATACATAATTATAACCATTCTTAATAGGATATGATGTAAAACGAATTACATCGGTTCACAAGGCGGTAGTCTGCCATAGACACGAATAACAGTTTTGTTTCCCACTTGATGGAAGAGGGGATAGATATAGGTTAGGAAATTATCATAGTAAAATATGATTATATTTTAAAAATTTGTATTCTTATTTCATCATGTTTTAATAATATTTGAGTGATGTGGAATAAGAAATAGAACAAAAATATTCAGTTAAGAACGATACCTCTTCTTCGAACAACCTCTTAAGTTTTACTCAAACATATTTCCTATATCCTTTTTATGATAAATATAAGTCCTAAAGTATTTTTTGAGATAATTAAGGAAGATATTTGGTATGTTATTGTATGAACAAAAAATATTTTGAGGCTTTAATAGTATAGGATCGTGGGTGGGCTTTTATAAGTGGGTGAGAGGACACACTTGGGATTTTTAAAAACAAAAAGAGATCCCATATTTTCCACATGAAAAAATGATCCAAAAAATATCATTATCAAGACTTATATGATATAAGGTATAAATATTGCTGTAAAATATAATTTATACAAGTTTTTTGTTTATTTTAACACTTTTCATTTTAGTTTAACCCCCAGTAAACCCGTTTTAACCTTAACCACGATAAAAGATTTATATTATTTTAACTATTCATTTTGACTAAAAATTAAGCTAAAATTATTACATAATATAAATTATTATAATTAAAAATATTTAATCAATTTTAAAAAATTCAATTCATAGAAGTGGAGGAATACAATTTAAAATTAAACTCACAGATCTGATGAAAAATTAGTTTTTAAAGAAACATTTTTTTTCAAGCATAAGATGATTTTATATTAACTATATGATTATTAATATTAATTATATAAATTTAAATTCTTATTTATAGATATATAATTTATACATTTCATTTAAAATATTACTCATTAATTTTTTTCTAAATTAATTAAAATGGATAAACACTATTCACTTTAAAAGAGTTTTTAGAAATATATGTTTTTAAACCCAAAAAATAATTATACTAAAATCTACTATAAACTTGATTTAAATATAATTAATTTGATTAAATATAACTAAACAAAACTTATTTTACTTTAAATAAAATTATATTTACAATGTTACTTTTAAAATACTTAATTTATTTAAAATAATTGATAGTTTTACAAAAAAACATTATTTTTAACTATTCACTGAAAAATCAATATTTTCTGAAAAATCCATAAAGTTATCCCTAATTTAATTTTGATATGATGATTTAAAAATTTATATTAATTTTATAAAATTCAAATTATTTAATTTATAAATTAAAATTTTAAATAAAAACCTTATAATAAAAGAGTTTATTTAAAACTATTTCCTTTTTTATTTAATAATTAATTAATATTTTCATAATAAATACAATTATCTAATTGATATTAATAAACATAAAAATGATTTATTCTATCATTACATGGTTTTTTACAGTAATATAATCCTCTTAACTCATGTACATATTGATTCGTAAGCACTCTAATCTCTTGTCTAATAAATTTAAATTTATTACTTCTATACGAGAACCATAATCTTAACTATAATACCATACATGGTTTAATTATACCATCTTATCACCCACTCATTAATAATATTTAATTATAATCATAATTTATTGTGTTAACTACAAGTTTCATATATATTCATTATATACATATTTATAACTGTTCATATAAATTAGTGATTAAAACTGAATTAAATCACTACATGGAGAAGGTATTATGTACGTTCGCAGAAGTGATGTTTCCATTTTTATATAGATCAAAAGAAAGAAATGTAAATATTAAGTCATATTTCTATAATAATTATTATAACTTAAATATCATATATAAACATTAAATCTATCATAATAACCAACAATGAATGATGGTGGTGGAAAATGAGTTGTATCACTACATGGAGATGGTAGTCCACACGTATGGATGAGCGATACTTTCATCTCTCATTGGATTGAGAATAGGTAGTAAATGGTTGTTAAATCATAATAATAATATATAAATATATTTATAATACTATATTTATCAGTTTTTTATGGATAAAAAAATTATAGGAAGTAGAATAAGAAATAAAATTTAAAGAGCTTGGTTAAGATCTATAACTCTTCTTCGAGAGACTACCTTTGGATTACTCCTGAAGACTTGAAGGATTGGTCTTAAGAGAATAACAGAAGATCTAGGATTAAGGGAAGGATTTTTCATTGTTTTTTAGTAGTTATTTTTTGATAAGGAGGATTAAATTTTCTGAATAATGGAGGAAAAGAGGCACCCTTTTACAAGTGAGGGGAGGGACACGCCTGGAATTTCTTAAATGATTTCAATGATTTATGGTCACTTTAATGAGAAAGTGGATCCAAATAGCCATGTATTTGATGTTAGGATAACATAATCTTTTAAAATATTCAAGCAATAATACTTTTACAGTATTGGGTGGCAATTATAACCTTATCTCATGGTTTAACCCCTCCTAGAAAACCCATTTTAACCTTAATCATGGTATCAAAATTTTACTGTTTTTACTATTAACTATGAAAAAAATTAAGTTAAACTGATTAAATTATATTAATTTTAATTATTAAATATATTGAATCCATTTTACTATATTAAATTTTTATAAGTGGAATAATTTAATTTTAATTAAGTGTGCAAACCACAATTAATCCCCGTTTTCAAAAAATGAATTTTTAAGCATAAAATTTAATTTACTTCTATAAATTACCTTGTATAAATCAAAAAATTAATGATAAAATATTATATTGAATATATAATCTATAAATTTCATTAATACCATTAATAAATAGAAATTATTTTTGATTTATTAATATAAAAACACATTTTGCGCATAAAAACAATTTTTAAAAATGTTTTTTAAAACCCAAAAATAAACATATACAAAAATGAAGTATAATGATGATTAATATTTAATTTATTATATTATTTTTAACTAAATTATAATTAGGTTAATTTAAGATCAAATTAAAAACATAATGGGACATTTACTTGAAAATAAATTACATTTTTTACAAAAATCTGTATTTTTCACTATTCGCTGAAAAATGAATCTTTTTTAAAAATCATAAAAATCAAACATAAGATAATATTTAAATACTAATTTTAAAAATAATATTAATTTATGAAATAAAATTTATAAAAAATTTATAAATTAATTATAAAGTTCACATGAAAAAATGTGATAAAAATCATTTTTGAAGAAAACATATTTTTGAAGATTAAAATGACTTTTCCAAAAATTGATCACTTATTTATTATGAATTAATTAATACATTTTCAGTAATAAAAACCTTTATACTTGTATTTCATAAGTCAGTTATTATTATTCATACCTACCAATTTAATGGCTAGGTTATAATTTTTTACTATATCATGGTTCATATAGACTCAAGGTTACTTGTACTGCAAGGTATCAAATACTTCAAGTAGTATTTCAAAGGAAATAAATATAAAATATTAGGGTGTAGATATCTCAAGATTTTAATATTTTGAATTTCAACACATTTCATATTTATCCCATTTTTTGTAATAATGTCATGTATTACTATATGGGGTTATCCTATTATATAATTCACATCTTCCATAGTTCCATGCCTTTGTCATTTTTCAAAAAAAACAAATTTTTTGTAAGGATTAATGAATCTTATGAAATATCAGATAATTATTATGTTTTATAGAAAGATTATTACATTTTATACCTTTTTCAATTTATTTCTATCTGATGAATCTTACACTATACCAGATAATTATTATATTTTTTAGAAAAATTCTTACACAATCTCAAAGAGTTATAAAATCAAAAAAGAGCCTCAAATTTTCTCCAAGAGTTATACAAAATGATCAAATGAATATTACATGATAATTCCATGGAAAATTTCAATCTCTTTAAATAATATTACAAAAATCTCAAAATTATTAA
Organism: Viscum album; assembly: GCA_963277665.1. NCBI lineage: Eukaryota > Viridiplantae > Streptophyta > Magnoliopsida > Santalales > Viscaceae > Viscum > Viscum album. The sequence goes on along the minus strand of OY728130.1, from coordinate 617,268,512 downwards.
TAAATATTTATGAATATTACAAAAATACCTTTTAATTATTAATTTTCAACAATTGTTTACCCATAAAAACTCAAATATAAAACTTAAAAAATATTATTGACCCTTTACTTTGTCACATTTTAGTAAATGGCCTCCTAATAAGTGTAAATAATCCTTAATGTGTCATAAATAACCCATAAAAAATCAATAATTACCCTTAATAAAATGGAATATTTCCCATATTAAATTATATATGACTCTTATAAAACATAGTAGGTTTCTCCCTTTTATAATTTTAAACTTACTACTAACCTTTACAAAAAAAATTAACCCTTATCGTTTTCAAAATACCCTTATGTAATATATGATTCTCTTACATTTTTAAATCTTTAACTATCTTACCATAAGGTTAAACAACCCTTACAGAATATATTGGGTCTCTTCACTCAAAAAACCCCTTATAGAAATCAATTTACCTATACAAATTTAGCCAGTTTCCCTTACAAAATAAAGTTTCTTAAAAACTATTCCATTTTTCATGTTTGGATACTAAGAGTTATTCTTACACACCTCAATGTAAACTCTTAAGAACTTTTTTCATTTCTTTAAACCTGCTCAAAAAATTATAGAATTCTTCATATCAGTTTAGATATTATTTAATACTTTTTCAAGCCTTATCAAACACTTAAAATAAGATAAAAAAGACATCCAAATGATTTCCTTTACCTGATTCAATGGTCCGAATTCTTAGTGCCTCATAGTTGGTTTCTCAAACTTCCATCTATATTTATCTTCTTTTTATAAAAACTCTCAATATATTTCAGTTTCCAAATTATCCAAACTCACTTGGAAACTATTGTATTCATGTGTTCATCTTCCCTCATCACTTAACATTTATTCATTACAAACTAGTTCAATAATCATCAGATTTATAGATTTATACCTTGAAACTTTTTTTCCAAAAACTTCAAGAATCAATATAAAATATAAAATATTTTACCATGATGTAAAATAATTCTCAATATTCCCTCAATATCGGGAAACTTCAACAACTATTTACATATCACACAGCACATATTTACATCTTCACTTTACAATATTATTCTTACTTTTTTATAACAAATACAATCAATAATACTTTATTGGTATCTTTAACTATTGTAACTGATGGTATTTGAATTAAAGTACCACCATCATTCAAATAAAAATCTATCCTAAACTCTATAATAAAATTTTATAATTTTTCTAAGATCTATGATCCATATAATATTTTTTTATAGTAGTATGAAATTAGTTTTTCTGTTGAACATTGACTTATTATACAAAAATACTTGATATGTATCAAGGAATCAATGATGGTTCATGAAACACCACTTTCTTCTATAATTTGTTCATTTATTCTCAAAATCAAAGTTACAAACTAGATAATTCATACCATATTTTGTGCTCCAACTGAAAAACTTTCCTAGTCTATGAAATTAACTGATGGTTCAAATTATGGGAACAAGAATTTTGAACAATTTATAGTTGATGCATCACATATTTATACACCATCATTCCATTAATCTATAAATTCTAGGATAATATACATAAGGTAGACATCAATGACATTTCCAATCATATGATTTCCATGAATAGTCATTGATATTACAAAATAGGTCTGTAGCATGCATATCTATGGAGGTAGATTATAAGGGACCAAAAATGTGTCCATATACTATAACTGACACTAAAATACACAAAAAAATTTAGTCCATCACTTTATAATCCCAAGAACTCATTTCTAATATTAGAGAATAAATCTATCTATGATGGCTATAAGGTATCCCATGATTTTGAATCTCTTGGATATCATATGAAATCATCATTATTATTATCCATAGAATTCCACTTTATATTATCATCTACTTATATTACATAGATGGTATTTACAATAACAATTTTAAATGAAAATAACATTAAACATTCATAGGAGTTTTATTTTTATATTTCTTCATGGAATTACTTTGATTTAGACCGGTACCATGAATTTTTTTCTTCAAACTAGAAGTACAATATCTTTTTTACTCATATCTATTCAAATATTATCCAAAATATACAATCATTGGAAAATTATTGAATCTTTTTTATAATTAAGTCCAATATTGATAATAACCTTCTTCATCTCATAAAATTATGTAGGGTTCTTATCTTTAGAAAATATATTATTCAAATATTCCAATATCATAGACATTGATTTATTTTAAATTCAATGAAGACGCTTTGTATGGTATAACTTCACAAGAAAATATATTTTTTAATACTTCACACATTATTATTACAGTTCATGATTTATATCTTCAAATAATTCATAAAATCCATTTGTCTATGTAGTTAAGTTTTCTCTTGAATTAGACTCTACAACATCATCCATTAATATGTAATAAACTTGATCAGGTTATCCTACAATTATAAAGGCATCATCAATATATGGGAGATAAAAAATAGAGAAACTATTGTGTTACAATATTTATGGAATTGATATAATATGTTGAAAAAACTCATTTATAAGTTTTGAATTTCATTATCCACTATTAGGATATCAACTTATTCAATATGATGGTGAAAATAAATATTTCAAATTTATTGTAGTTGGGGTGGAACCTGAGTTGTAAATCCCATAATCCTACATCCAAATGACCAGAGTTAGAATCTTGGAAAACCCCTTGGGGGAAGTATGATGCAAGCAGTGAAAAGAGAATGATGCAGGAAGACGGTGACACGGGCATGAGGCACGTCGAGTGATGTAGGTAAGATGATTCAGGCATGATCCTGCATTGGGCCTTCGGGCCATGTTTGTGGGCCACTTGGACTTGGTCCAATGGGATATGTAATGGGTCTCCCTCTACCTAGATAAAAATATTTTTTTTATTTCATAATAAAATTAGAATTTGGAAAAAAAGTTTTAAAAAATACTACTTAAACTTTCTATGAAAAATGATTATCCATGTCAAATCCACTACACATGTTGAGGAGAAAAATGTGTCAGCATTAATTCCATAAATTCTTCATCTCACTTTAAACATAGAAAAAAATTATATTTAGTACATGTTAATTTTATTCTTCTAATGATGAATCAATTTTTAATTGAAAGAACTAAAAATATTTCCAATTTTTTATTATAATGAGTTTTGTTATGAGGTAATATTATCCAAATTTATCTGTAACTAATTAATTGTGTAATTAACAATGTTGTAATGGGTTGTTGAATTTGTGGTGAATTTGAATTTTATATATAGAACAAGGACTGAGAGTTTTAATCATGTTTTGAAAAACTTATGAAATATTCCAAGAGTGGTCGTTTGGTGGAGAAATGCCCATAGTGAGTTATTGGGTGTTGAAAGATGGAATTCTAAAGCAAAATAATCACACCATAACCCAAGGGGGTTCCACCATGATTGTGTGGGCTGAGGGATCATTACCTTTACCTTGGGGTAGTTGGGACATAACACATAGGTATTTCACTATGTTATTTCCTCCCTAGGAGTGGTTACCTCATAACCAGGTGTTCATGCTATGATGACGCTTGGCTGTGGGGGGTCCCTCTTCCTAGGGGTGTTAGTGTCGTGGCCCATAGGCACCATAACCATTCTGGGAGAGGGTGAACTATAGTGTGACCCTTATAATTGCATCGTGAATTTATTATAAGCTAGTTTTTTTTTTCAAAGTGAGTTTTATTAAATTTACAAGGGGTCCTATTTGTAAATCCACTCACGATCCATTAGCCTTGGATGATCAAACAAAAGGGGTGATCCCCCTTTAGATATCTACTTTTCCCCTTGCCTCCCCTTTGATTCAGATCATTCAGAAGGTCTATATCGTATGTATTTGAGGTAGGTTCTCTCTCCTTATCCTCTTTGTTATTCCCCACTTGTTTTTCTCTGTTTTTCTTTTCATGGTTAAGATTTTGAAGACACGATTACACTGGATCATGGTGAAATCATCCCACTTGGTGAGAATTTTCTGTTCACAAAATATAAGAGGTCCTAGGATGAGGTTTTCAAGATAGTTTTTATCTTTTTATTTAAGGTATGTTTCTTTATGTATTTATTTAGGGTTTTTTTATTTTGGGTTAAATTGGTCATTTATTCAAAGATATAATTTGTGTATTCTATGTGGTTTAGTTCTGGGTGCATATCAGAAGTGGAACATAATATGTTGATCATGATTTTTTCACCATGATGTCACCCCATGAGTTTTGATTCAATTATATTAATTTATGATTCTGGTTTTAAATTATTGGTTTCTTAATTAGATAGTGTTTATTAATGAGATATGTGATTATAAACTTGGAGGAGGTTAGTATGATCTTGGGATTGAATTTTGGATTGCCAGTTAAGGTGGGTGGCCTTGATTTTATTGAGTCTCTTTATCATTTGGTATTTTATTATTTTTTGTTATCAATATTATATTTTTTATCATTTTTCTTACTTGTGTGATCTTTCCCATAGATTTTTACAAGATTTCATTGGACTCTTAGTCAACATGGACCACATAGAATTCTAAATTGTTTAATGTTGGAACCTTAGTTAAATGAGTGTTGGTGGCCCTATTTATAGATTTCTTGGTGTCATGTATTGGATTATAAAGATAAATAGGTTTCCTATTAATAATTTTATTTTTTTAAGTGGTTTTATTAAATGTAATTTTAAAGGAAAATTTGTGATTTGATAAATTGGTTTTGAAATGGAAATTTAGTAGGAAAGTGAGGCTTTCTAAAGAACATTTTGATGGTTATTTAACCAGGGGAATAGATTGGGTAATAAAACATGTGATACCGTATTTAAATGGTTTAAAAAGAGGATTTTGACATAGTTTTCAAAGTAAATCCTAAAATAATTGGTTGAGATTAGTTTTTGTACATTTTACCTCATGTGGGTTATGCCCAATTTTCAAAATCTTGTATACTTGTGCTTTTTAATTGTGTTTCTCTTGTATGTATTTTTCAACATGATGATACATGATTACATTCATTGGTTAATGAGGGTATTATTTTGGTATCAAATCCTAGTTTGGGTTAAGATGATATAATTGGTCCCCATATAGGGTATAGATGGGTAAATTTTCTAGGTTTGATTAAACTATTCCTGGTTACATAAAGTGAGGATGGGTTTTCCTCTTAGGTAATTTCATCCTAGAGTGAGCCCTTTAGGGTCGAATGAATCCTATGAGCTATGATAACATTGTGGGGTGTTGGACATAGCTTAGTGCTAATGAGAATAGACCAAAATGGTCTTGAGGAGATATTCTTGTGAGTCAATATGGATACTAAGGCATGTTGTGGTATGTGGGGATAGGTTCTAATGGACTAGTGCCTTATGATGAGATGGTGAGTTTGTTGGATGGTTTTGTGTGCATTTTTTATCACTTTTATGTGCATGTGATGGATGATAAGTCTTGGCATGGTCAATGATAAATCATGATTCCTCACCATGATTTGAATGATAAGATATTAGAATAATTCTACCTTGAGTGAGAAGGTAGAGTTTGTGATGTGATATAGAACCTCACCTTTAGTGATATGGTAGTAGTCAAGATAATGGTTTTTACTTGAGTGATAAGGTATTGGCATAGACCTCATAGAGTGGGAATTTTGTTTTAGGTTGTGACATGATATCAGAACCTACCTTATGTGATAAGTTATTGGTTGGGATAATGGCCCCACATTGAGTGAGAAGGGATAGTTCAATACATTATGTGCAACCTCCCGTGAGTGATAAGGGGTAGTCTAAGACTTGGTTGTACAACATCCCCTGAGTGATAAGGGATGACTAGAAAACTTAACATGTGGCCTTCCTTGAGTAGTAAGGTACAGTCTAGGTACTTTATGTACAACCTACTCTGAGTCTTTGGGTAGTGGTTAGAGCTTGGAAAGAAACCCTATTATAAACCTTTAAGTATGGGTTAGTACAAGTGGCACAAGTTGATTATCTTCCTTCTAGCATGGAATCGAAGAAGTTATAGTTAGGTTTCAGGGTGTCCTGGTTAGCACATGATAACCTTGATTATATTATTGTATGTGAGTTTTGTGTTATGTTTCTGGGTGGGTTTATTAAACAAGAACGATTACACCCCTTATATGTATTGCATGCACATCAACTTGATCTCACCACCAATAAATATTTTTGAGGATTTGGGGATTCTAACTGAATCATTGGACTCACCCCTTCCCAAGTAAACATCATGGGTTTCGATGTATGTGGGTAGAAATTCATGTTTTCTTCTAGGGAATAGGTATTTATTATAGTTTTATATATGGTATAGGTATATCAGGTTGTGGATTCTGAGGATTTGGGGTGCTATATTGTGTGAGTTGGGATGGAAATTGGTGTATTTTATTTTAATTTATTTTTTAATCTGTACTGACTATTGTTCTATTATTATATTTATCTTATACTACTCTATTATGATTTATGCATCATATAGACTATTTTTATTTCTTTAAATTTTGGAACATGCACTACTAGGAGAATACCCTATACCAATGGTTTGGAACTGTTGGTATAGGCCTCCAAACCGTTGGTATAGCCTATATCAATGGTTTGGAGAACCGTAGGCAAGCGGTGGGGATAGGTCTACACCAATGGTTTTGGGAAAACTGTTAGTATAGACCTATACCAATGATTTTTAAAACCGTTGGTATAAGTAATATTAAAATCTATACCAACGGTTTCATAAAACCATTGGTATATGTAATTCAGAAAACAATCATTCGGTGGGTTTGGATACCATCACCTCCCATTTGCAATTGAACGACCTAACCACTAACCTAACCTAATTTTGTGAACATAATTTCATATATATATGTGTGTGTGTGTGTGTGTCATAATTATTTTAAATTTTGATTTATTTAATGCCCTCTGTAATAATATTCCATTAAAAATACATGTACATATACCAAAAGTTCTCAAAACCATTGGTATAGACCTATACCAAAGGTTCTGAAAACCGTTGGTATAGGTTTTTTGATTTTGGGACCTATACCAACGGTTTTGGACAAACCGTTGGTATAGGGGGGACCTAAACCAACGGTTTGGCCAAAACTGCTGTTATTGGGTCTCTATAATGGACTTATACCAACAGTTTTCCCAAAACCATTGGTATAGATCATATTTCTGGTAGTGATGGGGTCCTCTTATCTCCCTTTTAAGTATACAAGTACTTTGGGAATGTTCGTTATACAAATGGGTCATGTTGAATTTTATTATAGATTTTGGCATGACCCTTGGACTTTATTTTAGTGGTAATAATCTCCCCATGGTTGTGTTAGGACCTCACTGTTATTCAGTATTATTAGGACCAATTTTGTTAAATAAGGATTTTGGATGAAAGAAATTTATATTGATTGTTTTTTCTTTTGTTTTCAAGAAAATGAAATCACATTACTTGGTAAGTTTTGGTGATCAGATGAAAATAATGAAAGGTTACAGAGTAATTAGAAAATCAGACACATTTTTTATAAGAAAGTTCCTTGGTTTGGGTTTTCTATTATGAAAAATTTTTGTGAAAGAAGTTATTTTTTAGACTCACCTTGTGTCTGAAAATAAAGTCTTTATCAGTATAAGAAAGTGTATCTGGGTCTAAAAGTATCCATACTAAATCTAATTATTTTTTTCTAATATTGGAGTTCTCATAAATCATAAGTTGTCTGGGAAACTTGTGATGCAAGCCTTATAAAGTAAAGAGGGAGAACAAGTTTTGACAGTTAGTTTGAGGTTTGGTTGGAAAGATAGAAGGTGATGAAATTATGGGAAGTTATAAAACATTATAATGTAATTAATATGATTCTATGTTGATCCTGAAGTTATCAAAGTCATGAGTAATCCGTGATTACTAGAATAATTTTGTTAAATAAGAAACTCTAAAAAGTAAAAGTTTTCTTATTACATTCCTTCAATGTGAGAATCACTGAACGTGGAATTGTTTAAAGGTCAAGAAGTTTTTTCTTTTGAAATGTGATAATAAAAAGATTTTGGTTTTTAGTTAGACCAATAATACACAAGATAAAAATCATTATAGAAATTATTTGGTGTTTTTTAAAAGTCTATTTTTACCATAATAAGAAAAGGAAAGAATTTTTTACTAATACCAGTCCATCAGATGTGGTATTTCACTGATCCATCAGAGGTAGAAAAGATTTTTGACATATATTTATATATAGATATTATTGGGATCGATAATAAAGTAGAAGTTACTAGGACCGAAGAACCAGATGAGATCAGAGATAAATAAACCATATTATATTCAACGATGTATTCATCCATTTTCATAAGGTTGAATTTTTTAAAAAATTGGGTTAAGAGAAAATAGATCTATGTTTTGTTTTTCTACATCTAGGTCAATTGAAAAAGAAAAAAAATATTGTTTGTTTATCAAGAATGGGTGTTGACTCATCGGATTGTTGTTGAAACTGATCTATTGGGTGAAGTAGACACTGATTCATTATATGCATGCTAACACTGATAAGTCATCAGACACTGGACTTCATCGGATGTAGGAACATTGGTCTGAGAAAAATAAGTAAAAGAATATTTGTTTGAATAGTTTGGCATATTTGTTATTGAAAGAGTTTTTTCTACCAAAATATTATTGAATAAGGTTGTCAAATGCTTCAGAATTTTCAACTATTCTTATGGTAGAATGTTTTCTAATTTTTATGTCTTATAGGAGGTAAAAAAGCATCATAATAAGAATTATTTAGTTCTGATGTGTTTTCATCATAATGATAACAACATCGGAGTGACAATTGGTATTAGGTTGAAGAAGTGTTAGAAATTCTGTAGTAGGTTAAAATTTTTAGATGATTCAACAAGTTTCTAAAATAATCAAGAAGATTTTAATAATACAAATATAGAGTTGAAATAAAGGAGAAATTTGAGTTTTTGGAAAAAAAATTAAGCAGGAAAAAATTTCAGATTCCCACCCAAACCACTTTTTAGCACACCTATAAATAGTAGAATGTATATTGTACTTTTAACTTACACTTTAATTGTTCATGTGTGAAGAGAGAAACTAAAAAAAATATTAGAATAAAGAAGTAGTTTTTAATAGGTTTTTTCTAAAGAAGTTTCTCAAATAGAAGAAGAAGAAGAAGGAAGATCATATTCAGAGTAACTGGATTAAACCAAGACATCAGATGCAGATTTTCAGGGAAAGTTTCAAGTAGCTCGGAATTGTTTACAAACTATTATTTCTTATCTCTTTTTCAAACTATGGTATCAAATAGAGGAATCAGACTGATTACTATTACGAAGTCCAGAGAAGTTCTTAACAACTTCTGGGTAGGGAAGTGAAGAATTGTTTTTAATTTCATCAAAAGTGAAAATTGATAAGGCAGGAAAGTAACATGTTTTGAACCAAATGGTGAAGGTTTCATAACTTGTTACAAAATCTTTTATTACTCAATTTTTTTTAAATAATCACACTCAATGTTTTATTTTTTATAGTTCTACATGAGTGTAAGGGTATATACTATTTGTTTGTATCCACACAAAAGGATTGTTTTCTTCTTTATTTTATGGTATTATATTTTTTTTAAACCATTCTAAGGGTGTATCTACTATTGTTGAGTAGTGAACCTTATAAATAATTGTGTTCCTATGGATGTGTGGTTGTTTTTTTATAAAAGTGATAAATATTTAACAAGAGGTGAAGGTTGTTTCAAAACAAGTAAAATCGAAAGAAAAAGATATCATTGATTCACCCCCTCCCCCTCTCTGTGATGTATTGATCCTGGATGGGAAATATAAATTGGTATTAGATTGAAGTTTCACTTCATTTACTCTTTGCTGAAGTTTTTGAAGAGAATTTTTTATGGAGAATCTGAATTGTGTGAACAGTAAGGGGATTACGATAGTTGATAGAAATAATTTTCATATTTGGAATGATATAATGTTTCCTTGTCTTATGTCTCTTTGGTATGATGTTTTTGATTCTACTATAGATTTATTTCATCCTATTAATAAAAAATTTCATCTAACATCTATGGATAAGAAGAATATTAAGAATGATGGAATATTTAAGAATGTTTTTCTCTCATAACTTTTTAAAATTGATTTTCAAAGAGTGAAGGGATTTTATACTATGAAATGTATCTAGTAAAAGTTGAAGAACATTTATGAATGAAGTGAAAAGGTGAATAAATAAAAGTTACAAATCTGGAGTCTGAATTATGAAGATCTAAAAATGGGAGAGTATGAATATGTTGGTGACTTCTTTAAAAGGGTGAAAAATATTTTATGAACCATAAGTTGTCTTGGTAAAAAGTTGGAATACTCAACTATTGTTGAAAATATATTGAGAATTCTTCCAAATAATTTTGATTCCAAATTTTCATCCTTGGAAGTTAGAGATCCTAAAATTCTATCTTTTGATGATATTCATAGTACTCTCATTACTTATGATATGATAATTGAAAATGTTATGAAATGTGAAGTGAAAGTTTATTGAGAAATGTCCTTCAAGTCTTCCAAGCAAGGAAACTTTAAGAAGATTATTGTAGAAGAAGAATATGTTGATTCTAAATCCAAAAATGATATATGTACAAATATTGATAAATTTTTATCCTCCTTTTCTAAAAATTTAAAAGGTGGTATAGGCAATTATAATGGTAAAACTCCCTTGAAATGTTTTGAATGTGGAGTTATTAGGCACTTTGATTTGAATTTCCCTTGAATAAATAATGAATATAATAGTGATGAAGATTGTAGAAGGAAGATAAGGTCTTGGAAGAAGCATGGTGATAAGTTGAACTACTTTTGAAAGGGAAAGGATAAAAATTTATCCAAATCCAAAAGGATAATCTTTTTGTCTAAAAATGACAAATATGAAGATAGTGAAGTTGAAGATGAAAAGTTTACTAATATTACTAAAGAAAATTCTTTCATTACAATAGTTAATGAATAATAATTTATAAGTGGTGTTTATGATGAAGAAGATACTAATCTTTAATTTCATGTAAATAGAAAATTGAACGAATGTCTCAAGAATATTGTAATACTTGAAAAAGAAATCAAGAAGTTGAAGAAGGAAAGTCTTGAAATAATCATTCAAGAATTTCCTCCTAAATATAAACTTAATTTACAAGAATAAATTTATTTTCTGAAGAATTATTTTGAGAAATAAAATAATCAAAATGAAAATATAAATTAAGTTGAAGGTAAAGGAATAAGAGTTGGAAATTTTCAAACAAAAACTTTCTAAATATGATCAGAGAGTTATGAGTTTCAAGAACTCTATCTCTGAATTTGGTGAATTTTCTAGAAAGGGTGAACCTGAGAAGGACGAAAAGTTACCTTTAAAGTTTGAGAAGAGAGTTGAAATTTTTTCCAATAAGAATAAATCTAGGAAAGTCATTTATGTGGCCAAAACCAAAAAAAATGAGAAATCATAATTTCCTAAAAATTATGAGTTTGAAAAAGTTTATACAACTTCTGGTTCTGATAAGGATGGAAATAAATCCAAGTTAAAAAAATATTTCAAGTGATAATAGAAAGTTCCAGGCTAATAATGTTTTATTGTGAAAGGTAAAAACTTTGCTGAGAAACATGTTCACAATTCGGGATAGTATGGATGTTATAGAGGAAAGTATTATTCTATGGATACTACTGGTATTGTGGTAGATTTGAACATATGGAAAATATGTGTTGGTTTAATCAACAACATTACAACAATCCCATGAGTTATATAAGGAAAATTTTGAGGGAGATTCAACCCCTTCAAAGGAAGAAGTATGAGAAGGATGTATTGATTAAATATAAGGAGGATGTTTTGAAAGTTAAAAATAGATTCAAACCATTGGAAACTATTTTTGAAATATATGAACAACCTGTAAATTTTTCAAAATGATTTCATGTATTGTTATCAGCATAAAAAAAGGTTTACAACATTATCAAAATCAATAAGTGAATAAAGAAAATGGGAAAGAAAAATATCTTTTTATAGAATCCTCTCTCAAAGATAAAAAATTAGAATGACCATGGATCTTGGATAGTGGGTGTTTTTCTCATATACAAAAATTCTTAAAAATTTTAAATAATGTGAAAGACTTCAAAGAAGTAATAGTGACATTTTTTAATGATTAATCCCTAAAAATCAAAGGTGTTGGATCCGCTATTATTGGGGAATAAAATTTGAAATCCAAGAAAGGCATGTTTGTTGATAGGTTGAAACACAACTTGTTAAGTGTTTAACAACTTTGTGATGAGAGTAATAAATCTATTTTTAGAAAATATGATTTTTTTTAAAATAGAGGAAGATGGAAAAGTGGTTATAAAACACCAATGCCCAAAAGGAAACTTGTTTCAAGTTTGTGAAGTGAAAAACTCATATTACTTAAGAATGATGGAATAAAATAGGTTGTGGTATAAAATTTTGGGATATATGTGTTAGATAAACATGAGAATGTTATAAAAGTGAGACATTTTTCATAGTATTCTTGATATGTAAATAAGAATAGATTATTGTTGCACACTTTTTTAGAAAGGGAATATTATAAACTCAGTGCAAAATAAAGTTAATGTTAGTTTAACATAACCCTTGGAACTTATTATTTTTGATATTTTTGGGACAATAAGAAAACAATAAACTCACTGAGATAATTAATTCATTACTTTTATTGATTATTTTACTCTCATTACTTGTGTTATGTATTTAAAACATAATTTGGATGCTTTGGATATGTTTAAAAGTTTTAGGAGAAAATCTAAGAATGAATGTGGGTATTATATGAAGAATTTGAGAATGGACAGTGGTGGTGAATATAAAAATTAATTGTTCAAAATTTATCTTGAAAAACATGGAATTCGGCATGAGTTTAGTACATCATACACACCGCAAAGAAATGGTATTACTGAAAGGATGAATAGAAGTTTGTTTGAAATGGGTAGAACTATGTTACTTTAACATGGTCTCTCTCATTAATTTTAAAGAAAATCCATGAGTATAGTTATTTATATACAAATCCTATGTTTCTATAGGAAAAGTTTTGATATCAATCCTTATGAAATCTTTTATGAAAAAACTCCAAGTTTGAAACACTTGAGAGTTTTTGGGAGTGCTTGCATCATAATTAACAGAGGAAGAAACCTTGTAAAGTTTGATAAAAGAGTTTAAGATGGAATATCTATTAGATATGATCCAGATGTAAGATTATATAGATATTTCAACAAATATATAGGAAGATTAGTTGAATTTATTGATGTGATAGTTATTGAAAAAGTTAAGAAAGATGCTAAACAAACTCATAAAGATAATGAAGATGAATAGGATTAAAGAATTTTTGTTAAGAGTTCTGATAATGATGCAAACAATTGGAATCCTAAACAGGAAGAAGAATTAGACTCTGTAGTTTATAGTGATGAGTAAGAATCTCAATCATCTCCTCCTAGCCAGATGATCCAAGTGAAATATCAAAACATAATTAGTGATCAACGTCAAAAGGTTTAAACAAGAATAACATAAAAAGTTATTACACAGGATTCTTTATAATCAAAATTTTATTTTAAAGATGTTAGAGAATATTTTGAGCATCCGGAATGGATTCAAAATATAAATTATGAGTTAGATCATATAAATAAAAATGGTACTTGGGAAATCATACCTAATTTAAATGATAAAAATGTTAGTGGTATAAAGTGGTTGTTCCATAACAAGTTGAATGAATCTAGTGAAGTGATAAGAAACAAATAAAGGTTAGTATGAAAATTTTACTCACATATTGAAGTCATTGAATTTGATTATTCTTGTTCTTTAGTGGAAAGTGAGAAAAAATTATAATTTTTCTTTCTATTACTGTGCAATGAAGTTAAAAAATATTTTACATGGATGTGAAGTCTACATTTCTTAACAGATATCTTGATGACGAATTTTATATTAAACGACCATGATTATTTTTTGGAATGATAAAAGTTATGTTTGTAAGTTGAAGAAATATTTTTATGGTATAAATAAATCTCTGAGGGAATGGTATTACAAATTAGATACTTTATTATGGAAGTTAAACTTCAAGAAAGGAAGGGTTGATATTAATATGTACATTAAATAAATTTAGGAGATTTAACTCATTATAATTGTGTATATTGATGATACAATATTTTTGTGAATGATGAAAGATTTTGTAAAAGGTTTACTGAAGAGATGAAAGAGTTTTTTGAAATGACCATGCTGGGTTAAATATAATACATTCTTTGGTTAAAATTTTCAAAAAAGAATAAAAACATATTTATTTATCAATAAAACAATGATAATAAACCTATTAAGAAGTTTTTCATGGAAAATTAGAAACCAATTTATACAAAAATTTCAATGGGAACCAATTTGATTAAAGATGGAGGTGGAAAGGAAGTTAACTCCAAATATTTTTGGAAGATGACTGGATGTTTTCTATATTTGAGTGCCTAAATACTAGAAAATTTTTGTATTGCTACCTTATGTGAAAGATTCTAAAGTGATCCAAAATAATCACACTTATTGGATAGAAAATAATACTTAGATATATTAATGGCACAAAATATTTCCGAATTAGATATAGTGGCTTAGAAAGAATTGACTTGTTTGGGTATTCATATGCTGACTAGGAAAGAAGTATTAATGATGGAATATCCACTTATGATGTAGTTTTCTTTCAAGGGAAAATTTTTGTAAGTTAACATACAAAGAAACAAAACTTATTAATTCTTATCATGTATAAAGTTGAGTATATTTTTTCCACTCAAGATTATACCCAACTTATGTGGATTAATAATCAGTTGGAAAACTTACTTGTTTAAGTAAAGTAACCATTGCTCTGGGGTTGTGATGATTAGAGTGCCATCAAACTTACAAGAAACCCAATAAAACATTCTAATTAAATACATATTTATATAAAATATCATTTCATTAAAGAGAATGTGGAGAATAATGAATTGAATATGGATTATGTTCTTATATTGGAACAAGTTTTTGACCTATTCACAAAACCTTTACCGAAGGAAGCATTTTTTAATATGAGGTTTAAAATGTGAATTCAACCACTTTATATCTAAGTTTGAGGTATTTTTTTCTTTCCCCTCTCTCATATAGTCTTTGGATATTGTTTTCAAGGTGGAGAAAAATAATATTTCATAAATCTATCCATTTATATGTGTTAAACCTTTTAAATAAGCATGTATATAGGGGGAGTTGTGGGTAAATTGTGAACTTAGAATGTAAGTGTGTGAACTATTCTAAATTTTTTTTGGAGAGGTTGTAAGAAACATGTGTTTATAGTTAAGTGGAATAAGTAAAACAAGAATAGAAGAAATAAGTGAAGGAAAATTGTAAAGTTAAATAGGTTTCATGGGTATCTACTTTTGGATAGCATGGTTTTGCTATCAATAATTCTTGTTTCTTATAATAATTTAGCTCAAGTAGGCTTAGAATTTTTATATATTAATCCATATCTGGAGGTTACGATGTTTAGTGATTTATGAACCTTGGTTGACAAAAAAATAAAAAGGGGTATATTTTTGGAACCAATATTACTGAAGAAGGTTTTTGGAGGAAATAATTGTTTGTCGATTGATTTTTCTTTTGTTTTCAAGAAAAGGAAATCACATTAATTTGTAAGTTTTTGTAATTTGATGAAAATAATGAAATTTTGATAAGTAATCATAAAATCAGATGCATTTTTCATAAGAAAGTTCCTTGGTTTTGGTTTTCTATTCTGGAAAATTTTTGTGAAAGAAGTTTTTTTTAGACTAACATTATCTCTGGAAAGAAATCCTTGATCAGTATAAGAAAGTGTATCAGATTCTAAAAGTCTCCATACTAAATTTTATGATACTTTTAAGATCTTGGTGTTCTTATAAATAAATTTTTGTCTGGGAAACTTGCTAGGAAAGCCCTATGAAGGAAAGGGGGAGAACAAGTGTTTCCAATCGGTTTGATGTTTGGTTATAAATATAGAAGGTCATGAAAGGATCATAAGTCATAAAAATTTCCAATGTAAGTTATACAATTTTATAATGATCCAAAAGTTTTCAAATTCATGATGAATTCGTGATTATTATAAAATGTTTGTAGAAATATAAATATGTAAATTAAAGGTTTTTTATCTCAGTTCATCGATGTAAAAATCACTAGATGTAGAATTGTTTAAAGGATAGGAAGTTTTGTTTGAAACGTGAGAAGGTGAAGAAGCTGGTTTCCAGTCAGACCAATAATACACAAGATAGAAATCATCGTAGAAATAATTTTTTGTTTTTCTATAATTCTATTTATACCATAATAAGAAAAGGAATAAACTTTCTACTAATACTGATCCATCGGATGCAGTATGACATCGATCCATAGGAGGTAGAAAATTTTGTTGATGTAGATTTATATATGGAGTTTTTTTGGATAGATAATAAAGTGGGATTTATTCGGACCAAAGTACAAGATGAGATCAGAGACTAATCAACCATATGATTTATAACAATGTAGTCAACCATTTTCATAAGTTTTAATATTTTTTTAAATTGGTTCAAGATAAAATGGATATTTTTTTTGTTTTTTTATATCTGGGTCAAGAGAAAAAGAACAAAGGTATTATTTGTTTCTCAAGAATTGGTATCGGATCATTGGACTATAGTTAATGTTGATCCATTGGGGTGAATTAGAGACCGATTCATCAGATGTATGTTGACACTGATAATTCATCATATGTTATAATTCATCAGACACATGAACATTGGTCTGAGAAAAATAATTAAAATAAGATTTTCTTGAAGAGTTTTGAAAATTTGTTTTCAAATGAGTGTTTTCTTCCAAAGTATTAAGAAGTTTTTCAAATTCTTTAGAATTTTCAACTATGTTTATGGTATATTGTTTTCAAATTTTTATGCCTTATAGGTGGTATGGATCATCATAATGATAATTATTTAGTTCTGATATGTTTTCATCAAAATGAGAATAATATCAGAGTGAAAATTGGTATCGAACTTAAGAAGTGTTATAAATTCTGAAGCTAGTTGAAGTTTTTAAGAGATTCGATATGTTTCAAGAATAATTCAGAATATTTGAAGAAGTAAAAAATAGAGCTGAGATGAAGGATAAATTTAAGTTTCATGAAATTTGGTTAAGCGGGAAAGCTTGTCATATTCCCTCCCAAAACACTTTTTCTGCACCTATAAATAGTAGAAAGTACATTGTACTTTTAACTAACACTTGTACAATTCACTTGTGAAGAGAGAAATTGATAAAAGTATTAGAAGAAATAATGATTTTTTGGATAGGTTTTTCTTGAAGAAGTTTTTTGGATAGAATAAAAAGAATAATAATTATTGTATTTAGAGTTACCAGATTAGACCAAGACATTGGGTGCATATTTCTAAGGAAAGGTTCAAGTGGTTCAGAATTATTTATGAAGTATTATTTCTTATCTTTTTTTTTGGATTGAGGTATCTGACAGAGGAATCAGACTGATCAAATGGAATAAGTATCATTACAATGTTTATAAAAGTTCTCACATTCTTTTGGGTAGGGAAGTAAAGAATTTTTTTGAATGTCATAAAAAGTGAAAGTTGATAAGGAAGCACGGTAACATATTTTGAACCAACTGGTGAATATTTTATTACTTATTATACAATCTTGTATTACTTCATTTGTGATAAGAGAATCACAGGCATTATTTTATTGATCACAGTGCTAAAAAAGTGTAAGGGTATATACTACTTGTTTATATACACACAAAAGGATTTTTTTCTAGTAGATTGGGTGATATTTTTTTGTTTCTAAACCATGATAAGGACGTAGCTACTATTATTGAGTAATGAGCCTTGTAAATACTTATGTTATTTTGTATGTGTGATTATTTTGTTTTCGGAAAAGTTATAAATATTTAACATGATATGAAGGTTGTTTCAAAACAAGTAAAATTTAAAAAAAAAATAGATGATTCACCCCCTCCCCCTCTCAGTGATACATTGATTCTGGTTGGGAAATATCAAGTATCCTATAGCATGTGGGGAAACATGTATGAGGTCTTGTAGTGCTCCTTACTCAGCTTTCATTTGGTAGATCTAGTTTAAGAAATTAAATAATAGAACCAAAGAAATTTTTGGGATGGTACAGTGTTAGTTAGATATAGATTTAGGTTATTGGGACTTTGTAGGTAGATCGAGCACATACCCAGCTAGTATGACATTGGTTGAAGCCTAAGTTTTCATGGGATGTCTAGTGTTATAACTAGATACTATAGGATGAGTGACATTTTGGATGGATAATCCCATTGTGGGATAGATTAGTCTTGGGATGAGTCACAGTTCTTGTATGGGATCTATTAAGTTGTTATTACATCATGATACTGGAATGATTAGGGTATGATAAACATTCTTATTAGCATTGTTGTTTGACATGATTACTCATTAAGATCCACTATTAATTAAAGAAACTTATAATAAAATTTATTTTATATTGATTATATTATAATGACTTATAATATTAATACATATTCATGGGGCTTGTTTGATTGATTGTGAGTGTTCGATCTCCACAGGATAATGATTTTTGGGGTGGTTTGTTTTTGAGAAAAAATGGGTTTTTAAAGGAAAACTCTTGTAGTAGTTTGAGGTGTGTGTAAATGGTTTTTATAAAATGTGTTTACTTGAAATAGATAGTGGATCTAATGATTTTTAAATGGTTAATATTTTATGGTTTTGACAAAATTTGAGAAAAATATATTTAAAAATGAGTTTCAAGGTAGATTTTGAAAATTGGATGAATTTTCAAGAAATAATTAGGTGGGAAAGAAATTTTTCTGATTTTAGTTTTTGTTGAAAACCCATAGATTCTAAGATGTGTCGTGAAAATTTGGGTGAGTTTTGGGGTGTGTAAAATGACCTAAGTTGGTTTTGAAAATAAATAGATAGCACCTATGTAAACTGTGTTTTCTTGAATTTTTTTCAAATTGGAGTAACCTAGATGCTTGATTTGTATGATTGGATTATATTTTTAGGTCCTAGTGATATGAAAATATTGAGTAAAGGGGGTGAATAATGTTTTATTTTAATTTATCCATCTGTAATTATCAGAGTAACAAACAATACAGTGGAAATTAAAATATAAATACAGTAATTTTTTATAGTGGTTCATATCACCAAGATCCTAGTCCACTGTTAAATATTATATTCTATGTTATAAGATTAGTATTCACTAATTCCTCACTTTTTATAGGGTGTGATAACTTAGTTACAGATGTACCTTTTTCTCATCGGGTAGTATAACCCTAACTGGATTTTATAGGGGTAACAACCCATCTGACTTTTCTTTGGGAGTCATAATCTGACCATCCTTTTTGTTAGTAGGAATAACTTTATTAGACAGATTTTTGATAGTAAAATCTTAAACCAACTCTATAAAAATAAACAAAAGATATAATAAATTCAATAATGAAATCCAAAATGAATTTAAGTTCAATAGTGGAGAAAATGATGATGAATATCAATGCAGCTCAAGAACTTTGATCACTTTAGTAGTGGATGATCAAAATAATTAATTTCTTCATGATCATATCAATGAAATAGTAGTAATAAAAATGTTCATAACTACACAATTATTGTATGAATGTTGTATTCTTCTCTCTATATGATCTTATATGATCTTTGTCTATGAATAAAATGTTTCAAAATCATTTTTTCACATTCATGGGTCACATTCCAATGGCTAATCCCATTTTGTAAATATTTCAATGTCTTATTTAGTTATGAAGGATAATCTAGATAACTAATCATATAATTCCACATTAAAAATAATAAACATGATAATATATCTATTACCTATTATTTGAATTATCGTGCTCATAATTATAGAGTTCTCACACTATTTTATTCCTATAATAAATAACTTTGAAACACTTCAAATAAGATTGTTAAAATAAATGAGTGATTTTAAAATAATTACAAAAATTAAAAAATATCCCACTATCTTTTAGTAATTTTATAATTCAAAAACTATAAAAACATCGTATAAAATAAATAATATTAAAATTAATATCTCCATAATTATTTTTACTATATTTTAATATGTCATAATTTACAATATAGTTGTTATAATATATATTTATTTTAAAAAATAATATAATAATTAAAACAAATTAATTAAACTTTTATTTAATTAAAATATTTCTAAAACAAATCATTTTATAAAATATAGATTTACTCAAAATAAAAATAAAGTAAAGTATTGAGTGTGTTTGTTGAGTGACCATGTGACTTTAGTCTTAGAGTATGTTAACTTACCATTCCATCAAAGTGCATGGTTAGTATACTAATCATGTGAAAAATGGTCATATGTTCACTTAGTAAAATTAATCATGTGGTCACTTTGAAATATTAGTCATGTGGTCACTTTGAAAACTGGCCATTTGGTCACTTTGAAAAACGACCTTCACAATAACTTGGAACACTCACAGTAACATCAAATTTGGATTCATAGTAACATTAAAAATACTATGGTATTTTGATATATGCTTTTTGGTAGGTTGTAATAATACCTCATGATAGGTTAAAATACCATCATATGGTCACTTAACCTCATGGTAGGTTGCTTCATTGTAACTTGAATAATAACCTACATGGTCACTATGTAAAACCTCGTGGTAAGTTTATGGGGATATCAGCATCACACTGATTTTATACTTGGATGGATGTTGAACTATCAAAATATTGTCACTGAAGCTCATGCGTAGTCAGGTGATGCTTCCATGGAACCGTAGGTAAGGATGAAGTCGAGTTACTATGGATTCTTGGAAAAAAAACATCACATACTCAGATGAATAGAGGATGAGTTGATATTTTATGTCTTCATCTGATATCATCATTCCATGCATGATGAACATAGATGATACTACCTCTATGAATAATATGAACCTAGGAAGGTGTGTTGTTAAAGTTGGTAAAGGTGTGCCTATGCAAGTGTGAAAAAACAAGTGATAGTGTCTAAGTTCGTGTCGCGTGAATGGATGAAAACCAGTAACAGTGTCAACCCATGATAAGCATCATGGTTGAGTTGGTGTATGGTGTTTTTTTTATAATCTAGATGATATGCACAAAGATATCAAGATGCTATATAGTTACATATGCACGAGAGAAGATGATCCATGGTGTATAACTCACATTATATATAAATATATATATTAAAAAAAAACATAATATAAAATATTTATTTAAAAAATTATAACATTACAAAACTAATTAATCAAAATAAAAGGCTTATGATATAACATCCTTGACTCCAATAACCTGGACCCAGTGTCGACTTTATTACATTAGCACTAGATACAATAAATAAAAAATCAAAGGTCTGAATAGTTTATTAGTCTTGGTAAACTAGATGCATACTTGAAAATTCACATTACATTTTAAAAACTAAAATACCCAAAGTGTTTTCTTTGATAACTTCATTATTACCCAGAGCGTATCCCTACATATCAATCAAAAAATAATTCTTGGTATCCAGAAGAAAATAAAACATAAGAAAGGGGTGATCTCAAATTCTCAATAAAGATAATCATACCGTTAAATCAATCAATAATAAATAATAATAATTGATATGGAAAGGTAAATAACTATAACACATTACATTTAAACAATAACTTGAACATAATATGGCAAGAATAAATAATGATCAAATAAATCCATATAAATAGTCTCATGAGATTGAAACTTATCCATGGATATTCTAACAAATCAAAAAAACACATGTAATCAATAAATAATCTCATAATCAGGTAATACAAAATGTCATACATCTGAAAGATACTATAAAGACCTTTTACAAGACAATTTAAACAATGGGTAAAACCAATTTGATTTGGATAACTAATTTGTCTCATGATACCTACTTATTCATCAAAGATATATGTGATTCCAAAACCCATACATAACTTAATAATTCCAATTCATTACTTATAATAATGTTTTGAAACAAAATCAAGAAAAACATTCATATTGAAAAACTAACATATGAAATATTAATACTTACCCCAATCAAATAAACATAATCATAAACTATCCATAGTAATATGGTGAATGCGAAAAAAATTATACATACTCAGTCCAAATGAACCATCCAAATAAATAATAATAATGATATAAATAAAATATATCCATATTGTATAATAAGTACAATAAAGTAATGATATCATTGATGAATAGATATACCATAAAAATTTCATTAAAAACATTCTTGAGGAAAATAACCTTTTCACTTTGAAAATATTTTTTAAAGATAAAAGTTCATAAAATATTTTGAAAATAATTTTCATTTAAAATAAAATTTGAAAATTATAAAATGTATCTTTAAGACATTGATTTATCTTGAAATTAGTGAATTCTGTTCATTCCAAACAAGTTAAAAAAATAATTCCTTTCACATTTTTGATAAAATCTAAATAGGCCTTGCTTTGAAAATTATAGGAAGATTCATTTTAAAAAAATTATAAAAAATAAAGCATGGATAAAAATGTATTTAATAAATCATTTAGATAATTTTAAAAAAAAATTTAAAAAATTTTTTATAAAACATTGATTTGGAAGAAAAAACATTTTTGACCAAAAAGATAAATAATGTTGACTTTTCTTAAAAATATATTCTCAATCATTTTAAGTAATAAATAGTGGGAAATGATACTATTACTTAAAAATATAATGAATAATAATGTGAAAATAAAATATACTAGTTTTAAAATAAAAATATCATATAATTACCCTAAGGTACACTTAAACATAAACAATTCTGTATAATGATGAGATTGTGAAATAAACTCTTACCTCTTTGGTAACATTCAAATCATAAACCCCATAAAATAAATAATTAAAATGAAACTTAAATTTCATTAAGGTAAATAGATTAATGATATAAAATATCAAAGTGGTATTATATACACCACACAAATGGAATAAGTGGTGAATATGGCATATACCTCACGAAAGTAAAAGTGAGATGAGAAGCCCTTACCTTAGGTTCATCTTCCTTTTTATTTGTTCGGACACCTTATTTAATAAATATAGGTTTATTATACATGTATTATAGAACCATAATCATATATATCATACTATATATGATTTAATTATAGTATTTTATCACTTTTTTAATAGAAATTCTTTGTTAAAATTGCTGTTTCGGGTGAGAATTGCTTTGTTTTTCATGTATGTTTTGGTTCGATAATTTCAGACCATTTAATTTTATCATGGTTAAATCATCTAAAGAATATTAAACATGATATAAATATAATATATATTCATTATATATGTATTTATAGTAATATATAAAAGTTATATATTGAAAATGTATTACATCGTTCATGGAGATAGTAGGTCATACGTAAGCATGAACATTGTTTTTGTTTTTCTCCATGGATGGAATGAAAGGAAAATAAATATTATTTAACCTTTATAAAATCATTATTATTTCATATTATCATGAATATTAATAAAATATACCATTATTACCATCTAAATAAATATAAAATGAAAAACATTTCACATCGCTACGTGGAGGCGGTTGTTCACACGTACGCATGAGTGACATTATTGTTTTATAATGGATTGGAAGGTAAGAAGTTGAATGTGATATTATATTTCTATAAGTATTTTTAGGTCATAAATATATAATATATTAATTAAATTTATCCTTAATACCTTCATTGAAAAGCGTAAGTGAAAAATGAATCACATTGCTTTGCTAGGCAGTAGTCCAATGCACACACGATTGATGTTATCATATCCCCCCATGGAATGGAAAGTAAGAAATTATATGTTATATAATAATTCGTATATTAAATCCATAATTATATTTATCCATTAAATTTGATAATACAAAATTAATTTCATCAGTTCGTGAGGTGTTAGTCTTCCATACACATGATTGACGGTTTCATTTTCCATTTGATGGAAATAGAGATGGATATAGGTTATTCCATTTGCATAACAGAATCTCCATATATAAGAGATTATTTTTTTATTTAATAATATTTTAAGATGATTTTAAAGAGGTTTAAGAATACATAAAATAAAAATTATCATTTAAGAATATTACCTCTTCTTTGAACAACTTATTTTGGTTTGTACCAAAAGCCTTCCTAGGTTGGCTTTCTGATCAAACTAAGGCCTCTGGGATATTGGTATAGGATTAAGGGAGGTATTTGGGTAGGTAATGTCTAAACCAAATGGTTTTTTAATTTTTAATAATAGAGGAGAGGGTTGGGCTTTTATAAGTGGGGGGAGAAGATACACATGGAATTTTTGAAATGAATAAATCATACTCATATTTTCCTGAGAAAAAAGGCTCCAAAATAGGTGATTATAAATCCTTAGAGGTGATAAAGTATAAATATAGCTATAAAATAGGATTATTACAATTTTTATATTATTTTTAACCATTATATTCTTAGTCTAACCCCTGGTAAATCCATTTTCACCTTAACCACATTAATTAAGTTTTATTGTTTTCACTATTCATTATAGTAAAACATTAAGTTGGAATTTTTAAATAATATAAATTATGATAATTAAAAATATTTTTTATATTTTTTATAATTTAATTAATATAATTTCCAGAATTAAATTTAAAATTAAACCTATTGACAAATTGAAAAAATTGATTTTTTTTTAAGGAAAAAATCCAAAAGTTTAAAAAGTTTTTATATAAGAATTCAATATAAAATTGATTAAAATGACCTAAATTTGTTAAATTTTAATATAATTGAACTAATTTTACTTTAAACCCGATTTAAAATATAAATAAACTTTGTGACTAATTTAAACAAAAAATCAATTTTCAATAAAAATCAATATTTTTCATTATTCGTCAAAAAATGAAACTTTTCATAAAAATCCCAAAAAATAATCATAATATAATTTTTATATGATGATTTGAAAAATAAATATTAATTTTTAAAATAAATTTTATAAAATTGGTAAAAATTAATTTTAAATTATGTCTACAAAGTGCGACTAAACCGCGTTTTAGAAAAATGCAGTTTTTTATAAAACATTTATATTTCTTTCAAATGATTATTATTTTATCTATAATATATAAATAACCATAAAATTTATTTTTTAAATTTTTAAACCATATGATTTTCATAATTTATTAATTCATATTCATACTCTCTAAATTGATGTCTAGGTAATAATGGTAATTTTAAAATAATCATATTTTAATAGAGTGTTGTGTTTCATTTAAAACTAGTGTTGTATATATCGTAAGTTATCTAAGAGCTTGAATTTATTTAAAAATAAATATATCATAATGTCTATAGTGTTACATTCTCTTCAAATAATGGTTTTTTGTGTCATATACGCTATCAATCATGATGTTCCTTTTCTAAAATCTCAAGGTGTTGAATTATACCCCCTTAAGTAAATTGTGTCCTTGTAATTTAATATTGATCATGGTAATAAAGTGTTTGAAATTTGAAAATACCCTTGTCAAAAAACCATATTATAAAAAGGTTTAATAAAACTTCCTCTTGATAATAAATAATGGTAAGTAATAAATTAATCCAAAATAACACATTACTAAGTTTCTAAGTAGGAGAATATTGGTGGGAAATGAAAACATGGGCATGGAAGAGAATATTAGTCACAAAGGATTAATGAAGAGTGATAGAGAACATGTTCATGAGAAATTTAACCACCAAAGAATCATAAATCTGTGATGATTTAAAAGACCATTGATTTAAAAATATGAAAGTAATAGGATAACATTTTTGTCTCGGGATCTTTTTCCTAACATTTAGGGGATTTTTACCATCAAGATATAGAACACAAGAAAATATACTTAATTGATTCATTTCTATTTCAAAATAAAAATATTATCATTTTTTTGTGATTTAATCAATTTTCACTCCATCTCTCTTTACAAGAAATAAAGATGAATTTTTTTTACACCCGAAGAACTAATGGATCATCAGATCCAAAAAATAATGATAATTCATCCCTTCTATCTCTATATTTTTTCTAAAACCAAAATGGTAAGAAACGTTATCCAATAACATCAAAATTTCAACTTAATACATTCCATAAATAGTGAACCTTAATATTCATCCAAAATATGTTTGACCAAATTCAATGTCCAAAAATTAGAAGGAAGGTCAGAAAATCAACATTATAATCCCCTGACAATATAAAGTTCCTCTTAATATCACATTACAAATATGTGAATATAGTGATCACCATAAAAACTTAATAAAAACATGCATGCTTATAAAAATTATTTTTCTCTTTATTTCTTAAATAAAATCTCAAATTATCAAATTTATTCCATAATTCCAAAAATGTAGTAAAATCCAGAAAATATAACATAAACCATTAAATCACTAACCAATTTTAATTTCACCAATACGATCCCATTTAATTTACCCATATAATTCAATTATTTATCCAAAATATACACCATTATCTCAACATCAGGAACATATTAAGGATTATACTTCCCTTAATTATTTTTTTTCCAAAAAAAATATCAATTTTCCATTAATTTAATTTTCTTAGTCATCAGTGCCATTTAACATATTCTTACAAATCCTTAATTAAAAACTTTTACAGAACAATCCTTATATATATTTCATTATTCATATAACATCATTATTGAATTTTAATACATAGACACTTCAATCATTCCACTTCATTCTTAAACTATTAAATATGCTTCGTCATCTTATTCCTTAATAACTCTTTCCTTTAATAGGTCATTTGTAGTATCTTCATCATTAGTATTATAACCATTACTCATACAACCTTTTTTATTATATTTATGATATTTCCCCCTAGGACATCAATTTAGATAATGTCGATATGTTTCACATTTAAAACATTCAACTATCGATGGTACCTTAGGGAGACCATTATTATCATCCTTTGGGTTAACTGAACTTTTCATTTTTCTATGGAAATTACTTGATTTTTGTCCTTATTTTCCACATCCAAAACATATTCCAATTCCTCTAAGACATTCACTTGGGTGTTTATTCCCACATTCTCAACATATAGGAAACTAAATATTCTTTATTCCATGGGCTCCACCACCCGAGGTCTCATTGAACATTATCCTTCTCTTCATTGGTAACTCCTAGAGTTGGTTAAGGTTCAATTTGTTAATAATATATCATGATAACCAGTTAGAAATAATCACAATATCCTTCACGATAGTCATTATCCCATTTGGTTACTCATTAACACATTTTTTATCACATTCAATGTTAATAAAGTTATTTCTAGTTTTTATCGTTGACTAAAATCAAAAAGCATAGTGTAAGCAACAATAATCATAGTGGGAAACTAGATAGTAATGAAAATCATTTATAGTATATCTAAATTATAAAACCTTAGGTTTAATAATAGTCCATTAATGGCTATCATATATTCAAATATCTCATAATGGTTCATAAAGAAAATATGAATTAACCAAATAATATCCCCAAGGAGTGTTAAACTAGGTGTACAGTGAGGCATGTTTTCATGTACCATTTAACACTTGGGTCAAGATGAACACACATTTTTCAAAGTTATTACCCCTAGGTATGTCTATTCCAAAAGCACATCCACTTGTAGTATCCATATAGGTATAAATTTCTAGGTAGCCACATAGTCTCTACCTTACCAAAATTTTAGGATGTTCTTATTTAATTATCCTCAAATTCTATCATAGGGTTATGTTCCTTAATCTATATTTTCTAAAATCTATTTCCCAAGATTTCTACTAAACTTTATCTGATACCAACTGTAAATACCCCAACTCCAATAACCTGAAGCCAATGTCTACTTTATTACATTTTCTCTAGATACTAACAATCACATCCCAAGAGATCAAATAGTTTATTAGTCTTGGTAAACTAGATACATACTTGAAAATCAATATTATATTTTAAAACATAAAATAAACAAAGTTTTTCTTTGAGAACTCCATTATTCCCCTTAGTGTATCCCTTCATATTAATCAGAAAATAATTCCTTATATATTGGGGAAAATAAAACATAAGGGTTGAAATCAGATGCATGGTATGAATAATCATACAGTGGAAGTTATCATGAATAAATAATAATCAATATGTAAAGCTAAATAATCAAAAAACATGTCATTTAATCAATAACTTTAGAATAATATGGTATGAATAAGTGATGATCAATTAAATCAATATAAATAATCACATGATCTTGAAACGTATCCATGGATATTATAACTAATAAAATAATCGCATGGAAATCAATAATTGACTCATAATTAGATAATGAATAATATTATACATCTAAAACTTATTTCTAAGACCTTTTAGAAGGAAGTTTAAAACTATGGGTAAAAACTCATTTAACTTGGCCAATTAATTTGTCTCATGAGACCTCATGATGCATTGAGGGGATATATATTTCCTGGCACCACCCATAACTTAATAATTCTAATAAATTCATCATATAAAATGGGTGAAACATAATCAACATAAACATAAACATTTGTACTAAAAATATAACATATGAAATTTTAATACTTACACCAATCAAATAAACATAATCATAAACCACTAAGAGTAATATAGTGAATGGTAATAAAATTGTATATCCTCAATAAAAATAATCACAAACCATAAAAATAAATAATAATGATGATATAAATACTATATATCCCTAGTGTATCATAGGTAAATAAAGGGTTGATGACGTTGATGAATATAAATACTATAAAAATGTCATTAAAAACATTCTTGAGGAAAATAAGCTTTTATCTTTGAAAATATTATCTAAATCCCTAAGTTCAAAAAATAATTTTAAAATAATTTTCTTTAAAAACAACCTTTTAATATTATAAATGATTATTTAAAAATATTAGTTTTTATAATAGTAGTAAATTTCATTCATGTCATGCATGTTAAAACAAATAGTCCTTTTAAATTTTTTTATAAAATTAAAATGGTAATTGTTTAAAAAATATATATGAAGTTTCATATTAAAAAATTTTGGAAAAATTAAAAAATGAGTAAAAATTTCTTTAATAAATCATTTTTTGAATTTTAAAAAAAATGAAAACATTTTTAGAAAACTTGGATTTCGAAGAAAAATCATTTTCGATCGAAAAGAGAAATAATGTTGCCTTTTCTTACAAACATTTTCTCAATAGTTTTAAGTACCAAAGAGTGGTAAAATGGTACTATTACTTGAAATTATATTTAATAACTGTTGGAGAATAAAATATATTGGTTTTATGATATAAATATCATATAATTCTCCCAAGGGATACCTAAACATAAACAATCCTAAATAATGATGTGATTATGAAATAAACCAATACTTTATTGGTAACTTTTAAATTAAAACCCCCATGAAATATATAACTTGAAAAGAAACATTAAATAATATTAATATAAATATATTCATGATATAACATATCCAATGGGAATTATATACACCACAAAAAAGGAATAAGTTGTGAATATGGCATATGTCTCACAAAAGTAAAAGCGAGATGAGAATCCCTTACCTCAGGTTCATCTTCCTTCATACTTGTCTGAACCTCCTATTTAATAAATATTGGTCTATTATAAATATATTAATCAAAAAAATCATATATCTCATTCTATATATGATTTACTTATAGCCTTTTATCACACATTTAATAACAATTATTTGTTAAAATCACTACTTAGGGTGATAATTTCTTTGTTTTTCTTATATGTTTTGGTTTGGTAATTTCATACCTTTTATTTGATCATAGTTAAATCATATCAAAAATTTTAACCATTATATAAATATCATATATATTCATTATATATTTATTTAGAGTAATCTATAAAAGTTAGATATAGAGAAAGGATTACACCATTCATGGAAACGATAGGTCATACGTATTCATGAATGTTATTTCTATTTTTATCGATGGATGTAATTAAAGGAAAATAAATATTAATTCAACTTTAAAAAATAATTATTATATATATCATTTATATTAATAAAATATTCCCTTATTACCATCCATGTAAAAAAAATGAAAAACATTTCACATAGCTACGTGAAGGCGATAGTCCACACGTACACATGAGAGATATTATTGTTTCCAATAGATTTGAAGGTAAGAATTTAGAAATTATATTATATTTTTAGATGTATTTTTAGGTCATAAATATATCATATATTCATTAATGTTTTTCTTACTACCTTCGATGTAAAGCATAAGCGAGAAACAAATCACATCGCATCATGAGGCGGTAGTCCACCATACACACAAGTGACATTATCATATCCCCTCATGGAATGGAAAATAAGAAGGTATATGTGATATCATAATTCAAATTTTAAATCCATCGTTATATTCATACTTAAATTTTGGTAATTTAAAACAAATTATATTTATTCTTGGGGCGATAGTACATCGTACACACAATTGACGGTTTTGTTTTTCATTTGATGGAAGTGGAGATATATATAGTTTATTAAATTAGAATAATAATATATAAGTATATATTATATATTTTTGTTATTATATTATCATAGTTGATGAATATTTTATGGATGTGGAAGAAGAAATAAAATAAAAATGCTCATTTAAGAACTAGATTTTCACCAAAAGACTTTCTAGTTTGTATTTCTGATCAAACCAAGGCCTCTAGGATGTTATGATAGGAGTAAGGAATAGATTTGGGTAGTTATTTTCCAAAACAAAGGGTTTTGGAAGTTTTATTATGAGAGGATAGAGGTGTCCTTATATAATTTGGAGGAGAGGTCACGTTTTGAATTTTTGAAAAGAATAAAGTGTACCCATGTTTTTCACAAGCCACAAGGGTCCAAAATGGATAATTATACAACCTTAGAGGTTATAAGGTCTAAATATGTATATAAAATGGGTTATGTAAAAGTTTTAGGTCATTTTTAACCCTTATCTTCTTATTTTAACCCCCCAATAAACCCATTTTCACATTAATTGTGGTAATTATTTTATATTGTTTTCACTATTCGTGATGTTCAAAAATTAAGTTTACCTTATTATATAGTATAAAATTTTATCATTTGAAATATGGAATCTATTTTTACAAATAAAATTCATATAATTTTAAAAATTCAATTTAAAATTAAACCCAAAAACGCGTCGAATAAAATGTTTTTTTAAAGAAAAACTTCAAAAAAAATAAAAAGTTTATATATAAGAATTCAATATGAAATTGATTATAATGAACTAAATTAGTTAAATTATAATAAAATTTTTATAATTTTTCTATAAAACTAATTTAAAATCTAATTTAACTTTTTAAATAATTTAAATGAAAACGCAGTTTTCAATTAAAATCAGTATTTTTACTATTCATTGAAAATGAAACTTTTCAGAAAAATCCCAAAAATTCACCCTAAGATAATTTTGATATACTAATTTAAAAAATGAAGTTTTATTTTTTCAAATAAATTTTATAAAACTGATAAGTATTAATTTTAAATTTTGTGTGCAAAGAATGACTAAACCGCCTTTTAGAAAAATACAGTTTTTCAGAAAACATTTATTTTTCTTTCAAATGATTATTTTTTTACCTCTAATCAATAGATATATATTTAATTTATTTTATAAATATTAAAAACATATTATTTTTATAATTTAGTTATTCATATTCATACATTTCAACTTAACAGCTAGGTTATAATGGTCATGTTCAAATAATAATATTTTAATAGAGTATCATGTTTCATTTAAACTCAATGTTGTGTGTGTCCTAAGAAATCAAATATATGGAATTTATTTTAAAATAAATATATTGTAAAGTCTTAGGGTGTTAAATTACCTTTTAATCTTGGTGTTTAATGTCATATACACTATCAAACATTATGTTCCTCTTTTAAAATCATAGAGTGTTATATGTGACTAACATTAATAAAAAAATATCACATATAGAAATAAAATAATATAAGAGAAGATAAATTATATAAGTTATAAAATATTGATGTTATGATTTAAATAAATTAGAAAATGTAAATTTTAAAAAATTATTACTAAAACATTTAATAATATGATTACATTATATATAACAATAATACTTAAACAAAAAAATGATGTGTGTGAAAACATATTTTTTAAAAACTCACATATATCAATTAAAATTATAAAAAATTAATGTTTAAACAATTTAAATTTAAATAAATTAAAATAATAAAATGAAGAATAATAAAATTAAATAATATTAAAAATTAAATAATATTCAATAAATATTTTTTAATGAAGGGACTTCAATTTAAAACAGATAAGAGACCAAAAAAGATTATCATGATCTCAAAAACTAAATCTCTATCATCCTAAGTTTAAAATTTAATTTCTCAAACCACCTAGAATCTAACTCTTTAGTGAAGATATATATAAGTTCATTTTACATTGGAATGTATTTGAGAATGATAGCCCATTTATTAACATGATCTCTTAAAAAATTAAATCTAACATCAATATTTTTTTCCATAGAATGATGTAAATTATTTTTAGATATTAAAATAGTAGATGTACTATCACAAAATATAATCATTTTTTCTAAATGAACATTGAAATAAGATATATTTTATTTATCCAATGAATTTGAGTACAAAAATTTGCAGCAGCAATGTACACGTCCTCAGTTGTGGAAAATTAAACTAACAATTACTTTTTGAAACTCTATGATTTTAAACATTTATCGAGTAAGTGACACAAACTTGATGTGTTTATCTAGTTCAGTCTGTATCCTACAAAATTAGTGTCAGAATATGATAAAAATTTTAAACAATTCTAATTAGAGTAAAATAAACTACTGTTAATAGTTTCTTTAATATATCTTATTATTATTTAGAAATCCCTTAAATAAATTTCCTTTAGATTTTATTTATATCTTTCAAACATAAATAATGAAAACATAATATTAGTCCTTGATGACATTAAATAAAGTAGGATTTATATCATTACATTAAAAATTTTATTATTCACAAATTTCCCATATTCATCCACATCAGGTTTAGAATTAACAATCATTGGGGTTCATATAATTTTACATGAAAAAATATTAAATTTTTTAACTAAATATTTATCATATTTTATTTCATTTTTAAAATTTTCATCTTTTCTTTATAAAATTTGAAGACCAAGGAAAATTTTTAGTTTACCCATTAAGATCATATGAAATTCATTTATCATTTATTTTAAAAATGAATTACTAATTGTATCATCTATATATCCAAACACAATATCATCAATAAATATTTTTATAATTAAAATATCATTAGAAACATTCTTTATAAATAACTTTAGATCAAATTTTCCTTTTCAAAAAACATTTTTCAACAAATATATATTTATTTTATTATACCAAACTCTTGGATATTTATTTAGACCATAAAAAGTGTTATATAGTTCGAAAACATGATTTGGAAATTCATCTTTTTCAAAACCAGATGGTTGATTAACATACTCCTCTTTAGAAATTACTCCATTTAAAAATTCACTTTTTATTTCCATTTGAAACAATTTAAAAAATTTATAAATTGAAAAACCTAATAAAAAAATAATGGCTTATATTCTAGTAACTATTTTAAATGAATATTAAAAATCAATAGCTTATTCTTGTGAATAAACTTGGGAAAATAATATAGCCTTATTTATTACTATATTACCAAACTCATCCATTTTATTTATAAAAAATTCATTTGGTTTAATGTATTGTTTATATTTAGGAAAGCCAACCAGATTATAGAATTTATTTCTATCAAATTGATTTGGTTCTTCCGGCATATTATTTGTTCAATTTGAATCTTTTAATGATTATTTAATATTAAAAGGCACAAAATCAGTAACAAAGGTATATTTGGAACAAAAAATAAAAACTATTTTTCTAGTTCTTATTCCAGATTCAAAATTTCTAATTACATTTTCTAAAGAATGATCTTTATGTGTTTTCCAATTCATAGGATAATATTGGGAAGATATGTGCTCCCCCTAAACCAATACATTATCATTTTCAAGTTTATATTATTCAAAATTGAACTCTTTAAATTCTTCATCCAAATTATTAGAATATTTAATCTATTTTTCATTATTTTCAATGAACTTTACATTCATAGATTCCTCCATTGATATGGCTCTATTTTTATATACTCTATAAGATTTAATATTATTTAAATAACATAGAAAAATGAATTCATCACATTTATCATCAAACTTATCAATATAATCTTTAGTATTTAATATATAAGCTCTACAACCAAAAACATTAAGGTAACCAATATTGGGTTTATTTTCTATAAATAGTTCATAATGGGTTTTCATTAAAATGGGTCTAATGTAAACTCTATTTGAGATATATCAAGTATTATTAACCAATTTATCCTAAAAAAATTTAGGTTTAATTAATTTAGCATAGTTCTTTATATTTCTTAAATAGTTCTATTTTCCCTCTCTAAAACAACATTTTGTTGCAGTGTTATAGGGGCATAAAAATTATGGAAATATCCATTATATTTAAAAAATATCAAAGTATGAGTTAAAAAATTATCCCATGTTATCAATTATAATTTATTTTATTAAATGACCATATTTATTTTGGATCTATTTACAAAAAAATAAACTTGTTTAGTGTTTCACTTTTATGAGATAAGAAATTAGTCTAATTGAATCTACTAAAATCAACTAAAATTAAAAACTCATATTTCTTACTACATATACTATTAGTTCTCATGGTTCCAAATAAATTAATATGAATCAGTTATAAACATCTAGCAGTATTGACACTGTTAACAGGTCTAAAAGTCTCTTTGTGTTACTTACCGTTTAGAAAATAATCACAAAAAAATACTTTCTTTAAATTTTGGAAGTTTCAAAACCTATTAATTTCTTTTCAACTTATAAAATTGTAGAATATGAACATGTAACAACCTTCTATACCAAATAATATGGTTTGTTTCTAAATAATTTAAAATAAATTCATTTTGTTCGGTTATTTGTGAAATTTTTATAGAGTATATATTTTCTTTTTTTATTAGAATAAAATAAAATAGTATAATTATTATAAAAAATAAATTTATTATACTCAAACTTCACACACATTCCATCATCAAAAAATTTTGAGATACTAATTAAAATTAATTTTAATCTCTATATATATAGTACTTTAGAAATTATAACATATTTTAATATTCTTATTTCACCAAAACCTCTAACATTACATTTAGAGTCATCATAAAAAGTGATA
Organism: Viscum album; assembly: GCA_963277665.1. Lineage (NCBI taxonomy): Eukaryota > Viridiplantae > Streptophyta > Magnoliopsida > Santalales > Viscaceae > Viscum > Viscum album. The sequence continues at coordinate 617,233,318 of OY728130.1, read as the reverse complement.
GTGTCTCTATCACATAAATTAAAATATAACAAGTCATGTGTCTTGAGAACTCACTGTCCATATACCATGAATCTTTAGAACTCTTTAGGAAAGTTTCCTATAAAACATATTAAGCAGATAATTGTTTTAGTACCCAAGCTATTTTGGGCCAACTGAATTAGTGATAAAAATTTAGGCACCCATACTGATTTAAGATATTTATTTTTTGGTAATATAGAATATATAATCTTATAAATAAAATTATCTTTATTACCTAATTATTAAGTAAATTTTAATAAACATTCGTCTTCAAAATTCCCTTTTAGATTACATCTAATTCACATAACTGTTGAGACATTCCCTTTACTTACTTTAACAAAATTAGTTCTATAAGTCTTAGAAATCCAACTATTATAACCAAATCCAATATTATCTTTATTTTATTTTTTCATATACATCATATTATCAAATTTTTATTTACCTTGAACAAAAATATATAAGGTTCCTTTTAATCCATTAACTTCCCTTTTAATATTTTCATTCTCTTATTAAATAACTTCCAGGTCATCGTAGATTTTCACATTTGAACCCAGTCCATTATTTCTCAATTTCATATTTTCCAATTTAAGAATCTATAATTCATTTTCAAATTTATCTAAATCATCACAAACTAACTTAAATCTCTTATATCAATCTTTATTAATTTTTTATAAAAAATATTGTATTCTTTCATTCTCATCTTTAAGATTTATCATTTCGGAATCTATAACCCTTTCATCTTCTTTATTAAATTAGAAACTTTCTACATTTTATTTTATTCTTTAAAATTATTATTTTCACTTTTTAATTCTATATATAGTTCATCCATTCTCAAAATATCATTATGAAACTTTTAATTTTTTTTATTTAATTCTTAAATTTATTTTCGATATCGAACTCATAACATGAACTGTAATTAGAATTATTGTTTTCCTAATTAATAGTTATTTCCATAAACCAAATTTTGGATAATTATTTTCACTCTCAAAATCATCATTACCCATGTATAAATCCTTTATTATACTCCATCCATCATGTTATGCACATTTTAACTCCTTATAGCGATTGTATTTCACTTTTTTTGGTTTCGGATAGTCTTATTTGATAGGTCCATTTTCCTAAAGTCATATAATATTAATACTAGAAAATTTTATTTTTTTATTGTTACCTTTCTTACTTACCTTCTTTTCATCCTTTTTATGATCTCATATTGGATGCTTCTGAAATACCCTCTTTCTTTTAATGTACATATAGACTCCTTCAGAAAAAATTTTTATTTTATCTTTATCTCTTTGCTGAAAATTAGAATCTTGGGAATTAGTATAAAAAATTATATTATATTTGAATTTTTTACCTTTATTTTTTTTATGATCTTCACCATTATCTATATTCAACTCTAAATCATATTAAAGAAGTGATCTTATCAGCTCATCCACTGAATACTTAGTGAAATAATTACTTTCTTCAATCTCAAACTTCATAGAGTGCCACATTTTGGGTAGGTCTTGAAGTATTCTTTCAATAAGAAATTTACTATTCATGTTCACTCTGATTACAACCATGTTGTTTATAATTTTAGGGAATCAATTTTATATCTCATTGATACTCTATTGATCATTCATTCTAAATTATTAGCATTATGAATGCCCAAATTGGTTCTTTGCATCTTATCAGTTCCTTGATGAGTGACTTTTAAAGTCCTACAGATCTTATATGTAGTTTTACATGATGAAATATGGCTATACATATTTCTAATTAAAATATGATACAAGTAATTCATAACTTTTTAGTTTAGAACACATTTTGTAGCATCATTTTTTTTTAGAGTTTTCTAGTGGAGGCACAACCAACATTCCTGAACTTTTTATGAGGAGTCACAACCCGTCATTAAACTTTCCTTTTTCAAATTAGAGGCATAACCTGAATAGTTCTAGCTTTTTACCTAGAGGAAAATCCCAGCATACCTTTTGAAGGGTAGTATAACCCGGCCATTCTGTATTTTGAATGAAAAATCCTAAACAAAAAATAACATAGAGATAAAAATGGGAATAATACAACAGCATAGAGACCAATTTAAACAATGAAATTTTGAATTTTGAGGAAGTGGAAGCTTTAATCTCCTTGGTAGTGTAAACTTCCATGATTTATTTCATCCAAAAAGAATCACACAGTTTGATTAATGATTTCACATGTATAGTACTCAATTTTCAATCAGGTTTCTTTCATTGGTTTTGAAAAACTCTATTTATAGATTTTTTTCATGCAAAAAAAATTAAAAATAATATCCACATTCATAAAACCTTTAAAAATATGATATGTTATAGTTTTTATTTTCCTAAACAATAGCCTATTTTTTATCTCTATAATAATAAACTATGTTAGGGTTGTAATTTTTAAATAAAATTTTATAGATAAAATCATTTAAATGATAAATGAATAAACAACAGTACTCTCTTTAAATACATCTTAATGATTATACTCAAATATTTCTAATATTATCACACACACAAAATTACTACAAATATTGATAAAATTATAATTCTAATTTACTACTATAAAAATGTAGTGAAATTATTAAACATGCTTCCTCATTTAATTTAATTCTATATAAAATGATTCCAATCTATTTTTCATAGTATCAAAATAATTAATAAGTAGTTATGGAACAAATAAATCAATAAAAACAATTAACAATAACATGTTATAGATTGAAATGGTATGGAAATTAAACTACAAGAGGGGTTGAAATATAGTTTAAAATAAACTACTAATTTTCATCCTACTCGAGAGATAAATGTATCGGTATTAAAAAAAACTGATAAACCCATAACAATATCAAAATAAAATTAGATTAATTATATTTAAGAATCAATTTTCAAATTATTTATCAACTTAACATGCGCGATAGAATTATAAAAACAATTGGTATTATAAACTACCAATAAAATAGTTAACACAAAAGAAATTAAAACTAAACACAGTGTATTAGTTAGAAAACCAAATACTCATTTAAAGGATATTATTAGTAACCACTCTTTTAGACTGAAGTTAATGTTATATCTATAGACCTGGTCTAAGTTATCCTCAATTATAAACCTATAAAAAGTTATCCACTTCTTAAAGAGTGAATCTTGGCTCTTTCTTCCCTACCTTGGAATCCCTTGATCATCCTGATCAGTATTTCCCTCGCTAAAACAACTAGTCACTCAGTTAACCAATAACTTGGACCGATATCTTGGTACTTTCCCAACTTTACTGGTATCTTGGTACTTTTTTTACTTTATCAGTAGCTCGATACTTCTGCTACTTTAACTGGTAGCTCAGTTATCTCTCTACCTTAATCAGTGGATATATTAAAATGAATAAAACTAAAATACTAATATATTTACAAATAAAATCTTACACAATAATATATTTTAGTATAAACACTCATAAATAAAAATAGTACACTAAAAAAAGTGATCAAGTAACAATAAATTGAAAATATTCAAAATGGTCGGCAATTTTCAAAATGTTCTCGTGGTTTTGTTACATATGATGTTAAAGATGAAAATTTATCTATATGAAATTGTTGTAACAAACTCCTATATTCAAATTTTGTATATCTCTATGTCAGTTTCAATGGTATTATTAGTAGCTTATTATTCATATTTCGATGGACTTAGTATCCTTCCATATCTACCAATGAGTTAATTTAGCACCGCTAAAGTCCTTTGGTTGCTTGAGGTAACCAATATAATTTACATATTTACTTTAAAGAAACCATAATATTTGTTATTTCAAGATTCTTAAGATCATCATATTTTCAAAAATCCCCATACCTTTATTATTTTATAAAACCTTAGATTATCAGTATTTTTATTAAATGGTTCTATATTCTAAAATCATTAATGATAAAAAAACAAAAAACATAAGTTAAATATAATATTAAATGAAGTGCTTTTTGGATTTCAAAACAAGTGAGGTAAAGTAAGATAATGACTCGATAATATTACATTTTTTGAAAAAAAACATACTCATAATGAAAAAATTAAAATGAACTTAAAATACTTCCTCAGAAGAATTACACCTTTTATATCTTCAGATGAAGATATCTTCATTTTATCCTTTGTAAAGTTATCCCCTTTTAGAAGAAAAAAGTTATAAAAAAATTAAAATATTTCTCTCCCTTTTAAAAAATATCTCCCACTTTGAAAAAATTATCTCCCTCTTTTTTTAAAGTTTTGAATAAATCCTTCCCCTTTGGGGTTTTAAAAATAAGGGTTTTAAAATAAATTTTCTCAGAAAAAATTATGAAAATAAAGTTTCTGCAAATACTGGAAAAGAGAAAAAAAATAAAATGATTATATAAATTGTAAACCATTCATCAGATAACATTCACACAAATATCTATAATAAACAAGTAAAAATATCAATACAACATCATCAAAATAATATTGGTCAAAAGTTTTTAGATCGGAGTTTGGAGTTAAAAGCAATTAGAAATTTAAAAACTCAATCATTTTTAATTTATTTTTCAATCATGTGATTGAGATTCTTAATTTTTTTTCATTGATCAGCTATCATCTCAACTTCAACCTTGAACTTCTGATGAAACTTAGCAACTTTCTCTAAAATTATGCCTTCCTATGGTTTCAACTGTTAATCTTGTGTGAAAAAATTTTTCTTCTAAAGAGATGATATTCTAGGAATGATCTTATGATTTTAATTCCTACTCAAAAAACATCACATTATAATATTTTATCCACTGGTTATGAATTACTACAATATTATTCAAGTATTCAACTAAAGATGAAATTCCTTTAACTTTTATTTCTATATCTTTCAAAACATCATCAAGGATAAATGATTTACAATAAAAAAATGTTTTAATTCTGATTGATTGAAATAGTTTTCTCACCAATAGCACTCACATCCTTTACTTGATCTTTAAATAACTTTTTGAAGTTTTTCAAATTTTGGTCACAAATATCTATTTCTTCTCATACTTCTTTAAAATTTTCCTTGAATTTTTATTTGGAACCAATAGAATGAATTTGAGCTTCAGGATCTATTCATCTAGTTTTTAATAATTCCAACTCTTTAACTTAACTTTTGGATCATAATAATGTTATGATTCATCCTTCATTACATGATCATAAGTAAATCTAACTTTTAATTAAAATATCAAGTTCGTACTGAATCAGTAAATTATGATGAGCTTTCCTTCTTATTTTTTTGATCTTTAGAAACAATTGGTTAAACTTCTTATACTTTAACATTGTTTGGAGAGGAAACTTAATAATCAAATATATAACAATTTAATTCATTTTTTCATCAATAATTCTATCAAAATAACTTAATGGGTAAGAACTTGAACTTGAACTTTCTTTTGATGAAACTACCTTTGGAAGATATTTCTTAGAGGTTGAATATGTAACTGAAGTAGACATGTGAACTAAAGCATCAAGTATAGATAAATATTCTACTATAATTTTCTTCGATGGCACTTCACTTTTATTCTTAACTATTTTTAAATCAACAAATTTTGATAAATATTATTCTTTTAATCTTTATCTATCTCTTTCAATAAATTGATATGGTATCAATTAATTTCTTGATATGATCAGATAAAGATCTATATTTATTTTTCAAATAATATTCCTTTGAATGAACTTCTAGTTAAGCTGGTTTTACTTTTTATATCTATAAAAGAATAGCTTCTTTAACTGATTTAGCTTCTTCATTTTCTTTTTGTTTCATTTTCTTAAGGGCCTTTTTTGAAATTGGAAAATTATAGACTTTTCTCTACACTAAAAACTAAACTTTCAGAACATGATCTTTTCTTTTAATTGATTTTTTAAAATCATTAAAAACAACTCAAATTTTTTTTAAACAAACACGATTTCTTTAAAATCATACATCAATCTCATCCTTGATATTATCTCCAAGTTAATTGGATTTTCTGTCTATTTTTTTGATGTGATTTGTTTTTAATATTTTATTCCTTCAATAAATTTACAAGAAATCTATTCAAAAGTATTTCATATAGTAATATGTATATCTTTACTGCTTTATTTCAATGGATTCAATGTAATAACATACAATCTTTTCAAGATTTAACTTTCTAAACTTCACCAGAAAATCCAAAAGATAAACATCCTAAATTTTGATCATATATTTATCTCTTTTCCTAGGAAAAATAAACGAAAAAAAACATTGGAATACTATTATTACTTTTATAAAAAGATTCCTAGTCTTATGCAATTTCTCATTATTCAAAAATAGATTTTTCTCAGCTTCATGCATAACAAACTCTCTATAAACTTCAGGAAGATTGTAGGAATTAGACAAAGATTATCCTTTGAATAGTTCTTCTAAAAATTTAGAAATAAATTCCAAAGTTAAAGTAAATTTATGAAAAAAAAACTACAGTTACTTTATTAGTACGTTCTTCTTTAAAAAAACATAGCAGATCCATAAAATTGTCAAATTAGTAAAGTATAGTATAGTTCATGATCCTCTTCTATAGAAACCAAATTTCTCTATCCTTGAAATGTAAAAATTTCCTTTATCATAAACACATACATATTAATCAGTTATAAATCTATAAAAATTTATCTAATTATCTCCCTTGTAGCTAGTTCTCTGGATGAAACCATTATCGTATTGGAATATGTAAAAAATCTTATGAAAAAACTATAAAATCATCACTTCTGATGGAAATTAATGCATCCAACCAATATTGGGTCTACCACTTTTATAATAGAAATTTGCAAATTTGATGCATTATTATTGATTTTATTAATCCAACAGCTCATATTTGATCCACAAAAACACATGATGTTATATTTATTTTTTAAGGATTATATTATAATTTTAAATTTATAATTCCTTAAAAGTTTGAATGATATTTTAAAATTCAGGTAAAAAATAACGATTAATTTGAAATTTAGATAAATAATGAAATAAAAGTACATAAAAATAAAAAACAGGTATATTTAAAATAATTTAAAAATATGGTAAATAAAAAATAATTCCTAAAAAATGATGAATTGAAAAAATTATCTCAACAAGTTGGAAGTTATCTTATATTAAAGAATGACTTGATCTTATTCATTAAAATATTTTTCCATAAATATTTTAAATTTTTGTTTATGTTCTTAGGAAAATTAAAAAATGTTTAAACTTTTGATAAAAAACATTGATAAATATTCTCCCTAAATAAAAGCAATAAATGCAATGTAATGAGAAAACTTAAAGTAATGAATTTATAAGAAAATTAAATAAGAAATTTTAGTTTTAACTATTTTAAAAAAATATATACAAGAAATACCATGAATTATTTATTCGATAAAAAGACCACTTTTATTCACGAAGTATTTATAAACAAATATTCAAAACCCATATTTGAGTAGTTTATTTATTTTTAAAGGTAGCAAGTTTTGATGTCATAAAAGATATGTGTTTTCTAATATATTAAATTCTATTGAGGGAATAACTTTTTCTACAATGTCCTCTTTATTGGCATTGGGTGCAGAATGGTGCTTTGCATGGTACAAAATATCATTTCTAGTATATTAAATTTCTAGTGGTTTTAAATATAAATCTAGATAATGTTATATTAGGTTTTATCTAACTACACATATTTTAAAATTAATTTCATCCATTTGTAAAGTTGGTCAATATATTTTTAATCTTTTTATTTTAGAAAATATTTTGATAATCTTATTATTATATTGGAAAAAAGTAAGAATTTTATATTTTTATTTCTTCTTCTTTAGTTTATCTATCTTAGTATCTTCATAAGATTTAGATTTTCCTTTTAGATCAATACTAATCTTTGAAACTTTTAATTTTTAATTTTCTAATTTGAAAATAATATTTCCATTCTTCTTTATTATTTCTATTATCCTATCCTCAACCTTTACAAAGTTGTATTTTCTTCAGCAGTTTCACCTTTAAGATCGGTATATTTCTTATAAACATTTTGGTACATATCTTCACATTTTATAATATATTATCTCATTTATTCAAGAGTTTCATGATATATTTTTTCATCATCTAAACTATTTTAAATCTTATCATTAGAATCATTTTAGACTCATGTAAACATTTGAATCTAAATATATATTTACAAGGCATTCGGTGGTTAATATCTCCAGGATTTTTTTCCATTTTTGGAAAATTGTCATAAAATACAATAATATTTTTTATCATCATTATCTTTAAATGAACTATCTAAACTAGAATCAATTTCAGTTTCACTCTAATTATCCATTTATTTCATAATATTCTTTATTTTTATCTTTAAAAACATTATAGAAGACTTTTTCCTTTATTTTTTAATTCCATACAATCTATTTTAATATGACCTTGCTTTATGAATTCATAGAAAATTGGTTCTGAAGTATCACTCTTCTATTTTCTTTCCTTTGAATAATTTCTTTTGAAATTATTTTATTTAAAAATTATTCTTTCCAGGTTATAAATTTCACCATCAATCAGTTCACACTCACTTTCCTCGAAATCTTTTCTTAAAATTTTCTTATATTTTCTTGTTTTAAAATTTCCAATACTTAAAGTTCTATTAGTTGTAAAATAAACACCATTATTTTTTTCCTAAATTTTTGTATCACTTTTCAAATGAATTTTATATTGCATAAGGGTACCAATTAATTCATCTATTCTTATTTTGATAATATTATTTTTATCATTAATGGTTGTTCCTTTTTATTCCAATTATTTATCTAAAATATCTATGAACATTTCAATAATTTGACCGTAATATAACTCTTTATCTAAAAGGGATTATAAACTATTTAATATTGTCATGAATCTCAAATTTATTTTAGAAACTGATTCACTATGAATAAAATCAAAGGCTTGATAATCTACTCTCAGTATATAACTCTTAGTTTCATGAACTTTTAAAATTACGAAATGAGTAAATTCAATATTTTTTCATATACCATAAGTATTTCATAAATAATAAACTTGACTGTATATATTTATTTGAATAAAACATAACAATGAATTTAAGAAATTGAAATTTAGTTATAAATCATTCAACTCTTCTCTAAAAAATTATAAACTTATTTTTATGGTACTTATTAGTAACTAGTAAGAATAAGATAGTTTTAAAATCCAGTATTAATAATAAATGTTTCCATTCTATCTCTCCAATATTCATAATAATTCCCATCAAATATGGGTGGTCTATTTGGATTAAGATTATTGATTGATCTGAAATGTATGCCTTCGATACTAAAAAATATCTACACACTTGTTAGGTGTAAGGAAACTAAAATATGAAAATATGATAAAATAACAAAAAAATCAAGAAATAGAAATATCAAGTTTGGTATCAAATGTAGAAACCTCATATTATACCAAATATATGATTGAAATGGTATGTTAAGTAAAGATATATTGAAATTGTATATACATTTTAGATTCATTTAATTAATGATTATTCATGTTTTATTCAATAATGCACCAGGTATATAGATTATTTCAAAGAATAGGTTTCCAAGGCTCTAAAGGAAAATCTATGAAAACTATCCAAAATTGAACATTAAACAATGTGTATAAATCATTCAAAGCATGTCACATGTTTTGAATAAAGTCATGAAGAAATTACAATTCATGAAAATATTACATGATGTGAATATCTAATACACATTAGGTAAGATTCAAAGGACACTTCCCACTTAATGTTCAAGTTATGAGAATAAACATGTCATGATTTCCAATTACATGTTATGAGATGATTCAAATCTATGAATCCTGAAGACTTAGGATGATATTTGTGTTAGATATTAAATACATATAGAAACCCATGGATAAAGATTACAAGGAATGAGAAGTTTACACTTCATGTAATTTCTTGACTATTTACTTTCTAGAGCACGTACAGCAGTGCATAACTTTCTGGATTCACAATTTTCTCTCATTATCTATTTTTTTATCCCTTATTTTCTCTCCCAAATCAAATCTAAACAATTATTGTTACCTTTTTTATTGAATCCAAGTGCCTTTTATTTTTATACACATGTTCTACATGTTTTTCATTACCATTTAGCGTTCTGACATCTGTCTACCATTACTATTTCTGTTCAAAAACGGCTTCTCCCTATGTTCTTGCTTGTTTACTATTTCAGGTAAGTGTTTTATTGATTTATTTCTTAATATGATTTCAAAATTCTTGATTATTGAATCCTTGATTGAAAACTGTCTTATTTTAACCATTTCATCAAATTTTCAAGCATGTCTTCAATTATTTCTTCAATCTTGATTATTATCATCATGAGCGGCTAAACCACTTAGGGTAAGGGTAGAGAGTAGGGATTTTCTGAACTTAATGAATCTATAAATCATAACTTGGTAACCCTAAGGATATTAATTAGGTTAATTATCGTTTTTTATTAAATTCTTTTAGGAAACCCTAGCCATGGGAAGTTTAAATAAACGAACCTAGCCTGATTGGTGTAGAGTAGGCTATAACCATTAGCATATGACACTTTATACCATAGAAGATAGTCTTAATGAATCAATGTTATTAATTATATCTAGACTAAGGAATATTTTACTCTTATATATATCTAGTTTGTTTGACCGTAATCAACTAGTGCTCTATACACTACTTCATAGCCTAATCCCAAGGACTATTCCTAGTTAGGACTGAGATTATCCTTTTTACTTGAACCCAAAAATTGAACATGATCCCTACTTTCTTCATAAATCTTAAACCAAAATCAATATCATTAATTAAATCCCAAACCCAATCCAATTTGTGAGGAATTTTACACAAAGGGTTTAAATTCTTGGTTTCTTGTCTGCCAAACTTTCCATATAGGTTCGACCCTACAATATCATTATACCACATCATTATAGAAAGTGTAGTTTGAGATAAAAAGAAATTCTAATCTGACTTCAACCCGCATGAAGTAAATGACATGTGTGGGAGAATCAAATTTTAGCACTGTTTTCAGGGATTTTTTTACAGTTCTTAGGCACAGAAACCTTCATCACGAACCTGAGATTACCTCACCCATCCCCCTTTATCTTTTCATTCTTTCTTTTTTATATTGGACGCCACTACATACTAATTATTTATATCCTAGTACATGTTTCAAGGATTCATGACTCATTCAAGGAGCCTTGATACCCAAGAACTACTTACCTTCATTCCTAAAATTGAAAGGTACCTTTTTGCACACCAATATTTAAGTATGGTAGACCGCAATAATCCTGTAGCTTCCAACCCACCCAACATGCAATATTTACCACCATCACTTCAAGGAGATCAACCCAACATGAAACTAGAGTGCACCATTATGGATTATGGCTTGCTTTAAATCAATGGTGCAACAACCAATATTGTGAACCCTTCTATCCAGGTATATATGTTTGAAATCAAACTTGGAATCATCAGTATAATCTATAACATGGGTCAGTTCAGTATACTTTAGAGTGAGGATCCTCATTATCACAGCTCCAACTTTCTGGAATTATTTGATACCTTTAAAAACCATGGATTATACTATGATGCAATCATATTGTGAGTATTATTATTCTCCTTACATGATCACACCAAGGATTATATAAAAATCCAAACTCCTGAGTCAATTACGACTTGGGACGAACTAGACAATAAATTTCTAGATAAATATTTTCACCTATATAGACTTGTAAAATTAAAAATGATGTCCAAAATTTCCATTAAGTAGATGGTGAATCATCCTAGCATTCCTGGGATCACTTTAAATAACTTACTAGGAAATTCCCTTATCATTTACTTGATGTGTGGCTCTAACTTCAAACCTTCTACCAAGGTCTCCAGCCTATCATTGTAAAGTAGTAAATGTTGCCACTAATGGTGGACTGATGCTAAAAACACCTTGAAGGAGGACAATAACTACTAGATGAGGTATCACACAATTTTGGTCTATAAAAGATTGATCATGGACCACCTTGGTGCGTAATCCACCAAGTTGAAGAAAACAATCGTCTAGCTATACAAGTAGAGGCCCTGACTAAGAAGATGGAATCTTTTCAATTACCTATTGTACCACCTCTCCCCCCTACTCCTGTAATGGAGATTAAATCCTATGAAATGTGTGGTGGACTACACTTATATCAAGATTATAAGAAAGGATTTGATAAAAAACAAATCCAAGATTGTAATTACATTAATTACAATCAGAAAATTAAATAATACCAACAACCCCAAAAAATATTATCAATAGAGGTTAGATCAACAACTGCATCAAAACAATAAAGGGTACTACCAGCAAAGAAGTGGTCAAGCACCACTCTGATATATTTTTAGTGTTTTAACTTGTAATATTGAGACGTACCCAAAGGAATAGGTGGAGGAAGTGGTACTAATGATCAAAAAATTACTATATTTTCAAATACCATGAGGAGGAGAAGAGAAAAATTATAAGGAACCTAATAAACCTAAAATAGTCATTGAAGAGTATGAAAATGAAAGTGAAAAAAAAATGATCAAGAGAAACCTCTAAAATTACCACCTCCTACAAAAGATCTGATAGAAGACCAACACAAATAGGATATATACATTGCACCACCATCTTAAAAACCACCCATCCCATTTCTATAAATAATGATACAATGAATGATTGAAGGGAAATATAAGAAATTTTTGGAGATGATCAAAAAATTTCACAACAACATCCCATTTTCTGAAGTTATTTCCCAAATATCTACATATGAAAAATTTCTTAAGAAACTCTTTTCCAACAAGAGAAATATAGAAGACCTAGGAGTCATTTATCTAAATAAATATTGTCATGCTATTGTTCAAAAGAAAATTCCTCCAAAAGTGAGAGATCCTAGAGCTTCTCAATTGCATGAACCATAGTATAATGAAACTTTGGAAGATCCCTATGTAACTTAGGATCAAGTATTAACCGTATTCCAATGAGTTTATTTCATAATCTTGGACTTAAGGAACTCAAGATGACTAGAGTGTAACTCCAATTAGATGACTAATCAGTTATTTATCCTTAATGAATTCTCGATAATGTTCTATTCAAAATCTGTAAATTCATTTTCCCAGAAAACTTACTCATTTTGGACATGGAAGAAGAAGGAGATGTTCTGATCATATTAGGCTGACCATTCCTAACCACTTGGAAGGCACTGATTGATGTGAATCAAGGGAGATTTATATTCATATTAGGTGATGAACAAGTTGTTTTTTACCCAGTTAAAGCTGCAAAATAAACAGATGATTCTTTTTACTATCAATTTATCTTTCTCAATGAAGAGAAGAATGGCTATATGGCCATCAAGGATGATAGTGATGCATTGTCTCCTATCGAAATAGAGGAGTATGAACTTTAAGAAACAAATTATACAGAACCTATTATAAGGGAAATAATCCCACCTTTCATAACATTGGTTATTCATCCACCAATGTTGGAGCTGAAACCTCTCCCAAGCACACTTAAGTATTTTTTTTCTAGATAATACAGTTGAACTACCAGTCATTATTAACTTATAACTAACATAGACATAAGAGAAAAAGTTGATCAAAGTCCTACAGAGGCATAAAAATTCAATTGTATGGAGATGGCTGGTATCAAAGGGATCATCCCCACATTATGCAATCATAAAATTTTATTAGAAGAAAGTACAAAACCCAAATTCCATCCTCATAGGTGACTCACCCCACCAATGAAGGTGGTAGTTAATAAAAAACTATTGAAAATTCTTGATATTGGAATAATTTTTTAAATCTCTAATAGCAATTGGGTGAGTCTTCTACAAGTAGTTCTAAAGAAAAATTGCCTCATTTTTATAAATAATGATAAAAATGAATTGATCTCGACTTGAACTTTCATTGGATTGAAAGTATGTGTAGACTATAGAAACATAAATAAGGCAAATAGTAAGTATCATTACCCATTTCTTTTCATGTATTAAATGATGGAGAGACTCATAGGATATGAATTATATTATTTTCTAGATGGATATTCATGATAAAATCATATTCCAGTTGATCCAGCTGATTACTCCAAAAAAACATTCACATGTCCATTTGGTACCTTCGCTTATAGATGCATGTCATTTGGTATGTGTAATGGACCAGTGACCTTTCAAAGGTGTATGACACATATGTTTCATGATATAGAGGATGAATTCTTAGATATTTTTATGGATGATTTTTCAGTTTATGGAAGATCCTTCGATATATGCCTAAGAAATTTTGAACTAGTCATGTAATGCTATGAAGAGAAGTGTTTAGTTTTAAACTGGGAAAAAATTCACTTTATGGTTCAAGGAGGAATAGTCCTCAGACACAAAATCTCCAAGTATGGAATGGAAGTTGATCCCAAAAAAATAAAAGTGATCAAATATTTACCTGAGACCTTTACTGTTAAAGGAATAAGGAGATTTCTAAGCCATACAGGATTCTACCATCACCTCATGAAATATTTTGTGAGATTTTATTGCCCTATGACACACCTATTAGTATATAATACCTCTTTTGAGTTCACTAAAGTGTGTTGGTGGGAATTACAAATTTTAAAGAAACACAAGTAGAAATTGGGATATTTCCACGAACCTATAGTCATGGTTATATGGCCTATTGCCACGGTTTTGAAAATCGTGGATATATGCCATTTTTTCATGGGATATAGCCCCAGTTTTGAAAAATTTGGTTATATCCCACACCTATAGCCACGTTTATGTGTCCTATATCCATAGTTATGTGGATTATAGCCACAGTTTTCAAAACCGCGGCTATAGACCATTTTTTGTAGGGCTATATCCACTATTTTTAAAACTGTGGCTATAGGTCTCACGCCCTTGCACGGGAGCAAAATTTTCCCACCAAAAAAATGGTGGGAAGAACTATTTCCATAGTTTTCAGGATATTTCCATGGTTTTTATTAATATATATAACATAATATATATATATACACACACACACACACAATCCTTGGTGGTGTGGTTTTAGGGTGCTAGAACGTGAAGTGAAGGTACAGGGATCAAATCTGGCTAGGCACACATTATTTTTAGGCTATTTCCATGGTTTTCTAGGGCTATTTCCATGTTTAAAATCATGTCCATAGTTCAACTGCCACTGTTGACAATGGAGACACCTATTTCCATGGTTAAAATTTTGGAAATAGGTCAAAACCCACTGTCATGGTGATAGCGCCCACGGTTGGGTAAAACCATGGTTTAGGCTACAACCATGGTTTTGGGCCCTATTTCCATAGTTTTGAACCATGGAAATGGCCCATTTTTTTAGTTATGGAAAACCTCATGGTTGCACTTGTTATCATTCCACCCGATTAGGACAAAGACTTTGAGTTAATGTGAGATGTAAGAGACATCATTGTAAGCACTGTATTAGGAAAGAGATTCGAACATATTTTATATCCCATATACTATTCCAGTCACACCTTGAATGATGCTTAGATAAACTATAAAACCACAGAAAAATAAATCCTAAAAGTAATCATTGCATTTTAAAAGTTTTTCTCCTACTTAGTTTTATCAATGGTGATTGTTTACACTGATCATAATGCCTTGAAATATTTGATGAGTAAAAGGATGTCAACCAAAGATTGATATTGTGGATTATATTACTGTAATAATTAGACATCATCATTAAAGACACCAAATTGATGGATAATGTTGTCACTGGTCATCTATCTAGACTCCCACTTCCCATCATTAAGGAAGATGATAATTTGGACATCAAGGTAGACTTCTCCCAATGAAACTCTTTTCAAGATAAATACAAACACACACCTGTGGTTTTATTACATTGTAAAACATCTATCCATGAGATCCATTTACCCAAACATATCTTACCAACAAAGGAGGATATTTTTAGTCAATAATTCACATTACTATTGGGAGGATATTTCACTTTTTAAGAATTATTCTGATGGATTAATGTGACAATGCATCCCATAAAATGAGATCCATAGTGTGTTAGACATGTTTCATACATCACCAACTGGAAGGAATCATAGACTATAATACAAGGTAGCAAAATTTTTGAAAGGTGGACTCTTTTTTTCCACACTTCACCAAGATGCAAGAAATTTTTTTCAGAGTTGTGATTGGTTCCAACAAACTAGAACCATTGGGAAAAGAAATGAAATTCCCCAAAACTCGATCATGGAAATCTAAATCTATGAAATGTGGGGAATATATTTCATGGGTCCATTCCATAATTCATATAGAAATTTTTATATCCTTTTTGGAATTTACTATGTCTTAAAATGGTTGGAATATTAAGATACCAATCATGACATGAAAAAAGTGGTCATAAATTTCTTAAAGAAAAATGTGTTTTCAAGATTTAGATTTCAACAACTACTCATTAGTGATCATGGAATACATTTTACCAATAATTTTGTTAAAGGGGTACTAGGGAAGTACTAAAACAGATATAACATAGAAACTCCATACCACCTACAAACAAACGGACAAGTTGAATTGTCAAACAAGGAAATCAAAAAAATCTTGGAAAATAATATGAAAAAAATCTAAAGTAATGGATCCTCAAGTTAGATGATGCACTCTGGGAATACTAAAATGTGTACAAAACATCCATATGAACCACCCCCTTCTGATTAGTGTACAAAAATCCTTTTCATTTACCCATATAACTCTAGCATCACTCGTACTAGGAAATGAAGAAGTTGAATCTCTATTCTCAAAAAGTGGGGTAAGTTAGGATGCTCTATTTGGATGAATTGGAAGAGATACTAAAGTATGCCTATGAAAATTCCAATATTTATAAAGAGAAAACAAAGAAATGGAATGATCATTGCATCATGCGATGAATTTTTATACCAGGGAATAAGGTCTTATTATTCAAATCTAGATTAAAAATGTTGTATGGGAAGATCAAATCCATATGGTCAAGACCCTTCATGGTCATACAAGTATTTGACTATATAACATCGAAATTCAAAAATGAGGAGAACACCTATTAAAATTCAATGGTTAAAGATTAAAGATTAATCAGGAACCATTTTTAAGTTGAGTTTCTTCACTTTGAAATTAATCTATGCACCAATGATTCAATCTCTCGAAGTTAAACAAAGAACTGACTAAGGGGAAACCCAGGATAGGTCATCGTAGGATATAATATAATAGAATAGGTTTTAGGGTAGCATGGAGATTTATAAGAGAAAAGAACCAGGATCTGGTTCACAAATGAGAAAAAAATCCCAAATTACACGTTGTGTAAGAGACTACACGACATGTATGGTTCACAACCCAAAAAATTAAATTCAAAAATTCCACATCATGTACTCAGATAAACGTCATGTAATTTCATGTCTTATTTATGTCGTGATCTAAGGTTTAAAATTCTTAATCCCTTACCCCCCCCCCCCACCCCCCACCTCCCGCCACTCACACCTGACCACTCTCAGCTTTCGTATGTGCCCCTACCTTACTTCACCCACATCACAAAATCCTTCTCCATCCCTCTCAAACCCATCCCCCTACTCCTTTTTCCTCTTTCTCTGATCTGCTATGATAAAAATGGTGTGTAGGAAGATGGTTCACACTTCTACTATTGATCCCATTCCTAAGCGTGAGGATCCACCTATGGTTAAGCACTGAAGGGTTGTTGTTCCTCCTCCACCCCCCACTACTGGAAAACAGAGTTTTCCCAACACTTATATCCCAACGGTTTACTAAACCATTGGGAATAGTCATCTATACCAACGGTTTCTGATAACCGTTGGTATAGATGGTTTTTTTGGAAGCTTTTACCAACGGTTCATCACAACCGTTGGTATAGGGGTGTTTTTACCAACGGTTCAATGAGAACCGTTGGTAAAAGTGGGATTTCGGTGACCTTTTACCAATGGTTCTCATTGAACCGTTGGTATAGGTTTTGGATGGCGTTATATACCAACGGTTTTTAAAAACCTTTGGGAAAACTTTCCCCCAAATTGCCAGCAGCCGATCCTCTCCCCCATTCGTGATCCAGAGCCCTAAACGGGAGCGCTTGGGAGATTTTGGAGGCGATTTTGGAGGTGCTTCGGGTTCTCTTCCTCCATACCATCCAAGGCCGAGGTATTTTCTTAGTTTTTAGTTTCGATTTTGATGTGGGATGAGACCAATTTCTATTCTCATATTCCAGCCGAATTTCTGTTCCAGCCCAATTTATGTTTCCGTTCTTTATTTACATTCCATGCATATTCCAGCCCATATAGATTGCATTAGACAGTTGTCTAATTTTTTGATGTGCCTTTCATGTTTCATTACCAAGAAATTTTTATTATATGTTATAAAATTCAATCACATGTTTAGTTTTAACATTCATTGTTACTTTATTATCTTGTTTTAATAATTTATATTAATATTCTTTTCATATATTCCATCGTTGAGTGTTTTTACTTGTGCAATAGAATTCCAAGATCATTTTACTTAATAGTGATTATTTAGATTTCAAATTGTTTTATTTTTCATGTTAAATTTATTAAAAAGTTTTGGGGACTAATTAAAGTTATTAGATTCCAATTTCCATGCTTCTATGCTTGTTAATAATTAAATGAAATATGATGGTTGTAATTAAATGAAAGTAAATGTTCAATTTTTATCATGTATGGGTGATTAATAAATTGGAATGTGATGAACCATATAATTGAACCATTGTTTATGCACATTATATACCAAAAGGTTATTGAATAAAAGTTATTCTTGTGAATTTCATTACATCATAGATAAAAATGGTTGTGGTTATATGAGATATACCTCTGATGGTTCTTTGATCATTGTTTTATAGAGAATGAATGGTTTAGGTCCGGTATTAATAGTAGCTTCTAGTGAGACCAGTTTAGTATAAGGGGAAACGAGATTATGATCTACAAGGGGGTGATTGAGTTGGTAGAGACCAAACATTGGACAGTCCCGCCACTCCCATGACACCCCACACCCCCCCTGGACACGCCACACCCCCCTTGGACAGTCCCTCCACTCCCATGATCCTCATCCTACTCCTCATCCTGATATACTTGAAGAAGTTAAAGTATAAAACTCATATACTCCCAACAAGACCCTTAAGGATTATGTATTCCTTGATCCACTTCCAATATCTTACCGGTCAATCCTTGAATATAGGCATTAGAAATTTTGTATCTTATTTTCTTATATACACTATATTTTGTTTTATTTCTTAATATGATTCTCATATAGAGTAATGTGTTAGTTATGCTTTTATATAGAGTAAAAATTGTCATTTACGTAAATATTTTTTTGATTAAACTTTAATATTATTGAATTGCTTTGAAATAACTTATTGCGATTTTTTTACAGAATGGATAGAAGTTGGATGTACGAAACTGATCGGATTTCAACCGATTTTCAAAATAATTTGAAAATATTTCTAGATTTTGCATTTGACAAGGCTTCAGATAGTGGTTGCATACACTGCCCATGTTTTAATTGTGTTGGAAGAACTTGGTTGGGTTGTGAAGTAGTTAGCTATCATATAACCAAATATGGTTTCCAAACAAACTATTATGTGTGGTATCACAATGGAGAGAAAATGGAATCTCAAAATTTTGATGATCCAAATGATAGGACTGAATTGGAGAGTTTGATATATGATCGGTTTCCATTTATTCTACATCATGAGAAGGAAAGGATGTCCATCCAATAAGATTTCGATACAAGCAGACATGATGCATCCAATGAAAATGATGATGTTGATAGGGTGAAAAAATTGAATGATGTTGCGACGACTCCAGTATATCGGCAATGTGATAAAACGAAAAAGTTGGAATTTTTAATCTGATTGTTTCATGGGAAAACTATGTATGGGATTTCAAATACTACAATTGATTACATTCTTACCTTCTTGAAGGACTTACTTCCAGATGATGCAGATATTCCCTCAAACCACTATATGGCATGGAAGTTGGTTGATGAACTTGGATTCTCAAAAAAAAATCATGCTTGCCTGAATGATTGCAGCTTATTTTGGGAGGAAACTGCTGAAAGAAATGATTTTATAAAATGTGGAACCTCCCGATGGAAGCCAAAAGATTATGGAACACCATCTCGTGTGCCACAAAAAGTAATGTGGCACTTTCCATTGATCCCTAGATTATAGAACCTTTTCATGTCTGATGAAATATCCATAAAAATGCAATGGCATGACACCGAGAGAAAAAAGAATAATGAAGAGTTGGTTCACCCTGCAGATGGATTTACATGGCAGAGATTTTATGCTCGATATCCTGAATTTGCAGCCGACGTGCGTAATGTGAGACTGGGTCTTTCATGTGATGGTTTTAATCCATTTGGGCAGATGCTTACTTCGCACAGCACATGGCCGGTTTTCATACACATTTATAACCTTCGCCCTTGGTCGTGTATGAAAAATCCTTACACTTTCTTGAGTATACTAATATCTGGCCCTTCTGATCCCGGCAATGATATAGATGTATACATGAAACCTTTAATAAAAGAGTTGAAACTTATTTGGGATGTGGGTGTGCCCACATACGATGCATGTTTGAAAGACATATTTCAGATGTGTGTTTCACTTATGTGGACTATCAATGATTTTCCTGCTTATGCAATGATGTCTGGATGGAGCACAAAAGGAAAATTGTCATGTCCTATTTGTATGAAGAATACTCAATCGAGAAGACTGAAATATTGTCGTAGTTTTAGTTTTATGGGACATCGATGATTCTTTCCAATGAACCATCTATATAGAAACAATCATCGAAGATTTGACAATACCATGGAGAATGATGATCCACCTCAGCGTATGTCTGGAACTGATGTGCTTAATGAATTGAAAGATTTCAGTTATTCATTTGGGAAGAGTGTAATGAAATCTAGAAAGAGGAAAAATGTTTCCAATGATACCTATTACAATTGTAAGAAGAAGAGTATATTCTTTGAGTTGTCATATTGGTCAACCAACTTGTTACGTCATTGCTTAGACGTAATGCACATTGAAAAGAATATATGTGAAATGTTTCTTTCGATTCTTCTAAATGTCAAGGGGAAGACAAAAGATGATTTACGATCTCGGTGCGACTTGGTAGATTGGGGGATCAGACCAGAATTGCATCCTGTCTGTATCAGTGAAAATAAATGGCAAGTTTCATGTGCTTCTTATGTGATGACTCCTGCTGAAAAAAATCAATTTCTAGAAGTGCTAGAGACTATTAAAGTTCCTGATGTCTATTCAAGAAATATATCAAAACGGGTTAACAGAAAAGAGTTGAAGTTGAAATCTTTGAAGACTCATGATTATCATGTCCTTTTGCATGAGTTGATTCCAATAGAAATCTGTCATCTCTTGTCCAATAATGTTAGAGTCTCAGTTATTCGGTTGTGCTATTTGTTTAGAGGTCTTTGTACTAAGAGGTTGTCCAAATCCCTCATGAAAAAACTATTGGCAGAGACACCATTAATTTTGTGGGAGTTAGAGAAAATATTCCCTCCATCATTTTTTACATGCATGTTGCATCTGACTGTCCATCTTCGGACCGAAATACTTCTTGGAGGACCCGTTGCTTTCCGTTGGATGTATCCAACTAAAAGAAACATGTGCACATTGAAATCATATGTTCGGAACAGGAATTATCCCGAAGGTTCTATTGTGAACGGTTACTTGGCTCAAGAATGTATGGATTTCTGCTCGATGTATTTGTCTGATCTTACTACAAGATTGAACAGACCAATGAGAAATGAAGAAAAATAGTATGAGAAAATTGAACCCAGTTTTCCATCACTTCCTCATATAGGAGGAATTTTGGGATCATATACATTGACAACATTAAGCCTTGAAGAGCGAGAGATGGCACATCGCACAGTGTTGTTCAATTGTGATTTGTTCGATGAGTATATCAAGTAAGTTAATTGTACATGTATCTCTTATCTTATCTCTTGTAATTTTAAATATTTGTTAGACTATTATTATTTTTATCTACAGGGAACATAAAGAATTGATATATAGAAAGCATCGTTCTTTATCTTTTAGAAAGAAGGAGACTTTGCATAGCAAAGGGTTTTTTGCTTGGTTGAAATTGAAGGTAAAAATATTTCTGTAATAACTAAATAAAAATAATATTTAATTAAGTTTACTATTTGTTTATATTTCAGGTATCAAGTTTGCCTACAGACTCTATTTCTGAGGAAATAAGAGCTTTGGATTTTGGTCCTAATACCATGGTTCGTGCTTGTAAATCACTTGTGATCAATGGATACAAATTTATTATCACTGAACGAGCAAGAAACATGAGAACACAGCATAATGGTGTTATGCTAACTGCCACAACAGACTGTTATGCCAGTTCATCGGACACTAAACCTCGTTCTGAAAATGTTTCTTATTATGGTGTCATGGAGAAAATAATAATTTTGGATTATTACTCGCATGGTCGAGTCACGATGATGAAATTTCAATGGTTTGATTCAATAACGAGGCAAGTCACCTTTATTAATGATTGTGGATTTCGAGTTATTGACATGACTCGCACTCTTTCCACCGATGAACCATATGTATTGGCATCAATGGTGAAACAAGTTGTTTATGTCAAAGATCATCTTCATCCTAAATTCGGTGTAATTATTGAAGTAAATCCCAGACATGTTTTTTATGATGGTGATGATGAAGTTGACACTATCCCTACTACAATTGGAAGCAATCCGTTTATTACTTATAATAACCCCAACAGCTCAATTGTCAGAGTTTATTGTGAACCCGAAGTTGTTGTGGGAAATATATAGAATCATACAGTCATGTTCTCACCTACATGTTTCACCTACATCATTCAGAGTGTGTATCCTAGTACTTACCTTCATAACACCATAAATCTTCTGTTTCATTATGTTCTTTTTATCATAATGGTTTTTCTATATTTTGTTTTTTGGTTTACACATTAGTTATCTGTTTCTAATTACTTCTATATTTGTTTTCATTGTAGGAAATGACACCCATTGAAGAGAGGCGGCGGAAAAAGATGACAGATAATAATCGTCGCATGGTACAGATGGGTGTTCCTCCACTCATCCCTGTTGTGAGTATTTTATTTCAAATATAAATATTTCAATAACTTATAATATCATGTGTTTAATTTTCTGTCAAACTTTTTTTCAGGATCCACCCCCTAGACGACAGATATCTGATGAGGAGCCTGATATTGCTCCCAGTAGAGAGGTTGGTGGTAGGAGGGGGGTGGTGTCAGAGATGGATGATCATCTAGTGGTCCCGACACTGATGCCAGTGGTACGAGGGCTCGTGGGGCGAGAGTTAGACGACCCACTACCACAGACGTATCTTCTACGCCCTATTTTGATCCTGGAGTGTCTTCAGGGACATATGAGATATTTAGACCTCCGATGTTTACACTAACAGCTGTCCAGACGTCTATGCTATCATCTTTTTCTTCTGGTTCATTATCTCTGGGCTATTATATTCCACCTTCTTTGACTCCTGTTGCGACACAGTATGTGGCTGAGGAGCATACGCTGAGGGACACTCCACCTGTACAGGATATTCCTTCAGCTTCTGCACCCATTGATCCGACTACCACAGGTATATTTATATAACTCTATCAAATTTTTATACCAAAATTTATTTTTATTATAACTTGTATTGATATTATTTTTCTTTAATAACAGATTCATCTACAGATAGGAGGCGGGGGAGGGGGCGTACTTGCTTGCGTGCGGTATGGAACCGCTAGACACAATTGATGGTTGAATACAATGTTGATGGACAAATGATTGAGAAATCTGGGCAGCAATGTCAGGGTTTTTTGGCGACGCTAGCCAAATACTCCGATATCATTCCGGTCATCCCTCTCTCTTGGAGACATCTGCCACCCGAAGTCAAGGATAACTCATGGGCACAAATATGGGTAAAAAATCTATTGTATTTAATGTAGTATATTTTTGTATTTAAATGAACTAATCAATTTTGTTTCAGCTTCGGTTTAACTTACCTGATGGCGAAGGTGCACGACCAGCGCGTTTAAAAGAGCTAGGAGAGCTTTGGAGAGCTTATAAGCATGAGTTGTATGTTGGCTGGCGTGATAGAGTGGGCATGGAGTTAGAGACATTACCTATCATGGATGACTTCCCGATAGAGCAATATCACCAAATGATTACCCATTGGGCGACTGCCAAATTTAAGGTATTAATCTCATTTGAGTTATTTAAATGAGAGTTTTCATATTTTGCATTAATATAATATTATTAATTATTAATCATTATTTAGGAATCTTCTGAAAAAAACAAAAAAAACATTGATTCAAAGCAATACCTCTACACTTTGGGGCGCACAACTATGGAAGATCATGAGAGGCAGCAGGTACGATATAGTTGTTTATAATTTTTCTTTAGGACTTTACCTTTTTAGTGGATCCTACTTAAATTATGTGATTTATTGAATAATTAATATATTATTATACTTTCACTTTATATTATTTCAATGTCATTACAGAAGCACAAAATGAATATTGAAGGACGTATCCCTCGAGCAAAATTGTTTTGCTCTAGTAGAAGAAAAAAATATGGAAATGCGGTAAATGAACCGACCCAAGAGAAGATTATAAGTTTTAATGTGTTTATTTCAAAGTTTAATATCTAATTTGAAATTTAATAATCTATTAATATTTTTTACAGGCTACTTTAGAGGCTCTTGATGCCCAGGAGCCTGACAATTTTGGTCCACATGATCATTTATATCAGGTTTTGGGAGATGAGCACTCTGGTCGAGTATGCTGCCGACCTGGTAAGAATATAGTCCCGATGAGGTATTGGTCGTATCTAGGTATCCATTCTAGTACCACCGAGTTGGAACAGGTCAAGGAGCATGCAAGACAGTCTGATAAAAGGGTCACAGAGTTGGAAGTACAAGTTCAAACAAGAGACAGAGAATTTATGAAACTGATGAAATAATTATCTTCATCACTTCCACCAGAGGCTAGTGAGGCTTGTCAGACATTTATGTCGTCGATGGGTGCATCATCCAATGCACCAGGCGGAAACTCTAGTGGCGATCAAGATGATGACATTCCTAGTGATGACGAGGATGCTGAAGAGGAAGAGGGTGAGGATGATGATGTGGACGAGGGCGAGGATGGGGCCGAGGGTGAGGATGATGCTGGGGATGAGGATGAGGCCGACGATGAGCATGGGAACGATGACGAGGACGACGACGAGGAAAAAGATGGCGGCGAGGATGAGGCTGATGATGATAGTGGTGATGGTGATGGTGATCAGAGGCAGATTGATCCATTATATTTTTGAATTCTCTATAACTCTTTATTTTTTAACATGGTTTTCCACTTTGGGGTTTTCCTCTGCTTCATAGGGACGTTGCATTCGGATTCTGTTTTTTGCACTTGATTCTTATTGTATGATAAGTCTACTACCTAGACCTTTAGTATTCCTTGGTACTGTGATACTCATTTTTCTATTTTTTTTACTTAGTTTTCTTATTTAGCCATGTATTTCATGTTTATGCATGTGGAAAATGATATGGAAAATGTGCTTTGAAGTAGTGGCCGACACCACTCAAAGTGTCTAACTTTTATTTGAAATGGACAGGATTTTAAGTGAAAACAACAACTGGCATACGGAAAACAGACCAAACACATTCAGATTCTGTTTAAACTATAGGAAAAAGATCCATGGGTCATATGTGATGTGTACGAGTCAACCCCTCCTCAATCCGATGGCCGGTGTGGCTGGTACCACTCAAAGTTTGTAACTTTTCTTTAAAATGGACAACGGTTTAAGTTAAAACAACTGACATACGGAAAATGGACTAAATGCATTCGGATACTATTGATACTTTATTACATGTATCCATGGGTCATATGTGACGTGTACGAGTCAACCCTGCCTCAATCCGAGGTGCGGTGTGGCCGGCACCACTCAAAGTGTCTAACTTTTATTTGAAATGGACAGGATTTTAAGTGAAAACAACAACTGGCATATGGAAAACAGACCAAACGCATTCGTATTCTGTTTAAACTATAGGAAAATGATCCATGGGTCATATGTGACGTGTACGAGTCAACCCCGCCTCAATCCGAGGGCCGGTGTGGCCGATACCACTCAAAGTGTCTTTCTTTTGTTTAAAATGGATGCGCTTTTAAGTAAAAAAACCACATGTGGAAAATGGAAAAAATGCATTTCGATACTGTTGATACTTTAGGACATGTATCCATGGGTCATATGTGACGTGTACGAGTCAACCCCACCTCAATCCGAGGCGCGGTGTGGCCGGCACCACTCAAAGTGTCTAACTTTTATTTGAAATGGACAGGATTTTAAGTGAAAACAACAACTGACATAAAGAAAACAGACCAAATGCATTCGGATTCTATTTAAACTATAGGAAAACGATCCATGGGTCATATGTGACGTGTACGAGTCAACCCTGCCTCAATCTGAGGGCCGGTGTGGCCAGTACCACTCAAAGTGTCTTTCTTTTGTTTAAAATGGATGCACTTTTAAGTAAAAAAAACCACATACAGAAAATGGACCAAACGCATTCGGATACTATTGATACTTTAGGAAATGTATTCATGGGTCATATGTGACATGTAAGAGTCAACCCCACCTCAATCCGAGGCACTGTGTGGCCGGCACCACTCAAAGTGTCTAACTTTTATTTGAAATGGACAGAATTTTAAGTGAAAACAAAAACTGGCATACGGAAAACAGATCAAACGTATTTGGATTCTATTTAAACTATAGGAAAATGATACATGGGTCATATGTGACATGTACGAGTCAACATCGTCTCAATATGAGGGCCGGTGTGGCCGGTACCACTCAAAGTGTCTTTCTTTTGTTTAAAATGGATGCGCTTTTAAGTAAAAAAACCACATACGGAAAACGGACCAAATGCATTCAGATACTATTGATACTTTAGTACATGTATCCATGGGTCATTTTTGGCATTTAGGAGTCAACCCCGCCTCAATTCGAGGTGCGGTGTGGCCGAAACCACTCAAAGTGTCTAACTTTTATTTGAAATGGACAGGATTTTAAGTGAAAACAACAACTGGCATACGAAAAACCGACCAAAGGAATTCGGATACTGTTGATACTTTAGGAAATGTATCCATGGGTCATATGTGACGTGTACGAGTCAACCCCGCCTCATTCTGAGGGTCGGTGTGGCTGGGACCACTCAAAGTGTCTTTCTTTTGTTTAAAATGGATGCGCTTTTAAGTAAAAAAAACCACATACGGAAAACTGACCAAACGCACTCGGATACTATTGATACTTTAGGAAATGTATCCATGGGTAATTTTTGACGTGTACGAGTAAAACCCGCCTCAATCCGAGGCGCGGTGTGGCCGGAACCACTAAAAGTGTCTAACTTTTCTTTGAAATGGACAACAATTTAAGTTAAAATAACAACTGACATACGGAAAACTGACCAAACGCATTCGGATTCTGTTTAAACTATAGGAAAACGATACATGGGTCATATGTGACGTGTACGAGTCAACCTTGCCTCAATTCGAGGCACAGTGTGGCCAGTACCACTCAAAGTGTCTAACTTTTCTTTGAAATGGACAACAGTTTAAGTTAAAACAACAACTGACATACAGAAAACCAACCAAACGCATTCGGATTCTGTTTAAACTGTAGGAAAACGATCCATGGGTCATTTTTGACGTGTACGAGTCAACTCCGCCTCAATCCGAGGCGCAGTGTGGATGACACCACTCAAAGTCTCTCTTTTATTTCAAAAGGATGCGCTTTTAAGTTAAAAAAAACGACATACGGAAAATCGACCAAACACTTTCGGATTCTGTTGAAACTTTAGGAAAATGATTTATAGGTCATTTTTGACGTGTATGAGACAACCCCACCTCAATCTGAGGCGTGGTGTGGCTGACACCACTCAAAGTGTCTAACTTTTATTTGAAATGGACAGGATTTTAAGTGAAAACAACAACTGGCATACGGAAAACCGACCAAACGCATTCGGATTCTATTGAAACTTTAGGAAAACGATCCATGGGTCATATTCGACGTGTACGAGTCAACCCCGCCTCAATCCGAGGGCCAATGTGGCCAGGACCACTCAAATTTTGTCACTTTTCTTTGAAATGGACAACGGTTTAAGTTAAAACAACTTACATACGGAAAAGGGACCAAAGGTATTCAGATACTATTGATACTTTAGGACATGTATCCATGGGTCATATGTGACGTGTATGAGTCAACCCTGCCTCAATCCGAGGGCTGGTGTGGCCGAGACCACTCAAAGTGTCTTTCTTTTGTTTAAAATGGATGCGCTTTTAAGTAAAAAAACCACATATGGAAAACTGTCCCAACGCATTCGGATTCTGTTGAAACTTTAGGAAAACGATCCATGGGTCATATGTCACATGTACGAGTCAACCTTGCCTCAATCTGAGGTCCGGTGTGGCCAGGACCACTCAAAGTGTCTTTCTTTTGTTTAAAATGGATGTGCTTTTAAGTAAAAAAAATGGCATACGGAAAACCGACCAAATGCTTTCGGATTCTATTGAAACTTTAGGATAATAATCCATGGGTCATTTTTGACGTGTACTAGTCAACCTTGCCTCAATTCGAGGTGCGGTGTGGCCGACACCACTCAAAGTGTGTCACTTTTCTTTGAAATGGACAACAGTTTAAGTTAAAACAACAACTGACATACGGAAAATAGACCAAAGGCATTCGGATACTGTTGATACTTTAGGACATGTATCCATGGGTCATTTGTGACATGTACGAGTCAAATACGCCTCAATCCAAGGCACGGTGTGGACGAAACCACTCAAAGTCTCTCTTTTATTTCGAAAGGAAATCATTTTAAGTGAATACAACTGAAATTTACACTCATCAACGATAGTCGCAAACTCTTTTTCATGAGTTAGGTAGTTTCACTCATGGGGTCATAAGTGACGAGACTCCTAAGAAAATATCTTTTCACCATATATTATAAACAATACATGTTCAATGAAAAATTCATCACAAATCACTACATACCCAAACCTAGTATCACAAAAAAATGGGATTTGAGTGAATTTGAATGTCTTATTCAACTCTAATAGATATTTATCAAACTATTCTGCCTATTAGAATTTGATGGGTGAGGTGAATTACCACCAGATGATTGTTGTCATATGTGTTTTTTTGGGCTATTTTAGGTGTTTTATACTGTTTGAAGTCTGTATGTGGATTTTGTGATATTTTTTATGCAGGTGTATAGTGGAGGGTATACTGGAGGGCTGTTGTGCACTGTTTTTTTATGCAGGTGTATGGTAGGGCTTCTGGAGGGCTTCTGGGGGCTGTTGTGCAGCAGCTCTGGGAAAATCTTTACCAATGGTTCCGAACCGTTGGTAAATCCTTTTCCTGAAATCTGGAAAAACTTATACCAACGGTTCTGAACCTTTGGTAAAGCTTTTTCCAGAATTCTCCAAAAACTTATACCAACGGTTCTGAACCGTTGGTAAAGCTTTTTCCAGAATTCTGGAAAAACTTATACCAACGGTTCTGAACTGTTGGTAAAGAGTTTCCCAGAATTCTCAAACACCTATACCAACGGTTTAAATGAAACCATTGGTATAGGGATTTCCTCACGGCTAACTGTCCAACGGTTTGGAAAACTGTTGGTATACCCTATACCAACGGTTTTCCAGCCTATACCAACGGTTATAAACCATTGGTATAGCCTAATTTTCTAGTAGTGCCCCCCCCCCCACCACCGCATCATTCTACTCCACCTATGCTTCAGCCTCTGTAATACTGTCAGTCACCAAGTACTCTCACTTGATGCCCAGTGGGTCCCAGGACTTTTCTCTCCCCCACCTACACCCCATACTTCATTTGTTTCAAGCCAAAGCACTATGTTTTACTAGTTTGTTTGCAAGAGAATCCCATGAAGGCCACTAAAACATTTTATTTAGTAGTCCTTTCCCATATATACATAAACCAAGAGGACCCCCATCACTTTTATTTCCTTCACGTCATTACCATTGTCTATGTTCATGAGGAAACATATAGGTAACTATTCCTAGAGTTCTTGATCACTTTTGAGGTAGTCACTGATAGCATATGCTTTCATCTAGGCAGAAGAACACATGAGCTCTCCTTCATAGAGTTTTTCATCGAGCTTAGTATTTATTCTATTGATTTCACCACTTCCAATGCATTCCTAAATTTTCATCCCAATCCATGAAATTTGGATGCAAAACGACTCTAGAGGATGATTTATTAGGACACTTAGAGTGATTATGATCCTTGGATTATGAAATCCACACTAATCATAGGTATAATGCTTTGGATTCTTCATTGGGCATTGACTCAATTTTGGTTTTCTTGAGTAGAGTCTCATGGTAGCATTATCTAGTTGGACATCCTCATCCTTACCACTACTATGAGAAGCCCTTCCATTAACATGGAATCACAATTTGTGTTTTACTTCAAGGCACATGCGTAGAATACATGAGGTATACTGATGGGTGGGTCCTTCATCACTCATTTGGTCTGGCATCTTAGTGTATTTGGCGCCACAATTCCCCTCACCTCTCTCATCCTGATGGATTCGATTGACTTCCTCCTGCTTCACAAGATGCAGTAGTTGGTGAAGGATGTCTACATATATCATTGGGTGTTCGGATGCTTTGAGGGTACTGATGAGGCACCCAGAGATAATACCGCTAACCCTAAACCTACTCCAGCTACATCTAATCCCACCCCTAATACTACTTCCATTTCATCCCACCCCTCCACTTCCACCATTACAGTTCATATTCCCACCTTTACTCACACCCACTTCACTTCCCCAACCACCACTACCATACTCACCCCACCCATACCTACTAACCACTAGATTTATCACCAGTATATTCTAGTAAACCTTCAACAGATATGTAGTCACCTAGGCATCCCATTCATAGCACCACAATCATTTACTACCCCTTCATCCCCATAATCCCATGTGGATTCTCAACCTACGCCTTCAGGAAGCCCTTTATCCTCCACCATCTCTTCCCCTACCACCACCTATTCCAACTTACCACCTAATCTAAAAAATCATACTACCCAGCAGGAATTTCTAGAAGAGCAAGCCCGAAGAGGTAAGATCACTTCTCCTCCATCATCTTCTAAGGTATCTTTCATCGATCTAACTATCAGATCCACATCCACACTCATAATCGATACCTCACCACTACCATCCACTTAGATAGTTTCCTGCACCATGGCACTCCATCTAGCAGTTGATCATCTATCCCCTTCCTCTACTACTACTATTGATCATGCAGGCCAGCTACAGGTACCCTCTGTTCATGAGAGGAATTTAGATGAGAAGCTAGAAAATTTTGATTAGTATCAGTATATCCTAGTCCCCTCCACCATTTTTGTACTCTTTTTGGGTGATCATGTTTTTGTACTATCAGTATTCCATATCACTGATTTATCATTTTACTTATTATATACTTAGTATACTGCTTTTGACTCAATGTTTCTTATATTATTTTTTATTTCAATACTCTGTTATTTTAGACATGTATACCTCTTATGCCTCTTTTATGGTCATTGATGTGATTATTTCAACATAATCTTCCCTTGTACTATAGATGACTCAGCATCTGATTGATGCCAAGCACCATCTTGAGTGGCTTTCGATGAAGATCTGTGCTTAGTAGCAGTCACCACCAAAATGAGGATGGATGATATTCTTTCCCCACTAGATTCATAATCAATACAATCTTATGGTGGTTAATCCTACCAAGAATCCATAAGAGCTCGATGACACAGCCACCAATTCTTGTAGGTGGCAGAGGAATTCTGACTAGGTGGGCTATACTTGATTGATTATTTTGTCCATCTGTCTGGATGGTGAAGTCTTTATTATCAATTTATGGGAGTAAACACATATTTCATTTGTTTTCTTTATTTTTTAATCATGAAATTAGGATTTCATGTTTTTATTTTGATAACATTTTTATCATATGTCACTTTGAATTAAATTGTACCCAATTGTCTACATGTATCTAAGATGTCTTTAGTTGTTATTCATTGTGTGCACCTTCCCATATTACTGATTCCAAAATATTTAAACCCTGTGGACTAATGTTTTATCTAGTGCGAGATTTAACTTTCTAACACCTTTTGTAGGTAGCCCAATTTGAAATCAAAATTCTCCAAGTTTCCCTATGGCATGAAAATCATTACATGGATCCCTCGATTCCCTAACATTAATTTTCAAATTTTCCATTTCATTTTTTCTATATTATATCTATCATATCTCTCCCATGGTATTTTCTAGGATAGTGTGAACACTTTCTCATTTTAAGTTTGGGGAGTCTTTTTTGAGCTTCACTGTCAATACACTTGTATTTTTTCTTCATTTCATTTATCTAGGAGACATTTTTCATTGGAAGCATGCTTTAAACCTAAAAAATAATTACAATCATTTAAATAAAACATAAATTTAGGTTAAAAATTGTTAAAATACATGTTCTGATACTATTTAGATTTTTGGAATGGTTTTTTATTTTAGTAATTTAATTCAAATTCAAAATTTTTGAAATATCTTTTGATTCCCTTATTAATTGATTTTATACCCTGGGTGATTGCTAGTTTTTCTTGTATAATCTCATTACCAAGAGGATTATGAGCCTATAAATTCATTTTATTTTTTGATCATATTTATTGAGTGACACCTAGGACACATAAACCTATTAGAAATTTCATTGAGATATTATTGAGGTTATGATTGAAGAAATACAATTTTAAGATGATTGAGGCAATATTTTTTGAGCCAATTTTTTCTAAGACCCACCTTACACTATTCCTTCATTTAGACCATATTTTTCATGAATGACTTGTTTATGATATATCTATTCCAAGATGATTATTCCTTCCTTCCCTACTATAGGTTTTATGCATGATTATACATTGAACAGGTGCAGAGAATTTTCAACTGATGGACATAGGATGTTTTGATTGAGAATATGTATTATGATAATTTACCAGAATTATTTTCTATGATCTGTGTGTTGTTTTGGTCATTTAATTCTTACCTTGTTCCTTTAAAAAATACAAAAAGAAAAAGAAAAAAAATCAGTTGTGTATTAGGAAGGTCAAAAATCAACATTTCAAGACCAATGGATCCTTTGAAGCATCATATGTGGTTAGGGTATTTATGTGAGATATTTTCTAAACATTATTTTCAAAAAATAAATAAAAAATAAAGAACAGTAAAGGAACATGGTACATTTTTTATACATACTTGATACACTCATGGATCTAGTTTGAGTTGTTTGGATAATGGACACTATTTGGTCTTGGAGGAGCCACATCACTATACTTTTCTCATTTATCATGCATTAAACTTTAGATATTACCTTCCTTTTGAGCCTAATTTTCACTTTTAACCCCCCTTCCCTTAGCCTTATAGTCGTTTTCACCTTTTTTCTAAATCCCTCATGATTAATTTTGTATTTTTATTTATGAAGTGGATATGATATAAAAAATGAAAGACTATGGTTAGGAACATGTATTTAGGGTATGATCATAAATCCAATTACATTTTACCATGAGTGATGAGAGAAAATTCATTTTTAGGTGAATTTCAAAATGGGTATAGAATTTAAGAAATAGTTTTGATATTTTAAGTAAAAGTTTGACAATTTAAATAAAAGAACTAAAATATGAGGCATGAATAATTTTCTCTAAAAGATTTATTTTGAAAGACTGTATTTTTTTATTACACTTAGTATTATTTTCCTATTTTTAATGAATATTTCTTGTTTTAAAATTTGTTTCTTTTGAAATACCTATTGATATGCTTTTTTCTTAAGGACAAGAAATTGTTCAAGTGTGGGGGAATTTCATAAGATGAAATTTTATATAAATTTTAGAGTCATTTAATTAATTAATATTCATTTTTTATTCAATAATACACCAGGTATGTGTTGATTATTGTAGAAAATAGGTTTCCAAGACTCTTAAGAAAAATCTGTGAAAACTGGCCAAAATTGAACATTACACGACATGTAGTAATCATTCAGAACATTTCACAAGTCATGAATCAAGTTATAAAGAAATTACAAGTCATTAAAAGATTACATGATGTGAATCTCCAATACATATAATGTAAGATTCAAATTCCAATTCCCGCTTAAAGTTAAAGTCATGAGAAAAAGCATGTCATGAGTTCCGATTACTCTTCATGAGATGAGTCAAATCTCTGAATCCAAAAGACGCGTACTAAGATTCATGCAAGAACCAAAACACACAAAAAAAACTTATGGATTGATATTATACGATGTGATAATTTTACATGTCGTGTAATTTCCCAACAATTTACTTTTCAGAGTGCGCACAGCAACACATAACTTTCCAAAATCTCAATTTTATTTTATTCTCTCTCATTTTTCTCCCTTATTTTCTCTCCCAACTCAAATATAAACAATTATTATTACTTTTTTTATTGAATCCAGGTTCCATTGATTTTTATACATGCATTATACATATTTTTCATTATCATTTACTATTCTGACGTCT
This sequence comes from Viscum album, assembly GCA_963277665.1. Lineage (NCBI taxonomy): Eukaryota > Viridiplantae > Streptophyta > Magnoliopsida > Santalales > Viscaceae > Viscum > Viscum album. The sequence continues at coordinate 617,198,758 of OY728130.1, read as the reverse complement.
ATCTACCATTTCTATTTCCATTCGATAGTGGCATCACCCTATGTATTTCATGTTTATGCATGTGGAAAATGATATGGAAAATGTTCTTTGAAGTAGTGGCCGACACCACTCAAAGTGTCTAACTTTTATTTGAAATGGACAGGATTTTAAGTGAAAACAACAACTGGCATACGGAAAACAGACCAAACACATTCGGATTCTGTTTAAACTATAGGAAAACGATCCATGGGTCATATGTGACGTGTACGAGTCAACCCCTCCTCAATTCGATGGCCGGTGTGGCTGGTACCACTCAAAGTTTGTAACTTTTCTTTAAAATGGACAACGGTTTAAGTTAAAACAACTGACATACGGAAAATGGACTAAATGCATTCGGATACTATTGATAATTTATTACATGTATCCATGGGTCATATGTGACGTGTACGAGTCAACCCTGCCTCAATCCGAGGTGCGGTGTGGCCGGCACCACTCAAAGTGTCTAACTTTTATTTGAAATGGACAGGATTTTAAGTGAAAACAACAACTGGCATATGGAAAACAGGCCAAAGACATTCGTATTCTGTTTAAACTATAGGACAATGATCCATGGGTCATATGTGACGTGTACGAGTCAACCCCGCCTCAATCCGAGGGCCGGTGTGGCCGGTACCACTCAAAGTGTCTTTCTTTTGTTTAAAATGGATGCGCTTTTAAGTAAAAAAACCACATGTGGAAAATGGAAAAAATGCATTCGGATACTGTTGATACTTTAGGACATGTATCCATGGGTCATATGTGACGTGTACGAGTCAACCCCGCCTCAATCCGAGGCGCGGTGTGGCCGGCACCACTCAAAGTGTCTAACTTTTATTTGAAATGGACAGGATTTTAAGTGAAAACAACAACTGACATAAAGAAAATAGACCAAATGCATTCGGATTCTATTTAAACTATAGGAAAACGATCCATGGGTCATATGTGACGTGTACGAGTCAACCCTGCCTCAATCCGAGGGCCGGTGTGGCCAGTACCACTCAAAGTGTCTTTCTTTTGTTTAAAATGGATGCACTTTTAAGTAAAAAAAACCACATACAGAAAATGGACCAAACGCATTCGGATACTATTGATACTTTAGGAAATGTATTCATGGGTCATATGTGACATGTACGAGTCAACCCCGCCTCAATCCGAGGCACTGTGTGGCCGGAACCACTCAAAGTGTCTAACTTTTATTTGAAATGGACAGAATTTTAAGTGAAAACAAAAACTGGCATACGGAAAACAGACCAAACGTATTTGGATTCTATTTAAACTATAGGAAAATGATACATGGGTCATATGTGACATGTACGAGTCAACCTCGTCTCAATATGAGGGCCGGTGTGGCCGGTACCACTCAAAGTGTCTTTCTTTTGTTTAAAATGGATGCGCTTTTAAGTAAAAAAACCACATACGGAAAACGGACCAAATGCATTCAGATACTATTGATACTTTAGTACATGTATCCATGGGTCATTTTTGGCGTTTAGGAGTCAACCCCGCCTCAATCCGAGGTGCGGTGTGGCCGAAACCACTCAAAGTGTCTAACTTTTATTTGAAATGGACAGGATTTTAAGTGAAAACAACAACTGGCATACGAAAAACCGACCAAAGGAATTCGGATACTGTTGATACTTTAGGAAATGTATCCATGGGTCATATGTGATGTGTACGAGTCAACCCCGCCTCATTCTGAGGGTCGGTGTGGCTGGGACCACTCAAAGTGTCTTTCTTTTGTTTAAAATGGATGCGCTTTTAAGTAAAAAAAACCACATACGGAAAACTGACCAAACGCACTCGGATACTATTGATACTTTAGGAAATGTATCCATGGGTCATTTTTGACGTGTACGAGTAAAACCCGCCTCAATCCGAGGCGCGGTGTGGCCGGAACCACTAAAAGTGTGTAACTTTTCTTTGAAATGGACAACAATTTAAGTTAAAATAACAACTGACATACGGAAAACTGACCAAACGCATTCGGATTCTGTTTAAACTATAGGAAAACGATCCATGGGTCATATGTGACGTGTACGAGTCAACCTTGCCTCAATTCGAGGCGCAGTGTGGCCAGTACCACTCAAAGTGTCTAACTTTTCTTTGAAATGGACAACAGTTTAAGTTAAAACAACAACTGACATACAGAAAACCAACCAAACGCATTCGGATTCTGTTTAAACTGTAGGAAAACGATCCATGGGTCATTTGTGACGTGTACGAGTCAACTCCGCCTCAATCCGAGGCGCAGTGTGGATGACACCACTCAAAGTCTCTCTTTTATTTCAAAAGGATGCGCTTTTAAGTTAAAAAAACGACATACGGAAAATCGACCAAACACTTTCGGATTCTGTTGAAACTTTAGGAAAATGATTTATAGGTCATTTTTGACATGTATGAGACAACCCCACCTCAATCTGAGGCGTGGTGTGGCCGACACAACTCAAAGTGTTTAACTTTTATTTGAAATGGACAGGATTTTAAGTGAAAACAACAACTGGCATACGGAAAACCGACCAAACGCATTCGGATTCTATTGAAACTTTAGGAAAACGATCCATGGGTCATATTCGACGTGTACGAGTCAACCCTGCCTCAATCCGAGGGCCAATGTGGCCGGGACCACTCAAATTTTGTCACTTTTCTTTGAAATGGACAACGGTTTAAGTTAAAACAACTTACATACGGAAAAGGGACCAAAGGTATTCAGATACTATTGATACTTTAGGACATGTATCCATGGGTCATATGTGACGTGTATGAGTCAACCCTGCCTCAATCCGAGGGCTGGTGTGGCCGAGACCACTCAAAGTGTCTTTCTTTTGTTTAAAATGGATGCGCTTTTAAGTAAAAAAACCACATATGGAAAACTGTCCCAACGCATTCGGATTCTGTTGAAACTTTAGGACAACGATCCATGGGTCATATGTCACATGTACGAGTCAACCTTGCCTCAATCTGAGGTCTGGTGTGGCCGGGACCACTCAAAGTGTCTTTCTTTTGTTTAAAATGGATGTGCTTTTAAGTAAAAAAAATGGCATACGGAAAACCGACCAAATGCTTTCGGATTCTATTGAAACTTTAGGATAATGATCCATGGGTCATTTTTGACGTGTACTAGTCAACCTTGCCTCAATCCGAGGTGCGGTGTGGCCGACACCACTCAAAGTGTGTCACTTTTCTTTGAAATGGACAACAGTTTAAGTTAAAACAACAACTGACATACGGAAAATAGACCAAAGGCATTCGGATACTGTTGATACTTTAGGACATGTATCCATGGGTCATTTGTGACATGTACGAGTCAAATACGCCTCAATCCGAGGCGCGGTGTGGACGAAACCACTCAAAGTCTCTCTTTTATTTCGAAAGGAAATCATTTTAAGTGAATACAACTGAAATTTACACTCATCAACGATAGTCGCAAACTCTTTTTCATGAGTTAGGTAGTTTCACTCATGGGGTCATAAGTGACGAGACTCCTAAGAAAATATCTTTTCACCATATATTATAAACAATACATGTTCAATGAAAAATTCATCACAAATCACTACATACCCAAACCTAGTATCACAAAAAAATGGGATTTGAGTGAATTTGAATGTCTTATTCAACTCTAATAGATATTTATCAAACTATTCTGCCTATTAGAATTTGATGGGTGAGGTGAATTACCACCAGATGATTGTTGTCATATGTGTTTTTTTGGGCTATTTTAGGTGTTTTATACTGTTTGAAGTCTGTATGTGGATTTTGTGATATTTTTTATGCAGGTGTATAGTGGAGGGTATACTGGAGGGCTGTTGTGCACTGTTTTTTTATGCAGGTGTATGGTAGGGCTTCTGGAGGGCTTCTGGGGGCTGCTGTGCAGCAGCTCTGGGAAAATCTTTACCAATGGTTCTGAACCGTTGGTAAATCATTTTCCTGAAATCTGGAAAAACTTATACCAACGGTTCTGAACCTTTGGTAAAGCTTTTTCCAGAATTCTCTAAAAACTTATACCAACGGTTCTGAACTGTTGGTAAAGCTTTTTCCAGAATTCTGGAAAAACTTATACCAACGGTTATGAACTGTTGGTAAAGAGTTTCCCAGAATTCTCAAACACCTATACCAACGGTTTAAATGAAACCATTGGTATAGGGATTTCCTCACGGCTAACTGGCCAACGGTTTGGAAAACTGTTGGTATACCCTATACCAACGGTTTTCCAGCCTATACCAACGGTTATAAACCATTGGTATAGCCTACTTTTCCAGTATTGCCCCCCCCCACCCCCGCAAAATTCTACTCCGCCTATGCTTCAGCCTCTGTAATACTGTCAGTCACCAAGTACTCTCACTTGATTCCCAGTGGGTCCCAGGACTTTTCTCTCCCCCACCTACACCCCATACTTCATTTTTTTCAAGCCAAAGCACTATGTTTTACTAGTTTGTTTGCAAGAGAATCCCATGAAGGCCACTAAAACATTTTATTTAGTAGTCCTTTCCCATATATACATAAACCAAGAGGACCCCCATCACTTTTATTTCCTTCACGTCATTACCATTGTCTATGTTCATGAGGAAACATATAGGTAACTATTCCTAGAGTTCTTGATCACTTTTGAGGTAGTCACTGATAGCATATGCTTTCATCTAGGCAGAAGAACACATGAGCTCTCCTTCATAGAGTTTTTCATCGAGCTTAGTATTTATTCTATTGATTTCACCACTTCCAATGCATTCCTAAATTTTCATCCCAATCCATGAAATTTGGATGCAAAACGACTCTAGAGGATGATTTATTAGGACACTTAGAGTGATTATGATCCTTGGATTATGAAATCCACACTAATCATAGGTATAATGCTTTGGATTCTTCATTGGGCATTGACTCAATTTTGGTTTTCTTGAGTAGAGTCTCATGGTAGCATTATCTAGTTGGACATCCTCATCCTTACCACTACTATAAGAAGCCCTTCCATTAACATGGAATCACAATTTGTGTTTTACTTCAAAGCACATGCGTAGAATACATGAGGTATACTGATGAGTGGGTCCTTCATCACTCATTTAGTCTGGCATCTTAGTGTATTTGGCGCCACAATTCCCCTCACCTCTCTCATCCTGATGGATTCGATTGACTTCCTCCTGCTTCACAAGATGCAGTAGTTGGTGAAGGATGTCTACATATATCATTGGGTGTTCGGATGCTTTGAGTGTACTGATGAGGCACCCAGAGATAATACCGCTAACCCTAAACCTACTCCAGCTACATCTAATCCCACCCCTGATACTACTTCCATTTCATCCCACCCCTCCACTTCCTCCATTACAGTTCATATGCCCACCTTTACTCACACCCACTTCACTTCCCCAACCACCACTACCATACCCACCCCACCCATACCTACTAACCACTAGATTTATCACCAGTATATTCTAGTAAACCTTCAACAGATATGTAGTCACCTAGGCATCCCATTCATAGCACCACAATCATTTACTACCCCTTCATCCCCATAATCCCATGTGGATTCTCAACCTACGCCTTCAGGAAGCCCTTTATCCTCCACCATCTCTTCCCCTACCACCACCTATTCCAACTTACCACCTAATCTAAAAAATCATACTACCCAGCAGGAATTTCTAGAAGAGCAAGCCCGAAGAGGTAAGATCACTTCTCCTCCATCATCTTCTAAGGTATCTTTCATCGATCTAACTATCAGATCCACATCCACACTCATAATCGATACCTCACCACTACCATCCACTTAGATAGTTTCCTGCACCATGGCACTCCATCTAGCAGTTGATCATCTATCCCCTTCCTCTACTACTACTATTGATCATGCAGGCCAGCTACAGGTACCCTCTGTTCATGAGAGGAATTTAGATGAGAAGCTAGAAAATTTTGATTAGTATCAGTATATCCTAGTCCCCTCCACCATTTTTGTACTCTTTTTGGGTGATCATGTTTTTGTACTATCAGTATTCCATATCACTGATTTATCATTTTACTTATTATATACTTAGTATACTACTTTTGACTCAATGTTTCTTATATTATTTTAAATTTTTATTTCAATACTCTGTTATTTTAGACATCTATACCTCTTATGCCTCTTTTATGGTCATTGATGTGCTTATTTCAACATAATCTTCCCTTGTACTATAGATGACTCAGCATCTTATTGATGTCAAGCACCATCTTGAGTGGCTTTCGATGAAGATCTGTGCTTAGTAGCAGTCACCACCAAAATGAGGATGGATGATATTCTTTCCCCACTAGATTCATAATCAATAAAATCTTATGGTGGTTAATCCTACCAAGAATCCATAAGAGCTCGATGACACAGCCACCAATTCTTGTAGGTGGCAGAGGAATTCTGACTAGGTGGGCTATACTTGATTGATTATTTTGTCCATCTGTCTGGATGATGAAGTCTTTATTATCAATTTATGGGAGTAAACACATATTTCATTTGTTTTCTTTATTTTTTAATCATGAAATTAGGATTTCATGTTTTTATTTTGATAACATTTTTATCATATGTCACTTTGAATTAAATTGTACCCAATTGTCTACATGTATCTAAGATGTCTTTAGTTGTTATTCATTGTGTGCACCTTCCCATATTACTGATTCCAAAATATTTAAACCCTGTGAACTAATGTTTTATCTAGTGCGAGATTTAACTTTCTAACACCTTTTGTAGGTAGCCCAATTTGAAATCAAAATTCTCCAAGTTTCCCTATGGCATGAAAATCATTACATGGATCCCTCGATTCCCTAACATTAATTTTCAAATTTTCCATTTCATTTTTTCTATATTATATCTATCATATCTCTCCCATGGTATTTTCTAGGATAGTGTGAACACTGTCTCATTTTAAGTTTGGGGAGTCTTTTTTGAGCTTCACTGTCAATACACTTGTATTTTTTCTTCATTTCATTTATCTAGGAGACATTTTTCATTGGAAGCATGCTTTAAACCTAAAAAATAATTACAATCATTTAAATAAAACATAAATTTAGGTTAAAAATTGTTAAAATACATGTTCTGATACTATTTAGATTTTTGGAATGATTTTTTATTTTAGTAATTTAATTCAAATTCAAAATTTTTGAAATATCTTTTGATTCCCTTATTAATTGATTTTATACCCTCGGTGATTGCTAGTTTTTCTTGTATAATCTCATTACCAAGAGGATTATGAGCCTATAAATTCATTTTATTTTTTGATCATATTTATTGAGTGACACCTAGGACACATAAACCTATTAGAAATTTCATTGAGATATTATTGAGGTTATGATTGAAGAAATATAATTTTAAGATGATTGAGGCAATATTTTTTGAGCCAATTTTTTCTAAGACCCGCCTTACACTATTCCTTCATTTAGACCATATTTTTCATGAATGACTTGTTTATGATATATCTATTCCAAGATGATTATTCCTTCCTTCCCTACTATAGGTTTTATGCATGATTATACATTGAACAGGTGCAGAGAATTTTCAACCGATGGACATAGGATGTTTTGATTGAGAATATGTATTATGATAATTTACCAGAATTATTTTCTATGATCTGTGTGTTGTTTTGGTCATTTAATTCTTACCTTGTTCCTTTAAAAAATACAAAAAGAAAAAGAAAAAAAATCAGTTGTGTATTAGGAAGGTCAAAAATCAACATTTCAAGACCAATGGATCCTTTGAAGCATCATATGTGGTTAGGGTATTTATGTGAGATATTTTCTAAACATTATTTTCAAAAAATAAATAAAAAATAAAGAACAGTAAAGGAACATGGTACATTTTTTATACATACTTGATACACTCATGGATCTAGTTTGAGTTGTTTGGATAATGGACACTATTTGGTCTTGGAGGAGCCACATCACTATACTTTTCTCATTTATCATGCATTAAACTTTAGATATTACCTTCCTTTTGAGCCTAATTTTCACTTTTAACCCCCCTTCCCTTAGCCTTAGAGTCGTTTTCACCTTTTTTCTAAATCCCTCATGATTAATTTTGTATTTTTATTTATGAAGTGGATATGATATAAAAAATGAAAGACTATGGTTAGGAACATGTATTTAGGGTATGATCATAAATCCAATTACATTTTACCATGAGTGATGAGAGAAAATTCATTTTTAGGTGAATTTCAAAATGGGTATAGAATTTAAGAAATAGTTTTGAGATTTTAAGTAAAAGTTTGACAATCTAAATAAAAGAACTAAAATATGAGGCATGAATAATTTTCTCTAAAAGATTTATTTTGAAAGACTGTATTTTTTTATTACACTTAGTATTATTTTCCTATTTTTAATGAATATTTCTTGTTTTAAAATTTGTTTCTTTTGAAATACCTATTGATATGCTTTTTTCTTAAGGACAAGAAATTGTTCAAGTGTGGGGGAATTTCAGAAGATGAAATTTTATATAAATTTTAGAGTCATTTAATTAATTAATATTCATTTTTTATTCAATAATACACCAGTTATGTGTTGATTATTGTAGAAAATAGGTTTCCAAGACTCTTAAGAAAAATCTGTGAAAACTGGCCAAAATTGAACATTACACGACATGTAGTAATCATTCAGAACATTTCACAAGTCATGAATCAAGTTATAAAGAAATTACAAATCATTAAAAGATTACATGATGTGAATCTCCAATACATATAATGTAAGATTCAAATTCCAATTCCCACTTAAAGTTAAAGTCATGAGAAAAAGCATGTCATGAGTTCCAATTACTCTTCATGAGATGAGTCAAATCTCTGAATCCAAAAGACTCGTACTAAGATTCATGCAAGAACCAAAACACACAAAAAAACTTATGGATTGATATTATACGATGTGATAATTTTACATGTCGTGTAATTTCCCAACAATTTACTTTTCAGAGTGCGCACAGCAACACATAACTTTCCAAAATCTCAATTTTATTTTAGTCTCTCTCATTTTTCTCCCTTATTTTCTCTCCCAACTCAAATATAAACAATTATTATTACTTTTTTTATTGAATCCAGGTTCCATTGATTTTTATACATGCATTATACATATTTTTCATTATCATTTACTATTCTGACGTCTATCTACCATTTCTATTTCCATTCGATAGTGGCATCACCCTACGTTCTTGTTTATTTACTATTTCAAGTAGGTATTTTATTTATTTATTTCTTAATATGATTAAAAACTAATTGATTCTTAAATCCTCAATTTAAAACTATTTTATTTAAACTATTTCATAAAATTTCCAAGAATATATGTAATTGTTTCTTTAATATTGATTATTACCATCATGAGTGACTAAACTGCTTAGGGTAAGAGTCGAGAGTAGGGGTTTTCTGAACTTAAAGAATCTCTAAATCATAACTTGGTAACCCTAGGCTAGTAATCAGGTTACATATCAACTATTTATTCAATTCCTTTAGGAAACCATGACCATGGAAAGTTTAAATGAACGAACCTGACCTGATTGGAGTAAAGTTGGATATGGCCATTAGCTTACAACATTTTCTACCATAGAATATAGTCTTAATTAATATAGGTTGTTAGTTATATCTAGACTAAGTAATAGTTTCCTCTTAGATATATCGAGTTTCTTTGACCATAATCAACTATTTCTCTATGCATCACTTCATAACCTAATCCCTAGAAATATTTTGAGTTAGGACCGGGATTATCATTTTTAATTGAACCCTGAAATTGACCATGGTCCCTACCTTCTTCTTGAATATTAAACCAAACTCAATAGAATTAATCAAATACCAAACCCAAACCAATTCGTGAGGACTCCTACACAAAGGGTTCGAAGTCCTGGTTCCTTATCATCCAAACTTTCCCCATGGGTTCAACCCTACACTATCACTATATTACATCATTGAAGAAAGTATAGTTTGAGATAAAAATAAATTATAATCTAAATAAAGCCCACAAGAATCAAAAAAATGTGTGGGAATGTCAATTATAATACAAGAGGTGTGTGAATTGTATTTTAAAATTGACTACTAATATTCATCCCCCTTAAGAGATAAATGTATTTATATTATAAACAACCAATAAACCCATAATAATATCAAAATAAAATCATAGTAATTGTATTTGACAATCAATATTTCAAAATTTCAATGAACTTAAGATGTACAGTGAAATTTAAAAAAATTGGTATTAAAAATTACAAATTAAATAGTTAACATAGTGGAAATTAAAATTGAACATAGAGTATTGGTTAGAAATCCAAATACTCCTTTAAAGGATATTATTAGTAACCACGCTTTTAGACCAAAGTGAAAGGTAGATCTGTAGACCTAATATAAGGTATCCTTGATTATAAAGATATAAAAATTCATCATCTTCTTAAAGGCTAAAGTTTGTATTTGTCTTCCTTAACCTGGAATCCCTCAATCATCTTGATTAGTATTTCCCCTACTACAAAAATCAGAAATGCAATTCACCTGCTACATAGACTGATAGCTCGGTAATTCTACTACTTTATCGGTAGCTCAGTACTTACAATACTTTGCTGGTATCTATTTACTTTTTCTACTTTAATTGTTATCTTGTTTAGCTTTCTACATTAACCTATAGCTCATTTAAAATGAATACAACCTAAATACTAAGAGTTTTAAAAATAAAACCTCACAAAATGGTAGCTATTATTATAAAAAAACAGAAAGAAAAATATTACACTTAATGAAATTTATCAATCACTAATAAATTTAAAAGATTCAAAATGATAAATAACTTTCATAATGTTATCATGGTTTCATTGCTTCTAAATTTTGGGATATGGATTCATTTATTGGAAATTTTTTAACAAACTATAGCTTTCAAATTATGTATATCTCTGGGTCAATTGAAACAGTATTGGTATCATATTAATATTCACTTCTAATGGACTTAGTATCTTTCCATATATACTGATGAGTTGACTCATCATTGTTATAGTTATTTGGTTTCTTGAAGTAACCAAACTAATTTACATATTTAGTTTTGTGAAACCATAATCTTTTAGTATTTTGATATTCCTAAGATCGTCTAATTTTCAGAAATCCTCTGACCATCAGTATTTCATAAAAACTTAAATTATTGGAATTTTTCTTGAACTTTTTTATATTTAAAAATCATTAAAGATAAAAACAAAAACATATGTTAGATCTAATATTAAACAAAGTGTTTTGTGGTTTTCAAAAAAAGTGAGGTAAAGTGAGTCAATGACTCATCATAAAACACTTCCAATTTATTTCTCAGAGTATCAAAATAATTAATAAGTAATTATTTAATAAATAAATCAAGTAAAATAAGTAACAAGAATATGTAGTAGATTGAAATACAAAAAAAATAAGAAAAACATAGAATAATTTAAGTTTTTTAAAAACAAACTATTGAATCATATGATGCATGTATGGTATAGAAATATTATAAGATATAAATTTCCATAAGAAATTATCTTCATAAGATTGGAAATTTAATAATTCATGGTTTCATAAGATATAATGAACATGTAAGAAAATAAATCATAAGATACTTTAGATCATGTAAGATACATCATATATTTATAAGAAATGAAAACACATAATATAGCTATGTTATATATATTTATCATAAGATTCAATTTTTCATGGGATTTTTTTCTATGTATGAGTTGTTTCATGTATGATTAAATCACATATGTGTAATTTTTAATTATATGGCACTTCACATAGAATTTAATTCACATACAAATTAATTAAGTCTCTATGTATGAGTGAAATCCACATATGAGTGATTTTGATTTTGTGTATGAGTTATTTAAATTTTATATGATTAAGTCCATAATTAGAGAAATTTTGAACTGTATAAGAGTCATTTAATACAATGTAAGAGTCATTTCCTTAGAATATGTACAAGTGATTTGGTTTAGTTTATGTGTCATTGGACACTTATAAAAAATTAAAAAACAAACTTCATGTGATTCATGTGTATGAGTAATTTTGAGTGTTCCTTTGTGTCATATACCTTTTAAGTATGAGTAATTTTGAGTGTGCATATGTGTCATATGACTTCTTCATATAAGGCATTCATCAACTCATACTGATGTGAATTTTTTTATAAAATCAGTTCATAAGATCCATGAAAAAGTTGAAGAATTTATGGAAAAACTATATGATAACCAAAATATAGAACAATATAAATGGAAATAAATAAAGAATAAATTTTTGAATATTATTCATATCTTCAACAAGAAATGTAATATTTAAACAAGATAAATACTTGATTTCTTTTAAAAATTCATATTAGTGGGAATTAAATGATGATTTTTTCATTATCAAAACAAAAACAAATAAAGTGACAAGGATCTACTCAACATGTATGACCCTCATGTTGGTTAGGTTCATAGATGTGGTGTAATCTGAGCATTAGTGAGATCAGGGACATGTTGGTACTCAATGGTAGGGTGTGATGGTAGATTTAGTTGGTTGGGGATCCAACCAATAAATCACATTGATTATCATGTTTTATATTAGTTTTGGAATTTATAGGATTCTTTGATGGCTCTAAGAGTTATGTAACAATGATCAAATGATGTAGATATGCATCAATGAGTGAGGTAGAGATTTTTGGTAAAAGTTATTTAGAGTAGGAATGATTGTTTATGTTGAGTATGAATAGATGTGGTGAGGTGGGAACCATGTCGGGTGCATTATTCGGGACATGGTTGGAATGTTTCTTATATTTTTGGAGTCTTTTGAGAAAATTTGGTTTTAATAAAGAGTAATTATGGGTATATTATAATGAAACAATTCCATAAATGTGATTTTGTTCATGGGTGGAGTTTTTGAAATCTCGGTGTGTGAATAGATCATCTTTCAATGGGTAGTGTGTGTGGTGTTTAGAGTTGCACAGTGGAATAATTTTGGATGTTCTGTTTTTGAGTGTGGAATTTTGGTGTTAGATTGATGATCAAGGTGGGTCGTGGTTTATAGTTGGAGGATTGTCATAGATTCTATTGGATGATAAGTGTTATAGTGGGATTTTGTAATGACCCATGTCATTATGGGTTATTGAATTTAGGGTTAATTTAAATTTTTGGATTTTTATTGGTGATCTAGAATTTTGATCATGTTTTGAGTGACTTATGAGATATTTCATGAGTGGTGGTTCGGTGGAAGAATACTTTTTGTGATTTACCAAATGTTGGTGGATGGAATTATATAGTAAAAAGAAGTCATGTCAAAGCCCAGGTGGATCACATCATGACACTGTTGGCTGAGGGATCAGGCCTCTTCCTTGGTACAATCATGACATAACCCATAGAGGTCACATTGTGAGGGTGCCTCCAAGGGTATGGTCACACTACAACTCAGGTGGGTCATGTCTTGATGAAACATGGCTGAGGGGTGTCCCCTCTGATTGGGGGTGGTCACAACATGACCAATAAGGGTCACTTTGTGACCTGGTTTATAGAAGGTGCATCGTAGCACAACCCTCATCGCCACATCATAAAATGGATATATGATGGGGTTTTTAAAAAGTTATTTTGGTAAATTATCAAGGGGTTTTATTTGGAACTCCCTTAGGCTCTCCTTTCCTTATCCAATCAAATGAAATGGGATAGCTATCTTTGTCTTTCTATTTCTCTCCCTTACCTTCCCTTTTCTATAGATTGTTCAAAAGGGATTCATAACATGTATTTTAGGTAAGGTCTCTCTTTTTCTACTCTTTTTTCATCCCCCCTTACTTTTCTCTAATTTTGGTTCACCCAGTTAGGGCTTTAGATAGATGATTCCACTAGAGCATGGTGGAATCATCCTGATTGATGGGGCTTTCATGTCTTGATTACATAGAAGTTTCTAGGATGAGTTATTCAAGCCATCATTCCCCGTTTATTTGAGGTATGTTTCCCCATTAATTTACTTAAAATTTTTAGTGATTTTGGGTTAAATTGGATATTGATTTAGGCATGTAATTTGTGGTTTTTTTGTTTATATTTGGGTGAATTTCAAGAGTGTACAGCACCTCATTGCCCATGGTTTCAGTGTTGTGAGGTTACCTAGTGAGTTTTTCATCGATTATGCTAAACTGGGATTTTTGGTTTTAAATTTTCAATTTATTAATTGGATGGTGTTTATCTATAATATAGATTATCATGGACTCTATATAGGTTTATATGATCTTAGGATAAAATTATATATTTCTATTTGAGGTAGGGGTCATGAATTTATTGAGACACTATCTCATTTGGTATTCTATGTTTGTGTGTTGTCATTTTTATATTTTTTAACATGTTTCATGCTTGTTTGATATTGACCATAGATTTTAGTGAGCTTGCATTGGCTTATTAGTCAACCTGGACCACATAACTTTCTAAATGGTTCGATGGTGGAACCTTGGTCAAATAAGTGTTGGTGGACCTCTCTATAGATTTCTTGGTTGAATGTGTTAGATAGACCTAATTTATTCTAACATATTTTAGTTTTTATGTGTTTTGATGATTTAAAAAATCCCCATTTTTATTCTAATGATTTTTATTAAGTGTTTCAAATTTCATTTATCAAAAGAATTTATATTATGATAATTATCTAAGTGATTACCTTACATCATGTGAAGTATTTATTTTATGAAAAAATATTTTATCTTATGAGAATTGAAGATTATCTTATATCTACTAAGAATTAGAAAACTTTATGTTAAATATTTATCTTACTACATAAGATATTATCTTATGAAAAGTATGATTGAGATGTTGTATGATCATAGTAGGATATTTTAGATTGAATTATGTTACAAGAAAATTTTAACTTATGAAAAGGATGTTAATAAAACATTATCTTACGAAATCTATAAGAAATTGTGAAAGCTTGGTATAAAATCACAGTAATATATTTTATCTTATGATTAAGATTTATCTTATGAAATGTTGAAGTCATCTCATATTAAAAATAGTCTAATTAAAAGAACTTATTTATCTGATTAAGTATCTCAAAGAATTATCTTATGATAAGCAGTACTATCGGTTGAATATTTTATGAAGATCTAGTTGTTATGAATAATTTCATGATTACTTTGATAATATATTAATAATTAATTTTATGCTTTTAGAGCATATCAAAAAAGGGGTTATATATTTATATAATGGTTGATCTATACAGTATATCATTTTTTCATGTATGTAAATATATGAAGAATAATAAAATTTATGACAACACTATTGTAGAAGTAATTTATATATTTTAAAGGAATAGATGCATGTCCATAACATCCTATCTTATAAACATCTCAATAGATTAATTGATCAACCATTATTATTATCTTTTGTGTTTGAAATTTAAAGAGAAAACATAAAAAAATTAATAATATAGATGGATGAGAATAATGAATAGAATGCAGGCTCATACAAATACTCAGAATTCCTATATATATAAAAGATCAAATAGAAACACTCAAGTTTTGCTTACAAGTTTATCAATTGCACTGAATATCATTCTGAGCTACACCTTAAAGACTATAATTTTCTCAATATAAATCTTCAACTACTATTAGTATATTCATGTGACTGTGTGCTTCAATCCTTCTTTCAAAAAAATCATTATATTTTGTTTACACTAATTATAAGAGTGTGTGTTAAGATTGTGTATAGGTATAGTAAAGGGAGATCCTGGTTTAAAACTCTTGGACCTTTGTATTAAGTGATATATACTTGTACTCAGTTAGGATCCCCCAAAAAAATGGTTGTTATAATGAAAATAACCTAACTCATGGAGTGGAGTGTTGGTGGAGTGGAATATGGGATTTGTATTCCCCAAACCACTATAAATCTTATGTGTTAAATATATCTCCTTTAAGTTTCTATATTTCCACTATCATTTCATATAAATTAAAATAATTTGATCTATTATACCTGAAGAGGGAGGTTTTATGTCAAGAAAATTTTAGGAACTCAATTCACACCCCTATTGAGTTTTCAAATTTATGAATGTTATAATCTGCAGATTAGGGACAGATGAGATCAATAGAGTTTCTCAGTGTCAAAGAGCTCATGAAATGTGGAATAATATATAATTTTCTTACAAAGTTATAGACAATGTCAAATATATTAGATATGATATAGCCAAAATTAATTTGAACACATTCAAAATGTTTTAAGGATAAAGTATTACTCAGCTGAATAGAAGGATCACTGAGATTGTTAATAATATTTCTAATCTAAAAGCACCTATTACTGAGCCTAAGAAATTACTAAAATTTATTATATTATTACCACCTAAGTGGAGTGTAATCGCAGCTACTATTATAAAATATATAAAGGTCAATAACTTTAAAATAAAATATCTCATTGGAACTCTTATGATGAGTGAAGATGAAATGGAAACTGAAGCTGGAGAATATAGAATGATCAAGAAATAAAATATTTCCTTGAAGGTTTATACTTATAAGGATGACTGTAAGAAAAAAATCATAAAAATATATGAAACATCTGAATAATTAGACTCCTAAATCATATCTAGATCAAATGGTGATCTTTCATATTTTTCTCGAGAGTTTACGAAATCCTAAAACAAGAGAAGAGGTTTCAGAAGACCTTTAAAAAAGTAAAAGAAGCATCATGATAACTCTAAATAATTAAGGTATTATGAGTGAAATAATCTAGGACACATCGAGTCTGATTTTCCACAGTTTAAGGAAAATAAAAAGATAAAAAATAAATACTTCAAAATAATTTGGTTATAAGAATAAAGATAAGAAATATATGAAGTACACCTGGAGTGCTTCTGAAGATTTTAGTGAATCCACATCACCAAAATTAGAATATTAAGTTCTTAATCATAAGGATAACATATTATTTATAGTATATTCATATGAATTACATTCTTATTACTCTTTTGATCTTGATCATGAATCAAAAAATAAAAATTTAGTATATGAATAATTAAAATAATATTTTACCATGTTGGAAACTAAGTATGAAAGCTTAAAAAAGAAAAATAAGGCCCTCATAAATTATTACAATAATATTTTTAATAAAGAGGAGGACCTAAATAGAAACATTTTAGAGTTTAATAATCAATTGGAAAAGTATACTGCCTCGTGTACCGAATAGACTAATACAATTGAAAATTTACAAAAGGAGGTTCAAAACATTAAATATGTCACAAGTGTCTTTACTAAAGGGTAATGTTATCTGAATAAAATTATTGGTCAAAATAAACTTAAAATGGGAAATTTTGGAATAGAAAGCTAGGGTAAAAATCCCAAATTCTGTAAAAAATATTTTGTGCCTATTTCTAAAAACACAAATATTTACCTATTTTCATTGTGGGGAATAGGGAATTATTATAACAAATATAATATAATAAATCCTAAATTTTGTAGAATAAAAAGTTCTTTTCTTACAAAATATTTCTTAAAACAAGTTCTTAATTTTTTTTAAAAAAAAAACAAATTTGGATCACTAAGTCTCTTATAGCTAAAATTTCTGGGGCCAAAAGTGTTTAGGAACCAAATAACTCTATTATTTTATTTTTTATTATAGGGAACAAACCACATGAACAATATGAGAAAATGGTTTATGGATAATGGTTATTGGAGATATATTAGTGGATATTTATAAAGTTTTTATTCATTGTACAAGATTTATGGAGGTTATGTCACATTTGGGGATAATACAAAAGGGAAAAAATTTGGCATTGGATCTATTGGAAATACTTAATCAATTCTCATAAAAAAAAGTTCTTTATGTTGAATTCTTAAAGCATAGACTAATAAGTATCTCTAAACTTTTTTATTATGGTTATTTAATTGATTTTTATAACAATGTGTGTTCAATTTTAAAAGATAATTTTCTGAAGTTTAAATCATCTAGAACAAATAATATCTATACACTAGATATCAATTCTATCTGTATACAAAATCTAAATTGTTTTAATAATAAAATTGATGAATCTTGAATTTGGAATAGAAGGATTGGACATTATAATGTTTATTCATTGAAAAGGTTGTGTAATAAACTTTTGATTTCTGGATTTCCTGGACTTAAATTGGACAAAAAGAATCTATGTGATGCATATTAAATGGACAAGAAACATAGTCCATATTTTAAACCAATTAAAGAGGTTTATACATCTAGACCTCTTGATCTCATCCATATAGATCTTTTTGGACCAACTAGAACTGAAAGTCTTACTGGAAAATCGTTTTTTTATTTGTTGGTTGATGATTTTTCTAGATTTACATGGTTTTACTTTTTAAGTCTTGAGAGTGAATATTATTCTATTTTTATTAATTTATATAAGCTTGTGAAAAATTAAAAAATCTCAAAATTTTGTCTTTAATAAGTGTTCATGGAGAATGATTTGAGAATTGTGAATTTAATTCATATTTCTCAAAGAAAGGAATTAAAAATAAATTCTATTTCCCCCAGTACACCTCAAGAGAATGGTGTTATTGAAAGAAGAAATAGGACTTTGCAAAAAAACTGGGACTATGTTATGTGAATATAATATGCCCACTCATTTTTGTACTAAAGCTATTAATACAGCATGTTATGTCATTAAAAGAGTTATGATAAGTAATATCTTAAATAATACACCCTATGAGTTATAGAATAATAGAAAACCAAAGGTAGAATACTTCAAAGTATTTGTATTAAAGGTTTATATCGTGAACACCAAGAATAATATTTGTAAATTTGATCCAATGGTTGATGAAGGTATCTTCCTAGGTTACCCTACTACTTCAAAGGCTTATAGAGTTTTTAAAAAAAGGTCAAGGATTTTTGAAGAATCAACTCACATAATGTTTGATGAAAGTGGTCATTTTGATCACAAAATGACTTAAATTAATGAACAAAGTGATTTTCTCAATGATATGAGACCTAAACATATCTCTAACAAAAACAAGGATGATGATTTAAAACCTGATTATTTTGAACCAAATCTAGTAGGGGTTCACACTAGTGAACCAAAAAGTGTGTTTCCTAGAAAAACTAGAAATATTAAAGTCCATCCTCTATAAATAGTTATAAGAAGCTTAAATGTAGGGGTAATAAATAGAAGAAATATTGGAAACCTAGTAGAATTTTCTTTCTTTTTTGTCTCAACTAGAACCGAAAACTATAGAAGAATCAATATCTAATGAAAGTTAGTTATTATCTATGAAAGAAGAGTTAAATAATTTCAAAAGGAACAAATTATGGGAATTAGTTAAAAGAACCTCTAACTATCCTATAATTGGAAGAAAAAAAATTGGTATTTAAAAACAAGCAATAATATCATGGTATAATTACTATAAATAAAGATATATTAGTTGAACAATTTTACAATCAAAAAGAAGGAATAGACTATGAATAAACCTTTTCTCTTATAGTAGGTTAGAAAAAATTAGAATCCTTATATAATATTAATATTATATTAATTTTAAATTATATCATATGGATGTTAAATATTCTTTTTTAAATTGATTTTTAATATAGTAATTTTGTGTAGAACAACCTCCTAGTATTGAAGACCCTCACTTTCAAAATTCTGTTTTTAAACATACCAAAGCTCTATATAGACTTAAACAAGCACCAAAATCATGGTATTAAAGATTATCAAATGGTTTCATGGTAGGAATGGAAGATCCTACATTATTTAATAATAATTCATCCTCTGATATTTTTTTAGTTAAAATATATGTTGATAATGTTATTTTTTTATCAACAAATAAAAAATTGTGCAATGATTTTTCAAAAATTATGAAAAATGAATTTAAAATGAGTATTATGGGTGAGTTAAATTACTTTATAGGACTTTAAATTTATCAATAATATGTTTTAAATAATTTAAACTAGATAAAATTCATACTTGATTTACTTAAAATGTTTTGAATTGAGAACAGTAAGACTTACTCAACTCCGATGAGCTCTAATATTAAACTTGATATGGATGAAAATGGAAAACCATTTGATGACATGTTTTATAGAGGAATCATTGAAATTTTATTATATATTACTACAAGTAGAACATATATTATATTTTTAGTATGTCTTTGTGCAAGATTTCAATCCAATCCCAAATAATCTCATTTAAATGCTTCCAAAAGAATTTTAAGGTATTTAAAATGAATTGTGTCTCTCTCTCTTATTTTTCCAAAAAAAATTGACTTTAATTTGACTTCATATTCAGATAATAATTTTTATTGATGTAGATTAGATAGTAAAATCACCTCATGAACCTATCATTTTCTTAGTAAATATCTAGTATCTTAGTTAAGTAAGAAATAACACTTTATAAAATTATCAAATACTGAATCAGTTAATATTGTAGTAGGGAGTTTATATGCACAAGTGTTGTGGATGAAACATAATCTAATGGATTTTAGTTTTAATTTTAATTGTGTTCCAATCAAATGTGATAACACAAGTGCTATGAATATTTCAAAGAATCTGATAAACCATTC
Source organism: Viscum album (assembly GCA_963277665.1). Taxonomy (NCBI): domain Eukaryota; kingdom Viridiplantae; phylum Streptophyta; class Magnoliopsida; order Santalales; family Viscaceae; genus Viscum; species Viscum album. The sequence goes on along the minus strand of OY728130.1, from coordinate 617,178,319 downwards.
TATAACAAAGCACATTGACTTGAGACAACATTTCTTAAGAGATCATGCACAAAATAATGATATCTCTTTAGAATTTGTTTACACCGAAAATCAATTAGTATAAATTTTTAATAAACCTATTCATGCTAATAGATTTCATTTTATTACATCTAAATTTATCTTATTTAATTTTTTTGATTTCAATTTTACTTATGAATTAATATAATTTTACAACCTATTATATATTTTATTTTTAAACATATCTTATTCGATATTTTGTATCATTATTTTACACATTAGTCATATCAAATAGGATACATCAACTAAATTTTTGTAATAATTACTCTCTATATGACCCTTTTATTACCTTAAAACAAAAGAAAGTGTGTCAATCCTATGCATGAAACCTCATGAAAACCTTCGAATCCTCTCCACTGTCTTCCATTTGAACCCACCTTACCCTAATTTTCCAAAACCTCCAAACCACTTTTGAAATGGAAAAACTAAGGAAATTAATAAAATTTATCAATCATAAAGGATGGGAGTTTTTTTATAATAAACAAACATATTTTTTATTTGATAAATAAGTTCATGATTTTTATGAATCTTGAGTTTTTCACTTCAGTGATAATAAGGATTTGGTCAATGAAATTGTGAACTAGAAAAATCTTTTAATAACCTATTTGAAGATAGTTGAATCTTTGAAGAGAAATTATGAAGGTTATTCATTCTTAAATACTTAATTATTTTCTATAGATGAAGTTACTCCACCAAAAATGATGATGTACATGTTTGGAACAATAGATATTGAAAAAGAAACTAGTAAAGGACTTAGAGACAAAGAGAAAAGTTCTTATAAAATTTATTCAGTTTGTAATCGCTCAGAGGAATGGTGAGTTTGAAAAAGTTATCTTTAAATATTTTAATTTGATTTATTTTTTCATGATTTAAAACCTCATTATCCTAGAATGATATGTCTTGAGATACATGCGTCATGATCAGAACAAATATTTAAATTTTTATTCTTTCATAATTATGTTAACCCCCATTTTTTGTAATGTTGTAGTTTTTTTGGATGAATATATTGTAGTTTTTTTCATGGTTTGAAAATATTGAGAGAAAATATCTTAATGAAAAGTGGTTTTTTATATAATTCATCTCTGAATAAGTTTATTCTCATGGTTTCTGGATAAGAAGTTGAAGTTGATCCCACTTTAACTTAGGGTGAGTCATCCTGCCTACAAGAAAGCCTTATTTTTTCAGACAGAACAACTCAAAGTGCTGGCGTAAGATAATGTAATGATTATGATGATGATGAGACTCTTTTAAAAAGGAAAAGTAGGGTTATAGTTGTTGTTTAATCTAGAGAATGAATTGATCCTAAAGATAGTTCACCTCATGTTCCCATTTCTATTCCTATTCTAGTCAATAGAGAAAGGTTGTCCTCTATTGTTACTCATTTATTTTCTATTTTTCAAGAAATTAAAATCTCAATAAGACCAAGAAATTAACCTCATATTTTTTATTCTAATTCTGAATAATTGAGTAAACTAGCTTCATGAAGAAGAATTAAATTTGAATCTCAGGAATCACACCATGTTGAATAAATACCTTGAGTTGGAAAAATTGTTTGTGAAAGTATAGAAGTTCAAATAGATAGGTACTCTCCTATCCATGATGACTATAGAATATCATAAGTCCCTAAATTTAGTAGAGATACTACAGAGATATCTCAATAAAGACACTCTAAGTTGGTACTAGAAGTGAAATATGTAAAATCCCAGTTAGTTTAATATAGAAATAAAATTATAACTCCTCATGAAATTTTAATTTATAAAGAAGAAGTAAATGAATTAAATATATTGGATCAATAAATCATAGAAAAATTATCATCGTTGTCCTTTAGAGAAAACACAAATCAAGTTTATGTACTTTCAAAGTTAGAAGGTGTGTCTCAGGAAATAGAAATATTAAATTCTTTCATTTCTTCAATACAGTGTGACCTACACTCCAAGGAAATCATTAAATATATTCAATAATATATATTTAATTAGGTAATAAGGATCCAAGTTGTTTATCAAGAATATCGTATTTCAATTGATCAATATAGAAAAGATATATCCTCTTTGTTGAAATAAAATGTTCCAAAAGTTCAAAATGTTTCATTTTAAGTGAAGAAGGATGTAAGTTTAATTATAACTGGCTTACAAATGATGACTCTTTCTTTGGAAAATAATTTTGAGGTTATAGAGAAAAGGGTTGAATACTTGCATCAGATAGTTGTAAATAGTTTAAATAAATAATCATCTAAAGAAAAAGATAAAGAATAATTAGATGCCTTTGTTGAGAAACAAGGATCTTAGACCTCTGCGAATGGAAAGGAAATTGTTTCCATTGATCGCACAATGAAGATGTTATATAATAATTTTGAATAATTGAATAAGTTGGTTGTTGGTGTTGAAAATAAATGAGATATGCATAATTTATTAGTAAATTTATCACTACAGTTTTGGAATAGATTCATGACTATCCTAGATTATTGTAAGAATGAAATAGTTAAAATAATATATGCATGTAGTGAAGCTTTTTTCCAGATACAATGGAGATGAATAATAAAACCTCCTATATTTGATCTTCATGCTTAGACTTCATAGATATTAAGGGATATATTTGAACCTATTAATTTTTATTTAAGGGAGAACCTCAGTTTGGAAAAATAAGTTTCTTTACCTTTACCTGAACCACCCTCTAAACTATCCTTTTCACCTGCATATAAGTTTGATATGGTGAGAGCTCAATAAGTTGTTCCCAACATCGAATCCACATATGTGAGGATTTCTCTAAGTGATTAAGCATGTCTTAGATTTTTTTTTAAAGGTAATGTCTTGGTCAAAGACCAAGACATAATTTATTAATAATCAAATAAGGGAACTACAAAAGTCTGAAAGAAGGTATTTTATTAAAATCTCTTTCATAAAGAGGAAGAAGGTCAACCGGGAGATTATCAACCCACGTAACGCTCTGGTTGATACATTTTTTAGAAAGAGCATCAGCAGCCATGTTCTCTTCCCGGTAGGCATGTTTGGAAATATATATAATCTCCCGAAGAGAGTCCATGCATCTCATCCAGTGAGATGTAAGGGGATAGGAAAGGTGTACCACGCCATTCTAAATTGATTGGACGATGGAGGTAGAGTCACTTTCAATCCAAATGTCATTCCAACCCTTTATTTTCACAAAATCAATAGCCTGGATCACCACCATCATCTCAGCTTCTAAAGAAGTTTCACTGGTGTAACCTCCAAAGAAACACCCATGACAGTGGCCCAGATAATCCCTACAGACATCTCCAAATCTTGTTGGACCTGAGTTCCCTTTTTAAGCTCCATCCAAGTTTATTTTTGATCCATCCAGGAATAGGGGCTTTCCAGAACACCTCAATTGATTGACACGGCTTTTTGTAGAGGCTGACAACCCAAAGACGTCTTAGAATCATAAAATATTCAACAGAATTGTTACAAAAGTCCTTTTGAATCAAAGCGGCATCCCTGATAGCAGTGAGAATTCTTGAACAACATGCATTGAGATTGAGTGAGTGCCTATTATGTAAAATATCATTACAATCATACCAGACAACATGGAGTATCTCAGCAACAGCCGAAAGAAAAATTTTCTTTATTTTCTTAGAGGCGTTGAGCTCCACACAGCATTTCAGATGTATAAGAATTGATTCAGAACAAAGCCATCTGCAGTCAAACATGTCAGTAATAAAATTCCAAAGGGCCGAAGCAGTAGCACAGGATAGGAACATATGGTTGGTATCCTCTATATTTTGATGACACATATGACATTTAGAACAAATTTGGATGCCAAAGGTCTGAAGGAAAACATTATTAGGAATACGATTATGCGCAATCCTCCAAATAAGATTAAGTCTAGAGGGCTTGATCTAATGATTATCAAAATGTTTTATCCACCCAAAAATATTTTAAGATGAAGAAAAATTATGATTATAAAAGGATTTTGAATCCAAGATACCATTATGGGTTTTCATAAATGTATAAATAATGGTTAATTAACTAAATTTTTTCATTTGAATGGTGATTTTTATATGAATTATTAGTTTTCATGATTTTTAATGAATTTATTTTTATACGAAAGTGTTTGTTTTCAATATACTTGTATCTTTTTTAGTTATTAATTTTTCTTGATTTATGATCTCTTTATCTATTTATTTTATACTATTTTGTTAAATATGAATATTCAATTTGTTATATCCTTAGTATCCATTCTCTATTAGTGATTATATTTCAATATCCTTTAATGGTCTTTGTTACTTATTGTCTTATCAGAAATTGATCCCAAATTCTGTTCATGATTAGTATCATAAAATATTTACTATTTTTCATGTACATTATTGATTATATTCATTTTTATACTTATTTTTGATATCACAATAAGTGGGATAATAAGAGGATAATACAAAAATTTAAAGTGTTAAAATTGTTATTTTATGGAGAATAGAATGAGAACACAAAAATGTAAAGTGTTAAAATTTCTATTTTATGGAGAATAAAATGAGAATACAAAAATGCAATTTTTTTTTATTTATATTTCAAATGGGGGATTATTTTAAATGGGGAGAATAAAAAGGAATAATACATGGTTTAAAAAGTGTTGTTCAAAACTCAAAAAATTGTTTTAAAGATTCTTTTTTGAAATTTTTGTTTTTTATCTCATGGGTTTTGTAATCATTAAAAAGGGGGATATTGTTCAACATACCTATTTTTTTCTAACATATCTCAATTTTTATGTGTTTTTATGATTCATAAAATCCCTATTTTTATTATAATGAGTTATTATTAAGTGTATCAGATTAAATTTATCAAAAGAATTTATCTTATTCTGATTCTCTAAGTGATTACCTTACATCGTGTGAAGTATTTTTTTAAAACAAAGTATTTTATCATATGAGAATCGAAGATTATCTTACATCATCTCAGAATCATAAAAATCCATGTTAAAGTTTTATCTTAATACATATGATATTATCTTATGAAAAGTATGATTTATCTCCTATATGGTCATATTCAGATTTTTCGGAAAAAATAAAGTTATGAGAAGATGTAATCTTATTAAAAGGATATTTGTAAAATATTGTCTTATGAAATCCAAAAAAAATTGAAATCTAAGTATAACATCACATTAACATATTTTATCTTATGATGAATATTTATCTTAAAAAAAATTTAAGTCGTTTCATCTTACATACAGTTTAATTCAAAGACCTGCTTTATCTAACGAAGTCTCTTAGGAATTTATCTTACGATGAACAGTACTATCAGTTTAATATCATATGAAGATCAAGATATTATGTAGAATGTAATGATTATTTTTCTAATCTCTTGATAATTCATTTCATTATTTTAAATAATATCAGATAATGGATTATCTATTTAAGGAAATTTTGATATATATATTATATCTCTTTTCCATGTATGTAAATATCTAAAGAACAAGAATATTTCTGACATCGTTGTTTTATAAGTAATTTCTATATTTGGAAGGAATGGATGCATGTTATTAATAGCCTATATTATCAACTTATCAATATATTACTTGCTCTATAGTTATGATTATCTTTTTTTTTAAGTTCAAAGAGAATACATAAAAAATTAATAATATTGATAAATGAGAATAACAAATAGAACACACACACATACGAATACTCTAAATGATTGTACATAGAAAAAATCAAACATAAATGTTTGTGTTATTCTTATAAGTTTATTAGTTTCACTAAATATAATTCTTAGCTACACCTTGAAGACTATCATTTCCTCATGATGCATCTTCGACTACTGTCAATTGATACTTGAAACTGTGTACTGCAATCATTATTTCAAAATTTTGTTCATTATATTTTGTTTACACTCATTGTAAGAGCATGTTTTGAGAATGTGGATAGGTCTTGTAAAGGTATATCCTGGTTAAAAGATCTTGGACCTTTTTATTAATTAACAGCTAAATTTACTTCGATGAGATCCCCCAGAAAAAATGTTGTTATAGTGAAAGTCACCAAACTCATGGAGTAGAGTGTTAGTGGAGTGGACTAGGGGATTTATGTTTCCAAAACCACTATAAGTATCATGTTTTCAATATCTTTCCTTTGTTTTTTTATATTTTCACTACCATTTCATATAAAGTAAAAAATATTTTATATATCATACTTAAAGAGGGAGGGTTTCTGTAAATAAAAATTTAGGAACTCAATTCACCCCCCACCCCACCCCTCTTGAGTTTTTATCTATCCATATTATGGGATAACATCATATGTTTTATTTTAAAGATAAATTAGTTTACTTTTAAAAAAAATATAATCAAAAGTGGTTTGATTAAATGGAATTTTAAATGAAAGGTAGCAGTTTGAGAAATGATTTTTGAAATAGTAATTCAAAATGAAATTAATGTTTTCTAAATAATTTTTTGATGAGATTATTTTCAAGTTCATAGTGTAAGTAATATGGAATGTGATTACATTTATAAATTGTTTAAAAAAGAGTATTTTCATTGGGTTTTTGAAGGAAATCCAAAAGGGCTTGGATTATATTGTCTTTGGTTTTTTTGACCTCATGTGGGTGATTTCTCTTTTTTAAAATCTTGTATGCTTGTGTTTTCCAGTTGTGTTTCTATGGTATGTATTTTTCTTCATGATGATGCATGATTTCATGTATTTTCCAATGAGGTTATTCTTTTGGTATCAAATCCCATGGTGAGTTGAGATGATGTATTTGGGTCCCATAGAGGGTAGATATGGGTAAATTGGATTGGTTCAATGGAACTATTATCGATTCTATAAAGTGGAGATGGGTTTCCCTCTTTGGTAATTTTAGCTTAGAGTGATTGATTCAGGGTCTAATGGAGCCTAAAATCTTGTAGAACACTATGGGTTGTTGGATGCGGCTAGGTGAGGATGAGAAGATAGCAAAATAATCTTTAACAGATAGACATGTGAGACTAGATGGACACTGAGGTGTATTATGTGGTGTGAGGATAAGTTACAAGGGACTAGCACCCTATGAAAACGTGGTGAGATTATGGGATGGTATTTATTCCATGTTTGTTTTTTCTTGAATCTGCATATAATAGAAGATGGATATCAACATGGATAATGGTGAATCATGATGTCTTGCCTCACCTTGACTGATAATTTTTTGGTAGAACTCTGCCTTGAGAGAGAAGGTAGTGGTTGGGATTAGATATTATACCCTACCTTTAGTTATATGGTAGTGGTTGGGATAATTTCCTTACCTTTAGTGAGAAGATATTGGCAAGGAACTCCTTTAGTGAGAAGGTTGGTCTAGGTTTTGATGTGATATCATACCCTACCTTGAGTGATAAGATAGTGGTCGAGATAATATCCCCACCTTGATTGAGTAGGTGTTTTTGAAAACACCCCTTGAGTGATAAGGGATAGTTCATGATATTATGTGAAAACTCCCTTGAGTGATAAAGGATGTTATAAGACTTGTGTTGTGTAACATCCCTTGAGTGATAAGGGGTGACCAAGGAACTTGATGTCTGACCTTCCTTGAATAAGAAGGTACGGTCTAGGTACTTGATATGAAACCTACCTAGATTCTTTAGATAGTGGTATAATCTTAGTAAGACACCATAGCCTAAACCTTTAGTTATGGGTTGGGACTTGTTTCGTGAGGTGATTATATTCCTTTCAGCATAGAGATGAAGCAGGTATAGTCAGGTGTCATGGTGGCCTGGTTAGCACATGAAAACCTAACTTGTATTCTTGTATGTGCATTGAGTGTTATTTTTTCAGTTGGGTCTGTTATAGGATCATTATTACACCCCTTATATGTATTTCATGTGAATACAATTGACCATAATAGAACTAAATATTTTTTAGGCATCATGGATTCTAACTAAGTTGTTGAGGTCACCCCATACTCACATACATGGCATGGTAATCAATATATGTGGGTATACCTTCATGTTTTCTTTAGAGACATAGGTGCCTCTTTGAGCTAGACATGTGGTATAGTTTTATTAGGTTATGGATATTGATGATTCAAAAAGTTATATTATGTGAGTAGGTCTGGAGGCTATGTATTTTATTTTCAATTATCATTAAGTATGTATTGACTAGTGTTACATTGTTATCTTTACCCATTATTACTCCATTATGATTGATGCATCATACAGATTATTTTTACTACTTTCTATTCCAGACTATGAGGGCCCTCTTGGATCTTTTTTATGTCTATAGGTACTTTGGGTATGTATGTTATACTAATGGGGCATACTGAATTTTTAGTATATTTGGGTATGACCCTTAGGCTTTCTTTTAGAGGGAATAGTTTCCCAGAAACTATGTCAGGCCCTCTCCTTTAACATTTTAAATCCTAAAACATACAAATAAAATCCACATTTTTCAAAAACTCCAAATTTGAAATAACATTTATAATATCTAGAATAAAAAGAACGTTATTAAAACTATAATTTAAATAGTATATCAAAAATTATAAACAAAAAAAATTAACATGCCTTATATATACATTTATGATTGAGGTTCCTAACCAATCGTACTTATATCATATTTTCAATAACTAGCTGGTATTTTTTATAAAATCCAACCTCTACACTAGGAAACTGAGTTCATTTTTATATTAAAAAATCTATTTTCCATAGTAATTATCATCAATGAAAGATATTAAAGGTTATACATTTCTTTTGATCAATGTTAATCACTATACCCAAGATATTTCTTCATTCAAAAAGAAACTCAAATTTTTTAGTGTAGTAGTTGGATTTGATAAAGAACACCTGCTAGTTACTAAAAAATCTCATATCATTTACCTACTTATACCCTCTTTCAGACAACACTTTTCTTTTAATTCTATAATACATTCAATATCCTAGGTATAATGAAAATAAATATGTGGATAATAATCACTAATTAAAAACTACAAATGAAAAATCTATTATTGTTATAAATATGAGATAAATTTACAAAACAAAATTGAAAAAATAAAAAACAATACACATTTTTACTAACACTCATGCGCCCCTTCAAGGGATATATAATAATAAAATAGTATAAGACAAAAAATTGGTTTAAACTAAAATTAAAAAAAAATATAATAAAACAAATGAGTCACTAAAAAAATAATGTCATTTATTATTACAATACATTACACCAAAGATGATTTTCTATAATGTTTTTCTAATTATATCATCTTATGTCACATATCTTATATAGAAAACTAATCACCAATATTAATTAATTTTTTTCTATAGAATAAATAAATAAATAAATTTCTTGCCATCAAAGACATAAATCAAGTTTTCAAATAAATTAACAGAGTCCTTTAAATAACTTAGTGAACTTTTATGTTATAAGAATGAATCACTCACAAAAGTTTAATAATACTTTGTTATATTTTATGTTATAGTATCATCACAATACCTTTAAAAGGACCAAAAGTGAGTATCTTAAACTAATATAAAAAGATATTAATTAATTATTTATAGTTATCAATTTTAAAACATTACTTTTAATGTTATTATACAAAAATTAATTGTTGTAAGAATATTTTTAAAATTATATCTTTAAAATTATTTTATTTAAATTTTAGATCTTTGGTTATTACAATTAACATATATTCCTTGAAATTTAAATTTGTAAACAAAATTTAAACATATTTTTTTACATTACATCGGTATAAATAAAAAAATGATTACCCTTAAAAAATGATTTCCCAATATAGGTCTTAAAAATGTTACTTGAGATTTTAGATCATGACCTATATGTTTCAAAATAATTTCCCTAGAAAAATTAATATCTAAGAAAAGTCTTGTAAATTTTTCCATTTAATATAGTTAAAAAATAAAAACTAACAATAATAAATTCAATGAATCAAAATTTGATCATCATAAAAAACACATAAATTATAGAAAAAATTCATTATAATTTTTATTGAAAATAATAATAATAATACATAAATATAAAATATAATAACATGAATTTACCTGGGTGTAGTGGAAGGTACATGAAGATCATGATGGAGAAACCCATAAATAATTGTGAGGGGAATAAATGGGGGAGATTATTGTGGGAAGAGTTAATAGAAAAGTTAAAGAGGAAACAATAGGGGGGTTAACAATGATGGTAGGGGTAAAAGTCGAAGATGGCAAGGGCATGACCAACACTGATAGGGGGAGCGGTGGCGATGGGAGGGGAGCATGGTAATGGTGGGAAGGGAGCTAGATAAAGGGTCATAAATGGGAAGGGGAAGGACAAGAGAAAGGGTTTTTATTTTTTTTATAAAAAAATGGTGGTGGTTTTAAAAAATATATAATTAAATTATTTAAAGGAGGTTTATTAAAAAAACACCACAAAATTTTAAGTTTAGCATTAGTTTTTAAGATTGCTACTAAAAAATAATGAAACTTAATAAATTAAATATTTAGCGGTGGTTTATAAAAACACTACTAGAAATCGACCCTTTTATATATATTTTTATATTGAATATCCACTACACTTATATGGTTTTTTAAAACTCATTTAAAACCTCAAAAACATCATATACAGTTTCTACCACCAAATAATGATATTCCCTATACTTAGAATTACTATAGGTATTCCTTTTAGGAAAAAATTGTTAATTTAGTCTAGTTATTTACACTAATAGAATTTTATAAGTCTATTCTTAGAATTAGACCAAATCTTTTATGTTTTATAGTTATCTCTCCTGGGAATGTTATTCACTTTGGTGTTGCAAATTAAATAGTATTTTTTCAATGCAATTTTAATTGGTAGAATTAATTTAAGTTTATCAAATATAATTGATACTAGGTTATTGTTTTCCTATTTTTTTCTTATATTTCTCTTTTACCCTCCTCCTGGTCTAATATCTAGTCATATTTTGTGTCTTCCCATGCCTGATTTTTGAGTTTTCAATCAGTTGGATTGAGAATTTGTTGCTTTCCCTGGTGAAATTTTCCTGGATCTATGATTTCCTCTATTGCACTACAATTTTTTGTCATATTACCTTGTTTGATTGTTCAATTAGTTATGAGAGGGATGTTCTCCATTGTATTAATTTCCTTTTCAGGATACGTCATCTTCTCTATTATCATTATCATTTATGACTCTTTGATTTAAAATTCATCATTCCATTTCAGATGATGATTTAGTTGGGTGATATCTCCGTGGTTTTGGTTATCTAGTTTCACTTAGAGGAGGATAAAGGGATGCATGATGATGGCCTACCCTAGGTTCATCAGTAAAGAAATGAAGATAAAGGGTCTAATGGTACAAAGAGAAGTTTTTATCAAACTCATGTTGTTATTGCTATAGTAAGTCTTAGTTCGGGTTCATGAGGTAGGTATTATGTGTGAAGCATATACCTAAAGGAAAACCAATGGATAATAATCTCAATATCATCATTTTGAATCTAAGATCCCATAGGATCTGACACATTCAAGAATTCATTGAACCATGGTAAGGTAGTTCGATCTGGTATGCTTCCCTCTATTTCCAGTTTTCCTATATTTACTCTTCTTTTCCATTATTTTGATCATATTGAGTGTTTCTATCCAAATTGTGAGTATATTTTATCATTATTAAGCCTAATTTGACCATGGTTTCCTTGAGTGAAAATAACTCCATCATCAGATATTTTCTCATGTATGTATGTTTTCACCTTTCTCGTTCTTATAGTTGTTTTCTTGCATATTGGAACCTTGGTGATCATTCCCCATACACATATGCCAATTGGGAGAAGAATGTAAAAATCCTAGTGCCCTTTACTTGCTTTATTTTCCAATTTATATTGAATTATTGATGCTAATATTTCCATCCTTATGATTCTGATGTTTCAAACTGAGTTCATGTTTATCAATTTGAATTTTTTTACTTCTTTTTTAGATATTTATTTATTATAAATTTTTATACATGAATCTTGAATATGTATTATCATATATATTTTTTGGTTCTGGTTTATTTAAATTTAAATGCTTTTTTTTCATTTATGAGAGTCATGTCACCAGATTTTTGTTGATTTTCTTACTATGAATAAAATATTAAACATGTTCTTTATCTCATTTTAAATTTTTAGAAACAAAATTAAATCTATACACCTCATTTACTATTTAATGGGGAATTCAACGCAACACATCCTCTAAAAATTAGTATAAAATCCAATATAGAATTAATTTTTCATCCCAAAAATGAATTCATATTATTCTGTATTATGGAAATTTTTTACATCATGCTTGTTTGTTACTTAGATAAGCATGGTCATGTTATTTTTCTATATAATTATTTATTTTTTTACTTTTGATAGATAGATTCATATGATTATTCTTGCTCCCTATCACTCCTCACTGTTATTTGAAGGTTTGGGTATCTTTTTTAGGAGTTTTCCTAGTAAAATTTTGGTTTTGATCTAGTGAGGTGGTTTCCCAGGTGTTGTATACCTTTTTTTCTTTTAGGTTTGAGCTAGCATTAAGATATCAGTGTTGTTCCATAGATTACTCTATTATTGATAGAACATCCTTTTGGTAGTGTGTTCCATTATGATGAACATAAATAATAAATTGTTGTACTCTTTGAATTGAATAAGATTTCATGTTTTCCCGAAAAAAAAACTGTTAAGTTAGGTGGTACAGGGACATTGGGTGTTTAGGTATGTGTGTTTAATTTTCAAGGTAGATATTTTTGAATTTCATTCATTTTGATTTTTTAAACTAAATGGTTTCTATGAAATTTTAATCGGTGATAATAATTTAATTTTATAAAATATATTTATTAATAGCCTATTTTTTACTATTTTCTACTTGGGTTGTGTTTTGGAAATCCTCATGGTATGCTCTATAGGGTGTGTTGAGTGCCTTCCCCTATATTTTTTTTTAGTTTTCGATAAATTGGATCATGAAGCTGTTATTCACCCCAGTGTGCTTTGGATGGATCCATGCTTGCCTCCATTGACCTGTCATTTTTCATTGTGTGAACTTTCTAGGTTGTTTAATTTGTTACACAGGAGATGATTATAATGCCCCATCCCAAATCATCGATTCCAAGCTAGAGTACCACATGGCCTCATGTGCACCACCCCGTACACAAGTTGTTTCAAACTAACATTGAGGGTTCGAATTCCATTACTGGGGATTTTATACCCTCAATATAAAGAAAAAAAGAATAAATAATAATAACACAGTGGAATAATAAACAATTCTACAACATATGACATGGAAGTATCTCAAGTTAATACTAAAAAATAACCAAAGACCTCCAAAGTGGAAGGTAAAACAAAATATAAAAAATATGGGAAAGCAAATAAAATATTGTGGCATCCTTCCAAAGCCTATCCCAGTACTGCCTCTGAATACCATGATTCATCTCCTAGAATCTTGTGGTTGGGGCCTTTACCTTTCTTGTATCACTAACCATGAAGTATTTAGGCACATCAAGATGCCTGTGTAGGGTGTAAGTATAAACTCAGTAAGACAACACCAATGAGTCCTTAACATAAGTACACATTAATATATGAAAATGTATATCATGATAAAGTAAATCCACAAGAAAAGTAAACATACATCCACACATACACTGAGTCATCATGTGCTAGCCAAGACACCATGAACCTTAACCCCACCTGCTTCAACATGATGTCAATAAGGATGTAAATGTCTGAAATTGAATGTCACGATATGTGAATCAAGTCCCAGTGTCAGTTGGTACCCTACACATGTCATCCCATGTTTTTCCTTTAATGAAATTTTGCATGCCCCACCCTGATGGGGGTTGTTATCAGGAACATCGCACACCCCACCCAGACATTGGTCATTATACTTGAATGATGGTAAGTCCCACATAACATGTTTGATGTAATTTGATAATCACATCACCACTACATATCATTATCCTACTTTGGCATGTATTTGATGGATTCTCAGTTCCCATGCATGGTCTAATCCCACATCAGCAACCATGTCTATTATCTGACCTATACAATCAAACGATCCATAGTATGTATCCATTTTCAAGTCATAATGATCCCCCTCCAAGGGGATATCAAACTGAAACAAATCAACCTGATCATCTTGATACCTGAAGCAAGGTTTCACATGCTATGAAATACTATAAGCAATATATATCATGGTAAGGGAAAATAAGGCATAAGGACATTCCTCAAGAGGATATAAAAAAATCACATGATCACATATCAAGAATGGGTCTCAAGGGACATTCACACACCCACATGAAAAAACATATCAATAATTGGTTATAAAACATAAAAAACACGTCATAAAAACATCACATACAAGGCTCTATATGGTAAAGAACTTCCTACCTCAAGCATTTCATCGTCAAAGTCTAGGTTCATCAAGAACATCATCACTAGAACCATGTTGGGAGACCAAATAGAACAAGATCAAATATCAAGAACTCTTATAACTATTTCCAATCCAACATGAAAAGGGTTCTTGATTAATGGGGATAAGAAGAATCCAAGGGTATAATAAACACTTACCCAATATTAAATTACTATCAACGGTAATTTTTGAGTCCATTTGAAGGAATAAATACTTCTTCTCTCATGGAAAGTGAAAAGATAAGATATTATAGGATCCTACATATCAAAATCAATTAGAACTGCCTAATTCCAAGATCATTCAAGAAGGAAAAGAATAAATTCATCCAAACCAAGAAATAATCACCAGAGTTCTTCACTAAATCTTCCCAAACTAGAATCACCAACAAAGGAGAATGAACTGGTGCCTTATACCGATCAAAGGGAAGGAAGTATAGATCTAAATAAGGAAGAAACTTAGGCTTAGAAGAAGGATACAACACCACTTGGATTTCTTTTAAAACAATCCCAAAAATCATCAATCATTAAAAGGGTAGTATAATCGATAGGTTTAATCAGGGTAAAATGATTGAAAAGGGTACTAACCACTCCCCCAACAGTAAAACATAGTTTAACAACCAAAAATGACATGTTGATGAAGATATGAGGGAGAAGTTGAGTTTTTTAGTCATTATAAGGAAACATGATTGTCTCCATGCCCTGTATAATGGTTAGGAATTGTTCGTGGTGTTCTTGAACATTCAAACTAAAATGGATTCCCCTAAGATGTTTCCCTGAGAATCAAGCCATTTTCCCATCGCTAAAGCTTCCAAAACTGTCATGGTGGGGTATCTTAAGACATGGTTGGTAGAATCCCTCCTTAAGAACCACATATTAGCCAATTCATTTTACCCTTTACAATTTTACACAAAACCAAACCATAGGAAAAACATCTTTGACTAGGGTGTGGTGTTGGATATTCTAATCCAAAAACCTTTAAAACCCACTTTTCAGCTTCTAAACACCTCCAACACTAACTGAACCAAAGATTCAACCATCACATGGTGAAAAACATAACCTAAATCATGTAGGTTCTTATATAAACATAATCAACCAAGGAAAGGGTGATACAATTCACTCCTAAGTAATTATCATCCCCAAGAATTATATATAGAGTAAAACTTGAATAAATTGGGTCATTGTTCCCAAACATTAGACTCCCACTCCCAAGTATCCTTCTGGACCCATTTGTGCCTCCATAATATCTACACAAGTGGCATCGTCATCCCCTATAAAACTGTCTTGCTCTGGTCTATGATCTGCATTGTATGATCTTTGAAAAATGCATCTGGTTCTAACTTAACATCCTCATGGTCTATAACATACATAGGATAGAGCATGTACATTCTAAGATGAGATACATGGAACACATCATGCATACCTCGATAACACTGAGGAAGACCTAAATGGTAAGTCTTTGTCCACACACACTCAATCATCTCAAAAAGTACAAAAAATATTGACTCTATATTTCCTTGCTTATGAATACATTGATACCCTCAGTGAGGATTCACCCGCAAGAAACCCGATCACCCACAGTGAACCCCAAGGGTCTCCTCCTACGATCGTCATACAATATCCATCTGCTCTGATTAGTGACCAACTTCTTTTGGATTCGTTTCACTCTATCTAAATTCTCCTATACTAGGATCAATCACACAATATTTATCTCACCTACCTCATTCTAGTATAGCGTTGAGTGACAAGGTCGGCCATAGAGAGCCTCATAGGGTTCCATCTGGATAGAATCTTAATAACTGTTATTATAAGAAAACTCCACCAAGGTTATATTCTCATCCCACGATCCTCCAAAGTCTAGGACACAAGATATAAGCATATCCTTAAGAAATTGGATTGTCCTCTTAGATTTTTCATCTTTTATATGGGTGATATTTCATGCTTAATCTCAACTGATTCCCCATATCCTTCTGCAAAACCTGCTAAAACTGTAAATTAAAATGTATGTATCTGCCTAATGAAATTATCAAGGGAACTTTATATAAACATACAATCTCATGGATATATGTTTTTTTCTACTCATATATAGAAAGAGTCTCTTGGATCAGTAATAAATGAGGCACTTTTTTCAACTGATCCATTATTACCCAAACAGCATCATTATTCCTTCAGTACTTTGGTAACCCTATCACAAAATCCATCATGAAATCCTATCATTTCCACATGGTCACTAAAAGTGGCTGGAGTAAACCATCAGGATTTTTATTCTCATATTTTACTATTTGGAAGGTAAAATATTGAGATACAAAACTACTGATATCCCTCTTTATAGCTAGACTCCAAAATTGTTGCCTGATGTCATGATATATCTTCATTGACCTGGGATGCACTGTGCATCTTGAGGAATGGAAGTATATCATAATATCTTCCCTAATGAAATAAGTAACTACAACCCAACCCTGGACATAAATAATATCGTCATAGTCTACGGACCAACCTGGTACTGGATCATCTCTTGCCAACCATTTTGGTATTGTGGCACATTTGGAATCTAACTCTTCACCTGGTCTACTAAAGCTGACATGATAACCAAAGGTGCACATGTAACTGCTTCTCACTCCTCATTCATATCCATCCTCCAATCTTCCAAAAAATATGTATAATGATATACTACCTCTGAAGATCACTCTCTAATCTCTTGGGTCTGATTTCCTAACCCAGGATCCACTGAAACGGTTCCCTAATCTGGTTGGTCATATGGCCTCAAATGTGCCTCTCCATATGTTAGAGGTTTTCGAATAGTAGTGAGGGTATAATGGTGGTATAGTGGGGATACTATACCCTCGTTATTATAGTATCATAGTGGTATAATAGTAAATAATAAACAGTGAATATTGGAAGTAATATAAATAAATTACAAGTGGTGGAAGAATATAATAGACTGAATAAACATGGTCAATGCCAAATAAAACCATGCATTCATGTCCATTTGATGCTGAAAAATCTAAAGTAGGAAACATAAATAAGTTATATATGACAAAATATATGAAAAAAGAAAAGAATAAAAATCCTCAAGGGTGATCTCCATGAGCATCATGTGTACTAGCTCAGTCATGTGCTCCTGAGCTCCCATGTACAATGCACAACACAAGTAATAATCCATGGACTTGAGAACATGAAGTCTGCTTGGGTACCCCGGTGCAATGGAGGCCCAAGAAGTGTGTGAGATATACTCATTAGGCCACCAACAATAGTGTCTAAATATAAATTCTTTCTATGAATATAAAATACAGCAGTGTGAATTTCTGACTTGAAAAGCAGTAAATAAATAAGTAAACAAGTTGGCTTGCGACCATACCTGCTCCGGCCTAAGCCAAAATATTTCAAACCATGGTAAACCTGTATATATGTAATTTATGGGATTATAAATATATATGGGTATATATATATTATATATTTTTCATGTGTATTCACATTGAAACATAACTAGGTTATCATAAGGATGAAGTAAAATCATGGACTGAACCCAAGAATGGTCTTTCATTTGGAAAACACATTATTAAATATGAAGAACTACCATTATTTAGGTCATTAATCAAGATACATTAGGGTTTTTAATAAAAAAATCATCATGGGCCCATCCAAGGTGATCTTTAAAGAGGAATCCTGCATATTTCATGATGAGAACTCTGATTTCCTATCACTGTAAGAGTATGTCCAAGGCAATCCATAAAGAGGGATCCCAAGTATCACTCTCGATATGGTATAAAGGCATAACCCATTGATTTTATCCCTGGTAAAACACCTAGGGAACTGAGTATCTCCTATGGTATGATATAGTAACATTTCCCACCGATCACATTCAAGGTAAACCACTATGGGACTAGGTATCAATCATGGGTATAATAATCTCAATAATCCTATGATCCCATCCAATTAATTACTACATGGGAATTTGAGTATCGGTCAAGGCGCATAAGGTTTATCCCACTGATCTTGTCCCTATAATTCCATAAAGATGAACTCAAGTATCGCTCGGGGCATACATATAGTCTCTAATAGACTATGAGACCATCCAAGGCATTCTATAAAAAGGAACACAAGTATCACTCAAGGTGTACTCAAAATCATTTAATTATTTAAGTTTAAAAAATGAGTCCATATTAATTAAAATTACATATCATAATCCAAGTATTTGATAGAGGGTCATTTTCATCATTCATTTTAATTATAAAATTAAAGGCCATGTACTTAAGCATTCTATATAACCATTAAAATATATCATTCATTTTCCCGTTTGATTAAATAATATAGAACATCTCCTAATAGGTTTTATAATTAAGTCAGTGCGATCTCATCATTTTGATTCATATGGTTCAAGTAATTATCCCTTACATGAGGGATTATTTATAACACCTCAAAAGGTGGTCAAGAGGAAACAAATAATTATAAACATGAGCATGTGAAATATTACCAATAAGGATGAAATAATCACTAAGAAGAAGCATAGGTCATAGAAAGATATGAATCACACCCAAAGGGGAGGTTCGAGTTGAAGTGATAATCCTCTCCCGGTGCAATTCAATTCATAAGGGAAATTTAATTTAAGATGTTAGTGTCTACATGTTTAATTCCACAATTTAAGGGAAATTTATAGAGAACCTAGCATGTGTAACAACGTAATATTTAATAAACTATCTAGAATTTATAGGAAATTCTATAGAGAACCTACCTTATACCAAGTACACTTCACTCGTCCAATATCGATATTTGATTTGATCTGGTATGAGAGAATTTGGAGAAACAAAAAAAATGTCCTGAAAATTAGGAGAATTAGCTTACAAAAATATAGTTCCAACAGTAGTGAGATAAATAGAATAAGGAAGTAAGATGAGTGAATCACTTACCGAGATTCTTCTATTGTGACATACATCACTCAAAGCAGATTCTGGATGGAAGAGAGGCACCAAAGCCTAAGGGAGGAGAGGAGAGGATCTTCGTGATTGGTGAGAGGTGTTGCATGTGTGGGAGAATAAAGGAGGAGGGAAGAAATAAGAAGGTAGGTGAATTTTGGCAAAATCACCCCTTTAATGAGATGCATGGTTTGGCCACACAATTGGCCAAACTATGTGCCAACCATGCATGTGCTACTAACTATGATAGGGACCATCACAATTCATGTGCATGGTTTGAGAAACCATGCAAAAATTGTGTGTTTATCCTCTATGAAGAAACCTGTAATAGTATTATAGCCATGCACTTCCTCTTGCATGGTTAGACCAAACTGTGAGATACCTCTAGATCCACTAGATCAGCTACACAGTTTCAAAAAAAATTATGTGCCCTTACTGGTTCCTCTTGAACTTGAGTTTCTAGGGACCAGTTCTCCCAGAACTCAACAGGACACCCGAGACACTTCTCAGAACTTAAACCAAGTCTAAATAAAACAAATTTAAGTGTCCAAACTCACATAATTATGTTCCAAATCTTTTTTATAATTTGGTTCTCCCTCTAAACTAAAAACTCAATTTCCTTTGGAAAAACTTTAGTCGGTCCAAAAACACGGGATGTTACGACCTCCCCACCTTAAAAATTATCATCCCTAAGAAACCTTAGGAAAACTATGAAAACAACACCCACCCTAATTAGGTTGTGAATTTTTGTTTAAAAAATTACATTCTATTTCCAAATTCCCAACGCACCTCTAAAAATCACTTTAAGTGCATGGTGCATAAGCCATTAAAGCTCAAGCTAATGCTCATATTATAAAACTGGAACATTGATATGGTGATTAACCAAGCCTGTCTAAACTGGGATGTGATCACCTCATCATTACTTTTAAAAATAGTCCCATGAAACTTACCAATAATGGGTTTTAACATTTAATGGACAATTTTGAGCAACGGTACTCCCCACCGTCGGAATTGCCTACCTAAGTGTGCCCTTATCTTTCTAATGATGATCACATCACTGATATAATCTTCATCAAATGGTAAACTACCAATTGACCTAAATATCCCGGTTGAGAAAACTTTTCATGAAAATCTTTGGTCATATCTCATTGTAATCTCCTCATCCTAACGACATGTCGTGAGTGGTTCCTCACCGGCCGTATTTACTTCATCAAGAGGAGTCAAGTTGATCCAATTCCAAATGACTATTCTCAAAAATGATTGACTTAGATGGCTGGTGTATCATGAATTGAACTATGGTGTCTTCTTCCAAGGAACCTCACATTTACTTTGATCGCATCCACCAAAGCCTTCACTAGAATTCTGGTGACGTCTCCTAGCCAAACCATCACTTATTCATTTAAGTCATCATGCCTCTACATGAACATGGGGGCATACCCAATCTAGAACACTTAGATCATCACCCTTTAAAACATATCATATGACCCCATATAGAAACCAGGGTAACCTCAAAATCATCTAATAGAGTCTAAGGATTCCATTCAATGTAGTTCATACTTCAGCATTCACAAGTGAGACGTCGGTACCTAGCCAAAACATCCATGCATAAACACACTGAATGAGCCCAACAACAGTCAAGTTAAAGAGTCAACTGGTGTCTATGAGTTTATCCAGGGTGTTCCTACTTGGGAACCCAAGTATCAATTAAGACTAACCTTGCCTCTGAACTTACTATGTTGTAGAAACATAACTCCCATAGAGTTCACTTATCAATCCCAACGACGTTTAAATTTATCATGGTGTATAAATAATGCTCTCTCAGTGTATCCTGGATGAAATCAAGATAGGGGGAATGATCATCATGAATACAATAGTAATCCAATAGGATATCAAGAATTACAAATAATACCTAATAAACTCCCATAATATCCAAGACAAAGTTCCCAACGTGGTTCCCAACTGACCCTATCAAACTACATGAAGGAATCAGTCGAACCACCACTGGTTGATTTCCTTTAAAAGGGATCAGTCACACCTTCTAACACATCTTTATTACCTGACCATGATGCTTTTTCCATGAAATTCATCCCTTTATCTCTCAAACATAACCATCTAAGACCAACCTGACTATAGATATTCAAATGTTTCTTACACAGCTAACCACTCCATCATCATGCTTCCTTTCAGGCACCGACGCATTGAAAAACTTACTGGCTCCATGGGCATTCAAGCAACATCAACCATTTTTAAATAGTCCCTCTCAGTTGTGTTACTTCTAATTAGGACATGTTTTACCAGAATTGACGCATCACTCCCCACCTTAGGAGTTTTCTAGTTTTCATTCATTGAAAATGTAACTAATTCCATGGCACATGCACCATTGACCCCTAAACACGGGTTCTGGACGTAGCCAACATTGTTTAGAAAGAGTTAAATCAAAATAGTTAAAAATTATCCACTATAAGGTGTTCTATATTAGATTAACATTTAGATGTGCACATGACACTCCTCTAAGTTACACCCACACATTCCAAAGCATTAAGCATAAGAGACAAAACAAAAATACCATCATGTCAAAACACCCGAACCTCTTTGAAACGCCTTCCTGAGTATTGGGACAAGTTATATTTCATTTAATTACCAAGTCACTCAACCTCCGAGTTGACCTATGATTTAAGTGAAATATCTCAAGATTTAAATGATTAACACCGAACTCATATGGTTCGATGTACCATTCTTCCAACTTGATGGGTATCGTGTGTATTAACACATTCTACCCCAAGGATTCATCAACATAATGACACATCACCAAAAACTATCCATAGTCTTATCAACCCTATGTATCCTAGTATCCAATGGCCCACACAAAATATTTATTATATAGTCATATAATCCCTTATGATTTTTAATTCAGCTAACGATTTCTCGAATTGTCTAGTACTGAAGAGAAAGAAAGGTCACATGACCTACTAAGCGGTCGAACATTCCATAGACGTATCTAAACTACTTAAACTGAGAATTACATGATTCTCATGCCCATAACAAGGGTCAAATAATCACATGACCACCCATCCAACTCGAGTATCATTTTAAAAACTAAGATTCCTACTATGGACATCGACATCAAAACAAGACCATTTATTAGAAAGATCAAAGAATCTTCAAGGTTATTAATGTTTTGAGGGTGTTACCTACCTCAGGATAGCCCCTTACCAAAACATAAATTGTTGATAATATAGATAGGTTATGATGAAGAGGTAACTAGGATCTATCACCTATCTTGTATGTTCAACACAAACTAATAAAATACAACTATGGCCTACAGGCAACGTTTGCTAACCCGCTCGCACGCATCATTGAATCCATGAGGGCGTTGATCAGATTATATATTTATAGACCCAAACTAAAATTACTACTATGGTGTAGTAAACTAAAAATTTGTGGTTGATCCCATGATTAATACTAGAAGGTCAGTGATTATCAAATAAAACCCTTGGAATGATTTCTCACTTTCACTCTTTGGTTTGGGTTTTAACTAAATATAGGTAGTTTGGATTTAAGGAAGATAATAAAGGAAGAGGTCAAACCAATTGGATATAACTATGTTGCAATTATCCCATGGTTAGGGTATAACTGACAACATAGGTGCATTATGCTTGGATTCTATGTAGAAATTGTCACAGGATAATGGTCATATTATTTCTCAAATATAATTAGATTAGGTTCTTGCAATTTCACTTCTCATGGTCAAGGTTGTGTAAGAGAATGTGATAAAAAATTATTCTTAACCTAATTACTAGCCATAGGGTTACAAAGATTCGATATATAGATTCATTAGGCTCTAAAACACCCCTACTCTCGACCCCTAACACTGGGTAGATTATACATGCATGGTGGTGATGATCAAAAGTATTGAAATATTAAACATTCTATGCATACTCGAGAAACAGTTGATAAAAAAAATAAATCCACGATTGAACAAGAAATAATAAATGTTTAAACAATTATAAATAAACAAAAATATGATAAAATACCTATTCTAAATGAAGATACAATGGAAGAATGATCAATAGGAATTGAAACAAGCAAGAAATAATCAAAAACTCACTGTGAATGAAGAAACATTGAAGAACGACCCAAGTGTTGATTAAGAATAGAGAGCGGTGTTGAAATGGATGCCGGGATTGAAAAAGGTATTGCAATAGATGAATAATAGGTAATGAATGAATAAAAAATCACAAGGATTCAATAAAAAAATGAAATAAATTAATGAAATATATTTTACAATGAAAATGAATGAAATTGGAGGAAGAAAAATGAGAGAAGGAAACTGTGTGAAGTTTTTGTGCGTGACGGCATGCTCAAATTATAAATAGGTCTGATAAGTATATGGCATGTAATTCATGCACATCGTGTACTAGTTTAAGTGACTTATGTCCCAAAATTTTCACAACATGTAAGCTTTTATCATGCCATGTAACTGAGATACACTTTTCTTGCCAAATAATTGGTTCGTATATTTAACCAGGTGAGCCTTCAAACTTCGCACGTCATGAAATCTTTGCATGTCATGTATGTGATTCACTTTTCATGGGATTATGATCTTTGAAACCTTTATTCCATGTACTAGATTTACACATCGTGTATTGTCTTCACATCATGTAAGTGCTTCAAGGGTTGTTTTGTGGCTCTGTAAACATGTTGAGATTGAGGTATTCACGTCTTGTATGTGATACATGGCGTGTGAAGCCTGTTTTTGGAACTTTTTCAACATTTCTTATTTTAATTCCAGAATTCATAATTCCTATAAAAACAAACCAAACCCCAGTGAATTATTGAATAAAACATTACAAACATTAAATAAATTTATCCAATATGTATATATAAATTCATCTTATCAAATTCTCACACACTTGAACAATTTCTTATCCTCAAAAAAAATATCTCAACAGGGATTCCAAAAGAAACTAATTTTAAAACATGACACATTCATTAAAACCAGGAAAATAAAACTAAGTGCAAGTAGAAAATTTTAGTCTTCTAGAATAAATCTTGTAGATAAAATCATTTGTGCCTCATAGTTTAGTTCTTTGTAAATATTATTTATTATTTTAATTAAAAATTAATGATTGTTTCTTAAATTCTATACCCATTTTTTAATTTATCTCACAATGAATTTTCTCTCATCACTTAGGTTAAAATGTAACTAGAGTTGTGTTGATACCCTGAATACATGTTCCTAACCATAGGCTTTTTTTGGTTCTATCATCTCCATTTCATAAATACAAATACAAAATCAATCATGAGGGTTTCATCAAAAATGGTTAAAATGATTCTGAGGTTGAGGTAAGGTAGGTAAAAATTAATAATCAAGCTCAAAAAGAGGGTAATCCCTAAAGTATAATGAATAATAAAGATAAATAGTAAAATTAAGTAACTCCTCCAATATCAAAAGGTGTTCATGCTCCAAAAATATCAAAGTTGATCCATGAATAAATCAAGTAAGTATCAAAAATTCACCATGTTACTTTCTTTTTCTTTTTATTTATTTTTCAAAAGTCATGTTCAGGATAGATATCACATCCATCCCCTAACTACATATGATCCATCATAGGATTCATCAGTCTAGAGATGGTAATTTTTTACCTTCCTAATACACAACCTAATATATTTTTCTTTTTCTTACTATATATTTTTTAAAGTAATAGGGTTGTAGTAAAATTCTAAAAGTAATCATGGATCACATAATATTATTTTGGTGAAAGTTCAATAGTACACCCCTTCAATAACAACACCCCTTGTCCATTAGTAATGAAAATTCCACCAAATTTATTCATAGGATAATGTAATATAGTAATGAAATGAAAATAAGTCAACCATTAGTGAATAAAAAATATGTATCCCATGTATATATATAGCAATGATAAATCAATGATAAATGGAATACAAGTGGTAAAAAAAGTGTCACCCACACAGAATACCAAACTGGGGAGGGGTAAAATGGAAAACTGGGAATCAGTGGAATCTCACTAGCTACTTCATCTAAAGCACCCTTTAGAATAATAGTTCCCTCAATCTGGACCTCCATATCAATGTCCTCAATGTACATGGACAAAGAATCATTAATAGATTATGAACATGTTTCAGTACTGGAAAAAATATTGATGAAAGGAGGAGGCGAGGTACCGATCCTGATGGTGTTCATGTGTCTAAAAGAAGGTTTTATAAATGAAACCTCGGTATATGGTGTAAGGGATGGTCCCTTTACCTACTGATCCTACTCGGATAAGTACTCCTTCTGGACAGTAGGTTCTGTTAGCTTAGAGAGAAGATTATCCTGGGTGGAGGATGGTGCGGGAATGCTGGAGGAGGAAGGGCCAACTAGTGGTGGGGGTGAGAGTTTGAAGGGTCTGGTTATGAGGTAGGGATGGTAAATAATGGTGGTGAAATGAACGGGATGTTCAGGTGCTGGAAAATATGATGTATGTTCACTATAATATACTAGTGTGAGAGCTAGAGATCTATAAAGAAGTATGGGATGTGTAATGGTGTGGGAAAGGTAGTGTTAGATGGATAGGGGATATGGGTAGTTTCATGGGTGGTTATGGTCATGGTAATGGATCAAGTTAGGGTAGTGGAGGGATGGTGTGATATGGAAGTAGTGGGAGTAGGGGATGAGGTGGTGGTGGTGGCAATATGGGAATGAACAGGGGAGGCTGGTGTGGCCAGGTCAACTGCATACTAAGAATGGGCCTTGTCAGCATCCTCCAAATATGTTGGTTTCTGTCAATAGATATTTTCATGCTTCATGAGCAGCAACATCTTGTGAAGAAGCATCATCTTGATGCCCTCCATAGGGTCAAATGAGGTATGGGTTTGAGCAGCCTCAAAGGCACCAAGATGTCTGTCCAAATGAGTGATGAAAGATACTCCCATCAAAGTAACATGAGTCCTCTTGCCTAGGGTCTGATAGAACTCTCTGAACTGCCTATCCATATTGATATTTGGTCTGTCCATGGATAAAGTGAGAATAATGAACTCGGTCTGGCTGACCACCCCCCATGGGAATCACCACAGGTTATCCAAGCATGAGAAAGGTACCTATGTAAGATTCAAATGGTAGAACCTCAAAGCACGGTTCTATTCATGGTTTTAGGATCATAAATGATCTATCGCTCTCTAGCGATCCTATCCCACAGCTATGCAGCCTCAGCCTTGTTAGGCTCAAGTTACAATGTTAGTAAGACAAAGGAGGAGACTAAATCAGTTGATTAGATGCTGAGGCCAATTGAAAAATCACCCAGGATGATATCCTATGGATTATCTCTTAGTTTGAAGTATATAAAGTCAATTCCTATCTCAAAGGTAGTGAGGAAATCAATGAATAGCTCCCTATAAGTCTCCTATTATACCTGTGTGATCGGGGTCAGGTGTAGATGGACAATAAGTTCAAGGACCTACTGTTGGGTGTGGATGCACTAAAGGATTGTGAGATTCAGCATATTATTAGTCATAATCAGCTTGTTCTAGAGATGGAACAACTGGACCTAGTGTGCAGGGTTAGAAAAATGTTAGCAGGGATGAAGGTGAAGATGGGAAGGGCCATGCGATCTACCAAAGGATGATTGGGAGTCCCCTAAGTTGGAAGTGGATATATTGGAGATAGAGGAAGATGGGGAGGGTTTATTTTTGGGTGGTGGATGAGGCACGTCCCTCTTCTTCTTGGGTGGAGTAGGTGTGTCCTTGTGCATGAGCGTGCGGTTGATGGGTGGGGTGCGAACAGTTTTTGTGTGTTCCATGATGGATGGAAGGATGATGCCAGGTGGTGTAGTTTATAGAGAGGAGGATAGGTGGATGGTGGTAGGTAAGGATGGGAGGATGAAGAGGGGATGAGGCTTCAGGTGAGGGATCTTGGGAGAGGAAATGAGTCGCATGGGTGGAAGGAGAAGGGTGGGAGCCATGAACCTAGGGTTCATGATTTTTTAAATACCCTCAAAAAGTACACATCATGTATTTAGTACATGGTGTGTATTTCTAAAGTTTTTTATTTTTTAGGTGATCAAATTATACACTCTTTGTATTCCTTACATGGAATTTATTTTTTAGTTTGTGCCCCTTTTTGGGCCAGGTCCTCTTGAAAAACTTTTAACACGCTCTAAACCATCCTAAAAACTAAACTATCCTACCCTATCCTTTTAAACCTACTCTGGGTTGCCTATCAATTAGAGATTTATTTATTTTCTAGATCTAAACATTTTTCAAAGTGGAATAATTTAACTTTGAGTTGATACCCCTATTAGAATGATTTTTTAAGATAGAGGGGATGAAAGGTGGGATGACCTCCCTTGTCCGATGTTCAGGGCAATTTTCATTCTTGTGAGCATTGGATCCCTTTTTAGAAGGAGGTGGTATCTTATTATCATTCTTACTGGATGCATGATCATTTGTATTATCAGTAAGAGATATGGTTTGATAATGTAATGACTCATTGTTTTTATTAGAGTCCTTCTCCACATTGAACAAAACCTGCTCATAACCAACTCTAAAAATAAATCTCTCAAAGTTAACATCAATTGTCACCTTCCCAGTGGAGAGAAATTGTCTTCTAAAAATTATGGGGATATCACCTTCCTCTTCCATATCAAAAATAAGAAAATAAGTAATGAAAATGAATTTTCCAACTTTTATTAAGATGTCCTCGAGCAATCCTTGAGTTTGCTTGACTGAACAGTTAGCAAGTTGGAGTTCCACCGTCATTGGTTTTATCTCATCGAGTCCCATCATTTTATAAACACTCATGGGTATTATATTGATACTTTCATTTAGATCATATAAGGCTTTTTCAAAAGTATATGTCCAGGTAGTGCAAGGGATTGAGAAGATTTTGTGGTATCACATTTTTTGTGGTAGTTTTTGTTGGACCAATTCGAAGCACTCTTCATTTAGGGGGATGATTCATAATTCTTCAATTTTATTTTTACTTAAGGAAAATCCCTAAAAGAATCATGCATAAGTAGGTACATGCACAATTTACTCTACAAAGGGGATATTCATATGCAATTGTTTAAACAATTATAGGAATTTTTTATATTGACCATCCTTTTTTTCCTTATTTCATCCATTCAGCAAAGGGTAGAGGTGTCTTGTATGGTGGTGGTGCCACATAATTATCACCCTTTTTAGGTTATTCCCCAAATAGATCTATCTCAGATGCTTCTACCTCTTTAGTTGTACCTTGACTAGCTTCATTAGATTATTTGAACTGGTTTTTCTCAATTCCACATGGTTTTTAAAAATCCAAAACATTTTCACCTTTAACAATTATATCTTTATCCTCTTCCCTTGGATGATCTTCAGTATTATCGGATAAGTACTCAGTAGCTGATTAGATAAGGTCTTAAAGATCTTCCCCATTTTATGCTCTATGTTGTATAGTGAAACCTCATGTTTTTTCATCTCATTTTCTTGTTTTTTCATCATTTGGTATGATTTTTACATGAATATGGTGATCAAGTTATCAAGATTAGTTTGTAGGGGTTGGGGTTGTTTTTTTGGTCTTGGTGGAGATTTTTGGAATTATTGTTATTGTGTAGGTGGAAACTATTAAGATCTAGGAAAATATTGTTGTAATTATTGTTTTGGTTGAGGAGATAGACCTTTTGGTGGGTACCTAGGTGGTCCCTAGTTCCTTTTTGGTGCATTTCCACTCCTCTACTAAAAATAACCTTGGCTTTGTTGCAGATGCTACTGAGTTAGCCTATGTTGGTAGTTTTATTGTTAATACTATCACGGTTGTTGGTATTGTTGGACTTATTGATTATAATTGATATAATTACAATCTTGAGCTTGGGGTTCATTTATCCTTTCATTTAATTCATGGTAGGAGTTCAGGCCTCTTCACATCTCATAGGATTGAATTTCCATCACTGGATCATGAGGGGTGGTGGCACAGTAGGT
The DNA here is from genome assembly GCA_963277665.1 of Viscum album. Taxonomy (NCBI): domain Eukaryota; kingdom Viridiplantae; phylum Streptophyta; class Magnoliopsida; order Santalales; family Viscaceae; genus Viscum; species Viscum album. The sequence continues at coordinate 617,149,077 of OY728130.1, read as the reverse complement.
AACTGAAATGATTCCAGCTTCTTTGTTAGGGCCTCTACTTGATCTATGAGGTGGTTGGTTTCTTCCACCTAATGGATTCTATGCTCAGGAAATCCTATATCACTTTGGAATAGACTATAATTGTGAGAAACTTCATCTACAATGGCTTGTATGACTTCAGGCATCTTAATCATTAATCTGCCACTAGTAGCAGTGTCTACTGCGGTACAGGAAGTAGGATGAATTCCTTGATAAAACATCTATAATTAAAGTCACTCATCTAGTCTGTGATGTGCGAATTTTTGGGTCAGATCCTTGAATCTATATCATGCTTCCCAAACTGATTCTCCACCAGCCTGGGTGAGGTTTTGAATTTCATTCTAAAGCTTTCATGTCCGGATTGGTCAGAAGTACTTATCTAGAAACTTCTTTTCTAATTCATTCCAAGTCATTATTGACTCGGGAGATTGACTCTTCATCCAATACTTGGCTCTATCGTGAAATAAGAAAGGTAAAACTCTTAATCAAATGGAATCTAATGATACACTTTGGTTACGAAGGGTATCTAAAACCTCAAGAAAGTTTGAAATGTGTTCATGGGGGTCTTCACTTTGAAGCCCGCTGAACTGCCCCATATTCTAGATCATGTGAATGTGTTCATCTATCTCACTGTTTCATCACGGTGATTGTCTCACCGTAATCCCCACCCCACTCACGGTGCCTTTGCCACCGTATCCCGCAGCCACTGTTTCATCACGGTCACTGTCTCACCGCTTCTCCTCACTCACGGTTCTGTTTTTCCATCATCCACACCATCCTCCTGATCCTTTTCTCCCACCACATTCTCCACACAGCAACAACCAATCAACTCAGCAGCACAACAAATCGCACAGCACCAAGATCACTGTTTCAATTTTCAACACAACAGATCAAAAGAACCGAAGAATTCCAAGAACGAATCAGTTGTACAAATCAAAATTTGAACCCAAAAATTCTTTCACCTGGAAATTCCAGATTCGAAGTCACCGATCCCGGTCCTTCTCTTCTCCGCACCTCATCCGGAATCAAAAACACCTCTCCCTCTACCTGAAACACGTCGCAAGCCCGTGGTTGGACCTCCCTGTCGGCACTCCCCAGCGACTCGCCGCCTCCCCATTTCCCTCCCTCTGCTTGGACCTCATTGCACCAAATCGTTGCTGGTCTGGCCTCTCTCCTTCAAGCACAACGCCAACTCAAAGCTGCCGTCAAAGTGTCGACCCTTGCTGTGCCTGTATTTTCTATGCCACGGTCATCATACCTGCACCGGTCTCACCCTTCTCCGTAGCCGGACCTCCCTGTCCGCACTCCCCCTGATCCAATGCTTCTCCATATCACTTGAAATCGTAACCCGTCTCATCCCGTCAAGCTCCCTTATTCTATCCCAGCCTTCCGCCTAAGACACTTCATGACGCCCTGATTCCCGGGCCAAGCCGTTGCCTACAGCGCTTATAGCCGAAGTCGCCGCACCCTTATCCACCACCTGCACCGCCACTCGAATCGCCTCGCTCCCACTGCGTCGTCGCCCCCCTACTTCTCTATTCTCTTTTCATTTTTATTTTATTATTTTGTTTTATATAATAATCATAATATACATAATACACTATATTGTAAACATACTTATATATATATATGATATTAATTACTTTTGTTTTATAATAAGTAAATATTAATGAATGTATATAATAGTTATTAAAATATATATTTTAATAATAAATATTAGGTTTTATAGATATATATTAATAAGTATTTTTAATTACTAATATAATATATAGAACATGGTAGTTTCATTTTATATTTATTTGACTCACGTGCATTTCTTTGTGCAGGAGGAGCTACTCGTAGAAGCAGTGATAAATGAAGCAGTTCGCGGGAAAGACGTGAGAAGATTTCGTGAGTTTGTTGCAGGGATGGGATACACTTATAGAGAGTTCGCTAAAAATTCAGTGATGTGCACATTGAAGGTTTTAGTTCGTCGCGTGCGCACATTATTTTCATTCAGTTAGGAGCAACTACTCCGGTGACAAACGTGGGAGGAGAAGGGCAGTGAAAGCTCCACGTGGAGGTCAGGGAGCTCCTCGGGTGAGATTCCAGAGACTTATATGGATCATTAGCATACGTGACGGGTATTAAATCATTGAGAGACTGGAGGGAAAAGTGTGGGACACACGGGGTGACACGATTGATCGATCAGAAAAGGGGGAGCAGAGCAAGAGCAACTTACAACATCTTCCATTGCGAGCAGATTGGAGTATTAAGAGCAGCTAATCAGATCATTTCATACCTCGATTCTCAGGGCGAGACATCGAGCGAACTCCAGCATCGCACCCACCATCAAGTTGCAGGAATTAGTACTTTCAGGAGAAGTAGTAGGGAGTTTGAACATCTTAGTTTTCCTTGTGATATGTTTTTCTGCAAATTATTTCAATATGAATTTCATTGATCTTAATTCTATTGTTTCATTAAAACCAACCATTATGTCCAGATAAATTCATTCGAGGGGAATAAGCTGGTTTATTTTATTTGTTTAGTCTTATTCATGCGCTGCATCATTTTTTTGGATTGTCTCTCTCATTGTTTACAGACGAGTTTATTTTCAAAATAACAGGATCGAGTGAAAACCAATCTTGTTTGTACCATAATAAAAACTATTTCAATTTGAGTAACTCACTGACAAGTGAGTTATGCTTGAATGAGAGAGACACACTGAACTCAACTGACAAGTTGAGCCCAGTGATATCTGACCTTCATCACCATTGGATAGAATGATTGTTACAGTTGAAGAACTGTAATAGTTATTTCATCACAAATTGACTAGACGACAAATCTGGAAAGTTACTTTTAGTCAGATCCATATTGTTAAAACTTTAGTGCATGAACAAGGCTAAGAAATATCTAATCGGCTAGTGGACTTTCCCCCCTACTCATCTATTGGTTGTTTACACCACAATTTCCCTTGCTGCTCTGTCTACTCCCTTTGCACTCACTAGCTTACCCTCATTTCCCCACACACCAATTCTCACTCTCTCCACTTCACCACCACTAACTATGTTAGCTTGTTCTTGTGTGTGTTTTTGTTTAGTTTATTTTTTTTAGATCGCCAAACACAACATGAGTCCTCTCTGTAGTTCAACCCTGTCTTTCCACTGTCCTAAGTAGTAAGTAGGTTATAAATTTTAGTTTGTCGCTTGTTCCCAACGACGCACGAGCCTGCAAATTTTTGGGTCGTTGCTGAGGAGGCTAGGTAAGATAAAAAAACCAAACAAAAATTCACATATAAAAAAATCAAAAAAAAATAACACTAAAAAAATATGCAAAAAAAATTGAAATTCAAAAAAATTGTGAACCTGCAGCATGAAAACCAAGTCTAAGTCTGAACACTTAGTACCTGGTAATCCTGAAATTGATAAGCACCTCAAGGAAGTGAAAAATAACAGAGGCAAGGTCAAAATGGAAGATAACATAAATGAAAACTTAAACAACCCACTTCCTGAGAATTTGAACCAACCTAGAATAATGAACCCACCGGAGAATGAGATATCTGAGAGGCAAAGTTTGAGAGAGTTATAGCTACCTTCAGTGTCTAGTAACCCTTCATGCATTAGACTCTCTCCTATGTCTAGGAATTACGAGATCAAGCAATATATGGTTAGTCAGATGCCCACCTTCAATGGAATTCCTAGTGAAGACTCTCTTGACTTCATTAGAGACTTCTACTCTAGTGTCCAGCAGCTACCACTTAGGGGTCTCACTGAGGAAAATCTTAAACTGATAGTGTTCCCCTTTTGCATCAAGGGAAATTCTAGGTCTTGGTTTCAACAGTTAGAAGAAGAAATCTTTGTCACCTGGGATCAAGTTTACAATGCTTTCACAATAAAATTCTATCCTAGGAGGTTAACATCTGATATTAGGCACAAAATTACTAGATTCCTTCAGCATGAAGGAGAAATGTTTCATGAAGCATGGGATAGGTTTAGAGGTTTACTTAGGCAGTGTCCAAACCATCAATGTACACCTCAATTCCTTATGGACACCTTCTACAATAGTCTCACCCCTTACCACTAAACCTTGGTGGATCAGTCTTCTGGAGGAGACTTTAGTGATAGGACTGCTGAGGAGCTCAAACAGATCTTTAACACCTTAGCTCAAAATTCCCAACACAAATTCTCTAGGAGGAGAACCATTGTGAGAAAGGAAACCGCCCCTGCTCCTCAAGCTAAATCCCAAGCTGCTGGGTTCTTTAATGAGAACCCATATCAAATCCTTCAGGATCAGTGCCACCACTGTGGCATGTATGGCCATTCTCAAACCTATTGTCCAAACTTTGATTTGCCTATCCAGCCTCATGAGAGTGCCATCTTTGCTGGATATGGATCTCGGATGCATCCTAGGAAAGATCCTTTTTCCAACACCTACAATCAGGGGTATAGGAATCATCTGAACCTGTCATGGAGGGAGCAGGGAGTCCTCTGACCTACTGCCCCTCCTAGATTCTTGCAGCCCCCTAGGCAGCAATTCCAACCCCAACCCCAACCTAAGGCTGAGTCATCCAACTCAAAAGATGAGGTTAGAGACATGTTCCATCAGTTTATAGGGAGGTTTGATGAACAAAAGACCAAAAAATATTATGATAAAGTTCAAATGGATGCTAGAATGAAGAACTTGGAAATTCAAATGGGGCAATTGGCTAGGGATGCTAGTAATAGAGAAAATGGCAGGCTGCCCGACACCACTGAAGCCAATCCTAGGGAGAATTCTATGGTTGTGACCACCAGAAGTGGTCTCCAAACTCACCAAAAGCCTAGTAAATAACCCCAAAATGCTAAAAATGAGAAACTGGATGAAGCTGGAAACTCAAATCTGAAAGAACCTGAATCTAGAAAACCAGACAGCACCGTTAGAATCTATCCAGTCCCTGCTGTTCCAACTCAAAAACCCAAAGAAAATATCTTGAAAAACAAAGAAAATAAAAAGAAGGAAATTGTTGAAGAAGAAACTATAGAGATGCCCCCAATTGTGAGGAATTTTCCCCCTGAAATTCCCTTCCCACAAAGAATTAAGAAACCAATTCATGATTTTGAACTGTTGAAATTTTTGAAAGTGGTTAAAAAGATAAACATTGATATCCCATTCTTGGAAGCATTGATTCAAATCCCATCATACCTGAAATCACTCAAGAAAATCTGTTCAAACAAAAATACGTTGGAAGAATTTTCCACCTATAGCTTAATAGAGGAGTGTAGTGCAGTCTTGCAAAATAGGATACCTCTTAAGCTTCAAGACCCTGGAATCTTTTTCATCCCTTTCACATTTGGGGATAGAGGTGGTAAGTTCAACTGTTTGTGTGATCTGGGTGCTAGTATTAATTTGATTCCACTGTCACTTTTTCAGCACCTGAGATTAGGAGTTCCCCAACCCACCATTGTTGTGTTATAGCTTGCTGATAGGTCCATTACTCATCCAGTGGGTAGGGTTTATGATCTGTTAGTGGGAGTAGGAAAACTCTTTTTGCCTACTAACTTTCTTATCCTTGATATAGAGTGTGACCAGGAGGTTCCTATCATTATTGGTAGGCCCTTCTTGGCCACAGGGGGAGCTGTGATAGATGTGTCTAAGGGGAAACTGATTTTCAATTTGGGTGAACAAAAAGAATAATTCAATGTGTTTAAGAAAATCCAAGAACCCACCCACCCATTCTTCCTCAAATATGAGATGTTAGTTGTTGAGAGTAGCGTTGATAAGGAGGAATAAGAGTTTTTTAGAATGATAGCTGAAATCAATAGTGAACCTGAAATCTCTACTGTCGGTTGCATGGGCATCAGCTCAAGTAAGGAGAGAGAATTTTTTGATGAGTATGAGGGATAATTCTTGGAAAACCTAGATGAGTTTGTTTTGGAGCACATTCTTACCCTGGGAGAAGAGTATGAGTTTGAGGAGATATCTTTTGGAAGCTCTTACATTGAGGAAAAATCCTTGTCGACTGCCTTCTTTAAGAGGCAGCATGAAGACCTTGGGCCACCCAAGCCTAAGTGTCTTCCCTCAATCCAGTAACCACCCACCCTTGAGGACTAATAGAAAACCACCTTCACCTATCCATTTGGTACATTTGTCTACTGGTGGATGCCCTTTGGCTTGTGTGGTGCTCCTACCACTTTTCAGAGGTGTATGATGGCAATTTTTTCAGACATGATTGAAAGGATAATTGAAGTGTTCATGGATGATTTTTCTGTTGTGGGAGATAACTTTGAGAATTGTCTGAAAAACCTGGAACTTGTGTTAGAAATGTGCTAAGAGACCAACTCAGTATTAAACTGGGAAAAGTTACAATTCATGGCCACTGAAGGCATAGTTTTGGGATACAAAGTTTCTAAGAAGGGGATAGATTTCGATAATGCTAAAATTGAGTTCATACAAAAGTTTCCCCCACCTGAAAATGTAAAAGGAATTAGAAGTTTTTTGGGTCATGCTGGGTTCTACAGGAGGTTCATTAAAAACTTTTCTAAGATTACTAGACCCCTATGCTCCCTACTGGTTAAGGACACACCCTTTGTCTTTGATGAGACATGTCTAGAGGCCTTTAATCTGCTCAAGGAAAAGTTGACTGCTTCACCTGTAATCACTGCTCCTGACTAGCAGCTTCTTTTTGAGGTTATGTGTGATGCTAGTGACTTTTCAGTAGGAGATGTGTTAGGGTAGAGTAAGGATAGGAAATTACATGTTATTTACTATGAAATTAAGTTATTGGACGATTCCCAGAAAAATTACTCTACCACTGAAAAGGAGTTGGCTGCTGTGATGTTTTCTTTGGAAAAGTTCAGGCAGTATTGGATAGGATCAAGGATCATAGTTTTCATAGATCATTCATCCCTAAAGTATTTTCTGTCTAAAAAGGACTTAAATCCCAGACTCATGAGGTGGACCTTGCAGTTACAAGAGTTTGATTTAGTGATTAAGGATAAGAAAGGAGCTGAGAATGTAGTTTCTAATCACTTGTCCTGATTTCCCAATTCCCCAATTAAGGAACCAAAATAGATCAACACTTCTTTCCCTGATGAACAATTGTTTGTTGCCTCTGTGCATCTGTCTTCTTAGTTTGAAGACTATGCCAACTTTCTGGCAGCTGGAGTCATTCCCAAGGATCTCTCATACAACCAGAGGAAGAGGTTTATATCTGAACTGAAATATTATTTTTGGGATGACCCTCTTCTCTTTAGAAGGTGTGCTGATGGGATTCTGAGAATATGTTTGGTTTAAGATGAGATTTTTCCCATACTTGAGAGCTTCCATTCATCACATTGTGGTGGCCACTATGGAGGAGAAAGGACAGCTCAAAAGGTCCTACAGGATGGTTTCTACTAGACAACATTGTTTAAAGATGTTAAGAGTCTGGTTATTGGCTGTGAGAAATGTCAAATGTTGGGAAATGTTGGAAGAAGATAGAACTACCCCAAAAAGGTATTCTAGAGGTAGAAATATTTGATTTGTGGGTCTTGGACTTCATGGGACCATTCCCATCCTCCTATGGGAATGAGTACATTTTAGTTGTTGTGGACTACATGTCCAAGTGGGTTGAGGCAGTAGCTCTGCCCGACAATTCAGCTGAAAGTGTTGTGAAATTCATCACGAAAAACATCTTTTCCAGATTTGGTGTGCCTCGAGCATTTATCACTGATAATGGAACTCACTTATAGAATTATAAGTTCAAATGTTTTATGGAGAAGTATGGGTGCTCACATAGGACAAGCACTACTTACCACCCACAGTCCAGTGGGCAAACAGAAGTTTCAAACAGAGAACTCAAACATATTTTAGAGAAAACAGTGGCTAGCTCTAGGAAAGATTGGTCAAGGAAGTTGGATGAGGCCCTTTGGGTCTATAGAACTTCTTATAAGACTCCTATAGGGATGTCACCATATAGGATGCTCTTTGGGAAAACATTTCATCTACCTATTGAGTTACAGTAGAGATCTTATTGGGTAATGAAGGCACTTAACTTTGATTTTAAGTCTACTGGAGAGAGGAGACTACTAGAGCTGAGTGAGATGGAGGAGATTTGAAGAGATTCCTATGATAATGCTAAAATTTACAAAGAAGGAACAAAGTCTTTTCATGACTCAATCATTCAAAATAGGAATTTTAAGGTTGGTGATAGGGTCCTGCTTTTCAATTCTAGATTGAAGCTGTTTCTAGGAAAGTTGAAGTCTAAATGGTCAGGACCCTTTACCATTGTTAGAGTTTTGGTTAATGGAGTTGTTGAGCTAGTTGGAGAAGATAATCGACCTTTCTTAGTCAATGGTCAAATAATAAAGCACTTAATTTAAGGGGAGCCAAAGGTCTTGGCTGCCATATCTCTGTTGGAAAAATGAGTTGATTCAAGTCTAACTAAGGACTATAAACTCAATGTTAAATGGGAACTAACCCATGTTTTCTTAGTTGTTTCCCTTTTATTTTTGTTAGTTAATAAATTTAATCCCTTCTTCTTGTTCTTTGGTTCAATTTCTTAACTGCTTGATGGTGCTTCATGATCTATTGTTGTTTTAGAGAGAGTTACAATCCACTTTATCATATGGATAATATTTCTCTCTACTCACTCTCTTGGGTTACTTATATTGAACTTAAAACTCTAAAATATTATTTTACTTATTTTAACCAGAAGGTTAATGAAGAGTAGTAACAACCCAGTAATGCTGAAGAGGATCTGTTGATGAAATCCACTGTTAAAGGTCAAATAATTCAGGGAAGTGTTGTTCCGCCCTCTTTCACTTTCAATTACTTGCTTACTCATCACTATGAACTAAGTGTGGTGGTCTTCCCACTAATTTTTTTGAAACTCTTAGACTATGTTTTCTTTCATGGGTGTTTAGCTGTTAGTATCTAGAGAGTTGAAAATTTATTTTGAGATGAGTTTTGAACCATTCTTGCACCCAATGCTTTTAATTTCATTATGTTGTTGTTGCACATCACTGTTAATCATGCTACTATCTAAAGTAAATTGATTAAATCCTTTGTCTGCTCTTTAAACATTAAAAGCATGGATATTTTAGTAATAAAACTGATCTTGTTTCTGGTGAAGTTGGTGGGGTTGGGTTATTTTGTTTTGGTTTTTATTTTCTTTCACTTTTTGTGTGGCAAAGAAATTTTTTTTGAACCTCATTGCTACACTTCCATATCCTATTTAAGATGAATTGTCCATCTGTTTTGAACATAATCTGTCTTCCACATTATAATACAACATTGGGGACAATGTTGGGTTTTAAGTGTGGGGGAGAGGGGTCATTCTAGTGTCATTTCGAATTCCCCCTTCTTGAACCTGAGTTTGTGGTTGTCTAAAAAATGGTCAAATTTTTTCAAAAAAAAAGTTCAAAATTCCTTTAAAATTTTTCAAATTATTTCATCACATGATGGTCATTGGAGGTTCACTAGTTCTTCAATTATGTCTTGTTTAGTGGATAACTATTTGCTGGGTGTTGAGAGTGGCACTTAGTCAGAAATTGTTAAGTACAAATGATTGCTGAGTGCAATTGTTCACTGTCTCTATAAACCTTTCTGTTTAGGAACTGAGGATGAGAGTGTGATAGGATAGGTTTTGTGGGATGAGGATCATGACTTGTAGTAACTAGAAGTTCTCACTGGAACCCAGGGGGACTCACACTTTTTGAAAATTAAATAATATGCAATCACTTTAGGAAGTCAACTCGATTGTTTATTAGTTAAGTCATTTGTAACTGGAGTAAAATGGGAAAATGGTATCCCATGGTGAGTATCTGAGACAAGGTGCACTGGGTGCATTTCTGTGAATAAATAAAGCCAATTTCAATCTTAATAAGTGCTATGCACAGTTCTCTTCACATGGAATATGGCTGGGAAAAATTAAAATGAAGTGCCCTTGTCAAAAATGAACTCATTAAGGTGAGGGGAATTTTGAACCCAGATGAAGAAGGGAGCAATTGACTTGGTTAATTTTTATTTGAGTTGAGTCAATAAAGTGATGAAATTAATGGACTTTAATTTCTGGAACCTGGAGGAAGGTGAGAATGGAAGGTGCCCTTGGTTAAGTTTTTGAGTTCCACTTCATTTAACCAGTCAACACTCCTTGAATCAATACTTGAATTGGAAGGTAAAGTATGACAGTTAATGAATACACATAGGAGGCATAACATACTTGACAGTGTATGAATTTGTGAGGCTGTTGACTTCCAATGGGTTTTTTGAAGCTAAGAAAGACATCATTTTTGAACCCCTTTGCAAAGCCTGACCAACTATTGGTCTTGATCCTCAGGGTATTAAAGTTTAATCATGAATTTTGTTTTGAACCAAATCTCACAAATCATCTTTCTATTTTGAAGTCAAAGGCATGAACTTGTTTGAGGACAAACAAAGTTTTAAGTGTGGGGGAGTTTGATGTGGCAGTGTTTTCACACTCTTTTCCACATCCTTTTTGTATTTTTTATTCGCTTTTTTATATCAAAATGTTGTTTTTTATTAAATAATTGATAATTGATGTGATTTTTTACTTTTCTGTGTAAAATAATCAATTTTAGTTTAAATCAATTGTTTTTAATATTCATTATTTTCTTTTTAAATAATTATTTAATTTACTTAGTCCTGTGAATTTGAATTTCATTTATTTATTATTTTATTTTTAAAAATTTCTAATTCTATTTAGTGTATTAATTCATTAATTAAATTATTTAATTCTTTATTCTAGAAATTGTAAATAAATAACTCTTTTTGGTTTTTAGTATTTTAATAATTTAAATTAATTTTAACAATTTAAGTTTATTTAATTAATATTTCTTATTCTTTAATTCACTTTATTAATTCTTTAATTAATTGGTTGATTAATGTAAGCAAGTGACTTTAGTTATTTTAGTTTGTTTTAAATTTAGTTTTTTTATAATTTTTAATATAAATAAATTCATTCTTTTAAATAAAACACAATTAATTTTATTATTTAATTTTTTTTATTTATTTAGTTTTTAATTCTATTCAATTTAATTTGTTAATCGGTTTTTTTTAGTTTTATTAAACTTTTAATTTATTTAATTGTTTTTTGTGTGTTTTTTTTTTGAAGGTGTTGCTGCTACTGCGTGTCGTGGTTCCCTCACGGTCATGGTGGCACGGTCTCAGAGTTTTTTTTTTATATACATTTTTTCAAAAAAAAAATTGAAAATACATCTAGGTTAAAAAAAAATATTTTTTTACCCCCCAAAGGCGGCACCTGGTGTGCCGCCTTTGGGGAATTTTCTGCCCAGGGAAAGGCGGCACATGGTGTGCCGCCTTTTCCCAAAAAATAACTGCAAAGGCGGCACACCAGGTGCCGCCTTTGCTTAAATTTTTTTTTTTATTTTTTTTTTTATTTTTTTGTTTTGTTTTGTTTTATATATATATGTATATATATATATATATAACAAAACTTTTCAGCATAATTTTTCTACTATTTAATATCCAGCGGTTCTGTCATTACAGCAGTCTGGATTCTGACTGATACCCTCACCCAGGACTCCCTTTTATAAGGGGGTTTGCCCTGAAAACAATATTGCATTTCCGATGTGGGATTATGGTTCTCCTTTTCCTGCACAGTACATTCTGCGTTTCCGATGTGTGATTCTGTTTCAAGTACGCGACTTCAAAAGACTATAAAAGATAAACTATAAGACCAATACAAATGAAACTTTAAACACTGATTAAACATATAAGAAATAGTTGAAAACAAAAATAATTTCATAAAAAATGTTGATACAGATTGATTTATAAGCTTTCAAAACCACCTACTTGAAACTTAAACATATTTCAAGTACGTGACTTTGAAAGATTATAAAAGATAAATTATAAGACCAATACAAATGAAACTCTAAAAATTGATTAAACATATAAGAAATAGTTGAAAACAGAAATAATTTAATAAAAAATGTTCACCAAAAACAATTTATAAGCTTTCAAAACCATCAACATGAAACTTAAAAATGTTTCAAGTTTCTGACTTTGAAAGACTGTAAAACATAAACTATAAGACCAATAGAAATGAAACATTAAACATTGATTAAACATATAAGAAATAGTTGAAAACAACAAAAACTTCCTAAAAAATGTCCATAAAAATTAATTTATAATCTTTCAAAACATTCTACTTGAAACTTAAAAATGTTTCAAGTACGCGAATTTGAAAGACTATAAAACATAAACTATAAGATCAATATAAATGAAACTTTAAACATTGATTAAATATATAAGAAATTAATAAATTTTTTAATTTTAACTTAGTCCTTCTAACTTTTTCGTAGCATTCAGATGCATTCCAACAATGAAAACCTCAACCAGCTTATGTGCTTTACACACAATAGAAACATCTTTGCAATTTTGTCATGCCCCTGAGTATAAATCAACCTCAAAAGCTCTAGATAATTTTTCTTGGTAAGGTGAGATGAGAAGGGAGGTATTATACCATCATGAAGAGAGATTCTAGAAATGTACAATGCCATGACAAACCTTTAGATGAAATGTATCAGTTCCCCACTAGATGTGCATGTTTCTTCAAAATTTTCAGGCTGGAGATAATCCACCTTAAGTTTCACATAGCCTTATGTCTTCCATGGATTAATGTCAAACACTTCAACCAATTTGTTTACTTTATGGGGAAGTAAAACCTCATTCCTTTGAATATGCACATTACCATGAACATATAAAATCATCATTTTGCAAGAAAAACTACTAATCTCATGTTCACTGAAATACCCCTTAACGTAAGAATGATACAAATAGTGTAAGTACCCAATAGCAAGATTCCAATCCATTTTGACTGGGCTATGTGGAATCATTGGTGTTTTCATCTGATTAATAATTTAAAAGGTTTCAAAACCACCTTTCTGAAACTCAAAAATGTTTCAAGTAAGTGACTTTGAAAGCCTATAAAATATAAACCATAAGATCTATTGAAATGAAACTTAAAACATGGATTAAACATATAATAAGTAATTGAAAATAAAAACCATTTCTTAAAAATTGCTGATGAAATAAAATTATAAGCTTTCAAAAACACTTCTTTCAACTCAAAAATATTTCAGATATGAGACTTTGAAAGCCTATAAAATATAAACTTAATGACTCATATAAATGAAACTTAGAACATAGATTAAACATATAAAAAGTAGTAGAAAAGTAATTAGTTAATTCTGGTGAGGGGGAAAACTGTTGGACCCTGGAATTAAAGGATAATGAGGATGACAAGGAAACATCAACCCCCACGCCCACCCCTTCCACCCATTCAACCAACTTCGGTAACTCCTATAGAAGTAGTTTTTCAAAAAAATGAAATGTCACACCACCACAGCTTCCTACATCAATATTAACCCCCCAATTCAGTTTCATTAAATGTGGACGGTCCCCATTTTTAACAAAGTCAATGATGCACTATTAAACCATCACTTTTCAACCCCCGCCTCAATAATACAAAATGCTTTGAGGGATGAGAAATGATTCGGTGCATTTTAGAACATTGAAATGCGTCGAATCATTTCTCATCCCTCAAAGCATTTTGTATTATTGAGGCGGGGGTTGAAAAGTGATGGTTTAATAGTGCATCATTGACTTTGGTAAAAATGGGGACTGTCCACATTTAATGAAACTGAATTGGGGGGTTAATATGGATGTAGGAAGCTGTGGTGGTGTGACATTTCATTTTTTTGAAAAACTACTTCTATAGGAGTTACCGAAGTTGGTTGAATGGGTGGAAGGGGTGGGCGTGGGGGTTGATGTTTCCTTGTCATCCTCATTATCCTTCAATTCCAGGGTCTAACAGTTTTCCCCCTCACCAGAATTAACTAATTACTTTTCTATTACTTTTTATATGTTTAATCTATGTTCTAAGTTTCATTTATATGAGTCATTAAGTTTATATTTTATAGGCTTTCAAAGTCTCATATCTGAAATATTTTTGAGTTGAAAGAAGTGTTTTTGAAAGATTATAATTGTATTTCATCAGCAATTTTTAAGAAATGGTTTTTATTTTCAATTACTTATTATATGTTTAATCCATGTTTTAAGTTTCATTTCAATAGATCTTATGGTTTATATTTTATAGGCTTTCAAATTCACTTACTTGAAACATTTTTAAGTTTCAGAAAGGTGGTTTTGAAACCTTTTAAATTATTAATCAGATGAAAACACCAATGATTCCACATAGCCCAGTCAAAATGGATTGGAATCTTTCTATTGGGTACTTACACTATTTGTATCATTCTTACGTTAAGGGGTATTTCAGTGAACATGAGATTAGTAGTTTTTCTTGCAAAATGATGATTTTATATGTTCATGGTAATGTGCATATTCAAAGGAATGAGGTTTTACTTCCCCATAAAGTAAACAAATTGGTTGAAGTGTTTGACATTAATCCATGGAAGACATAAGGCTATGTGAAACTTAAGGTGGATTATCTCCAGCCTGAAAATTTTGAAGAAACATGCACATCTAGTGGGGAACTGACACATTTCATCTAAAGGTTTGTCATAGCATTGCACATTTATAGAATCTCTCTTCCTGATGGTATAATACCTCCCTTATCATCTCACCTTACATGAATAATTAATGTCAGTGTCTATGGTGAGGCTCTGTCCCACAAGGTGGTGTGCGAATGGTACGTCCATATCGAGAGCGACGTGTTCCATGCTGGGATGGAGTATGATGATCTGGAGATGGATGATCTTCAGGCACTGGAACATCAATCACGGGATCCTCTGTCATAGTTTGCATGGAAGGAGGTGTCGGAGGGATGTCATCGTGTGCACGAGATCCTTCTCCCACTACGTAAGTAGAAGGGGTTGTCATCATACCCTCGGGAAACCATATAGGCTGTGAAGGATCTGGTATGAAAGATGGCGGCATGGGAGATGACCCCTGATAAATCCCTGGAAAATAAATATCTGGAGAATACTGTGGATATCCGTTCAAAAAAGATGGATCCCATGCTGCATCCTGCTGCACAAACCCAGACGGGTCAGGCTAGACTGATAGAGCACCGACCTGTGCCTCTGGAACAGGTGAGGGATCACGTGCAGCAGGACGCGGTCTCCGTCGCTGTTGTCGTCGCTGGGGAACAGCACCAGCTGCTGCTGCAGGTTCCTGAGTAGGACCCTCATCTCCTGGGATAGGAGCATCATGTTCCTGAGCAGGAACATCGTGTCTCTGGGGTCTAGGATGGATGATACTTTCATGAATAGATCGACAAATCGGCATCGTCTCCTCCAAAGCAGCATGGATCACAGATAAACTAGCAACCTCCTCCTCCTCTGGATCAGTCATGCGACATAGTCGTCGTAGTCTGGTATGCTGTACAGAGATTCAAAATGAATTATAAAATAGCATAATAAATATATTATGTGAAATTTATTGACTTACCAGATCCTGAATCCCTCTCCTGTGCTGAGTCAGATACAATATAGACTTCATTCTATACCATGGCTCATACTCTACCTGATCTGATAGGTAGAATCGCATCGTACGTACACCTGTGATACGATGCTCTGCTCGATTGTCCCAGATGGCGACATATTGGGCATGTCGTCGTCGCCAATCGACATGTTGTCTCCCCGTGAGCTTCAAGCCATGAAGCGCTGGTAACTGTCGTGGTGCAGGTGGAATCAGCTGAACACAGCAAAACTGACGCATAACTCTATCGGGCTGGTGCCACTCAATAATATGAAAGTGAATGAGTGGAACTACAGCCATAACCTCATGAAGTCCAGTAGTACAGTATGTAGGTAAGTCCTGAACCAGACTCCAGTATGGCATCCAATGAATCTGTAATGACATGTGACATTACATCAGAGAAATTTGTTAACAAAAAACAAAAATGATGATATATACTTACGCTGTCAGGTAGTAAATTGTCCAACATGAGACGATAAGCATCCAAATTGTGGGTTGGAGCATCGATGAAATGATGTGCCTGACTCCACCTATCAAATACAACATTGAAAGTGATAAATAATCAGAAATTAAATATAATAAATCATAATACAATCAGAAGCAAATAAATATGACGGATCATACCATCGTCCACGTGGAGCGTCCTGTAGCACATCTATAGGAAGCCTCTGACCAACAGTAACAGGGGTGAGGACAGGGATGTGCTCTCATGCCCACAACTGTATAAGGACGACACATCCTCCGAGATCTGTGTGATCTGAGCGGCATGTCGTACATAATGCTCTATAAGTGTAGGCCAAACATGCAGATCCCCAACTATATCTCCCGATCCGATCAAAGTCCTCCAGTAAACTAAGATACATCATGTGCACATGCACACCCGAGTGATCTGAACACAATGTACCTCTAATAAGTCGTAAGATATATGCCCGAGCATAACACATGATGGTCTGCTCATCAGCATCAGCAGGTAAATGTGCAAACTGCAAAGCAAGCCAAGGAATATATATGGACCCACCATCTGTAGCAGTATGATCAGCCAAAATATCGACACCTAATAATCTCTGTGCCAGCTCAGCCCAATCCCCAATGGTGGGTCCAATAACTGCATCTCCCTGAATAGGAAGACCGAGTAGCACTTCCACATCCTCTAAGGTGATAGTCATCTCTCCCTCTGGCAAGTGGAATGTGTGAGTCTCTGGTCTCCATCTCTCGACCAAGGCAGCAAGAAGGGGATGATCAGTGTAAGTGAAATCAGAAACGGCAATGTCGTAGAAGCCAGCACGACGTAAGTATGGTATAATAGCAGCTGGAGGCGCCATGTGTCGAAAATGGTGTGCTCGCCGCACCCTAATCCGTCGAACATCCCGACCCTCTATCACATCACGAGAAACATGCCTATGCTGCTCGGTGAGGAGTGGAATATCATCCATCTGGAAGCCAGAAAAGGAAATTAGTCTTCACTATAAAATATAAATATAATGTTAAATTTAATAGAATGTTATGATTGGTATAATGAACAATATGTGATGTTTTTTTTAGAAAACATTAAGGGAATGTCGTCATATTTTGGAGAACATTTATCTATCGTGTCTTTATATATGTTTTTACCATGAAAATTATGTTTTTTAAGATATGGTGTCATACATTTATATATATAAACATTTTATCCGGGTTATGTATGATTTATGAAGATCCTTTATGATAAATGTTTTAATAATTTTTTGTCTTCGATGACAAATAACCTTTTTTTAATAATGTTTTTGTTCTCTAAGATTAATGGATTTAAAAGTATTGAATACAGAGGTTCGTTATTGGAAGGAGAGAAGTTGCTTATTGGAAATGTGAAACAATTCTTAAAAAGTTCATCTCTGATATTAACAACATATAACTGACTACATGAAAAGATCATGTTGGATACAACACATTATTGTGGCTGAGTGTGTGAACTCGATCCAGCAATGTTAGGACATCGTTTCCGGTTATGCCCTTCTTGATGACATAGACGACATCTCAACCTTTTCCCTTGTTCTTGAGGACAATCCATCTCATTTCGTATCCTGTTGGTCTTCGGTCTTCCCCGTGGTCGTAATCTACTGATGTCAGGAATCAGTATGGGCTGGTCTTCAGGCATTGGGAAATATCGAAACTCCCCAACAGGTGTCCATGGCGCAGCATAACAGTTAGCAATGGCCTCCAATCGGTATACTGGATCAACATAATCTTCCCATGATACGTTCACAGACGCACATGCTGCGATGGCATGTGTTCATGGAAACCTTAATGCTTGAAACTTTCCACACTTACATTGTTTTTCTTCTAGAAGTACCGCTGATTTTTCACCGCTGTTACCTGTAATGGGGTTACAATACTCTTGAACTTCAAATGCCGAGTCTTCCCGACGGAATAGACAAACTCGATAACTGGAAGCTTCTTCAATGTTCTTGTCAATATCTCGTTGAAAGTTTTTTCCAAATCTTAGCCCCTGTTGAATCCCATCTGAGGCCAGTTTTTGTCTATCAACAAAGTACTTGACACAACGATAAAATGTCTCCTGAACTAGGGCAGTAATTGGTAGCTTGTGAAGCCCTTTGAAGACACCATTTATACACTCCACAATGTTTGTCGTCATGTGTCCATACACTTCTTGGTTAGCCTTGCGGATTTCTTCGTAACGCGCCTCAAAACTTCGTTGATCTGGCTCATATGCTACATAAATATGATCACAGGTCATAGAAAATATATTTTTATTTACATTAAAATAGTAAACATCAATGACAACATTGCTTACCAAGCCTCGTGATTGCATTCTTCATAGCCTCATTATGGAAGGTTTTGCGCACGTTACTAGCAATGTGTTTAATGCAGTATCGATGATGTGAATTTGGGGGCCTCCATGAATCAGGATCCGCATTGATTGCCTCATTGATTTCCCTATGTCGATCAAATATCAAACAGACACCTCGAATGCGTGTGAAATGGTTGCTGATGCATGCCAAAAACCAGCTCCAAGATTCATAGTTTTCCTTCTCCACTATTGCAAATGCAAGCGGAAGTGGTGAACGGTTCCCATCTTGGTTTGCCGCAATCAACAATACGCCCTTATACTTTCCAGATAGAAATGTTCCATCAATTTGTATGAACTGTTTACTGAAACGAAATGCAGAAATACATGGGAGGAATGCCCAGAATAACCGATGAAATTGAACACGAGATTGATCCAATCGATTGTCTTCAAACACATGTTCCTTCATATTTATATGGTAGACAACTTGGTTGTTGTGGCTCAGCATGGCTAATAATTGCGGCAACACCCGATACGAGTCATCCCAATCACCGTAGACCTTCACAATTGCCTTCTGTTTCGCTATCCATGCCTTGTTATAAGAAATCTTATAACCGAAAGTTTGAAGAATCCTCTCTTGCACAAGGGCTATAGGAACATCTTGACAGGTCCTAATCATCTCAACGATAACAGTTGACACAAATTCGGCATCCAAAGCAGTGTGATCTTGTGTCAAGTTTGGCTGAACACAAGAATGAGTTGCCTCAATCTTTGAAATTCTCCATCCACCAAATGCAATGTCTGGAATCGCCCTCAACCGGAATCTACAGTCTTCATCAAATTTATCACACCGTATAACGTATTTTTTTCGACATGATGCCTCTACTACATATCTACAATGCCTCTCAATATGAAATCTTTTTAAGAAGCTCTTCAACGCATCCTTACTTGGAAAATCTCTTCCATTATATAATGTTTTGTCCAACTCACTAAACCTGTCCACTATAACTCCAGGAAACTCTGTTGCAGGTGTCAGAACATTGTTGTCAAATTCAGGTACACGTTCCATTGCTTCGGACCAAGATTCAAAGGGTGTTGGATGATTTAATCTTGGTCGAGAATGTTCTTGAACTACTCTACTTCGAGAAACTACTACCTTATCTTCTCCAGCTCCCTCCCCATCTCCATCTCCCTCCCCATCATCATTGTCTTCTCCGTCTGTTCCATCATTATTAAATTCCTCATCTGAAGAATGATTTATATGTAAATCTGGAAGATCATCTAAGTTTTCCTCCTCCACAACAGGGAGAACATCCTTAATTTCTTGGGATGAAGCTTCTTCAACAACTATTTGTGCATGTCTACGACTTCGAACATTTTGATGTTGTTGTGCATTAGAAACTTCAACATATAACTCCATCATTGCACCATCAGACCATTGGGAAAATAAAGTTCCCTCTTGGACCCAGTGCTCATCAGCAGCCAATGGACAAGCAAGATTCCATAACGTGGCAGGGAATTGCAAATGTCTATAACTAATAGACTTTATCTCTTGATGAGGACCGATATTTAAGCAACCATGAATTCTATCTTGAAGATCAGTCATGGTAACACAATCAGATGTGTTAACCATAGATGTTGGATGTATACTATAAGAAGCTCCTTGCTCGGTTTGAATAACCTTTCCATAGCAGTAAACACAAGCAAACATGTCTCTCTACATGAAAAATGTTTACTGATCACTGAATATGTCAATAATGTTTTG
Source organism: Viscum album (assembly GCA_963277665.1). Taxonomy (NCBI): domain Eukaryota; kingdom Viridiplantae; phylum Streptophyta; class Magnoliopsida; order Santalales; family Viscaceae; genus Viscum; species Viscum album. Next base: position 617,129,089 of record OY728130.1, on the reverse strand, counting down.
TTACGTGTTAAATAAAATTTTTTATCTTCTTAAAGGTATTTTAGTACTTCATGAAGTAAATATCAATCATCTAAAACATATCCCCCGGGAGTGTCAAACCAGGAGTGCAGTAAGGCCCGTTGTCGTGTACCAGGATACCCCGGGTCAGGCCCGAAACTCCTTGTCGGGGCTTTCACCCCTAGGTACAGCTGTGCCAGAGCCACATCCACTTGTAGTATCCAGACAGGGATTTAATTGCTTAGATAACGACATAAACTTTCATGACACCAAAATTTTAAAACCTTCCTAAATTAAGCCACTAATGTTTTGTAGAACAATTTTTAACTTTCCTAAATATATGTTCAATGATCTCTAAAAAATAAGATTCATTACAGTGCTGGTTAATCACTACTTAAGTGTCGGTCACTACTTAAGTGTTGGTTAATCACTACTTAAGTGCTGGCTAATCACTACTTAAGTGTTGGTTAATCACTACTTAAGTGCTGGTTAATCAGTTAGGAGTTGGTCATTCACCACTTAATCATCCCTTAATCTTTACTTAATGACCCCTTAATCGTTAGTTAATGAACCCTTAATCATCCCCTAATCATCCCTAGTTAATCACCCCTTATTCACCCATTAATCGTTAGTTAATCACCCCTTAAACATTCCTTAATTACCCCTTAATCATCCCCTAATCATTCCTTAATCGTTAGTTAATCACCCCTTAAACATTCCTTAATTACCCCTTAATCATCATGTAAACATTCCTTAATTACCCCTTAACCATCCCCTAATCATTCCTTAATCATTAGTTAATGACCCCTTAATCACCCCTTAATCGTTAGTTAATCACCCCTTAATCGTTACTTAATCACCCCTAAAATATTCCTTAATTACCCCTTAATCACCCCTTAATCACTCCTTAATTACCCCTTAATCATTAGTTAATCACCCCTTAAACATTCCTTTATTACCCCTTAATCGCCCCTTAAACATTCCTTAATTACCCCTTAATCATCACTTAATCATTCCCTAATTACCCCTTAATCATCCCCTTAACCCCTTAATCACTCCTTAATTACCCCTTCATTCCTTAATTACCCCTTAATTAGTTAATGACCCCTTAATCACCCCCTTAATCGTTAGTTAATCACCCCTTAAACATTCCTTAATTACCCCTTAACCATCCCCTAATCATTCCTTAATCATTAGTTAATGACAGCTTAATCACCCCATAATTGTTAGTTAATCACCCCTTAATCGTTACTTAATCGCCCCTAAAACATTCCTTAATTACCCCTTAATCACCCCTTAATCACTCCTTAATTACCCCTTAATCATCACTTAATCATTCCTTAATTACCCCTTAATCATTAGTTAATCACCCCTTAATCACTCCTTAATTACCCCTTAATCATCAATTAATCATTCCTTAATTACCTTAATGACCCCTTAATTATCCCTTAATCATCACTTAATCACCCCTTAAACATTCCTTAATTAAGGATCCATGGTTAATTACCCCTTTAATCATGACTTAATTATTCCTTAATCATCATCTAATTAGTCTATGATTATCTCTAAAATATTAATAAATTATTATTATCCCTAATTATCATTCATTAATAATATTATATTACACATACTTTAATCTAACATTAAATAATTTATCCCTCATCATCATTCATTAATAATATTAAATTACAAATACCTTAATCTAACATTAAATATTAACTAATTAAAACATTAATAATATAACTATTTATTTCTTTTCTTTAAATAACTACTACTACATACTTAAATATTTAAAATTAACTAATTACAATTAAATAAATAAATAACTTTAAAATAAAAAAAAATACCTCTAAATGAAGCTTGACACAAAAATCTTGTACTCCTTGCGTCTCCGGAAGCACCACGAAGGAAAACTCAACTTAGAGAGAGGAGCTCTCAAAATTTTAGAGAGAAGAGGGATTTGTGAGTGAGGAAGGGTGGGTGGGGCGGCTCCCTTTTATAGGGATATTTTTGGCGAAGGCGGCAACTGGGAAGCCGCCTTCGGCCATTTAAAACACGAAAGGCGGCTCTTCCAAAGCCGCCTTTCGCAGAAACAATATCGAAAGGCGGGCACTGGTGTGCCGCCTTTCGTTTCCCCAATGGCGCAAGGCGGTTCCTGGAGAACCGCCTGACCAACTGTTGGTCTTGATCCTCAGGGTATTAAAGTTTAATCATGAATTTTGTTTTGAACCGAATCTCACAAATCATCTTTCTATTTTGAAGTCAAAGGCATGAACTTGTTTGAGGACAAACAAAGTTTTAAGTGTGGGGGAGTTTGATGTGGCAGTGTTTTCACTCTCTTTTCCACATCCTTTTTGTATTTTTTATTCACTTTTTTATATCAAAATGTTGTTTTTTATTAAATAATTGATAATTGATGTGATTTTTTACTTTTCTGTGTAAAATAATCAATTTTAGTTTAAATCAATTGTTTTTAATATTCATTATTTTCTTTTTAAATAATTATTTAATTTACTTAGTCCTGTGAATTTGAATTTCATTTATTTATTATTTTATTTTTTAAAATTTCTAATTCTATTTAGTGTATTAATTCATTAATTAAATTAATTAATTCTTTATTCTATAAATTGTAAATAAATAACTCTTTTTGGTTTTTAGTATTTTAATAATTTAAATTAATTTTAACAATTTAAGTTTATTTAATTAATATTTCTTATTCTTTAATTCACTTTATTAATTCTTTAATTAATTGGTTGATTAATGTAAGCAAGTGACTTTAGTTATTTTAGTTTGTTTTAAATTAAGTTTGTTTATAATTTTTAATATAAATAAATTCATTCTTTTAAATAAAACACAATTAATTTTATTATTTAATTTTTTTTATTTATTTAGTTTTTAATTCTATTCAATTTAATTTGTTAATCGGTTTTTTTTAGTTTTATTAAACTTTTAATTTATTTAATTGTTTTTTGTGTGTTTTTTTTTTTTTGAAGGTGTTGCTGCTACTGCTTGTCGTGGTTCCCTCACGGTCATGGTGGCACGGTCTCACCATGACACACCGCTTCACTCTCCTCTACCCAGTCACCGTTTCATTTCTTCACCTGTCTCGTCCTTTCATCACGGTGACTGTCTCACCATAATCCCCACCCCACTCACGGTGCCTTTGCCACCATATCCTGCAGCCATTGTTTCATCACAGTCACTATCTCACCACTTCTCCTCGCTCACGGTTCCGTTTTTCCGTTCTCCACACCATCCTCCTGCTCCTTTGCTCCCGCCACATTCTCCACACACCAACAACCAATCAACTCAGCAGCACAACAAATCGCACAGCACCAAGATCACCGTTTCAATTTTCAACACAACAGATCAAAAGAACCGAATAATTCCAAGAACGAATCAGTTGTAAAAATCAAAATTTGAACCCAAAAATTCTTTCACCTGGAAATTCCAGATTCGAAGCCGCTGAGCCCGGTCCTGCTCTTTGCCGCACCTCATCCTGAATCGAAAACACCTCTCCCTCTACCCAAAACACGTCGCAAGCCTGCAGTCGGACCTCCCTGTCTGTGCTCCCCAACAAATAATCGCCTCCCCATTTCCCTCCCTCTGCTCAGACCACATCGCACCAAATCTTTTCTGGTCTGGCCTCTCTCCTTCAAGCACAACGCCAACTCGAAGCCGTCATCGAAGCGTCGACCCTCGCTGAGCCCAAATTTACTGCGTCGTGGTCAGCATACCCGCACCGATCTCACCCTTCTCCGCAGCCGGACCTCCCTGTCCGCACTCCCCCCTAATCCAACGCTTCTCCATATCACTTGAAACCCTAACCCATCCCATCCCGTCGAGCTCCCCTATGCCATCCTAGCCTTCCGCCTAAGCCACTTAACACCGCCCTGATTCCCAGGCTGATCTGCTACCTTCAACCCCTATAGCCTAAGTCGCCGCTCCCTTATCTGCCACCTGCACCGCCACTCGCATCGCCTTGCTCCCACTGTGTTTTCGTCCCCTACTGGAACACCCACTGCGCCGCACAAAGCCTCCTCCCTTTTCTCTATTCTCTTTTCATTTTTATTTTATAATTTTTTTATAATAATCATAATATACATAATACACTATATAATAAACACACTTGTATATATATATATATATATATATATATATATGTGTGTGTGATATTAATTAATTTTGTTTTATAATAAGTAAATATTAATAAATGAATACAATAGTTATTAAAACATATATTTTAATAATAAATATTAGGTTTTATAGATATATATTAATAATTATTTTTAAGTAGTGATATAATATATAGAACATGGTAGTTTCATTTTATATTTATTTGACTCATGTGTGTTTATTTGTGTAGGGGGAGCTACTCGTAGAAGCAGTGATAAATGAAGCAGTTCGCGGGAAAGACGCGAGAAGATTTCGCGAGTTCATTGCAGGTGCGGGATACACTGATAGAGAGTTCACTAAAAAGCCAGTGACGTGCACATAAAAGCGCGCCACGTGGATCTGCTGTTTCCAGGGAAGATTGTAGTTTTCTGTGCACGCGCATTATTTTCATTCAGTTAGGAGCAACTGCTCTGGTGAAAAGCATGGGAGGAGCAGGGCAGTGAAAGATCCACGTAGAGGCCAGGGAGATCGTCGGGTGAGATTATAGAGACTTCTATGGGTAATTAGAATACGTGAAGGGTACGAAATCATTGAGAGAATGGAGGGCGAAGTGCAGGACACACGGGGTGACACGATTGATCGATCTGAAAAGGGGGAGCATAGCAAGAGAAACTTACAACATCTTCCTTTGTGAGAAAATTGGAGTATCGAGAGTATCTGATCAGATCATTTCATACCTCGATTCCCAGGGTGGGACATCGAGTGAACTCCAGCATCGCACCCACCATCAAGCAGCAGGAATTAGTACTTTCCGGAGAAGTAGTAGGGAGTTTTAACATCTTAGTTTTCCTTGTGATCCATTTTTTTGCAACTTATTTCAATATGAATTTCATTGATCTTAATTCTATTGTTGCATTAAAACCAACCATTATGTCCAGCTAAATTCATTCAAGGGGAATAAGCTGGTTGATTTGATTTGTTTAGTCTTATTCATGCGCTGCATCATTTTTTTAGATTGTCTCTCTCATTGTTTACAGACGACTTTATTTTCAAAACAACAGGATCGAGAGAAAACCGATTTTGTTTGTACCATAATGAAAACTGTTTCAATTTGAGGAACTCACTGACAAGTGAGTTATGGTCGAATGAGAGAGACACGCTGAACTCAACTGATAAGTTGATCCCAGTGATATCTGACCTTCATCGCCATTGGATAGAATGACTGTTACAGTTGAAGAACTGTAATAGTTATTTCATCACAAACTGACCAGATGAAAAATCTAGCCAGTTACTTTTACTCAGATCCATATTGTTAAAACTTCAATGCATGAACAAGGCTAAGAAATATCTAATCGGCCAGTGGACTTTCCCCCTACTCATTTATTGGTTGTTTACACCACAATTTCTTTTTCTGCTCTGTCTACTCCCTTTTCACTCACCATCTTACCCTCATTTCCTCACACACCAATTCTCACTCTCTCCAGTTCACCACCACCAAATGTGTTAGCTTGTTCTTGTGTGTGTTTTTGTTTAGTTTATTTTTTTTAGATCGCCAAACACAACGTGAGGCCTCCCTGTGGTTCGACCCTGTCTTTCCAATGTCCTAAGTAGTAAGTAGTTTATAAATTTTAGTCTGTATCCCGTGCCCAATGACGCACGAGCGTGCAGTGGGAGCATAATGTTAGGCATAACACCACTAATGGATGGAAAACTATTTTCCATAATGGTGTGTTTCTACATTATAGGTTACTCACCTTGATTGGTGTTTTGTGCATATTGGGTTCTTGAAGGTGTGGTGGTGCAATATTATTACTCTCATCCATTGAAAATCGGCATTATACAGTGATTGTTCTATCGATCTCATGATTGAAGAGAGGTTGTTCTTGTATATCCAAGCTTCTTGAGCGGGTCAAGGGTCCTTGGTGTATGCACTAGATAAGAATAAGAGAGGGGGGTGAAAGAAATAGAGGAAGTAGGTGCACAGTAAGGATAAAAAATGTAAAATAGAAAAGGGGAGTGGAAAAATAATAAAGGGGGTAAGGTAATTTGGGGTTCGATATGAAGATCACTATGCCTGAGAAACAGTAATCCCCTACAACAGTGCCAAAATTTTAATTGACCACATGCATCATTGAATCCACAAAGGCATTGATCAGATTAGATATTTATAGTCCCAAAATAAACTTACTACTAGGGCATAGTAAAGTGGTAGTGTGGGGTGGATCCCACAAGGACTACTAGTAAGTCAGCAACCAATCGAACAAAACTCTTGGAAGTATTCCTCACTTTCCCTCTTCAAGTTTGGGTTTTAACTAAATCTAGTAGTTTGGATTTAAGGAAGATAATAAAGTAAGGTTCGGGGTCAATTTTAGGGGATCTTGACAAAAGATAATCCTAGATTTAACTTGGAATAGTCTTATGTCTTAGTCTACAAAGTGGTGTAAAGGTCACCAATTAGTTTTGGTCAAACCAATTGGATCTACCTATACTAAAAATATCCCATGGTCATGGTATAGTAGACAACTTAGGTGCATTACGCTTGGCTTATATGTAGAAACCGTTACAGGGTAATGGTCATAATCCTTCTCAAATCCAATTAGTTTAGGTTCATTCAATTTCACTTTCCATGGTCAAGGTTATACAAAATAATGTGATGAAAAATTATTCTTAACCTAATTACAATCTATAGTCTTAATAAGGTTCAATCTATAGATTCATTAGGCTTGTAAACACCCCTACTCTCTACCCCTAACCCTAGGTGGATGAGTCACACATGGCGGTGATGATCAAAAGAAAGTAAATATTAAACATGTTATGAATACTTGAGAAATAGTTGATAAAGAAACAATCCAGGATAAACAAAAAAGAATCAATGTTTAAACAATTATAAATCAATACAAATCTGATCAAATACCTATTAATAATGAAGAGACAATGGAAGAATGATCAATCAGAATCAAAACAAGTAAGAAAAAATCAAAAACTCTCTTTAAATGAAGAAACATTGAAGAATGATGCAATCATTGATGAAGAATTATGAATGGAATTGAAATGGACATTGAGATTGAAAACAATATTTCAACTGATGAAGAATGTTAAAATAATGATTAAAACTCACAAGGATTCAACAAAACAATGAAAGGAATGAATTAAATCTATTTTAGTATGAAAAAAAATAAAAATTGAGGGAGAAAAGTGATAGATAAGGAAACTATGTAAAGATTTTGTGTGTGGAAAAGCACTCAAAATATAAATAGTCCCAAGAAGTACACGGTGTGTAAGTCATGCAAATCGTGTACTAGTTTAAGTGAATTTTTTCCCAACACATTCATGTAATGTAAGTTTTTTTCATGTCATGTAACTAAGATCCAATTTTCCTACCTAAGAATCGGTTTGTATCAATAAATAGGTGAGCCTTCGAACTTTTCACATCGTGTATGTGATTCACTTTTTGTGGTATTTTGATCCTTGAAATCTACACACTATATACTAGATGTACACATTGTGTATTGTCTCCGCATCATGTAAGTGCTTCATGGGATGGTCTATGGATCTACAAGCAATTTGTTACTGGGGTCTACACATCGTGTATATGATACACAATGTGTAAAGCTTATTTTTTACTTTTTCATCATTTCTTCTTTTAAGTCCATAATTCTTAATTCCTGTGAAAATAAACCAAAACCCTGTGCATTATCAAATAAAAAATGAATAAATATTAAATAAATGTATCCAATATGTATATATAAATTCATCCTATCATCTACATTCTCATCCCAAGCACTCGATAAGGAAAAAGTAAAGCTAATCCTTACCTGGGTTTTCAAGCTAAAAACTCTTCTACCAGTTTCATTTAATCCATTTACTTAATTCACATTTAGTTATTTAAACATTTTAGAGGATAAATTTATATTTCAAGTACCGATTATAAGGAAAACTGTACTTATCCCATTTATTTAGCTAACACCACAAGTCACATGGGAAAATTTCATAAAACTTCATTTCAAGCATTATTATTTATTTAATTGTCATCCTATCATAATTAGGTAATTTATCACATAAATTAATTTTTAATCATTTTAATTATCCATAAATATTTTCACAATTGGTCTTAGTTAAAGAAAATTCTAATCCCAATCTACAGATTAATTCACCATTTATGTTGTTATTGTAATTTTAATTAATTAATGCATCATTTAAGAAAGCTCAAAAGTAGACTATAGTGTACTTTATTTATTAAATAGGGGACTGGTTAAGTAATATTCCACCATAATTCTATATGTAAACCCATATAGGTGGCCATGGACACTTTAAATAACCATCCTTGTATAACATAAACATTACCCCATGGGTTTAAGTACTAAATCATATAGAAAGATAAAGGAAACCTATGAGGGTATCATTAATACATTCATGTTTCATCTAAATGAAACCTAAAAAATTTAAATCATTAAGATTCTGAAACACCCTTAGTGGGTTCATCTAATAATAATTTAATACCATCACCAACCTACTTGGGTTGAGTCAGGTCTATCACATAACTATAATAGGTCAAGGTCGACCTACTTGGGTCGAGTCATGGAAAAGGTCCATTAGCAACCAATTCATTTAAAATAAAAATTTAGAACTTTTATATTTATACAAGGGTCTTAAGTTATTTTAAACCCATATATGATTGTTTGATTATATGGGTTACCATTTTCCAATTTAAAAATAACATATACACTTTATAGATTAAAAATTGGCTCCCATTTTATCACAACCAATATGTTTTATCACATGAAACAAATGGTTCATGGATCAAATATTTCATTATTGGTTATTCAAATATAATTCCACCATCAATATATGTAATAAAACACCACTTAGGTTGATGCTTACATTTTATTTAACCATCCTTTTCATTATAATTATAACAAGGTATGCTATCACAAGCACTAAATACAGGTAAACATGATAAATAAGAACAAAAGAATGAAAAATAACCATGGAAAACTACTAAATTAATAGGGAAACACCCAATAATGGTATACAATAAATATGATAATAATAACAAAAGCATGGAACAAAAATCATAGAAACATGTTGTACATACAAGAATATTAAACAAAACACTGAGGCGCATTAAAAAATGATCATTATAATAAAATACCTAAGTGTATCACTAAGCATGTTATTAGAATACCTAACACGGTATATCACAGGAATTCTAATAAAAATTCAAGGCACATCAAAATATCTCAAATAGCCTAGCAATGCAATCTACATGGCATGGAATATGTATGTCATGTGAATCTCTATGTACCTATCATCATGTAATGTTACTTCCTTTCCATATCAGACCATGGGTAAAATTCTATAAATCTCATAAATCACCATCATTATAAGTACACCAATCGCTCAAGGTAAAATTATAATGAAATATAACATCAAAAAATGTGAAAAATAACCCTATCTATGGCCACTTGTACTTTTCCCCAAGTGTGGGTTAATCACTCACATACATGACTATTTACCAAGCACTTCCACATTTCTAGTCTCCTATCTACCAACCCAAAATAGTAAGACAAAGGGAAATGAAACTATTTTATACCACTTTGTAACATACCATCCTAGGATCCATTGAAACGGTTCCCCAAGCCAGTTAGTCACATGGCCTCAAACGTGCCTCCCCATACACTAGATGCTACCAACTAGCAGTGAGAGTCTAATAGTGGTACGGTGGGGAGACTATATCATCATTATCAGAATATCATGGTGGTATAATAGTAAATAATAAAAATTCAATAGTGAAAGTTGTAGAAATAAATTAAAAGCAGTGGAAGAATATAATAGACTGAATAAACATGGTCAATGCCAAATACATCCTTGCATACATGTCCATGTGATTCTAGAAAATATAAATCAAGAAACATACAATAGGTAGATACAACACAATACATGAATAAATAAAAAAATAAAAAACCTCGAGGGTGATCTCCATGAGTATCTTGAGTAATATCTCAGTCCTTTTCTCCTAAGCTCCCATGTACAATGTACAACACAAGCAATAACCCATGGACCTACGAACATGAGGTATGCTTAGGTACCTCGGTGCAGTGGTGGATCAAGAAGGGTATGAGATATACACGGTAGGCTACCACCAATGGTATCTAAAGATAAATTATTTGAATATAAAGTACAGTAGTGTGTAGATATGATAGGTAAATCAGTATAGATAAAAGTAAACAAGTCGGCTCAAGTTCCTCAGGGCCACCTAACTGACCATACATGCTTTGGCCTAAGTCAGAATATTTTGAACCTAGATCAACTTGTATAGATATAATTTATGTGAAAAGAAGTGTGTGTGTGTGTGTGTGTGTTGTATTTTCCAGTTCTATATACATGGAAACATAATTGGGCCATCATAAGTCCAAAGTACAATCATGGACTGAACCTGAGCATGTCCTTTGGCTTGGAGAATGTGTCCTTAAATATGAATAACTACCATTCCTTTGGTATTTAATCAAAAGGAAATAGTTTTGTTAATAAAAAGGAATCCTAGGCACATACAAGGTGATCTATAAAGAGGAATCATGTGTACTACACTAAGATCACTCTAATGTTTCATTACCATAAGAGTTCATCCAAGGTGATCTGTAAAGAGGAATCCCAAGTGTCACTCTTGGTATGGTATAAAGGAATAACCCACTGATTCTATCCCTATTACACCATCTAGGTAACAAAGTATCAGTCATGGCATGGTATTGCAACATTTCCCACCGAGCCCATCTAAAGTAAACAACTAGGGGGTAGGTATCACTTATGGGTATAATAATCTCAATCAGCCTATGAGCCTACCCAAGGAATTTCTACATGTGAATCTAAGTGTCTCTCAAGGCACATAATTCATATCCCACTAATCCCACATCTTGTATTCTTTAAATATGAACCCAATTATCTCTCAGGGCATACATATAGTCTCTAACATCCTATAATCCCATCCAAGGTGTTGTGTAACAAGGAACCCAGGTATCGCTCAAGGTGTAATCCAAATCATTTAGTTATTTAAGTTCAAAAACAAAATAGGACAAGTTAATAAACATGCCATATCATGATCCAAGTATCCAAGATAGGTCCATTCCCATCATTCATTTTAATTATAAAATTAAAGGACATGTACTTAAGCATTCCATCTAACCATTCAAATATCCCATTCATTTTCCCATTTTATTACAAATGATTTCACATCTCCTAAATGTTTTTATTATTAAGTTGGGGTGATCTCATAATTTTGATTCATATGGTCTAATTAATTATCCCTTACATGAGGGATTATTTATCACACCTCAAAAGGTGTTCAAGAAGAAACAAAGAATTATAAACATGAGCATGTGAAACATCACCGATAAAGATGAACCAATTACCAAGAATATTCATAGGTCATAAGAATATATGCATCACATCCAAATGGGTGGTTTGGGTTGATGTGATAATCCTCACCCAATTCAATTTAATATACAAGGGAAATTTAATTTAAGACGTTAGGGTCTACGTATTTAATTTCACAATTTAAGGGCATGTACAGTGAATCTGGCATGCGGCACATTAGCGTATTTAATAAATAAGCTATAATTTAAGGTAAAATCTATATAACACCTACCTTATACCAAGTATTATTCACTCATCCAATATCAAACTTTTATTTGATCCTGTTTTATAGAAATCGAATAAATGTACAAACACCCTAAAAATAGGGCTAATTAGATCACACAAATATAGAAACAATGATAGTGAGATAAATAGAATAAGTAAGTGAGAGGATTAAATCACTTATCGAGAGGCTTCCATTGCAAAATAAGACACTCAAAATGGAGTTTGGATAGAGGAGAAGCACCAAATCCTAGGGGAGGATAGGGGAGGAGTTTCACGGCTGGAGGGAGGCACTACACGTATGGGGGAAGTAAGAAGGAAGAGAGGAATAAGGATGTAGGTGAATTTTGGTAAAATAACCCCTTTAATGATTCATATGGATTGGATGCATTATTGGAAAAATTGTGTGCCAACCATGCATAGGCTACTTCCTATGAAAGGGGGTCATACGGTTCATGCACACGGTTTGAGAAACTATGAAAGAACCGTGCATTTCTCCTGTATGAAGAAACCTACAATATCCACATAGTTATTCTCCTCCTTTCACATGGTTATAAAAAATAATGAGAGATTACTAGATCCACTAGATCATCCACAAGGTTTCACTCAGTGGTCCTCATGGTTTCATACAAACCGTGCACCCTTACCAGTTCCTCATAAACTTGAGTTTATGGGGCCCGGTGCTCTCAGAACTCAATGAGACACCCAAGAAACCTCTCAGTACTTAAACCAAGTATATATAAAACACATTTAAGTGATCAAACTCACATGATTTCATTCTGAATATTTTTTTATAATTTGGTCCTCCCACAAAACTGAAAACTCAAGTTCCTTCAAAAAAAATTTAGTCGGTCCAAAAACATGGGACATTACACTGGGTTGTTGTACCCCACACTCTTTGATTTTCATGATCACAATCACGTTCATTTTTGTCTAACATTGTTTTTAAGTGTTGTGGATGATAGGCAAAAGATTGCCAAAGGATTGGCCCAAGAATGGACGAAGTGGACTGAAATTCAGTCCACCGGCCAACCGGTGGATTCACCACCGGCCAGCCGGTGGACTCTGGGCAGAAGAGCCACTCACTGCCATCCCACCGGTCAGCCGGTGGCCCTGTCACCGGCCAGCCGGTGGCATCCAGCCCCAACAGTGCCAGCTACTGTCTCCCCACCGGCCAGCCGGTGGCCTCAGCACCGGCCAGCCGGTGTCTCCTGGGCAGAACAAGTTTCCATTCTCCAAGGCACCGGCCAGCCGGTGGCCCTGCACCGGCCAGCCGGTAGCCCAGTCAAACTAGCCGTTGGGTTTGACCAGTCAACCCTCTTTTGGCCTCCAACGGCTCCGAAGACCTCTCCAACGGCTCCGAAGCCTCCCCAAGGGTTCCATGACTATAAATAAAGGCCAAGGAAGCCCCGGACACCAACCGGAATGATACGGAAGCCCACGGACACCTTGTTGATCATTTGGCGTACCTCCGGTGCATTCCTCCAAGGGAACCCCAAGTGCTCCATCCAATTCCCAATCCAAGGAGCTCCTTCAAAGAAGCTTGGAAGCAGCCTTCAACATCTTCCTTGCTTCTTCCGATCCAACAATTGGTATCAGAGGGAGTATTTGAATAATTCCCTAACCGGTTTCAAATTAAAGATCCTATTTTTTTGATGGCTTCTACCGCTTCTTCCTCTCAATCCCCCGAAGGTTTTTCTTTGGATCGTGCTCCATTCTTTGATGGAGCCGATTATTCTTTTTGGAAAACCCGCATGACCACATTTCTTAAAAGCATTGGTTATCCTATTTTTAAAATTGTCATGCATGGTTTCACCCTTTCTTCTCCCGATGAATCTCAATGGACCCCCGCTGACATTGCAAATTTCGAGCTTGATGGCAAAGCCATGAATGCTCTACATTGTGGTCTTGACCGAAATGTTTTTGATCATATTTCTTCTTGCACATCTTCTTACGATCTTTGGAAATTTTTAGAACTAACCTATGAAGGTACTAGCGAGGCTCCAAAGCAAAAATCCGATCAAAAGCAAGAACCCAACGAAAAGATCAAGCCCGTTTGCCCACCTCACAAGAAAAGGGCCAAGAAAAAGGAGAAGAAGAAGACTTCAAAGGAAACATGGAGTGATAGCTCCACCTCTTCATTCTCCTCCTTCTCCTCGAGCGACCAAGGTAAAAAATGCCTAATGGCAAAACATGAGGTATCTTCCTCCTCTTCCTCCTCTTCCTCCTCTAGTTCTTATAATTCATTGAATCATTTATCCTATGAAGAACTCTCGCACGCAAGAGATCAATTGGAAAAAGGTTTTCATGCTTTATCTTCAAAATTTGTCGCTTTGAAAAAGAATTTCAAAAAACTTTCCTTCGAAAAAGACCAACTTCTCAAAGAGAAGGACGAGATGTCCCTCAAAATCCAAAATTTCCCAAATGTTGATTCCATGGAATCAACCATCAAAGACCTAAGGGAGACCCTTGCTAAGTTCACCCAAGGGGAACAAAATTTGAACAATCTCCTAGATTCCCAACGAATTTCTAGGACCACTCAAGGACTTGGCTATACCAACCAAGCCTCCTCCTCCCATGCACCCACTGTTTTTGTAAGGGGGAGCTCCGCTTACAAATTTTGTAATTATTGCAAGAAAACCGGGCACCTCATTTATGAATGTAATTGTAAAAACGCCCGGTATGGTCAACCCAAAAGTATTTTCTTTTCCGATGAGTTCTATAAGAGAAGACCCGCTACAAGGCAAGTATGGATTGAAAAATCCCTTCTTGCGAGTCTCTCCGGGCCAAAATTTATTTCCTATCCCCGGTGATTCATTGTTTTTATTTAGGGGGAGAAATTTTCTTAGATTCAAAAATCTCTTTTGATTCATTTTTCAATTTAAATTTTCAATTCTTTTTTGATTCAAAACTCTCAATTTCAAAAATTTCTTTTGATTTCAATTTCAAAATTTTTGATTCCAACTTTCAATTTCAACACTTGGTTTCCAAATTTTCATTTCAAAATATTCAATTCGAATTTTGATTCAAAACTTTCAATTCAAACAGTTATTCAAATTTTTCAATTCAATTTTCAAAAATTCCAATTGATCTTGATTTTCAATTTTCCCTCAATCAAGTTTTATGCCCCATTCTATTTTGATAATCACAAAGGGGGAGAAATTTCTTGATTGATTGGGGGAGAATCTTTTCTCTCATGCTTAGTATTTATTTTCAATTTATCATTTAAAGCATGCCTTTCATTTAAGTTTTTACATTGCTTAGATAAGTGATTGTGATCATCAAAATATGGGGAGATTGTTGTACCCCACACTCTTTGATTTTCATGATCACAATCACTTTCATTTTTGTCTAACATTGTTTTTAAGTGTTGTGGATGATAGGCAAAAGATTGCCAAAGGATTGGACCAAGAATGGACGAAGTGGACTGAAATTCAGTCCACCGGCCAACCGGTGGATTCACCACCGGCCAGCCGGTGGACTCTGGGCAGAAGAGTCACTCACTGCCATCCCACCGGTCAGCCGGTGGCCCTGTCACCGGCCAGCCGGTGGCATCCAGCCCCAACAGTGCCAGCTACTGTCTCCCCACCGGCCAGCCGGTGGCCTCAGCACCGGCCAGCCGGTGTCTCCTGGGCAGAACAAGTTTCCATTCTCCAAGGCACCGGCCAGCCAGTGGCCCTGCACCGGCCAGCCGGTAGCCCAGTCAAACTAGCCGTTGGGTTTGACCAGTCAACCCTCTTTTGGCCTCCAACGGCTCCGAAGACCTCTCCAATGGCTCCGAAGCCTCCCCAAGGGTTCCATGCCTATAAATAAAGGCCAAGGAAGCCCCGGACACCAACCGGAACGATACGGAAGCCCACGGACACCTTGTTGATCATTTGGCGTACCTCCGGTGCATTCCTCCAAGGGAACCCCAAGTGCTCCATCCAATTCCACATTCAAGAGAACCCTCAAGAAGCTTGGGAGAGCACGCTACATCAGCTCCATCATCCAATTGGCGCCCAAGTCTTCCTCCAATACGGTTTTTATTTTATATTCATTTTGAGCTTTAAAATTGGGTTTGTGCCTACAAACCCCAAACTTTTCTCATCCCCTCTTTCTTTTGGGTTTCACACCACCATTAAGGTGTGAAGAGGTTTCTTCAAGCCTTTCCTTTTAAAAGGCTTGAGTTATCGGTGAGCTAGCCTTCACCCGTTAAAAAGGCTAGTGGGTTCTTGCTATTCCATTGAAAGCAAGTGGGTTCTTGCTAAACCACAAAAAGCAAGCTGTAATAGGTCCTAGTGCTACCTCAAAGCCTAGTGGGTTTCTTGCTAAAACCATTGAAAAGCAAGCGGTAGGAATCTCTCAACGGTTGAGTTGGGAGCGGAGACGTAGGCCGGGTTTTTGGCCAAACTCCGTTATCAATTTCTTGTGTGATTGCCTCTTTATTTCCGCTGCACTTTACTTTGATTTTTAATTTGTTAATCAATTTTTTAAAAGGCAATTCACCCCCCCTCTTGCCATCTTTTCCCTTTTTTCTCCGACCCAACATGGGTATCCTATGATTTTCTACTAAGATATCCATAACAATGTCAAACTTACTTAGTGCATAAGAAATCTAAAATTCAAATTTCTATACATACCCCACCCAGATCCACTATCTCAAATTTTGGTTTGGTTGTGATAAGATATATCGGCGACTTTTGTGGCCCTTGTAAACACCAAACCTCTCTCTAAAGAGATAATTTCACCAATAATTAAAAGTTTAGACCATATATTATAACTCCAATTCATGGGTTGGATAATTTTTCTTATGGGTTCATAGCTGATGAGACCTATAAGCTACCACCTGGGCACATATCCCTCACTACCATCATCTGGAGCTTGATCCACTATAAAAAAAATTTCATGCCTCAGTACCATGACCTTACCCCTAAGTCATCAAAGTCTGGGAATTCTTTATCCTCTGTTGAGTTCCTACAAACCTAGATTGATCAAATCTTGAAAAAACCCTTCTGAGAATCTCTTAAAAAAAATTCTAAAGATGACTAGCCTTTCCACATTGGTGTCACTCCATATGTGTATTCCTACATGCATTTCAAAAATTCCCTCTTTTCTCACAATTGAAGCATCTGGTAGAATCACCTCCTGTAAATGACTTTGAGGAAGTGCTACACTGACCTATCTTCATTATTCCCTAATACTCCTAATCATCTTTCCTCTTCCTACTACCAAAAAGTCTCCCATAGTAGTGAGATAAATCTCAATCAATGATCCTCTAGGATATAGAAGTAAGTATAATAAAATGTCCTCCTTTAGACCCTTCTAAATGGTTAGGGCCTTGTGTAATACCTTCAAGTATAATGTCCAATAAAATATCCTAAACTGTTGTTTGATCTCATAATAGAGGCCTAGATCAAACTTTCAAACCTTTTGGGCCTCGTTTCCAGCCAGGAGAGGGGAAAATTTTAGAAATTCCATGAAAAGAGAAGAATACACATAGACATAAATAGATCCCTGATGAAACTCCATAAACTCCTAGGAATAGTCCAACTTCATCATGTCAGGAAAATATTAGCCAAAGAATAAGTCCTTGAAGGTAATACATGTATTACCCCCTCATATTTCATCTTAGTTCATGTCATTACACCATCTCCCAGAAGGTCCATGGAACATGATGGTCACCAGCACCACTCTCCCACACGCAAGAGTCAAGACCAGATCAAAAATTCTCTCAATGATGTATAACCAGTCCTATACATCTTGTGGGCCTCTAGTACCCTGAAATTATGGTCTATGTTGAAGTTTGAATTCTTGATCATGAAAATTCTTGGTCTTCTAAAATTTTCCACCTTGAATGGGAACAATCTAAAAAATTCTTGGTTGAACTGGTCCTATAGCCTGAATAACCATAATTGATACAGGAATAAGCTAGGGTACTTCCTCCTACACCATTGCAGGTGGTACAGGTAATTTCTCCCTAACGAGATCATCTTGGGCTACCTCTACTAGTGGTCCCATCAAAAATCTTTGCAACAGTATTTTTGAAATATCAAAAGAACCTTTAAGATTCCTAAAGCCATTAATTCATGATAGATCCCAATTAGTCTATGGGATCACACAAAGGTTATCCTATGAGTCTATCCATAACCCAAGGTATATCCATCCTAGAATAAACTATATTTTAGGCCAAGTGCTCTATACCAGCACATTAGTCACAATCATATATATACAATATAGAAAATCATTCTCAAATTCAATTAATTAATGCCAAAACTGATATATCACAATAGTGGAGAATATAGATATATCACACAATAGAGAAATACCAGCCTATCCCAAAAAGATAACATAAATCATGGCATTTAATTAAAGAACTATTATGTAGCACACAACATGAATATATATATGACATGTGATCCTACATAACAACAAAATCATAGTTTAATGGTGGTTTTTTTGATTTGGAGATAGTTTAAACCGCCACCAAATGGTTTTGTGAAAGTTCCTAGAAACTACTTCTAAAGTTGGAATTGGGATTAATCCTATATCTCTTTTGACCATTTAGTAGTGGTTTCTGAGAACTATCATGAAATGTTTTTTTAGTGGTGGTTACTATAATTTTTAATGGAATTTTTCAACTATCAAATATTTTAAAAATGTAGCAGTGGTTTAGACCACCTCTATAATTAGTAATATATAGCAGTGGTTTAAATTTCTTCTATATATAGATGATCAAAAAATATAGTTTTTGTTGTCTCCAAAAAAACAAATAGAGATAAACACAAATAAATAGAAACATAAACATAAATAGATAACAATGAACGCATAAAGATTGAAACAACATACATTTTAAAGAATAAACATATATATATAATTAAATATAATAATTTATAGATAATGAGTTTAGTTATACAACATCATAGAGTCTAAAGCCAATCCCTATTGTTATCCGATGAACTAAGATCATCTATGTCTCTATCTCAATATCTTTCTCTATCTTCACTCCTTTATCCCAGAACCTGTATGAAAATTTTCATGAAAATTAAATAGTGATGTATATTTAAATTTCAATATAAAAGCAATAAAAATTTGTGTACTAAATGATTATGAAACTGTGTGATTTACTTGTTTAATCAAACAATCTATTGATCTAATGTCACCAGGGACACATTCAATTATCTTATGATATAATTCAACTAATTAAATATATAGATAAATGACCTTTGAATCCTATAGTTTTATATGAGTCCCCTATTACTATATTGTGTTCCATTATTGTTGAATTCTATTTTTCATCACATGAAACTACCTCTAAGAATTTAGAGTTAGGGAGTAACTATAACCTGGAGTAGATACTGCTTCTAGGGGTGTCCATGGGTCAGGTCGGGTCGGGTTGAGGGCTATTTTGGACCCGACCCAAGTAAAATAGGTCGGGTCGGGTTGGGTCGGGTCAGAGATGTTTTTGGATTCATACCTGACCTGACCCAACCCATCTCAAATCAGTTTGGGTCGGGTCGGGTTGATTGGGTTAAGGAAAAAAAATTGTTTGGTATTTTTTTATGATCCCAACCCGCAGGTTGACCGGGTTACGAAAAAAAATTATTCAGTTCTTTTTTTTTTGCTATCACCCCATGGGTTGATCGGGTTACGTATTCCTCTACTTCATCTTCTTCGCCACACTAGGGAATGCCCGCATCCTCCACCCTATAGTAAATCGACCCAAAAAAATGCCAGTCTGTGACTCTATGGTGTGATCTGATTAGCTTGCCTGCAAGTAGTTATCATGGTTTGAGGAGGTTCAAGGTGAGGCCAAGAGGGTGATGAGAATGGGGTAGTTCCTGACACCGATAGATTTGGCACCGCACATAGTCGCGATGGATATGGAGGTGGTGGAAGAGGCAAGGGGTGCATGAAGGTGAGGCGCGGTGGATACACTAGACTGGTGATGGTGAGGGAGATGCTCAATGATAGTTTTCTTAGTCGATCCTCCACCGTCGGATCTTTGAATCATTAAAATTGTTCTATATTCCTTTGGTTTTTTGCTTGTTCTTTAGTTTTTGTAGCAAAATCGAATAAAATTCAGTTATCTTCATGTGTTTTTTTTGGTTGGGCATTTTTTGCCACTGATTTCACATGTCTTGATTCCTTTGAATGTATTTTATGATTGTCTTAGAAATGTCATGGAAGATTAAATCATCTATGTGATTAATAGAGTATTCATGTAATGGTGGGTGATGTCATGGACTCAATAGATGGTGTAGGAAAGGAGAAATACAACGGTGTGGGGTGAGGGTGAGGGGGAATTGGGTTGAGAGGTAGGGGGAGAGGGTGAAGTTTGAAGAGGCAACTCACAGTATTCGGGTTGGTTGGGTCGGGTTGGGTCAATTTTTTTCCAACCCGACCATGATATAACCCAACCCGACCCAACCCGTGGTATAAATTTTTTAACCTGACCCGACCCGATCGAGTCGAGTCGGGTTGGTCGGGTTGGGTCGGGTATGGACACCCCTAACTACTGCAATCCTCGATGACCTACCAAAGACATTAGACGGTAATGGTCCAAAACCCATCCCACACACATATCCAGGATTCATCTTCTTAAGGACCCAACTAACTAGATCATCCTGGAAGACTGAGAAGGACTGCATGATATTAGCATCCCATAATTATTTTATCTTTACCTATAAATCAAATATCAGTTAGATTTAATGTAATACATATTAACAAAGTAAAAACTAATAATAAAGTGTGAGCCTAAGAGAGATTGAATATATTACTAATAATAATATATATCAAACTAAGTTTATGTTGATCATTGATATCTAAATTTTTAAAAACTGAAGTTTTTTAAAAAAAATAACTCATATTTTTTATTAACTACAATTTGAAGATTGTAAATGAAAATTTTCATTGATATTTTTAGTTTTATAAGTTATTACAGTATTTAAGATGTTTGTGTGAACCATTACAATAAAAAAGGAATCCATACCCCAACGTCTTTGGCAGGATTATTCACATAACTCCCATTATATTTCATATGAACATCCAACCAAAGTTATATCTAAGAGAATTAGTGTCCTAAATTATTTTTCTAAATTAAACATATATATATCAACATTTTAATATATTAATTAGTTAATATTATCATATAAATATTTGAACTGATGAAAATATTACTATAGTGGATCTATTTCTTGAAAAACTCTTCGAACCAGTAGTGTGGGGTATGATTTGTTTCACTTAGCTTGGTACATTTTTTCTTGAAACTTGTTAAAATAAATAATAGTCAATTTAATAGTAATTTATGTAATGTCATATCTTTTCTATATTCATGTATATATGTAAAATGATATTAATATAATAATATATTCTTAAATTCCATGTGCTTCACATGGAGATGGCTATAAACAATCACTTTCCAGTACTCTCGAGGTACCCCTCCAGGTTTGTTATCATACATATGTTAAGTGTTCAATGATGTATCATTGAATTCATTCCACAATATACATTTAAAACCTTTCCACTTCTTACCCAAATTTTTTAATTTCCACATTCATGCGATAAGATTAGTGATGGTAAAGTGGAAGAACACCTGTATAAATACATTCATTTTTAAAATATTATAATTTAATTAAATAATAACATTAAATTGAGATGTAATGTATTAAAATTACCTTTATTTATGAATTAAATACTTCATTATTCCAATATTGATGCATATACCTCTAATAAAAATATATAATCGGAAGTTCCACCAGCTCAGTTTCCAACTGGATTAGAATCTAGCCAAATATTCCCGCAATATAATCTATGGGGACCCCATAACAATCAAATCCAACATCTTCAATCCATTCAGATTCTATACATGTGAACTATTAATGTTTGTCTCAGTTGTAACATAACTTACATATTTTATGAAAAAATAGTTATTATTATAAAAAGGTGCAATAACTTTATTTTCATTAAAATTTATACCTATAATCGTGACCTCTAATATCCTCACAAAGAAATAGTAGTGACCATATATTCCCTCGTTGAAGGGTTATTGTGTGATGAACCTAATGAATTGGGTGGTAGTGTGGCAGATGCTGATGGGAGGGAGATAGAGGGTGTCGCGAACACTAATAGGAGGGAGATGGAGGGAATCCATGATTCTATATAGAGGTATCCATGGGGATCATCAAGAAATAATGATGACGTTTGTATGGTCGGTGGGACATCATTTGGCAGTCAACTGTAATTATTGAATCACTTATTCCTTGGAATTCCTATCATTTAAATAAGTAAAAGAAACTTTATAACATATATTTTGAAAGATTCATGTAGAAAAATAAATTTATAAATGATAACATGTGAACAGTACTGAAAAATATAATATAAATAGGTATGTTAATGAATGAATGCACATACATACTAATATAACATTTAATTTTTTTAAATTAAATAAATCATGCATAAAAATCAATTTAAATGTGATAAAATATCCATGGTGTAGTAAATGAATAACATATAACATATTTAGTTGATAAGTTGATGGATAACTACACATAAAATCATTTTATCCTTCAATCATGTCATTATCCTGCTCCATCGTTACTTATTCTACTTCATCCATCCTTGAAAAACTACTATTTTCAATATCATGATTGGAAAATAAGTTAAATTTATTTATTTTTTGATGGGATTCAGTGTTAGAGGTCAAATATTCCGCATCATTTCCCATACCATACAATTATCTTTATTTTAAGTGAGCAACTACACTTCACCCTACATCCACGATATATTCCACATAATATAACATTTTCTCTTATGATGAGAACATATACATATCTTGTACTTCACAATCACTGACATCCATCAAGAAAGATAAGTTTACAAAATTAAATTGAAATGAATCTCTTTTAATACCCCTGGTAATATTAACCCACTTGTATTTGAATAAAACATTTGAAAATGATCGTGGTAGTTTAATTCAATAATATCAATCAACTTTCTATAGTATCCCAATTCAAAGAATATAAATATATCACTATTATGTGTTTTTAAACCCTATTCTTGGTCTATTGTATGAAATTTGAATCCATTCATATTGTAAGCATCAATCTTTCTAGCCTGTTTTAGAGGACCCCAAGCTAGAAACTTAAAATATTTTAATAACTCAACTCGAGTATCAGTATTCATGATCTACAAAAAGTAATTTACATTATTAGATTTAAAAAATATATGTTTTAACCTAATATTTATTTTGATTTAATTATTTATGAACTTACGCAATGTGAAAACCATTATATAAGCTCTTTACTAACATCTTTTTCTATATCTTTCTCATTTCATGTTCAACTTCTCATACATCTTTTTGTATCATAATATCTTTAATAAATGAATTTGAAATTTCACTATTCAGTAGCACATATCTATGTAATTGTAATAATTCCATTTCTTTCAGTACGATATTTGAGATCCTCTGAGCTAGTCGGCCAGTAGTAGGAAATATTTTTTATTTCATGTGTAGTTGAGATTGAATCAATATGTCATCAACATGTCTATCTTGATTGAATCTTGTTTCAATATCATCTAATTATCTAGAACAAAAGTTAGTACACTCCTCTATTAAGTAACCTTATGAAATAAAGCCTTCAGTTTTATCTTTATTTTTCATGTTTGATTTCAAATGACCAAGGAATTTGTAAAATAAAATGAATAAAACATAGTTATATATTTAATTAAGTTTCAAGAAAGGTTTACTTAAGATGAAAAATATAAAAATAAAGTTCCTATTAATTGGATACATCCATCGATAATGTATAGGGCCTTCTAATTTAGTTTCCTTTACCAAATACATAGTTAAATGCATCATGACAATAAATATGATGGAGTAAATATCATCTCCATTTCACAAAGTGTCAATAAAAAACTATCTTGAAGCTTTTCAAGATCAACTAATTGTAGAGTTTTCTCACATAGTTTTCTAAAGAATTTACAAAATTAGAGTACGACTATATTAACCTTTTCAGGTAAAAATATAAAAAATGTCAATTGTAGTAATAGTTGTAACAGAATATGTGAATAATGACTACTCAATCCATGTAAAATATAATGATTTAAATGGAAACACCTTGATATGGTACTTGAATACCCATCAGATACTTTCACATGTTTTAAAATTCAAAGGAATATATCTTTCTCCCTAATTTTCATTTCAAAAAAAATTGGTGCATATTTTATATTCTCGTCTGGCTATAGATCATGATTTATATTTATTGTTTTCAAGTCCTTCTAAGGACTGATATAGTCCTTCAATTTTCCATACTTATTAAGTAATGTGAAGATCAAATTTTCACAAACATTCTTATCAATATGCATAACATCAGTATTATGATGCAACAAATTAAATTTCCAATACAAAATTTTGAAGAATGTACTTTTTTTCTTTCATTGTTGTGTTTAAATTTAAATTGATGATGTACTTCAAAATCATTTCCCAATATCATTCAAATAATACACCTTCCCAAATTCTCTTTCAACATTTACTAGTTGTGCCAATATTTTGGAACCGGTCAAAAACTTAGAAGTTGGTTTACAATCAATGGACCCATTGAATTTTGACTTATTCAACTAAAATCTATGAGATTCATTGATAAATATTAAATGACACAAGAAGAACCATTTTTTTTACTTTGAGGTAGTCATTTAGTCTCAAAAATCAAAGTTAAAAATAGTAATTGGAATACTTGTGTAATTATTCCAACCAGATAAGTTTCCAAGTCTAGGGAAGTAACTAATGGTCCACATTAGAGCAGAATGAATTTTGAATTTTTTTATAGAATATGCATCATACGTATCAACACTGTTTCTCCATAACTCATGCAATTCTTCAATTAGAGGCTATAGGTATACATAAATATCATTTCCAAACATTTTTTCTTCTAAGAATAATCATTGAAATGATAAATGATTTTTTTGAATACACATCCATGAAGGTAGATTGTAAGGGACTAAAAAACTGGCCAAATGTTATAATTGGAACTCAAAGTCCCGAATGGTTTGAATCCATTTTTGGTTAGTCTCAATCACTCATTCCTAGTATTGGATGTGAAATATGAATGTAATGAATCATATTTATTCTATGATTTTGTATCTATTGGATGTTTCATTAAACCATCATTTTTTATCTATATCATTCCACTTCATGTGCTTGTCTATTTTTTATTACATGAATAATCTTTGGAATTGAGTTTTTAAATGGAAGTAACAAAAAACTTTGCAGGTGTGTTCTTTTCCTACTTGTTCTTAGTAGTATATTGATTCATAGTTCCAACATTATCCATTGACTTCCATCTAAAATATGAACATTTTTTAAACTCTTTTATACTTGAATCTTCTCCCAATAAAACATATAATCATTGTAACAAGAAGGTATTTTTTATAATTGAGACGAATCTTGTTAATAAATTTTTTTTCATATCATAAAAATACTCCAGGGTCTTAGCATTAAGAAATGCATCACATAATAATTCCAATATTGTGACACACCGAGGTGTCACTTTCTTGGTAGTAATCTTTTAGTTGCTTTTTATCTTGAGTTCAGAGGTGTTTTGGGTCAAATTTGGAGTTTTGGAGGTTTTTTCAATGGTGAATGGTTTAGGTGCATGATTTGTAAACTATGTGGACTCTCAAGGTGAAATCGTGAACCCTATTCAGTGGGTTTTTTGAGAGATCAAGGTTAGGGAACACAGTTATGTAAATATGTATCCCAATTGTGCAGCCTATACACCTCTTAATAGAGGTTATCTGCATAGTTTCCACATGGTTGTTGCACAGTTTGGAAAATCATGTGGGGTAACCGTACAGTCTATCGAGTTTTAGATATTTTTATCTTTTCCTCTTATTTTTATTTGAGGCTTCCACCCCAAGCCTCCCCCACTTGAACTATCCAACCAAAACGCCTCCCATGGGGTTTCTTCCTCCCTCAAAGCTCCACATTGATGGATTCTAGGTGTTTTCTTGGTGGTTATTTGTTTAGATCAAGATGTATGATATATTATCTTCTCTTCCTCTTGTTTTATCTCTTTTTCTACAATACCTTTAACCCTAATGGTCATTCTTGGTTGATTTTTTGGATAGGGTTACTAGTATTTGGGTATTTTGGTTTGTACTGGTTTTGATCCCTAATAAGAATCTCTTTAGGGTGGATTTCATTGAAGGCGGCATGGTTCTACCACTTAAAGGTAGGTGTTTCTGTTTTATTTGCATTTATTTAAGAGTTACATTATATCTTGGGTATTCTAAATTCATGTTTGGCCTATATAAACATGGTTTGGAATATATATGTAACACCCCGACCCCAGTTACCCAGAGTCGGTGCATTATTATATAACATTGGCATGATAACAAAAGATCAAGTCTCGAAAGACCGATTAGTTTAGTAGCCATGGAAACACTAGATACATTCATAATTCTTACATTACATCATAAAGTGAAAAACTAAAACAACATAGTCTCCATAGTCCACACTCATATCCCATCAGACTATCCCTATAGGTCAGTCATAAAATACTTCTTCACATCCTGAGAAAAATAAAACGTAGAAAGGGGTGAGCTCAGATGCTCAATAAGGATAAAAATATAGCGGAAACTTTCATAAATAATCATAAACATTTAAGGAAATGTATAACTAAAACAAAAGCCTTTTAAACTTGAACTTCAGAATAATATGGAAAAATTTAAATAAAATAATTCCATTTACTTATTCACATGGATATTCTACTAGTCTAATAATCACATGCAATATCAATAACCACTTTCATAATGATGGAATGCATAATTCCAGACTATCATAACCACATAGTCAAGGCCTTGTGCCAAGACTGCAAATAAGATTTTTTCAAGGCCTTGTGACAAGACACTAGTTTGTCTCATGATACCAACCTATGAATCGAGGATCTATATCGAGCTCCACCCATCACTTACTAAGTCCAATGCATTCCTTATATGAACAGGTTTAAACATAACATAAACATTCATATAAAAACTAGCATACGAAATGTCAATACTTTATCCATAAACCATGAATGGAATAAAAATAACACATCCATAGTCAAACATATCACAAAACCTTCAATACAATATGGAAGTTTTGTATCATAATAAATCAACTTCAAATAAGCTTAAAATCCATTAAAGGATGTTGACATAAATGAAATCAAAACTATTTGAGATAAATATCTCTTTTTTGGAAATCATTTAAAAGTCACGTAATTATAAAATAAAAAATTTACTTTTAAAATATTCTTATAATTTTGTAAGGGAAGCTTTGACGATTTTATAACGGCATAAAATAGCCGCACCCGCCATATAAGTTAAAAAAACGACATTCTTACCTTAATTTTGTCGAAAAGGTTAAAAAGGACCTTGTTTGGAAAATGATGGAAAGAATCCTTTATAAAAATATTATAAAAAGTAAAATAATGTTATAAATGACTTTAAACCATAGTCTATAAAATAGTAAGAATTTTTTGAAATACATTTTTAAGAAACATGGATGTGGATGATAAAGAGGTCCCAGTAGATAATTACGTATAAACAACCTCAGATAATGTAGAGATTGTGAAATAAACCCTTACCTTGTACTTTTCCTTGGTCAAGGGTAGGTTAAACTCCTGTATAATGGTGAAATAATTGTTATTAAACTATACAAGAATCATATACATTAATATGATATCATATATGATCTTTTAACATTGCTTTGTTAATAATATCTTAGTATTATCGTTGTTTTGGGTGTTAACAGATTCGTTTCCCTTTATATTATTTGTTATGTGAGTCATATGTTTTATGGATGTAATGTATCTTATTAATATCCATAATTATATCAAGTATTTAAAAATTATTTTTAATCATCTAATGAAAATTAGTCTTAAATGGATACAATGGGGAATGAATCTCATCGCGTTCGTGGAGACGGTAATCTGTACGTACGCACGAGCGACAATATCATTCTTTTGTTATTAAAATAATATATAATTTGATGTTATATAATATATATATAATAATTATCATGTTATATTTATTATTTACATAAATTATACATCATTATTATACTCATCCAAATAATAATGTATTGAATAACAATTACACCACAATGTGGAGACGGTACGCCGTACGTACGCACGTATGGTGAAATGTCATTCAAATGATGGATAGAATAATGAATTTGGTTGTACCATATTTATAATAAAATCACAGTATATATAAGATACTAGAGTTATTATTATATAATTTAAACAACAAAGAGAAAGGAAGTGGAAAAAGAAAGGAACTTGAAAGAGGTGGTGAGATATTTACCTCTTCTTCAGGTTCTTCCTTTTGATTTGATCAAAAGGACTCCTTAGGTTGGATTTCTGACCAAAGGAATGCCTCTAGGATGAAGGGAGTATATTTTATAGGGTATTTGGGAAGATTTTGGATGATCCAAAAGGCTTCGAATGTGTGAATTAGAGAAAAGTGGGAGTGCCCTTTTATAAGAGGGGTGAGGGGCACCTTAGGAAAAGCTAGAAATATTATTTTATAATAAAATAATTTTCGGTTTCTAATGGATCCAAAATGGATTATTTAAAGTATAAGATGAGTATGAGTCTAAAACCACTCAACCAATAGGTTTTAGATAGGTTTGGGTCACTATATTAACTTTATCTTTTAGATTTAACTCTTAGTTAAATAGTTTGACATTTACCATGTCACTTTGTATTTTTATATTATATGGTTAATAAACTTACTATATACTTCCAAGAAAACCCCAAGTGGTTCATTAATGATACACCTATAATTATATAAGTCCTTTGGCCAAAACTTATATTTTTAGGAATAGAATATCAATTAATAATATAATATTTGTTTTAAAAACTTTTTTATGTCAATTTTGACACTATTTGGTATTTTGTTTTTGCTAAATTCATAACCGCATTATTTCTTAGAAAAAAATTCATCTAACCAACCCTAATATGTTATATTAACCTAGAAAATTATTTTAATTCGTAAAAAGTATCAATTAAATTTATTTGGATATTTATAATATCAATTATTTTAATATTTCATTAATTAGGTAATTACTGCATCATCATTCTGTCATAAATAAATTAAATAATTTAATGTCTAAAAAATATAAATAAAATACCATTATGCAGGAAATATTTTTATCTTTCTAATGAATATTTATAGTCGAATTTATCTTATGTGTAACCCTATATTAATAATGTTTTAGTTATTAAACTTTGATTTTAACTCTTTTAACTCTTCTTTGAATTAAATAATAATAAATGTCCTAATCTAATCCAAGTGAACCAAAGAGGTTCATATTTTATTCCTAAGGTTTTTTTTGTTCTAACTATACTTATCCAATAGAATTAGGACATGTGTTAGGGTAATAATATTATTATTATTACCCTTAATTGCCCTATTTAATTTTAACCGCGGTAAATAAAAGTAAAAAGTTACTATTCACTAAAAATTATTTTTATCTTATTGAACCACGTTTTACTCCTTGATATTAACCTTGTCTCTCGGATTTTTAAAATTCCACTCACAAAATCAGTAAAATTAAGTTTTATGTGAATTTGCAAATTCTTCTAGGAGGTGGGTAAAACACGGTGAAAAGTTCATTAAAATTTTTATATATCTAAAATTATTATAAACTAAATCCAAGGAATTACATTGAACTTATATAGTTATTATGTATCTATTTTGACCTAAAACAAATTTAAATAAAATAAATAATTATTTAAATAAAAATTCAGTTTTAAACTATAACTCACTGTTTTTCACTATTCATCAAAAATTGAAAGTTTTCAGAAAAATACCAAAAATTCACCCTAAGCTAATTTCAATATTCTGAATCCAAAAATGAAGTCCATTTTGGAAGATAAAATTTATAAAATTTCAAAAAGTGGGTATTACTATTCATAATGGCTAGTTTGATTGGTCGCGGTGTGTTAGAATCTTGAAGTTGCCTACAATACAAGCTATTGCATTATTCAAAGGGAAACGTACTGTGGAAGCTTGGGGTGTTACATTCTCCCCTCTTCAAATAATTTCATCCTCGAAATTTCTAGAGTATTACTTCATAAAAAGACTCAGGTGGTTCTTTATCATAAGTTCTCGGGTTCCCACATTGCCTCTTCCATCTTATGGTTTCTCCATAGAACTTTTTCCAGATGATTTGTTCGGTTTATCAATACTTGTTCTCTCGTATCAAGAATCCTGATGGAATATTCACAATAAGACAGATTTGGTTCCAGTTCTAATTCCTCATAGGTGAGTACATGCGTTGGTCAGGCATGTATTTTCTCAACAGTGATACGTGGAATACATCGTGAACTTTGGAGAGATTTGGAGGCATTTCCAAATGGTAAGCTACAGCCCCAATTCGTTCTAGAATTTCGAAAGGTCCGATGTAACTGGGACTCAATTTTCCCTTCTTATCGAAACGTATAACACCCTTCCATGGAGATTCCTTCAAGAAAACATGATCTCCTACCAGAAATTCCAAATCCTTCCTTTGGTTATCGGCATAGCTCTTCTACCTACTTTGAGCTGCTTTGATGTGGTTTTGGATTACCTTCACCTTTTCCATCGTTTCCTCCACCGGTTCTGGGCCTATGAGTTTTCTTTCACCAATATCATCTCAACAGGTTGGTGTGCGACATATATTTCCGTATAACGCTTCATATGGTTCCATCTGAATACTTGAATGGAAGCTATTGTTATATGAAAATTCCATCAGAGGTAAATATTAGTCCCACATACCTTGAAAGTAAAGTGAGAAGGATCTCAACATGTATTTTAAGGTTTGAATTGTCCGTTCTAATTGTCCATCAGTTTGGGGGTGGTAGGCAGTGCTCAAACAAAGTTTAGTATCCGGGGCTTTCTGAAGACTTTTCCAGAATCTTGATGTAAAACGGGGATCAAGATCATAAACAATCGATAGTGGTACACCATGAAGTCCTGCAACTTCATTAATATACAGTCTTTCTAGACGTTCAAGTGGTAAATCTTCTCTTATAGCAAGAAAATGTGCTGACTTGGTAAGACGATCAACAATGACCCATATTGCATCATTCCTTCTAGGATTCTTTGGTAGTCCCATGACAAAGTCCATTGTAATATTATCCCATTTCCACTCAGGTATGGGAAGAGGTTGCATGACTCCTCCAGGTTGTTTCCTTACATCTTTCACTTGTTGACAAACCATACATCTTGACACAAAATCAACAATCTCCCTCTTCATGTTGTCCCACCAAAAATGTTCCTTCAAATATCTATACATTTTGATTCTCCTAGGGTGTATAGAGAAATTGGAACTATGAGCATCCTCCAACAATTCCCTTTTTAGATCAGGTATATCAGGAACACAAAATCTCTTCACAAATTTCAAAATTCCATCTTCATACACAAATTCACTCAATCTCCCATCATTCACATCTTTAATATTCTTTTTAAATTCTTCATCATCAGTCTGAGAACTCTTTATCCTTTCTAGTAAAGATGGTTTGGCAAACATTTGAAAAATCATTGATGTTTCACCTTCCATGGTTATTCCCATATCCATATTTACTAGATCCATGTATATAGGATCCTTTTCAACTCTCATCTTGTTCAAAACTTCATGATCCTTTCTACTTAAAGAATCTTCCACCTTATTTTCCTTCACTGGGTGGTAGTGTATCGTGTAATCATAATCCTTGAGTAGTTCAAGCCATCTCCTTTGCCTCATGTTGAGTTCTTTTTTTGAGAAAATATACTTCAAACTCTTGTGATCGGTATATATCTCACATTTTTCACCATAGAGATAGTGTCTCCAAATCTTCAAAGTAAATATTATAGCTGCTAACTCAATATCATGAGTAGGATAGTTTTGCTCATAAATTTTTGGCTATCATGATGCATAGGCAATAACCCTATATTCTACATAAGGACACAACCAAGTCATTTCTTTGAAGCATCACTATAAATAACAAACCCATCATTCCCCGATGGTAGATTCAATATAGGAGCATTGAATAATCTTCTCTTCAGTTATTCAAAACATTCTTCACACTCTTTTTTTCAAACAAATTTAACCCCTTTACGTGTAAGCTTTATTAAAGGGTTATCTAACTGGGAAACATTCTAGAAAAAATGTCGATAATAACCTGCTAAACCAATAAAACGGCATACCTCAGTTATACTCATTAGTTTTGGCCATTATTGGATTGCTCTTGTCTTATAAGGATCAAAAAAGATTCCATCCTTGGAGAAAATATGGCCAAGAAAAGAAATATTCTAAAGCTAGAATTCACACTTGCTAAAATTTCCATATAATTCATGTCTTCTCAGAGTCTTTAGGATAATGCGCATGTGATTTTCATGATCTTCATAGATTTTGGATTATACCAAGATATAATCAATAAATAACACTACAAAGTCATTAAGATATTCCTTGAAAACTCTGTTCATTAGATCCATGAAAATAGAGGGTGCATTAGTCAGCCCAAAAGGCATTACTGTAAACTCGTAATGCATGTACCTGGTTCGAAATGCTGTTTTCAGAAATTCGTCCTTCTTTACACACAACTTATGATATCTAGATTGAAGGTCGATCTTTGAAAATTATTGAGCTCTATGAATTTGGTTAAATAAATCATCATTGCGAGGTAGGGGATACTTGTTCTTTATTGTTATAGCATTGATCTCCCTGTAGTCAATGCACAACCTCATAGATCCATCTTTCTTTTTAACAAAAATAACAGGGGATCCCCATGGAGAAACACTAGGGTGAATAAATCTCTTATTACTCAATTCCTCTAGTTGTTTCTTTAGTTCCACTAATTCCATAGTATCCATTCTATAAGGGGTCTTCTATATGGACCTTGATCCAGGAATTAAATCAATGGAAAACTCAATCTCTCGTTCTGGAGGACGTCCAGGTAAATATTCTGGAAACACATCAACATATTCTTTCACAATAGGTACATCATCTATTTGAACATTCCTTTCCTCACCCACAGTTATTTCATTCTCTTCCTCCCCAATAATTGAATTTAGTTGAGCTACTGGGGGTGGATCTAGATAATAATTTGGGGGTGATGTTTCTGCTCTAAAGATAAGGTACTCCTTATCATAATCAAAAATTGTAACCTCCTTATTCTGAAAATAAATTTTCACATCATGGTATGAAAACCAATATATACCAAGGATTATATAAAATTTCATCATGGGTATGATGATGAGATCAGCAGATAAATAATGTTTATATGCCTTAATGGGAACTGATTCACAAAACTTTGTTGCAATGATACTTCCCTTAGGAGTTTTGACTGAAAACTCCCTTGTTAAATCAAATTGGAAATATCTAATTTTCTTAGAAAATTGGGAAGATATGAAACAATGCGATGATCCAGAATCAAATAAATCATTTGCTAAACTTGAGGAAACCATTAAATTACCTACAACCACGTCTTTCGAAGTTTCTACCTCATTAGTAGTGATAACATAATCTTGGACTTGATCCCTTGGACTTTTCTGAGATAATTTCCCCTAATGATTAGGAAATTCATTTGCATAATGTCCCATCTCCCTAAAATTGTAGCATTGAACATTGGTAGCTTCTTTCTTCCCATTGCAATCATGAGCTTGGTGGCATTTTTCACCACACTTGTAACAGACTCCCATTCCCTTCAGGAAAGTACCAGGGTGTTTCTTCCCACATTTACTATAGGATGTATATTCAACTTTTCCCTTCTTCACCTTATTTCCATTTCCAGAGTGATTAGCATATCTCTTCTTCTCTTTATTTTCTTTAAACTCATAAGACTTAGAGAATTCTTTTTCTGTCTTGATAGCACATGAGACAATATCTTCGTACAACGAGAAGGATTATGAGACTAATGATTGATGGAGAAATGGTTTTAACCCATAAAAGAAACAATCAATCTTAATTATTGGGTTACTTATATAATTTGCAGCATGCCTTTCTAACCTTGTAAAGTTAGCCTCATACTTTGAGACATTCTCATCCTCCTTTTTCCTCAGACTCAGAAATTGCCTTTCCATATCTGCTCGATGATCACGAGGAAAATATTTTTCTAAGAAAATATCTTTAAACTCCCTTCATTCCATATTTGATACTTCATTATCTTCCTTTGTGTTTTGAATCAATGACCGCCATTGATCAGCATCTCCAGTGAGGCGGTAAACTACCATGATAACTTTTTCCATTTCACTACTCCCCAAGGAATAGAATATTTTCTATAAGGAATTTATCCATTACTCAGCTACTAATGGATTTTTAATCTCATTGAATGTTGGTGGTTGTTGTCTCGTGAAGCGGTCTAACATTGATCCTCCATGTTGTGGATCAGGGTGCTCCATACAGGTAAGGTTATTATTCATAACCTGAGTGAGTTGTCCTAGTATAATGATAAGCTGATCAGCACCAGTTGTATCACCAGCTCCACTATAATTATCTTTAGCAGGAGGGAAATCCCTACATGGAGTGTGTGCATTGATACGGTTTCCATTCCTTCTACTAGGATCCATTTCTAAACAATGGCATAAACTAGATTAGTTTATGAATCGAAATACATAATTCCAAACTTGTAAAACACTTAACATAAATTGAAAAGTTTATGGATATAATCCATAATCATAAAAAAAATGTTTTCTTTGAGGAAGTATATACTCATAAACCCTTCATAATGATTTGTAAAGAAAATGAGAATTATCCTAAGCATATCCGTCAGGAGTGTCATAATCAAGAGTGCAGCAAGACCCATTGTCGTGCACCGGTTCCCGTTCGAGTCTAGCTCAAAGCGGTGTTATAGGTTTTACCCTTAGGTACATCTGTTCTAGAGCTGCATCTACCTTCTAATATCTAGACAGGGATGTATTTCTTGGAAAACTCACAAAATCTCTACAATACCAAAATTCTAGGAATTTCTTCTATACTAATCCTCAAATTCTATCTTAGGGCTATGTGCTCTAATCAGAGTTTATCTAAATATAGCTTCCAAGGTTTATACTAAACTTCCTATGATACCAACTGTAACGCCCCAACACCAGTTACCCAGAGTTGGTGAATTATTACATAACATTGGCATGATCACAAAAGATCAAGTCTCTAAAGACCGATTAGTTTAGTAGCCTTAGAAACACAAGATACATTCATAAGTCTTACATTACATCATAAAGTGAAAAACTACAACAAAATAGTCTCCATAGTCCACACTCATATCCCCTCAGACTATCCCTCTAGGTCAGTCATAAAATATTTCTTCACATCCTGGGAAAAATAAAACATAGAAAGGGGTGATCTCAGATGCTCAGTAAGGATAACAATATAGCAGAAACTTTCATAAATAAGCATAAACATTTAAGGCAATGTATAACTAAAACAAAATCCTTTTAAACTTGAACTTCAACATAATATGGCAAAAATAAAATGAAATAATTTCATTTACTTATTCATATGGATATTCTACTAGTTGAATAATCACACGCAATATCAATAACCACTTTCATAATGATGGAATGCATAATGCCAGACTATCATAACCACATAGTCAAGGCCTTGTTCCAATACTACAAATAAAATTTTTTCAAGGCCTCATTCCAAGACACTAGTTTGTCTCATGAGACCTACCGATGCATCAAGGAGCTATAGTGGGCTCCACCCGTCACTTACTAAGTCCAATGCATTCCTCATATGAATAGGTTTAAACATAACATAAACATTTGTATTAAAAATAGCATATGAAATTTCAATACTTTATCCATAAACCATGAATGGTATAAAAATAACACATCCACAGTCAAACATATCACAAAACCTTTAATACAATATGGAAGTTTTGTATCATAAAAAATCAACTTCAAATAAGCTTAAAATCCATCAAATGATGTTGACATAGATGAAATCAAAACTATTTGAGAAAAAATATTTCTTTTTTTGAAATCATTTAAAAGTTACATAATTATAAAATAAAACATTTAATTTGAAAATATTCTTATACTATTTCAAGGTAAGCTTTGACGATTTTATAACGGCGTAAAATAGCCGCACCTGCCGTATAAGTTAAAAAAAAGACATTCTTACCTTAATTTTTTCGAAAAGGTTAAAAAGGACCTTGTTTGGAAAACGACGAAAAGATTCCTTTATAAACATCTTATAAAAAGTCAAAAAATGGTATAAATGACTTTAACCCATAGTCTATAAAATAGTAATAATGTTTTGAAATACATTTTTAAGAAACATGGATATGGATGATAAAGAGGTCCCAATAGATAATTACATATAAACAACCTCGGATAATGTAGAGGTTGTGAAATAAACCCTTACCTTGTACTTTTCCTTGGTCGAGGGAAGGTTAAACTCATGTATAATGGTGAAATAATTGCTATTAAATTATACAAGAATCATATACATTAATATGGTATCATATATGATCTTTTAACATTGCTTTGTTAATAATATCTTAGTATTATCGTTGTTTCGGGTGTTAACGAATTCGTTTTCCTTTATATTCTTTGTTATGTGAGTCATATTTGTTATGGATGGGATGTATATTATTAATATCCAGAATTATATCAAGTCTTTAAACATTTTTTTTAATCATCTAATGAAAATTAGTCTTAAATGGATACGATGGGGAATGAATCTCATCGCGTTCGTGGAGATGGTAATCTGTACGTACGCACGAGCGACAATATCATTCTTTTGTTATTAAAATAATATATAATTGGATGGTATGTCATATATACAGAATAATTGTTATGTTATATTTATTATTTAAATCAATTACACATCATTATTATACCCATCCAAATAATAATGTATTGAATAACAATTACACCACAACGTGGAGACGGTAAGTCGTATGTACGCACGTATGGTGACATGTCATTCAAAGGATAGATAGAATAATGATTTTTTTTGTACCATATTTATAATAACATCATAGTATATATAAGATACTAGATTTATTATTTTAGAATGGAAACAACAAAGAGAAAGGAAGTGGAATAAGAAAGGAACTTGAAAGAGGTGGTGAGATATTTACCTCTTCTTCTGGTTCTTCCTTTTGATTTGATCAAAAGGACTCCTTAGGTTGGCTTTATAACCAAAGTAAGGCCTCTATGATGAATGGAGGATAGTTTATAGGGTATTTGGGTAAATTTTGGAGGATATAAAAGGTTTTTAAGGAGTGAATTAGAGATAAGGGGGAGTGCCCTTTTATAAGAGGGGTGAGGGGCACCTTAGGAAAAGCTAGAAATATTATTTTATAATAAAATCATTTTCAGTTTCTAATGGATCCAAAATGGATTATTTAAAGGATAAGGTGGGGATGGGTCTAAAACCACTCGACCAATGGGTTTTAGATAGGTTTGGGTCACTATATTAACTTTATATTTTAGATTTAACTCTTAGTTAAATAGTTTGACATTTACCATGTCTCTTTGTATTTTTATATTATATGGTTAATAAACTTAATACATACTTCCAAGAGAACCCCAAGTGGTTCATTAATGATAAACCTATCATTATATAAGTCCTTTGGTCGAACCTTATATTTTTAGGATCATAATATCAATTAATAATATAATATTTGTTTTAAAAACTTTTTTATGTCAATTTTGACACTATTTGGTATTTTGTTTTTTCTAAATTCATAACAGCATTATTGCTTCGAAAAAAATTCATATAACCAGCCCTAATATGTAATATTAACCTATAAAGTTAGTTTAATTCATAAAAATTCTCAAATTACATTTATTTGGATATTTATAATATCAATTATTTTAATATTTCATTAATTAGGTAATTACTGCATCATCATTGTGTCATAAATAAATTAAATTATTTAATGTCTAAAAAATATAAATAAAATACCATTATGTAGAAAATATTTTTAGATTTATAATTAATATTTATAGTCAAATTTATCTTATGTGTAACCCTATATTAATAATGTTTTAGTTATTAAACTTTTATTTTAACTCTTTTAACTCTTCTTTGAATTAAATAATAATAAATGTCATAATCTAATCCAAGTGGACCAAAGAGGTTCATATTTTATTCCTAAGGTTGTTTTTGGTCAAACTATACTTATCCAATAGAATTAAGACATGTTTTAGGGTAATAATATTATCATTCTTACCCTTAATTACCCTATTTAATTTTAACCGCGGTAAATAAAAGTAAAAAGTTACTATTCACCAAAAATTATTTTTATCTTATTAAACCACGTTTTACTGCTTGAAATTTACCATGTCTCTAAGATTTTCAAAATTCCACTCACAGAAGCGGTAAAAGTAAGTTTTATGTGAATTTGTAAATTCTCCTAGGAGGTGGGTAAAAGACGGTGAAAAGTTCATTAAAATTTTTATATATCGAAAATTATTATAAACTAACTCCAATGAATTACATTGAACTTATATAGGTATTATGTATCTATTTTTACCTAAAATAAATTTAAATAAAATAAAAAATTATTTAAATAAAAAATCGGTTTTAAACTATAACTCAGTGTTTTTCACTATTCATCAAAAATTGAAAGTTTTCAGAAAAATACCAAAAATTCACCCTAAGCTAATTTTGATATTCCAAATCCAAAAATTAAGTCCATTTTGAAAGATAAAATTTCTAAAATTTCTAAAAGTGGGTATTACTATCCGTAACGGCTAGTTTGATTGGTTGTGGTGTGTTAGAATCTCGAAGTTGCGTACAATGCAAGCTATTGCATTATTTAAAGGGAAACATACCATGGAAGATTGGGGTGTTACAATCTAGGGTTGTTTTTATAAGGATTTCATTATCTTTGATTGATTTTCATGTGGAAAATGGGTGGAATTTCATGCTTGAAATGGTATCTTTATGTGAAATGGTATTTTATATACTCCCCATGTTTTATAAAATTATAAGGTTGGTTTTACAAAATAAACACACTTGTTTTGGTGTTTTAAGAAAAATGAGATTTCTATAGTGGGTTTCCCTTTTGTGTTAAAAGAGGGCTTTTATTTCTTTTATAATTTTAAGTGAATTTCAAATGGTTTAAAAAAGGTATTTACACATTTATATGATATAAGTAAAGGCTCATTTGGCACTTTGTGATGTGATATTGATTGTTCCCTTGTTAATACCCCTTTTGTTTTTGTTTTTT
This sequence comes from Viscum album, assembly GCA_963277665.1. Classification (NCBI taxonomy): domain Eukaryota; kingdom Viridiplantae; phylum Streptophyta; class Magnoliopsida; order Santalales; family Viscaceae; genus Viscum; species Viscum album. Next base: position 617,090,171 of record OY728130.1, on the reverse strand, counting down.
GATGTTATGTTTGTACATGTGATGGATTCTAGGTTTATGTGACTCATGTTGTCCTTATATGTTGGGGCTCGCATTAAGGTTTGTGCGGGAGGTGGGAAGGATGTGATTGTGGTGTTATCCCTAGAGGCTTATAATTTTTCATGTGATGAAGTTATTATTCATATCCCACCTCTATTATTATTCTATGAGGATACCGATATTTCTAAGTGGGTAGTGGTGGTACATTTCTTGGATAGTTGAGGTTTTTCATTAGATAGACCCCCCTTAGTTATACATAACACCTAGATTTGGGGTTCTTCATCGAGGAGACTGCTTAGAGATATTCGATGGACAGATGTGTGATCGTACCCTACCAATAGTTAGGCCCACATTTTCATGTCTTGTGCAGTCCCGTACCCGAGTGGTAAGGGCTCCTGCTTGGCATCCAAGAGACCCGGGTTCAAAACTGGGTGGAGGAAAATTTATGTGTTACTGTAGCAGGTACTGTTCGGTACTGTAGCAGCCAGAACTATTCACCCAATTTTGTCCTTCAGGCCACCGGTTTGGGCCTACGGGTCTCAAGGACCTTCAGGTCATCAAAGGTCTTTGGGCCATAGGGCCTTTGGTCCATAGAGACCATGGATTAGCCCAGTTCACACAGAGCAGGCCCCAGAAGAGGATCAGAGCAACAAGAGTAGCAGTCACCAAAAGCAGAGCTAACCAGATTGGAAGAATGAGAGGGTATGGCAACTGGCATCGAGACCAGGCACCGTGCAGCTTTGTACGGGGCAATGTTATCTGATCAGCAATGCAGGTGGGGTGTTGGGTGATCAATGATGCAGAAGCTGTGGAGGGGAGGTTCTAGTGGGTTGGGCCTACGGGTCATGTAATGGGCATATTATGCCTCTGGGCCTTTGGGTCATGTATTGAAAGTCATGTTGGGCCTTGTGCCTTGGGCCTACAGGTCATGTATGGGTTCCCCTTCAACCCTTAAAAGGGGGATTATCCATAATAAAATAAAAATGAAGGCCTTCAGGCCATTCAGGTTGTGCAGCCCCATTAGTCCTCATGGTTTTTCCTTGTGTTATATATCTATGATTATGCCTTTTTAAGTATATTGGCTTATGTATTGTTTATTTATTAGATAGACTTGCTTGGTGTATTTATCCTTTTATGGTTTAGCCTTGTTTTTTGCCAGTGTTATTCCATCCTTTATTTAGCATGTTGCTTCTTGATTATTTACCTTATTTTCATGTTTACCCTAATTTGGGTGTATGTAAGCTTCTGAAGGAAACGGGGGAAAGTGGTTTTAAATGGGGAAATTTGTATTAGAATGCTTTTGAAACATTTTAAAACATGTGTGGGTTAAATTACAAAAGTGTGATGTTTAAGGACAAATGTTTGGTTTTACTTGGATTTGGATTTGTTTTGAAATAGCACCAATTTTGTGAAATGTTTTTAAAAAGTGGGTCTTTGAGGAAGTTCTTATTTTAAACTTGTTTTTCTCCTATTCTTTTAAAGTGAAAATGAAGACCTATTTTTACACACCTTGTTTTCAAACTATTATAATTGGTTTATTAAATAAAAGAAGTTAAATGGACTCATGTTGGTATCTTGATGGATTTGGATCACACCCTATATACTCATGTTTGTGGGTATGTAGTCTTCATGCTTTTTGTAGGTATTTTCAAGTCTTGGATTTCTGGTTGGATCTAGTGTCGTCTTCCATAGAAGTAGAATATTTTTAGGTTCTTGGTGGTGACTTGAGTGTCATAAGGAGATGGTGATCGGATCCTTGGTTTTTAAAACCAGTTCTATCAAGTTTTTTTTAGCCTCTTTGGTATTTTATTTTGTATCTTTTAGATTTTTATGTAGTTTTGTAACTCATTATTAGTTTTTTATTGATTATAGATACCCTTATTGGTATTTTTCTCCATATTTATGTTATTAACGGTTTGGATGTTGTGTTTGTTCTACTTTTTGAGGGTGAAACCATCCCCATTGGTTATGATAGATTCTATTGACACTTATCGTTAGCCTGAGGGGGATTGGGGATGCTCCTCGAGTATGTGGAAGGCTGGTTCAGGCACTGTTTTAGATGGATACTTGGGTTGGTTTGTTATAAAATGGTATCAAATGATCTAGGTTCTTGAAAATGGGTCTAGGTTCCTAAGACTCTCTTTTTCATTATTTGTGGGTTAGTGATAGAAATGAGATAGGACCATTAAGACTTGGGTGGTAGGTTTGGGAAAGTGATTGACCAGCCATTTCTTGTATCGGATCTTGAGTTTCCATGGGTGGTTAGGACTTTTCTCATATTTTAGGTTATGGTGGATTTTTTTAGAAGTTTTGTTGTGTGGTGTTGTTTCTCTTACTTTTAGGGAGTTTTTATGAGATGTATTGGGAAATTATTCATTTCATAGTGGAAAATTGGAAGGATTTCATGGGGAACATGGTTAAGGTGCACAGTCTGTCAAACTATAGTCCATGTAAACCATTCTGGATAAAATTCTAGTGGCGCTTTCATGGTTGGTGAACAATCTGAAAAATCATGTGGTTGAACCATGCACAGTGAAGAGTATTGGGAATTTTTTTCCCTCTTTTATTGGTTTTTTTCCTTCTTGTGTTTGTTTGGTCTTGTTTGTGGATGTATAAGTGATGTTTTGTGGTTTTTGAAATCCATTTTAAAGAATTTTTTATGCTTTGTTCCCTAAGTTCTTTCGAAAACCTTATTTTGGTTACCTTAGTTTCTTAGAAAAAAATATTTTGGACCCTTAAAAATGTTTTTTTGATGTGTGGGTTTTCAAAGAAAGAATTTCATAGGTTCTTAGATGATGGAATCCTTGAATTCGGTGAGTTTAGGTTTTCTTATGAAAAGTTTTGAAAACATATTAGAAGAAATTTCAAGGTTGTGTTAGTTTTAAAATGATTTAGGTTTGTGGTATGAAATTTTTCCAAAGATTTTGAAATGGTTCTTGTGACCTTGGTTTGGTTTCTTTGAGTTTATGGATCCCTTATGTAGAATTTTTGAGGCATTTTTTAATCTTTTTTTTTGGTTTGGCTTGCTTGTGTTTTTTCTCCTTATGTTGATAAATCTTAAAGTGGTTTTATTGAGTGATTTTTCTTGATTTCTGATGTTTTAGAACAAGTATCCTATAAAGGAATTGGTAATTCAGGAAGGGATTGCCTCAGGTAGATGTCCTAGTGATTTAGGAGTTTTCCTTCTGGTTTATGGCCTTGACCAAACTTATTGTGGAGTGGTAGATCCATGTTCTTCCTAGCTCATGGATAATGCATGAGAGTTTCTGAATTGGTACCATCCAGTTTTCTATGGTGTTCAAGGACCACATGAGGCGACTGAGTGGTTATCCAAGTTTGAAAAGATTTTCAACTTACTACAGACTCTTAAAACCTCTAGGGTGAGATGCATCATTCCCTTGTTCAAAATTTTGGGTCTGGGATAGTGGAAGCTCACTGTTCATACCCAACCATTCAAGGATCTCTCTTGAGGATATTTCAAGGCTTCCTTCATTTGGTGTTTTTATCCTGAATAAGTGAGAGTTGAGAAGGAAATTGAGTTTTTGGTTATCCTCCAAGGTGATCGGTCAATGAAATAATATGTCGATCATTTTTCTCAATTGGAACCTTTTTATTCTGAGTTTTCTATTGACGATTCAAATAAATCATGGTTCTTTTCTAAAGGCCTATATACAAAGCTATGTTCTTCAGTACTACATTCAGGCCTAGCTACCTTTGAGGAAGCAGTCTTAAAGGTTGTTGTTGTCAAGGAAATCTTGGAAGGGTGATCTGTAGCAGGTGCTGATTCATTTTCCACTAGAAATAGAAAGGAATATATTTCTAGATATAAATGTAATCATGAAGGAGATAAGGGAAGGAATTTGTCCTCTTAACCTACTATTTTAATTTTGGAAAAACGAAAGTCATTTGTGTGTTTCCAATGTGGGAAGTTTGGGCATGTCCGAACTTCCTATCCATCAGTTCCAAAGACATATAATATATGTAGATACCTTGGTCACATTCAAAGGTTTTTTGAGATGGTTGGGAATAAAAATAATAATGCTCAAACCTAGCTCAAACCTGGTTAGCAGTGTTCAGTTTTTTTGCTTCCATTGGAGAGTTAAGAGCTGGGCTTTATTTTGGGATCTTACTCTTTTGTAATATTTATTTGGCTTGGGGTTTTTCCCGTATTTTTTTACTTGGATTTATTTTTTTAAAAATATGGAAATTATTTTGGTACTTCTTTTGTATCTTTTGAGATGTGCATGCCTTGTTTTTTTTCTCATTTCCCTTATACAGTGTAAACCATAGGTTGTTTTCTATTTATTGTTTTAGACACGAGAGGTACCTAGATTATATGCTTGGATGTGTGGGTGTGTGGTTTCATTTTTGGTTCGATTGTGGATTCCATCATGCTATGTGTATCTATTAGAATTATCATGGGATAGTGTTTCAGGGAGTTGGATATGAACACCCTCGTATTCCAGTTACGACCCTTAGGTTGGGACCCTATCGTTTCCTACCAAGGCATGACTTTTATTTCAAAGATTCTTGGGTTTTTGAAAACCTTGTGATTCAGTGATCTGGATTGTAATCCTCCAGGATTTTCAGCACTCATGTTATTCTCTTAGTCTCAGTTTGGTTATCCTTAGTCAGTGGAGATTCACGGTTCCCTTTGGAGATTTTAGAAATGCGATTGTTCGGTGTCTCCCTCGTGTTCTAAAGGAATATTTTTTCATTTGATCCATATTTTAATTAATTATAAATGGTGGGGAGACCTATGTTAGGTATCTATGTTTTTTTTCATTTAGTGAAGAATATTACCCTTAGGGATTCTATTATGTTTTCTATTTGGTGAATCTTAACCGTTTATCTTGAAATTCCATCTTATTTGAAGTTTTTTGATACATTCTGGGGGAAGAAAGTGGCATAGTGGGGAGTTTTTGATACCTTGGGTGTAGATTTATTGGTATTAATCTTGTGGTTTCTCTTTCTCTTGAGTTTGGGGGTTTTTTGTGTCAAATTTGGAGTTTTGGATAATTTTCTAGGGATGTACGGTTAAGGTCCATGGTTTGTAAACCATACAGACTCCCTAGGGAAAACTATGCACCCTAATTAGTGGGTTTGTTGGTATATCATGGTTAGGGAACATGTTTATGTAACCATTCATCCCAAGTTTTCATATTGTGCACCTCTTAATATAGGTGATCTTCATGGTTGTCGAATGGTTTGGAAAATCATGCGGGGTAACCATGCACCCTGCCTAGGATGGGATATTTTTTTATTTTCCTCTTCTTTTTATTTGAGGATTACACCCCAAGACTCCTCCACTTGAATTCTTGATTGATTTTATTTTCGAGGGTTTCTAGGATTTTGGGTTTTGGTTTTTAATGGTTTTTATCCATATTGGGAGTCTCTTTTGGGTGGATTTCATCGAAGGAAACATGGTTTCGCCACTTGAGGTTGGTGTTTCCATTTTGTTTGATTTTAGTCAAGATTTCCATTATTTATTGTGTTTTATAAGTTCATTTTTGGCCTATATAACCATGGTGTGTACTATCTATGGTTTTTTTACTAAGGCATTCTTTGAATTTGATTGATTTTCATGTAGAAAATGGGTGGAATTTCATGCAAAAAATGGTATCTTGATGAGAAATGGTATTTTATGCACTCCCCATGTTCAATAAAATTCCAAGGTTGGTTTTCCTAAAGAAATGAACTTTTTTGTGTTTTAAAAAAAATGAGGTTTCCAAAGTGGGTTTTTCTTTCATGTTAAAAGAGGTATTTTATGTTTTAAAGGGTTGGTGTTGTTTTATAAGTGGAATAGAGTTTCCATTGGGTTTTTTTATTGTGATTATTAATGAAAATTATTTCTTTTAGAATTGTATGTGAATTCCAAAAGGGTTTGAAAAATGATTTCCAAATTTTTATGATATAATTTAAGGCTTGGTTGGCACTTTGTGATGTGATATTGATTGTGCCCTTATTGAGCATGTTGTGTTGTTGTTGATGTTGTGCTTATCCATGTGATAGATGCTTGGTTTATGTGACTCATGTTGTGCTTATATATTGGGGATCACATTTAGGGTAGTGTAGGAATTGGGAAGGATGTGATTGTGGTGTTATCCCTAGAGTCTTGTTATTATCATATAATGATGTTATTATTCATGAACCACCTCTGTTATTATCCCATGAGGAGACTGAGGTTGGTAAGTGGGTATTAATGGGGCATTTCTTGACTAGTTAAGGTTTTTCATTGGCTGGACCCCCCCCCCCCCAGTTGTACGTAACACCTAGATTTTGGGTTCATCATAGAGGAGACTTCTTAGAGAGATTCGATGGATAGATGTGTGACTATACCCTTTCGGTAGTTAGGTTCATGTTTGCATGTCTTGTGTGGTCCTATTAGTCCACTACTAGAAAAACAGGTATTTGCGACGGGCTATTTGCGACGGGATCCCGTCGCAACTGGCCCGTTGCTGAAAACGCCGTCGCAACTACACTTATTTGCGACGGGCCCATCGCTAAAGCCTTTTTTTACGACGGTCATTCTTCCCGTCGCAAATAGTATTCCGTATTTTTGTAAAAAACTTTTAAAATAGTTTTTGCGACGGGTCCCGTCGCAAAAACGATTTTTAAAAAAAATAAAAAACTATTAATAATACTAGTATTTGCGACGGGCATCGTATCCCGTCGCAAATACTGTTGATAGTATTTGCGACGGGACCCGTCGCAAATAATATTTTTTTAGAAAAATAAAAAACTATTAATAATACTAGTATTTGCGACGGGTATAGTATCCCGTCGCAAATACTATAAAAAAAATAAAAAAAATAAATTACTAATAAATTATTTTAATTAATATAATAATAGAATTATAATTTACAAATGAAAATAATAAATTATTTTAATTACTATAATAATAGTAGAATTATAATTCAAAAATAAAAAATAATAGAATATTAATAAATGATTTAATTAATATAATAATATTACAATTATAATTCATAAATAAAAAAAATATTAATAAGTTATTTTAATTAATATAAAAATAATAGAATTATTTTACATTCAAATATTAAAATAATTCAAGTATTACAAAAAATATAATTAAATTATAATATTATAAAATTTTAATATATATATAAAATTTTAATATATATATAAAATTTAATATTATAAAATATAAATAATATTATTATTCATATTAATATTGTTTTTTAAAAATATAATATTATTAATATTTTATAATGAGACAGAAACTACGAATAGAAAAAAAAATATTTTGATTTCACAAATTTTATAACAGAAATACAAACTCTAATCTGAAGGAGGGGGGGAGGTGGGGGATCTGCAGATGGTGGTGGAGGAAACTCCATCCCTAAAGCATGAGTGAGTCGGTGCATGTACTCCATCTGCTCCTGATGCTGCTGCTGCCACCGACTCGTCTGCTCCTCGTACAGCTGCTGCTGGCGTCGACGCTCCTCCTCATGCTGCTGACACATCTGCTCCTGCTCCTGTCGGAGACTCTCTATCTGTGCAGTCTGAGATCGCAACTGATCCTCATACTGTGTAGAAGAAGATGCACGAGCTCCTCTCGAGCTGGACGCCGACATCGCAGCACTGCCATAATAATCTCCGGGAGTCAGTCGAGAGCCGATACCAACTACCCGGCCCTTCTCGAAGGCATACTGGGTGGCCTGCATCCATGCCGCCTCATCAAACTGACGGACAGTGGTCTGATCTGATGACTCGGCCTGACTCTCAGGCCGGGCCTGTGACGCTGCGGCCTCATATGACTCCTATAGTTGCAATTTAAAATTAAAATTGTGAATATATTATATGCAGTTAATTTTTAAACTTGAAAACAAATAATACTGACCACGATGTGATGCTGACGATCACATCTGAGCTCCCCAGTAGCAGGATCACTATACATCCTCCGATATACGTCGTACTATGTAATATCGGGGTACTCGACAGCCTATAAGAATAAAAAATAAACTATTAATATTTATAGTTATATAAAATATTTATAAATAATGTACGTACCAGATGCTGTCTATGAGTACTGAAAGAACGACTCCCAGCTCGATGAGTCACCTCCTGTCTCCCCCGATTCTGCCTCCCCACCGATGATCTCCTCTGAAAGGCACCACTCAACCAGTGCGCACATAATCCATCCCATACATGGGATGAAATGTACTCTGGTCGGTGTGCTCTACATGATTCCTCAAAATCTGACACTCCTGCTTTCTTCATCGCAGCTTTTCTTAAATTGTGCAAAAACTGACGAAGGCGATCACGCATGGCCACCTCCCATGCCTCGTGGATGGCGTCACGCATGGTATCCTCGATCGGATACCATAAACCCTACAAATAAATCAAAATATCAAGTTAGAAATGAAATAATTTTCAAAATAAAAATTATTTATTTACGTACGTACCAACCAATGGCCGAACATGGCCTGCTGCACATCAATGAGAATCTGCTCCCATGTGGTCCACGGCTGAGAGAAATAGTTGCGCAAAATAGCGCTGCCCTGTCCGACTGCTATATGCGGAAAACTGAAAAAAAAAAATAAACATTTATTATGTGAATAGATTAATGAAATCTTAGTCAAATCCACAGGTTATCACACAGGTTATCACACCTCCGGGTGCGCGGATCAAACCCAAGACGTGGACGTCGCTCGGGGACGGGGTCAGGAATCATCAATCGTGCAAGACTGCGCCCCCTCCGCGTACTCCCTGGAGCGCCTGCAGGCTGAGGGTCATCTGCCAGCAACTCATCCGCATCGAAAGGCAGGTCAGCCTCCGCCAACTCACGAAATGTGGCCTCGTCCATCTGAAACAGAAAATGTTAATGTTAGAAAATAATTGATAATTACTATTATATATACATATATACATATTATGATTGTATATAAATACCATGGAATTCTATAAGTGTTCATCTTCATCATCATCTTCATATATGTCAATGTCATCTTCATATTCCTCCTCAACATCATCGATATTCATTCGAGTTGCAGTTGCTTCATCTCTTACCATTTCAAATTCATGTGTGACATCATTAACATCATCGTCATCACCGACTCTTAAATGTGGGGTGTCGTCATCGATACTCATGTCTCTTTGTAAAAAAGATTGATTTTGAGTACTCTCTTGAAAAACTTCAATTCTTTGCACATTAGTGAAAGCACATTCACTTTGACTAAACTGATTGTCTCGAATTTTGATTTTTATTACACTCCACCAATCAGTCAAGTCTCTTGATGTTGCACAGTACTTTGCATAATAAACTTGATATGCCTGTAGAGCCAATAAGAATGGTTCATTTACTGCGAGAACACTTTTACATTTAATATCGATGATTCCATGAGTCGGATGAACACGCACGCCTCTCTCTGTATCCAACCACCGACATTTTCTAATTATTAGTAATTATTGCTAATTATTACTAATTATTGCTAATTATTACTAATTATTACTAATTATTGGTAAATATTGGTAATTATTGGTAATTATTGGTAATTATAGGTAATTATTACTAATTATTGGTAATTAATACTAATTATTGGTAATTAATACTAATTATTGGTAATTATTACTAATTATTGGTAATTATTACTAATTATTGGTAATTATTACTAATTATTGGTAATTATTACTAATTATTGGTAATTATTACTAATTATTGGTAATTATTACTAATTATTGGTAATTAATAATAATTATTACTAATTATTGGTAATTATTACTAATTATTCCTAATTATTACTAATTATTCCTAATTATTACTAATTAATACTAATTATTCCTAATTATTGTTAATTATTACTAATTATTCCTAATTATTACTAATTATTCCTAATTATTACTAATTATTCCTAATTATTACTAATTATTAGTAATTATTGCTAATTATTAGTAATTATTGCTAATTATTACGAATTATTGCTAATTATTATTAATTATTGCTAATTATTATTAATTATTACTAATTATTAGTAATTAGTGATAATTATTAGTAATTATTGATAATTATTAGTAATTATTGATAATTATTGGTAATTATTACTAATTATTGGTAATTATTACTAATTATTGGTAATTATTACTAATTATTCGTAATTATTACTAATTATTCGTAATTATTCGTAATTATTACTAATTATTCGTAATTATTACTAATTATTGGTAATTATTACTAATTATTAGTAATTATTGGCAATTATTGGTAATTATTGGCAATTATTGTTAATTATTACTAAATATTGGTAATTATTGGTAATTATTACTAATTATTGTTAATTACTGGTAATTATTACTAATTATTGATAATTATTCCTAATTATTACTAATTATTGGTAATTAATACTAATTATTGGTAATTAATACTAATTATTGGTAATTAATACTAATTATAGGTAATTATTACTAATTATTGGTAATTAATACTAATTATTGGTAATTATTACTAATTATTGGTAATTAATACTAATTATTGGTAATTATTACTAATTATTGAGAATTTTTCCTAATTTTTCCTAATTTTTCCTAATTTTAGGTATTTATTACTAATTATTACTAATTATTGCAAATTATTGGTAATTATTGCAAATTATTGGTAATTATTGCAAATTATTGGTAATTATTTGTAATTATTGGTAATTATTGGTAATTATTGGTAATTATTGGTAATTATTGGTAATTATTGGTAATTATTGGTAATTATTGGTAATTATTGGTAATTATTGGTAATTATTCCTAATTATTCCTAATTATTGGTAATTATTGGTAATTATTCCTAATTATTCCTAATTATTCCTAATTATTCCTAATTATTGGTAATTATTCCTAATTATTCCTAATTATTGGTAATTATTGGTAATTATTCCTAATTATTGGTAATTATTGGTAATTATTCCTAATTATTTCTAATTATTCCTAATTATTCCTAATTATTTGTAATTATTGGTAATTATTGGCAATTATTGGCAATTATTGGTAATTATTACTAATTATTACTAATTATTGGTAATTATTGGTAATTATTACTAATTATTACTAATTATTGTTAATTATTGTTAATTATTCCAAATTATAGATAATTATTACTACTTATTGGTAATTATTACTAATTATTACTAATTATTACTAATTATTGATAATTATTACTAATTATTACTAATTATTGGTAATTATTACTAATTATTACTAAATATTCTTAATTATTGATAATTATTGATAATTGTTCCTAATTATTAGTAATTAAATGAATAATTACCAATAATTAGGAATAATTACCAATAATTACAAATAATAACATTATTAGTATATTTTATTATTAATATTAAAATAATATAATTTTCTGATTTATATACAATTCTCCTTTCATCTGTGCGTTTTCTATCTCCACATACAAATAATACATGTGAAGACAGTAAACACACAGATGAAAAGAGAATTGTATATATATAAAAAATTATATTATTTTAATATTAATAATAAAATATACTAATAATGTAATAATGTTATTATTCCTAATTATTTGTATTTATTACTAATTATTAATATTTATTCTTAATTATTAAAAATTATTACTAATTATTCCTAATTACCATTAACTATGATCAATACTAATAATTTAAATTTATTAAGTAAGAAAACAATGTAAACATAATTAAATTACAACTAATTAAGAATAATTGAAACTAATAAAAAATTAAAAATAAATATTAAATTAAAATGAACATAAATACCTTGAAAATTGATCTGCTCTGATCGTTCTACAAAACTTTAATATCAGCTCCGAAGAAAAAAATTAAACTGAAAAAAAACTCAACTTTAGAAACAAAAGTTTGAGAGCAGGAGAAGGTAGAGAATGAGAATGATTTGAAAAAAACTGATGGGGGTATTTATAGGTTAGATTATTTGCGACGGGTTTATTTGCGACGGGATTCCCGTCGCAAATAGTATTATTTGCGACGGGTACCGTCGCAAATACATTAGCCCGCATTAATTACGGTCAACGAGTAAATAGTTATTTGTGACGGGTCCCGTCGCAAATAACATACTATTAGCGACGGGAATACTTTCTCGTCGCAAATACCTTTTACCGCCGCCGGTTATTTGCGACGGGAAAATTTTCCCATCGCAAAAGCCTATTTATTTGCGACGGGTAAATACCCCCGTCGCAAATAAGTTTTTAACGGGACTATTTGCGACGGGATTTATTCCCGTCGCAAATAGCCCGTCGCAAATACCCATTTTTCCCGTAGTGGTCCTTATGGTTTCTATTCATTCTATGTATCTATGATTATGTATTTTGTTTAAGTATATTATCTCATGTATTATTTATTGCTTGGATGTACTTTCTTGGTGTGTTAATCCTTTTGTGGTTTAGCCTTATTTTTTTCTAGTGTTATTCCATCTGTTGTTTAGCATGTTGATTCTTGGCTATCTACCCTTATTTATTTGTTTACCCTGAGTTAGGTGTTTGTGTAAGATTTTAAAGGAAAAAATGAGAAAGTGGTTTTAAAAAGGGACGTTCGTATTAGCATGATTTTAAAACGCTTTAAACCATGTGTGGGTTTAATTTAAAAAGAATGATGTTTAAAGAAAAATGTTTGGTTTTGCTTGGATTTGGATTTTTTTTTGAAATAGAAACAATTTCATGAAATATTTTTGAAAAGGGGATCTTTGAGGAAGTGTGTGTTCTAAACTTGTTTTACTCTCATGATTTTAAAGTGAAAATGGAGACCTGTTTTTCCACACTTTGTTTTCAAACTAGCATAATTGGTTTCTTAAATAAAATAAGTGAAATAGACTCATGGTGGTATTCTACTGGCTTCAGATCAAACACTGTATACTCACATTGGTGGGTATGTATTATTCATGCCTTGTACAGGTCTTTTAATGTATTATCTTTCATGTTGGATCCAGTTTCATCTTACTTGGAAGAGGATAGTTGTTGGGTTCATGGTCATGACTTGAGTGTCATGGAGAGATGGTGACTGGACCTTTGGTTTGTACAACTAGTTTTCTTGAAGTGCTTTGGCCTCTTTGGTTTTTTTGTCTCTTTTAGATTTTTTTTGTAGTTTTGTAACTCAGTATTAGTTGTTTATTTATTTGTGATACCCTTATTGGTATGTTCCAGCTTATTTATGTTATGACTCATTTGGATGTTGTGATTTTTCAGCTTCCTGAGGTTGAAACCATCCTCAATGGTTATGACATATACCCTTGACCCTTTTCGTCATCCTAAGGGGATTGTGGATGCTACTCTGGTATGTGATAGTCTGGTTCAGGCATCGGTTTGGATGGAAACCTGGGTTGGTTCATTAAAAATATCATGGACATCACCTGATTTGTAATTCTACGTAGGCATTTGTAAAACTTTAGTAGAAAATAAAGTTTTGAATATTTCATATATCCTCCAAATAGATCTTGATTTCCATCGTCAACTAAATCATGAAATTCATTTTTCTACTTAGTAAAGTTCTCTCTTACATTATTCTTCATAATATCATGATAAGGATCCACTTGTATGTTACAATCTCGATTTGGTTGTCCTATGGTCCCAAAAACATCATTTTTCAAATTAATATTTGTAGCACCCTCATTTGGTTGAACTAATATGTTTTGATGATAATGATGTTTCCCTAAAATTTCAGAAACATCATTTATAAGGTTTTTAATTTCATTTTCCATTATAGATGAAGTTGGGTTCTCATTCTATTGACTGACATTAGTGCTCAAACTTTTTGTAATGTTTGATTCACCGTGCCAAATAAATTCACATACTATAGCAACCCAGGCTTAACATACATGGATATTACATCATTTTAGATGAATATTAAGTACATTACAAAAATACATGATAGAGGACCATAATAGTTTAGTGTCTTTGGAAACTTGGAAACAAAGTCTTCTATCCTGGTGAAATATCTTCAACATCTCCCATAAATATCTTCACCTTTAGTATTTCTACCTAACCTTTTCTCATAACTTGAGGAAGGAAACATAAGAAAGGGGTGACCTAAAATGATTAGTAAGGGTAAAAAAGGGAGCTATATAAGCATAATCATGAGATTAAAGGGTATGAGAACATAATCAAAACATTAGAAGATCATACCCTGTATGTCAAATATTATAAACATGAATCATGGCATAAATCTTGGCAGTTCATAAGACATGAATCATAATGAAATAATGAGAATATTCCATGAAATCATAATATAGGAATAAGACATTTATAATAATAAAATAAATAGCATAGGACATGAAATCATAACATAGGAATAAGACATGGAATTGTGGCATACATAAACATGTGATATCATTCCTTGTAAGTCAAGATGCATTTCTAGAACTTATCACAGAACTTCATGGGAACTGCACCCACTGGATGGGACACACCACCATCCCCAGTCGTAGTTCTTTCCTTATAATGGATTGGGTTTACCCATATTCCCATAATCGATCGGGTTTCCACATCTTCCATCATCATGGTGACTACACCTACTGGGTGGGACAAACCACCATCCTCAGCGGAAGTTCTTTCTTTGTAAGGGATTGGGTTTCCCCATCTTCCTGTAATGGATCAATCCCATTGAATTGATTCCCATAATTATCTCATGAGATATAAATCTTTACCCAATTCATTGGAGGGATATATAGGTCACACCCATCACATAATGAAATCATACATAAATGTTTCACAAGATCATAAATGAACATATCATAACCCATGAAATGAAATGGGTATCATAAACATGTAAACATATCATAACCTATGAAAAGAGACATGTTTCATAATCATTCCATCATAAACATAACCTGTGAAAATAAGTAGGTTTCAAGATCATATAACCCATGAAAGAGAACGGGTTTCATAAACATATTACCCATGAAGGATAAATGAGTTTCATAAAGACCATGGCATTGAGCATAACTCATTCATAGAGAAGGAGAAATGGGTTTCATAAAGACCATGTCATTGAGAATAACTCATTCATAGAAATGATATGAATGGAACCTTTAGATCATTTCCTATAAAGTCATGAGTAACATCAATATATTTCATCTTATATGGAAAATAATTTTGAAACATCCTCTAAAAATGTTTCTTGAGTAAAATATCCTTTCTTGTTTGAAAAATAAATTTTGACACATAAAACCATTTGACAATAATTTTCTTATAAAATAACTTGAAAACTTATAAAAGATACATGAAATAATTTTGAAAACATTTTTCCTTGAAAACTTTTAAAATAAGCTTCAAAACATTTTAAAAACCTTTTTCTTTGAAAACACTTAAAAACTTTTAAAGAAATCTTGAAAATGTTTTGAAAAAAATTTCTTTGAAAACAATTTGAAAACTTATAAATAAATCTTGAAAAAAAATTTAAAATAATTTCTCTTGAAAACTTATAAAAGAATCTTGAAAAAAATTTGAAAAACATTTCTTTGAAAGCACTTTGAAAACTTGTAATTAAGACTTGAAAACATTTTGAAAACAGTTTTCCATGAAAACATATAAAAGAAGTTTGAAACCATTTTGAAAAAAAAATCCTTGAAAATTACTTTTAAAAACATTTTCTTAAAGATTAACCTTTTTAATATTTCAAAAGGTATCTTCAAATAAATGATGGTGGGTAAATTCGTACATGTCGTATGAGGTCAAAAGAACGTTCCTTTTTCATGGTAAAAAGGGTAGAAAAGTGCATTGTTCAGAAAATGACAAGAATATTCCATTGAATAGATTGGTAAAATAAGAAAAGGGTACAAATTTATTTTATATATCATAGTATAATGGTATAATATTCTTGGAAACCGTTTTTAGAAAACATAGATTTCTAACTGAAGAGAGGGTAAAGTTGAGCTTTCCTAAAAACATTTTCTTAACTATCTTATGTACCAAAGAGTAGAAACCGGTACCAATACATGATTATATCATGAAATAACAAAGGAGAAGTAAAATCATGAATTTTATTGAGATATGGATCATAATATTCCATAAAAGGAATCATAAATATAAACAATCTTGAAAAGCAATGAGATTGTCTCAATAAACTCTTATAACATGGTATCTTGGGATCATGCTCTCCATGTAAGGAAATGAAATTACATTAAGCTTAAGATATAATTAAAATAATTATATTAATTCTATAACATGTAAAATGAAATTATATACACCTCTAATAAGATTTTATGTGCATAACAAAACATGAGTCTCAAAGAAGGCAAATTGAGACAAAATTGTTTTACCGATTTGGTAACTTTTGAAAATTAAACCCCATGAAAGAATGATCATAGAATGGATATGTGAATAACCATATATTTAAGTGAAATATACATAAAATAAAATCATGGGAATTATATACACCACACAAAAGGAAAGAGTGGCAAACATAGCTTGTATCTCAGAGAAATTAAAAGTGAGATGAAATCCCCTTACCTTGTGTCTTGACACTCTCCATACTCGTACAAGCTTACTATATAATAAATATAAGTTTATTATAAATATTTTATAGAATAATATTCTTATATATATTACCATATATTGTTTGATTATAAACTTATATTACCTGCTTTTTAATGATCTTATGTTAAGATTTTACTTCGGGTAATATTTACTTTGTTCTTTGCATGTGTCTTAATTTGTTACATCGTTGGTCCTTATACTTATATCATGATTCCAGAATGTAAACCATGATATAAATATAATTTATATACATTATATTTTTATTATAATAATCTATATAATATTGGAGTATAAAATGGAATACACTGTTCATGGAGACGGTAAGTCGTACGTACGCATGAACACTGTTTCTGTTTTTATTATCGTATTGAAAGAAAGTATGTAAATGAAATATGTATATATATGTATTTATATATATATATAATTATTATAGTAGCATTAATATCTCATATAATTTCATTAAACACATCCTTAATATATTTTATGTGGTGTGTGAACGAATCACGTCACTTTGAGGGGGCGGTAGTCCACACTTCCTCAAACGAGATTATCATATTAACACCAAATGGAAAGTAAATATATGTGTGTTGTAAAAGGAATACAGAAGCTTAAATACATAGTAAATATAATATATAACATATATAAATATATTTTCCATCATAATGTCCAACATTATCAGTGGTAAAGGAGAAATGAACAATCATTGTTTTGTGAGGCAGTAGTTTGTTGCACACAGAATTAGAATGTTAAACATCTATTAGATGGAGGTGTGTGTAAGATTAGGTAAGAAATTTTGCATAAAAACATCATATTATATGGTGGATACTGGTTTTGTCACAAAATAATGGAATTAAGAGAGTGGAGGGGGTGGAGAAGGAAAATAAAGGTAAGGAGCTTGAGAGAAGACGTTACCTCTTAATCAGGTAACTCCTTTTGGTTTGTGCCAAAAGGATTCCTTGAGAAGCTTTCTGACCAAAGTGAGGGTTCAAGGTCTAATGGAGTATTTTTGGTAGGATACTTTGGTAGATATTGGATGAACTTAAAATTTTTGAGAGGTGTAAGGAATGGGTAGAGGTGGTGGCCTTTATAGGGAAGGAAAAGGACTCATTTGGAATTTTTAGAAACAAGTTAGGTGTTCACATGTTCTTACCTAAAAAAAATCTTACCAAACTAAATAATGTAAGGTTTATGGATTAACTATGAACATCAAATGGGTGTTTGTTTCCTCTGGAAATGGGGATGACCTCATTGGTTTAAGGTTCAAACATTCCAATCGGTTTCTAACGAGTTTGTTCGTAGAACCGGAAACATCCAATGATTCTATATCCATTTGGACCTAATTTCCAAAGGTAGGTTGGCACGTGTGTCGCAACACGTGCAAATTTGAAATATTTATTATCCTACCAACTACTGTAGAAGTGGCGAGTAGGGTCGAACCACAGAGATAATGTGAGTAGACACTAGAAATATCCTCTTAGAGGAATGTTCAGGCAGATGAGCTTTAATTGTGTGATTAACAACTAACTTATAGAAACTGCATAAATATTTTAAAAATGACTTTAAATTAACTAAAACTATCTATGTGAACTAAGCTATGAATGAAACTAGCAGAGATGGAAGTGTCAGAGTCGTGACGTCCGTTCAAGTGCATGCAATGTCAATTATTTAATTCCCACATTTGAATATTTATTTATTCAATTATCACTGATTCCAAATTTAATCAAAATACTATCTAGTCTCGTTCTCTGATGTTAGACAGTATTTTAATGTTTACACAAATTATCCGTCATTTCATTCTCTGTCCTGACGAATAATTTGCGCATCATTATAGCACTGAATCACTTGGTGAAATACGATGACCCGTTTCTCACAAAGTCGAAGTATCTACCTACGTCGGGTTTGCTCACATGAGATCACTTATTAGGTATCACTCATGCAAGTTTGAAGGAGAGCGCACAAAAATATATTAATTTTTCAATTAATATATTTATTTATTCAGAATTCACTCACGTGCTTGATCAAATTCTGAATAAAGAAATTCTCTGATGAGCTCCCATTCGTGATTACTTATTAGGTATCACACAAATGGGTACCAAAGCATGTGTGAAGAGTCCAAATGAAAATTAATTTCAACACAGATATAAATTAATTAAATAACCATCCAATTAAAATTAATTTAAAAGGCAATCAAACATGGAAATAAATTAAAGACATGCAATTACTATCACTTTCGTCACAACTCCGACACGACACATAAAATAATAAATAGAATATATCACCGTGCTCGTGTCATTGTTGTGGTCACCGCGAGATGTCTTCAACGATTGAAAAATAATAACCATTGTCTCACTGACGCCGCACACGAATCAAACCACCGCGCCGCTGAAAATATAATCTGATCTGCGCTTGCTCTCTTCGTGCAAAGTGAATCTCCAAAAGATTAGAAGAACTGCCACGCACGTCGATGATGTGTCCGAACCTCCGCTGCGCTTCTGGAATGGTAAAGGTGTGGTTTTCAATTGTTGTGATGAGCAGCGGCGGATGTCGGTGGCCTGTTTTGCACCTACCTAATAGAGGAATATGGGGTGAGTGGCGGTGGTTGAGAGGAGTGAGAGAGGTGAGGAGGGAGCTGGTTCTAAGGGGAGAAGGGAGAGGCGGCTGGGATGTGGGTGAACGGGTGAGCGGGAGAGAGAGAGCGGCGGGTTGAGGGGAGTTGAGAGAGCGGTGGGTCCATGCGAAGAGAAGAGTGGGGCATCCGAGGAAGGTAAGGGGAGCAGGGTGATGAGGGCGGCAGGATTGGGATGGGGGGCCGAGGGTGAGAGAAGGGAGAGAGGGGGTAGGGAACTGGGATCAGCGGGGCATGAGTGGGGGGGAGTTAGGGGTCACGTGGGGATAATTGGAGAGAGGGTGTGGAATTATGCGGGATTGGAGAGAGGTATAGGATAAGGTAATTGAAGAGATAAAAAAAATAAATTTCAAAGGGCGTTGGGAAGGTGAAGCGTGGGAAATAAAATAAAAAGTGGGATCGGAGAGAGGGAGAGGAAGGTAGGAGGGTGGGGTTGGGTAGAGAAAAAATGGGAGATGGGAAGGGGTGACATGGGAAAGGGGAAGGGGTCAAAGGGGAGTGGGGTGGTGCGTGGGTAGTTAGGGTGAATAAAAAAAATTAAAAAAATAAAATTTTAAATTCAAATAAAAAAATTATCTAATTAATTAAAAATAATAATAATAATAGTAAAAATAATAATAATAAATAGTGATAATAATTAAATGTTAATTCATATGTAATTAAGTATAATACTATTAATAAAATAAACTAAACTAAAATTAGAGAAATTAATAATAATAATAATATAGTTTTAAATATATAAAATTAATATAACTATTAAAAATACTAAATCACTAATATAAGTATATAAATTAACTAAAAATTATCAATATATCTAAACTACTACAAAATTACGAAAATAAACTAAAAATATAAAAAATTATTAAACTAATTAATTAAAACTAAGTTATAAAATTAGAAAAATACATGCGAAATCCAAGTACATCATAGGTGCTCATTAGTTGTGAACTGGTGAGGCTTAATAATTTTCATTGGTCGATAGGATGGGAGGTCGGACTCATCACACCTTTTTAAAGGGAATTATTTTCTACTCTGGGACTCTCTTTATAGATTTGAGTTATGTTCGTGAATCCTTATTAAATTACCAAGTATGAAAATGAACTTTCCTTTAGATCTGACAATCAATGATTTGGTATGTAGGAGATTTAGAGAATATTTTATATGTATTCAAGGTTCTTCATTGATAGAGAATCATCTGTATTTGTTAGAGATTCTTAGTCAATGGTATCCTTCAATCACATTATATAGAAATCTCTTGGTCATTATGATAACCATACTGGTTTTAAATCCACTCAGCGGGGCACTTAAAGTTTATTTTCATTCATAAAGACATAGATTATTTCAGAGTTGGGATCGTACCCGTAGATGGGCTACCTATGTATCCTTGTTTAGAAAAGGAATCAGAACCCATGTAGTTTGAGTAAAGAAGTATGAGGTTTATGTATGATTGATGGCTCAAAGAAAGATTTCATAATTACTTTTACACTCTAAGATCACGTGAGTCATGATCAGTGTGAGAAACAAGAGGTATTGGTAAAACCTGACAATTGTGCCATAAAAGATGCAATCATAAGAAATGATGTGGGGATTATGTATGTATGACTACCCAAGATAGATGAGTATTGGGATTTACTTCAGGGAATAAACTCGGGAACAAGCTTCATAAAGGTATATGTGCTTTATGGAGATTTGGATACTTAGGACTTAATTCTGAGAAGGATGCCCAAATTAGAGGGGACTTATGATTGGGTTTTATTCATTAAAAGGAAGCCCAAATCAAAAGTAAATTAAGACCAGTTAAGAGAAATTATGACTAGGACTTAGCTCTGAGAAGGAGGCTCAGGTTAAAGGGACTTGAGAACTGGGGCTTACTCTTGAAAAGGAGGCTCAGGTTAAGGGAATTTGAAATTTGGGGCTTACTTCTAAGGAGTATTACCATATTTGGGAAATTGGGGCTTACTCCTGAGGAGGATGCCTAGATTAAATATCTTGGACTAAGGCTTACTCCTGAAAAGAAGGCCCAAAGTTTAAGGAGATTTAAGACCTGGGGATTAATCCTAAAAAGGAGGCCCAGGTTAAGAGAACTTGGACTGGGGCTTACTCCTGAAAAGAAGGACCAGGTTAAGAGAACTTGAACTGGGGCTTACTCCTGAAAAAAAGGCCCGGGTTAAGAGAACTTGAACTGGGGATTACTCCTGAAAAGAAGGCGCAGGTTAAGAGAACTTGAACTGGGGCTTACTCCTGAAAACAAGGCTCAGGTTAAGAGAACTTTAACTGGGGATTACTCCTGAAAAGAAGGCTCAGGTTAAGAGAACTTGAACTGGGGCTTACTCCTGAAAAGAAGGCCCGGGTTAAGAGAACTTGAACTGGGGATTACTCCTAAAAAGAAGTCCCAAGTTAAGAGAACTTGAACTGGGGATTACTCCTAAAAAGAAGGTCCAGGTTAAATATCTTCTCATCTTAAAGGATGAGGTTGAATGAATGAAATCTCTCACCTTAGTGACATGAAGATATGTAAATCACTAGGTTTTGAGAGATGTTCCACATAATTCCTTTTAGATAAGGAAGCCAACCAAGGAATCATGCCATAAATGGAATTGAAGAGGATTCTAAAGGCTAAATCTTGAAGAGGATACGTAGATTTGAAGAAAATAGATGAATGGACAGGAGGGACACCCAAAAAAAGGTAGGCGCGTAGGTCCTGTTTGGGTGCGCAAGTCCTGGTCGCGTAGGTATACCTGCGTGACACATGTGTACTTGCGTGCTGGTCAACCCATAGGGTAATACTTGGGTGAGACTTGGCTCAAGCCCTTAGTATTATCCCTAAAGGATTATAAAAGGGTGGTGCACAGTTTCTGTTGAAGGGATAAGGAGGCGCGCAGGTGTGACCATTTCCCTTAAGGGTTAGACACTTAGGCTCTCAAGTGTTGATGAATTTCAACACTTAGTCCTTGTTCCCCCTCTTTAGATCTTCCATTATAGGTAAGAAATTACCTCATAAGTGTTTGGAAGACTTCAAAAAGAGACCAGGGTGCCGAGAGCTGAAATCTGAGTTTCTGGATTTTTCGTCCCGAAATGGGGGGCCCACAAGGGGTATTTATAGGCTACTGAAGACCTTAGGCAAAAATCAAATAGGGTGCATAGGTCACCTGCGCGCCCAAATTTGGCGCGCAGGTATACCTGTGCGACCATCATGGAACGTACGTGGCTCGTGCTCAAAGAAATCCTTGTTCATGCCTTTGTTGATTTTTGATGTTTCTTCAAAGGATGAATCACTTTGTGTTAAGGTATTCCCCTTTTTCAGTCGTTAGACTCTGTGACGGAAAGGATCATCAACAAAAGTCCCCCCTCAGAGTTTGATCCGAAAGGAAGGAGGATGTGACTCTGAGGTAAAGAAGAAAACCAAGGAATTGTGGCGCGCAGGTATACCTACGCGACCATCATGGAACTTGCACGGCCCATGCTCAAAGCAATCCTTTGTTCATGCCTTCTTTTTCTACTTGCTTTAAATTTTACCTAAGTCAATGGACCTAGTAAGCATAGTTTGATTTTTTCTAGGATTATTATAAATAACCCTACAAACTTTGAAAAAAAATTATTTGCTCAATATTATCTAAATCATACAAAATGTATGTTTAGTGAGCTGGGACTTGACTTTTGTTCAGAGTTCCCTTGTCTTTTGTGGGTAGTTTAAATTCATGCACGTCGGACATAAAAAGGCTAATGTTTAAGCTCGAGTAGCTTTGACCGAATGGATTAAAATTGACTCAATTCCTTGATAATTTATCTGAAAACATATTACCACACTCAAGTATGGGGGAAAAATGTAAACTATGACTTAAGAAATTTTGAATCTGAGAAATGATATGAAAAAATTACTAAGAGGAATTAGAAGAAGTATTTCCTAAGAGTGAAGTTACCATTATTTAACAAACCTGTTAGGGGGTTGAGTTATGCAGGGCCACCTAAGGGCATTGGCTGCATAGTCAAATAATAGCATCTTTTGGATGATAGGTCTGTTATGTATACTACTTATGCAAGGCCACCTAAGGGCATGTGTTGCATAGTCAGGAAAAAGAACTCTCAGAATTTTTACTTTTCTATTGCTAAAAAGCCAATGAAAGTTTATGGAGATTCAATTTTTCCAAAGTATAGAGTCTCCTATATGGAGAGAGGTACTTGAATATGGAGAGGATATTTCCAATCAAGATTGTCAAAGAATTGGATGAATGTCACTCCCACGAAGGTCTGACCCAAACATAGGGAAGGAAAATATAAACCATAGACTTGAATACTTTAAGATCATGAAAAAGAGTATGGGACAAATATGTTAAGGATGGATATTTTGGAGGATCCCTACATATTTTCGTTAAGACAAATAAGAACAAAAGAGGTTTTTCTCCCAAGAATGAAGTTACCACTATTTAAAAAACTCGTTAGGGGGTTGAATTATGCAGGGCCACCTAAGGTCATTGGTTGCATAGTAAAATAATAGCATCTTTTGGCAAACAGGTCTGTTATGTAGACTACTTATGCAAGGCCTCCTAAGGGAACGTGCTGCATATTCAGGCAAAATAACTCTTGGGTATCAAACATTTTGTGACCAGAAGTCAAGAAAAAAGGATTATAGAGATATGGAAGTATTTAAGGTTAGGAGTATGACACATCAAAATGGGCATTGTTCAATGCATGTAGAGATACAAAAACCAATGCTAACCATAATCATGTTGTGTCTGGGTCCTGAATTGAGGTGTTGGACTTCACTACGTATCCCATAAGGATGGGAATCAAGCCATACATAGTTCTTGAAATACAGTTTAACGTCACGTGGGATGAGATTGTAGGAGATCTTAGTTTAGGGTCATAGAGATCATACCATTATAAGGAGTACACAGTGTGTTTTATAAACCTGATGTGAATGAAGACCAGGGTTTCCATACCACATTCATGTTTTCACAAGGGGACTTTTCAGTCAAGGGACTGAAATGGAATTTGAGGTTAGGCCCAAAGATTTGGGGTTGGATTTGAGGGATGCTTGAACATTCCTATGTATCCCATAAGGATGGGAATCAAGCTGCACATAGTTCTTGAAATACCCTCTGTACAGATTTGGTTTGTACAAGTGAAGGGTGAAAGGGGACTTCAGTGCAATGATGTTTTGACCGAAGATTAAAGGTTCAGAAATTCCCATGTATGCACATAGTCTTTAGAATATAACATGATTGGATATTGATGTAAATAATTATTCCCTCTCAGGTGAGGGTGTCAAATAATGTTGTAGTTTATTGTCATACAAGACAAAAGTGTGAACAGTTTAATTTCATATAACAAGGATGATGGTGAACCAAAATACAGTTTAACGTCATGTAGGACGTATTAAGGGACTTTGTTTAGTTTTAAGTCATATAGGATGAATGAGAAGTACATTTTAACGTCATGTAGGACAAATATAGGGATACATTTTAACGTCATGTTGGACGTGAACACAGTTTTACGTCATGTTGGACAATAAGGGTACTATACAGTTTAGCGTCTTGTAGATAAGACGATGGGGACAATACAGTTTAACATCATGTTAGACAATAATGGTGTTGTACAGTTTAGTGTCCTGTAGCTAAGATGATGGGGATGATACAGTTTAACATCATGTTGGATGAAAGGGGGACTGTGCAGTTTAATGTCATGCAGTAAGGACAATGGGGACATAGTTTAACATCATGTTGGACATATTAGGGACTTTTTCACAGTTTAACATCATGTGGGACAAAGAGGTTCACAGTTTAACATCGTATAACTAGGACGACACAGTTTAATGTCATGTTGGACGTTGGGGTGCGGTACAGTTTAGCGTCATGTAGCTAGGACATAAGAGGGACATTACAGTTTAACGTCATGTTGGACGATGGTGCGAATAGTTTAAGTTCGTATGCATAGATCGGCGATTATGCAGTTTAACGTCTTACTGGACGTAAAAGTATTTTTGTTATACAAAATACTTCTTCAGAAATCTAGAATTGGTTGGAGCAGTGATGAGTTCTCCATCCATTGAGATTAAAGAATAAGCTCTATTGGAGTAGACCTTATGTATTGAGTAAGGTCCTTCCCACTTTGGCTCCAGCTTGGGAGGTTTCTTTCCTAGTATCATTGGAGTTCTAAGAACCAATATCAATTCTCCCTAAACTAATGAATGAAGACGAACTTTTTTGTTGAAAGATCATGTTATTCGATTCTGATAGACTTCTAAGTGGTGCAAGGTGCACAATCTTTTCTCGTCTAATCATTCCAATTCATCCAATTTCTTTTGAGATTGTTCATCTGTAGATGATTGATCACAAATGGATACTCTGAGTGAGGGTAACTGAACCTCAATGGGAAAGACTGCTTCTGTTCCATATACCAATGAATATGGAGTTGACCACGTTGCAGTGCGGTTGGTGGTCCGATAAGCCCATAAAGCATGAAAGAGTTTATCAGGACATGATTTATTATCTTTATCCACCATCTTTTGTAGTATGTTTGAAAGATTCTTATTTAAGGATTCTATTTGGCCATTGGCCGCTGCATGATACCGAGATGAATGATTGGATTTAATGTTGTATTCTTGATACAACTTCCTTACCTCGGATGAATAGAAGTTGGTGCCATTGTCCGTCAATATGGATGAGGGACACCAAATCTGGTAATGATGTTAGACTTGATGAAGCTAACAATGCTTTTAGAACTTACTTCTTTGAGAGGTATTGCCTCTACCCATTTGGAAAAGAAGTTAGTAGCAGTAAGAATATACTTAAACTGCTTGGTTGTAGCTAAAGGATAAGGTCCTACTACATCCATTCCCCATGTGGAAAATGTCCATGAGTATTTAACTATATGAAGCAACTCTAGGGGATGATGAATGAAGTTGGCATGTACTTGGAAAGAATGACACTTCTTTGTGAAATCAACACAATCTTGTATCATTGAAGGCCAAAAGTATCCAAGCCTTCAAATTTTATCAGATAGTCTATGTCTGGACTGATGGGCACCACAGACTCCTACATGCACTTCTTTCATGACAGTCATTGTCTCTTCACCGTCAATGCATATGAAGATAATTCCATCAAAACCTCTTTTGTAGAGAATTTTCTCTAGGTAATCAGGGATATCATAAAGAGTAAAATTGACCACACGTCACCAGATTTGTTCTTTCCTGGCTCTATCAGGTGGAAGTGTTCCATTTTGAATTTATTCCCTTATAGGTGTCATCCATCCTGTAGTATGACCATATGGTTCAGAAATGGGAATAATTTCATTGATTTCATCTATTCTGATTTGAACATAAGGTGAAATTGTATGATGGTGGGCAATACTGATGATTGTCTCGTCCTGATTTGGATCTTCCAGAGATGTAGCTATATTAGCCAATGCATCATCTTGGGCATTTTGTGATCACAGGACATAAGAAAATGTTAGTTCTGAAGTAAATTCCACCATTAACTCTCTGACGTAATCATACAAAGGGATTAACTCTTCTTTTGAGGAAGACTTTGCCTGATTAGCCAGTTTACACAGTGTCGTTTAATGGGGCGGTGCCCGTGGATTTGAAGTAGATGGCATAAAATCTTCCAGAGTCAAAGACAACTTGGGCTTTGACACAATATCATCTTCTTCTGATTGTTCCTCTTTCTTTGATTTATGTCGCCCCTTCGAGGATTTTCCCTCTTATGAAGAGGGTTTTGTTGTGGCATTCATAGCAGAAGACACAATTGGTTTCTTTAATTGTGTTCACAAAATGGCATGAGTTTGGTTGATCATTTTCCTGACCATCCAATCATCATATTTTTGTGCATTTTTTCTTTTGACTTCTTTCCACTCGCTTTCTTCCTCTGGATTTGTAGCAGCAACACATGCTACCTGAGCTGAAGAACCTTTTATTTTGACTTTTCCCAAGTCCACCATCTTTTTAAGGAGGTATTTAAAGACAAAACACTCCTGAATGGGATGCCCCAACATCTGATGAAATGGGAAATAGTTGGGACGGTCTTCATCTCCTTCCTTGTTCGGCCTTTTGGGCCTTGGAAATTGAACCAAATTATTTTCCAAAGCTGAAATGAAGTAACCAGGAACTTATTCATTTCAGAAAGAATAAAATTTGCTCTTCAAATTCTCAAATTGTTTCTAGCTTTGATCTCTTTGATCATCTTGACGAAACGGCCTCTGTTTTTGACGCTCAGAAGGTGGAGACCTTCGATAATATAAAGGTTTTGAAGTATAAGTAGGTACAGGTGCTTGTTTAAGTGTAACTGTAGCAGTCTCTGCTTTACCCATTATCCTTCCTGGAGCTGATGGAATTACATGAGTTTTATCCTTAGTCTTTGTAAGAGAGTCTTCGATCTGCTGAGTGATCGAAGTAAGGTCTCGAAACCCTCCTGTGTATTTCACAGGGATCAACGGTGTGTGTAATTCATCATGAAAATTTTCCATACAGATTGGCAATAACTCTTCTTGAGGGAGTACTAAGCTTAGGGAATATGTTAATCCCTTCTAGAGAGCAATGAAATCTGAAACCCTTTCATTCTCCCTTTGCTTAAAATTTGTAAGATCAAAAACTGTTTTTTTTTTGGCAACTTTGAGCTGAATTGAAAAAGGAATCGTTGACGGGGATCCTCCCACCCGGTAATTGACCGGGATTGCAAGCTTGTATACCAGAAAAAAGAAGGCCCTTATAATGACTATACAAAACACCTGAGCTTAACTGCTTATTGTTGCTGAGGGGTTCCCATCATAGGATCATAATGAGAAACAAAATGTGTTAAGTGTTTCTCTGGGTCTCCTGAACCATTAAATATTGGGAATGTGGTACTTGAAAAATTTGATGGGGGAGGAATTGCATCAACCCATTCAGGGTAAGCTCTCTTTTCTGGTTGAATTTGTGCACGCTTTCCCTCTATAGCTTCCAACCGAGCTGTTAATGACTCAACGGTAGTTATTAACTTTTGAGAAACATTCGATTGAGCTTGGACCTGAGCAGGCGCAATAACTGGAGCTTGGACATGTGTAGTGGATGGTATTGCAACTAATGGTAGCACCACCGATTGTTGTTGCACATGACTCATAGGAATAGATCTGTGAGGGTGTACTGGTAAAGGAGGATACTCTTGATCCATCTTAGTAGTTGCAACAAATTCCCTTGGATGACTGACTCCAGTATGCCTAGGAGGGAGACTACCTTGAAGTAGTTCTGCATTCAACCTCCTTAATTCCTTCATTTCTTCCTCCTGTTGTGCAAATATTTGCTCTAGTGAGAGTGATTGGCCTTCTCCATAGGGAGGGTGGAATGTAACCTGATTCTTTCTTTTCCCCTTGTTGGACGCCTTTCAGAGAGGGGGAAGTTGGTTACTTGAAGGAATGCCTAGATTCTGGGTAAGCCTTTGGTTTCGTGTACACACACCTTCTTCATTTGCCTCTATATGCACAACCTCTTGAGCAGGAACTTCTTCATCTGATCCCTCTGAGTGAGCCTCATCTGGGGGATCAGCAACAATGGCATTGATGACATTAATTGATGCATAATTCATTACATCCCTTCTATCATCATTTCTACGATATTGTATTCTTCCATGTCCTTGATGAGACATTGCCTTTTGTTGATTTGATCCCTCAGGAACTTCTTGACGAACCATAATTTGGAGGGAATCTCCTGATAATTTGGATCTTCGTTCCTCTTGTGGCTTCTTCCCTAATCGAGAGAAGACTGACTTTATCTGAGGAAGAGATTGAGGATTTGAAAAAGTCCCCAGTCCGGTGGACTGGGGTTGTTCTTGTTGTTCCTGCTCAACTCCTCAAATCCTATTTGTTGATTCTGAGGGTTAGGCTAAAAGAGTCCCCAGTCTGGAAAGCTGGGGTGGTTCTTGAGTTGCTATATCTGAGACTTTCTTAAAATCCCTCATGATCTTGTGGACTTTAGTATGGAAATTGGCTAGATGCATTAACCAACATCCACTCAAATCACCTGGTTCAAATGAACGTTGGATGATTTCTGAAACTTCTGTCACTTGATGATGTGCACGCTCTAAACGAGAAGTCTGTTTGATATTCTCATTTTCCTGATGCAAGAGTAATTCAACAACTTGTTCTATGTATGCATGACTTTGAGAAGAACTAGTTGAGGCATGTTCTTGAGTGATCCTTTGATTACAAACAAATCCAATTGGTTGTGGCCGGCCATGGGCAATAACATTGCATGAGACCATTTTCGGCGGGCTTTTTTGACTGGAGAGTACAGTGAAATGTTGTGCTCCATGAACACCCCATCCCCTGATATGAATATCAGATGGGGCATTGGAAATTAACTTACGCAACCTTTTTAGTGCGCCAAGGCATGAACATTAAAGGGATCTCTGCTTCTTTTTAGCCTTCGGATATCGAGAAACTGAGAGAGAGGCCAAATCAATCTGGCGTTGTAACCCTTCTATTATCTTGACATGATTTTCATATTCATCATAAGATAATATTTTCTTTTTCAATTGACAAAGAGTTTTCCACATGTTGAGACAAATATATTGAATACAATCTTCCATCAACATCTCTGGAATGCCATACTGAGAGTCAGCCAAAGGCCAAAACATAACTGGCACTTCACCTTTTTCCAGTTGTCTTCTCATATTCAACACTTCCTCTTTATCATTCAATGAAGATTCTTATACCTGATTAGACCAGAGCTGGTGATTCC
The DNA here is from genome assembly GCA_963277665.1 of Viscum album. Classification (NCBI taxonomy): domain Eukaryota; kingdom Viridiplantae; phylum Streptophyta; class Magnoliopsida; order Santalales; family Viscaceae; genus Viscum; species Viscum album. The sequence continues at coordinate 617,060,342 of OY728130.1, read as the reverse complement.
TTGTTGCTTTATCTGATTCAACAAGATTGGTAGAGAATTCATTTATCAAACTAGAAGATGAATGACCCAGGGGTGGTTTGGAGAATGACCTACACCCCGGGTTATCTTTTGATTGATAAAGTATTTCACCTGCTAGAGGTAAAGCATCATACATGACTGGCTTCACATTTTCAAGTGCCTCAAGATAAGAGGGCTTTCTCGTCACTTCATTTTCCTTTGAAGAATTTTCCAGGCAATCCAAATTACTACTGCGGAGAGGTCTTTCGCAGCAAAATTCATCATCATGGGGAGGACCACCATGGTGGGTTATAGCAAAAGATGAAACCTCTTGCTCCGTAGTCTTCTGGACACGCAGAGGGTTATCGTGGATCTCATCTGAAGATGATACTTCGAGATCGACCAAACTGTCATGAAGAAATCCTGCATGAGGAATTGTCTGATGAAGACATTCGGAATTAATTTCCCCACTATTGGGAAATGAGAGAGTAGAATCTTGAGTTGCAAAAGATAATTGTCTGAGTGCATCAAGAACTCCAGCATCGAGTAAGGCCTTATTACAGATTGGCCCTTGATTTCTTGACTGTGTTGGACGGGTCTTTTTCTTAGACACCTTCTTACTCACTTTAGGAACCACTTGGTGACAAAATTGGTTATTATGGGAAGGTGTATGTGTCTGCTCAGGAGAAATAATCAGGTTAGGCTGATTATATCTATTAAAATCAGGTGTATGTGCCTGACTTGACTGTCCATATGACATGGGGGAGTATGCCCCCACAACCCTCTTGGACTGGAACAGAGGTGTGTATCTGTTTCGGAGTGATATGTTGATGTGTCACTCCACTAGTAGGGACAGATTTTCATTTCTTTCCCTGTGATGCTGCTGAAGCTGTTATAATATTCTGACAGACATCCAGAATATGAGCAGGGATTTTCTTCTGCTCCTTCACCATTGTTAGAATGTGTTTGGTTACTTCAGCTGCCGAAACAAGAATATACGTCCATTTCATACTTGTAGTAGATGTGTGTTCCTGCTCCTGTTATCCTTTTCCTGTCAGTGAATTCTGATAGTACTCATGTGTGGGGGCAGAGAGTTGAGTCTGCCCCAAATTTGTCATCAGAGCTTTCCGACTGACTTCTCTGAGTGCTACCAAACAAGACTATTGGAAGACTTGATTAACATTGGTAGGTGTATGTGTCTGTTGTGTATTCCTCATCAAGTATGGTTGACGATTTTCCTTCAATACTGGCAGATGAGACTGCTGAAAGAATTGTTGATTGTAAACACATGTATGTTCCTGCTTACTAGTTGCCATCATATCAGATTGGTGAACTTCTTTGATTGTAGTCAGACGAGACTGCTGACTAGCTGATGAGTTATAAAAAGGTGTATATTCATGCCTATAATAATCCATCATAATTGTCTAGCGGGATTGGTGTGTCGCTACCAGACGAGTCTGCTGGGCAGTAACATCAGGACGGACGGGTGTATATGCTCGCTCGTTATTTGCCATCAAGTTGGCTTGATGGACTTCTCCGGTTGGGGCAGAAATAAGAACCTGCTCCCTGTTGACCAGATTTTTCCTCTGGAAGTTTGTCTTGCATGCTCGAGTTTAAGGAACCTGAGCCGAACCTCTGAAGGAAATACCCTCATCATGTTGAGGGTGCACTGCCGCACGAGTCTGGCGGCAATTGTTGATGGGATCCCTCGGGAAGGACTCATGTATCCTTGAATTAAGGCCTTGAGTGACCTTCTCATTCACCTCCTCGTAATATGGGAGGGACTAGTGATTTCATTTTGGGGATAACGACCCGAAACGATTGGAGACGGTGGTTGACACCACCTACTTCTTGATCGCTGGTCGTTGCTGTCCAGACAACCAGGGTGAATTATTGACTTGGAGGGATTTTCGAGTGGCCTCCAGAGTCAGAATGGTACCGTGTTGACGGTATTCCTTAACCAGTGCATTTGATACCCAGCGTTGAAAACGCTGAGTAGGTAATGTCGTCCTCAGAGTGGACGACGATCCAGTAGGAGTAGAAGCAGAGGTATTCACAGTAGAGGCATTCACAGGTGTGAACTTTAGAGAATCCATTTCTATAATGCAGAAGATCTTGGAAAAGAGTACCTGTTTGATATAACAGACATAATCAAGATAAGTTCGGCCACTACATCTTTTGGATGAGCACATATGTTATTGATTGTTTTGTTTTCCCTCTCATTGAGTTTAAATAGGTGGCTAACAAATAAGTAAAACATCATTTTAACTTGGTTAAGGATTCACGTCGGGTTCACCATTTTTGTTTCCTCTGGAAATGGGGATGACCTCATTGGTTTGAGGTTCAAATATTCCAATCGGTTTCTAATAGGTTTTTTCGTAGAACTGGAAACATCGAATGATTCTATATCCATTTGGACCTACTTTCCAAAGGTAGGTGCTCATTAGTTGTGAACCGATGAGGCTTAAGAATTTGCATTGGTCGAGAGGATGGGAGGTCGGACTCATCACACCTTTTTGAGGGGAATTATTGTCTACTCCGGGACTCTCTTTATATATTTGAGTTATATTCATGAATCCTTATTAAATTACCAAGTATGAAAATGAGCTTCCCTTTAGATCTGACAATCAATGATTTAGTATGTAGGAGATTTAGAGAATATTTTATATGTATTCTAGGTTCTTCATCGATAGAGAATCATCTGTATTTGTTATAGATTCTTAGTCAATGGTATCCTTCAATCGCATTATATAGAAATCTCTTGGTTATTATGATAACCATACTGGTTTTAAATCCACTCAGTGGGGCACTTGAAGTTTATTGTCATTCAGAAGGACATAGATTATTTCAGAATTGGGATCGTACCCGCAGATGGGCTACCTACGTATCCTTGTTTAGAAAAGAAATAAGAACCCACGTAGTTCGAGTAAATAAGTATGAGGTTTATGTATGATTGATGTATCAAAGAAATATGTCATAATTACTTTTACACTCTAAGCTCACGCGAGTCATGCTCAGTGTGAGAAATAAGAGGTATTGGTAAAACCTAATGATTGTGACATGAAAGATGTAATCATAAGAAATGATGCGGGGCTTATGTATGTATGACTTCCCAAGATAGATGAGGATTGGGATTTACTTCAGGGAAGAAACCCAGGAACAAGGTCCATAAAGTTATATGTGCTTTATGGAGATTTGGATACTTAACTTAGGACTTAATCCTGAGAAGGATGCCCAAATTAGAGGGGACTTATGATTGGGTTTTATTCCTTAAAAGGAAGCCAAAATCAAAATTAAATTAAGACTGGTTAAGAGAAATTATGACTGGGACTTAGTCCTGAGAAGGAGGCCCAGGTTAAAGGGACTTGAGAACTGGGGCTTACTTCTGAAAAGGAGGCCCAGTTTAAGGGAATTTGGAATTTGGGGCTTACTCTTGAGGAGGATGCCCATATTTGTGAACTTGGGGATTACTCTTGAGGAGGATGCCTAGATTAAATATCTTGGACTGGGGCTTACTCCTGAAAAGAAGGCCCAAAGTTTAAGGAAATTTAGGACCTGGGGCTTACCCCTAAAAAGGAGGCCCAGGTTAAGAGAACTTGGACTGGGGATTACTCCTGAAAAGAAGGCCCAGGTTAAGAGAACTTGAACTGGGACTTACTTCTAAAAAGAAGGCCCGTGTTAAGAGAACTTGAACTGGGGATTACTCCCGAAAAGAAGGCCCAGGTTAAGAGAACTTGAACTGGGGATTACTCCTTAAAAGAAGTCCCAAGTCAAGAGAACCTGAACTGAGGCTTACTCCTGAAAAGAAGGCCCAAGTTAAGAGAACTTGAACTGGGGATTACTCCTGAAAAGAATGCCCAGGTTAAAGATCATCTCATCTTAAAGGATGAGGTTGAATGAATGAAATCTCTCACCTTAGTGACATGAAGATATGTAAATCACTAGGTTTTGAGAGATGTTCCACAGAATTCATTTCAGATAAGGAGGCCAACCAAGGAATCATGCCATAAATGTATTTGAAGAGGACTCTGAAGGCTAAATCTTGAAGAGGAGATGTATATTTGAAGAAAATAGATGAATAGACAGGAGGGACACCCAAAAAGAGGTAGGCGCGCAGGTCCTGTTTGGGTGCGCAGGTCCTGGTCGCGCAAGTATACCTACGCGACACATGTGTACTTGCGCGCTGGTCAACCCATAGGATAATACTTGGGTGAGACTTGGCTCAATCCCTTAGTATGATCCCTAAAGGATTATAAAAGGGTGGCGTGCAGGTTCTGTTAAAAGGATAAGGCGGCGCGCAGGTGTGACCATTTCCCTTAAGGGTTAGACACTTAGGCACGCAGGTGTTGATGAATTTCAACACTTAGGCCTTTTTCCCCCTCTTTAGATCTTCCATTATAGGTAAGAAATTACCTTATAAGTGTTCAGAATACTTCAAGAAGAGACCGGGGTACCGAGAGCTAAAATCTGAGTTTCTAGATTTTTCGTCCTGAAATGGGGGGCCCAAAAGGGGTATTTATAGGCTACTGAAGACCTTGGGCGAAAATCAAATAGGGTGCACAGGTCACCTGCGTGCCCAAATTTGGCACGCAAGTATACCTACGCGACCATCATGGAACTTGTGTGGCCCATGCTCAAAGAAATCCTTGTTCATGCCTTTGTCAATTTTTGATGTTTCTTCAAAGGATGAATCACTTTGTGTTAAGATATTCCCCTTTTTTAGTCATTATAATTTGTAACGGAAAGGAGTGTCAACAGTTTTGTACATGTTTCTAGGTCATTTGGGCCCTTAATTTTAAGGTTTAGTCCCTAATTAATCTTAATTTGGCATTAACTGCTATGATTAATTTTAATCACTTTTACAAATCATTTTGGTCAAAAATTAACATGGTCTTATTAGAATCTAAATATTAGACAAAATACAATAGTGTATTTCATATTTTTGAAATTCAATTCATAGAATCAGAAAAATTAAGATTAGTGTTAATCCCACAGACAGGACGAAATAACGGGGTTTTAAAGTAGGAAAAAGTTCAAAAGTTTGTAAAGATTTTATATTCAGTTTCAAAGTGAAATTGATTCTAATGAATTATATTGTATTAATAGATATAATACATATCTAATGTTACCATAAAACAAATTTATAATATCATTTATCATTAATAATTAATTAGACAAAAAGACGGTTTTTAACTAAAAAGCGGTATTTTTTACTATTCATCAAAAAATGAAGTTTCTCAGAAAAATCCAAAAAAAATCACTCTAGAATAATTTTGACATTTTGAATTAAAAAATGAATTTTATTTTATCAAATTAAATTTCTAAATTTTTCTAAAATTACTTTCATTATTAAAAGCGATTCATTTGAGAGAACGATATTTTTAAAATAAAAGGACTTTACCAAAAATACTATCTTTCATTATAAATATGTTTTATTTATATAAAACAATTATAACCAGTATTTTGAAATTAGTTATTAATATTCCTATAACTATTTTTAATGGTTAGGTTATAATTATCTCATTTAATTAATTATATATATATATATATATATATATATATATTAAAATATGTTTCATTGAAACTCAGTGTTGCGTGCATCATACGCCAAGTTGGTGTTGCTTGTAGTGCGATCCAAGTTGGTATTGCGTGTAGCGCAAGCCAAGTTGGTATTTCGTGTGAAATGAATTTTTGACTTAGTGTTTTAATATATATATATATAACTATTTCCAGTGTCAAGTGAAATGAAAAAATATTGAAAAGATAAATTAATTCGAAAAAAAAATCTCAAAATCTCAGGGTGTTACACATACGAAGCAGGGAATTTCTTTAATACCAAGTGTTCATAAACTTCGTGTATCTTCAACTATCTTCTAAATTTACATTTAGGGCATGGGTATCATGTTGTCCCATCAACGTATCGATGGAAATTGCAAAATCTAAAAAAACCTCCAAACCCTTAGCATACTAAGGTGTGTTCCTCAGTAATGTGATCCAACTTTTATCCATATATCACAAAGTACCTACACTTCGTTAAAGAAAATGAAAAATAATAATAAATATTATTCCATTTAAAGAACAATTACTAATTTATTCAAAATCAACAATATAAAAAAATATTGTTATAAAATCGTGATAATGAATACTAATTGTTTGTAGTTTCCATTTTTGTTTGGTTTAGTGGGGTTTCATGGTTATGATATGGTGTCAATGATGGATAAATGTGATGGTTGGATGGATTTGGTAATGATCATGATGAGAAATAGAGTATATTGACTAGAATTATTTGTGTTTAAATGTTTTATTTATTAAAATCATAATATTGAATACTTTTCAATGTATGAGTAAATATGATAGATATGATTTATATTCCTTAAATTAAGGTGTGGTTTTACTTTACATTATATATTATGTTTTGTATATTATATATATATGACATACATAATGAGTGTAAGTATAGAGAATGATCCCCAGGTTGATCAGTCAGAAAATGTAGCATATGTTGATGTTACTACAGAGATAATCTTAAATTATCTTGATTCATAGTAGTTAGATACAGGACAACCCTTTCTTGATTTTCTACTAATTAGGAAAGAAGAAGTTGAGGTAGGATATATGTCTTCACCTGTGCCTAAAAAAATTTCTCGGTTGAAGGCTCAAATAGGAAAGAAGAAGAAAAGGAAAAATAAGCTTAAGAAATTCCCCTATAAGGTCCTTTTAAATTAGGAAAAATCATAGGTAGAGGAGTTTACTGGAACTAATTTGAAATCTCTTAGTATAGAGGAGTCTATGTTATCCCAGATAATGGATAACTAAAAACTCAAGAGGGGGTGAATTGAGTTCCAAAAAAATTTCTTTACAGAAAACATCCCTCTTCTGGTATGACAGTTCAAATATTTTCCTTAATATGAATTGGTAGTATAAGATAAAAACTTAAAGGAAATATATTGAACACAGGATATTTATAGTGGTTTGGGAAATAGAAATCCCCTAGTCCACTCCACCAACACTCTACTCCATGAGTTTGGTAATTTTCACTATAACATCCCTTTTTCTGAGGGATCCTAGCTGAGTACAAAAAGTTTTCACTTAATAAAAAGGTCCAAGAGATTTTAACTAGGATCTACCTTTACAATACATATCAAAAGTCTTAACACACACTCTTACAAAAATTGTAAACAAAATAGAATGAATAGACTTTTTAATAACCATTGCAGAACACAGTTGCAAGCAGCAATTGACAGTAGTTGGTGATACGTCCTGAGAAGATGATAGTATTTAAGTTGTAGCTCTGGATGATCTCCAGTGAAACTGATAAACTTATAAGCATAGCACGAGAATTCATGTTTGATATTGTCTATGTACATGAATTTTTTTATCATAGTATTTGTATGTATGTGTGTTCTATCTATTCTTATCATCTGCCTGTATTTATAATATAGCTATTAACTCTTCCTTTTATATCTACTATTTAATTTTAAACTTAAGTATGATAAAATCATAATGGTCGAGTTGATAATCCGTTTAAAAATTGATACAACATTCCATTAATGGCATGCGTCCATTCCTTCTAAATATGGAATAATCTTCTACAACAGCAGTTTCAAATATCTTCTTCTTTGGATCTTTCCACTCTTGGCAACATGACACTTTGTACAAATCGATATTTCCTTAAATTGAAAATACCTTTTCTGATGCATTTTAAAAGAATGAAATGTCTCATCAAGAGATTAGAAAATTAATCATGAGCTTTTGTATAATAGCTAATTCTTCGTAAGATATTCAACTGGTAGTATTGTTCTCATAGGATAAACTTCTGAGAGACTTCGTAAGATAAAACAGATCTTTTTCTTCTTCGGGGAATAAGATAAATTGAATTCAATATTTCATAGGATAATTATTCAGCACAAGATAAATATGTTATTGAGGTGAAATAAGTAGATTACATAATTTCTTCTGATATTCGTAAGATAATATTTTATGAATATCCTTTTCATAAAATAAAAAATTCCCATATCTTCATACTATTTGAGGTCTATAAATTTGATCATACAAAAACCCAATTATACTCTTCATAAGATAATATCTTATGTAGTAAGATAAAATCTCATCATAGAGTTTTCTAATTCTGAGTAGATGGAAGATAATCATCGATTCTCATAAGATAAAATACTTTGTCATAAAATTAATAATTCACATTTCGTAAGATGATTACTTATAGAATTAGCATAAGATAAATTCTTTTGATAGACATAATCTGAAACACTTAATAAAAACTCATTCGAATAAAATTAGGGATTTTTTTTAATCATCAAAACACATAAAATCTAAGATATGTTGGAACAACATATGTTTGTCCAATAGTTTACCTAAATAAATAAGGATTCTCTCAAATTTACTACTTCGGGTAGTAAGGACTCTTATGTAGTGGTTTTCCAAAGTGTTTTTGGAAGCAGGTAAGTTTAAACAATAATAGAGTCTAGGTTATAGTATCCAAAGGATTAGCAGGGATGTGATTTTTATTCACATATAGAGGAAGTTATGAGATGGATCTTTAAACTAAAAATACTTCAATATGAGAATATTGATTTAGATACCCAAAATAACTATAGCGTGTCTAATGAAAAGAAGTTCCAAGAGTAAGAGTCAATGGATTATGAGAAAGTAAAATTTAATATGAAAAAAAATTATAGAACATGATGAGTTTGGAATCACTCTTGAATGTGTCCTTATGTGCTTGATCACATGAAATATGAGGCTGGATTTAGATTTTTATATAGCTAAGGGAACTCACGACATGCTTTTGAAGGACTATCTATCAACTTAATCATAGTTTTTTGTGTTGAATGTTGTAAAAAAGAATAAGTGTAAGTATACAAACAAATAACTAATGTTTTTGAAAATTCTAGACTTTTAACTGGACATGAAATTTTTTGTTAAAAATGTTATAACTATACAAAATGTATATTATAAAATATTCTATCATTTTTATGAGTTTTTAACAACACATGTTATGTGTTGTAAAAAATATATATAACAACAAACAATGTATGTTTTTAAAAGGTGATGGATTTTAACAACATAGATTTCCACAATACTCGAGCGTGTATATTGAATCACTTTTAACAATATACAATTTGTGTTGTTAAAATACAATTTTCTTGTAGTGAACCATTTCTCTGAGAATTTCTCATAACATTGAATCTAAAGAAGCAAAGTATTTTTCATGCCACGATGAGTAGGAAAGAATGGAGAGATCCGAAAAAAAATACTTTACACTGTAATGAGAGAAAAATTATGGTATAACAGTTGATGATAAATAAAAATTCAAACGGGATATCTCACTGATGGAGTGGCACGATGACAGAGGATGAGAGTTGCGGAGGGTGAAAGGGGGAGAGGGTGACCATGAGGTCGAGGATTAGGGCGAGAATGGTGATGATAAGGGCTCAGGGATGATGATCTCAGCAAATGGATCAGGGTGGGGGGGAAGGGGGAGATGGGTTAGATCGGGGGAAAGGAATTCAGGGGAGGGGAGGATCATTTTTTTAATTTTAGTAAATATTTAGCGGTAGTTTTTAAAAAACCACTACTAAAATATTTAAATTTTATTTAGCGGTGGTTTTTTAAACCATTGTTAAACTATGTTTTTGGTGTAGTGCTATGTGCCTATTCATTATGCTTGAACACACCCAAATCCCATAAACAATAATAGCACAATATACTTGAGATCATCATGAAATCATAAAACCATAATTGTAACAACAATCTCAACAACGATAACTCAAAGTTCGGTTACACATGTGTTGTCCAAGCACACATGCAACCCCCCTACCTAAGTCCCACACAACCTAACTCATTTCTACCTTGACCCCAAATCGTAATCAAAATAAAAGAGGGGAAAACCTCTTTTCATACCCCTTTGTAACACCCCAACCAAAATCACTAGGTTCAAGCTGGAGTGTCACATGGCTTCATGCACGCCTCCCCGTATGCAAGAAGTCGGTGACTAGTAGCGAGAATCCGAATGTCGTTAGTGGGGAGACTATACCCTCAGTATCAATAAATGAAAGCATAAATAATAATAAAATAGTGGAATAATAAACAATGTTATAATATATGACGTGTTAATATCTAAAGTCAATACTGAAAAATAACTAGAGACCCCCAAAGTGGCAGGTTAAACAAAAGTATAAGCAAGGCGGGAATAAAATATTGTGGTGTCCTTCTGGAGTCTATCCTCGTACTACCTCCAAACACCATGCTCTAACTCCTAGCATCCTATGATTGGAGCCTTTCCCTTTCTAGTATCTGTGACCATAAAGTATGCACACGCATCGAGATTCTCGTGCATGGTGTGAGTATAAACTCGATAGGACACCACCAATGTGTCCTAAACATAAGATAATATGAATATATGACAATGTATATCATGATAATTTAAATTCATAAGAAAATTAAACATACAACCACACATGTGTCGAGTCATCATGCACTAACCAAGCCGCCACGAACCCCAAGCCCACCTGCTTCGGCATGATGTCGGTAAGGATGACAATGTCTATCACCACACATCACAAGATGTGCCATAAGTCCCAGAATCAGTTGACACCCTACGCCTATCAGTCCATATACCACCTTTAAGGAAATACCGCATGCCCCACCCTAATGGTGGTTGTTACCAGGAACATCGGATGCCCCACCCTAAGGGTGGTCGTTATTCTCAGATGATGCTAAGTACCACATGACATGTTTGATATAATTGGATAAGCACATCACTCCTGCATGGAATTCTCCCATTTCAGCCTATAGCTGATGGATTCTCAGTTTCCATGCATGGTCTACTCCCACGTCAGTATACTTGTTTGTGATCTGACCCATACCATTAAACGAGCCATAGTGTGTAGCCATCGTCAAGTCATCACGCTCCCTCTCTTAGGGGTCATCTAACCGAAATAGAGAAACCTGGTCATCCTAATACTTGAAGCAAGATTATGCAAGCTATGAAATACCATAAGAAATATGTATCATAGCAAGGGATAACAAGGCATATCAAGAACAGTTCTCAAGAGGCTACACACAAATCACATGATCACATATCAAGCATGGGTCTCAAGGTTCATTCACACACCTGCATGCAAATACATATCGAGCATAAACAAACATATCATGACAATATCATATACAAGGTCATGTATGGTGAGGAACTTCCTACCACAAGCATGTTATCGTCGACGTCTAGGTTCGTTAAAAGCGTCGTCACCCGAACCACGTTCAAACACCAACCGGAACAAGCTCGCATTCCAAGAACTCCTAGAACTGGTTCAAACCCAACATGAAAAGGGTTCTTGAGTAAGGCGAAGAAGAAGAACAAGCCAGGGGTAGAATAAACACTTACCCAACATTCAATTACCGTCAATGATAATCTTCGAGTCCGGTTAAAGGAAGAAAAACTTCTTCTCTCATGGACAACGACAGGTAAAGAGAGTCGATGCTCCTACAGGTCTGAATCAATGAGAACAACCTCATTCCATGATTGTTCAAGAAGGAAAAGAATAAATACAGCCAAACCAAGAAAGATTCATTGGAGTTCTTCGCCGAATCACCGCAAACCGGAACCACCAACAATAGTTGATGAATTGTGGCCATAGATCGATCAAAGGCAAGGTAAGATCGGTCTAAATAAGGAAGAAATTTGTGCTTGGAAGAAGGCTATAGCACCACTTGGCCTTATGTCAAAACACTCCCAAAAATCATTAATCATCGAAAGGGGAGAAGAATCAAGAAGTTTAATCGAGGGAAAATGAGTGAAAATGGTATTAATCACTCCCCCATAATGCTCGAACATAGTTTGACGACCAAACACGTCATATTGAAGGAGATCTGAGGGATAAGGTGAGCATTTCAGTTGTTACAAGGAAACGCAACTGTCATCATGCCCTACACCATGACTGACCTTGGTCATGGTGTTCTTGAACACACGGCACAAAACGGCTTCCCCTGCGGCATGCCCCTAAGAAGCAAGTCGTTTTCCCCTCATCAGGGCTTCCAAAATGGTCGTGGTGGGGTTTCACAGGTCGTGGCTGACAACATCCCTCCTTAAACACCACGACTTAGCAAAACAGTTTTCCCCTTTCCCATTTTATACCGAGGAAAATCAAAGCCAAAACGGATTGCACCTGGGCATGGTGATGGTCATTTTGAGCCAAAAGCCTTCAAAGCCAACTTTTAAGCTTCCAAACACCTCCAACACTAACCAAACCCAAGATTCAACCATCACATGGTTCAACACATCACTTAAGTCACGTTGGTTCTTACATAAACATAGCCATCCAAGACAAGGGTGTTACAATGTGCTTCATCGTCTGTGTGTCCTCTTAAGGAATCGTCTGTTGCTTTGTTATCATTATCCTTTGTGGCTCTTTGATTCGTGGTGTGTCACTCCATTTTGGATGGCAATTCAATTGAGTGAGAGTTTGTTGCTCTGGTTTCATTGAGGAGAGGATAAAGGGATTCATGTTGATGACCTATCCCAAGTTTGCAAGTGAAGAAACGAAGAGACGAGGACCAGTGGCGAGGTGTTTTTTGACCTCAAAAGCGTTGGGTCAGGAACTTTTGTTGGGCTCCTGATGTTCTTGTCATAGTACATAGTTGTTGTGGTTTGCTAGGAAGGTGATGTGTGTGCGACCTGTACCTGGAGGACGGTTGGTAGATGATGATCTCAGCATCGACCTTGTGCATTTAAAAGTCCATATGATCCAACGCATTCATTAAGTCACTAAACCATGGTAAGGTGGTTCGGTCCGGTGTGATTCTGTCTATTTTTTGTTTTCATATATCTACTCTTCTTTGTTGTTGTGTTGATTGTGTTGTATGTGTTTATCTAGCTTGTGTGTATATGTTACCACTCTCGAGTTTGATTTGACCACAGGGTTCCTAGAGCGACAAGAATTTTGTCCTTGGATTGTCTCTCTGGTGTGTATGTCTGTGTCTTTCTGTTTCTTGTACCTTTATTCTTGCATAGTGGAACCTCGATGCTCCTGTCACGTGCACATATGTCAATTGATTGAAGCACATACAAATTATGGTGTTTTTTTTTTTGATTTCTTTACTGCTTTATGTCGGGTAAGTTGTGTGCTTTCTATAGGGTATCAGAAGGGATACCAACATAAGAAACATAATTTTGGCTAAGATTTGGTAATCATTTTAAGACTATTAAGAGCATCAAAACAACTTTATTGGAACAACAAAGCACACATGTTAATATGTCATGAATTGAAATCATTCTTACCATTGAATTTTTCAATTTTGAATTTCATAGATATCATGACGACAAACAATTGAACTTTGATACCAATTGTTATGATAAATGATGTCATAAACCGACTTTGAATCACATGCAACATGCCACAATCATACTATTTGTTGAAATGGTTTCAAAAAACCACAAAATAAAAAAATGAACATAAAGAAATATATAAGTAAATTCGATATACAAACAAAAGTCATTCACAATGACTTGAAAAGCAGAAACAGTAATCGATTCAAGAAACAATGTCAAGAACATTCATAATATTCAAAATCAATAAAAATAAGAGTAAAGAACATACGGATTTCATGTGCTTTGGTCGCAATTGGACTTAAGTGCATAGTAAGACAAATTTCGTGAATCACACTCGAGCGAAAAGTAAACAAAGAACTTTATATAAAAAAACAATGATTTTTAAAATTCCAGAAAATTAATCAACCTAACCCATAAGTGCTTTAGCTATTCGTCGGGCCGATTCGGCCATAACCAAAAGATCAAACTTGCACCGCAATCAAAGATCAGCATTGCATCGCTTTCATCTAGACTTGTCATCGTCATCGCATCGAACTCATCAATGGCCAGACCGGAAACATGGCTCTTCCCCAAATTGCCAGATTCCTTCCCATTCTTCAATCATTGCTTCCATCTTCAACCCCATTTCTTATATATGGGGTTGGCCTGATCGAAAACTCTCTGAAACTGAGATTGTTCCTGTTCCCAGGGAGTGTTCAGGCATGGAGGTTGCGCGGATTCATCAAAATCAACTCCGGTGAAAGACTGGGTTGCAGAGCAATGGAAGGCTAGGCTCAGGGCTCCCCTGTTCGAGTTTAGCAGGACGGTGAAAATCAGACAACTGGTCCGCTTTCATCAGTTTCTCTTACCGGGGAGGAGATGTTCGATACGGCCATGTCGATCCGTCTTCAGCATCGATGCTGCCCGCCGTCGGTGCCCGCCAACATCATCCGCGCCAGAGCCCAGTGCCGGAGGAGACGATCCCGGAGGTACCCGTCAGTGCGGTTCTCCGGGTCCCGCCCGGAGCAGGGCGACGAGAACGGGGACCCGCCGGATCCCAAGAAGATCCTCTCAGCGCCGGCGCAGCGGCGCCCCACGGTGGGGATCATCGGCGGCATGTCCGTGTTCTCGACCCTCGTCTTCCTGGAGAAGCTGGTGTGGTGGAGCACCCGTGACGGCGGGGAGTGCCTGCCGTTCGTGGCCTGCAGCGACCCGGCGGTGAGCCGTTTCGCCGCCGGCGAAAATGCCACCGTCGTCGACAACCTGCGGCGCGGGAGGGCGGCGCTGGAGCAGGGGGGAGCCGGGTACCTGGTGATGCCCTGCCACGCCTGCCATTCGTGGTTCTCTCAGATCTCCGACGGCTGCGCCCTGCCGTTCCTCCACGTCGGGGAGTGCGTGGCCATGGAGCTGAGGGAGGCGGAGCTGAAGCCACTGGAGACCGGGAGCAGGGTCCGGATCGGGCTCCTCGGCGGAGACGCCACCCTGGCTGCGGGGTTTTACCAGGAGAAGCTGGAGAACCAGGTCCGTGCCTCTCTCCATCCATTGAATCCGCCATGGATGAATGAATCGACCAGGTCTGGTTGTTGCAGGGGTTTGAGGTGGTGGTGCCGGACAGAGCCACCATGGAGCACATAATGATTCCCGCGGCGGCGGCGCTGAGCCGGAAGGACTGGGAAGGGGCGCGGAATCTGGTGAGGATAGGGCTGCGGCTGCTGCTGGTGAGGGCGGTGAACAAGATCATCGTGGCGTCCGATGAGATGCAGGGCCTGCTGCCCCGCGACGATCCCCTTCTCCAGAAATGCATCGACCCCATGGACGCCCTCGCGCGCTTCACCATCAGATATGCAGAGAATCCGCACCAGAAAACTTGATCTCTCTTTCCTTCACCCATAATTGGCCATGGTTGTACAGAGGACCCAGCGCATTCACATAAAATTATCAAATGGTTTATGAATATGGGCAAATAAAAGGACGATCCTTTACATTAAATAAGGACGATACAGTGTACAGTGTACAGGGCTTTGAGTCATAAACTGGAGGGGGCGTCGGGGCCTTGAGTTGCCCAAGAAGAGATGAGATGATGGGCAATGGCGAAAGGCCCAGGAATGAACATCGGGGCAGGTACGTTAAAATCAGCTGACAAGCCCTGTCCCTTCTCCGCTCCATTGCAAATCTGTTCTACCTTGGCTGCTGCAGTTCTTTGTGCCTTCTCGTATTCCGCGAATACCAGTGCTTTTTTCACGTCTTCTCTGCTGTGCCACTGTGCATCTGCACACCCGTTGATACAGTAAAAATGCATGAAAAGAAATGAAACAGTTCAAACATGTTAAAAAAATTTAAAGCACCTTCCAACTCATCTTTGTCCACATTTACACAGAGAGATTTGGCATATGCAAAGAACCCAATCATCAATTGGCATGGCATGCTATTTGGACCAACTGCAAATCAAATACAAATATATTATAAGTATTAGGTTTCAGAAAAATGGCTGCCAAGCCAAACAGTGACTTGGTGAACTGAGTGCGAAAATAAGAAACTTTGATTTTAGGGTTTTAGTTAAAAGAAACATTAAAAGCACACACATCCCATAATAAACTCAAAAGAATACCAGGCCATGGCTGTGAACTATGATAAACAACTTCCCCAACTTCAATGCCAGTCTCTTCCCATGTTTCTCTCCTCACTGCCTCCTCCAAACTTTCTCCTGGCTAAAATGTAAGAAACATGTTCAGATCGAGGCATCTACAATGACAGGCAGCAAAAAAGAATATAATAAACATTAATGAATTACACGATACTGCTATCCCACGCATAATCGAGTCAAGTCGAGTCAATGCAGTATACTACTCAGGTTTGAACTCGATACTGGAATCGAAGTCAATTAAAAAGTGATTTTCAAGCTTGAATTCAACTCAACTTAAACACCAAGCTATTTCAGTTTGCTCAGAAGGAAAAAAACTATAAAACAATACATGCATACATACATATATATATATATTAGGGAGCCACCATAAATACATATGATGAAGAGCTATGCCACCCAAAAGGGTCCCGCCCAGCTCGAACCACGAGCAGAAATTGATAACACGACAAGATAACACAACCAGAAAATGACACAAAATTAGAGGCTTGGGTTTGAATTTCCTACATGATTAATAAACATGTCGTGTTCGCGTTGAGATGATTAATAATCGTGTCATGTTCATGTTCAGGTTGATTTGGTCAACCCAAATTTGACACGAAATGACGTATTTAATGAAACATGCCATAAACTGGACCAATTAATTAAACGTGTCGTATTAACCAGTGTCGAAATTTGACCCATTTAACTCATTTAACCCGCTAAATTTTTGCATATTTGTGTTCATCATGTTGGTTCGAGTCATCGTGTCATATTATTTAAAATGAAACAGTTCGCTAATAATATTAAATGAGTCTTGTCGTGTTACCCATGTAGTAAACATGTCATGTTCGTGATTGGGTCTTCTTAAACAGGCTGTGTTCGTTCCAAATATATTTGTGTACGTGTCAGCGAATGACACGACTCAAACATGACCCACCAACACGAATTGCCACCCCCTAGCTTGAACTCAATTAAGCTGAACCGGAAAATAGTTCGAGGTCAAAAAATATATGTTAATACACGAATTCAGCTTGATATGTAGCTCAAAGTAGTTCGAGGTCAAGTATTGTTCGACAAAAGCTCGAGTGGCTTGTGAGTATCATTGAATCATTTACACCAAGAATTTCCCACCATGCAGTATGTCCCGGGCATGGCCAAAGTAATCAATTCTATTAATGCAAGTACCTCTAAAAAACCAGCAAGGCAACTCCACATCCGGGGTACAAACCGTGATTGCCTACTTAAAAGCGCGCGGTCATTTTCTTTGTCAATAACTAACATGATGACAACCTGAAACGAACATGAGCAGATTGATGAAGGCCATGCCAATAAATGTATTTGGGAATACATTCAATATTAATTGAAATGAAATTAGCATAACCATACCGGATCAACACGGGGGTAAATTCTTCTCTTACATAACTCATTTGGGCATTGTCTTCTTTTCCCAGCTTCCACGGAGACAGTTTTCTCACCACAATTTCCACAAAAGTGTGATGAATTATGCCATTCTAACACAGCCCTTGCCTGGTAATAGTCCAAAAACAAAAAATATAAGGAACAAAATTCTTAAGTAGAAGCTTCATATTGTGAGCCACAGCTGTTATTTTGTGGTTTAAATGATCGTAGCACAATTCAAAATCATGCCACTTTGAAACAACCAGTACATAGAAGTCACAAGGAAATCATTTTCTCATGTATTATGGACCATGACATTTGCTCAAGATGCACCCAGGCTTCGTTACTGTCTATGCTGGTAAGTAATCAATATCATCATCATGAAATAGGAGGCCTATTACATGGCATCCCATTAAGGCTCCGTTTGACACCACCTATATAAGCAACAAAAAAAAAATACTATTTTGCTAAACAGTCTGCAAACACTTAAACAAAAGCATTTACCATAAGTGATAAGTGTTGTAAGCAGTTTTCAATAAGTGTTATCAAATGGATCTCAAGTGATGATATCATAATGTACCTCATTGTCAATGGAGCAGACTTTGAGTTCTTCCCAATACATTTTTTTATTTAAATGAAGGCACAGGTATGATGGGATAATGTGAATTTAAAGGAGTCAAAATCAAACACATAAAAACACTTACTTTCATTGTCATGTGCATCATATCTCAAAAAGATACAAAGTGTGTGATGAGGCATTTATTTTTCCCAAAAGAATATGAGCGGTCATTTAAAAGTTAGAATGGCAATGGTCATTCTTGTTCCCATGTTCATTCTAACAAGACCCACATTTGCATTAAAAATCAATATCACATATCAAATGGACCGTTGGTATACACACCAGTTTAAGACTGCACGGTACTATGCTGAGTCCAAGATTCCCTCTGTATGTTCGTATTAGCATCAAAGCAGTGAAATACAACTCATATCAATTGAAAGATATAAATGCACTTAAAGCCTATATCATGGGCAGTGACATGGGCATATTGCTTGCCACATTATGCTGCAATATGAGATATTGCATTTCACCATGTTAATGGCAGACGTATTTTGCTTAATGGGCAATATAGGATATTGCATAGCACTGTCATGCCATGATTATTCCACATAAGCTATCAAATACTCAACTATTACTCCATTCAATGATGTAACCATAAAGGAGTTTATAACGGTTGCATTGATCGTTTAAGTGTTAAATGGCCCCTCCATGGATAAGCCGAATGTTACAAAGTGTTTGTAAGACAAATCATAATACAAATGTTTTTGAAACATTCAGTATCATGGTGGACCTTTGAGGTGCGCCTTCAGGACCTATAAAAGGAGACCTAAATCATGGCAGTGAGATGCGTGATTTGATGGATCGTTAAACTCCAAGTCTAAACTCTCATTTTCTTCTCTCTCCATTGATAGAGGTTCTAGCAGGCCAAGGAGATTGAGAAGAATTCTGCCTAAAATTGTTCTAGGTGATTCACCTTCTCATGGATGCCTATGGCTGAGGGGGTCTCCCTCAACCCTGGATGAAGATAAGGTTTGACTTCTTCAAAAAGTGACAAGTTATTTATGTTTTATGCATTCAATTCAAATGTATCACGGTTGAATCTTGTGACAATGGGTTTGAATGATATTTCAGATGTGAGACAAATGTTGTCCCCTCCAAAACCCTGCATTAATAACTGTTGACAAGGGCTCAATTGAAGAACAACAACACTAGAACGAAAAGGAAGGCAACAGAACAAAAAGATCGGTCATATGGAAAAAGGAGTGGGCCCAAGAATCATAGAAACTCACGTGGCCAGCGACAGCCAGCTGAGCCATGGCCTGCTCATCAGCCCAATCCGTGGCGACCATCAATGTCCTCAGCTCAACGAAAGAGAAGCGTCTGCTGGCCAATTCCGCAATCAAATCTCCGGAAGAGGATACATCGATCCCCCAGTACACCACATCATCCTCCGCCCGCGATCCCAAATAAACCAACGAATCCTCGCTCAACTCTATCTCTGAACAAGCCACCAAACTCTTGCAATCGGAGAAGCTGAACCAACCGAGTTTCCAAATCGGGGTGGAATCGGAGGTCGAGCTGACGGTGGTGGCCAAGGGCATGCCCTTCCGAAACGGCAGTACCTTAAAACCAGGGGAAGACGGGGCGTGGGCGTTGTCTGAAAGCAGAGTTTTTAGGGTGACGAGGGCTGAATTGGGCGAAAAGGGATCATCCGGTTTGGGGATTTTTTGCCTAAGATGGTTGCCCGCAAAGGCGTGGCATTGTAGATTTATGACGGACATGGGATTACTGCGGGTGTGGAGGAGGATGCGTGCTAGGGGTGGGGATGATAGGGTCCTGCGGAGATCGATAACAGGCAAAGCAGTGAAGGTGGACGGGGACAAGGAGAATAGTAATCTGACCAGCATTTCTGGGTTTTCCCATTCGAATTGTTGGAAGGCGTGTTTGACGATGGGCTGCTGGTCAAAGGCCGATTTGTGGGGCACGTTCATTCATACATAATTGTTGGTACGCCGTTTTTTAAGCTAATTATCCGAATTTATTTGTTTTTAACTTGCTTTTATTTATATTTGAATTTATATAAAATTTGGGATGTCCCAGATCCGTTTATTTTTTAAACTCGTTAATCTAAATGTGTCCTATTATATTTTGTTATATCTGTTTGAATATCCTAATTCATTTAAATAGCTATTTATAATTTCAAATTTTTAAAATTCATTTATAAATATAAAATAAACGATTCACAAATTAAATCAATATATTTTATATTTTTTTATCATTTAAAAAAATGTTAATGAATTAAAAATAATAATGTAGTGAGATTTATATTTAAAATTAGTTTATAAATATAATATGAATTGAATTCAAAATAAATAAATTTATTATTATTTGAAAATATGTTGTCAATAAATTAATAATAATTAATTCAATGAGGTTCGGATTTAAGGTATGTTAAGACTCGTAGTAATTGAACTATGCCTCATATTTTAAGTTAAATACTTTAGTCCTATAAAAACATGATTAACCACTAGCTTCACCCTGCTTAATTGGGTCAAGTAGCGTCAGGTACTCGATAAATGCATACCCATTGTCATTTGTAGCTAAAAGTTCAAAAAATGAAAAAATTTATCTATAAATATTAAGAAGTGAACTTATCCACAGTGATCTTTTTTTTTTCTTTTTTTTTCACTCCAACATTTTAATGTAGAAGTTTGTGTTGCCTTGGTATGGCACTTGGAGGATTAATTGATGTTTTTGCAAACTTATATAGTTTATCTCTTTTAAATGAAATGTTGCAACACCTCAAGATTTTAAATTATATTTTCCTTTGAAACATGATGTATCTGATATAGTGATTCACATGCAACACCGAACCACACTGAACCGTAAAACAGTATATAACCATTAAAATGTAGTTGTAGACTTGGCGGGTAAAAATAGAGGTAACTGAATTATAAAAAATATGTATAAATAAAAATAAATGTCATTATTAACACTGAGACATTGATAAAATTCAATTAGTGTGACTAAATAACTAAAAAGAATAATTTATGATTTAAAATGTAACCTTTCTAAAAATTGGCTTTTTATGTGCTTTTTTTTAAGAAGCTAAATCTATTATGAATAAAATAATTATTGATATGACTAATATATTACTACAAAATTGATTAGTAATTTATAGAGAATAAGAATAAGAATAGTTAATATTTTTAAAAGCTACTTTCCCATGAAAACATTTTTCATTATATTTTTATGTATTTATTTACAAGTTAAATTCTCAATTTTTAGAATTTGAATTTGAAAAAATTAACTTCATTTTTTGATCCAACATAACAATATTAACTTAAAATGATTTTTTGAGACTTTTTGAAAATATTGATTTTTAGATGAATAATGCAAAACACCGTTTTTACAAATATTGTGACTTTTATGACATTATTAGTATATAAGTATTATAACAACCCAAGCCTTTTACACATATTTTTACATGATTTTATGCATAATTATCCATTAAATACAAAACAAAAATAAAAAAGTCTAGTGTCTTTGGGAAACTTGGTACATAATTAGAAAACATGAAACTAGAATAAAACATCTTTTTATTAATCTCCGTAATGAGCTTCTGACTCCCTTTAACCTCTTACAACTGCATATGATAACATGACGAATACATAGACAAAAGAGATAAGCTAAAAAGTCCAGTAATAAAATAAACATGGGAACGAAACATAACACATTAGTCAGAAGGCATAACATGATAACATAAAAGGTGTGGCTCGTGAATAAACATATGGAAACATAACACATAAAACCTAGAATCATATGATCATAGCAACGTAGGAAAGTGGCAGCAATATAAAACATGACATAAACATGAGTCAATGCTAACTGCCAAGATTATATCACATAGTGGATAAAGTCCCATAATGGATTATGTTTACTTCCTAATCTCATACATAACGTCTCATGAGACTAAAACATTATCCGATGCATTAAAGGGCTATCTGAGTGCACCCATCATAACATATTTATGCATATGTGTGTTGCATAAAGAATCAAACATAAGAAATAAACATAAGAGTTACCCATGGAAAGAAATGAGTATCGTAATCATGTCATAATACATAACCAAAGAGCGTATAAGAATGATATCCATGAAAGAAGGGATTTAAATACTTCTTGGTCATTCATAAAATAAAATAAAAAGAATATACCATGAATAATGATGTCCAACTAAATTAAAAGCAAGAAAGAGAGTGACTAGGTAACTTTAGAAATGTGCCACTTAAGCATGGTTTTAGGGAAAAGAATAAAAAATCTTTAAAGAGGATAAATGTATAATTATTTCCATAAAACCAAAAATGGACTAAAAATGTTTTTCATGATAAATTAAGTGATTTTATAAAAATATTAGAGGCTTAAAAATAGTTTATAGAGTGTATTTGAAAATGGATAAGAAATAGAGAAGTTCCCTTTAATGATGTTTGCTTATCGAGATGAATTAAGAAGAGAACCTTTTAAAACATGTAATTCCTCATCAAAGAAAGATGAATTGAGCTACATACATATGTGTGGTACATATAAACAGAATATAGGATAATTATATAAGAAGAATGAAGATATAAATTGAGGCAAAGAGAGAGAAATCATAACCTGAAGGAAATATGGAGGTTCAAGGAGATCCCTTACATTATGTCCGAATGCATTCCGCACTTACACTTAATATCCTGAATAATCAAATTAGACTCATTAATTGCTTAATTTAGAACCTATTCCACATGTATTTTATTTATTATAATTTTATTAAGTTCATTTATGACCATTTTGATGAGTTATAAGGTTCAATTTCATCGTTCCAAGAGTGTTCGTTTCATGGTTTATTCACTTGTGCATAAATACGAAAGTTCTTGTCAAATGAGAATAATATTCTAGAAGTGAAATGAAATGGTATTCATACACTTTTATAAGATTAAATGGCCTCATATATCATTTTTTTCTGACATGAGGACAATTCATTTGAAAAAACATTAATGATAAATGTTTATTTTATTTTGGCGGTTTTTCCGATCATTACACATTAGTTTCATTTTATTTAATATTATATCTATATATTAGTTTCAGCACATGAAATACGTTATAATATACTTATTAAAATCTGATTTAACCATGATAATAGTTTTATGACCAACATTGAAGGTGGTAATGGAAAACGAAAACTCATTATCCACGAAAATAGTTAACCGCCATGATTTGGACAATGATTTCATTTCTTTGAATAAGAGGAGACGAGAAAAAGGATTGGATAGAAAATATTCCATTAGCAATATAAAATTATAGTATATAATGATACTGGAGTTATTATGCCTTGATGGATGAAATAGGTGAGGAGAAGGTAGAAGAAGAAAAGAAATTAAAAGAGGTAGTTTGAGAATGTTACCTCTTGAATATCACCTCCTTGAAAGATCCCTTGAGGAACTTGGAATTGGTCTTTTGGTGAGACAAGTAGCACTTGGACACGGGGAGAGTGGGGAGGGGAGTGTTTGGAAGATATTTTTAAATCTTCAAGGCTTGGAAGGTGTGAGGATAAGGGGTGGTATTTATAAGGGGGTGAGAGGGGTGTTTTTGGAATTTCTCAAAATATTAAAATATAATAAGACTATTCTAGAGCCAAATGCTTCCAAATGACCTATATATTCATAGAGGTGAAATTTTCAACCATATATTATACCCTTTGGGATTATTTAATATTTTTATGATTTTTAAATAATTTAATAAAATATCAATTCCATAAAACATCATTATTGTCAAATTTGATACTATTCATTACTTTGACTTTAAAATCATAAAGAGAACAAGTCAAATTCGAACCAACTATTTTATTATATCCTAAACATGTCATGGTCATCTATAGAATTCATGGATTATCTTAAACATCTCAAGTTATATTTATTTTAATATTTCTAATAACATTTATTTTATTTTTTCATTAATTTAATAATTACAGCATCATCACTATGTAAGCATTTAAGGTAATTATTTCCTCCCTAAAAATTAAAAATAAATTACCATAATGAAGATAAATCTTTTATCTTTCAAAATAATATTTATGATTGAACATATCTTCTTGATAAACACATATTAAAAATGTTATATTTATTAAAAATAATAGTGTGACATGTTTGACTTTTCCTTAAATAAAATACTGTAAGGGAATTAATGTCAACCAAGTGGCTCTAAAATGTTATAAATTCGACCAATGGATGATTGTGGTTGAAAATTGATCATCCAATCGAATTGGGGAAAGTGTTAGGGCCATTTTCTAATCCTTATTATATTATTTTTACCCTTAATTACTCGATTTACCTTTAATCCTTTTACCAAAAATTACTAAAGTTATTATTTATATTGAACAAAAAATAAAATGATTCTATTTACTAAATTTTAACCTCATGATTCAAAATATGAAATCCATTTTTCAAAATTCAATACATAGAAGTGGTAAAAATTATTTTAAAATTTAATCATAAAAACGCAATGGAAAACATTTTTTTTTCGAAAAAATGACCCTTTTAAATATAAAATGTTTTTATACTAAATTCAAGTATAAAATCCATTTCAAAAACCATAGTTGGATTATTTATAATCAAAAGAAACTAATTATAGTTTAAAATAGAATTTTAATTTGTAAATTCATTAAAAGAAAATACAGTTTTCAATGTAAATCAGTATTTTTAACTGTTTATTAAAATTTCATTTTTTTTAGAAAATTCTCAAAAATTCATCATAAGATAATTTTGACTTACTGAATTAAAATAATGTTTTTTTTAAAAAAATACATTTTCTAAAAGTTTCAAAATTAATTATATTTATTTTCTCATAGAAATTAATAATTTTTTTTTGAAGAAACATATTTTTGAAAAATAAAACGAATTTACTAAAAATTAAGTGTTTATTTCCTTAACATTAATAAATATATTTCATAATGAAACGAACTGGAATTTTATCAATGAAATTTTCCTTTTAATGTCATAAAACACATAAATCACATAGAGAACCCAATAAAAACATTATTCTCACAAACGAAGAATGATACATTAGTCTGTAAATAAACCAATAAGAATGTCAAATATTATAGTGGGATAATAAATAGAAAATAAGATAAAAAGAATGAGAAATTTTGGATATGATCGATCCTCTAGAATAACCAGATTCACGAACAAAGTTGTAGAAATAAAACATAATGTTAATAATAAAATATTCATTTTGAAGATTAAAGTATATATATTACCTTAAGAGAAAATAGAATTGAATGAAAAATGAATGAAATAAGTGGTATTTATAGAAATTAAAGAACCTATACCGATGAAATAGTAACTTGGCCGCTGGAATAGTAATTTGACTATTAGGAATAGCAATATGGCTATTAGAATAATAACCTCACCTATGAAAGTATAAATAAAATTTAGGTACCTTATAAATGAAAATATGATATAATCATATCATAATATAAGCAAATATTTTTTTTAAAAAATGATAAATTAAGTGTTGGTATTTTTTGTAAAACCTAAATGTTTATTTACAATTTTATAATTAATATAATGATTTAAAAGAAAATTTATTTTCATAAAATAGATTCAAAAATTAATATTATGTTTTATTATAATAATAATATATTTTCATGAGACCTTAATTAATTTTTCAAAGGGTCATAAAATTGATTATAACATTAAAATCGATATTTTTCGAATAAATGATGATTTTATTTATAAATTAAAATTTTCACATTTAGAAATTTATTTTCTTAAAATGGATTCCATTTTTGAAATCTACACGTTAAAAAGTGGTTAGGGTGAATTTTTGGGATTTTTCTAAAATAGTTGAATTTTTTGTGAATAGTGAAATATGACAATTTATGGTATCTAATAAATACATGAATATTTTAGTCACGGATGATGTATGAATGATGTGAGAACCCATTGGTTTGAAATATCCTAAACCATTTACTATATTTATTCATAGGAATCAACACTATTGATAGTCTTGAGCCAAAATAATAAACAAATGAATAAAATAATCAAAAAACACCCTCTCCTCCCATATAAATACCACCCCTCACCACCCCTCTCATCACACCTTCTAATCCTTTTATCTTGTGAATATTCTAACCAATTACCATTCCAAACCCCTTACCCATGTCTGAGATCTACTTATCTCAACAAAATACTAAACCCAAGTTCCTTAAGGAGGTTCTCAAGGAGACAATATTTAAGAGGTAAAATCCTCATTCTTTCTCTTTTTAAATTATTTATTTCTTCTACTTTATCCTCACCTGCCCAATCCAAAGTGGAATGATAACTTCAGTATCATATATATACTATAATTTTACTAGGTTAATGGAATATCATTCATTAAATCTCATATCTTCTTCTTTTATTCTAAAAATGAAAACATCATCCGTGATACATCGATTCAATGAATTCGTGGACAACAAGTTTTCATTTTCTGTTACCGCCTTCAAGGCTGGTCATAAAACCATTATTATGGTTAAAATAAATTGTAATATGTATATTATAACCTTTTTTAGGTTCTAGAACTAATATATAAACATAATATTAAATAAAACAAAACTAGTTTGTGATGGATGAAAAAATCCGCCCAAATAAGCTAAATAATTATCATTAATGTTTTATCAAATGAATCATCCTCATATAAGAATATAAAATGATATATAGGACCATTTAAAGTTTTTTAAGTTCATTATTACCATATAATTTCACCTCTAGATAATTATTCCCATTTTAAAATAACTTTCATAATTATATAAAAGTAAACCGAGCATGAAACCATGAAACAAACGCTCCTGGAATGACAAAATTAAATATTATAACACATCAAAATGATGATAAATGAAATTAATAAAATTATAATAAATAAAATACATGTATAATAGTTTTTTAATTAATTAATCAATGGATCTAATTTTATTATCTATGACATTAAGTGCAAGTGCATAACACATTCAGACATAAGATAAGGGATTTTTCCAAACCTCCAAATTTCCTTTAAGTTACGTCCTCTCTCCATCCGCCTTAATTTATCACTTAATTATTCTTATATACTTCATATATATTATGTATACATGTATCACACATATATACCATGTTTATTTAATATTTCTTTGATGGTTGAATACATGTTTTAAAATGTCTCCTCTTTTCCTCTTGATAAGCAAGCCCAATTAAAGGGAACTACTCTATTTCTTACCCATTTTCAAGTGAACTCCATAAATTTTTTTAATACTCCATTATTTTTATAAAATCACTAATTTTATCATGAAAATCTATCTTAGTTAATTTTTAGTTTTAGACAAACAATTATGCCTTTTTCATCTTTAAATACTCTTTAATATCTCCCCTTAAACCGCACTAAAGTGGATCAAATCTAAAATTTCATAAACACTCTTTTTCATGTATTCAATTTAGTTGGACATCATTATTCATGATCAGTTTTTATTTTATTTTATGATTTTATAGAAATGATTTAATCACTTCTTTCATGGATACCATTATGACACACCCTTTGGTTATGCCTTATGACATGATTACAATACCCATTTCTTTCCATGGGCAACCCTTATGTTTATTCCTTATGTTTGATTCTTTATATGGAACACATATTTATGAACATGTTACGATGGGGGAACCCAAATAGTGATCCAATGTATTGGATAATGTTTAGTCTCATGATATGTCATGTATGGGGTTAGGGAGTAAACCTAATCCATTATGGGACTTTGTCCACCATGTGATATAGTCTTGGAAGTTAGCCTTGAATCATGTTTATATGATGTTATATGTTGCTGATACATTCCAATATTTCCATGATCATATGATTCAATGTTCTATATACAATTACACATGTTTATTCATGATCCATTCCCTTTATGTTATCATGTTATGCCTTTCTAACTCATGTGCTATGATTCATTCTCATGTTTATTCCTTTACTGGGATTTTTTAGCTCCTACCTTTTGTTTATATATTCCCAGGTTATCCTATGCAGATGTAGGATCTCAAAGTAAGTTATGATCTCATTATGGAATATTAATGAATATATGTTTTATTCTAGTTCCATGTTTTTAATTTTATGTACCTAATCTTCCAAAGACATAAGACTTTACAATCCTTAGTTTGTATTTGATGGATAATTATGCTAAAAATCATGTAATAATATGTGTAAAAGGCTTGGGTCATTATAATTGGTATCAGAGGATGTTCTAGTTATTTTTTGATATTAGGACTAGAAAAATTTAGTAAGAACCCTAGGGATAATTCTATAACCATGGATAACCTAGATTGAAAATTACAGAATCACAAGTTAGGATATACTTTTCATTTATAATTTTATCATTTTATGTTAAAAGTTTCCTTTTTTATATGCTTATTATCTAAGTATTAAAATTACCCTAATTTTATTTTTTTTTCTTAGTTAATGGTGGGAAATAAAATAACCCATGCCAAAAATCAATGTGATAGGCAATGTGATGATTTCTCTAATGAGTTTCCAAACTTGATGGGAATGGGAGCCTAGAACTTCATGAAAGTACTATCTTAACTGTCTCAAGTTATGAATAATAACTTGAATAATGTAGAACAAAATCCTTCTACTAAGAAATAGCATGTTGTGGTATAATTATTTATGTGAAAAAGGCATCTCATATCTAGTAGATCTTTTGATTCCTTCATCATAGAACAATGGATTAACTCCATTGAGAATATATTCTCTGTCCTTAAATGCCTAGAAGAGGAGAAATTCGTACTGGAGGACTATCATTTTTATGGGGAAGCTAATCAGTGGTGGAAAATGATCAAAAACAAAAATTATAAGGAGAAAATTGATTCTATAGATTGATAAGGATTCAAGAAAATATTTTTCAATAAATATTTTCCCCAAACTCTTTGACTTAAGATGGAAAGAGAGTTCATTAGACTAAAGAAAAAAGAGGATGAAACTATCAGGACATACAAGGAAAATTTTACAAGGATTGTACAATATGACTTTGGATTTTTCATTAACATCAAAAGCAAGGTGGATCACTTCTTTAGTGGATTAAATATGAGTCTACAAAAAGAATTGGAAATTTGAGACATTGAAAGTTATGAGAAGATTGTCTATTGTGACCTTATGATTGAAATGGTGATTGGAGACTCTTAGTAGTCTCATGGGATCAAAGATAAGAAGATGAAAATGGATTTTAATATGAGGGTATAAACAAATAAATCCCATCAAGGAAAGAAAAACCAATATCCCACATGTCAAAAGTGTGGGAAGAAGCATCCCAAGACCTATCTAAAGGGAACCAAGAGATGATTAAAATGTGGAATAGAGGGAAATACATATAATTATTGTCAAAGGGATTTGAAGAATCCCATTAATGTGGAAGAATAAAGGAAGGTTCAGATAAACACTCATATTTTATTATAATGTTTCAACTATCGGGAATATGGGAATTATGCGAGACAATGCCCTAAGCTAAGGGTTGTCAGAGACAATCAACAACAACAAACTCCAAGGTAGTAAGGAAGGTCATATTCTATCACTACTGATGAGGTGGAGCCTAAACAATTATGTGGTGATAGGTATGATAGTTATTCATTCAAGAATAATGAATTTACTATTTGATTCTGGTTCTACACATTCTTTCATATCTTGCAAGTTTAGTATAACTATTCAAACACCACCTCAAAATATGAAAGTTGAGTTATATGTGAGACTAGAAAATGGGGAAATTATTAAATCTAAAGTATATAACTACTCCATAGTTAATTTTTGTGGATTTAACCTCCCAAAAAATCTAATATTACTTCCTTTAGTGGAGTTTTATGTTATATTGGGCATGGATTGACTATCTTTATAAAAATCCAACACTAACTGTTGAGAAAGGGAGATCACTCTTCACATCCAGAGGCATCCTCTAATTCTATATAAGTGTAAGGAGGAGGATGAATCTCTTTCAGAATAATCATCTCAATTATGGATATTATTTCCTTATGAGGAAGAATATACATCTCAAATGATTGATACAAAGGAGATGATCATGCTTGAATACATGCCCATTGTGAAGGACTACACTAATGTGTTCCCTGAAGAATTGCCTAGTATTCATCTCAACCAAGAGGTTGAGTTATCAATTGAACATATACCTGGATCTCTACCCATATCAATGACTCCTTATAGGATGGACACTATTGATTTAGAGGAACTGAAAAGGAAGTTACAAGATAATCTAAACAAGGGTTTTATATGCCTGAGTACTTCACCATGGGGTACACCAATACTCTTCATCAAGAAGGATGGATCAATGCACCTCTTCTTAGATTATTGTGAGATAAATAAAATCATGATAAATAACAAGTATCCCCTACCATAGATATATGAATTTTTCTATCAACTACGTGGGGAAAAGTATTTCTCTAAGGTGGACCTTTGGTTTGGATATCTCCAATTAAAGGTGAGAAAATAAGATGTTCCCAAGGATGCATTTTGAATGAGGTATTGCCACTATGAGTTCATAGTGATGAACTTTAGAATCACTAATGCTCCATAAATTTTCATGGAATTAATGAATAGAGTCTTTATATATTACCTTGAAAATTTTGTGGTAGTCTTTATAGATGATATTATGATATACTCCAAGAGTAAAGAGGAATATGAGGAGCATTTGAACACTATTTTAAAGACTTTGTGGAGGGAGAAACTATATGAAAAGTATAGTAAATGCGAGTTATAGACGGAGGAAGTATCATTCTTGGGTAATGCTATCACCAACAAAGGAATATTTGTGGACCATTCTAAAACAAAGGCAATGAAAGAGTGTCTTAGAACATCATCTATAATAGAGATCCGTATTTTCCTTGGTCTCACTGGGTATTATTGACAATTTGTAAAGAAATTCTTACAACTATAAAATCCACTAACCAAGATGACTCGGAAGGATTAATTTTTTTTGGACTAGTGAATGTGAAGACTGCTTCAAAGAGTTGAAAAAGAGGCTTATCATTGCACTTATACTTACACTACCGAAAAGTGGGGAATAATTTTTGATATATAGTGATTCTTTAAAGAAGGTATTAGGATGCGTACTGATGAAAAATGATAAAGTGATAGCCTGTGCCTCAATGAATTTGTAATTTCATGATAAAAACTATCCCACACATGATATAGATTTGGAAGTTATGATATTCACATTGAAAATTTGGCGGTATTATCTCTATGGGGAGAAATGTGAGATATATAATGATAATAAGATCATTAAATATATATTCATACACTATATAAAACAGTACATTAGAGGGGGTTATTTAGAGGGGGTTATGCACAACCCCCTCTAAATTCATTTTCTATAACATTAGAGGGGGTTCTGCACAACCCCCTCTAATCATCGAATTTAGAGGGGGTTCACAACCCCCTCTAAAATTTTTATCATTTTTTTAGTATGTAGTTGGATTTTAGAGACGGTCATGTTAAAACTGTCACTACTTTAATAATTAGCAGCGCTATATATTTAGTTGCATGCACTATATATTCGGTTAGAGGCGCTACACACACACACACAAACATATATTCAGTTGGATTTTAGAGGTGTTACGTGTGTGTGTGTGTGTTATATGAAATTTGTTTTTTTACGAAAATAGTGGGGGTTCACAACCCCCTATAATGTAAGACATTAGTGGGGGTTCAAAACCCCCTCTAATGTAAGACATTAGTGGGGGTTCAAAACCCCCTCTTAAACCCCCACTAATGTATTACATTAGAGGAGGTTCACAACCCCCTCTAATTTAAGATCAGAGGGGTTGTGAACCCCTACTATTTTCTTAAAAAAATCATAATATATATATAGTATATATAGTATACATATATGAATGTATTTATAAAATGTATAATATATTATATTCACATAAATATGTAATATATATATATATATATTAATTGTGTATGCATAAATATAATATGTATATATATATTTTCATAATACATTTGGGTAAAATATAAATATAACTATATATATATACACATGTATTCAAATAAATATAAACAATTACAAATAAATATATAAATACACATTTGCGTTTGTGTGTGTTTGATATAAATGTATTTATAAATACATGCATACATAATTTTATTGAAATATATGTAAATATATAATTTATAGAGGTGTGCAGAAAATATATATATACATATATATTTATATTCATATAAATATAGATACATGTTATTTATTTAATTTATTTAAATAATTTATGCAAATAATGTTTATCTTAATAAACTTATTAATATATATAAATACAATAATATATAAATTATGAGTAAATTTGTTAATATATATATGTTTATTAATATATATGCATATTTTAATAAACTTGTTATATGAATTTAAATATATTGTTTTAATAATGTTTATTTTAATAAACTTATTAATATATATAAATACAATAATATATAAATTATATGTAAATTTGTTAATATATATATGTTTATTAATATATATGCATATTTTAGTAAACATATTATATGTATTTAAATATATTATGCAAATAATTTATATTTTAATAAACTCAGAAATATATATAAATAGATTAATATATATAACATATCAAATAACTAGAATTGGGGTAATGATTTGAGCATAGGCTGCCTGTGTTCGAGATTACGAGTTCGAGTCCCACCGTCTCCAATATTTTGGAAAATATGTGGACGGCATACCTGCGGATGGACCGGGAACACGCACAGGGCGACCGGGGTGGGGCTGGACCGGGGACACCGAGACAACACCAGACCGGGGACACGTCGGGAGACACCAGACAGACACGACGCAGGGGGACACTGGGGCGACCGGGGGACACAACACACACGCCCGGGGGGCGACTGAGGGACACAACACACACGCCCGGGGGGACACTGAGACACCAAGCTGGGGAGACACGTCAAGACACCTGACAGACACGATGGGGGGAACACCGGGGCGACCGGGGGACACAACACACACGCCTGGGGGGGACACCGAGACACCAGGCCGGGGAGACACGTCGGGAAACACCAGACAGACACCAGACAGACCGGGGGGGACATAGGGACACCGAATAGACACGCAGGGGAAGACACAAGGACACCGGATAGACACAGGGACACCGGGGGTGGCACCAGGTACAATTACATTGCGCAGGTTAAAAAAGCATTAGGGGCGGTTGTGTAAAACTGCCCCTCTTGCAATCAAGAATTAGGGGCGATTCAAACCGCCCCTAATGCCCTCTATTAGGGGCGGTTAAGGCTATAACCACCGCTAAAATGGTAAATTTTGGACAACATTAGAGGGGGTTTAAACCCCCTCTAATGTAATCGCCACTAAATTCATCATGCATGCACCAATGCTTACTCAAAACCGCCTCTACTAGCAGTAGGCGGGCACATTAGCGGCGGTTCCTCATAACCGTCACTAATGTCTTTAGAAGGGGTTATAACCCCTTCTAAAGTCAAAAATAACCCCTTCTACAGTGGTCGTTTTTTTAGTGATATAGAATGAGATTAATATGCGCCAATAAAGATGGTTAGAGATCATCAAGGATTATGACTTCTCAATCCACTACCGTCATGATAAAGCAAATAAAGTGGCATATGATCTAAGTGGAAAGGATCCTTCAAATTTATCAATGATGAGAATTTAAAAGGATCCAATGTTATAAGACTTGAAAAGGATAGACATGGAATTCATAAAGGAAGGTACATCATATTTCTTATCACAAATTATTTCTCAATCATCCCATATAGAAAAGATAAAGGATGCTCAAAGAAATGAAGATGAAATTCAAAATAAGGTGAGATCTATCAGAAATGGGGAATCCTTGGAGTTAACAATTGATGATGAAAGAGTCATAGAATTTGGGTAATGACTATGTGTACCATCAAATACTGATATAAATAAGGATATTTTGAATGATGCACATAGCTCGAACTTCTCCATCTACCCAGGGAGCACAAAGACATATCGAGATCTTTGAGATCACTATTAGTGGGACAATATGAAGAAGGATATAGATGAATATACATCAATATGCCTAGAATTTAAGAAAGTGAAGGTTGGAAGAAAAAAGTCTAAGGGGATGACACAACCATTACCCATACCTACATGGAAATGGGAAAATATCACTATAGACTTTTTCACTGGACTTCCAAAGAAATTCAGAAGAAATAATTCTACATGGGTCATTGTGGATTATATTACAAATAATGATAACTTTATTGTAATTCTAGAGGACTTCTCACTTGAAAAACTTTCAAAGATATATATTAGAGAAGTGGTGAGGTTGTATAAAGTATCATTATCGATTATATATGATCATGATATGAGATTTTACTCAATGTTATGGAAAAGTATCCAACATGATCTAAATATTGAGTTGAACTTAAATACAACTTATCACCCTCAAATTGACGGCCAATATGATTAGACTATTCAGACACTGGAAGACATTTTAAGAGCATGCTCACTGGACTTCAAAGGAGGATGGGATTAACATCTTCCACTGGTTGAGTTCTATTACAACAATAGTTTCCAATAAAGCATCCAAATGGACATATATGAATCCATTTATGAGAAAAGATATAGAACACATTCATTTTGAGATGAAGTTGGTGAACATAAGCTATTGGGACCTGAGATAACCGAGGAAATGGCAGAAAAGGTGATGACCATCCAACAATATATCTAGGTTTCCCAAAGTCGACAGAAGAGCTATGTAGATAACCGTTTATGAGACTTAGAGTTTGAGGTTAGAGACATGGTATTCCTCTAAATATATCTATAGAAGAGGGTTATAATATTTGGGAAGAAAATAAATCTAAGTCTCAGGTTCATCAACCCCTTCGAGATTCTTGATTGTGTCAGAGCTGTGGCCTATCGACTAACACTTTCATTAACCACATATCAAGTACATGATGTATTCCACATATAACTCTTGAAGAAGTACATACCATATCCATCACATGTACTGAACTAAGAAGCAATACAACTGGAAAACGATCTCTCTTATGAGGAGAAATCAGTGAAGATCTTGGACCGCAGAGATAAAATTCTACGCAACAAGACTAATCACCTGATAAAAGTATTATAGAGGAACCATAAATACAAAGAGGAAACATGGGAACTAGAGGAAGTGATGAAGGATAAGTACCCCCACCTGTTTTCACCTTAGTATATAAAATGAATTTTTGAGGGTGAAATTTCATAAGGGGGGATGAATGCAACGACCCAAAATTTTATCAATGGAATTTCCCTTCTTATGACATAAAATAAATACATCACATAAAGAACCCAATAAAAACATTATTCTCATAAATTAAGA
The DNA here is from genome assembly GCA_963277665.1 of Viscum album. Classification (NCBI taxonomy): domain Eukaryota; kingdom Viridiplantae; phylum Streptophyta; class Magnoliopsida; order Santalales; family Viscaceae; genus Viscum; species Viscum album. The sequence continues at coordinate 617,025,045 of OY728130.1, read as the reverse complement.
ATGATAAATTAGTCCTAAAATAAACCAATAAGAATGCTAAATATTATAGTGGAATAATAAATAGAAAATAAGATAAAAATAATGGGAAAATTTGGATATGCTCAATCCACTAGAATAACCGCATTCATGAACATAGCTATGGAAATAAAAAATAATTTTAATAATAAAATATTAACTTTGAAAATGAAATTAAATATAAAACCTTAATATAAAATATAAGTGAATTAAGAATGAATGAAATAAGCGGTATTTATAGAAATTAAGAAACCCATACCGATGAAATAGTAACCTGACTGTTGGAATAGTAATATGATCATTAGGAATAGTAATCCGGCTGTTAGAATATTAACCTCACCTATGAAAGTATAAATAAAATTTAGGAATCTTATAAATGAAAATATAATATAATCATATCATAGTATAAGTAAATAAATGTTTTAAAAATGATAAATTAAGTTTTTATATTTTTTGAAAAACCTAAATGTTTATTTATATTTTTATAATTAATATAATGTTTTAAAATAAAATTTATTTTTATATAATATATTCATAAATTAATATTATGTTGTATTATAATTATAATACAATTTTATGAAACCTTAATTAAATTTTCAAAGGGTCATATAATTGATTATAACATTAAAATCATTATTTTAAGAATAAATTATGATTTTATTTAAAAATTAGATTTCTCATATTTAGAAATTTATTTTCATAAAATGGATTCCATATTTTAAATCAAAACATAAAAAAATGGTTTGGGTTAATTTTTGAGATTTTTCTAAAATAGTTGAACTTTTGGTGAATAGTGAAATACAGTAATTTACGTTATTTAAAAAATACAAGAATTTTTGAGTCCTAAATGATGTATGACTGATGTAAAAACCCATTGGTTCAAACTATACTAAAACATTTACTTTATTTATTCATAGTAATCAACATTATTAATAGTTTTGAGCCATAATAATAAATAAATGAATAAAATAATAAAAAAACACCCATCTCCTCCCCTATAAATACTACCCCTCACCACCCCTATTCCTCACACCTTATAAGCCATATAACTTGTATATATTCTACCCAATTCCCTTACCAAGACTATTTCCCATTTCCAAGAGCTGTTGGTCTCAACAAAAGACCAAAACCAAGTACCTTAAAGAGGTTCTCAAGGAGGTAATATTCCAGAGGTAAAATCCTTCTCCTTTATCTTTTAAATTATTTATTATAATTTATCCTCACCTCCCTTATATAAAGTGGAATGATAACTACAGTATCATATATTTACTATAATTTTTTTTATTGTAATATCACTCATCCAATCCCATATATTCTCTTTTTATTCTAAAAATAAAAACATCATCCGTGATATGTCAATTCACCGCCTTCATTGACGACAAGTTTTCATTTTCCATTACCACAATATAGGATAGTTATAAAACCATTATTATGGTGTAAAAATATTTTAATATGTATATTATAACTTGTTTTAGGTTCTGTAACTATTATATAAACATAATATTAAATAAAACAAAACTAGTTCATGATGGATGGAAAAAACCGCCAAAAATAAACTAAATAATTATCATTAATGTTTTTTCAAATGAATCATCCTCATGTCAGAATATAAAATGATATATGGGACCATTTAAAATTATATAAGTTTATTAGTACCATATAATTTCACTTCTATAGAATTATTAACATTTTACAAGAACTTCCATAATTATATACAAGTAAACCGATCATGAAACCATGAAATGAACACTCTCGAAATGACAAAATTAAACAATATAACTCATCAGAATAGACATAAATGAACTTAATAAAATTATAATAAATTAAATAAATATAGAAGAGGTTATTAATTAATTAATTAACAGATCTAATTTTATTATCCAGGACATTAAGTGCAAGTTCATAACACATTCAGACATAAGGTAAGGGATCTTTACAAACCTCCATATTTCCTTTAAGTGACGTTCTCTCTCTATACGACTCAATTTATCACTTCATTATTCTTATAAAGTTCTTCTATATTATATATATATGTCTCACACATATATACCATTTTTATTTAATCTTTATTTTATGGGTAAATACATGTTTTAAAAGGATCCCTTGTCAATTCCTCTCGATAAGCATGCCCAATTGAAGGGAACTTCTCCATTACTTACCCATTTTCAAGTACGCTCCATAAATTATTTTAATCAAAAATTATTTTTCTAATATCACTCATTTTATCATGAAAAACTATCTTAGTTCATTTATAATTTTATACATACAAATATGACTCTGTCCTCTTTAAATACTCTTTAATATTTTCCCTTAAACCACACTAAAGTGGCTCATTTCTAAAATTTATTAAACACTTTTTTCATGTATTCAATTCAGTTGGACATCATTATTCATGATCTATTATTATTTTTATTTTATGATTTTTCAAACATTATTTAATCCCTTATTTCATGGATACCATTTTGATACACCCTTTCGTTATGGCTTATGACATGATTACGATACCCATTTCTTTCCATGGGAAACCCTTATGTTTATTCTTTACATTTGATTATTTATGCGGAACACATATGAATTAACATGTTATGATGGGTGAACTCAGATAGTACTCTAATGCATTGGGAAATTTTTAGTCTCATGAGACATCATGTATGGGGTTATAGAGTAAACTTAATCCATTATAGGACTTTTCCACCATACGATATAGTCTTAGTAGTTAGCCTTGGCACATGTTTATGTCATGTTATATGTTTATTCTACATTCCAATATTTCCATGATCATATGATTACATGTTCTATATATAATTCCACATGTTTATTCATGATCCATGCTCTTTATGTTATAATGTTATGCCTTTCTAACTCATATGCTATGATTCATTCCCATGTTTATTCCCTCACTAGACTTTTTAACTCATCCCTTTTTTCTATATATTCCCCAAGTTATCCTATATAGATATATAATATCAAAGGAAGTTAATATATCATTATAGAATATTAATAAATAAAATTTTTATTCGAGTACCATGTTTTTAATTTTATGTGTTGAATCTTCCAAATACACTAGACTTTACGATCCTTGGTTTGCATTTTATAGATAATTATGATTAAAATCATGTAATAATATGTGTAAAAGGCTAAGGACATTATAAATAACACGTATATTCTCATTCATACTCTCTAATTCAATGACTAGGTTATAACTATCATGTTAAAATAATAACATTTTAATAGTATATCGTGGTTCATTTAAACTCAATGTTGCGTGAAACATAAGCTACCAAAGAAATTAAATTATTTAATAAAAATCTTAGGTTGTTACATTCTTCCCCATTATGAAATTTCACCCTTGAAATTTCACTTTACATACTATAGTGAAAACATGTAAGGGAACTTCTACTTCATTACTTTACCTAGTTCCCATGTCACATCTTCGTATTTGTGGTTCCTCCATAGTACTTTAACCAGGTGAATGGTCTTGTTACATAGAACTTTATATATATAGTTTAAGATTTTTCACTAGGTACTTCTCATAAGAGAGATCATTTTCACCTTTGAATTTAGTACATGTAAGGGATATGGTATGTATTTCCTCAGTATGGATACACGGAATACATCATGTACTTAAGACATGGTTGGTGGAAGTGCTAGTCGATATGCCACAACTCCAATTTGATTAAGAATATCAAAGGGGGCAATGTACCTGAGACTTAGATTTCCCTTCTTTCCAAGTATCATTAATCTCTTCCATGGATATATATATAGGAATACCATATCTATAACCTCAAACTCTAAGTCCCATAGAAGATTTTATGCATAACTATTCCGTCAACTTTGGGAAGCCTTGATGTAATACTGAATGAACTTAACCTTTCAACCATTTCTTAGACCATTTTAGGTCCTAGTATCTTATGTTATCCAACTTCATCATAAGACACATGTCTTCTACATCTCTTCTAATAAATTACTTCATATGGATCCATTTGGATTCTTGAGTGGAAACTATTATTGTAAAAGAACTCGACCAGTGGAAGATGATGATCCCATGCTCCTTTAAAGTGCATTAAGAATGCTCTAAACATATATTCTAGTGTCTGAATGATATGATCAGACTAGACATCAGTTTGAGGGTGATAAGCCTTACTGAAGTTCAACTCAGTGGTTAGATAATGTTGGATACTTTTCTAGAACTTTGAGGTAAATCTCTGATCTTTGTAGGATACAATCAATAATGGTACTCCATGCAGACTCACCACTTCTATGATATATATCCATGCATGTTTATTGAGTGAAAAGTCCTCTCAAATTTAAATAAAGTGATATGTCTTTGTAATATGATCCAAAAAAACCCATATAATGTTATTTCCTCTGTATTTCATCAGAAGTATAGGGAAAATGTCCATGTTGATGTTTTCCCATTTCTATGAATGTATAGGTAATGGTTGCATCATCCCCTCATAATTTTTCCTTTCATCCCTCACTTGCTAACATACCATGAACTCTGATGTATATTCAATTATCTTCTTCTTCATATTATCTCACCAATAGTACTCTCAGAGATCACGATACATCTTTTTTTCTCTGTGGGTGGATGGAGAAGGTCGAGCTATGTGGACCATTCAAAATCTCCCTCTTTATCTCAGGATTTTATGGTACACATAGTCATGAACCAAATTCTACGACTCCTTTATCATCAATTTTAAACTTTAAGGATTTCCCATTTTTGATATATTCCACCTTCTTCTACATTTCCACATCATTTATTTGAGCACCCTTTATCTTCACCATAAGGTATGGTTTCAAAATCATTTAAGAAAGTAATGATGATGTTCCTTCCCTTATGATTATCATGTACATCCTTTTTTAAGTCTATGAAGATTATGTCCTTCTCAATTATCATCATTTATAAAGTTGTAGGATCCTTTCTACTTAGAGCATATGCCACTTTATTTTCTTTACTAAGATGGTAGTAGATTAAGCAGTCATAATCCTTGATGAGCTCTAACCATCTTCACTGAAGCATATTAATATCCTTATATGTGAATATATATTTTAGTCTCTTGTGATTAGTATATATATCAAACTTCTACCCATAGAGATAACTCCGCCATATTTTCAACGCAAAGATCATAGCGGCCAACTCTAGATCATGTGTGATATAGTTTTTCTCATGAACTTTCAGATGCCTTAGGTTATAGGATATTACTTTATCATTTTTCATCAGTAAAAATTCTAATCCCATCTTTTATTCATCACTGTACACCACAAAGAGTTCCCCACTTGTGGGCAGTGTAAGTACAAGTGCAGTGGTAAGCCTCCGTTTCAACTCTTTGAAGCTTTCCTCACATTCACCGGTCCAAAAAAACTTTACTCCCTTTCATGTTAGCTTGGTTATTGGGTTTTACAATATTGATAAGTTCCTCAAAAATCATTGGTAATACCCATCTAGACCAATTAAACTAAAAATATCTATTACAGATGCTAGTCTGGGCCACTCCTCAATTTCCTTTATCATATAAGGGTCCACAAATATCCCTTTTCTGGTGATAACATGCCCTAAGAATGATACTTCTTCTATCCAAAACTCACATTTACTATACTTTTCATATAACTTATCCCTTTGCAAACTCATAACATAGTATTCAAATTCTCCTCATACTCCTCTTTACACTTAGATTATATCAAAATATCATCCATAATGACTACCACAAATTTGTCGAGGTAATATCTAAAGACTCTATTCATTAAGTCCATAAATATTTCTATATAATTAGTGAGTTTTAATGGCATCACTATCAACTCATAGTGTCTATACCTCATTTGAAATGTGATTTTGGGAATATCTTCCTTCTTCACCTTTAATTAGTGATATCCCAACTAAAGGTCCATCTTAGAGAAATACTTATCCCCATGCAGTTGATCGAACAAGTCATCTATCTATGGAAGGGGATAATTTTTCTTTATCATGATTTTTTTGAGATCACAATAATAAATACAGAAGCACATTGATCCATCCTTTTTCTTGAAGAATAGAACTGGAGCACCCCATGGTGAAGCACTCGGGTGTATAAAACCCTTGTCCAGATTCTCTTATAACCGCTTCTTCAGTTCTTCTAACTCAATGGTGGACATCCTGTAAGGAGTTTTTGATATAGTCATAGATCTAGGTATAAGTTTTATTGAGAAATCAATCTATCAATCTAAAGGAAGACCAAAAAATTATCCAGGGAACACATCAGTGTAGTCCCTAATAATGGTCATGTCTTCAAGTATGATCCTATCCTTTGTATCAATAATTTGAGCTAGATATTCTTGCTCATAATGAAATAATATCCAAATTTGAGTTGATGATTCTGAAGGAGATTCATTATCCTACTCACACTTATATAGAATTAGAGGATGCCTTAGGATGTGAAGAGTGATCTCCCTCTCTTGATAGTTGATGATGGATTTGTATAAAGATATCCAATCCATACCTAATATAGAATCAAACTCCACTAAAGGAATTATGATGAGATTTTATGGGAGGTTTAGTCCAAAAAAATTGATTGGGGAGGAGTTATATACTTTATATGCAACAATTTCCCCATTTTTTGTTCTCATAGATAACTCAACTTCCATATTTTGAGGTAGCGTTAGAATAGTTCTAATAAACTTTAAATATATGAAAAAATTTATTGAACTAGAATGAAAAAGTAAATTTTCTATTCTTGAATGAATAAATAGTTTACTTATAATCACATCATTTTTGAGAACCACCTCAGCAGTAGTGATAACATATGACCTTAATTGCTACCTTTGAGGTTGTTGTCATTGATTGTATTTAACAACCCTTGGCTTAGGGAATTGACTCACATAATGCCCATGTTCCTTGAAGTTTAAATACTTTACTTCAACCTAAGTGTTTAATTGAACCTTCCTTTTTTTCTTCCACATTAGTGGTCTTATTCAAATACCTTCAACAATGATTAGCCTAATGCCAATATCTTCCACATTTGAAGTATCTCCCAATTCCCTTTAGATAATTCCCAGAATGCTTCTTCCCACACTTTTGACACATGGTATGTTGGGTTTTATTTCCTCCATGGGATTTATCTGTTTATCCTCACATATTAAACTCTATCTTCCTCTTTTTATCTTCAAGCCAATGATACCAATGAGAGTCTACAATCTCCATCTCAACCTTAAGGGAACAAGAAACAATCTCCTCAAAACTATCAAAGTCTTGAATCACTAAATATTTTCATAGACTCAACTTTAACCCACTAATGAAGTGATCCACTTTTATTTACATGTTCATGAAAAATCTAGAGGAATATTGTGAAATCCTTGTAAAATTTTCCTCATATGCTCTGATAGAATCATCTTACTTTTTCTTCAGTCTGAGGAAATCCCACTCCATCTTAGGATGGATAGTTTAGGGAAAATATTTATTGAAAAGTATTTTTTTAATCCTTCCCAATCCATGGAATAAATTTACACTTTAGACTTAGTGTTTTGGATTAGTTTCCACCACTGATAATCTTCCCCATCAAAATGATAGATCTCTAGCATGACTTTATCTTCTTCCGAGCATTAGAGGACAAAGAATATCTTCTCAATGTAGTTAATTTTTTGTTATGTGATGAGGAGGTCAGAATATCCTCTAAAGATAGGAGGATTTTTTATATAAAGGATTCAACCACAACTTGACATTTCTTAAGAGAAGGAGGGAGTTCCGCATGATTCATGTTATTATTCATAACTTGATCCAGTTTATCCAGTACTGTCATGAAGTTCTAAGCTCTCATTACTATTAGGTTTGGCATCTCATTATGGAAATCATCACATTTCCTATCACATTGGTTGTTAGCGTGAGTTCTCCTATTTAAAACCATTAACTAAAAAAATAAAAAATATAAAATCAGAGGGGATTTAATACTTAGGTAATGAGAATATAAAAATGAAACTATGAACATAGAAGGATAGACTTATAAATGAAAAGTATATCCTAACTTATGATTATCTAAGATTCAATATAGGTTATCCATGGTGATAGAATTATCCCTAGGGTTATTACTAAAGTTTTCTAGTTATAATCCCCCAAAATAAATAAACCATCATCTGATACCAACTATAGAAACCCAATCCTTTTACACATATTGTTACATGATCTTAGGCATACTTATTCATTAAATACAAACCATAGATTGAAAAGTCTAGTGTATTTGAGAGACTAGGTGCATAATTAGAAAACATGAAACTAGAATAAAAAATATTTTATTTAATATCCATAATGAGATCCTAACTCCCTTTAAGCTCTTGAAACTACATAGGATAACTTAAGGAATACATAGACAAAAGGGATGATCTAAAAATCCAATTAAGGTAATAAACATGATAATGAAGTATAACACATGAGTTAAAAGGCATAACATTATAACATAAAAGGCATGGATCATGAATAAACATATAGAATTATAACATATAGAACCTGGAATTATATGATCATGGAAATGTAGGAAAGTGGTAGCAACATATAACATAACATAAACACGAGTCAAATCTAACTTCCAAGACTATATCACATGGTGGATAGAGTCTCACAATGGATTAAGTTTACTCCCTAATCCCATACATAACATCTCATGAGACTAAAACATTACCCAATGCATTAGAGCGCTATCTAGATGAACCCATTATAACATGTTCATGGATATGTGTGCCATATAAATAATCAAATATAATAAATAAACATAAGGGTTACCTATGAAAATAAATGAGTATCATAATCATTTCATAAGGCATAACCAAAGGGCGTATAATAATGGTATACATAAAATAAGAGATTTAAATTATTATTTATCATTAATAAAGGAATAATAATAATATATCATGAATAATGATGTCCAACTGAATTGAAAACAATAAATAGGGTGGCGAGGTAACTTTAGAAATGTGTCACTTAAGCATAGTTTTCGGGAAAAGAATAAAGAGTCTTTAAAGAGGATAAAGGCATAATTATTTCCATAAAACTAAAAATGAACTAAAATTATTTTTAATGATAAATTGAGTGATTTTATAAACATATTGGAGGCTTAAAAATATTTTATGGAGTGTACTTGAAAATGGGTAAGAAATAGAGAAGTTCCCTTTAATCAGGTTTTCTTATCGAGAGGAATTGATAAGGGAACCTTTTAAAACATGCAATTCCCCATCAAAGAAAGATGAATTGAGATACATAAATATGTATAGAACATATAAAAATAATATAAGAGAATTATATAATAATAATTAAGAGATAAATTGAGTAAAATATATAGAAAGTGTAACCTAAATGAAATATGGAGGTTCAGGGAGATCCCTTACCTCATGTTCGAATGTGTTCTGCACTTACACTTAATGTCCTAGATAATCAAATTAGATTCATTAATTGATTAATTTAGAACCTATTTCACATTTATTTTATTTATTATAATTTTATTATGTTCATTTATTTCCATTTCTAGAAGTTATAAGGTTCAATTTCATCGTTATACGAGTGTTTGTTTCATGGTTTTATGGTCGGTTCACTTGTGTATACTTATGAAAGTTATTATCAAATGAGAATACTATTATAGAAGTCAAATGAAATGGTATTTATAAAATTACATAAGTTTAAATGGTACCACATATAATTTTTTTAATGAAATTAGGATGATTCATTTGATAAAACATTAACGATAAATGTTTAGTTTATTTTGGCGGTTTTCCTGACCATCACACATTAGTTTCATTTTATTTAATATTATGTCTATATATTAGTTAAAAAATATGAAATAATTTATAATATAATTATTAAAATCTTATTTAACTATAATAATAGTTTTAAAACTATACTTGAAGGTGGTAATGGAAAACAAAAACTCATTATCCATGGCGACGGTTAACCGCCATAATTTGGACAATAGTTTCTTTCTTTTTTTGAATAAGAGGAGATAAGAAAAAGGGTCAGGTATAAAATTTTACATTAGAAATATAAAATTATAGTATATAAATGATAATGGATTTATTATTATTTGATAGATGAAATAGGTTAGGATAAGGTAGAAGAAGAAAATAAATTAAAAGATGTAGTTTGAGAATGTTACCTCTTGAATATCACATCTTTTAAGGACCGCTTCAGGAACTTGGAATTAATATTTTGGTGAGACCAGTAGCACTTGGATATGGTGAGAGTGAGGAGGAGAGTGTTTGTTATAGATTTGGAAAGATTCAAGGATTTTAAGGTGTGAGGAGAAGGGGTAGATGGGGTGGTATTTATAAGGGGGGAGAGGGGTTGTTTTAAAATTTCTCAAAATATTAAAATATAATAAGATTATTCTAGATCCAAATGCTTCTAAATTACTTATAAATGAATAGGGGATAGAATTTTAAATCATATATTATCCTATTTGATCTTATTTAATATTTTTATGACTTATAAATAATTTAATAAAATATTAATCCCATAAAATATCATTATTGTCAAATTTGACACTATTCATTACTTTGACTTTAAAATTATCAAGAGAACAAGTCAAATTCAAACCAAATATTTTATTATATCATAAAAATGTCATGTTCATATATATAATTCTTTTATAATCTCAATTATCTCAAATTATTTTTATTTTAACATTTTTAATATCATTTATTTTATTTTTTCCATTAATTTAATAATTACTGTGTCATTGTTGTGTAAGCATTTAAGGTAATTATTTATTCCATAAAAATTAAAAATAAATTAACATGATTAATATAAATAATTTTTATTTAAAAATACTATTTATGGTTAAACATATCTTCTATATAACCACATATTAAAAATGTTATACTTATTAAAAATAATAGAGTGACATGTTTGACTTTTTTAAAATAAAATACTATAAGGAACTTAATGTCAACCAAGTGGATCCAAAAGGTCATAAATTCTACCCATGAATGATTATGGTCAAAAATTACTCATACAATATAATCGGGGTAGGTGTCAAGGTCATTTTATAATCCTTATCATATTATTTTTATCCTTAATTACCCGATTTACCCTTAACCATGGTAACAAAAATTACTAAGGTTACTATTCATATTGACCAAAAAATAAAAGGGGTCTATTTAATAAATTTTGAACTCATGATTCTAAATATGGAATAAATTTTTAAAAATTCAATATACATAAGTGGTATAATTTAATTTAAAATTAAACCGAAAAAATGCAACGAAAAACAATTTTTCAGAAAAATGCCCTATTTAAATATAAAATATTTTTATACTAAATTAAAGTATAAAATCTATTTAAAAAACCATAATTGGATTATTTATAATCAAAAGTAACTAATTATAGTTTTAAACTAATCCAAAATATAACTTTAATTTGTATATTATTTAAAATGAAATATAGTTTTCAATGTAAGTCAGTATTTTTCACTATTTATTAAAATTTCATTTTTTAGAAAATTCTCAAAACTTCATCCTAAGAAAATTTTGACATGATGAATTAAGAAATTATTATTTTTTAAATAAAATTTCTTAAATTTTCAAAACTAATTATATTTATTTTCTCACAAAAAGCAATAAAAACATTTTTTGAAGAAAACATATTTTTGAAGAATAAAATGACTTTACTAAAAATTAAGGGTTTATTTCCTAATAATTAATAAATATATTTCATAATATGGTTATTCCTACTCATAAAAAACAGTTAAACATATAGGTTATAATATTCATGTTAAAATAATAATATTTTTATAGTATATCACAATTCGTTTAAACTCGATGTTGCGTGCAACACAAGCTACCGGAGAAATTAAATTATTTAAAAATAAATATTTAATAAAAATATTGGGGTGTTAAAAGTATTAATTGGAAATTTATGAAACCCTTTTCTAGAAAAAAATATTTAATTTATAAGAGACATTATAAATTTAAAAATATTGATTTTATTTTAAAAACTGATGATTGATATTTTAGAACTTAAGTTACATTATTCTCTAAAACTATTTTTAATACATTATACATTTATTTTTTTAACATTAATTTTCATCACTTTTATAAAGTAAATATAATGAAATATATTTACAATTTAGAATTATAAGGTCCATATTATGTTATAAATTTTATTTTTAGTCATATATAATGAATTACTTATATAAAAACTATAAAAGCCAAAAAGGGTAAAAAGGGTTAACTGAAGGGGTGAAAAACCAAGCATGGTAATAACATGCTTCTAATCGAGTGGTTGAGTTTTTGATCAACCAAATGTTATCTATAATCTATTATTTTTAATTTTAAAGTCATCTTGACATGTGAAACATGTGCTCTATTTATTTTAAGATCAAATATTTATAAAATGTCATTTTTACCACTTATAAATGGGGCCTCTCACCACCCCTTTAAGAGCCCTCCAAGATTTTGGTTTCATATTGAAACTATACCCTATTTCGTTCTCATAGAACCCTATTTAACTCATTAAGCTTATGGACATAAGAGTTTTTCCTAATTTCTCCATTTCTAAGGAATCATCTAAGAAAAGCTCAAAGTTTTCAACATACATACAAACTTTTCACTAACATTGTTTATTGTATATCTTTATATTTAAAATTTATTTTTCCCAATACATACAATGAATTCAGTATTAATAGTATGATGATTTTTTTATACCATGGGAATAAGTATTTTCCACCTTTCCCCTTTTCCCCTAAGGAAAATGAAAATGACATTCGTTCATATGTGCAGACTATCGGCTCCACGAAACATCATGTTTTATTTCCCTTCACCACCTTACATGAATAGTAATAATAAGGAATTTAATAAATAATTATGATATTTATAACATGTTTTATATTCTAAAATAATAAAACATATTATAAATTTCCCCCATTATATGAAAAATTAAATCATCATTCATGCGTATGCACAGACTATCGCCTTCATGGAATGCTGTATTCCATTTTTCATCATCAACTTTAAAGATTAGTCATGATAATTATTTTAATGGATAAATATTATTATTATAAAATTATTCATATTATGGTAGGAAAAATTGTAATTCTTATTAATAATATGAGAAATAAAAAATCATTGTAAATATAACCTTCCAAAATGAGCGTACTAAGAGGGAAAACAATTTATTTATACCATGTAATGGTTTCTTATAAATTAAAAATTATTATAATTATATTAAATTATGATTTATAACATTAATAAAACCTAAAAAACATCATTATGACTCTATAATAATGATATTACAACTAAATCACTTCATAATCATCCATTAATTTTGGTATGTTCATGTTTGGGTCGGTCTAACCACCTACTTGAACAATGCTATAAAATAATATCATGGACTACTATGAGAACTAAATTACTAATAATATATGATATAAATAATTAAACAATGATTTTATTTTGGTCCTGAAATGGTAACATTAATATTAAAATCATTAATTAAGATACCAATGTCTATTCATTAAAAATCACTAAAACACACTCATCACATATTTCATCTTTAAGGACCATAACTCAAAATCCCATAGAATGACATTATAATATTATAAATAATTATAAAGTATAAATTATTGTAACTTGTATGATCTAGGAATGATGTAATTTGGGAGAATAACGAAGAACACCAATTCTATTATGAAATTAGTTCAAAATGATCAAGATTACTCACACCCTATATTGAACATAAATAAAAACTAACTAATATATATATATATATATAATAATTATAAATTAAGTTTATAAAAGGTTATATATATAAAATAAAGTTCTTAAATAGATGATTAAGATAGTTATTTTTTGTACACCATGATATCTTTGATATGAAATGATTAATTCATAATTAATGTATTTTACCATATTCATGTAATTAATGGGGCCTAAAGAGCCATATATTTTTCTTTATTTAAATGAATTTTGATTCAAAGGATACCAAGGTTGTAAGGGTTTCTTTGTATAATTTTAAATTCCATGAAACATGTTTGATTTTGCGCACCATGTTATTTTTATATGATGTGTACACTGCCCATTTGAGAAATTATATCATGAATTATATTTTATTCATGGTATTGTATGTTTAATTTCAATCCCTTTCTTTAAAGAGGCTTTGATTAAAATGTTACTCGCATCATAAGAGTTTTTTTGTCAATATTATTTTCAAATCAAGATCTTTTTTGAAAGATAATCCATCTTGGTTTTTTCATTATTTAAAAACCCCCTCATAATTTTATTTGGTTATTCATGGGTTTTTACATGTCCCTTAAAATTTAATTTCCCCTTGACTCATATTTTACTGAAAGTGTTTCTTGTAAGTGAAATCAACCCCATATCTTGTTTTCAGTCCAGAACCTCCCTTTTCTATGTCTATATTCATTATATACTTTTGTGAATATCCTTATCCATGCATTAATAATTAATTAAGTTCATTTTCTATTACTTTTAATTTTATTAAAAGTTTTGTATGAATTTTTAACATTTTTTGTATGGGTCATTTTCATCAAAGTGTGAATAGAATTTATTTTTAAAATTTTCTATGTGAGCACATATTTCCACAATTTTTCATTTTCTATGAAACTTTCACTCTAAATTTTTATGGTTTATAAGAAAAATTATTATCCTCCTTATTTTATAAAATATTTTTTTTAAAAAATATTTTTTAAGTTCAAGGATATTTCTTATTTTTTAATTGATTATCCCCAATGATCCTAAAAAGTGTTTTCATCTACATCAACATATTTAGACATATTTTATGCTTTATTGAGGATATTATTCAAATTTTACCATCCACATTTTTTTCTTAGTATGGATTATGATATGTTTATTTTACAATAGGAATGATCTATCACTTCCTTTGTCCTATCTAACCAGCCATTGTGAATAGGCATGAATTTTCTTCTAATGCATTTTCTCTACGAACACCCTATTTTCCATTTATTTGTTAAAGGGTATTTATATACATTCCCATTTATTGATTGATTTTGTAAAATTATTGATTTAACTATATACCCATTACACTATACAATGTTATTTTGGGTGATGCTAACATAAAAATCTATTCTATTTATTGATTGGGAAAATTATCAACTTAACCATATACCCATTACTATTTATAGTATTAGTTTCAGGGATGATTTTATAGAAAGTTATTCCCTCTATTTGTTGGGGAAATATTGAAAATCCGTATAATTATTATTTCAATATGTATGTTTATTATTTACTAAGGCACGTTAGACATGTATTTTATAATTTATTCATTATTTTATATAATGAATGGAGGCTTTGGGCACAACAAAAGTGTTATATGGGGTATTCCCAACTAAACTTTGTATTGAAATCAATGATTAATTCAATATGTACAAATGATAAACACCGTAACCATTATAATTGAATCAAATATTAATTGATGAGAGAAATCCAGAACCAAAAATGAAGGACCACCACAAAATGATAATTAATTAATTTAAGCAATTAAATAATTACCTTGCAATGAATTATTTATTTGTTGATGAATCTTGAAATTAATCTACATAATATCATCATTGTGTTATAGTAATAAAGTGTAGATTCCCTCCAATGGTAATCCACACATTCTCTAGGAACCTCCTAACATTACCGTATGAATCCTCGGGTGCTAGCGCAGTAGATCCTAATGGTTGAATCATTATTCTTTGATCTCCTTAAGAATTACTTCAAGAAGAATTCTCCTTGATATCTCTAGTTATGAGAGTGGTGGTTGAGGAGTATCACTCTCAGCCCTAGAGATAATTCTTAGAGAGGGAACAATCTAGGGATTTGTGAGAATTCTTTGGATATTGTTATTCACAACAAAACAAAGCCAACACCTTAATTAGAAATAATATAATTAGGTTTAAATAGTTTCAGGGTTAGAAAATAATAACTGAAATTATTCCCTTATTATTTACTTAATCCATGTGAAACCCCATTTCTATAATAATAATAATAATATTATTATTTCTTGACATGATAAATACTAGATAATTAATTAAATATTATTTATTCAAATAATATTTAATATATATTATTTCCCATCAGGCCATTAAACTCGGTCCACCATTCCTCCACGATATTTATTGAGAATTGAATAATGACTATATATTTAATAAATAAACATCACTACATTATTCACTAATAAATAAATAAATATTATATTCACTAAATAGAAAATAAATATTTATTAAATATTCTACTCATAAAACATTCTACCGATTAACTAGTGATGAAATATAAGCAAAAAAAACATGAATAATTATTAAACTACTTTTAGTAATAATATTTACTCAATTTTTAAATAATAAATAATATTATTATTTAACTAAGGTTCTGGATGCACTTAGCATGTGACTCCCTAGACCTCTTTCTTAGCGGAATTAGGATAAATAACCCAAATTCCAAGGTAAGTGTCTAGAAACATGTCAAGACACTCATAGAGAAATAAGTTAACATCTCAATGAAAAAAAACCTCATACATAGGCTTACTATATGATATAATACCTTTATCATGATATCTCTAATCAAGCAGGTTGTATGCTAGTTCCATCAACCTATGTGCTTGATGTCTCTTTCTTTGATTTTTACAGAATTGAAATTTCCCATAGAACACCACAACCATGGATTTATTTAGGCTATATCAGTTCTATAAAAGGTCCTGAGATATCAATTTTTGATAATAATAGAAGGTAAAAATTCTTTCTCACATTATTCATTAATGAAATATTACTCGTGACACACCCAACATATCCTATTTAACTACGAACATATGTTATCATGGTTTTTGACAATACATCAAAGTATGAAGCTCATAACATCCATTAATAATAATCTTAAAGTCTAAGGATAAATACAAACATCTACATATAATAACATCCAATGACACATATAAATATGGATTTCCTATTGACGAGCCTCATTCTCATAATCTCTTACACTAGAAATTACCAAAGGCATACACCATGAGAAGGTGACTCAAAGTCATATGAGTCTACAATCCTGATATACTTTATCATCTGTATCCCTAAAACTATTTCATATGAATATATAACATATATTTAAGGATACTATCATGGCACTGTTGGGTTCTTATCACAGTTGGGAATTGGTATGACCTTTCAGAGAGACAACTACTCTTAGGACATTATCACATACTGTGTCACATAGAATAAAAATCATGATGTGATAATTAGTTTACTAATATTTAAAACCATGAATATAGGTAATCATAAAGTACACAAAATTTGGTTCCAGTGCACCAACTCCAATAGACTCCCACTTACACTAGAGCCAACTACTAACAACCTCCAATCCATTATATCTCACTTGATACTCATTATGATGATGAGATAATTCTTTATTCAAGGGTTCTTCCATGTTTTCTTTTGTGGAAACTCTATTTTTTCTGAAACTTCATCCTTTCGAAAAAAATCCTTCAAGAGGTGATACTTCTAGAGTACGTGTTTTGTCTATTGGTGTAACCTTGACACTTTTTCAAGATCCACCACTGCTGTATTATCACAGTATAATGTTATAGGGTCTTTACTACCAGGTACCACATTAATCTCTTGGATAAAGTTTTATATCCAAACAAATCCTTTGTCTATATTAGAATCTACTATATACATGGACTCTATTGTAGAATCCATGACAACTTGCTTCTTTGAAATCTTCCAGCTTACAAATCCTCCATTGAGATTGAAGAAATATATTTATTTCAACTTGATATCATTATAATCTATTTTAAAACTAGAATCAGTATAACTCTTGATGACTATCTCCTCGTATCCTCCATACACTAGAAAAATATCTTTAGTTATTTTCAGATACTTAAGGATAACATTAACAATAGACCAATGCTATTCACTTGGATCAACATGATATTGTTGGAACCTGAAAACTCGTCCCCAAAATATACTAAATGCTTCCATACATGATCCAATATTGTAGCTCGTTTCTCAAGCTTCGATTTGGTAGGTCGTAGGGCCTGAACGGAGTTACGGATTAGGAGTTATGGACATTTGAAGTTGGGATGGAAAACTGGTTTGCAGAGCCCATTCGCAAAGCTCCCTCCGTGATTGCGGAGCAGAAGAACTTGACTGGAGCCTCTGCAAGCACCGCGAAGCTCGATGATGGTCGACTCTGTGGTTACGAAGAACTTGAGGGAACTTGATCTGAGCCTCTGTGAGCTCCACAAAGCTCGATGATGGTTGGCTCTGCGATTACGAGAAACTTGAGGGAACTCCCTTCGGTTGCGGAGCGAGATTTGCTTCGTGGCACGCATTTGTGCTTCGCAGAGCGCATTTGTGCTTCGTGGTGCACTTCGTTGACCTCCATCGCCTATAAATAGCTGGCTTAACCCCCTTCATATGGATGGTCACGTCGCCCCTTGGGCAGACGATCTCCCATTTCGTGAAGCTCCAGAGCATCATGAAGTGATGCCCTTTGCAAAGGGCACCGCCCTTGGTGAAGGAGGGAGCTCCTTCGAGTTGCTTGTGGCTCTATGAGAGCCTTTTCTCTGCGAGAGCCTTTCCTCCACGAGAGCCTTTTCTCCCCAAGATCCTTTGCTCCGAGAGCTGCTTTGCTCCGTGAGGCCCTGTGTTCCTTGAGGCCCTGTGCTTCGTGAGGCCCTTTACTTTGTGAGCCCCTTTTCCCTGAAAGCCCCTTTGCTTTGCGAGACCCCATTCTCCACAAGAACCTTTCCTCCATGAAGCTACTTCACGAATCCCTATCCTTCGCGAGGTTCCTACCTTTGCACCCACCGGTCCATACCGCGGGGCTTCACCCCCGCACCCCTGCTCGAGATCAGTGCCAGGCTATGGAGGTCCGGTCCCTCCACTTCCGTCACTGACCCCCATGAAAAATGGAGAGTCACACCATGAAATTTTTGGGCCGGGACACCGACATTTTCCATTACACCCTTATGCGCACCCACCTTCCACCTATGGAATACCATGATTTGAGATACTCCTCTGCACATCGTGAAACACCTTGAGTAAACATATTCCTCTTAGTTCGCTTCCCATTTTGTGAGTTCAGAGTCTCATCATCAATTCCCTGAGCACCTTGAGTTGAACCATTCCTCAAGAAACTCCTCAAAACCCTACCACTTGGCTCATATTCCAGGTTTAACCATAAAGGTCCCCTCTTGCGTAAGTCCCAACACCATCCATTGCTAGGCGCATTATGCCTAATAGTATTATCTATATGAGTTTAAACTGTAGTGAACCCTATATAAAAAAATATAGGATGCCTCTTGCTCCAAACAAGAGAAGCCTTATGCTCCAAGCATAATATGCTAACAGACCTCTTTACATGACTATAAAATGTAGCACACCCTATGTGCCAAACATAAGACGCCTCTTGATCCAAATAAGAGATGACTTATGCACCAAGCATAAGATGCCTAATAGTATTATCTACATGACTATAAACTGTATTATACCCTATGTTCCAAATATAGGATTCCTCTTGAACCAAACAAGAGATGCCTTGTGCTCCAAGAATAAGATGACAACAATCCTCTCTACATGACTTTAAACTGTAGTATTCCATATCATTCAATAATAGGATGCCTCTCGTTCCAAATAAGATATGGATTATGTGAAAATCATAAGATACATTATTCCATGATTACAGTGGCATAATTTCAAGAGCGTTGGAATCCGTTTAAACATTCCATCACTCCACCTCATGATTTGCATTTCCTTCATTCAGATCTTCATCCTCTTCCATGTCTGAAGGGACCCCCTAATGGCCTGGTCCCATGTTGTATCGACTCACCTACCATCCTGGCCCAATGCCCCAGAAGACTTTGGATGACACTTCGAGTCATGTCCAATGTTTCAAACACAGTCAAATTGTTCCCATTTCAGGCTAACGTGGTATGAATACTGTGTTTCAAACACGGTCAATAGTTATCCTCCATCGCCACGCCACCCTTATTGCATTCCAAATGTTGGGCATGTGATTCAAACTTTTCATCTCCCTTTGTTAGGAATGATTCCAATTCCCTTTGCGTTATCCCACTTGTGCACTAGAGCATAAGTGTAGACCTCAATTATGTGCCTCGACCCACCAGCGAGTTAAGATTCCCTCATGAACAGACACGAGGAAGACACCCAGGAAGCTTCCTTGTGTAAGTCCCATTCACAATTTCCACTCAGTAGCGGAACCCGGATAGCTTCCTTGCGTAAGCCCCATTCACCATTGTCATTCCATAGTGGCACCCGGGAAACTTCCATGCATAAGCCCCATTCACCATTGCCGCTCTGTAGCGGCACCCAGGTTGCTTCCCTGTGTAAGCCCCATTCACCATTGTCGCTCCATAGCAGCACCCAAGAAGATTCCTTGCGTAAGCCCCATTCACCATTGCCGCTCCATGACAACACCTGGGAAACTTCCTTGCGTAAGACCCATTCACCATTGCCACTCCATAGCGGAACCCGAGCAACTTCCTTGCGTAAGCCCCATTCACCATTGTCGTTCCATAGTGGCACTTAGGAAACTTCCTTGCGTAAGCCCCATTCACCATTTTCGCTCCATAGCGGAACCCGGGCAGCTTCCTTGCATAATCCCATTCACCATTGTCACTCTATAGCGGCACCCAGACATCTTCCTTTCATAAGCCCCATTCACCATTGTCGCTCCATAGCGGCACCCGAGAAACTTCCTTGCATAATCCCCATCCCCCATTACCATTCCATAGCAGCACCCAGGCAACATCCATGCGTAAGCCCCAATCACCACCATTCGTGGCCCCACCTTTTCACCATGATCGTCAGGTCTATTGTTGCCTCTTATTTCTCACACCGAGCATGACTCACATAATCTTATAGTAAACAGTTAACATGACATCCTCTTTGGGCCATCTTAGAGTGTAATCCCCAACCCTCTGAAACTATGTGGACTTTGATCCTTGCCAAGGCAAGGTATGTAAGAAGCCTTCCTGAGGTTCAATCCCAACAACCATTAGTCCTGAATCCATTCACGTCGGTTCAACAACACCTTTCCCAAACTACGTGGACTTTGATCCTTGCCACGTCAAGGTACGTAGGAAGCATACCCGGGGTTCAATCCCAACACCTATTTTCTTCCGAACTACGTGGACTTTCATCTTTGCCAAGGCAAGGTACGTAGGAATCCTCTCAGAGGTTCAATCCATACAACCATTGGCCCCGAATCCTTTCACTTCGGTTCACCAAAACTTTTCCCAAACTACGTGGACTTTGATACTCGTCAAGGAAATGTATGTAGGAACCCTCCCTGAGGTTCAAGCCCAACAACCATTGGTCCCGACCACTTCAAGTTAGTCCACCCCCATCCCGTGTGACGTTAAACTGTATGCCCTTTTTGTCCTGTATGACACTAAACTGTCCCCTATTCAGCGGTAAGCCGTTGTGATCCCCCCATCCAGTGGTAGACGATTGTGATCCCCCTTTCAGTGGTAATTCATTGTCAACCCCATATAGCGGTAAGCCATTGGAACCCCAACCAGTGGTAAGCCATTGGAACCCCCACTGAACTATGTGGAATTTGATTCCCTACCACGGGGATACGTATGATGTCTCTTTGAGGCTCAATCCCAACACTATTGTCACCTTCATGACGATTTCATCTCATACCCCCTCCACTTTATTCAACTCTCCATCATCCATCCTGATTCTCACTCGGGCCGCCACATTCTAGTGAGATCATGACATTCATCCCAGCACTTCTCCTTACAGCACCCGGGAAGCTAACCATGCATAAGCCCCACAACATCCATAACCATCCACCCAAGAGTATCCCTCTTGCGACGAGCCACTTTCCATGCGTAATCCCCAACATGTATCCAGGTCGTTGTCCTTTGTGTACACCCCGATTCATCACACCTTCAAACTATGTGGGTTTTGATCCCTGTCGTCTATACAAGGTATGTAGGAAACCTCTATGAGGTTCAATCCCAGCCAATGGTAAACCTTGGTGTTCCCCATTATAGGGTTCACACTCCCTGATCCACCCTCAGTGGTGTCCAGATTAGCCTTTACGATGTGACATCTTCCCTTTATGGTACACACCATCTTGGGTATGCTCTTATTGAGTGTTCTGATCCATCCACCTGGTAAACACTCCTGGAGCTCCCTCCTAGGGATGTACAAATCTGATCTATCTCTATGGGCTGTTCTGATCACCCTCATCCCATATCCGCAATACGTTAAACTCACGTCATACCCCATGTTAAACATGGGAAGCTGAGGAAAACCTCAGAGACATGCCTCCGACATAAGATACCCCACCATTGATGTGGGATGCCTTGGGTTCTGCGCCCTTGAGATGCCCTCTTATGAGGAATAATATAGGTTCCCCAATGTCCATGCATCCAGATATGCCCCAACATGCCTGATTTTTTCATCTAATTTGACCGAAGGTTGCTACCATGTCAAGACCCCATGAAATGTCCTGACGGAAGTAGTGTAATTAACCGACATCCACAAATATATGGAACTAAGAACGAGATTCATGAACCATGACTTAATTTATAAGGGATACCCAAACTAGGTGATGATTTCTGAGGAGGAATTCACGTAAGGAAGAACCGACATCTCATCATCTCATTTCAATCAAGGAACAAACATCCCTGAATAAGGAATAGATGCCGCCCACATTTGGAAAGCAGGAATGCGGGGCAACAGTCAGCATGTCCTCATCCTCCTCAAACAGACGGATGCGCGTGCCTCGGTGAAAGAATCAGAAACAAATATCTTCCTTCCATGCTCAATGCATAGTCAATATTATGTGTAGTACATAACATGACATAATTGATTGATCCAATTTCCGAAGAGTATGGTATCTTACTCATCCTCTCTTTCTTATGTTATGATAGAGGGAACATTTTCTTGGAAAGATGTATACCATGTGAAACTGGAACCAATCCTATCTTGGATCATTCCATACTAAATATATTTAGTATCTGGTTAATGTATATACCTTGACTTATTCCAAGAAGCCTCTTGGATCTATCACAAATGATATTAATCCTTAGAATGTAGGTTCCTTCACCTAAGTCCTTCATGGAGAAATATTTGTTTAACCAATCCTTAATATTTGTAACTTGAATATATTTTTAGAATCACTTAGAGTCACAAAACCTTTTTGTTGTTATATATAGATATCTTCCTATAGGTTCCCATTAATGAAATATGTTTTTTAAATCCATTTTCTAAATTTCATAGTCATGTTAATTCACTATAGTTAGTATAATTTTGATGGATTTAAACATGGAAGCTGGAGGAAAGGTTTCATCATATTCATTGACTTAATTTTATTTACTACCTTTATCCACTATCCTTGCTTTATAGGTACTCACCTTACCTCCCATGTCTAGTTTTCTCTTGAATACCCATTTTTACCCAACAATTTTTTTTTCATCAACTGATATATTTAATAGAACCCAAACTTGGTTATGATATATGGAATCCATTTCAAAATTCATGGATTCTTTCCATCTTGAAAATTTTGATCTCTTTACTACCTATTTATAGGAAAGAGGTTTATTGTTATAAACTAATAATGATTCACCATCTTAGGTGACTAGAAAACCATATCTATATGGATCTCTTACCTCTATGGTGATCCTACATAGTACTCATGTTTCATTAATACCTTCTTGTATGAATACCTATGGAATCTATTCCTATAGAAACTCTTGTGTATCTTGAGCATCAACTTTATCACATTCGATATTTCTACCACTATCCTTCTTGAGGATGTGCTATCTCTCAAGAAATATATATTGTATGATGAAAATAACTTTGTTGTATGGGGGGTTATATAGGTATCATCCCCTTGTTTCCATATGATACCCTATAAAGATACACTTTATTCTCTTGGGTGCTAGTTTGTTGCCTGGTATGGCCTTAAAAATGAATTGCAACCCCATACATGTGTATGCGAACAAATGGGTTTCTTTCCACTTTATAACTCAAATGGAATTCTATTTTCTACTTTAGTTGGTAATAAGTTTAGTGTGTATATCAAAGTTTCTAATTCATATCCCAAAAGGATAATGGAATATCTATATGAATCATTATCGATTTTACCATGTCTAGCAAGGTACAACTCCTCCTTTCACTAACACCATTCCACTATGGCGTGTAAGGTAAAGTGATTTGAGAAAGAATCCTAAACCCCCATAGAAATTCTATAAACTCTTTGTTAAGATATTCACCACCTCAATCAGATTAAATCTTCTTTATCTTCTTTATAAGTTGATTCTTTACTTAATTATTGAATTCTTTGAATTTATCAAAGTACTCAGACATTTACCTCATCGAGTAGACATAACCATATCTACAAAAGCCATCACTAAAAGTTATAAAGTAAGAATAACCACCACTAGATTCTATTGGAAATGGTTCACACACATAAGTGTGTACTAATCCTAGAAGTTCTATGGACCTTTTACCCTATCCACCAAATGGTGATTTGGTCATTTTTTCTTATAAATAAGAAGGACATCATTTAAGTGGTTTTAGCTAAAAAGAGTCTAAATAACCATCTTGATAGAGATTTTTCAGATGCTTCTCATTTACATAACCAAGATAGTGATGACACATATCAGAGTTATATGAGTCATGAAAACATGATTCATTTTCAATTTCTAATACTTAGTTTTCATAATTTTATACATAATTATTGTTATTTAAATGTTCCATACCATAACATATGTTGTATTTATAAAATAAATAAATTTTATTTCCAAACTTGAAAAAAAAAACATCTATATCTTGAAAGGATACACAAATTATGTTTTTGGTAGTAGTCGGTACATAGTAACATTCTTTTAAAACCAAGATCATTCCTATTGGCAATGGAAGGTTGTGGTCTCTAATGGATAGAGTAGATAGCCTTGCACCTTTGGTAGCTCATAAATCCACCTATCCTTTGGAAATATTTCATAATCTAATTAGTTTTTGAATTTGTATACATATGTGAGAACCAAAAGCTATATATAATACCCAATATGTAGATATAGAAATATTACACTCGATAATGAACACACCTTTAGCTTATCCTTACTTCTGAGTATAGTTTCTCTTCCAGTAGCTTTTCTTTCCACATGCAAAACATACCTCTTTATTTTCTATTTCCTTCCTTTGGATCTTCCTCTTCTTAGAAGAATAATGATCGGGATCTTTATACTTGTTATGAGTCTTGGGAACCTTTTCCATGTTATTCCTTTTCTTATTCACCATAAGGATTGTGGGGTTTTCACACCCAATGTCCTTGTCAAATTGAAGAATGAGAATAAAAAGTTTCAATAGACTCTTATTGTCATTTCTCATGTTATAATTAACAATATAACTATATAAGGGATTGAGTAGTGAAGAAAATATGAGATCTATACACAAAAAATATGAGAATTTAATTCCCAAGATATCTAAGAATTCTATGTAGAAAATAATTTTGACTACATGAGGCCCAGCTGGAGTCGACTCTCTAAGAGTGCATGTAAAAAGTGTATTAGAGATCTCATATCTCTCTTTTATCACATTCTCTTGAAAGAGATCATGAAGGTGAGACATCATGTTATACATATCCATATCCTCATGTTTCTTTAGAATCTCATTAGTCATGGATGATATCATGAAACATTATAAATATGTGTAAACATCCAAATATTTCACATAGAGAGACAACTCTTCCTCACTAGCCTTTTTTCTAGGTGATTCAGGAATAGGGATTTCCAACACATATAATTTTTTTTAATGGAATAGGATAACGTGTAAGTGTCTTTTACATTCTTAAAAATTACTTCCAATGAGAAGGTTATCCTTCTCAATTATAGATCCCATTGATATGTTTGAAGTCATATTTATTATCATTTCTATAATTAAGAAGAGAAAAAATTTAGTGCTTTATCTGATAAATGTAGATAATAAATATTATATTTATTAATCTCCCACCATTTTATTGAAAATAAATATCCCTAACCATTGGATTAAGAAAATCCTGTTTCTTAAAAATTTTAGTGGAAAAGACCCATATTCCCCATATCATATCCCATACTTAGGTTTGACAAGTTCTTTGAAGGGTTTTAGGTAGGCATTAAAATTTTCAATTGCATTAACTCACAACTCCTTAATTTTTTGAGTGGACTCCCTAATCCTAAAATCATTAAATTGGATTTAATAAACCTTTTCATATTATTTAAACTAATTCCTTCTTGTACAATCAACCCTTAATGTGAACTAATTTAAGTTGACCCAAAACTTCAAGTTAAAATTCCCTAATAATTGAAAGAACCCCAACTTGGGCTGGTCAAACACTTTAAACTATGGTTCGATTTTAACTTAATTAGTGGAAGGATATGAAGAATTAATTTATATAATTGAGGTATTTTTATCAATATTAAAAAATGGACCATTTTATCTTTATTACATTCTTTTTAATATCAAGTGGATTTACTTAAGTGATTAACCATGTCTTAGATAAATTTTATGTATAATCCAATTTATTATAATTCTATCATGCCTGATTGTTAATTCATTAATTCATGTGATCACTAAAAAAAATTCATAATGAAATTAACCATGAAACTTGAAAGAAATAAAATAATAAAGTGGTATGATCATGATCTTTTAATAATGGTTAGTTTATCTGTCAGATGATAAACTAACCATCGACATAGGGGAAAAACACCTTGAACCATGACCTGACTTATGTCGCTACTTTATACCTATATATTCACCCATGTACTTATTATATTGGTTTAACCCCAACTCCAAACTTTAACCACTTCCACTCACTTGAGATCTCCATCCATTATATAAGCTTTTACTCATACGTAGGTGAGGGAAACCAAAGGATTGGTTAAGGGGTTTACATACAAGGAAACTATGGGAATGCATTCTCTTACACAATGAAAGGAGGGATGATGTGTATAACATCAATTTATTTTAATAATAAATTAAAAGGAAACCAATCACCTAAAAAATTCTGGTCTATGCTCATGATCATCCACATACATGTAATGAATTATGAATTTAATAAAATTAGTATTCTATTCTAATCATTCCTATTTAAGATAAATTGAATTCAAATTAATTAATTATCATATTTAATTAATCAATTATTTTATCTTAATTATCATACAAACTTTATTTATATTCTCATCCATAATAATTTTAAAAAAACTAAATAAATTTATTTAAATTAACTATATACAAGAAAATGTACCTTGGAGTCAACAAGGTGAGTACCCATCCAAACTACCCAATGTGCATTATATTCATCTACTGTTTACTCATGTGACATGTAGCATACATGAATTATTACAAAATTTCTTGGAGTATACGAGTCAACTAAATGACACACAAAACACATGTTATTTACGTAGCATGTTATGTTTCAATGCATGTAGAATAATGATTTTATTACAAATTATACATGATATAAAGTTCCAAATATAACACAAAAATTAATTTTAAATTTAATATATATATAACCCATCACATGAAGAGTACATAATCAAATAAAGTATACATGGAAAACATATTTATATGGTTTAATTAGTATAATAAATTAATTTTGAATTCTATGTAATTTGTAAATATACAAGACATGTACAATCCATCTATATGTCAAGTATAGTTATCACCATATATCTATGGAAAAAACCTAGGGACTTAGTGTGTAATCGTTATATGAAAATTAATTAAGTAAATGGTGTGTACATGGGCTACACGTGGTGTGGAATCCAATTTATACAAACACCAATCATGTAGGCCGTGTAAGAAAATACACTTCCCGTCTTTGACTAATGGACTATGTAACGACCTGACCCTATTTTTATTTTATTTAATTTATTTTAATCTATTTCATGGTTTTTGATATTATGGTTGAGGTTTGGGTTGGTTTACTGATGAGAATTTTTGAGTTTTGGAGGTTTTAGGTTGCTTTTGGCTTTGTGCACGGTTAGTGTGCACGATTTGGGGAGAAACCATGCAACTTGTAAGGGAATAGGTTGTTTTCAATTCATTCTGTTATTTCATGGTTTTTATTTCATGGTTTTTTCATGGTTTTGTCCAAACCACAGTAGGGAAAGGAGTAACTATGTGTCTTGTGGGTGGTGTCTGAGACCAGGTGCATGACTTGTGTACAGTTAGTAGAAACCGTGTGGCAAGCGTGTGAGGGGTTCTATCATTTTGACAGAACTAAGTTTGAAATTTGGTGAATATTTTCTCAAATAATGTGACTAGACCATGTAGGTGTCCCTTCATTCGATTATGGAATGTACAGTTGGTACATGATTTGTCAAATCATGCATCCAAACCATGCGACTTACCCAAATTCTTAAAAATTTAAAATTTGAAGTTTTCTTCTCTTAAGTTTTAACCCCATTTCAAGTTTCTGTTCCCCCACTTAACCTAGGTGCACTATGGAGCTCCCAAAAACCTCCTCCTTTGGCCATATTTCCTCCATTTATTCTCCTCCAAGGTTTCTAGGTAAGTTTCTTTGGATTTTTGAGCATTTTTCTTATCTCCTCTTCTCCCTATCTTGATCTCTTTGTTATTCTTGGCTTGAATCCCTCTTGGCCAAACCCTAGGGGTAGATGGATGATTTTTTCTTATGTTTCTTTGATTTTAGTGTGTGAGGTTTTCTCTTTAGACCTTCCTCTTCCTTCTCGTGGAGTTTTATCACATTCACACATCATTGTGGTAGGTGTTTCCATCCACCCTTTTCTGAAACATTCCATTTGATGCTTAAGATTTCTTAAATAATTTTTAAATGTGTTACTTATGTTTTTTATGTGATTTTTATTTATTTATTTTTATGTTTCCATTTTAGAAGTTGGATGAAAATTGGTTTTCAAAGGATTTTCTTGGTTATGCCTATATGTATATATATACAAGGTGTTTGATAAAATGTCAAATATCCTTTTAAAATGAAATTAAGTACTTTTAGATTGTGTTTGGCCTTGGTATTTTAACTTTCATTTGGGGTCAAGCTTTTTGTGTGGGTCTTGGTGCATTTTTATGGTTTGATGCTTGTGTGTGTTTCTTCTTGTTCTAATTTCATTAGACCCATGTAAATTATTATGGTTATCCAATTTTATGCCAATGAATATGGGAATATCTATGTGTGCATGAGGTGCACATATAGATATGAACATGAATATAATTTTAAAATTCATAAAATGTCTAAGTTATGACTTAGGTTTTCAAAATAATTTTCCCACCTCCCCCTCCTCTTTCTCCCCTTTCTTCTAAATGGTTTCCTAAAAACTCTTAGTGTTTTTTAAATGGTTTCTTGGTTTCCAATTGACCTAAAAGGCAGGTTTTCAAATATTTTCCCCATAACTTGGCCCATTTGATACCATGAAGTATGATTGGTAACCACATGACTCAAAAGGCCCGTTTGGCACATTCTGAACATGAATGATGTTTTCACTATGGTTTTGGAAATGGTTTTGTATTTTTAAATGTTATGGACCAGTTGGTACCTTGTGATATTTTGTATTTTTTTAAATTAATATGACGTGTAGGACTGATTGTAACTTTCTAAAGGTTCTATGTATGATGGGAACCCCTATGGTCTTCCTTTTGATCAGCGGGCCTTCACATAGATGGTGGAGGGGATTGGGAAAGGCATGCACTATGGCTTCTGTGCATTATGTTTAATGAAAACTGTGTGATGAACTTACCATTATCATTTATACTATTATAATAGTATTCCTGGATGTCTTCTAAAGGGTCAAATGATGATTGATTTAAAGTCACAATTAGACGGATTAGAACCACCTAGAAAGTGGATAGGCCAGGTTGGATTTTCCACTAGTGGGGATAGTTTAGAGCAGTCAGTTTGGTTATTGACTATGAAGGTGCACTATATGTTGGTAGGTGGGTCTAAACCCAATATGTCTAGGGATTTCATCTAGGTATGTTTAGTAAATTCCCATGATTACATATGTGTATGTTTAAGTTTTATTTTTGCAGCACTTTGGTTATCCGATCTCTTGGTATTTTTCTTCTTATGCTTGTACTATTTCTATTTATTTTTGGATTTATTTTATTTACCCTACTGTTTGTGTTTAGTTTGATTTAAATTTTCTCTTGTACTTTCTTTAGGTTGTTTTTTCACTTACCTTTTTGGTTTTCAAATTGAGTTTTAAAAATGAAATTTGAGTTTAGACCCTTTAAATGTTTAAAACCCTATTTTCCCTAAATGTATTTCAAAATATAATTTATAGATTGTTTTTGGAAAGGAAATTCCTGGATTATATGGTGCTTACCTACTAGGATATTTTATGCTCCCAACCTGCTTGTTCTACTCAGTTTTGGTATACCCAAGATATTTTTTAGGTTCATATTTTGTTTAGGTTTTCCTATAGAGCAGTCTGGTTTTATGGATATTGGTGACCAAGAGGTTACAGGGTGATCATGTTAGTTCTAGTTGTTTTTAGTTTTGTTTTTGGTTTTCTAATTTTTTTTCCTGCTATTTTATCTAGCTCTGTTTATATATTCTTTTTTATTTAGAGATTTAGTTACTCTTATTTATACCACATACTTTGTATTTTTTTATTTATTGGTTCTTTATGGGATAAAATAATTCCCAAGTGTGTTATCATTGATGACTGACAATAGTTTTCAGCCCAGGAGAATTGAGAATGCCTCTCAGGCCTTGTCGCGGTCCGGCCCGGGTGACTGGTTTGGGGTCAACTTGGGTTGGTTCATGATAGACTACACGTCGTGTATGAATGTTACACGTCGTATAGTTTGGATAACTGTACACAAGGATTTCCCAATAAACATGCGGTGTATTTAAATACACACCACATATAATAAATGCATATATATTTAATTTATTTTGAATTAATTCATGAATTATATTAGTGCATTAAACACGGGTACACAGTGTGTAACAATGGGCTACATGATGTGTAATCTTGTGCTATCCATCCAGAAGCCTCAACACCTCTAGATAATTTCTCTGGATGTTCTTCATTTATAAAATTAATATATTTTTATTATATTTGTGATATTGAAGAGGAAGAAGATTATATATCATGATTCAGATTAAAGAACAATTAAACTGGAATGAAAAACCAACAATAAATACATAAATCAATCAATGATATTTAGATAATTATAAATAATTATGTGACCACTCTGATGCCACTTGAAGGTTCTAAGTAAAGTTAAAGTTTTAAATGAGGTATTCCCAACTAAACTTTGTGTTATAATTTATTATTAATCTAAGATTTACATAAATGATAAAATATGTAACCAACATAATTGAATCCAATACTAATTAATGAGAGAATTATAGAACAAAAACTTAGGACCATCACATAATTATTTATAATTAATTTAAGAAATTAAAGAATTAACTTGTGATGAATTCTTTCTTCATTAATGAATCTGAAAATCTCACCACGCCATACCATAGTTGGGATGTAGGAATCAAGTGTATATTCCCTCCTACGGTGATCTACACACGCTCCATGAACCTCAAAACATCGTCATAGGAATCTTTAAGTTCTAGTGTAGTAAATCCTAATGATTGTATCATTTATTATTGATCGCCTTGAGAATCAATTAAAGAAGAATTATATTTGATATCTCTAGAATTGAGAGTGATGGTGGAGGAGGATTGCTCTCTATCCTTAAGAGCATTCTTGGAGAGGGAACTCTCTAGGTATTTAAGATAATTATCCAGATGTTGTTATTCATAATAAAATAAAGGCAACACCTTTATTAGAAATAATATAATGGGATTTAAAGAGTTCTAGGGTTAGAAAATAATAATTGCACATGCACCATTATTATTTCCTTAATCCATGTGGAACCCCATGTCTATAATAATAATAATATTATTATTATTTATTAACATACACAAAACTAGTGAATTTATTAAGTATTATTAATCAAATAATATTTAATATATATTATTTCTCATTGGACTATTAAAATCCATCCTCCATTCCTCAAAAATATTTACTAGGTCTTGAATAATGACTAAATATTTAATACATAAATATCACTGCATTATTCACTAATAAATAAATAAATACTATATTCACTAAATAGAAAATAAATATTTATTAAATATTCCACTCACAAAATATCCCCTCGAATAACTAGAGATAGCATATATACAATCAAATAAACATAAATAATTATTAATCCACTTGCGAGAATAATATTTACCCAACATGTTAAATAATAAATAGTAATATTATTTAAATGAGGTTCTGGATATAGTTAGCATGTGACCCTCTAGGCCTCTTTCTCAGTGGCATTAGGTAAAACAGCCCAAAGTATAAGGTAAGCATCTAAAAATATGCTAACAAATCCATAGAGAAATAAGTTAATATCATAATGACATAAAACCTATTACATACATTTAATGTGTAATAAAATACCTTTATCACAATATCTCTAATCTAGTAAGTTGCATACTGGTTCCATTAACCAATATGCCCAATGTCTATTTCTTTGATTTTTTTAGAATCTAACTTTCCCATATAATACCATAGACATGAATTTTTAGGTTGTATCAATTACATAAAAGGGCATGAGATATCAAATTTTATTAAGAACTAAAGAGACAAATCCTTTATCGCATTATTTTGCAGAAAAGTAGTTTTTTTATTTTCAAAAACACTTTTAAGGAAAAAGTGAGAAACCACCCAGTTCAAGCACCATGAGAAATTGTAGAGACATTGAAAAATAAATTTATCCTACTGGAAACATTATCCCTAAAAAGTTTCCAAGAGATAGAGGATATCCGAGTGTTAGGAACATCCTCTAATAGGTCTTCAAAATGAAACAACATCTTGTCCCAAGTATGCATATACTCCTATTGATTAATCTTCCCTTTGTTGAATACAATTATAGATATAAGGTTTTTCTTGTCAATCCATGCACTTTTCTCTTAGTTGGTAACCATATTTAATGGTATTACCATCATCTTATTAGCTTATTCATCAGTGTAATTAATTACCAAAAAATTTTCCACCATCTCTTTATCCGAATGTAAAAGTACCTCTAAGGATTTTCCATGGGCTGCACCTACATCCCACTGCTTAAATGGAGCATACTAAAGGGATAAAACACCATGTTCCATAGGTTTAACCTAGGAAATAGAGGATTTGAGATCACATTCAATCATCCTAGCCTTCAACTTTTTGGTAAAACTTGTTTCCATTGGAAGAGGTAAATATGAATAGTCCTTTCACCCTTTCCTACCACCCTTTATACTTTTCCTCCTCCTTGGGATGGGTGTACCTATATCTTTTAAATCATCAGTAGTATCACCAGATGAAACATCAATATAATCATCACTGGATACCCCCTGCTCATCAGTCTGAGATACAATAATTTCTTGAACCGGATCTTCATTCACCAACCCTTCAAAGCGGTTGCCCAACTTAATAGTTAGAAACTCCCTCCTTGGGATGGATATGATTGGAATCCCACCCCTATGTCCTACTCTAGTCCCTTCCCAAATAATAAATCTCCCTACATTCTAGTCATTTGATATCCACCTCTTCCACTAGATCCATTTTCGGTGCGCACTGCCTCTGCATAAGAAGAGGCTATGGAAGGACTAGAGCCTACATTAAAATCCTTCACTGTCTCAACTTCTAGTATGTTAATTCTACCACATTGCACAAATACTCATAGTAGACTATCCAATGTTTTACCATATAAATAGGAAAAAACACCCCCTTCTATAATCTCATTTGAAACCTTGTGCTCCGAAGTATCATACACATGAGCCTTTAGACCACTCAGGTCCTTACACAAGCGTTTAAAACATCAACCACCAAAGTCATATGAGTTTCCACCCCTAAAAACCTATATAATTTGTGTCTCTCAAATTATTTCATCCATCTATAGAAAATATATTTAAGAATATTATCATGAAACTTCTGAATTCTTATCATAGAAGATAACTTCTATGACCTTTTAGTGTGATGGCTACTCTTAGGACATTATCGCATACTATGTCACATAGAAGAAAAATCATGATGTGACCGTTAATTTATTAATATTCAAAACTATAATAACTCATACTTTTGATAAATAGATATTTAATATTTTAAAATTAATATTCATCACATCATATAGTGATCCATGTCATAATCATATAGGTCTAGTGCCTTTGGAAACTTGGATACATAAACAAATGGTTCATAAGGGATCTATATCATATCACACTTAGTTATTCGTAACTATAACCCTTATTAGACATATCATACTTGATATATTTATTCATAACCTAGGGAAATGAAACATAATAAAGGGTGAGATCATACACTTAGTAAGGGTAAAAAAGGGAGATATCAACATAGCATGAGCATAATGGTATAAGAACATGAACATAACATTAGAAAAACCATACCCTATATATCATTGATCATAATATTTATTCATAGAATAAATATTGGAATTTTATAAGACATTAATCATAAAATAATCAAATAATATGTGCCATTAGAGAATATCATAGACATAGGAATGTGGAAAAAACATCATCTTATAACTTTTAGAAAATGTATAACTAGAAACAGGTTCACTCATTAAGTTAAGGACATGAAATCATACCCTCACATAAAATTATAGATATGAAAGATAGGTCCACACTTAATCTTATAGACATGAAAATCAGGTCCATATTTAATCTTATGGACATGAAAACCATATCCACGATTAATCATATGGGCATAAAAACTAGATCCATGCTTAATCTTATAGACATTAAAACTAGGTCCACACTTAATATTATGGACATGAAAACTAGGTCCATGCTTAATATTATGAATATGAAAACCAAGTCCACACTTAATCTTATGGACATGAAAACTAGGTCCGTGAATGAAATTTTGAAATGAAATCAGGATCACAAATATCATATTTACCTCATGAAAAATTAATCTTTACCCAATGCATTGGAGGGATATATAATTTTGGGACCACCCATCACATAATTAAAACCATACATATGTGTTCCATAAGATCATAAAACATTAATAATATCAAAACCCATGAAAAGAAATATGATTTATAAAAATTTCATCATAGCATAACCCAATTGAAAAGAAATAGGTTTCATAAACATTTCATCACGTCATCATAGAATAAACCATGTAAAAGGAAAAAGTTTCATAAACCTATTGTCATCATAATCATAAACCATATATAGAAATAATAAGTATGTTATCATTAGATCACATCCCTAGTAAAACTTAAGTAACATCAAAGGATGTAATCTTAGATGAAAAATGTATTTAAAATATTAGTTGGAACATTTCCTGAGGAAAACAACATTTTCTCTTTAAAACCACTTATTTAAAATCTAAAAATTTACCAAATATTAAGAAAAAAAAATATTTATAAATATAATTGGAAATTTGAAAAGGAAGATTAAAAACCTTGAGTTTTCATGATGATAAGAAATTTTATTCATGCTGTATAAGTTAAAAGAAAATATTCCTTTCACATTTTTTTAGAAAAATTCAAAAACTAGCTCATTTGGAAAATGAAAGGAAGATTTATTTTAAATAATTTTTTAAAAATTAAAACATGGGTAAAAATTACTTTTAAAAATCATAATATAATAGTAAAAACCTTATTTAAAACATTTTTAAAAAACATGGATATGGAATAAAAATGTTTTTTTTTCTAAAGAGAGAAATAAATTCGATTTTTCTTAAAAACATATTTTCTATCTCATGAGTACTTAAGGTGAGGAAATGAAAGGAAAACATGAATTTTAAAGAAATAACCAAAGGGAAATTAAATTCATGAGTTTATTAATAGGCATATTAAAATATTTCATCATCATAAACTTAGTCATAAACAATCCTGATAAATAATGAGATTGTGACATAAAACCCTTACCACTTTGGTAACATTTGAATCATAATCCCCATGAAAGAAAGAACCTTAAATGTAAATATAAATCACCTTAAAATTCATAAGAAAAATTATATAATAAATTTATGGGTAGTATGTACACCACTTAAAATAAATAAGTGGTGAATATGACATGTGTCCTATAGAAATAAAAGTGAGATGAAAATCCATTACCTTGAGTTCAACTTGCTTCAAAGGCACTATAACCTCCTGTATAATAAATTTAAATTTATTATAATTTTATATCAGAATAATTTAAATACTTATAATTTAATATATATCCATTATATATATATATATATCTATAATCATTCATAAAATATATATTTTAAAAAATTAGTTACACCGTTCATGGGGACCGTAGGCCGTACGTACGCATGAGCGTTGTTTTCACTTTTCGATAGATGAAACGAAAAAAAAGTAAATAATAATTCACCTTTAAAAAATAATTTTTATATTATATAAATCTTATATGCTCATTATATATATCTTTATTACCATCCATGTAAATAGTAAATAAAAAATTAATCACATCGTTTCGTGGTGGCGGTAGACCACACGTATGCACGAGCGACATTATCATTTTCTAAAGGATTAAAAAGTAAGAATATAAATGTGATATTATAATTAAATAAGTATAATTATATCATAAATATCATATATAAACATTAAAACCATCATAATAACTATCCATGAAATATGGTGGTGAAAAATGAATTGTATCATTACGTGGAGATGATAAGCTGTACATATGCACGGGAAATACTTTCACTTCCCATTTGATGGGAAAGAAGGTGGATAATGGTTATTACATAATATTAATAAAATTTAAGTATATTTAGGATACTTAAGTTATTATTTTATGATAAATACTACAGAATTATAGAAGGTAAAGAAGCAATAAAAAGAAAGTGAGCGGGTTAAGGTAATAACTGTCTTCTTTAAAAGAACTCCTTTAGATATCCTCTTAAGGATCCTAGGGGTGGCATTTTGGGATGATTAGAACATATATAATGTGTATAATGAAGTTTATAATGGATTTTTAGGGTTTTTTCGATTCTACAAGGCTCAAAGTGGTGTGAATAAAATAAAGGAGGGGTGACCTTTTATAATTGAGGGGAGGGGAAATCTTGGGTTTTCTTAAAAGATTAAAATATAATAAATTCATTATCTAGAAAAAATGAATAAAAAAGGATAGTTAATAAAAGATAATATATAATTTTGTTTAAATACCATCAAATAATAAAATTTGGATATGTTTAAGTGGTGTTTTAAACCTTATCTTTTTTATTAATTGCTTGGTTAACCAATTTTAACCTTAATTGTGAAAATGTACATTTTTCTCTTAAAGGGTTAATAATGTTACCGTAAATGGAAAATTGACTCATAAATAGGCCATAAATGACGTTTTAAACCATATTCCATTAATATGGCCAAATATATATTTTTTATAATTTTAAATCATTTAATAAAATATTATTTATTATAAAATACCATTAATGTCAAATTTGACATTATTCATTTAATTTGACTTAAAATAAATAAATATAAATTTAGAATTTGAATATAATCCTTTTAAAAATAAATAATATTTTATATTTATCTAAAAAAATCATAGAACACTATAAATCATTAAAATTATATTACTTCTAATATTTTTAAAAATAATTATTTTATTTTTCTATTAATCTAATAAATTTACGCCGGCATTGATTAAGAATTTAAGGTAATTATTTAATCAAAAAAATTATAAATAAATTACCATCATGAATATAATTCCATTATTTTTAAAATATACGTTTATATTCATTCATAACTAGTTTTTGTCCCTATGTGAACACACAAGAGATATTTAAAACTAAGAGAGTAACATTTTGAAACTTTCTTTACTTTTAAAAATTATATATTTCATTTTCATGGAAAAGTGTACATTAAACAAATAAATTTAGATCCTAATGTAATAATTGTAGAATTAAATTCTTCCAATAAGAATTAGGATGAAAATTTATGGCCTTATCACTTAGTTTTAACCTAGATTAACCCGATTTACCATTTACTGAGGTGATAAATTTTACCACATTTACTATTCACATTAACCTTAAATAAAAGAGATTTATTTACCAAATTTGAACCTAATAATTTAAAATATTAAATCCATTTTTAAAAATTAAATTTATATAAGTGGAATAAATTTATTTTAAAATAAGTGAACAAAACATGATGAAAACCTTTTAAAAAAATACACTTCTAAACATAAAACTTGGTTTATTCTTATCCCATGCTTAGAAAAAATATATTAAATGAATTATAATTTTTTTATTAAATATATATTATATAAATTTCATTAAAATCATTCACCAATAGTGATTAATTTAATTTATTAATATAAAAATACATTGTGTGCATAAAAATAGTTTTTTCATAAAAATAACTTTTTTATTTTCAAAATATTTTTATATTTATTTATAATTAATTGATATTCAATGAATTAATTTTATAAATATATAACCATATTTTTTTCATTATTTAGTTAGTCCCATTCATACCCGCTAATATAATGGTTAGGTGATAACTGCCACATAATAATATTTTAATAATATATCATGGTTCATTTAAACTCGGTGTTTCGTGTAATGAAAGATATCGAAGAAATAAAATAATTTAAAGACAAATATATTCTAAAATATCTTGGTGTTACATTTTACCCCACCTAAAATTATTTTTCCATTGAAAATTTTCACTTCTATATAAACAAATGAGGATATGTCACATCCGTGATTTCTTTTGAGGTATTTTACTTTTATTTTTGGTCTTATATTTATTTCATTGTTTTTCTAGAAGTTTTTAAGAAAAATGAAGTTTTTGGACCCAGTAGTAAGTGGAGAATTATTGGAACATGGTTAGTAAAAATCATGTTCCAGCCCAGAAGAGATTGTGCGCCCAGTACTATGGGACTGTCCAGGTTGTACGACTTGCTGTATGTGTGTGCAGATAACTATGTGCCTAGACTAGTGGTTCTGTTTGGGGTACATGGTCTACCACATGGGAATTTGAACTCCCCCAGAAATCATGCAGCCTTATTTCTCCTTAGACAAAGGTGAATTCATAGTTATTGCACGGTTTGGAAAAATATGCAGCCTAACCATACAACCTATTCAGATCATTAAAAATGTATAATTTACCTTTATACCCTCCCCTAATTTTAACCTAAATCCACCCCTTTCTTCCCCACTCAGGATTTATAGCCTTATGATCCTTCCCATCTCCTCTTGGATCCCTTTTATCTCTAAATTTGGGGTGGTTTTAGTGTGGGATCTTCAAGAATCATTAAGCAAGCCACTCTATTCTTGATTTCTTCTTTCTTCTTGGACTCCTTCTTCTTATTTTTTGGGTTATTCCTTCTCTAGTAGATGTATTGACCTAATGAGGGTTCAATCATGTTTTCTTGGTTTAAATATTGATGGTTTTGGGTTGTTCTTTCCTTTATAGGGTCTTCGTGTGACACGATTGTGGTTTTCCTCCAGATTCTTGAAGATTTTAAGATTGAGGTAGGTGATTCCATGCTTTAGAATTGTTGGATGGTTTTGGTATACTTTATTTTTTTATTAAATGTGTTCTATATATTATTTTGGTGGTGTGAATGGTTTTTTAAAAGGTTTTGGTGTGAGTATGGTTGAAAGATTATTTTTCCAAGTGAAAGTGGTTTTTTTCCATGGGAATTTCAAATGTTGGATTTGTGTTCATGTGAGATAGTTTTTTGGAAATGGGGTTTCCTATGGAAATGGATTTTTTACTATGTGTAGTTTGATTTTTGTTTGTGTGTGTATGAAAATATTGGGTTTTCATGTGTGATTCTAGGTTTGTGTGCGTGAACATGAAAAAGAGGTAATTTATGTGATATGAAAAGATAATTTCAACACAAAGGGAATCCTAGGTGACTAGTTGGGTGGACTAGGACTAGTATGCTAGTTAGATCAGTAGGGATGAGGCCCGATTCCTTCTAGCAGGATTGAAACTACAACACTAACTAAATTATGATGATGATTGGAGACCACTAGAATTTTTGATGTATTCATATCTAGTGGATTGTACATGAAGACACTATGGGTCATGGTTTCTATACCATATCACTGAGATACGAGGTTCCTAGGGTCCCACTATTACTAGTGAATTTAGGGATTACTTATGGTGCTCTTTTGATGTTATTCTTACCATTGCCATATAGTGTACCTTACTTTTAATTTCTATTTCAAATCATGTTTTCCTTGAAATTGTTTTCCTTAAAATGTTTTATTAATTTTTTTTAATCTCTTTCATAAAAACTTTCATGCTAATTTTTATTATAATGTTTTGTCATAAAATCCTTTTTTGGATGATATCCTATTGGGAATTGGATCACACCCTACATATACCCTCAAGTGTATGTAGACCTTGTTATATTTGACCTGGGTAAAGGAAAGTTGTTCTATGGTGGTGACGGTGGATCTGGTTTCTTGTGGTTTCTCTCTTAAAGGTGTTAGTGGTGTTGGATTATGGGCGATGAACCTCTTATCACATGGAGGTTTTTGGTTGTGTAGTTAGTTCCTATCCCATTTTTGTATTTTGTTTTTTTAAGATTTAAAAATGTTAACTTGTGATAGTTGGATTTATTTTAATAATTTTCATTGGTTACATTATGATGTTTTATTATTTTGAGATGTTTATAGTTGTTCTTATAGATGAAATAATTCCCAAAAGTAATGTTTGATGCCCAATAACTAGTTGCTAGTCTTTGGGAATTGGGAATGCCCTTCAGGATATTCCACAAGCTGGGTTGGGTGTGAGGTTGGATGGAATCCCGGACTGGTTCATGAAAAAATGATATCATATCTATATTTTTCCATTTCTTTGGGTTATGTGATTTGGGAGAGTCTAGATAGATAGGATCTATGAATGTCGGTGCTTGAGGTTCTGGATGTGAGTGGTGTTTCTAGACAACATGCCTCGTAACAGGCCTTGATTCACCATGGGATATTGGGATTTAATTTGGTTCTCCTCTAGGTGAGATATACAGGCTGAAGACTATGCATGGACACTGGGTGGGGGTGAAGTGGGTTGGTTTGTTATTGTGATTTAGCATGGTTTTGTTTTGTTTTATAGAAGCGTTTGAAATTTCTATTGTTGCTGAAATTTTTTAGAATGTTGTATTGATGGGTTTATTGATAATTTATTTGTTATTATTGCTTGATGTATCAAGATGCCTCCCCAAAGACATCCTATTCAATTGTGGGAAGAGGCCGAGGAGAGTTCTTCATCACCAATTGATCAGAGACTAGTGGAAGAAGAAGTTCAGACTATATAGGATTTGGGTCAGGGAGCAGGCCCTAATCCTTATCATGTTAGGGAAGTTGAACTAGGTCTACTAATGGAAAATCCTCAAGAGTGCCTTAAGAAAAATCCTTCTTTATTTTGGGGAAGCACGGATCCCCAGGAAGCT
Organism: Viscum album; assembly: GCA_963277665.1. NCBI lineage: Eukaryota > Viridiplantae > Streptophyta > Magnoliopsida > Santalales > Viscaceae > Viscum > Viscum album. The sequence continues at coordinate 616,983,639 of OY728130.1, read as the reverse complement.
GAGGATTAGATTGAGAAAATTGAGAGGATGTTTGGGTTTCATAACACTCTTGATGCATTTAAGGTGGAATGTGATTTGTTCCCATTGGAAGGCCCCAATCGTAGGTGGTGGGATTTAGTATTTTAGGATAGGAAGCATGATAATATGGGTCAAAAGTAATTCAAGGTTGTCTTTAATGAGAAGTATTTTCCTGATACCTTGGACTTTTCCAAGACCTAAGAGTTTATAGATCTCCACCTGAGGGATCGGACCATGATGAAGTATGCTAACCATTTTACTGAGTTAGTTCAGTTTGAACCCAAAGTATTATCCAATTAGTATTTGAAGGATCAATGGTTTGAAATGGGGTTGTGGAAAGATATTCAATCCTAGATCTTCTTGTTCAAATTGAAGATGTAAGCTGAATTAGTTGACTGTGCTTTGATGGTAAAGATTGACTGCTATAGAAAATATGGTTTTTGGGGTAGTTTTAGCAGTGGTCTTGGGTAATGGTAGTTTATCCGAGAATAATAGGAAGTGAGATGAGTAGGAAAAGAGGGGATGTGGTAGCTCAGGCCATCCTTCCTGACCTCCTTTGTCTGTGGCTTCAGATGCTGGATAAGTCTTGTATCATCAGTGTAGAAAGGTAGGTAACATGCATTTGACATGTCTAGCTCCACCTAGACCTTTCCATCAATGTGGAAATATAGTGAAATTGTAATGATTTTTTAGAGCTACACGTCCATACCAGGGTGGTATGGGTTTTGCAACCTCTAGGGGAATGTCATCCAAGTTGGAACCATCTAGGACAACAAGTTCTTAGTTTGGTGGTCATGGCGGTAGGGATAGATCCTCTTCTGGTCAGAGTCAGCTTAAGGCAGAGCTGTAGGTCATTGTTAATTCTCAAGATTGGGCATAAACAAATAATCTTCATGCTATGGATCAAGTGATAGTGGAATATGATGCAGGACCTGAAACGGTTAGAGGTATGATTCTTATTGGATCGTCCATAACCTCTTTTCTATTTGATATAGGTGCCATTTTTTATTTTATCTTTTCTCATTTTATGGATGTGATGAAGTTTACAACTGAGATAATTCCACATGTGATAGATTTGGTGATTTCACTTAGTAAGAAGTGAGAGTAGGGTTTCAGGTGCCCATCATGCGTTCTCACTTTGTCAGGGTTCGTGCTAGAGTGGGATTTCTTAGTTTTTGAAATGGAACTCGTCGATGCAATCCTTGTTATTGATTGGATGATGCATTTCTGGGTGCACATCAATTTCTATTGATTATGGGTGAGTTTTGTGGCACCTAATGAAACATCTCATATTTTTTAAGGTGAATGGGATCCTCGGTCAGGACATGTTGGGCCTCCACTCTTGGAGTTGGGAAGTCTTGTTTTTCAGATATCATTGCTCATATTGTAGGATGATGGTAGTGGTCTCTATAGTGGATTATCTCTTGTGGTGGATGAGTTCCCAAAGTTATTTACAGATGATTTCTCATGATTTCCCCCAAAGTAGGATGTGGAGTTCCCCATTGATTTGGCATTGGTGACACATTTGATATCTCTTCCCTCATACCATATGACTCCCACCAAGTTGAAGGAATTCAAGACACATTTGGATGATTTGAAATACAAAGGATTAATTCACCCAAGCATCTCATCTTGGGCCTCCCCTATCTTATTTTCAAATAAGGCTGATGGATATATTCAGTTGTGCATTGATTACCAAAAGATGAATAAGGTGAAAATAAAAAATAAATACTCCTTACCTCACATTGATGACCTTTTTTATCAGCTTAAGGAAGAAAGGTGGTTCTCTAAGATTGATTTTAATTATGGGTATCACCAGGTCAAACTCAGATATTCATATGTTCCTAAAATAGCTTTCCAAAGTAGGTATGACTATTTTGAGCATTTAGTCTTTCCTTTTGGATTGAATAATGATCCAATAGTTTTCATGGTGCTCATTAATAGTGTGTTCCATTAGCACCTTTACTCCTTTGTCGTTGTATTTTTGGATGACATCATAGTCTACTACAGGACTGAGGAAGAGCATGAACGATATTTTGGGATCATGTTGGGAACTCTTTGAGATCATCGCCTCTATACTAAGCTTTCCAAGTGTACCATATAGATATGGGAGATGAAGTTCCTCAGTCATGTGATCTTGGAATGTGGGGTTTTTGTAGACCCCTAGAAGATTAGTACAATGATTTCGTGGGATCATTCGAGGAACATTTTTGAGATTAGAATATTTTTGGGCTTGGAATGGTATTATAGGCCATTTATTAGAGATTTCTCTCAAATCACTTCTTCTATGACTGTGCTTACCTAGAAAGGGGTGAGATTTGAATGGATTCCATAGTGTTAGGAATATTTTGAGGATCTTTAGTGGTGGTTGACCACATACCCTATTTTGATCTCAAATGAATCTAGAAAGGGATACATGATCTACTATGATGCCTCAAGTATGGGTCATGGGTGTGCGATGATGTATAATGACCATGTGGTGGCGTATGGATCTTTCCAAATTTGACCACATGAAAATAAATACCCACCCACAACAAGGAGTTAGAATCAATGAGGCATGCCTTAAAGACATGGAATTAATATCTCTTTGGGGAGAAGTTTATAGTCTACTTAGATCATAAGATATTTTCCTACATTTTATCCCAAAAGGATCTGAATATGAGGTAGCACCATTGGTTTGAGTACCTTTAGGGGTTCGATTTTGATATCATTTATACCTCGGGAAAAGGTAATGTGGTCGCTTATGCCTTGAGTAGGAAAGTGATAGTGAAATCTCTGAAAGAGTCTAGTGATGAGTGGAACATGATGGTTCTTTTTTCCCAGATGTAGATGGAGACTAAGGAGCACAATGGAGGTGCATTCTTGGCTGGTGTTCAATTGGAACCCTCCCTCCTGGAGTTGATTCAGCAAGAGTATCCTGGAGATGATCTATTCCAACAGTCTGTGTAGTTCTTAAATAGTGGGGAGGTGACTAGTGGGTGGTCTTTGTCTCCTGAGGGAGTTCTATACTTCAAGGGATGTGTTTTTATGTCATTGTCATTGCAGAAGGTGGTGATTCAGGATATCCATCGGTGTTAGTGGACTGCTCATCCTAGTACCACCAAGATTTTCTATGATGTGTGTCACTAGTTCTGATGTCCGACCATGAGACATGATATAAATGACTTTGTATCCAGGTGTTATACTTGTCATCAAGTCAAATCAGAGCACCAAAATCCCCCATTTACCTCCATCCTTTTCCAATTCCTACCTGGAAGTGGGATGTGGTCTCTATGGTCTTCATCATTGGATTGCCTCATACACCCCTTAGAAATAATGTGATTTGGGTGGTGATTGATAGTCTGACCAAATATACCCATTTCATTTTGATTAAATACTCAGTCAAAGTGGATGAATTGGGTCAGTTTTATGTTTAGAAGGTAGTGGGTCTTCATGGTGTGCCTTCAACGATCATTTTAGATAGGGAACCCCATTTTACTTTGTAGTTTTGGGAAGTCCTTCATAATGTGAGGGATCTAAGATCAAGTTGATCACAACGTACCATCCTCAAACGGATGATCGGAGGGAGTGGGTGAATCATATCTTGGAAGAAATGCTTCAGGAATGTGTGTTGGATTTCAGAGGCTCATGGGATAACCATTTGGGGTTGGTCAAGTTTTCCTATAACAACTGTTACCATTCCTAAATAAGAATGCCTCACTTTGATGCGATTTATGGTTGGCCGTGTTGGTCGGTTTTTTTAGGCCGAGGTGGGTGAGACCTCATTGTTGGGACTGATTCTCATACATGAGACGTGTAAGAAGGTATAATTGGTTAGGTAGTGATTTTTGATAGCACATAGCCACCACAAGTCTTATATTGATTATAGGCGTCGAGCCTTGGAATTCTCGGTTGGTGATTAAGTGTTTTTGAAAGTGGCCCCTCACTTGGGTCATCATCATTTGGGTAAGAAAGGGAAAATGAAATTGAGGTATGCTATACCTTTAGAGATTACTGATAGAGTTGGTAAGGTGGTATACCGATTAGATTTACTATCTCAGATGATGTTAATCCATGTAATTTTCCAGGTCACACAACTAAAAAAGTATAATCCAGATTTGTCTCATGTGCTGAATTGGGAAGAGTTAGAGTTGGAACCTGATTTATCTGTGTTTGAGAGACCAGTGTAGATTTTGGATTCCTAAGAGAAAGTTCTTTGTAGGAATTCCATAACATTGGTTGGAGTTATTTTTCAACACAAAAAATGACATGCATGATACATGGGAGTGAGAATATTGGGTTGAGGAGTAATACCCATTTTTGTTCTCTGATCAGAATTTGATTCGACTTTCTAAGGGTGGAAATCTTTTTATAGTGGGGAGAATTATCACATCTTTGATTTATTTTGAGGTATTTTATCTTTTATTTTTTTCCCTATATTTATCTCAAATATTTTCCTAAGAGTTTTTGAGAAAAATAGGGTTTTTAGACCTGACAGTAGGTGGCACATGGTTGGCGCACAATTAGTATAAATTGTGTGCTATCCCAAAAGAGACCGTGCACCCTGGACAATGGAACTGTCCAGGTTGCATGGCCTACTACACATGCATATGACTAACCATGCACCTAGACCAGTAGTTCTATCTGGGGCACACCGTTTATCACATAGGCATGAGACCTCCCCTATAAACCGTGTAACCTCGTTCTTCCTTGGATATAGGGGAACACATGATTTTTTGCATGGTTTGGAAAATCGTGAAACCTAACTATGTGGAATGTCGAGGTCATTAAACATGTAGAATTTACCTTTCTACCCTCCACATATTTTAACCCAAATTCACTCCCTTTCTTCCTTACTCAGGATTTATATCCCTAGGTGCCTTCCCCTCTCTTCTTTTCTCCCCTGTATCTCTAAATTTGGGGTGGTTTTGGTGTGGTATCTTCAAGAATCATCAAGTAATTCCCTCTATTCTTGATTTCTTCCTTCTTCTTGATCTCCTTCTCCTTCTTCTTTGGGTTATTCCTTCTCCAATAGATGATATAACCTAATGAGGGTTCAATCATGTTTCCTTGGGTTAAACATTGATGTTTGTGGGCTGTTCTTGTCTTTATAGGGTCTTCATGTGGTGTGGTTGTGGTTTTCCACCAGATTATAAAAGTTTCTAAGATTGAGTTAGCTGATTTCATGATTTAGAATTATTGGATGATTTTGGTACACTTTCTTTGATTCTTAAATGAGTCACATGGATTATGTGGGTGGTGAAAATGGTGTTTTCAAAAGGGTTTGGTGTGTGTATGGTTGAAAGATGATATTTACAAGTGAAATTATTTTTTTCCATGGGAATTTCAAATGTTGGATTTGTGTTCATGTGATATGGGATTTTAGAAATGGGTTTTCCTATGGAAATGGATTTCTTACCATGTATAGTTTGATTATTGTTTGTGTGTGTATGAAATTGGTGACTTTTCATGTGTGCTTCTATGGTTGTGTGTGTTAACATGCGAAATAGGTGATTTATGTAATATGAAAAGAAAATTTGACCACAAAGGGAATCCTAGGTGACTATTTTGGTAGACTAGGATTAGTACATTAGTTAGATCGGTAGGGATGAGGCCCGATTAGAAAGATTAAAGCTACAATACTAACTAAACTATGATGATTATTGGAGACCACTATAACTTTGGATGTATTCTTCTATAGTGGATTGTTCATGAGGATGTTGTGGTTCATGGTTTCTATACCACGTCACTATGATACAAGGTTCCTAGGGTCCCACTATTACTAGTACCTTTAGGGATTACCCATGGTGATCTTGCTATGTTATTTTAACCTTCATCATATAGTGAACCTTACTTATCATTTCTATTTCAAATCATGTTTTCCTTGATTTTTTTCCTTTAAAATATTTTATTTAAAATGTTTTAAATATCTTTCATAGAAGCTTTCATGTTGTTTTTTCTTATAATGTTTTGGCATGGAATCCTTTTTTGGGTGATATTATACTGGGCATTGGCTCATACCCTACATACACCCTCGGGTGTATGTATAACTTTTTATGTTTGGCCCAGGTAAAGTAAATTTGTTCCTTCATGGTGATGGTGGATCCAATTGCTAGTGGTTCCTCTCTTACAAGTGTTGGTGGCGACAACTTGAGGGTGATGACCCTCTTGTTGCATAGAGGTTTTGGGTTGTGTAGTTGGTTCCCCTCTTGCTTTGGTATTTTGTTTTTTTAAGATTGAAAAAGTTAACTTGTGATAGTTGGATTTATTTTTTATAATGGTCATTGGTTACCTTGTGAAATTTTATTACTGTAAGATGTTTATGGTTGTTCTTATGGGTGAAATAATTCCTAAAAGTAATGTTTGATGTCCAGGAACTAGTTTCTGGCCCATGGGGATCGAGAACACCCTTCAGGCCATGCCATGGGCTGAGTCAGGTGTTGGGTTGGATGGAATCCTAGACTAGTTTGTGACATGATATCTCTATTTCATTACATACTCTAGTTCCCAAATAGCTTATTCAAAAGTTTGATTCCTCTAGAGAACTTTCACCATGTGAGTAGTCTTGTTCCATAAGAATTTATCTATAGGATCTAATTTTTCTACAGGTTATTCTTTATAAGAAATATCATTAACTAGCGGTATGACCTTTGAGTTTAGTACATGTGATGGATTAGGTATGTACATCCTCAAACATGGAACACATCATGAACTTGAGAGAGATTCGGTGGAAGTTCCAAGAGATAAGATACCATCCCTACTCAATCAAGAATCTTGAAAGGGAAAATATACCTAAGGAAAAATTATCATTTATTTTCAAATCTCATAACCTTCTTCTATGGAGAAATTCAAAAAATAAAACCTTCTCACCAACTTCAAATTCTATATTTCACCAATGATTTCCATCATAAATTTTCTATTGACTCTGATATTCCAAAATATTCTATTAAATTACTATAAATTTATCTACTATTTCTTTCACTACTGGAAAATAAGGTTATACCAACGGTTTTCCAAACCGTTGGCTAGTAAGCCGTGATGAAAGCCTTATACCAACGGTTTGATCCAAACCGTTGGTATATGGGTTATATAAATTTAATGCACTGTATACCAATGGTTTATAACCGTTGGTAATGAATTTGAGGAAGTCTTATACCAACGGTTTAGAACCGTTGGTAATGTGATTTTCAAGAAAACCTATACCAACAGTTTAGAACCGTTGGTATTGGTTTTCCAGCAACACCTATACCAACGGTTATAAACCGTTGGTATTGGATTTCCAAAAATCCAAACACCTATACCAATGGTTTAAAACCGTTGGTATAGTGTTTTTCCAAAATTAAAGCACTCTTATACCAACGGTTTATAACCGTTGGTATAGAGTTTTTCCAGAACTGCACACAGCAGCCCCCCTCCCTCCAGTAGCCCCTCCATTGTACACCTGCATACAGACTTGAAACAGACTTGAAAATGGATTTTTCAGCTCATGTAAATGAAAGATCCATTTTAATGAAAACCCATTACAAAACCATCTCATGTTATGCAATTACATGAATGAAAACTAATTTTAAAACCAAAATGAACATGCTATATTATTAATGCAAACTAATTTTAAAACCCAACTCACTAAACTAAATGACAATGTAGAAACACACAACATCCAATATCTTATCACCTCAATAATACTCCTTGGCATGAAATATTATATAAAATAATTTTAATGTAATATTAACAAGTAATGATATATTGAATGTGAAAAACTAATTTATACAAGAAATAAAAGTTGGAACAAATAATTTACACATTATTAAAGATATTAACCTTTAGTTGAGGTGTAATGAGAAAATCTATAATCAAATGCATTATGAAGCTGAATAAAACCTGAATGTGCGAATATTATAATGCGAGACTGAATAAAACATGATAAAAAATCATTAGTTAGAGATTCCAAGACAAATAATGACCAAAAAGAGATAAATAAACAAATTTGGCTTGCTTCAGATCTATCATTGATCCGTTACATGGGGCCGATGAAACATAAGGCTTTATTAAGATCTTAATGTGATATCAGACCACTAGATTGAAGAAACCAATGATTTTGGTGCTTGGTTGAGATAGAAACAAGATCTATGGTGTGATAATCAAACTGTAAGAACCCAATTCCCCATTTTCATGCATGGATTTTGTATTCGGGTTGCTTTGAGGAAAATGTAACATTGATGTCCTTTCCAGACCACGTACAGGTCGTGTCTCAGCCATGTACCAAGTCATGTTGTGTCGTGGTCATGCCTCTTAAGGTGAGGCCCAGTAAAAGCTTATACACAGTGTGTATTGTTAAAGGAAATGTCGTGTATTTTATTTTTTATTTAATATAAGGGAGAGGGGTTATGTCTCATTTACAGAATTAACTTCTTTTGACCTTGGTTCATCCAAGTTCGGCCAGGAGCGACAATTATTCTCTGAGCCACTGATTCTCCTATCAATGTCCAATCAGAACTCTGGAAGGTGCATTGGGATCCCACCAATGAGTTCTCCCTTCACCTTAATCCTATCCTCCTGATTCCTCTCCTCATTTTATAGATATAGATTTGATAATTTATGAATCTTTTGTGGATTTTCAATGATCTAGGATGAATCAAGATCCGATATTCAATAATATTGTTCTCACGACTACGAGGTAGGTGGGTTGTTCCTATATGTTGTTTTATCAAGAATTATATGTGCCTAAAATTCATATACCCATGTTTTTGGTATACATGACTTGGAATTACACCGTGATTATCATATGATATTGGTTGATTAGGTTATTAAGGTTATTTCTTTGAGATAGGGAACCACAGGGTTTTGTTTCCCTTGATTAATTTGTTAGAGCTATTGGCCCATGACGCCTTAGATGCATACTGCTTTCCATGACTTTTTTTAGGATGGATTATTGATTATTAAAAAGCGATGTGATAGTAAGATTACATGAGGTGATTTGATTATTATTATGACATGTAATAGTTAGATTAGATGAGGTGTGTTGATAATAGTCTACGATGTAATAATTTAAATAAAATGAGGTACTTATTTTTACCTGTTAATAGATTAATTACATATGATACATGTGGGTGAGATTGTGATATGTCTGAGGGAGAGACTGTGATGCCTAAGGGAGAGGATGTGTTTTTTTCCTGAGGTCAAGATAGTGACATGCATTTAGGCAAGATATTGATGTCTCCAAGGAAAGTTTTAGCTATTCTTTACTTCAATATTTAATGGTTGTTGATTTCTTTATACTATGTTTACCTTTGTACTTTGTTTTTATACATGTATATTCACTAAAATTTGGGCACAAATCTTGTGGTGGATGCCTACTGGTATTATGTCTCACAACCTGTTTGGTTCATGCTTTGGGACCAAGAAGATTACACTGAAAAATCCATTTTCATTTGTGACTCGTGCACGTCACAAATGACCCATGGATCATTTTCCTAAAGTTTCAACAGAATCCGAATGCGTTTGGTCGGTTTTCCGTATGCCGGTAGTTGTTTTCACTTAAAATCATGTCCATTTCAAATAAAAGTGAGACCGTTTGAGTGGTACCGGCCACACCGTGCCTCAGATTGAGGTGAGGTTGACTCGTACAAGACAAAAATGACCCATGGATACTTTTCCTAAAGTATCAACAGAATCCGAATGCGTTTGGTCCGTTTCCTGTATGTCAGTTGTTGTTTTTACTTAAACTGTTATCCATTTCAAAGAAAAGTGAGACACTTTGAGTGGTGTCGGCCACACCGTGCCTCGGATTGAGGCGGGGTTGACTCGTACACATCATAAATGACCCATGGATCGTTTTCATAAAGTATGAACACAATCCAAATGCGTTTGGTCGGTTTTCCATATGTCGTTTATTTTAATTAAAAGTGCATTCATTTTAAACAAAAGAAAGACACTTTTAGTGGTACTGGCCACACCGGCCCTCGGATTGAGGCAGGGTTGATTTTTACACATCACAAATGACCCATGGATCGTTTTCCTAAAGTTTCAACAGAATACGAATGCGTTTGGTCGGTTTTCCGTATGCCGATAGTTGTTTTCACTTAAAATCCTGTCCATTTCAAATAAAAGTGAGACAATTTGAGTGGTACCGGCCACACCGTGACTCATATTGAGGAGGGGTTGAATCGTAAACGACAAAAATGACCCATGGATACTTTTCCTAAAGTATCAATAGAATCCGAATGCGTTTGGTCCGTTTCTTGTATGTCAGTTGTTGTTTTTACTTAAACTGTTGTCCATTTCAAAGAAAAGTGAGACACTTTGAGTGGTGTCGGCCACACCGGCCCTCAGATTGAGGAGGGGTTGACTCGTACATGTCAAAAATGACCTATGGATCGTTTTCCTAAAGTTTCAATAGAATCCGAATGCGTTTGGTCTATTTTCCATATATCGTTTATTTTAATTAAAAGCGCATCCATTTTATACAAAAGAAATACATTTTTAGTAGTACCGGCCACACCGGCCCTCAGATTGAGGCGGGGTTGACTCGTACACGTCACAAATGACCCATGGATCGTTTTCCTAAAGTTTCAACAGAATCTGAATGCGTTTGGTCTGTTTTCCGTATGCCGATAGTTGTTTTCACTTAAAATCCTGTCCATTTCAAATAAAAGTGAGACAGTTTGAGTGGTACCGGCCACACCGGCCCTCATATTGAGGTGGGGTTGACTCGTACACGACAAAAATGACCCATGGATACTTGTACTAAAGTATCAACAGAATCCAAATTCATTTGGTCCATTTCCCGTATGTCAGTTGTTGTTTTTACTTAAACTGTTGTCCATTTCAAAGAAAAGTGAGACACTTTGAGTGGTTTCGGCCACACTGCACCTCAGATTGAGGAGGGGTTGACTCGTACACGTCACAAATGACCCATGTATCGTTTTCCTAAAGTTTCAACAGAATCCGAATGCGTTTGGTCAGTTTTCCGTATGCCGGTAGTTGTTTTCACTTAAAATCCTGTCCATTTCAAATAAAAGTGAGACAGTTTGAGTGGTACCGGCCACACCGTGCCTCAGATTGAGGCGGGGTTGACTCGTACACGACAAAAATGACCCATGGATACTTGTCCTAAAGTATAAACAGAATCCGAATGCGTTTGGTCCGTTTCCCGTATGTGAGTTGTTGTTTTTACTTAAACTGTTGTCCATTTCAAAGAAAAGTGAGACACTTTGAGTGGTGTCGGCCACACCGGCCCTCAGATTGAGGCGGGGTTGACTCGTACATGTCACAAATGACCCATGAATCGTTTTCCTAAAGTTTAAACAGAATCCAAATGCGTTTTGTCAATTTTCCGTATGTCGTTTATTTTAATAAAAAACGCATCCATTTTAGACAAAAGAAAGACATTTTTAGTGGTACCGGCCACAAAGACCCTCGGATTGAGGCAGGGTTGACTCGTACACGTCACAAATGAGCCATGGATCGTTTTCCTAAATTTTAAACAGAATCCGAATGCATTTGGTCAGTTTTCCGTATGCCGGTAGTTGTTTTCACTTAAAATCCTGTCCATTTCAAATAAAAGTGAGACAGTTTGAGTGGTATCGGCCACACCGTGCCTCAGATTGAGGTGGGGTTGACTCATACACGACACAAATGACCCACGGATACTTTTCCTAAAGTATCAATAGAATCCAAATGCATTTGGTCCGTTTCCCGTATGTCAGTTTTTGTTTTTACTTAAACTATTGTCCATTTCAAAGAAAAGTGAGACACTTTGAGTGGTGCCGGCCACACCTCACCTTAGATTGAGGCAGGGTTGACTCTTACACGTCACAAATAACCCATGGATCGTTTTCCTAAATTTTCAACAGAATCCGAATGCGTTTGGTCGGTTTTCCGTATGCCGGTAGTTATTTTCACTTAAAATCCTGTCCATTTCAAATAAAAGTGAGACAATTTGAGTGGTACCGGCCACACCGTACCTCATATTGATGCGGGGTTGACTCGTACACGACAAAAATGACCCATGTATACTTTTCCTAAAGTATCAACAGAATCCAAATGCGTTTGGTCCGTTTCCCGTATGTCAGTTGTTGTTTTTACTTAAACTGTTGTCCATTTCAAAGAAAAGTGAGACACTTTGTGTGGTGTCGGCCACACCGACCCTCAGATTGAGGCGGGGTTGACTCGTACACGTCACAAATGACCCATGGATCGTTTTCCTAAAGTTTCAACAGAATCCGAATGCTTGTGGTCGGTTTTCCGTATGTCGTTTATTTTAATTAAAAGCGCATCTATTTTAAACAAAAGAAAGACACTTTTAGTGGTACCGGCCACACCGGCCCTCGGATTGAGGCGGGGTTGACTCATACACGTCACAAATGACAATATAAAAATTTATCAAAATTAATCAATTTATTACATATAAATATTATAAGTAATTGGATATTTTTTGTTTGTAAATTATATTCCTAATCAATGAAAATATATAAAATAGAGAATAAAAATGTTAAAAATAAATTTTTTAACCAAAGAAATTAACCAATATTTCATTATTATTAAAATCCATTTATCAAAATCAAAAATTCACACACTTATTTATATTTTTTAACCAAGGGAATTCATCACCTAATAAATAATTTTCCACCTCAAATACCCTCATTTTATTATTTTTAAAATGAACCCCCAATATTACCCATGGATCTAAAACACATAATTTTTCATGTCATGTCCTTAGGCCCTAAATCTTACTTATGGATGACCATATGTCCTTAGGCCCTAGAACACCCATGACCCGACCCGACCCGACCCGGCCCATGGACACCCCTAATTTTGAGTGATTGTTTTTGAATATTAAGATGTCCATATTAACTTATCAAACCAGATATCATACAGGGAATCACAGTACCAAGGAATACTAAAGGTCTAGGTAGTAGACTAATCATACAATAAGAATCAAGTGCAAAAAAGAGATATGATAACAACATCCCTATGAAGCAGAGGAAGACCCCGGAGTGGAAAACCAGGTTCAAAAATAAAGAGTTATACAGAATTCAAAAATGAAATGGATCAATCTACCCCTGATCACCATCATCATCACCACTATCATCATCTGCCTCATCCTCGCCGCCATCTCTGTCCTCATCATCATCCTCATCATCATCCCCTTGCTCATCGTCGGCCTCATCCTCGTCCTCAGCACCATCCTCACCCTCGGCATCCTCTCCCTCGGCACCATCCTCACCCTCGTCCTCATCCTCATCCTCGCCCTCGTCCTCTTCAGTATCCTCATCATCGCCAGGAACGTCATGATCTTGATATCCACCAGAGCTGTCGCCTGGTGCATTGGATAATGCACCCATCGATGACATAAATGTCTGACAATCCGCGATAGCCTCTGGTGGAAGTGATGAAGATAAAGCTTTCATCAGTTTCATAAATTCTTTGTCCCTCGTTTGAACTTGTACTTCCAACTCTGTGACCCTTTTATCAGATTGTCTTGCTTTCTCTTTGACCTGTTCCAACTCATTCGTACTAGAATGGATACCTGGAGAGAACCAATACCTCGTCGAGACTATATTCTTACCAGGTCGACAGCGTACTCGACCAGAGTGCTCCTCTCCCAAAACCTGATATAAATGATCGTGTGGCCCAAAATTGTCAGGCTCCTGGGCATCAAGAGCCTCTAAAGCAGCCTGTTAAAAATATTAATAGATTAATAAATTTCAAAATAGATATTAAACTTTGAAATAAACAAATTAAAACTTACAATCTTTTCTTGGGTTGATTCATTTACCGCAGTTCCATTTTTTTTCTTCTACTCGAGCAAAACAATTTTGCTCGAGGGATACATCCTTCAATATTAAATTTGTGCTTCTGTAATGACATTGAAACAATATAAAGTGCAGGTATAATCATATATTCAATATTCAATAAATCACACAATTTAAGTAGGAAATAATAAAAAGGGAAAGTCCTAAAGAAAAATTATAAACAACTATATCGTACCAGCTGTCTCTCATGATCTGACATAGTTGTGTGGCCCAAAGTGTGGAGGTATTTCTTTGAATCAATGTTTTTTTTTCTCAGAAGATTCCTAAATAATGTTTAATAATAAATAATATTATATTAATGCAAAATATGAAAACTCTGATTTAAATACCTCAAATGAGATTAATACCTTAAATTTGGCAGTCACCCAATGGGTAATCATTTGGCGATATTGCTCTATCGGGCAGTAATCCACGATAGGTAAAGTCTCTAAATCCGTTCCCACCCTCTCACACCAGCCAACATACAGGTCATGCTTATAAGATCTCTAAAGCTCTCCCAACTCTTTTAAACGCGCTGGTCGTGCACCTTCGCCATCAGGGAAGTTAAACCGAAGCTGAAACCCAATAGATTAGTTCATATAAATATAGAAAAATACTACATTAAATCCAATAGATTTTTTACCCATATTTGTGCCCACGCGTTATCTTTGACTTCGTGTGGCAGTTGTCTCCAAGAGAGAGGGCTGACCGGAATGATATCGGAGTATTTGGCTAGCGTCGCCAAAAAACCCCGACATTCCTGCCCAGATTTCTCAATCATTTGTCCATCAGCATTATATTCAACCATCAACTGTGTCTGGCAGTTCTATACCGCACGAAAGTGAGTACGCCCCCTCTCCCGCCTCCTATCTGTAGATGAATCTGTTATTAAATAAAAATAATATCAGTACAAGTTATAATAAAATAAATTTTGGTATAAAAATTTGATAGAGTCAGATAAATATACCTGTGGTAGTCGGATCAATGGGCGTCACTGGATGTGCAGAAGTTGAAGGAATATCCTGTACAGGTAGAGTGTCCCTTAGTGTACACTCCTCAGCTGCATACTGTGTCGCATCAGGAGTCGAAGAAGGTGGAATATAATAACTCAGGGATAATGAACCAGAAGCAAAATATGATGGCATAGACGTCTTCCCAACTGGTAGTGTAAACATCGGAGGTCTAAATATCCAGTGTGTTCCTAGAGACACACCAGGATCAAAATGGGGTGAAGAAGATACGTCTGTGGCGGTGGATCGACTAACTCTCGCCCCATGAGCTCTCGTACCACCGGCCTCAGTACCGGGCCCACTAGATGATCGCCCATCTCTGACACCACCCCTCCTCCTACCACCAGCCACTCTACTGGGAGCAATATCAGGCTCCTCGTCAGATATCTCTTGTCTAGGGGGTCGATCCTGAAAAAAAGTTTAACACATAAGTAAACACATGATATTATAAGTTATTGAAATATTTATATTTTAAATAAAATACTCACAACAGGGATGAGTGGAGGAACACCCATCTGTATCATGCGGTGATTATTATCTGTCATCTTTGTCCATCACCTCTCTTCAATGGGTGTCATTTCCTGCAATGAAAACAAATATGGAAGTAATTAAAAACAGATAACTAATGTGTAACCCAAAAAAAATATAGAAAAACCATTTTGATAATAAACATAAAGTAAAAGAAGATTTATGGTGGTTTGAAGGCAAGCACAAGGATACACACTCTGAATGATGTAGGTGAAACATGTAGGTGAGAACACGACTGTATGATTATATATATTTCCCACCACAACTTTAGGTTCATAATCAACTCTAACAATTGAGTTATTGGTGTCATCATTTGTAATAAACAGATTTCTTCCAATTGTAGTAGGGATAGTGTCAACTTCATCATCACCATCATCAAAAACATGTCTAGGATTTACTTCAATAATTACACCGAATTTAGGATGACGATGATCTTTGACATAAAAAACTTGTTTCACCATTGATGCCAATACATATGGTTCATCGATGGCAAGAGTGCGAGTCATGTCAATAACTCGAAATCCACAATCATCAATAAATGTGCCTTGCCTCGTCATTGAATCAAACCATTGACATTTCATCATCATGACTCGACCATGTGAGTAATAATCCAAAATTAATATTTTCTCCACGACTCCATAATAAGCAACATTTTTAGAACGAGGTCTAGTATCCGATGAACTGGCATAACAGTCTGTTGTGGCAGTTAGCATAACACCATTATGCTGTGTTCTCATGTTTCTTGCTCGTTCAGTGATAATAAATTTGTATCCATTGATCACAAGTGATTTACAAGCACGAACCATGGTATTAGGACCAAAAGCCAAAGCTCTTGTTTCCTCAGAAACAGATTCAGCAGGCAAAATCGATACCTGAAATATAAAAAAATAGTAAACTTAATTAAATATTATTTTTATTTAGTTATTACAGAAATATTTTTACCTTCAATTTCAACCAAGCAAAAAACCCTTTGCTATGCAAAGTCTCTTTCCTTCACAAAGATAAAGAACAATGCTTTCTATATATCAATTATTTATGTTCTCTGTAGATAAAAATAATAATAGTTTAACAAATATTTAAAATTACAAGAGATAAGATAAGAGATAAATGTACAATTTACTTACTTGATATACTCATCGAACAAATCACAATTGAACAACACTGTGCGATGTGCCATATCTCGCTCTTCAAGGCTTAATGTCGTCAATGTATATGATCCTGAAATTCCTCTTGTCTGAGGAAGTGATGGAAAACTGGGTTCAATTTTCCCATACTGTTCTTCTTCATTTCTCATTGGTCTGTTTACTCTCGTAGTAAGATCAGATAAATACATTGCGCAGAAATCCATACATTCTTGAGCCAAGTAACCGTTCACAATAGAACCTTTGGGATAATTCCTGTTCCGAACATATGATTTCAATGTGCACATGTTTCTTTCAGTTGGATACATCCAACGGAAAGCAACGGGTCCTCCAAGAAGTATTTCTGTCGGAAGATGGACGGTCAGATGCAACATGCATGTAAAAAATGATGGAGGGAATATTTTCTCTAACTCGCACAAAATTAATGGTGTCTCTGCCAACAGTTTTTGCAAGAAGGATTTAGATAGCCTCTTAGCACAAAGATCTCTAAAAAATAGCACAACCGAATAACTGAGACTCTAACATTATTGGACAAGAGATGACAGATTTCTATTGGAATAAACTCATGCAAAAGAACGTGATAATCCTGAGTCTTCAAAGATTTCAGCTTCAACTCTTTTCTGTTGACCCATTTTGATATATTACTTGAATATACATCAGGAACTTTAATAGTCTCTAGCACTTCAAGAAATTGATTTTTTTCAGCAGGTGCCATCACATAAGAAGCACATGGAACTTGCCATTTATTTTCACTGATACAGACAGGATGCAATTCTGGTCTGATCCCCCAATCTACCAAGTCATGCCGAGATCGTAAATCATCTTTTGTCTTCCCCTTGACATTTAGAAGAATCGAAAGCAACATTTCACATATATTCTTTTCAATGTTTATTACGTCTAAGCAATGACGTAACAAGTTGGTTGACCGATATGGAAACTCAAAGAATATACTTTTCTTCTTCCAATTGTAACAAGTATCATTGGAAACATTTTCCCTCTTTCTAGATTTCATTACACCCTTCCCAAATGAATAACTGAAATCTTTCAATTCATTAAGCACATCAGTTCCAGACATACACTGAGGTGGAGCGTCATTCTCTATAGTATTGTCAAATATTCGACGATTGTTTCTATATGGATGGTTCATTGGAAAGAATCGTCGATGTCCCATAAAACTAAAACTATGACAATATTTCAGTCTTTTCGATTGATTATTGTTCATACAAATAGGACATGACAATTTTCCTTTAGTTCTCCATCCAGACATCATTGCATAAGCAGGAAAATCATTGATCGTCCACATAAGTGCAACACGCATCTGAAATATGTCTTTCGAACATGCATCGTATGTGGGCACACCCACATCCCAAATAAGTTTCAACTCTTTTATTAAAGGTTGCATGTATACATCTATATCATTGCCGGGATCAGAAGGGACAGATATCAGTATACTCAAGAAAGTGTAAGGCTTTTTCATACACAACCAAGGGGGAAGGTTATAAATGTGTATGAAAACTGGACATGTGCTGTGCGAAGTAAGCATCTGCCCAAATGGATTAAAACCGTCACATGAAAGACCCAGTCTCATATTACGCACGTCGGCTGCAAATTCAGGATATCGAGCATCAAATCTCTGCCATGCAAATCCATCTGTAGGGTGAACCAACTCTTCATTATTCTTTTTTATCTTGGTGTCATGCCATCGCATTTTTTCAGATATTTCATCAGACATGAAAAGGTTCTGTAATCTGGGTATCAATGGAAAGTGCCACATTACTTTTTGTGGCACATGAGATGGTGATCCATCATCTTTTGGCTTCCATCGAGAGGTTCCACATTTGATACAATCATTTCTTTCAGCAGTTTCCTCCCAAAATAAGCTACAATCATTCGAGCAAGCATGATTTTTTTTGAGAATCCAAGTTCATGAACTAACTTCCATGCCATATAGTGGTTTGAGGGAATATCTGCATCATCTGGAAGTAAGTCCTTCAAGAAGGTAAGAATGTAATCAATTGTAGTATTTGAAATCCCATACATAGTTTTCCCATGAAACAATCGGATTAAAAATTCCAACTTTTTCATTTTACCACATTGCCGATATACTGGATTTGTCGCAGCATCATTCAATTTTTTTACCCTATCAACATCATCATTTTCATTGGACGCATCATGTGTGCTTGTATCGAAATCTTATTGGCTGGACATCCTTTCCTTCTCATGATACCGAATAAATGGAAACCGATCATATATCAAACTCTCCAATTCAGTCTTATCATTTGGATCATCAACATTTTGAGATTCCATTTTCTCTCCATTGTGATACCACACATAATAGTTTGTTTGGAAACCATATTTGGTTATATGATAGCTAACTGCGTCACAACTCAACCAAGGTCTTCCAACACAATTAAAACATGGGCAGTGTATGCGACCACTATCTGAAGCCTTGTCAAATGCAAAATCTAGAAAGATGTTCAAATTATTTTGAAAATCGGTTAAAATCCGATCAGTTTCGTACATCCAACTTCTGTCCATTTTTAAAAAAAACTGCAATAATTCATTTCAAAGAAATTCAATAATATTGAAGTATAATAAAAAAAATATTTAGGTAAATGACAATTGTTTACTTTATATAAAAGCATAACTGACACATTACTCTATATGAGAATCATATTAAGAAATACAACAAAATACAGTGTATATAAGAAAATAAGATACATAATTTCTAATGCCTATATTCAAGGATTGCCCAGTAAGGGGTGCGGGGTGTCTAGGGGGGTGGGGCCGTCCGGGGGGTCGGAGGTGTCCAGGGGGTCGGGGGGTGTCCAGGGGGGTCGGGGTGTCCAGGTGGGCGGGCTGTCCACAGGGATGGTCAGACTGTCCAATGGGGTAGGGGGAGTCCAGGGGGGTGGGCGGGCTGTCCAAGGAGGTGAGCGGGGTGTCCAGGGGTTGGGTGGGGCTGTCCGGGGGGGTACAGGGTGTCCAGGGGGTGGGCTGTCCAAGGAGGTGAGCAGGCTGTCCGGGGGGGGGGGGGTACAGGGTGTCCAAGGGGGGTGCGGGGTGTCCAGGGGGTGGGAGGGCTGTCCAAGGAGGTGAGCGGGGTGTCCAGGGAGTGGGTGGGGCTGTCCAAGGAGGTGAGAGGGGTGTCCAGGGGGTGGGCTGTCCAAGGAGGTGAGCGGGCTGTCCGGGGGGGGGGGGGGTGTCCAAGGAGGTGAGCGGGCTGTCCGGGAGGGTACAGGGTGTCCAAGGGTGGTGCGGGGTGTCCAGGGGGGTGGGCGGGCTGTCCAAGGAGGGTGCGGGGTGTCCAGGGGGGTGGGAGGGCTGTCCAAGGAGGTGAGCGGGGTGTCCAGGGGGGTGGGTGGGGCTGTCCGGGGGGGGGGGGGGGGTACAGGGTGTCCAGGGGGTGGGCTGTCCAAGGAGGTGAGCGGGCTGTCCGGGGGTGAGCGGTCTGTCCAAAGAGGTGAGCGGGCTGTCCGGGGGCGGTACAGGGTGTCCAAGGGGGGTACGGGGTGTCCAGGGGGGGTGCGGGGTGTCTAGGGGGTGGTGGGGCCGTCCGGGGGGTTGGAGGTGTCCAGGGGGTCACGGGGTGTCTAGGGGGGTCGGGGTGTCCAGGTGGGCGGGCTGTCCGCGGGGGTGGTCAGGCTGTCCAATGGGGTAGGGGGAGTCTAGGGGGGTGGGAGGGGTGTCCAAGGAGGTGAGAGGTGTGTCCAGGGGGTGGGGTCCCATTTAAATATAAATTTAGTGAAATATTAGTAGAAATATTTAAAATTAATTGTGAAATATGATTTAAAGTGTATAAGTTAAAATGAAATATCAAATAAAAACAAATTGAATTTGAATATTGAATGTTTAAATTAATTCTCGACCCAGATTAATAGTTTTAGTGGGAAAAAAGAAGTGTCACTAGTTGTTTTTATGATTATATTCCATTACATCTCTAGTTTTAGGAGAAGTTTGTGTTTAATGACCTGGTTTAAAGTGTGAATGAAATGTCCTATAATTTTGAGATACGAACTATGATATTTTTCACCAACGTACATTTTTGATGAGATATTGTGAGAGAGACACTTTAAGGGAAGTCATTGAAATGTTGTATGATCCATGGATGATGTGTTAATATTGACCTATAATACTGAAATTATGAAGCAGACACTATTTATATATTAGAAGCTGAGGGAGGTCATGGGAGAATAGGATAGAATTATAGACTATTGAACTAGTATACCGACATCATGTGGTAGGATTTTTTTGGGGATTCCTATGAGATGAGTAACAGTCATGATTGAAGTACTGGTTTCTCAGTTTTCCTACAACAGTGTAGAAGAGGGGGCATTAAGAACATTTCATGTGATCATGACCCAATAGAGTCTCAACCATGTGGAAGGATAGTCAACATGAAGTGTTTCTGCTGGACCATCCCTCTAGCAGTGAATTGTGATAGACATATTCGAAAACAAGTTTTGGAATTGTTTTAATAGCTAAATATCATAAATGAAGATATATAAGTGATGTTTGATCATGTTGTTGATGTGGTGGTTGTGGTTGTGTCATCCATGCCATAATTACACTGAGAAATCAGTGTGTTCCTATTCCAAACAATGAGGTTTTATTACATGTCCATGGTTCATGAAATATCTATTATGTAAAACCTACCCACATGGAGAAGGGTGGAATACAATATAGATTGAGAGGTAAGATCAAAGTAACCTCTACTAGTAAATCCTCTCATTTTGATACTGATGCATCACATGGATTCATATCCTCACATGTGGTGAAAATCCTATGCCTCATTATACTGTCTTCAATGAGTGTAATGATTCTAGAAATCTAAAAACTGAAATATTAGATAAAGAAAAAGAGGAACCAGAAGGAGGTCGAAGATCCAAACTGGTCTGGCAGAAGGAGCTCCAAAATCGCCTAAATCGGCTACTGCTGCTCCCGTTTAGGGTTCTGTATCCGAATGGGGGAGAGGACGCGCGGCTGGAAATTTGGGGGAAACTTGTGCAAAAGGTTTTTAAAAACCGTTGGTATATGGCTCCCCAACCACACCTATACCAACGGTTTAATAAACCGTTGGTACAAACCTCCCCAGCCACATTTTTTCCAACGGTTCTCATTGAACCGTTGGTAAAAATCATCTTAAACACATCATTACCAACGGTTCACTATAACCATTGGTAAAACCTTCTGTAAACCATCCTTTACCAATGGTTCTATGAAACCGTTGGTATGTAAGTGTGGGGAAAAACCCACATTCCAGTAGTGGCTAGATTAGTTCCTAATAGATTTCTTTCTCTAACCTCATCCCATCATGTTGGATTTTTTCACTTCTTTCCATATAGGTCTTCATAAGGATCCATTTAAATGCTTGAGTGAAAGATATTATTATAAAAAAACTTTATTAGAGTAATGTGTTGATCCCAAACACCTTTTAAATCCACATAATAAGATCTCAGAATATCCTTTAGGGTTTGAATGTTTCTATTATACTGACCATCCATATGAGGATGATACATCGTATGAAACTCAACTCTATATCTAGAACCTGGAGAAGTCTTCACCATAACTTAGAGGTAAACCTTAGATCCCGATCATATATAATAGAATATGTTACTCCATAAACCCTTACCACTTATTTAATTTATATTCTAGCAATATGATCAATAGAGAAGTCTTATCTAATAAAATGAAGTTCACTAACTTTGTAATGAGATAAACTACAACCTAAATGGAATTATGTCGCTTAGAAGTTTTGGGGAGTCCAACGACAAAGTCCATAATGATGTTTTCCCATTTCCATTCTAGCATGGATAATGTTTGTAACATCCCCATAGACTTATATCTCTCAACATTAACTTATTGATATACCAAGCACCGAGATACATACTCTAGAATATCTCTCTTCATGTGATACTACCAGAAATACTCTTTAAAATCTCTATAAATCATTATGATTCTAAGATTAATAGATAATGATGAAATATGAGCCTCATGCAATAACTACTTTAAATATGGTGTGAAAAGAACACATACATGGTTCCTAAACTTTATAATTCCATCACAATCAAGGTTAAACTAAAGAAAATTTCTCACTTTCTGTAATAGCTCCACATATTTCTTATGTTACTCTTTAATATTCACTTGAATAGATGGTTGAAAAATCATTTGAGAAATATAATATTTATCTAATTCCTTCAATATTTCATGATCCATCCTTTATAAGTACATAAATATTGGATCTTCTTATGATAATAATAATAGATAAGCTAGAATGATCCTTTTAACTTAGGTAATCTTCCACCTTGTTTTCTTTCCCAGGTTGGTAATGTATTGAGCAGTCATAATCTTTAATCGGATCCAAAAATCTTCTCTAGTGCATATTAAACTCTTTTTGTGTGAAAATATACTTTAAACTTTTATGATTAGTATATATATCACACATTTATCTATAAAGATAATGCCTATATATATTTAATATAAAAATTAACACAACTAAATCTAAATCATGAGTTGGGTAATTTGTCTCATGAACTTTCATTGGCGTGAGGCATAATATATCACCATATCATGCTGCATGAGGGAACACCCTAATCCATTCTTTGATTCATCACTATAGATTTCAAACTCTTTTGCATTATAGGGTAAAGTAAGAAAAGGTTCACTTACTAACCTTCTCTTCAGTTCCTTGAAATTTTATTCACATTCATCTATCCGAATAAACTTTTCTATCTTATGAATTAAATTCGAAAGTAGATTAGTCAATCATGATAAATTCTCCACAAAGTGCTGATAATATCCAAAAAAACTAAGAAAACTATAGATCTCAGTCACATTGGTTGGTCAGGGACAACGTTCAATAATATCTATCTTTGATACATCCATCGATATACCCTCCCTTAAGATTATATGACCCATGAATGAAGATTTATGAAGCCAAAATTCACACTTATTAAAATTTTCATAAATCTTATCCTTCCTCAGGGTCTTAAACATAATTATAAAATGATATTCATGCACTTCTTTTATATTTGAATATATAATAATATCATCTATAAATACTAGAAAAAACTAATCCAGGAAGTATCTAAAGACCATATTCATTATATAAATGAACATAGAGGGGGAATTAGTAAGACTAAATGACATCACTATATATTCACAGTGTTCATACCTTGTATGAAATGATTTCTTAGGTATATCCTCCTTCTTGACCCTTAATTGATGATATCTAGAATAAAGGTAAATATTATAAAAGTATCGAGCTTCGCATAGTTGATGAAACAAGACATCAATATGGGGTAGAGGATACTTGTTCTTGATTGTAATCCTATTTAGTTCCTAATAATCAATCTAGATCCACATAGATCCATCTTATTTCTTAACAAAAATAATATGTGCACCCTAAGGTGACACACTTGGATAAATAAACCCATTTTCAAGATTATCTTAGAGTTTATTCTTTAATTCTGGGAACTAAATTGGGTACATTCTATATAGAGTATTTGAAATAGGTGTAGAAATAGGTATGAGTTATATTTAGAACTCAACTTCATGATTCTGTGGAAGACCAAACAATTATTTTCGAAATACATAAAAAAAATCCCATAAAATAGGAATATATTTGATGCAGAGTTTTTTCACAACCACCTGATATAAACATTCATTTTGAATGGAAATAAAAACCCATATAATGGATTTTATTTCCATAAAAAGTTTATATTTATAATCACCCTAATAGATAGTCATAGGGTAGTTAAGAATATCGAACATGAATTTTCTTCTTCTTCAATTGATGTGGGATTTATGTAAAGAAATCCAATAAGTGCCACAAATAACATAAAATTAAACTAGAGGGAGAACAAAAATATTTATAGGAAACACATTCCCACAAAATTCAACCAAATAATAATCATAGACTTGATATGCGATCATCATACCATCAGTGTTTTTTAATTTTATTTCAACATCTAATCATTGGGGTGGAATTTTTATACCCTTAGTAAATTCTTCATACATAAAATAGTGGGTAGAACCAAAGTCAAATAAGACATTATTAGTTCTAGAGTGGATGGTAAGTGTACCTTTCACCATGTCATTATCGTACCCCTTATTATAAATAGTAATTTCATGAGATTCTCCTTTTTCTATTGTCTTAAGAGGTTTCCAAAATCGATCATCATCATTAACCTTAATATTTGAGCACTGGTTAGCATAATTCCCATAATCCTTGAATTTGAAACACTAGAGTGTGGGTGGTGCATTTTGTGGAGCTTTATCTCTAGTCAAATCATTAGCTAACTTCTTTCCATCACTTCAGTATTCGATTACTCGATGTCATTTATTTTCACACTTAAAACATTTACCATCCCCATTAATACAATTTACACCATTTTTCCTTCCATGATTTGAGAATAAAGGAAATATCATCTTCTTATCACTCTATTTTTTAGGATTTCATTTGAATTACATCTTTATTTTCTTATCAAATCCATGAGATTGATGGATATCTACAATATCCATTTACACCTTGATAGAACATTGAAGTATTTTTTTCATAGCTACTAAAGTCTCTTACAGATAACTCCCTTTAGAGACTTGGTTTTAAGAAACTAAAGAATCTATCAACCTTACTTTCAGATTGGATGATAATACTAGAAGTGTACCATGCATGTCTTGTAAAAATTTCCTTATAGGAACCAAAAGGTTCATCATCATTTTGATTTATATCAAGGAATTAATTCTCCATTTTTGTATAAAGAATATGATGAAAGTAATTATTAAAAAATGAGATCTTAAAATCATCCCACTCCATAGAGTCAATTTCTTCCTGTTAACTCGACTTCTTGATAAGATTCCACCATTAATACACTTTTAATTCTAAATTATAGACAAAAAAATGAATTTTTAATGATCAGAACAATGGAGAATGTAAAATATCTTTTCAATGGTACTGATCCACTACTCAACAACTAATGGATCAGAAAAAACACTAAAAGAAGGTGGATTTTTCCTCATTAAGGACTCAATAGAATGAAATTCCTTCCATTCTCATTTATAAGTTCAACAAGATTCATATGTTGAGAATGTTTTGTGATCATAACAATAATATTTTTCATTCTAACTCCTATAACATTTGGTTTCTCTAGAGGACAATCATTACATCTTCCATCACATTCAATATTAACATGATTTCTTTGGGTTCTATCTATTGACTAAAACAAAAAAACATTTTCTGAGAAAAAATAATCATAGTGTAAAACCATATAATAATGAAAAATAATTTATAGGATGCCTAAATCAAGAAAACTTATTTTAAATCTAATACATCTTAGGTTTAACCTATGTTATCCATAATCATTATCAAAACTTTAGGATTCTATCCAATAATTAGACTTATCACTAGGGTTCTTACTAATTTTTTCTCATCCTAGTTTCCAAAGGTTAATTAAACCTTTCTTTGACACCATCTATAACAACCCATACTTTTGATACATAGATATTTTATCATTTTAAATGAATATTCATTATATAACATAACAATCCATGCTATAATCATATATGTCTAGTGCCTTTGGAAACTTGGATACACAACAAACTGGTTCATAAGAGATCAAAATCATCTCCCATTTAGTTCTTTATAACTAGAACCCTTATTAGACATATCATAATTAATACCTTTCTTTATAACTTGGGGAAAGGAAACATTAGAAAGGGTGATCTTATATGCTCAGTAAGGTTAAACAAGGAAGATTTCAATATAACATGAGAATAAGGGTATGAGAACATGAACACAACATTTGAAAAACCATACCACGCATATCAAAGATATAATATCGAGTCATGACATAAATCTTGGTAGTTCATAAGACATGAATCATAAATGAATCAAATAATATGTGCCATGATAGCATATAATAAAATTATGAATGTAAAAAAACATCATCTTATTGCTTTTTGAACATGTATAAATAGAAACATATTAACTCATTAAGTTAAGGACATGAAATTAGGATCTCACATAAACTTATGGACATGAATTCAAGGTATATGCTAAATATTATAGACATGAAGACTAGGTACACACTTAATCTTATGGACATGAAAACCTAGTCCACACTTAATCTTATGAACATGAAAAGTAGGTCCATGATGAATCTTATAGACATGAAAACTGTGTCCATGCTTAATATTATGGACATGAAAACTAGGTACATGTTTAATATTATGGACATGAAAACCAAGACTATGATTATTCTTATAAACATGAAAACTAGGTCCACACATGAAATTGTGAATATAGAATCAGTTTCATGTATATCATATTTACCTGATGAGTAATCCATCTTTACCCAATGCATTGGAGGACCATATAATTCCAATCCCACTCATCACATAATGAAAATCATATATATGTGTGCCACATAATCATAAAAAATTCATCATATCAGAACCCATGAAAATAAAGGGGTTACATAAACATTTCATCATAACATAACCTTTAGAAAAGAAATGAGTTTCATAAACATTTCACCACTTCATCATAACATAACCTATGGAAAAGGAATAAGTTTCGTAAAAATATTTTTATCATAATCATAAAAAATGTATATAAAAAATAAGTATGGTATCATTTGGATCATATCCTCAGTAAAAATTAAGCAATATAAAAGGATGTCTCCTTAGATGAAAAAATTCTTTAAAATATCAGTTGGAACATTTCCTGAGGAAAATACCCTTTTCTCTTTGAAATCACTTATTTAAAATCTAAAAATTTCTAAAATATCAAGGAAAATATTTTCTTTAAAAAAAAATTTAAAAAATTAAAAACCAAGATTAAAAATATTGAGTGGTCATGACGGTGTGAAATTCCATTCATTCTGTATAATTTAAAAGAAAAAACCCCTTTCACATTTTTATAGAAAAAGTCAAATGTGCCTTGTTTGGAAATTGATAAGAAGATTAATTTTAAACCATTTTTGTAAAAAGTAAAACATTGTTAAAAATTAATTTAAATAATAATAGTATAATATTAAAAACCTTATTTAAAACATTTTTAGAAAAAATTAATATGAAAGAAAAAGGTTTTTTCGACTGAAAAGAGAAATAAAGTCGATTTTTCTTAAGAACATATTTTTGATCTCTTTTGTAATTAAGGTGAGGAAAACAAAAGTAAAACATGTATTTTCAAGAAATAAATATAGGATAATAAAATTCATGAGTTTATTGAGAGTTAGATCATAATATTTCATCACCATAAACTTAATCATAAACAATCCTAATAAACAATGAGATTGAGACATAAAACCCTTACCACTTTGGTAACATTTGAATCATAAGCCCTGTGAAAGAAAAAAATTATATGGACATGTAAATACAAATAATTTTAATAATAAACATCATAAAATAAATTCTTGATCTGTATATACACTATATAAAAGAATCAAGTGGTGAATATGTCATGTGTCCCATAAAAATAAAAGTGAGACGAAAATCCCTTACTATGAGTTTCATTTGCTTCGAAGGCAC
This sequence comes from Viscum album, assembly GCA_963277665.1. Classification (NCBI taxonomy): domain Eukaryota; kingdom Viridiplantae; phylum Streptophyta; class Magnoliopsida; order Santalales; family Viscaceae; genus Viscum; species Viscum album. Next base: position 616,955,637 of record OY728130.1, on the reverse strand, counting down.
TCTAACCTCCTATATAATAAATTTAAATTTATTATAATTATATATTATAATCATTTACATACTTATAATATCATATATATCCATTATATACATATTTATAACCATTCATAAAAGATATAGATAAAAAAATGAATTACACCGTTCATGGATAAGGTAGGTTGTACATACACATGAACACTGTTTTCACTTTTTGATAGATGAAACAAAATAAAGTTAAATAATAATTTACCTTTAAATAATAACTATTATATAATATAAATCATATATATTCATTATATATCTCCTTATTACCATCTATGTAAATTGGAAATGAAAAAAGAACCGCATTGCTTCGTAGAAGCGATAGTCCACATGTACGCATGAGCGACATTGTCATTTTCCAACTGATTGAAAGGTAAGAAGGTAGATGTGATATTATAATTTAATAAGTATAATTATATAATAATTATAATATATAAATATTAATCCCATCATAATAATAATCCATGAAATTTGGTGGTGGAAAATGAATTGTATTGTTACGTGGAGATGATAAACCGTACGCACACACAAGTGATACTTTCACTTCCTATTTGATGGAAAACATGGTGGATAATGGTGATTAAATAATAATAATAAAATTTTAGTATATTTAATATTATGAAGTTATTATTTTATGATAAATATCATATAATTATAGGAGGTAAATAATAAGTAAAAATGAAGTGATTGGGTTAAGGCGATTACCTCTTGTTTGAAAGAACTCATTTAGATCTCCTCTTAAGTATCCTAGGATTGGTATTTTGGGAATAAAATAACATATAGAATGTTTATAAGGATGTTTATAAGGGATTTTTTAGGTTATAGTTTATATATAAGTCTCAATTTGGTGTGAAGAAGAGAAAGTAGGGGTACTGTTTTATAATTGAGGGGAGGTGCACTCTTGGGATTTCTTAAAATATTAAAATATAATAAAATCATTATCTAGAAAAAAATGGCTCAAAAATTCCATATATTAAAATATAAGATATTATGGGGTTAAAATAAAATTAACATATGAAATCTAAAAAGATTTAATTGGTGTTTTAAACCTTATCGATTTGATTGACCGCCTGGTTAACCAATTTTAACCTTAACCATGATAATGTCTTTTTAGCCTTAAATGTTTAATAGTGTTACCATAAATAGAAAAGTGACTCTTCAATAGACTATTTATGATTTTATAAACCATATTAAATTTAAATATTTGAATATATCATTTTTACGAATTTTAAATAATTTAATAAAATATTATTTATTATGTAATACAATTAATGTCAATTTTGACACTATTAATTTAATTTGACTTAAAAGACATATATACAAAGTTTTAATTTTTATATAATAATTTTAAACATAAATAATAAGTTATATTTATCTAAAAAATTCATGGAACACTATATTTCACTCAAATTAAATTATTTTTAATATTTTTAAAATAATTTATTTTATTTTTCTATTAATTGAAGAAATACTGCATCGGTATTTCATGAACATTTAAGGTAATTATTTAATCCCAAAAAATTATAAATAAATTAGCATTGTGAATACAGTTTTATTATTATTAAAATAGGTATTTATATTTATTCATAACTAGTTTTTTTACCTATTTGAACACATAAGATATATTTAAAACTTATAGCGACATTTCATAACTTTCATTGATTAAAATATTATATAGGCCAATGTTATGGGAAAGTTTCCATTAAAAAAATAAATTTAGAGATTAATGTGATAAGGTTAGAATTAAATTCACCCAATAATAATTATTATGAAAAATTATTTCCTTATCACTTAGTTTTAACCAAGATTAACCCGATTTACCCTTTATCGAGATGATAAAGTTTTCCACAGTTAAAATGCATATTGAACAAAAATAAAAGGGGTATATTTACCAAATTTGAGCCTATAAATTAAAAATTTATAATCAATTTTTAAAAAATCAATTTCTATAAGTGGAATAAATTTATTTTAAAAATAAGTGCGTAAAACATAACGAAAAAAGTTTTTTAGAAAAAATACACTTTTAAGCATAAAACTTGGTTTGTTATTATCCCATGCTTAGAAAAAAATATTAAATGAATACAAAAACATTTTATTGAATATATAATACATAAATTTCATTAAAATAATTCATAAATTATTATTAATTTAATTTATTAATATAAAAATTCATTGTGCCTGTAAAAATATTTTTTCAGAAAAAACATATTTTTTTATTTTCAAAAGATTTTTTATTTTTATTTCTAATTAATTGATAACCAATGAATTAATTTTATAAATATGTAACCATAAATTTTTCATAATTTAGTTATTCCTATTCATACCCACCAATCTAATAGCTAGGGGATAACTTTCACATAATAATATTTTAATAGCATATCACGGTTTGTTTAGACTTGATGTTGCATATAATGCATGGTATTAAAGAAATAAAATTATTTAAAGAGAAATATATTATAAAATTTCGAGGTGTTACAAAGACTATGAATACAATTAATCATAAAGTACATAGAAATTGGTTCTAGGGAACTAACTGCAACAATGAATACATTAGACTTAATTAGTGACGAGTGGGGCCCATAATAGCTGCTCGATGCATCGTTAGGTCTCATGAGATCAACTATGTTGGTTATTTTGGTGTATGACTACCCAAATAAAAATATTTCATAGACACATAGCCTTTAAGGTAATATCATTATGGCTAAGATCATGATTTTTCTAGCTTAGGGCATTGAATTAACTGTCCTCCATAATTTATTTCATCACCGAGGAACCAATTATGGTTATCAATGAATTTATTTATTGTTATGTAAACCATGGATATGTTATTCTCACAATTTATTTTTATTATAGAATTATTTTTATTATATTTTCCAGTCAAATTATTTATTCTCATCTTATGATTACTTATGATCTTTGATTATTATCACTTATATTTACCCTTGATGAGCATTTGTTCTCACTCTTCTTATGTTTCAATTTCCCTAGGTTATGAAGAAAATTATTACACATGATATATCTAGAAGAATAGAATGTATGTATAATTTTTCAGAGATGTTAAATACTTACTATGGAATAATTTTTTTATATAGTGAGAAAAAAATTATTTAGTTGATAAATACACAGGCTTTATTAGTTAACGTTTTGTCCTAATTCTCTAAATATTTAAACCTAAAAGTTCATGGGAGTGTATGAAATGTAATATTTTATCTAATTCATATAATTATGGGATGTTTATGATAGGGATATTACAACTGGTATCAAAGAAACTATATAAATTATGTTTTTTTAGCACCAGATCCAGAAGTGTGGGTCTGGGGCACTATAATTGATATTAGAGAAAGTTTTAGAAAAATTTAAAGGTTAGGATGTCTATTGAGGACAAAAAAAGTGTTGTAGATACCATAATTATTTGATATGTTTAAGGTTTATTATAATTTCAAAGGTATATATAACCATTTATATAATAGACCAATCCTTTCATATATACATATTACATCTATTTAGATGAATAACTATATAATACATGCCAGAACTATAAAGGTTTAGAGTATTTTGAGATTAGATATACAATATTCCTATTTTTTAAAATATCTTAAACATATCATATAGATATATTCCCACTTAGTAATTTTTATAGGAATACTTACTAAAAAAATTATTCATATCCTGGGGAGAAGAAATATAAGAAAAGGGTGATCTCAGATGATCAGTAAGGGTAAATAATGAAGATATCAAGAAAAAACAAGCATAAGAATATAAAAACATGAACATATCTTTTAAAAATATTATCCTGTATAAAATATATCATAACCTTGAGTCATGGAATAAATCTTGGCAATTTGTAAGACATAAATCATAAAGTAACATGAGCCGTGGGAAAATAACATTAGCCTAAAAATGGAAATGTGGAAAACAAATAAGTATAGAAAATCATTTACTTAGTAGTTAAGGATATAAAACAATACTATCATAGTGGAATTATTTTACTCCCCAAACCATTATAGTATTCAAGGTTCACTTACAAGACTATCATGGTGGACAAAGTCCCTTACCGAACCGAGTTCACTCCCTATTCTAGTCCTATCTATATCATGAGATATAAATCATTACCCAATGTATTAGAAGAAGATATAGGTCCCAACCATCACCTAATTAAAACCATACATATGTGTTACATAATAATATAAATCATTAATCATATCAAAACCCATAAAAATAAAGGGGTTTCATAAAAATTTCATCACAAGATAACTCATGAAAAAGAAAGAATTCATAAACATCATGCAATCATAAACATAAACCACTTAGAGAAAGAATAATAATGGTATACTTGGATCATACCCCATTAAAGAATAAGTAACATCAAATAATATTGCCTTATATAGAAATTATTTTTAAAGATAACTTGAAATAATTCTTGAGGAAAATATCATTTCCATTTTGAAAACATTTTTTTAAAAGATTAAAAATTACAAAATAAAACATTTTATTTGAAAATAACCTTGTAATATTATAAAGTAAGCTTCAATACATCATGAAATATAAAAAATTATCTCATTAAGTATAAGTTAAAAAAAACATCCCTTTTGTATTTTTTCTATAAAAATCACAAAGAGCCTTATTTAAAAAACGTCAAAAATATTCGTTATAAACCATTTTTTTTAAAGTAAAAAATGGGTAAAAATGAATTTAAAATTTCACATGATAAAAAAAATAATTTTTCGAAATAATTTTAGAAAATTTTGACATAGAATTGAAATATTTCCCAATGGAGACTTAAACAGAAACAATCCCAGATAATGACGAGATTGTGAAATAAACCCTTACAAATATCATATCATTGAAGTGAAAATTAATTAAATGAGTTGATTATGTATATTAAATATAAATACACATAAAAAAAATTATAAATAAAACATAATATAATTAAAAGTAATTTAAAACATAATCATAGAATGACATAATCAATGAAATAGTAGTTTAACCTAATGAATGGAAGTTGAGTTAAGAATTACCTTACCTTGCACTTTAATTTAGTTGAATGTGATTTAACCTCATATATAGTGCTTTTAAACATGTTATTAACTTATACTAGAAAAATATTCATATTTATGATATCATATATGATCCTATTATATCATCTTATCACCCATCTATTAATAATATTTCATTATACCCTTATTTCAGGTGTTAACTGCTTCATTTTCTTATGCATGTTTTGTCGTGTAAGTCCTAATTTTTGTGCATAGGATATAGTTACATAATATAAATAATTATATAAAGTTAATATATATAATATATATTAATTATATACATTTTTATAATAATTTTTTAATGGTGAACATGGAAAATGAATTGCATCGTGTTGTGGAGATGGTAGGCCGTATGTATACACAAGCGATGGTATCATTCCCTTAATGGTGAAAGGGTAAAGAAGTGGATGGTATATTAATTTTTAAATAACCAATATCATGTAATAATTATAATATTTATCTATTATTTACATCATTACACCCATCCAAGTAATGTGGGGATGAAAAATAAATTTCACCACGACGTGGTGATGGCAAGTTGTACGAACGCACATGTGGTGATTTTGTTTTTTGTAGGATAGATAAAAGGTGGAATATGGTTATAATATAATCATAATAACATCTCATAATATATATGATACTATAGTTTTTACTTTATAATAGAAACAATACATGAAGTGTAAGTATAAGAAGAAATATAGTTGAAATAGTTGGTAAAGACAATTACCTCTTCTTCGACAGACTTCCTTTAGATCTCCTCATAAAGAAAATATGATTGGTCTTTTGGAAGTAAAATAAACTCAATAACATAAATAAGGATTTTTATAAGATTAATTTTAAGATTTTAGTATATATATATGGCACAAAGTGGTGTATATAAGTGAATTAAAGAGTTCCCTTTTATAATTTGAGGCGCAAGGTACTTTTAGAAACTCTCAAAAATATTAAATTAATAAAAATTATTTTTCAGTTAAAAATGGCTCTAAAGTGAGTTATTTATAATATAATATGAGTATGGGTCTAAATACTATCATAAAATAATTTTTATACAAGTTTAGGTCACATTATTACCCTTATTATTTAGTTTTAACTATTATTTAATCTCTTCAACTCTTACCATGACAACATGGATTTTACTATTTATGGGTTAATATTGTTACTATAAAATTTAAAATGATACATAAATTTATAATTTATGATATTTTAAACCTTATCACAATCATTTTTTATGAATTTAATATTTTAAGGATTTTATATCATTTAATTAAATATTATTTATTTTAAAATATCATTAATGTCAATTTTGAAACTATTCATTATATTGACTTTTAAAAATATAAAACCAATAATATATCTTTTAAGAAAGTATTTAATTATATCAATAATATTTCAAGTTTATCTATAATTTTTTTTGGTCACATTAATTATCTAAAATCATATTTATATTAATATTTTTAGTAGCATTTATTTGATATTTCCATTAATAAAATAATCATTGCATTGACGTTGTGTGAGAATTTAAGATATTTATTTTTTTACTAAAAATTATAAATAAATTAACATTATGAAGATAAATATTTTATATGAATATTAATATTTATAGTCAAAGTTATATTCTATATAACACCATATTAAAAATGATATAGTTATTAACAACATGAATGTGACATCATTGACTTTTCATTAAATAAAATATTATAAACATCATAATCTCATCCAAGTGGCCCCAAAAGTCATAAATAAATTTATATCATGAAAATAAGTTTATTATGTTTAAATTGGAAACTTATATTCATTCATAACCTACCTCTTTCCTCAATGTGGTCATATAAGAGATATTTAAGACAAATAAAGTGACATTTTGTGACTTTTTTTATTTAAATATTATATAAGTCATTTTCATGGACATGTATCCATTAAAGAGCTAAATTTTTATAATTAGGTGTTAATAGTAGAATTAAATCCATCTAATAAAATATGGGAAATTTTTATAGTCATTTTATAATCCTTATCATTTTATTTTTAACCAAAATTATCCAATTTACCATTTACTATGGTAACGAAATTTACCAAGATTACTATTCATATTGGCAAAAATAAAAGAGACCAATCTAATAAATTTGTACCTTATGAATCCAAATTTTTCATCTATTTTTCAAAATTCAAAACACTAAAGTTTCAAAATTTTATTTAATAAAAAATCGATAAAACGCCATGAAAAACGGTTTTTTTGGAAAAAATATTATTTTTAAACATAAAATGTTTTTTATAATAAATACGCATATAAAATATATTTAAAAACTATAATTAGATTTTATCTGAATAAAAATTAACTAATTAAAATTTAAAACCAATAAATTACTTAATTTTACATTTAAATACTTTAAAATAAAATGCAGTTTTCAATAAAAACTAGTATTTTTCACTATTCATTGAAAAATCAACATTTTCAGAAAATTATCAAAAATTAAATTTTAGATAATATTGATATGATTAATTATAAAATCAAATTAATTTTTCAAATAAATTTTATAGAACTATAAATTATAATATTAACTCATAAAAGAAGAAAAATTCATTTATAAAGAAAACGTATTTTTGACGAATAAAGTAACTTTACAAAATTTGTGTGATCATTTTCAATGAACTTAACAATACATTCATATTGATTTGGATATTTATATTTATTTTATAATTGAGTTATTCATATTCATTCCCACCAATTTAAAGGCTAGGTTATAACAGTCATAAAATATTTTAATAATATTTCACAGTTTGTCTAAACTTGCTATTATGTGCAACACAAGCTATCAAAGAAATAAAATTATTTAAAAATACATTTCATAAAAATATTGGGGTGTTACATTCTACCCCCATTAAAATTAATTTCAACCTCAAAATTCTTCACTTTGGTATCAAAAACCGAGGATACTTCTTCCTCATTACATCTCCAGGTTCTCATGTTGCTTCCTCAAATTGGTTGTTTTGCCACAAAACTTTAACTAGGTGAGTGGTCTTGTTTCATAGAAATTTTTATCTATGATCCAGAATCAATATGAGTTTCTCATAATAAGAAATATCTTTGTCCTGTGGTCTGATCTCTGAGTTTAGTGCATGTAAAGGATCATGTATATACTTCCTAAGTAGAGATATATGGAACACATCATGAACTTGAGAGAGATTCGGTGGAAGTACCAATCGATAAGACACCATCCCAATATGATCAATAATTTAAAAAAAATAATCCTCAAAATTTTAAATTACACTTAAAAAATAAAAGATGGATATTTAAAAATTTATTTGTGGGAAACCCACATCGTAAAAAGGGTAAATGAATCATCCTATTAAAAATAGAAAAAGTAAAAGGTGAAGGTCACTATAAAACTAGGATTCCAATTAGGTGAAAAATAGTGGAAATTAAAAATATGGACATAGAAGATAATTTCAACTATCAAGTTCAGATGAAGAATGATAGAGAACATGGTCAAGATAAGGTTAATGACCACAAAACCATAGAACAAATAGGTATGAAAAGGTCCATTGATATCATCATAAATGATGATAATAGGATAAAATTTTATTTCAAAATACTTTGAGAAGATATACTTACTTTATTTAATTTCGTAAGTACAATCTCCCTCATTGGTTGTACCTTGATCAATTTATGTTTCATATCTTACCCTAAGAAATGATTCTAAAATTGTAATGCCTAAAGAACTAGTGGATCATAAAATCCGTAATGGGATGATAAGTCATTCCTTTTGTCTCTAGTTGTAATTATAAAGAAATGGTTAGAATAGGTTATCCAATATAAATAAATCTTTATATGGTGAAGTAATAAATTAATATCTAAAACATTGTATAAAATTTAACTTAAAAAATAATTTCATAAATGATTACCCTTATGAACCTTCCAAAATATTAAAATCCAAAAATGTCAAAAGAATGTCACTAAATCTCCAAAACCAACTTATTTATTCCCCAAAAATCTTGACACATCTCTTAATTTTCCCACACCAAACATGTGAATACCATTATCATGTATTCTCTTGAAACATGGTAATAACCCTAATTACTATAAAACCTTAATTAGAACATGAATGCTTTTAAAAATTAACTCTTTCCTCATACTATAAATCAAAAAATTCTATAAATTCAATATGTGATATCATAAACCACCTTGTCATCATATTACTAATCATTTACAAGGTCATCCATACTATCCCATTTATTTTATCACAGTCAAACATCTCTTTTTCTCATTATCCCAACATCATGCACATATTAAGGGATATCCTTCCCTTACAGTATTACCTTACCATCTCAATCACTTTTCATGGTTACCAGTACCATTCAACATATGATTTCAAATCCTTAAGGAAAAACTATAGTGGACCAATCGTTAGATGTTTCGTTATTCCATAATACCATAAAAGTAATTCTACAACATTATTATTGAATTTCAATACATAAACACTCAATAATTTCACCACTTCATTACCGTGCTCCACATTTCCAATAGTGACTGCATGATATTTCACTTTATATTTAGCTTTAAGGTGTTGTTTATGTCAATCATCATCATTAACCCTTGGATTTGAGAACTGACTAGTATAATGCCCATTTTCCTTACACATGAAGCATTAAATTATGGGGGTGAATTCTATGAATCCTTCGCTCTATTTACATAATTATCTAAGTTCTTTCCATTACTTCAAAATTCATTTTTAGATTAATTTACTTTCCACACTTGAAATATTTACCGGTCCCCTTAAGAAAATTTCCACCATGATTCTTCCCACACTTTCAACATAAATGAAAACTCATATTTTTTTCTCCATGGTGTTAATATTTTCCTTTAAACTCCAACTTCCTTTTCTTATCAAAACCATGATATTGATATGTAACTAAAACCTCCATTTCCACATTAATGGAACATTATATGATTTATTCATAGCTAATTAATTCTCTTATGGATAAAATCCTTTAGAGACTTTGTTTTAAGCCACTGAAGAATCGATTAACCTTACTTTCAGGTTGGATAATAATTGCAGAAGCTTGCCTCACAAGTCTTGTAGAATTTTCTTCGTAGGTTAAAACAGATTCATCTTCCTTTTTCTTAAACTCAAGGAATTCCTTCTCAATTTTCATATAAAGAATATGAGGAAAGTACTTATTGAAAAATAAGTTCTTGAACTCTTTCCATTACATGGAATCAATTTCATCTCATTGCCTTGTATTCTTGATAATATTCCACCATTGATCTACTGAACCTTCAAAATGATAGACAACCAAAATTAATTTCTCATGTTCTGAACATTGGATAACCAAAAATATCTTTTTAGTGGTACCAATACATTACTCATCCACCAGTGGATCAGAAGACCCACTGAAAGAAGGTGGATGATGCCTCATGAAGGACTCAACATAATATTGTTACATCCTTAGTTCATTTGTAAGTCTAGCATGGTTTATATCTTGATAAAGTCAGGTGAGTATAAAAACAATATTTTTTATTCCTATTCCCATAAAATTCAGTTTCTCATGAGGACAATCATTTCATTGCTCGTTGCATTCAGTACTAACACGGTTCCTTCAGGTTCCAGATATTGAATAAAACCAAAGTATAGAATAATCAACACTAATAATATTGGGTAAACCATATAATCATGAGATATTATGTATAAATCATGACACCTTATTTTTAATAAATTACACCTTAGGTTTAACCTAGTTCATTCATAATCATTATCAAAACTTTAGTATTTTATCCTATACTTAGTCCTATCCCTAGGGTTTTCATAAAAGTCTTCTAACCATAATCTCAAAATATTGTCTAAACCCTGTTATGATACCAAATATAATGGCCCACATCTTTCATACATAGATATTACATATTTTTAGATAAATAACAATATAATCCATACAATAACCATTAGGGTTTAGAATCTTTAGAGACTAGATATACAATCTTCTTATTTTATAAAATATATTCAATATATCCCATATAGATCTTCCAACTATGTAATATTCATAGGAATACTTACTAAAAATGTTCTTCATATCATGGGGAGAAGAAACATGATAAAAGGGTGGGATCATATGATCAGTAAGGGTAAACAATGGAGATATCAAGAAAAACATGATCATAATGAAAAAAAACATTAAAATAGATTTTTAAAATACTACCCTGTATAACATATATTAAAATTACAAGTCATGGAATAAATCTTAGTAATTAATAAGACATAAATCATATAGGAAAATGATCCATGAGAAAATAACATTGGCATAAAAAATGGAAATGTGGAAAACACATAAGCATAAATGATTATTTCCTTACATTTATTTAATAGTCAAGGATATTTTCCAAGACTATCATAGTGGAATGGGTTCACTCCAAAAACCATCATAGTAGTCAAGGTCCACTCCTAAGACTATCATGGTGGACTAAGTCCCTTGTAGAACTGAGTTCACTCCCCATTCCAGTCTTGTCTATCTCATGAGATATAAATCATTACCAAATGAATTGAAGGGGGATATAAGTCCCACCCATCACGTAATGAAAACAATACATATGTGTTCCATAAGAATATAAATCATTCCTCATATCAAAAACCATAAAAATAAATGGGTTTCATAAAAATTTCCTCATAACATAGCTCAAGGAAAAGAAATAAAATACATAAACATCATGCCATCATAAACATAAACCATTCCGAGAAAGAATAAGAATAATATCCTTGGATCATATCCTATTAAAAAATAAGTAAACTAAAATAATAATATCTTATATGAAAATTATTTTTAATGATCACTTGAAATAGTTATTGATGAAAATATCATTTTTATTTTGAAAACATTTTTTTAAAAAAGTCACGCAATTATAAAGGAAAATTTTTTATTTGAAAATAACCTTGTAATATTGTAATGGAAGATTAAATAAATCAAGAATTAATGAAATTATGAAAATCCACTCGTGCTGTATAAGTTAAAAAAACATTCATTTCATATTTTTTCAGAAAAGTCACAAAGAGCCTTGTTTAGATTACAACAAAAATATTCTTTTCAAACCATTTTGTAAAAAGTCAAAAAAGGGTAAAAATAAATTCAAAATTTCATAGGAGAATAGTAAAAAATATATTTTTCAAAACATATTTAGAAAACATGTACATGGAATATAAATATTCCCCAGTGGAGACTTAAACACTAACAATCTCTAATAATGATGAAATTGTAAAATAAACTCTTTCAAATATCATATTATTGAAGTGAAAATTAATTAAATGAATTTATTATGTGTATTATCTATAAATAAACATAAAAAAAGTGGAAATAAAACATAATATAATTAAATTTAATTTCACAAATAATCATAAAATGACATAATCAATGAAATAGTAGTTTAACCCAATGAATAAAACTTGAGTTAAGAATTCCCTGACCTTGCACTTTACTTTAGTTGAACAGAATTTAAACTCATGTATAGTGGTTTTAAACATGTTATTAACTTATTATAGAACTATATTAATATTTATTATATCATATATGATCCTCTTATATCATTTGATCACCCTTTTTTTAATAATATTTTGTTATTACCCTTGTTTCGAGTGTTAACTACTTCATTTTCCTATGCATTCTTTATCATGTAATTATTGGTTGTTGTGAATAGGATATAGTTAAATCATTTAAATAATTATATTAAGGTCTTATATATCATATTTATTCATTATATATATTTTTATAATCATTTTTTAATGGTGAACATGGTAAATGAATCGCATTACATCGTGGAGACAGTGGACCGTACGTACGCAAGGGCGATGATATCATTTCCTAAATGGTGAAAGGGTAAGTAAGTGGATGGTATATTAATTTTTAAAGAAACAACATCATTTAATAATTATCATATATATATATATATTATTTCCATAATTATACCCATCCTAGTAAATTGGGGATGAAAAACAAATTACACCACGGCGTAAAGACGATAAGCAGTACGTACGCACACTCGGTGCTTTTGTTTTTCATAAAATGGATACAAGGTGTAATATTATTATCCTATAATCATAATAATATCTCATAATATATATTATTTTTTATTTTATAATGTAAAAACACATTAATTATAAGTATAATAAGAAATATACTTGAAAGAGTCGGTAAAGACGATTACCTTTTCTTTGAAGAACTCCCTTTAGATATCCTCCCAGGGACACTAAGGTTAGTCTTTTGTAAGGACCATAAAATCAATAACTTAAATAGTTATTCTTATAAGAGAAATGGTTAGATGTTTTTTGAGCTATATGGCTCAAATTTGTGTAAATAAGTGAAGGAAAGAGTGCCCTTTTATAATTTGAGGTGAGGGGCACTTTTGGAAACTCTCAAAATATTAAATTAATATAAATTTATTTTCAATTAAAAATGGATCCAAAGTGAGTTATTTCAAAGATAATATGATTATGGGTTGAAATAATCTCATAAAATAATTTTTATACAAGTTTAAGTCACACTATCACCCTTATCATTTAGTTTTAACCCTTATTTAACCACTTTAACTCTTACCATGACAACATGGACTTTACTATTTATGGGTTAATATTGTTACTATAAAATGGAAAAAGACACATAAATGGATCATTTATGAAATTTTAAACATTATCCCAATAAGTTTACTAAATTTAGTATTTTTAAGAATTTTATATCATTTAATACAATATTATTTATTTTAAAATATCATTAATGTTAATTTTGACACTATTCATTACATTGACTTTTAAAAATATTAAAAAAATAATATATCTTTGAAAAAAATATTTTAATATATCCTCAATATGTCAAGTTCATATATAAAATTATTTAATCACATTAATTATCTCAAATTATATTTATATTAATATTTTTAGTAACATTTATTTGATATTTCCAATAATTAAATAATTACTGCATCAACATTGTGTTAGCATTTTAGACAATTATTTATTTATAAAAAATTATAAATAAATTACCATAATGAAGATAAAAATTTTATATTTAGAATTAATATTTATAGTTTATGTTATATTCTGTATAATACCATATTAAAAATGATATAGTTATTAATAACATGAATGCGACATTATTAACTTTTCATTAAATAAAATATTATAAACATCATAATCTCAATCAAGTGGTCCCAAAAGTAATAAATAAATTTATATCATAAAAATAAGTTTATTAAGTTAAAAATGGACACTCATATTTGTTTATAACCTATGTTTTTCATCATGTATACACATAATAGATATTTAAGACAAAGAATGTGACATTTTGTGACTTTATTTGATTTAAATATTATATAAGTCATTTTCATGGAAAAGTGTCCATTAAATAAATAAATTTTGATCCTTAGGTGTTAAATTTATAATTAAATTTTTATAATAAAATTTTTACAGGTTTTAGGGTTATTTTATATTCCTTATCATTTTATTGTTAACCTAAATTACCCAATTTAACCTTTACCATTGCAACAAAATTTACCAAGGTTACTATTTATATTGGAAAAAATAAAAGGGATATATTTAATAAATTTTGACCTTATAAATCTAAATTTGGAAACCATTTCTCAAAATTCAAAACATAGATGTTTCAAAATTTAATTTAATATAAAACTGGTAAAATTCCATGGAAAATGGTTTTTGAGAAAAAATACCCTTTTAAAAATAAAATGTTTTTTATAATAAATTATTGTATAAAATACTTTTAAAAAACCATAATTGGATTATTTTAAATCAAAATTAAATAATTAAAATTTAAAACTATCACATAACTTAATTTTACTTTTAATTAGTTTAAAATAAAATGCATCTTTTAATAAGAACCAGTATTTTTCACTATTCATTGAAAAATCAACATTTTCAGAAAACTATCAAAAAATAAATATTAAATAATATTAAAATTATGAATCCAGAATTTAAATTAAATTTTTAAATAAATTTTGTATAACTTCTATAAATTATAAAATTAACTCAGAAAAGAAGAAAAATTCATTTTCAAAGAAAGCGTATTTTTGAAGAATAAAGTAACTTTACTAAAAACTACGTGATCATTTTCTATACACTTCAAAATAAATTAATATTGAGTTGGTACTTTATATTTATTTCATAAATCAGTTATTCATTCTCATTCCCATTAATTTAACTGCTAGGTTATAACAAACATATAATATTTTAATAATATTTCACAGTTTTTCTAAACTTGCTATTATGCGCAACACAAGCTATCAAAGAAATAAAATTATTTAAAAATACATTTCATAAAAACACCAGAGTGTTAAAATTTAGGTTTATTGAGGTAATATTGAATAATTTACGTTTTTTGGGGAATATGATGAGAGAAATTTAGAGAAAACCATAGGGATGAGTCTAAGTATAAGAAACCATCCTAATTTTCAGAAAAGTATAGAGTTTTTGGTCGCCTAGAAATTATATCCCTATTTGGATACTGAAAAGTGTATGTTGTTATGTCACATATTCACTTAGGTTTAATCACCTCAAAAATGTATAGCTATGCATTGACTTGATCTTTACTCGGTGCACGATAAGTGGGATAAATACTGAACATCTAGATACACACTCACATTGGATATGCTTCAAATGATTCACATACACCTTATAAAGAATTATAAAGGATTTAAACATAATGGTTAGAGAAATTAATGGTATAATGACCATGGATAACATAGATTAAATTGTATATATTCATATGTTATAGTATATATTAATTGTTGTGTGATTTTATGGATAGTAGGAAAGTTGAATTTTGGGAGCATAGATTTTAATGATTTTTGGGTTTATAATATTGTAATAAAGTTCATGGTAATTTGGTACTATTATTTTTTAGTTTTAGGATAATTAAAAAACCAAGCCTAAAGAAATATAGGTGGAACCAAGAGTGATATATTTTGAACTGAAAATAAATACGAGCTAACATCATAGTGACATAGAGTAGAACATCTTGAGGTTGAATTTTTCATAATTATATTATGATGCTAATTTTTTATCACTAATGTTAACACTTTTTATTTCAGTAATAGATGGATCTAGGAAGAACCAAGTTAAAAATGGATACAATGGACTATTCAATGATGGTCATAATGAGAAACCAAATGGGATAAGGCACTAAGTGAGAAATATTGTGATTATACCTAACTAGCTATTGTAAATTATGATTAAAAACGTGAACCTTGTTGAGAATACAAACACACCAAAGAAGAGAAGGATTGAGTCTCACAGAAGTTTAAGTGAAAAAAATGATGAAGGAAATATAGAGAAACTAATTAACATTATGAGGGGGAAATGTGCGTTTCATAGTTGTAACTAAGATATTAGGGTATACACCTTTTTTTTAAAATATATATCGAGTTATACATATATTTTAGACACCCTTAGCTATTTTACTAGTAAGTGATGATTAAAATTGTGGGTACATAATTTATTTAGGGGGGATATAACACCATTATATTTTAAATTATATTTTCCTTTGAAACTCAATGAGTTTGATAGCTTGCTTCATACGCAATACCGAACCATAATGAACTGCAAGATAATATATAACCATTAAAATGTAGTTTTAGAATTGGAAGGTAAAAATAGAGGTAACAAAATTATGAAATATATATATAAATAAAAATGAAGGTAATTATTAACACTAATGCATTGATAAAATTTAATTATTATAGCTAATTAACTAATATGAATGATTTATGCTTTAAAATGTAACCTTTCTAAGAATTAGATTTTTTTTGTGATTTATTTTAAGAAACTAAATATATAATATATAAAATATATTATTTATATAAATAATATATTAACACTAATATTATTAGTAATTTATAAGAAATAATAATAAAAATAGTTAATATTTTAAAAGTTACTTTCTTATGAAAACGATTTTCAATATATTTTTCTGTTTTTATTTAAAAGTTAAATTCTCAAATTTGAGAATTTAAATTTGAAAAAATTAACTTCATTTTTGGATTAAAAATAAAAATATTAACTAAAAATTAATTTTTGATACTTTTTTAAAAATATTGATTTTAGGTGAATAGTGAAAAATACCGTTTTTACAAATACTGTGACTTTTATGAAATTATTAGTATATAATCTTGAATTTTAAATTCATGAAACCATTTTATAGAAAAAATATTTATTTTATAAGATAAATCATAAATTTAAAAATATATTTTTTTAATTTACAAACTGATGTTTGATATTTTAGGACATAAGTTACAATATTATATAAAACCATTTTTAATACATTACACATTTATTAGTTTAAAATTAATTTTTATCACTTTTAGAAAGATAATCTAATAAAATGTATTTAAAATTTTGGAATTATAAGGTAAATATTATTTAATAATTATCATTTTGTTTTTAGGAATAAAAAATAAATTACTTAGGTAAAAACTAGTTACAATAGTAAAAGCTAAAAAAGGGTTCTAAGGGTTAACCAAAGAGGTAAAATGGAAAACATATTAAAAACATGTTTCTAATAAAGTTATTGAAGGTTGAATAAAAAGAAACTTATCTATACTCCATTTTTATATATTTTGGATTCTTCTTGAATTGTGAAACAAGTGCTCTCTTTATATTAAGATGAAATATTTATAAACATGCCATTCTCACCACATATAAAAGGGTATTCTCACCACTCCTTGAATATCACTCCAAATTTTTTGTTTAATTTTGAAACTCTACCCAATTTCCTTCCCCTAAAATCATATTTCACTTCCTTAAGATTCTAAACATAATAGTTTGGCCTAAGTCCCCCCCTTTTAATGAATCCTCCAAGAGAATCTCAAAGTTCTCAACATAAGTACTAAATTTTCCTTAACATCATTTCTTTTCTATATTTGCATTTAAAATTTATTTTTCCCAATTTTATATGAAAAATTAAGTATTTATAGTATAATTAATATTTTTATATCATGATAATAACTATTATCCACATTTCAACTCTTCCCTTGGGGAAAATGAAAATGACATTCGTATGTATGTGTGGACTACCACATGCACAAAGTGTAATGTTTTATTTTCATTCACCAATTTACACGATTGGTTCTAATGGGTAATTAAATTAATAATTATTATATTTATATTTTTTTATATTCTAAAATTATAGACCATATTATGCATCTATCCCATTCTATGGAAAATGACATCATCATCTATACATATGTGCAAACTACCACCACTATGGAACAATGTATTCTATTTTTCATCAGTGACTTTCATAGCTAGTCATGATAATGAGTTTAATGGATAAATATTATGTTTATAAAATTATTATAATTCTAGTTATATAAATTATATAACCTATTAATAATATTATCAATAAACGATCATTGTAAATTCAACCATCTAAAATAAGAATACTAAGAGAAAAAAATTTATTCACAGTATGTAATAGTTTCGTATACATTAACTATTATTCAAATTATCTTAAATTATAGTTTATAACTTTAATAAAACCTGAAAAATATCATTATGACTCTAGAATAATATATTATAACTAAATATATTTGTAATCATCCATTAATCATTGCATGTTCATGTTTGGGTCGGTCTAACCACCTACTTGAACAATGCAAAAAAATAATATCATGGATGAATATGAGAACTTAATTACTGATATTATATGATATAAATTAGTAAATAATGATTTTATTTTTATTTTTTAATGGTATCATTAACATTAGACTCATTAATCAAGATACTAATGTCCATTCGTTAAAAATCACCAAAATATGTTCATCATAGATTTAATCATTAAGAAATATAAAAAAAATCCCATAGAATGAAATTATTACATTATAAATAATTATGAATAATAAATTCAAGTAACTTTTATGATATTATAATGATTAAATTTGGGATAATAATGAAAAAACACCGTTATTATGAAACTAGTTCAAAACGATCAAGATTACTCACACCCGATTTTAATGCCTTAGCCCGAGTCGCCTAAACTACACCAGAGTGGGGGGTTTCTACAATACCTTAGGTGTTCCTCCCCATAAGATAGAGACTAATTAATATAGGTGAGGTCTTAATAAATTCATGGAGAGACTATACCCTCAGTAAATAAACTCTAGGGATCATGCCCAAATCTACCAAAAATTCAGCATGACCCGTCTGCATAATGGACATCCCAAAACCCCATGGAAAAATAAACTGGGATCCAACAGGGCCCCTGAAGTCCTATATTAAACAACTATTAAATATATATGATGTAACAATATATAACAAGTACAATATAATATATAAAACAAGTCACATCAGTCAGTACTCATGCTGAACAGCTAACACAAAAATGATGGCCTTCAGCTCAACTCACATACCATCCATCTAAGTACTCAGCCACTATAATCCACTAAATCCAAACCATGTTTATATCTAAAAGTATTACCTATGTCCTGAGAGAAAATAATAAAGTCTACCCATATACCATGAAACCCAAGTCGTGTATGCAAGTTGGGGGTGAGTCCAATGACCCAGTAGGAATCCCCAATGCCTTAACATACTGAGTGATGATGCAATAAAGTGGATGTGAAAGAAATACATATATATAAAGTGTGGACATGTCCATGAAATACAACCACCTAGAAATTTAAAACTAAATACACACACAAGAATACACATTAGGTTATCATGTGATAACCAAAATACCATGACACCGGACCATACCAACTTCAACTTTACATCAGAAGGAAGATAGTCACCACAAACAGTACCCCACCTACAAAAAAAGGTTAGTCTTCATTTGTATCTGATCTCACACAAAGAAACCATCCATACTCTATCACTCAATAGATTCTAATTAATCACATTTAGTAGCATATCCCAACCTCGACCCATGTGTATCCTCCAACCCATGCCTTCTCACTCAAGACATGGTCGACCAGGCCATCTCACTCATGTCAAGGTCCCTTCCATAATCACCACCCTTTCACTCAGGGCAAGGATTGAAATGTGGTAATTGAGTTTGAAAATATCACTTATGGCAACCCACATCATAGTGGGGCTCATCCATATCACTCATGGATACCCAAGGTTAAGCTATATAACTCATAGATTCTTGTGTCCCAATGGGGCTCATCCATATCACTCACATATTCCCAAGTGTGAACCATATCACTCATGGATACCTGTGTCTCAGTATCATTTAGATTTACGATACTTTTCAATCACATAATAACCAAGATCAAGAATGAATCTTCATAATACTATAGGAACAAACCTTGGTTACCCCCTCATCAAACCCTCTAGGTCACCCACATAAACCAAATTCATATACTTAACACCATTCAAAAGTGAAGGAACTTGTCACCTAAGCCCATGTGCTAAACCTTTGGTCATTCCAACTTCAACTAAGATCATCATATTTCTCAAGGATCACTCTTCCAAAGAGGAAAACCCTACATCTCTTCTATTATATGGGAATAAACCCATAAAACCTAAGTCATCTACCCATTTATTACCTATAATGGTTCAACCCCATTAACCCAACCCAAACCGGGATTTAATACCAACCACACATCATAATCATTACACACAACCAAACATAATTACACAACAAAACAACTATAGGAAAATCACAAGTACGAAACACAACTAAGAACACGAGCTTTGGAAAATTTAGAGTCTACCACATAAGGTCAAACAAACCAAAATTTTTCCAAAAAAACTATTTTTCTCAATTCACCAACTTTTCATTTGAAATTCCATTTGATCCGAACCTCTTTTTAAAATCCTAGTTTAAAAAATAAACATGTTTTATTTCAAAAAATACAATACAAAACACAAACCAATTAATAAATAGGTTCATCAAAACTCTTTCAATTAGAGAACTACCATCAAATTATTTAGTAATATTTTCAGTCCATATTGAATATTAGGATGACGTGATCCCATACCAACCTTATCAGCTCACTGCCTAAGATCATCCAATATATTCCATCTCTAAACACCCATCACCCACCCTTGTGAGGCTCTAACACATTCTAATAATAAAAAAAAATTAATTATAAAAATTATAATTAATTTAAACAATAAATTCCAAGAAACTCACACAATCAAGAAACATGATGAAAGATATACTAATGAGAAAACATAAAAATAAAATTAATAAATTGCCAAGATACTTAGATAAATCCAAGCCCCCATAAATCAAATCAAATCCATTTCCTTTACATCACACCCTATTAGCTCACTACCTAAGATCATCCAATCTCTTCCATGTTTATCCACCCATCACCCACCCTTGTGAGGCCTTAAATCATTCTAAGAATCAACAAAAATTAATTATAAAAATTATAATCAATTTAAACAATAAATTATAAATATTAATAATTCCTAAATTCTCACTAGACATCCTATGATTTACAAAAAATTTGAGTGATGGGTTGAGGTCCACCCTAGACACACCCTCAGGCCCAATATATATGAAATCCCTAATTTAATGATTCAAATAAATGGAAAATAATTTCCAATTTCATAAAAAACATATAAATTTTCATAGGGTAACATATATTTATTGAAATGATGCACAATGGACTGTGTTTAATTTATTGGGACATCCTATATCTAACTCGAGCCAAAACCATATGAAGCAGGATAATTTCTACCATGCTCTAGTGTAAATCATTATAAAACCCTAACAAAATTTTACAAAAAACATAGGTAGACCAAGGAGAAATGTGAATGATAGAAAAACCATATTACCTTTTATCGATGCATAACCATCATCAAAACATCCCCCCATCATTGGGGATAGAATAAGAGGAGGATAGGGGAAGGATCTAACCAAAATGGCCTCCTCATGAGACCTCGGTTCCCAAAAACTTGAAGGCCCTAATAGTGAAAGGACTAAGATTATCCTCACTTAAACAAGACTATTAGATCCTACCAACTAGACAGTACACTCCATAAATGATCTAGTGGGTGTATAAAGTGTTCCCAATAGACCATCAAGGCTACTGACTGGTTGGTCGCTGTGATTGTTCAATTGTAGTAACACGACCACCCTAGGGCCTCCTTTAATGCTCACCCGAGCACCATCATCACCCAAAAAACTTGTTTCTAATCCAAAAAACCTTATAAAAATGTAAAAAATATCATTGTACCAATATAAATATTAGTTCAAAACCCAACCCCCTCTATGGATCCAAAAAAATTTAAATTCCCCTAGTAATTCACAACCCATAACCATGTGAGTTGTTACAATGATATTGAAAATAAATAATAAATTAATAATATAAATGAAAATAATAATTACAAATGAAGTTTATAAAAGGTTATATATATGAATAATGTTCTGAAATAGATGAATAATATATTTATTTTTATTATATGAGAGATTCAAGAACTTTTATATAATCCATGAATTAAGGTAAGGGATTCTTTGTCTCAAATTTAATTTTATAAGACATATTTCATATTATGCACTATGATATATTTGATATAGTGTGATTAACTCCTATTGAATTTATTTTACTATATTAATGTAATTCATGGGTTTTTAATAGCTATACTATATTCTTTCTTTAAATTACTTTCGATTCAAAGGATACCAAGGTTGTAAGAGTTTCTTTATCTCATTTTCAAATCCAAGAGACATATTTTATTTTTCACACCATGTTATTTTTATATGGTGTATACACCATCCATTTGAGATGTTATATATTGAATTATATTTTATACATGGTATTTTAAGTTTGATTTCATGCTCCATCTTTAAGGGAGTTTTGATTAAAATGTTAGTCAAACCGTAAGGGTTTTGTTTCTAATCTTATTTTTAAATCAAGATTGTTTCTAAATGATAATCCATATAGGGAATTTGTATTTTTTAAAAAACATATCCTTATTTTCTTTTTCTATTCATGGAGTTTTACATATCCCTTAAAATTTCATTCCCCTTGACTCATTTTTTTACCCAAAGTGTTTCTTGCAAGTTAAACTGACCGTGTATTTTTTTTCGGCCAAGATCCTCCCTTTTCCCATTTCGATATTCATTGGATTATTTTTTTAATATCATTATATATTCCTCAAAAATTTATTAATTTCATTTTATACTATTTTAATTTCATTAAAAAAATTTAATTAAATTTTTAATGTTTTTGTATGGGGTTTTTTCATCAAAGAGAGAAAAGAATCTCTTTTTAACATTTTCCATGTGAACACATCTTTTTACCATTTAGTAATTTTCTATGAAACCTCCTCTATACATTTTCATGGTTTCTAAAATAAATTCTCATCCGCTTTTTTTTATAAAATATTTATTTTTTTAAAAAATATTTTTTAAAGTTCAAGGATAATTTTTTTCTAAAGTGTTTTTCCTTAATGCACCAAAAAAATGTTTTCATCCATGTTATCACCTTTTGGAATATTTTATACATGATTGAGGATATTATTCAACTGCTACTATCCACATTTTTTTTCTTTGGATTAATTATGAAATGTTATTTTTATTAGAGTAATGATCCATCACTATCATTTTCTTTCCTGACCATCCATTTTGAATAGGAATAACTTTTTTTCTAATTCATTTATATATGAATACCCTATTTTCCATTTCTTTTTTGAAGATTATTCACATAGATACCCATACACTGATTGATTTGGGTGAATTATCGACTTAACCACATAACCATTACTCTATACGATGTTAGTTTGATGGATTATTATATAGAAATATATTCTATTTATTTATTGGTGAAATTATTAACTTAACTATATACCCATTACTATATACAGTTCTAGTTTGAGGGATGCTTACATAAAATAATATTCCATTTATTTATTGGAACAATATTGACAATCCATACACTTTTTATTTCAATATGAACATTTATTGTTTACTAAGGCATGATTGATATGTATTACGTAGTTTATTCCTTCAATCATATTATGAATGAATTAGACTCAATTAATGATGGATAGGGACCACAATAGCCCTCGATGCATCAATAGATCGCATGAGACAAACTAGCTTGGTTATTTTGGTGTATTCTTACAAAAATAAATATTTCCTAAAAACAGGTCCTTGATGGTAAGATCATGATTTCTTAGTTTAAGGCATATAATTAACTATCAAACATTATATATTTAATCATTTAGGAACCAATTATTGTTATCCATGTGTTTATTTATTGATTTTCAACCATTGATATGTTATGTTAATAGTTTATTTTGATTATGGATTTATTTTGATTATCTATTCCTGCTATATTATTTATATCCATCTTATGATAACTTAGGATCTTTGATTATTAACCTTATGTTTACCCTTTCTGAGTATTTGATCTCACCCTTATTATGTTTCCATTTCCACAGGTTATGAAGAAAAATATTAAAATTGAAATATTTAGAAGAATAACATGTGTAGAGAATTTTTGGGATATATTTAAAAGTTATTGTAAATTAAGTAGTTTCATCACATTGGGATAAACATTATTTAGTTAAGAAATACATGGGCTTTATTATTTATCATTTTTCCCAATTCTCTAAATCTATAAACTTAAAAGGCCACGAGAATATATGTAATGCAATATTTTCTATAAGTCATGTAATTATGGAATGGTTTCATCTAGACTATTACAATTGGTATCAAATAAAGTATGTAAAGTATGTGTTTTTGGCATTGGATCTAGGATTGTGGGTCTAGGGCACTACAAATATAGTTCAAAAGATAATAAGTTTTAAACTAATGAGAGTAAAAAGCATAAACGTAGTGTAAATAAAATTTTTAGAAGATGATGTAATACCCTAAGATGTTAGTTTATATTTTCTTTTAATATAAAACTTTGTTTTATATAAAACACCACAAGAAACCTCAATCTTAAACGAACTTCAAAATAATATTATTTAAATATAATTATTATAACCTAGCTGTTGGGTTGTTAAGTATGAATAAGAAAAACCGAGTTATGAAATATATATAGAAATTATTACCTTAATAAAAATAATGAATTCAATCAAGAAATTTATCAATCGTATAATTTTTTACCAAGCAAAGAATAATAATAAATTCATTTTATACTTTAAAAAAATTTATTTTCTTCTAAAAAAGGGTTTTAAGCATTTTATATATAGGTAATTAGAATTAATTTCTATTTTTTAGAAATTTTATTTTACAAAATGAATATAATTTTTGAAATAAACACGTTAAAATTATCTTATGGTGTTTTTTTTGTAATTTTTATGAAAATATTGATTTTTATGTGAATAGTGAAAATACATTTTTTTCAAAAACTGTCATTTATTTTCTTTAAATAAAGTAATTTAAAATTACCTTGCTATTTTAAATTTTATTTTAAAGTAACATTAAATAATTCTTTTTAAACTTAATATAATTAACTCTATAGTAATAAACATTATATTTTAATTTTGGTATAAGTTCATTTTTATGATTAAAAACACATTTTTCTAAAAATAGTTTTCGATGCATTTTGCATACTTATATTAAAATCATTATTATAATTAAAAAAAAAAATTAAAAAATTTATTTCATATTTATAATTAAGAGGTTCAAATTTGGTAAATATGTCAATTTTATTTTTATTCATAATGAATAGTAACCATGTCAAAATTTTATCACCATGGTAATGGTAAAAACATGTTAATTAAAGGTAAAACTATCATATAAGGTCTCAAAATCAACCCAAAACTTGAATTTATTTTATTGGATGACTGTAATACTACCATAACCATACTAAATTTGAAAATATGGAATTTTGGTATGAGTTGTCTTTGATTATGACCTTTAAATTATTTTAATCTAAGAATAAATACAAAATGTCACTCTCTCTCACTTATTATGTTGTCATAATATGGATATAGATAAAAATGACATATAAATGAATCTATATGATAATATTGATAAGTATTAATATATATTTATTATAGTAATTTATTATTAATTTTTAGTGATGATATAATTACCTTGAACGCTTATGAAAAGTCGATGAAACTCTTGTTCAAGCAGTAGAAAAATCAAATAAATGATTTTAAAAACATTAAAAGTAATATTTTTTTTGAATTATGGAAACTCATGAATTTATTGGGAAATTATAATTTATAAATGATGGATAAAGGGTAAATACTTTAATTCCATTATTATCATAATAACTTTAAAGTTAAGATATGTGAATAGTCTATAAAATGAACTTAAATGGTATTTAATATTTAATTTTTTTAAATAATTAGAAAATTATAAAAAATCCTATCTTGACTTAAGCGGGTGGGAAATTGTAGAGCCTGCCATTCATGATTCATTTTCCATCACCGCCTCTTATGTTTGTACATAATGATGAATCAAATGAATATATATAATATTTATGAGATTATTATGATTCTAGAAAGATGAGATATTACTCAACTTCATACCCTTCCATCCAATATAAGATGACAAAGTCTCTCATGCTTATGTGTGGAAAACCACCTCCATGAAGTGATGTGATTTATTTCTCATTTATAATTTACATGGATGGTAATATGGATAACTTTAATGAATATATATGATATATATGATATACTAATAATTATGTAATAGAGAAGTATTATTTACCATTATTTCATTATATCCATCATAATGTAGAAACATTATTTGTGCATACGTACAGACTACTATCACCACAAAGTGATGTAATTCATTTTCATCACTACATTATAGGGATGGTTATGAAAATTTATATAATGAATAAATATGATTTTATTGCATGATTAATATTCTAGATACAATGAAACCATGTCTAAGGTGAAAATATCAAAACCATCAAACCGAAACATGCATGGGAAACAAACCAGTTTTCACCTGAAAGATAATTTTAATTTTGGATTTTTAATTAACAGGTGACAAGATACTATAATTGATTCATAAATGGTGTTCTAAGTATGAATATAAATCTTTTATAGATTTATAATAAATCTAAATTAAACTAGAGGATAATATCTCACACGAAGACAGTTATACTTGAGGTAAGAGATTTTTGTTATAATTTCATTTTATTTTGGGATTGTTTATGTTCAATTTTTATTTGGGAAAATTATATGGTCCTAATATCTTAATCACCATATATTTTATTCCAATCTAGTTATATTTTGGGTTTATATTTTTATTTTCTATTTCTTCTCTTATCAGATCAAGAATCAACAAGTGAGTTACATGTAATGAACTTTCTTTTTAAAAAAAGTCACGTTTTAAAGTTTTCATTCCAACTATTTTTCTTCCATGTCATGGTTATTTTAAATGTTTTAAATAATGATCTTATTTATGATTAAAATTTTGATAAGGGTTATTTTTGACTATTTTTGTATTTCTTTACAAAGGATTAAAAAATAATCTTTTCAACATTTTCTGTATTAGTCATTTTTGACATTATTTACTAAAGTGTGAAATGAATATTTGTGTTTAATGCTTAATGAATTAATGAATTTTCCCTCCACCATGACTGTTATTTTCTTTGAAGCTTAATTTATAAATTTCTATGGTTATTTTCAAAGAAAATATTTTTATAAATATTATGGGAATTTTTATTTAAATTGTTATCAATGATAAGGGTACCATTTTCTTAAAGGAATAAAAATAATTTTGAAAGTGATTTATAACTTTGTTTTACAAAAAAGTTATATGGAATTTACTTTTAATGTTTTTCTTCTATTTTATTTTATATTTTCAAAATTATTGGCTTTACTACAAGACCTTCATTTATGATGAATTTCTAGTCTTTTTTTATCCTTTAGGAATTCATGGTTTCATGGTCATTGACTTTGTCATGAGCATATTCCCTATCACTATCCATCATTTTATTAGAAATTATTTTCTTCTATATGTCCATATTTTGAGTATCATGGATTTATATGGCATCATTTCCACTAATTTGATATTTCCTTAATCACATACCATATCTATATATGATATCAGTTGAAGGAATTTTATTAAAAAAATTATTTCCTAGACTAGGGAAATCTGCTATATTCTTGATTCAATATGGATAATTGTTGATTTTTAAGGAATTTTCAGAATAAATTATATCAATCATCCAATATATGGGGAATGAATTGGATGTTCAAGTTACTATAAACAACCCCTTAATGCATCAATAGGTCTCGTGAGACAAAATAGTATGCATGCAATAATATATGGGTATTTGGTTTATATCGACCCATTTATTAAGAATTTATTGGATGAGGACTTGATGGTACTATCCATGATATTTTGGTTGAGGCTTCAATGGTAAGATCATAAATGTATAGAATTATGTATTTCCTTTATTGATAATTTAGTTTCAATTATCAATGTGATTGCTATGTTGATATTATCCATGTATGTACATTGAAATAAATTTGTTGATTGAATGGAATGTGTTTTTATTATCCACTCTTCTATATTCATTATTCCTTATTTACTCATGATAAATTCCATTTAACCCTTACTAAGTATCAGTGATCACCCTTTTTTTTCTTTTCCCCATGATATGAAGAATGATATTTTGAATGATTTCAAGGATGAAAGTGTAACACCCCAAGGTTTTAAAAATAAATTGAAATGCATGAAACTTTTTAAAATTATATATTTATAACTATAATATAAACATAATTTTTCCACATCTATGTTTTGAATTTCAAAAAACAGTCATCTACAATTGTGTTCAGTAAGTTATTTGGTGTATGATGGAACCAACTTGATTTTTTAGTGAATAGTAACATACCCTTAGGAATATTAATATGAATAGTAATATGAACCTAATGAATAGTAAATTGTATTATTATTTTATTTTCTTAAGGATTTAAGATAATTTCAACTTGATTAATTTTTCAAGCAATTAAAAATGAGTTAAAGATTTAAAATTGTCATTTTTGAATAAATTATGATTTTATTTAAAAATTAAATTAATAATATTTAGAAAATTATTTTCAAAAAATGGAGTTCAGTTTTGAATTATATACATCAAAAAATGGTTAGGGTGAATTTTTGGTATTTTTCTAAAGTTCTTGAATTTTTGATGAATAGTGAAATACGATAAAATGCCGTATATTCAAATTATCAGTTAAACACACTATTTATGACATCATAAGTGATATAAGATCACTTTTTTCAAACTCACATGACATTATTACTATTTGGGGTCACATAAATTAAGACTATTCATGGTCTTGAGCAAAAATATTATAATAATGATTAAAATAATGTAAAATACCACATCTCCTCCACTATAAATACCACCCTCATTCCCCTATTCCTCCCACACCTCTCAAGACTTGATCCTTACCTAATTTCTGCCAAATACTACCCCCAAGGCTCTTCCCCACGTCCTAGAGCTACTGGTCTCACCAAAAAATCAAAACCAAATGCCTTAAGAGGAATCTCAAGGAGAAAAGATCAAGTGGTAAATACCCTCTTTTGTTTTATTTCTTTTCTTTTCATTTTATTTTCTATTCTTCTTATTTCATAACATACCCTTATCCAAGATGACTTAATGATATAGTATATTAAATATTCTATATTTCATAATGTTTATGGAAGACTCACCATTATACTTATTCTCCTCTCCCAAGAAATTAAAACACCGTTCGTGATGTGTCGATTTACCGACATCGTGGACGATGTGATTTTAATTTCTTTTACTTCCTTCAAGACTGGTCATGAAACCATTGTTATGTTTTAAAAAGATTATAATTTATGTATTATATCTTATATAAAGTTCAAGACTCATTTTTTACACATGTTATTAATTTATAAAACAAAATGAGTTCATTACGATCGAAGAATTTCCAAAATGACCTAAACAAATGTCAATAATGTTTTAACTTATGAATCATCCTCATGTCAGAATTCAAAATGATAAATGGTATAATTTATAGTAATTTAAATATTTAAATACCATTCCATTCCAATTCTTGAGTTTCACTTCCAATTGACAAGAATATCCATCATGAACCGATCATGGAAATCATGTAAAGAACGCACCCAAAACAATGGAAGGAACAAATACTAACAATTAAAGGGTGAAATGATTTAATGAAATGATCATATAAGATATTATAAAGATTAATATGATTCTTTAAGATATTAATAAAAAAAATTTAACCATTAGACATTAATTTTAAACAAGTTTTAAGTAAGACAAACCCAAGGTAAGGGAATTCTTAACCTAATTTCCATTCTTTGGGTTAACCTTCTACATCATTATTTATGTGGTATTAAAAAAGTTTTTGTGATGAATTTTATTTATATTATGTGTATTTATAGTTTATATACATATTACATCCACTCTATTAAGTCTCACTTGAAATATATGATATTTGTAAGGGGTTTTTTCTTTTAAAATCATCTTTTAAAATTCTATTTTACAAAATTCAAAAGCAATGTTTTTATGGAATTATTCATGTTGTATGATTTTTTTCTGGTTCTTGAGAATTTTTTTTGATTAAGTGTGGGACCTATATCTCCCTCCAATGCATTGAGTATGTGTAAGTTAGAGTTCAGCTGTATGGTTACTCCAAGTGTAACTGTGATGGTTACATAAATTGTAAGGTAGCCGCGGGGCTTACAAATTATAAGGTAACCGAGTGGGTTACAAGATTTTATAAGTAATGACACAAGACAACTTTATGGTTCTATTTATGTTCTTATGTTTTGTGGGAATCTTTTGGAAATCTCATTTTTCATAAAGTAAGTATATATGGGTGACAAGTGTGTCTTTTGAAAATGATTTCATAAGTTACAAGTATCCATAAACTAATGTGTTATTTCCTTCTTTTTATATCCCATACTGAGATTTTTGTGCTCATCCCAAGTTTTTAAATGATTTTAATAGGTTATAAGGATGTGTAAGACAAAGAAGTAAGCTGAGTTAAATGTTTGAATAATTTTCAAATAAATCATGTTTTATTTGAAAAGTTTTATATTTTGGAAGAAATGATTGCTATTTTTATAGTATCCACTTTGTATTAATGTGTAATGTTATAAATGTATTATTTCTTAATTCTCTAAAGATATAAACTTAAAAATATTCTCAATTTTAAAAGAAGTGATTTCTTGACTAAATTCAAGATTATGCAATATAATAAGGTCAGGTCCTTATAGTTGGTATCAGAGGATGGTTTAGATAACTTTTGGGGTTAGGATGATGTTAATAGAATAGTATAAATTATATTTACTCTATAATTAATTTGAAATATTATAGAATTTAATGATTACCATGTTTCTTAGACTAAGATATGCTTGTTCCGAATGGTTGTTCGTAGAAGAAACAGGGAAGCTGAAGAGGAGAGGCACTGATAGAATGACATCCTTCTAAATCTGCAGCTCAGAATGGTAGGGATTGGAACTGAGCAGTTTGTGATAGTAATATATCAGCTAATGTAGACAATAAATGGTGGTGGAATCCATTCAAGAAAAAAACTAGAGGTACCAAAACGAAATATGAAAATAGTGGAACATTTTATGAGACAACAACCTCCTGATTTCAATGGATCTTCTGAACCAGTAGTGGATAAAGGATGGATTAAATCCCTTGGAAAGATATTCAATGTTATGTGATGTCTAGATAATCAAAAGGTAAGTATTTACATTTATCATTTTTAAGGTAAAGTTGATCAGTGGTGGTCAATGGTCAAGAATATCAGGGATAGAGAGGATATTGATACCTTAGAGTAGGAGGAATTTAAAAGTCTTTTCCTTGAAAAATATTTTCCTAAGGTGGTGTGACTTAGGATGGAGAAGAAATTACTTTAATTGAAGTAAAATGAGGAAGATTAAGCAGCTATGTATAAAGTGAAATTCACCCAACTAGCAAGGTATTCTCCAAATCTTATTCTGGATCTTGATAGCAAAATCAACAACTTTTACTTAGGATTGAATCCAAGGTATCAAAGTGTGTTGACATCCTTTGAATTCAAAAGTTATGAGAAACTTGTTTGATGTGATGAGAGGGTGGAGATGGAGTTTTCTGATGATCATGTACATTTTGAAAACAAGGAGAAGAAGAGGTCTATATAGAAAGCGATGGATAAGAATAAACCAAAGAAATCTGATGGTAAGAAAATCTAGTTTCTAGTTTGTGAAAAGTGTGGAAAGAAGCACTCTGGGGAATTCCTTACTAAAAAAAGGAAGTGTTTTTGATGTTATAAGTTTGGATATATGGCCTGATATTGTAATCAAAATGATCCCAAGACTAATCCTGATAAAAAAACCGTTAATTGTTCTAAATGCGGTGAGATTGGTCATTATGAAAATTCATGGTCAAAGAGAGATCTAAATGATGAAAATAAGCCAGAATATAAGCAGAAAGTTGTAGTGATATCCTTTGCAGTATATTTCAAGCCATAAAATGAAGTTGTATCAGGTACCTTGTTTGTTTAATCATATTTTTCTAAAGTTTTGTTTGATACCGGGTGTACACATTCCTTTATTTCTGGATAATTTTCTGGTAAATTGAAAATATCACCTAAAAAAATGAGACCGGAACTTATTTTTAAAACACTAGGGGGAGATATTATAAAAAATAAGAATTATAAGAATCTTTATATTGTAGTATGTGGAAATAATTTACCTAAAAAGCTTGTTTTTTCCCTCTTAGTAGAGTTTGATGTCATTTTGGGAATGGATTGGATTTCTGTTTATCATGCTAAAATTGATTGTAGAGATAAAGAAGTTTTTTTCAGAAAGAGTTTTAGTTTGTATTCAAGAAAGAACCCATAAAATTGATAACATATCAGGAAGCTGAGAAACTATTGAAAGATGGAAATGAAATTTTTCTAGCTCATATTGTTGAAAACAAGGGAACTATTTGGCTTAGTGATGTGCCAATGGTAAATGAATACCTTGATATTTCTCCTAATGAGTTACCTAGTGTCATACTTGATCGGGAAGTCAAATTCATAATTGAATTAGTTTCTAATGCTAAGACAATTTCAAAACCCCTATATAGAATAGATCAAATGAAACTTATTGAATTGAAAAATTAATTGCCAGATTTTCTTGATAAAGGCTTCATTCATCCTAGCACTTCACCATGGAGTGCTCTTATTTTGTTCGTTAAAAAGAAATATGGTTCCATGAGACTCTGAATTGATTATAGAGATTTGAATAACATCACTGTTAAAAACAAGTATCATTTTCCTCATATCAATGACTTGTTTGATCAGCTCTAAGGAGCACAATACTTTTCTAAGATTGACTTGAGATCTGAATACCACCAGCTGAAGGTGAAGAAGGATAACATCCCGAAAATAGTTATTCGTCCCAGATATGGGCATTATGAATTTGTTGTTATGCCGTTTGGGTTAACTAATGAACCTGTTTTATTCATGAATCTTATGAATAGAATATTTCATGAGTTCTTGGATAAGTTTATAGTTGTGTTTATTGATGACATTATGGTATTTTCTATGTGTAAAGAGGATCATGAAAAACATATAAGGGTTGTTTTGTAAACATTAAAGGGAAATAAACTGTATGTAAAATTCAGCAAGTGTGATTTTTGGTTACAATAGATTTCTTTTCTTGGGAACATCGTAAATAAGGATGGAATAATAGTTTATCCTTCCAAAAAAAAGTGGTTGATGAATGTCCAAGACCCAAAAATGTTATAGAGATTTGTAGTTTTATTGGATTAGTAGGTTATTATCGATGATTTGTTAAAAACTTTTCATGGTTATCTAAACCTCTAACTAAGTTAACATGAAAAGTGGTTAAATTTATTTGGAGAGAAGAATGTGATATTTGTTTTCAGGAACTGAATAATAGATTGGTGAATGCTATGGTTTTGGCCTTGCATTCCCGAAATGGTGAGTTTGTTATCTACATTGATTCTTCATTGAAGGGGTTTGGTTGTGTTCTGATTCATAATGATTAGGTAATTGCTTATGTTTCAAGACAACTAAAACCCCATGAGTTAAATTATCCCACACATGATTTGGAATTGGTAGCTATGGTTTTTGCTATAAAAATTTGGAGCCATCATTTATACAAATCCAAATGTCAAATATATACTGACTATAAAAGTTTTAAGTATATATTAACTCATAATGAATAAAAAATGAGGTAGAGAAGATGGATTGAACTGATAAAGGATTATGATTGTACAATCAGTTGCCATCTGGTAAAACCAAACAAAGTGGAAGATTCCTTGAGTCAAAAACATCATGCATCATTAACCATGTTATGTTTGGAGCATGATTCCTTGATTAATGATTTGATGAATTTTGGATTAGAAGTTGTTGTTGCAAGAAATACCTCTGTTTTGTTTCAGGTTTTAGTGTATTCATCGTTATCAAACAGAATTAAGCAAGCGTAGAAGGAAGACCGTGAGCTACATAAAAAGGTAGAATTGGTTAAAATGAGTAAGTTTCCATAATTTAACCTTGATAAAGATTGTGTTTTAAGATTTGGAAAATGGTTGTGTGTGCCTTGTGATTCCTAGTTGAAGAAAGATTTGTTGTGTGAAGCTCATAGTTCTCCATTTTCAGTTCATCCTGGAAGTACTAAGATGTATAGAGACCTTCAAGAGTATTATTGGTGGGATGAAATGAAAAGAGATATTGCAGATTTTACCATGAAATGTTTGACATGTCAACATGTTAAAGAAAATTGGTAGTTACCGAAGGGTATGCTTCATACTTTTCCAGTTCTAGAGTGGAAATGGGAAAATGTATCTATGGACTTTGTGGTGGGACTACTAAAGAATTCTCGAGGTAACAATGCAATTTGGGTTATTATTAATTGGCTGAAAAAATCTTCACATTTTATTTCTATTCGAGATATAATGTCTTTGGATCAGCTTTCTTGACTGTACCTCAAAGAGATTTTCAGGTTATATGGAGTTCCTCTTTACATTGTATCAGACCAGGATCCAAGGTTCACTTATAACTTTTGGAAGGGACTTTAGATGTCATTGGGCACAAAATTAAATTTCAGTACAACTTTTCATCCTCAATAAAATGGGCAGTTAGAATGAACAATTCAGAATTTGGAGGATATGCTTTGATCTTGTTCAATGGACTACGAGGGAAGTTGGGATTGACATCTTTCTTTAGTTGAGTTTTATTATAATAATATTTTTCACTCCAATATACAGATGACACCTTTTGAGGCATTATATGGGAAGCAGTGTTGAACTAAAACATTTTGGGATGAAGTTAGGGAAAGGAAGTTGATGGGACCAGAATTAGTAGAGGAAGTGGCTGAGAAAGTGAAGATGATCTAGCAACACATGAGGATAGCTCAGAGTAGACAAAAAATTTATACAGATAATAGGAGGAAATACTTTTATTTTGATATAGTTGATGATGTTTTTCTTAGAATCTCACCATGGAAAAGTGTTATGCATTTTGGTAAGAAAGGAAAGATAAGTCCATGGTTCATTAGACCTTATGAAATCCTAGAGAAGGTTGGACCAGTCGGATACTGAGTAGATTTTCCTCTAAGTTTATCTGAGGTACATAATGTTTTTCATGGTTCGATGTTGAGAAAGTATGTGCCAGATTTATCTCATGTCTTGGGCCCAAAAGTAGTTTAGCTAAAAGAGAACATTTCTTATGAAGAGTAACCAGTTCAGATTCATGATCGAAGGGAACAATTATTACGGAATAAGGTAATCCACCAAGTAAAGTTTTTTTGGAGAAACCACTTGGTTGAAAAAGCAACATGGGAATTTGAAAATGTTATGAGGGAATGGTACCCTCACTTGTTAAATAAGTAAATAAAATTACGAGGATGCAATTTCCAGAAGGTGGGGATAATGTAACACCCCAAGGTTTTAAAAATAAATTGAAATTCATGAAACTTTGTTTTAAATAAATATTTATAACTACCGTTTAAACATAATTTTTCTACTTCTATTTTTTTAATTTCAAAAAATAGTCATCTATAATTGCGTTCAGTAAGTTATTTGGAGTTTGATAAAACCAACTTTATTTTTTTGTGAATAGTAACATACCCTTATGAATAGTAATATGAATAGTAATATGACTCTGATAAATAGTAAATTGTATTATTATTTTATTATCTTAAGGATTTAATAAAATTTCAATTTGATTAATTTTTCAAGGTGTTAAAAAATGAGTTATAGATTTAAAATTGTTATTTTTTAATAAATTATGATTTTATTTAAAAATTAAATTAATAATATTTAGAAAACTATTTTAAAAAAATTTAGTTTATTTTTTAATTCTACACATCAAAAAATGGTTAGGATGAATTTTTGGGATTTTTTTAAAATTCTTGAATTTTTGATGAATAGTGAAATATGGTAAAATACCGTATATTCAAATTATCAGTTAAATACACTATTTATGACATAATGAGTGATTTAATCCCCCTTTGTTCGAACTCATATAACATTATTACTACTTGGGGTCACATTAATTAATACTATTTATACTCTTGAGCAAAAATATTATAGTAATTATTAAAATAATGTAAAATACCACCTCTCCTCCACTATAAATACCACCCTCATTCCCCTCTTCCTCCCACACCTCTCAAGCCTTGATCCTTACCTAAGTTCTACCCAATATTCCTCCCAAATATCTTCCCCACATACTAGATCTTCTGGCCTCACCAAAATTCCAAAACCAAAGGCCTTAAGAGGAATCTCAAGGAGAAGAGATCAAGAGGTAAATATCCTCTTTTGTTTCCTTTCTTTTCTTTTCATTTTATTTTATATTCTTATTCTTTTCTCACCTCCTCTTATCCAAGAGGAATGAATAATCCTGTATCTTAAATATTCTAGATTTGATCATGTTTATAGAAGACTCACCATTATACTTATTCTCCTCTCCCACTTATTCAATAAATTAAAACACCGTTCGTGATGTGTCGATTTTCCGACATCGTGGATGATGTGATTTAAATTTCTTTTAATTCCTTAAATACTAGTCATGAAACCATTTTTATGGTTTAAACAGATTACAATTTATTTATTATATCTTATATAGGGTTTTTTAATCATTTTTTACACATGTTATTAATTTATAAAATAAAATGAGTTCATTACGATCAAAGAATCGCCAAAATGACCTAAACAAATATCAATAATGTTTTAACTTATGATTCATCCCCTTTTAAGAATTAAAAATGGTAAATGGTATAATTCATGATACTGTAAATATTTAAATACTATTCCATTCCATTTCTGAAGTTTCACTTCCAATTGATAAGAATATCCATCATGAACCGATCATGGAAATCATGTAAAGAATGCACACAAAACAATAGAAAGAACAAATACTAACAATTAAAGGGTAAAATGAGGTAATGAAATGATCCTATAAGATATTATAAATACGAATATGTTTCTTTAATATATCCATAACACTCTTTTAACCATTATACACGAGGTTTAAACAAGTTTTAAGTAAGACAAACCTGAAGTAAGGGAATTCTTAACCCAATTTCCATTCTTTAGGTTAACCTTCTACATCATTATTTATGAGGTATTAAAAATGTTTGTGTGATTAATTTTGTGTATATTATATTTAATTATGTGTATTTACAGTGTATATACATATTACATCCACTATTTTAAGTATCACTTGAATTATATGATATTTGTAAGCGTATTTTTCTTTTAAAATCCTCTTTTAAAATTCTGTTTTACAAAATTCAAAAGCAATATTTTTATGGAATTATTCATGTTGTACGATTATGTTCTGGTTTTTGGGAATTGTTTATGATAAAGTGTGGGACCTATATCTACCTCCAATGCATTGGGTTTGTGTAAGTTGGAGGTAGGTCTTATGGTTACTCCAAGTGTAACTGCGATGGTTATACAAATTGTAAGGTAGTAGTGAGAGTTACAAATTATAAGGTAGCCAAGAGGGTTACAAGATTATGTAAGTAATGCCTGAAGATACCTTTATGGTTATATTTATGTTATTATTTTTTGTGGGAATATTTTTAAAATCTCATGTTTCACAAAGTAAGTATATATGGGGGACAAGTGTGTCTTTTGAAAATGATTTCATATGTTACAAGTATTCATGGACTAATGTGTTATTTCCTTCTTTTTATATCCCTTACTGATATTTTTTTGCTCATCCCAAGTTTTAAATTATTTTCACTGGTTATAAGGATGTGTTAGACAAAGAAGGAAGCCAAGTTAAATGTTTTAATAATTTTAAAAGAAATCATGTTTTATTTGAAAAGTTTTATATTTTGGAAGAAATGAATGCTGTTTTTATGGTATCCACTCTGTATTAATGTGTAATGTTATGAATGTATTATGTTACAATTCTCTAAATCTATAAACGTGAAAAGAACCTAAATTTTAAAGGAAGTGATTTCTTGACTAAATTCAAGATTATATAATGTAACAAGGTTGATTCCTTATAGAAATAATGTTTCTTATGATATGTTTTTATATTTACAATGTACTATGGAAATCAACCATGTTTCTAGATTTCCAAGATTGTTAAACTTATAGATTCTACATGGTGTGGTCCCTTTTATATTATACCAATATAATAAGGAATACATTAACTCTGGGTTACTGGAGTTTGGGTTGTTATAGTTGGTATAAAATAAAGTTTTTTAGGAACCTTGGGAACTATATTTTAAATAAACATCTCTAACATGAGAATTATGATAAACCCTAAGGGTATTTAGGAAATTTTACCTTCATAGGGTTTTTTATTCCATGGATCAATATTCATAATGATTTTGAGCTTACTAAAGGTGTAGTAATGTTTATAGATTATGACTAGAGGAAGTAAGAGAATCAACACTTGTGGTCAATGTAGGGGTCACCCTATTGAGAATGCCAATATAGTGAGTGTTGGAGTAGAGAAAATCATAGACATATTAGGGAAACTTAATCAAGTTATAATTAATATACATGTCCATATAGAGAAACCAAATAGGAAAAAATCAGGAGTGTAGGATATTATGATTATGCCTAACCAACTATCTTAAGTTATGACAAACAATCCAAACCTAACCAAATTTCCTAAAAATAATAGTAAAGTGGAATTTCATGAATGTTTAGAAAATAAAGACCATGTAAGGAAAATGATTCAACATTCCATGTGTCAAGAATAAGAAAAGAAGAACTTGGGTAAATTATTAAAGGGAACGAGAGTTTGTTACAAGTGTGGAGAAAAAGGTCATCATGATCATAATTGAAAAGGTAAGAAAGAATATATTAATTTATAGTGCTTTTACTATAAAGAGATGAAACATTATGAAAAAAAATTACCCAAGAATCAAGTATGACCTTAATAATTTTTTTTATATTTTTTGATGATATCTTGAAATACTATAAGGATTATGAAGATCATGGAAATCACTTGAGAATAATTATTGAATATTTTAGGGGAAAATGTGTTATTTGAGAAATTTAGTAAGTTTGAATACTAATTTCAGGGAAGTTCCTTTTATTGGAAATAATATCTTCATGTATGGAATATATATTGATATTTATAATAATAAAATTAATAAAATAATAGACCCCATGGATGAATGTAACCTTTAATGATTTGAATTCAGAGTATTTATGGTTAATTTGGAGAAAATAGGATTATGATATAGTAGTGTGGTAGTTTGGTATGAAGATTAAGATAAAACATCCAAGTATTTTTATAATAATATTTAGTTGTATAGAAAATTTAGAAAAATTTAATTTTTTAAACATATGTTGAATGGTATGAATCACCGTGAAAATTGATTTTTATGAAAATTTGATATTTTTGGAGATATTTATTAAAGAATTTATAGATGAACTTTAAGGTTATTATGTGATATGACAAGGTAATACTTGGTGAATTTTATTTCATTTTTTTTATTTTATTTGAGAAATATTATATTTGGTCATATACATATTTGAGTGAAAAAGGTTGTTTGAGGATAAAAAATGAAGCAATTTTGGAAGAATAAGTGATAAAACCTTTCTGATTTTTGGGTTCAAATTTAATCAAGAATATTTAAGGAGTTTTAATTTGATCTTTGGTTACTATTAAGATTTTGGAGATTAATTTTAATTAAGGTTTATTCATATTGGTTATTATTTTATCTTGTGATAACCATTTTGGTTTTATATAGGAGGAATAAATTTTTATAATTTTGTGGATATAGTTAATTAAAATTTTATTTTAGTGATTTAGTCAGGAAAAATTTACTAGGTCCACAATTATACACATTAAATGATGAAATCATTCTTATAGAATGTGAATAAATCAAGTAAATTTTATCATATTTTCCATCCCAATGTTAAAAGAATTTCTGAAACTCAAGAAAACTGAAGATAAATCTATCAAATATTATATTGGAAGTAATACTAACCTACCAAGTTATATTTTAATAAAATAATTTTATATTATAAGTATTATATAGGTACATTCATAATAAGTTTCCTAGTCATAACATAGAAATTAAAGTCCATGATAAAATCAATGTCTAATTTTATTAATATGTTATGATATATTTAGTTTAGAAAATATGAATTAAAATTGAGAGGATACGAGGAGGGAATAATGTAATACTATAAAATTATAGTTTATATTTTATTTTAAAATAACCCTATGTTTGATAACATGAACTATATGTAACCCTGATATTAAATGGATCATGAAATAATATTATTTAAATATAACTGTTATAACCTAGCTATTGTGTTAATTGGTATGAATATGAATAACCGAATTATGAATTATATGTAAAAATTATTTTATTAATAAAATAAGTGAATTAAATCAATAAATTTAACATTCATCTAATTTTTTTACTAGTTATAGAAAAGAATAAATTCATTTTATGCTTAAAAACACTTTTCTTCTAAAAAAGGTTTTTAGGCGTTTTATACGCAATTGATTATAATCAATTTCTATTACTTTTAAGAATTTTATTTTAAAAAATAAAAATAATTTTTTTTAAATCATCACGAAAAAATTATATTATGATGATTTTTTGTAATTTTTCTAAAAATATTGATTTTTATGTTAATAGTGAAAAAATGACGTTTTTTGCAAAACTGACATTAATTTTCATTAAATCAAGTAATTTTAAAGCCCCATACTAATTTGAATTTTATTTTAAAGTAAAATAAGATCCATTTGATTAAAAATAGTAAAATTAATTTCATATGAATCAAAATTATATTTGATTTTGGTATAAGTTCATTTTTATGCTTAAAACACATCTTTATAGTAACTATTTTCAATGCATTTTGCGTACTTTTATTTAAATCAATTTTTGAAAATTACAGGAATTTAATATTAAAAAATAGATTTAATATTTAGAATCAATAGGTTCAAATTTGGTTAATATGTCAATTTTATTTTTAGTCATAATCAGTAGTAACCGTGGTAAAATTTTATCACTACAGTAATGGGTAAAACTGGTTAATTATGGTTAAAACTATGAGATAAGTTCGTAAAATCAAACCAAAACTTTCCATTATTTTATCGGATGAGTGGAATTCTACCATAAATATCCTAACTTCTAAAATATGTCATTTTGGTGTCTGATGCCTTTGATTATTACCTTTATATTATTTTAAGTTAAGAATAAATAAAAAATGCCACTCTCTCTCACTTATTATGTTGTCATAATATGAATATAGATAAAAATTACATATGAACAAATATATATTATAAAATAAATAAATACTAAACTATATTTATACTAGTAATTTATTTTTAATTTTTAGTGATGGTATAATTACCTTGAACACTTACACAATGTTGACGTAATACTTGTGAAAGTAGTATAAAAATAAAATAAATGATTTCAAAAACATTAAAAGTAATATATTTTGAATGAATTTTGGCAACTCAAAAATTTCTTGTAAAATTATAATGTATAAGTTATGGTGAACGATTTTATATTTTAATTCCATTATTTTATCTATACCTTTAAAGATATGATATTTGAATTGTCCTAAAAGTGACCTTAAATGACATTTAATGTTTAAAAATTATTTTTAAATCATTAGAAAATTATACGAAGTTCTATTTTGACTCAAGTGGATGAGAAATTGTCAAGCCTATCATGCATGGTCCATTTTACATTACTTACTCTCATGTATGGATATAATTATGGATCAAATGATTATATATTATATATATAATATTATTATGATTCTAGAAATACGAGATATTACTTACCATTGTACCCTTCCATCTATTGGTAGATAATAAAATCACTCATGCGTATGTATGTACTACCACATCCACGAAGCAATATAATTCATTTTTGATTTTTTATTTTCATAGATGGTAAGAATGATACATTTAATTAATATATATGATATAATAATAATTCTAAAAAGTTTAAGTATTGTTTACCTTTTTTTGTTCTATCCATCAAAAAGTGGAAACATCATTCGTGTGTATGTATGGACTACCATATCTATAAAGTGATGTGATTAATTTTTAATCACCACCTTATAGGTATGGTTATAAAAGTTCATATAAAAAATAAATATTATAATTATGACATAATTAATATTCTATAGATAATGATACCATGACCATACTACAAGAAACAAAACCATCAAACTGAAACATGATTGGGAAACATACCGGTTTCACCCAAAAGATAATTTTAAATAAAAATTGTTAATTAATGGAAAATGATATGCTATAAGTGAATCATATATGATATTATAAGTATGAATATTATTATTTTATATATTTATAATAAACATAAATTTTTTATATAAGAGTATAAGAGTGCATACTAAAAAATTTGGACTTAAGGTAAGAGATTTTTATTACAATCTCATTTTATTTTGGTATTATTTATGCTCAAATTTTATTTGGAAAAATAATATGATACCAATATCTTAAACCCCATATATTTTATTCTACTATGGTTATGTTTTATATTTACATGTCTATTTTCCATTTCTTCTGTTGTTAGATCAAGAATCAATAAGTGAGTTACAAGCAAGGGAATTTATTTAAAAAAAATTATTTTTTTGATGTTTTCCTTCCAACTCTTTTTCTTCCATGTCAAGGTTCTTTTAAATGTTTTCAAGAACGTTCTTATTTATTCATTAAATATTGATAACAATTATTTTTGAATATTTTTTAATTTATTTACAATGTATTAAAAAGTAATCATTTAATTTTTTTTTCATACAAGTTGTTTTTGAATTTCATTACTAATGTGTAAAAAGAATATTTATTTTTAATATTTACTAAATTAATGGATTTTCCCGACATCATGATTTTTATTTTATTTAAAGATTACTTTATAAGTTTCTTTGGTTATTTTCAAATAAAATATTTTTCTCAATATTTTTTATAATTTTTATTTAAAATATTATCAAAAGAAAATGGTATTATTTTCTTAAGGGAATGAAAATAATTTTTAGAGTGATTTATAACTTCATTTTTACACAATGTTACAAGAAATTTATTTTTAATTTCTTTATTCTCTTTTATTTTATATTTATGAAAGTACTTTTTTACTATAAAAACTTTATTTATGATGAATTTGATTGTCTTATATCATCCTTTACTAATTCATGCTTTTTTTTATTAACTTTCTCATGATCACATTCCCTATAACCCTCTATAATTTCATTAGACATTATTTTCTCCTCCATGTCAATATTTTGAGTATCATGATTTTTGATATTTTCTCATACCTATATCATTTATTTATATAGTATCAGTAGAAGGAATTTTATTAAGAGTTTTATTCCATTGATTGGGGAAATATTCTATATTTTTGATTTAATATAGATAATTTTTGATTTATAATAATTTTGAGAATGAATTGTATTCACCATTAAATATAGGAGGAGTGAATGAGATTTTATAGTAATGGGTGGGGACCAGTTATAGATATTCTATCAATTCATCAATAGGTATCATGAGACAAAACAATAGTAATTCCATATTATATGGGTATTTGGTTCACACCTACCCATTTATTAAGAATGTATTGGTTGTCGCCTCAATAACATGGTTCATGATATCTTAGTTGAGGCCTTAAGTATAAGATCAAAAATTTCAATAATTACCCATTTCC
The DNA here is from genome assembly GCA_963277665.1 of Viscum album. Taxonomy (NCBI): domain Eukaryota; kingdom Viridiplantae; phylum Streptophyta; class Magnoliopsida; order Santalales; family Viscaceae; genus Viscum; species Viscum album. The sequence goes on along the minus strand of OY728130.1, from coordinate 616,911,550 downwards.
TTTATTGAGAATTTAGTTTCCAATATCCATGCAATTACTATGTTTATATTATCCATGGATGTACATTGAACTCAATTTATTGATTAAATGACATGTGTTTTGATGCTCCACTCTATAATATTGATTATGCATTATTTACTCATGATAACTTCCACTGTATGCAACCCTTACTGTATGAAATGGCCTGAAGTCCTTAGATATTTATTTTATTTCTAGATAATACCCTTTTAACTAGGTTAATGGGGAACACTTACATGGAATGAAATTCTAGTGGCACAAAGCTTGAAATACATAGTTTGAAAGCCCAGGGGTACAATAACTTTATATATTTATGACTTGATTACTCTATAATGACCCCTCCCCAAAAAATCTTCATGTATGCATCATCTCACCACTTGCAATTTCTAATGACTTATAGCGACCTTATACAGACCTGCAAGACCCGATGGATGGCGTCGTATCCTCCCTCCAGTCTAGGGTCCGGTTTTCTCTGCCTAGTAAATACCTCTACTGTGATCTATCATCCTAAGGTTTCTCTACCTGGTAATCCTTATTGATCATTTTAGCTCACCTTTTTTCTATTTTACTTTCCCTAAAACATGAAGAAGGATATTTTGAATGATTTTAAGTATGAAATAATGTTTTATATGCCATGATTTTATATTTTCAATATAATATGAGAATCAAGTATATATCTAGTTTTCCAAGATTTCTAAACTGATCCATCCTACATGGTGTGATCTCTTGTATCTTATAAAAATGTAATAAAGTAGAAAATAACTCTAGGTTACCAGGGTAGAGGTAGTTATAGATACAAACTATCCAAATAACACAATTGTAAATGAAAAAGGAATAATGAAAGAAATACAATAGAATGTAAAATGGGGAATAAAGTTTTGGATAACAATATATAAAATTATAAAAAATGTTTATTAAATAAAGTATATACAATCCTTATCCTCTAAACTCTTTGATTTTAATCCAAAGTTGTTGAAGGATCTAGATCAGTTTCAATACCACAAGATTTAAGCCTAATATTATTTGACCAGAGAGATCAAAAACATCAAATCCTATCCCTATAATTCTTTGATAAAAAATCCAAACTCAAGCTCTAAATCCTAAGATTCTTCAATCACCAAGATTTGCAGCAATAATTCATAATCCCTAGGAAACTTTGATCACATGATATCATAAATAAAAACAATTTCAATATGTAATTAAGTGATTTTACAAAAAAATCCTCAAGAAATGGAAGCACTTAAATCACATTGAAAAAAGAAGAATATATCTATAAAAAAGATCATGATCAAATCTTGAATATAAGTATTTCAACAACTACTCCTTGACGTCTTAGTCCTTATTTATAGACTATAATTGTAACAAAATTCTAACTAAATTTCAACATCATCAGGATGAATTAATATCATTCTAATTTCTCCAAGATTTAATTCATGATATTTTTCATGAATTCCTAATTAATAAATTCTTATTACCTAATAATGAACTTGGATTAATTTTAATTTATTCCAATTTCAATTCTCTGAGAGTGGAGGAATTCTCCAACTGGTTGAATGTTGAAACTTCCCGTAGACTGAGAATGTCTGATTCGAGCTTGAAGGCTAGGTTCAATCTCAGGATCAAGATCTATGAGATATTTGGGATTAGTTCATTTCATAAATAAAATAAAAATGAAAAGAATAAAATTAGACCATAATAAAATAAAAGATAAGAAGTTTGAGTTGATGGTTCAAAAAGAAGAAGAAAATAAAAGAAGGGAGAAAAATTCAGATTGTATAAATAAGGAAGAAAGAAGAGAAGAAGAGAATAAAATGTAAAATAAAATAAATACCTCTAATTGGTTGAAATAATTATTTTCATCCCCGGAAATGATGCCAATTTGAAAGGTGCTGTCATGGGCACCCTCAAATGATTAGTGGGTTTTGGGTACTTAGGTGTAGTAGAGTGGCTGACCAAGGTCGTCTCTCAAAGGAAGACATAAATTTGCCAACTTATTAAATGTATTTTGAAAACAACATAAAATGGAATAATAAAACTATTTTAAAGGATGTGGGGTTTTGTTTTTCCATTCATAAATCTAGAAGAAGTTTGCTGTAAGAAGATTGTATAATTTTTTTTTTATTTTTGAAATAATGTTCGATTAAAAAGACACAACAAGAAGATGTTTTTTAGAAAATATTTTAAAAGACATAATCGATATAACTCTAACTATTCAATAATTTATTAATCATTATCATTTAAATTAATATACACTTAATTATGATCTATTAATTTGTTAAATCCTGAACCCTATGAGAGTTAACTTTACCACAAAGATGAAGTGAATTTATCCCTAAGCTAACTTCAGAACATGAAATCGCAGAACCCTGCTTTGATTGACGTTATAAGGTTATCTTATGGTTAGTGGTAAATTAAGGCACATATCCTCTCTATAAATTAGAATTAATTGAGTTTAGGGGTTATATTTGAACACTACAAATTGATCCGGTGTGGTTTTGAATTACCAATTAAGTTCACACGCTCACAATTCACACAATTCTCGACCTCATGTGATTTGTGTTTATTGTTCAATTGATTTTTTCGTTTCATTTAAATTAAATAATAAATTAATATATCATATTATGTGAATTAAATTATCTCATTGATTCAAAATAAATGAATGAAGGAGGTGAAAGGTAGATCTATTACTAAAAATAACTACTCTTCCATGGGCGGTGTAGTCATCGTTGAAACGTTTTGCATTTACAAAGGTTTAGAGAGGGTAGAACCCAATCTCGTTTCTACTCTTGATTCTAGCCCAATTATGAAGATTAATAGTAGAATAAATTTTAACCAAATAGAAGAAAAGAGAATAAATAAAATAAGAACAAATAAGTTTATTAAACAAACAAAAGCATTACAACATGAAGAAGAAGAAGAAGGCTTCGTCGAAGGGATCCTTTCTTCAAGAGTTACCCTTGTTGAAATAGTTGGATAATTGGAGTGGATCCACTTATCCTCTGCCCGAAACTTCCTAATTCACGTACCAACTCCTCCAAATGAGAAAAACACTAATTTATAGAGTGGAGGGGTGGCTAGGTTTAAAGAGGTTTCAAGTGTGAATGGGAAATCTCGGACAAATATTTTAATCCAACTTGAACCGCCAATTTTACCTCCAAAACGAGTGAACCAGATATTATTTCAGCATAATTATTTGTGAATAATCAGGTTTTCGAGATCCTCTCAAAATGTGGACCCAATCCAAGCCTAGATTAAGAAGTTATGTCCCAAATACAGAACCAATGTCCAATCTGGCGGGCCCAGCCCACCTTTGACTTTATTGTCTATTTAGTCCAACCAAATGCACGATTTAGCTCTAATTTCCTGAAAAAAAGTTGTATAACATTAAGCAAGGAACACATTTAAAAAAAATTAAATTTCAAATAATAAATATTAAAATATTTATTTTTGAAATACTATAGTGCACTATAAAGGGTAAAATTGGAATTTCCATCAAATTTTCAAATGAATGATCTAATCCCAAAGATTTTATAAATAAACATATTTAACACAATTTGAGGCATTTTTATCATTTATTATCGATAAAATATTCAATAAAAATGTGTTTTATCAGAACTATAGTGGCATGAACTGGGGTTGATCTCTTGAAGAGGCCACTCACATAACAATGATTTTCTATTATCACTATTTATAAACTAAAATACACTACTTAATAGAAATACTAATAAAGTGAGGGTTTACAAATTCATATGATAAAAAAATATCAAAAAATGAAAAATAATACACAAAGAGGTTAGAAAGAAGATTATTGTTCTTAGGAGTTCACAATGATGAAAGTTTCTATTCTTTAAAATATAATTCTCATTATCATATTCAATGTTGAGATCAATAACTATCACTCAAAACACTACCTTTAAAAATTTTATTATCCCATATTGAGACCTATGCATGTTGGGTAATACTCTTACAAAAACTTCTAGGATACTTATTCACTGATCAACACTATCCAATCCAAACTCCACCATTTGAATGATATAAACAATGAAGGGAAAAATATGTATATGAATAAGGAAGAAGAAGTCAGTGGTTAGAAAAATGGTATGAACACACACTGCTTCGAGTTTAACCACCAAAATAATATTAAAATAAAATAAAGAGAATAAAATTAAGCAGAAAGAACTCAAATAATCCATTACTCATTTCCTTGAAAAACAATGAGGTTAGTTCTCAATCAATCGATGGAGATGAGAGTCACAGGGGGAGAGACACAAAATAGAAAATGATAGATATAGAGAGAATATAAAACTAATATATATTAAAAATGGATAAAAACTATTATAGTATAAAATTATAACTAATCCAGGGTTGAAATACTAGTAATATTCTTTTATAGTGAATGGAGATAGTTTAAATAGAAGCAACAACCTCTAAAAATGGAAATATTTCCAGTAGGTTTGAGTGGTTCATGGGAAAAAGGTTCTCACCCATGTAGTATTATTCACATGGTCCTCTTCTAGGTGGAATTGAAAACAACTACTTCCTAACACACATGACATGGTATAATTAAATATTCACATGGATTTATTAGTTGGAAAAAATCTTTTAATTATCTTTTAATCCTATCATGATGTTTGATTATTCACCTTACCTTTAAATAAAATCACATAACTAAGATATATGAAATCATTTAAGTGGATGAGAATATTAGGGACTTCAATAAAACACAATAATAAATATTTTTTCACAATTATTCAACTTTTCTTATTCTTTATATTTCATATCACAATTAAAATCACCATGACTTAAGAACCTATAAAATGGAAGTGTCTCTAAAGTCCACTAAAATTCATTCACAACCATGATAGATCTTTTATGATGTATATATATTTGGTTCTTTAAATCTCTCTAAATTATATAAAGTATAAAATCTTATTCATCCCTATAACTCTTTTAAAAAAAACTTACATGATTTGAAAAAATTTCTCAAAGTAAAAAAACTTATGAAAGTACATAAAACTTATGTATCGGGAAAGTTTATAAGAAAATAACACACATGATTTAAAAAACTTATGTATCTCCTCTATGCCACTTGAAAAATATATTGTGTATCAATTCAACCCAAAGTAAAATATGTTACACATCAGTGAAGATTTGGAAGATATATTTTGCATCAATCATAGCTCTTTAGTGGTTAAGTAGAAAATGTTAATCATAGGTAAAACCTTACATTTCAAATAAAAATCATATATATTATCAAATATCTTATATATCAACCCAAAAACCATACTGTAATTCCCCATAATCGTGCTCCCAAGTTTGGTTCTATAAAAACATACTTTACATAATGAATTTGATACCAATTGTATATTATCATACATAACTATCTTATAATTACATGACTTATATAAAATATTTCATTACATAAATTCCCAATACCTTTTAGGTTTATAGATGTAGAGAATTAATAAAAATCATAAACTAATAAATCCTATATCTTTATCAACTAATGGGATTTTTTTTACTATATAAGAAACTACTTAATTCATAATAATTCATCAACATCTACCACAAATTATCCACACAAGTTATCCTATTAGACATATCATGTGCAATAGTTTTCTTCATAACTTGGAGAAATGAAAATATAAAAATGGGTGAACTCAAACAACCAGTAAGGTAGAGATATAACTGAATCCATCAAAAAGATAAGCATGAAATACATAAAATGGAAAGGATAAATAATCTGAATAATTTCATAAGAAACTGAAACCGAGAGCATGCTATATCCATGAAAATAAATGAAAACATAGATGACAATAATTTATGATGTCATACAGATGGAATGCATAATTCCTTACATTAAAACATGTTTCCAAGCCCTGTGCTAGGACACAATACTAATACGGGGAGAGGTGTACACAAAAAACCCAAACTCTTTCATCTCATGAGACTAATCGATGCATCTAGGGGATATATAATTTTTGGCCCCACCCATCACTTTTTTAAGTCTAATGAATTCACTATAAGTGTAAATAATATATTTCATTCCATCCCCTAAGGAACCTTAGGTTGAATAAAAACATGACTGCAACAACCTAGAATTTTATCAATGGAAATTCCATTCTTATAATTATGTCATATAGTATAAAGATAAAACATCACATAGAGAACCCAATAAAAAATTTATTCTCATAAATGAATAATGAAATATATGGTATTTATAGAAATTAATGAACCTATACCAATGGAATAGTAACTTGACCATTGGAATAGAAATGTGAGCATTAAGAATAGTAATCTAGACATTAGAATAGTAAACTCATGTTTGAAAGTATAAATAAAATTTAAGTATATTATAAATGAAAATATTCTATATTTATATATTGGAATAAGTAAATAAATGTTTTTAAAATGATAAATTATGTGTCGGTATTTTTATGAACTGTTAATTTATATTTATAATTTTATAATTAATTGAAATATTTAAAATAAAATTTCTTTTTATAAAGGAGAATTCATTAATTAATATTTTGTTGTCTTATAATTATAATATAATTTTATGAGACCATAATTAATTTTTTCAAAGTGTCATAAAATCAGTTATAATATTAAAATCAATATTTTTTTGAATAAATAATAATTTTAATTAAAAATTAAATTTCTCATATTTAGAAAATAATTTTTATAAAATAGAGTCCATATTTTAAATCTATAAATCAAAAAATGGTTGGGGTGAATTTTTGGTATTTTTCTAAAATAGTTGAATTTTTGGGGAATAGTGAAATGCAGTAATTTACAATTTTTAACATTTTATGCCAAATACAAGAATTTTTGAGTCATGGATGATTCAATAACCCATTATTTCAAAGTAAAATTCACTAGTTACTATACTTATTCGTAAGTATCAATACTATTGATAGTCTTGAACCAAAATAACAAACTAATGAATAAAATAATAAAAAACACCTCCCCCCTATAAACACCACCCTCACCACCTCTTATCCTAAAAATTTAGAAGCTTTGGAGAATGATAATATTCTACCCGATTACTCTCCCAATACTCTTCTCCACACCTTGGTCTTACTGGTATCACCAAAAGACCATTTCTAAATGCTTTAAAGAGGTTTTTCAAGGAGACGATACTCAAGAGGTAAAATCCCCCCCTTTCCCTTTTAAATTCTTTCTTTCTTCTACCTCATATTTTTCTCCACTATCCAAAGTGACATGATAACTACAGTATCATACATATAATAGAATATTATTGTGTTAATGGGATATCCATCATCAAATCTATTCTCTTATCTTTTCATCTTAAAAAAGAAAACATCATCCATTATGTTTTGATTCACCACCTTCATGGATGAAATTTTTTCATTTTCTATTACTACCTTCATGTATGGTTGTAAAACTATTATAATGGTTAAAAAGGTTTTAAAATTTATATTATTACTTGAATATTATTTTTGGGAACTAATAAATATACATAATATTAAATAATAAAACAAAACTAGTTCGCGATGATCGAAAATTCTCTAAAATAAAACAGCGTCCATCATTAAAATTTTATCTAATGAATCATTATAATATATGAATAAAATTATATATGGGTCCATTTATAATTATATAGGTATATCAATATCATATAGTTCCACCTCTATATTTTTTTTCCATTTGATAATGACTCTCATAATTAAACTCAAGGGAATCGATAATAATATCATGAAACAAACGCACTTGGAACAACAAAATTAAACAATATAACTCATCGAAATGACCATAATTTAACTTAATAAAATTACAATAATTAATATAAACATTTAATAGGTTATAAATTATTTAATTTAATGGATACAATTTTATTATTCAATACATTAAGTGCAAGTGCATAATAATTTCAGACATAAGGTAAGGGATCTCTCTAAACCTCAAATTACCTTTGGGTTACACTTTATATCTCTTTAAACCAATGTATTAATTCATTATTCTTATATAATTTTTCTAAAATCTATTTATATGTTCCAAAAATATGTATCTAGATCAATCCATCCTTCTTTGATGGGAAAATACATATTTTAAAAGGCTCCCTTCTCAATTATTCCTGATAAGAAACCCCGATTAAAGGGAACTTCTCTGTTTCTTTCTCATTTCCAAGTACAATCCATAAACTATTTTAAGTCACCATTATTTTTCTAAAATCACCCATTTTATCATGAAATACTATCTTATTTCATTTCTAGTTTTATACAAACAATTATTCCTTTGTACTCTTTAAAAACACTTTAATATTTTCCTTACATCGTATCAAAGTGTCTCATTTCTATAGTTTATTAAACACTATTTTTACATGATTTAAATTATATTAGACATAATTTGTCATTGTATATGCCTAATTTCTCTTATTAATGTCCATTTATGATTTAAATACCTTCTTTCATGGACACCATTATGACACGCTCATTGGTTATTCCATATGATATGATTACGATACCCATTACTTTCCCTGGGTAACATTTATGTGTATTATTTATGTTTGATTTTTCTTGTGACACATATATTCATGAACATATTATGATGGGTGCACCCAGATAGTGATACAATTCATTGGGTAATGTTTAGTCTCATGAGACTTCATGTATGAGATTAGGGAGTAAACCTAATCCATTGTGGGACTTTGTCCACCATGTGATATAGTCTTGGAATTTAACCTCGACTCATGTTTATGTCATATTATATGTTTTTTCCACATTCCTATGTTTTCATGATCACATGTTCCCATGTTCTATATTATATGATTTCATATGTTTATTCCTATATCATTCCTTTTTTTATTTCATCATGTTATTCCTTCTAACCCATGTGTTATGCTTTAATCCTATGTTTATTCCCTTACTAGGATTTTAGCTCATCACTTTATTCATGTATTCACCAGGTTATCCTATACAGATGTAGGAGATCAAAGGAAGTTAAGTGCTCATTATGATGATTAAATAAAATATGATTTTATTTTGGTTTCAGGTTTTCTAATTATGTACCTAATCTTCCAAAGACACTATACTCTATAATACTTGGTTTGTATTTTATGGTTAAATATGCTTAAAATCATGTAATAATATGTGTAAAAGGCTAGGTTACCTATAGTTGGTATCATAGCATAGTCTAGTTATTTTTGGATATTGGAACTATAAAACTTTAGTAATAACCCTTGGGACAATTCTATCACCATGGATAACCTGGATTTAAACTTAAGGAATCACATGTTAGGATATAATTTTCATTTACAAGTTTATCCTTATATGTTAAAAATTTCCTTTTTAATATTCATATTAGCTAAGTATTCAAGTCCATATAATTGTGTTCTCTTTTCATAGTTAATGGTATGAAATAGGATAACCCGTTCCAACAATCAATGTGATAGGAAATGTGATGATTTTCTAAATGAAATTCCAAATCTAGTAGGAATGAGAGATCAAAAATTCATGATAGTAATGAATCAACTGAATAAAGTTAATAATAATAATTTGAATCATGTGGAATTCCCTCCTCCCAAGAAAGAGAAGTTTTCTGTTGAATCCTTTATTCAGTGGGGGGGGGGGCTGTGGGTAGAATGATGGAGGGGTGTGGGTGATGGGGGTAGGGTGTGGGGTTTTTTTGGCGGATTGGATAGAGATGAAAGGGAGTGTGTGTGTGGGGGGGGGGGGGTGATCTTCAGCTATGAGTCAAGGGAAGGGAATGACTTAGGGTGGAGGGCTTTGCAGTGATAGAGGGTTTTTTTTCGGGGAGGACAGTGGAACGACACTGACGATGGGGAGGTAAGATATTGGGGTGGGATCTACAGTTGGGTGGAATGGATTGGTGGGTTGACAATGAGATGCATGGACAGTGGGATATGTGGGGTGGATGTCGACGGGCTCTGACAGTAGTGTCAATTTGGCGGTCAAGTGACGATAGTCAAATTTGTTTTTCCTCCATGAGGTGAAAGATCTAGATGAGGTTTAGGGTAGCACTTCCAGCTTCTCAAGGCTTCCTGATTTGGAAGAATGATAGGGTATGAATCTAGCCATTGGGATCAGTAACCATTCAATCTGCATGGGGAAATTCTTACTTTAGAACCTTTCAATGTTTGGGAGTTTGTAAAAAATATATATACAAATGCTGGGTGGGTCAGCTCCTGTGGTGTCAAAAACTTTGGGGCCCTCAGGTTCATATAAGAGTATTTTCCTCTTGGTTTTAGGGATAATGTAAGGTTCCACCTCAATCTTTAAAAAGGTATTATCCAAACATAAATGAAAATGTATGGCCTTCAAGCTTTCGGGTGGACACTAATCAAAAACATAAATTCTAAGGAGGAAATTTATTATAGGGATTGGGATGTATTCAATAAAATATTTTTTAATAAATATTTTTACCGAACTCTCTATCTTAATATGGAAAGAGAGTTTCTTAGGTTGAATAAAAAGGAAGACGAGTCTATTAGGGAATACAAGTTAAAATTTACAAGGCTTTCATGATATTCCTCTAGATTTTTCATGAACACTGAAATTAAGGTAGATCACTTATTTAGTAGACTAAATCCAAGTCTATGAAAAGATTTGGAGATTTGATACTTTTATAGATATGAAGAGATTTTCCATTTTTCCCTTAATGTTGAGATGAATATTGGAGACTCTCAGTGGTCTCATGGGCCTAGAGATAAAAAGTGTAAAATGGAGTTTAATATGGGAGTATCAATAGATAAATCCCATGATAAAAAGAAAGTGCAACATCCCATATGTCAAAAGTGTGGTAAAAATCATCCTGTAAACTAACTAAGGGGAATAAATAGATACTTCAAATGTGAAAGAGTGGGGAATTAATCTAATTATTGTTGAATAGATATGAAGAATCTCACAAATGAAGAAGAAGAAAGGAACATTCCAATTAACATTCGACTTGCAGTGTAGTGTTTCAACTATAAGGAACATTAGAATTATGTGATCCAATTACCTAATCCAAGGTTTGTCAAATCCAATCAACAATAACAACCTCCAAGGTAAAAATAAAGGTCATATGTTATCACTAATTATGAGGTGGAACCTGAAGATGATGTGCTTATAGGTACACTGATTATTCATTCAAGAATAGAAAATGTACTATTTGATTATAGTTCTACACATTCTTTTATATCTTGGAAGTTTAGTATAACTTTTAAAACACCACCTCAAAATATGAAGGTTGAGTTATCTGTGAGAATAGAAAATGGGGAAATTATTACATCTAATGTATATAACTTCTCCCCAGTTAATGTTTGTGGAATTAATCTCCCAGAAAATCTTATTTTACTTCCTTTGGTGGAGTTTGATTCTATATATGGCATGGATTGACTATATTTATGTAAAGAAAACATCAACTGTCAGGAAAAAGAGATTAATATTCACATCCCCAAGAATCCTCCAATTCTGTACAAGTATAAGGAGGAGGATGAATCTCCTTTGAAATTATCATCTCAATTTTGGATATTATTTACTTATGAGAAATCATATCTAGCTAAAATGATCGAGATGATAGATGGAATATTTCTCAAAGACATGCCCATTGTGAGGGACTACACTGATGCGTTTCCTGAAAAATCGCCTAGTATTCCTCTTGGATGAGAGGTTGAGTTCTAAATTGAACTTATTCTTTGATCTTTTCCTATATCAAATACTCCTTTTAGGATATACACCATTGAGTTGGAGGAACTGAAGAAGTAGTTACAAGAGAACCTAGACAAGGGTTTTATATTATTGAGTGCCTCACCATGGGGTGATCCCATCCTCTTTGTAAAAAATAAAGATGGATTAATGCACCTCTACATTGATTATCATTAGCTAAAAAATCATGATAAATAAAAAGTATCCCCTTTCATGAATAGATAACTTGTTCGATCAACTAAATGGGGCCAAGTATTTCTCTAAGGTTGACCTTCAGTCAGGATATCATGAATTAAAGATGAATAAGGAAGATATTCCAAAGACCGCATTTTGAATGAGGTATGGACAATATGAGTTCATAGTGATTCCTTTTGGACTCATTAATGCTCTAAAAATTTTCATGGACTTAATAAATAGAGTCTTTAGATATTACCTCTAATTTTTTTTGGTAGCATTTATAAATGATATTTTAATATACTCAAAGAGAAAGGAGGGACATGCGGAGCATTTGAATACTATGATAAATACTTTGGGAACGAAGAATATATATTAAAAGTATAATAAATGTGAGTTCTTGATGGAGGAAGTATCATTCTTGGGGCATGTTATCACCAGAAAAGGGATATCTATGGACCCTTCTAAGACAAAGGCAATAGAAGAGTGGACCAAGGCAACATTTATAATAGAGATTCATAGTTTCCTCGGTCTATATGGGTATTACTAACATTTTGTGAAGAACTTATCATAATTTTCAAACATGCTAACCAAGATGAATCAGAAGGGATTAAAGTTTTTCTGGACCAGTGAATGTGAAGACTGTTTCAAAGAGTTGAAAAGAGGCTTGTCACTGTACCTGTACTCACACTTCTAAGAGGTGGTGAAATATTTAGGATATGAAATGATGCTTAAAATAAGGTATTAGTATGTGTAGTGATGAAAAATGATAAAGTGATAGCCTACACCACAAGGAAGTTGAGGGTTCATGAGAAAAACTATCCCACACATGATTTAAAGTTATCAGCTGTTATCTTTGCATTGAAAATCTAACAGCATGATCTCTATGGGGAGAAGTGTGGGATATATACTAATCATAATAGCCTCAAATATATATTCACATGGAAGGATCTTAATATACACCAGTGAATATGGTTAGAGCTAATAAAGCATCATGACTCCTTAATCCACTACCATCCTGGTAAAGAAAATAAATTGGAAGATTCTCTAAGTATAAAGGATCCGACAATACTATCAATGATGAAAATTGAGAAGGAAAAAATCTTATTATATTTGAAAAGTATGGGAATAATAATAATTAAGGAAGGAACATCATAAATCATTTCTCAAAGTATTACTCAATCATCCCTTATGGAGAAAATAAAGGATGCTTAAAGAAATGATGTGGAAATTCAGAAGAAGGTGGAAGCTAACAAAAAATACAAATCCTTAGAGTTCAAAATTGATAAGGAAGGAGTCATAAGATTTGGTTCATGACTATGTGTACTATCCAATCCAGATATAAATAAAGATCTTCTAAATGACTCACAAAGATCAACCTTCTCTATTCTCCCAAGGAGAACAAAGATGTTTCGAGATCTATGAGAGAACTATTGGTGGGAAAATATGAAGAAAGATATCATAAAATATACATCAAAGTTATTGGTATGAAAACAAGTGAAGGATGAAAGAAAAAAATCTAAGGGGATGATGTAACCATCACCCAAACCAACATGGAAATGGGAAAATATCACCATGTAATTTTTCACCAAACTTCTGAATAAATCCAGAGGAAAAAAATTCTATATGGGTTGTTGTAGATCATATTACAAACACAACTCACTTTATCACAATTTGAGAGGACTTATCTTTAGATAAAATTGTATGTATATACGTAAAATAAGTGGTAAGACTGCATGGATTATCACTATCTATTGTATTTGATCGAGATATGAGATTCCTCTACAAGTTCTAGAAAAGTCACCAACATGCTCTAAACACTGAGTTGAACTTCACTGTGGATTATCATCCTCAAATTGATGGCTAATCTAGGAAGACTTTTCATAATTTATAAGACACGTTGCTAGCATGTTATATGGAATTAAAAGGAGGATAAGACCAATATTTAACTTTGGTCCAGTTCTCTTATAAAAATAGTTTCCACTCAAGCATCAAAATGGATCCATATGAATCCCTTTATGGGAAAAGTTTTAGAACACTCAAATGATGGGATGAAGACAATGAATGTAAGATGTTAGGACCTAAAATAGTTGAATAAATGGTTGAAAAGGTGATTACCATTCAAAAACACATCAAGGAATCCCAATGTCGATAGAAGAGATATGTAGAAAATTGACAAAGAGACCTAGATTTTAAGGTTGGAGGCATGATATTCTTCTGCATATCTCTATAGAAGAGGATTATGATATTTGGGAAGGAATGAAAGTTAAGTCCCAGGTAGATCGGCCCCTTTCAAGATTCTTGATCATTTCAGAGATGTGGAAGAGTATTATGGTATTTATCTATATATCTCAAGAACATGATGTATTCCATGTATCTGTCTTGAGTAAGTACATATCAGATCCCTCACATGTATTGAATTCAGAGTAGGTACAGTTGGAAAATGATCTCTCTTACGAGGAGCTACCAATGAAGATATTGGACCGTAGATATAAAGTTCTATGCAATAAGATTTCTCATCAGATCAAAGTACTATGGAAGAACCATAAGTACAAAGAGGCAACATGGGAATTATAGGAAGTGATGAAGGAGAAGTACCCTCACATGTTTTCACCTTAGTATGTAAAACTAAATTCCGAGGGTGAAATTTCTTAAGGGGGAAGAATATAATGACCCAAAATTTTATTAATGGAAATTTCCTTCTTATAATTATTTCATATAGTACAAAGATCTTACGTCACATAGAGAAACCAATAAAAAAATTATCCTCATAAATGAATAATGGAATAAGTGTTATTTATTGAAATTAAGGAACCTATACCAATAGAATTGTAACTTGATCATTTGAATAGTAATGTGGGCATTAGGAATAGTAATATAGCCATTAGAATAGTAACCTCATCTTTTAAAGCACAAATAAAATTTAGGTATTGTATAAATAAAAATATGATATATTTATATCATGTCATAAGTAAATAAATGTTTTAAAAATGATAAATTAAGTGTTGATATTTTTGTGAAACGTAAATGTTTATTTACAATATTATAATTAATATAATGATTTAAAATAAAATTTATTTTCATAAAATAGTTTTATAAATTAATATTATTTTGTCTTATAATTATAAGATAATTTTATGAGACCATAATTAATTTTTTCAAAGTGTCATAAAATCAGTTATAATATTAAAATCGGTATTTTTCGAATAAATGATGATTTTAATTAAAAATTAAATTTCTCATATTTAGAAAATTATTTTCATAAAATGGAGTACACTTTTAAAATATAAATATCTAAAAATGGTTGGGTTGAATTTTTGGCAATTTTCTAAAATAGTTGATTTTTTGGTGAATAGTGAATTATGATAATTTACGGTATTTAACATTTTAAGCCAAATACATGAATTTCTGAGTCATGGATGATGTAAGAACCCATTATTTTGAACTCAAATACACTATTTACTGTACTTAGTCACAAAAATAAACACTATTGATATTCTTGAGCCAAAATAATAAACTAATGAATAAAATTATCAAAACACCCCTCCCCTCCCCTATAAATACCACCCATCATAACCTCTTCTACTCACATCTTCTAAGATTTGGATCCTGGTAATATTCTACACAATTATCCTACTAATACTATCCTCCATGTCTTGTTGTTTCTTGTCTCACCAAAATACTATTTATAATTTTCTTAAGGGGGTTCTCAAGGAGACGATATTCAAGAGGTAATATCTTCCACCTTTACCTTTCAATTTCTTTCTTTTTTCTACCTCATATTTTCCTCCACTATCCAAAGTGACTTGATAACTAAATTATCATAAATTTACTGTAATTTTATTATGTTAATGTTATATTCATCATCAAATTTATTCTCTTCTATTTTTATATTAAAAAAGAAAACATCATCTATGATGTGTCAATTTGCCACCTTTATGGACGACGATTTTTCATTTTCTATTACTACCTTAATTTTTGGTCATAAAACCATTATAATCGTTAAAAAAGATTGTAAAATTTATATTATATATTTTTTTTATTTTCTCGAACAATATATATACATAATATTAAATAATAGAACAAAACTAGATTGTGATGATCGAAAATTCACCAAAATAAACTAACATTCATCATCAACATTTTATCTAATGAATCATTATCATATATGAAAAAATGATATATGGGACCATTTAAATTTATGGAGGTTCATAAATATCATATAATTCCACTTTTTTAGTTTTTATTCCATTTGAAAAGAACTCCCATAATTAAACTCAAGGGAACCGATCATAAAATCATGAAATAAACGCACCCTAAACAACAAAATTAAACATTATAACTCATAAAATTGACCATAAATGAACTTAATAAAATTATAATAAATTAAATACATGTTTAATAGGTTATTAATTAATTAATTAATGGATCTAATTTTATTATCTAGGACATTAAGTGCAAGTGAAGAATGCTTTCAGACATAAGGTAAGGGATCTCTCTGAACCTCTAAATTACCTTTGGGTTATGCTTTCTCTCTCTTTACAACAATTTATTTCTTCATTATTCTTATGTAATTATTCTAAAATATATTTATATTTTCCAAAAATATGTATCCAAATCAATCCATCCTTCTTTGATGCGTAAATACATGTTTTAAAAGGCTCCCTTCTCAATTCTTTACGATAAGCAACCCCGATTAAAGGGGATTTCTCCGTTTATTACCCATTTTCAAGTACACTCAATAAATTGTTTTAAACCGCCATTATTTTTATAAAATCACTCATTTTATCCTAAAAAATATGTTAGTTATTTTTTGGTTTTATACTAACAATCATTCCTTTTTTTCCTCTTTAAAAACACTTTAATATTTTCCTTATATCTCATCAAAGTGTCATTTCTAAAGTTTCTTAAACACTCTTTTTACATGATTTCACTTAAGTTGGAAATTATTTGTTATTATCTATTCTTATTTTCTCTTATTAATTCCTATTAATTATTTAAATCCTTTATTTCATGGACACCATTAGTATATGCTCATTGGTTTTTCCATATGACATGATTACGATACCCATTTATTTCCATGGGCAACCCTTATGTGTATTATTTATGTTTGATTCTTCATAAAACACACATATTCATGAAAATGTTATTATGGGTTCACCTAGATAGCACTACGATGTATTGGGTAATGTTTAGTCTCATGAGACATAATTTATGGGATTGGGGAGTAAACTTAATCCATTATGAGACTTTTTACACCAGGTGATATAGTCTTGGTAGTTAGCCTTGACTCATGTTTATGTAATGTTATATGTTTTTTCCATATTACTATGTTTCAATGATCACATGTTCCCATGTTCTATATTATATTCTTACATATGTTTATTCATGTGATATTCCTTTTTATGTCATCATGTTATACCTTCTAACCCATGTGTTATGCTTAAATATTTTGTTTATTACCTTATTGAGGTTTTTAGATCATCCCTTTATTCATATATTCCCCAGTTTATCCTATATAGATGTAGGATCTCAAAGTAATCTAGGAGATCATTATAGAGATTAAATAAAATATGATTTTATTTTGGTTTCATTTTTTTAATTATGTACCTAATCTTCCAAAGACACTAAACTCTATGATACTTGGTTTGTATTTGATGGTTAAATATGGTTAAAATCATATAATAATATGTGTAAATGTTTAGGGTTTCTATAGTTGGTATCATATATCAATTTAGTTATTTTTTTGATATTAGGACTAGTAAACTTTAGTAATAAATCTAGGGATAATTCTATCACTATGGATAACCTAAATTTAAACTTAGGGAATCACATATTAGGATATAATTTTTATTTACAGGTTTATCCTTCCATGTTCAAAGTTTCCTTTTTAATATTCCTATTATCTATGTATTAAATCCCCCCTAATGTGTTTTATTTTCAAAGTTAATGGCGGGAAATAGGTGAACCCATGAAAATAATCAATGTGTTAGTAAATGTGATGATTTACCTAATGAAATTCTAAATCTGGTGGGAACGGGAGATTAAAACTTCATGAAAGTACTAGATCAACTGGCTCAAGTTATGAATAATAACTTGAATCATATATAGTTCCCTCCTTCTCCTAAGAAAGAGAAGGTTACAGTGAAATCCTTTTTGTGACAAAGGCCTCCTATATTTAGTGGATCTTATGATCCCCTCATCACATAATAATGAATTAACTACATTATGAAGATATTATCTATCCTTAAATGTGTAGAAGAAGAGAAATTTGTGCTGGTGATCTATCATTTTGATGGAGAAGATGATTAGTGGTGGAAACTGATAAAAAAAAACAAAGTATAAGGAGGAAATTTATTCCATGGATTGGGTTTCATTCAAGAAAATATTTTTCGATAAATATTTTCCCCGAACTCTCCATCCTAATATGGAAAGTGAGTTCCTTAGGATGATACAAAAGGAAGTTGAGTCTATTAGGGCATACAAGTAAAACCTTACAATGATTGCACAATATGCCTTTGTATTTTTCATGAACACTAAAAGAAAGTCGTATTGCTTCTTTAGTAGACCAAAACCGAGTCTACGATAAGTATTTAAGATTCAAGACTTTGACGGCTATGATGAGATTGTCTATTGTTCCCTTAAGACTGAGATGGAGGTTGGAGACTCTTAGTGGACTTGTGGGTCTAGAGTGAAAATTTGAGTTTAATATGGGGGGTCGACAAATAAATCCCATGATGGAAAGAAATCTCAATATCCCACATGTTAAAAGTGTGGGAAAAATCATTCTAGAAATTACCTAAGGGGAACTATGAGATGATTCAAATGTGGAATTGAGGGGAATTAGGGTAATTATTTCCAAAGAGATATGAAGAACCCAAAAATGAGGAAGAAGAAAGGAATCTTTATATCAACAATCATCTTGTAGTGCAGTGTTTCAACTACAAAGAACATGGGAATTATGTGAGCCAATACCCTAAGCCAAGGGTTGTCGAAGGCAATCAACAACAATAACCTCCAATGAAGCAAGGAAGGGAATATGCAATTGTTACTAATGAGGTAGAATCTATCAATGATACGGTGAAAGGTATGTTGGTTACTCATTCAAGAGTAGTGAATGTATTATTTGATTCTCGTTCTGCACATTATTTTATATCTTTCAAGTTTAGTAGAACTATACAAACATCATCTCAAAATATGGAGGTTGAGTTATCCATGAGAACATAAAATGGGGAAATTATTGCACCTAAAGTATATAAATCATCGTTGGTTAATGTTTGTAGACTGAACCTCCCATAAAATATTATCTTGCTTCCTTTGGTGGAGTTTGATGGTATATTGTGCATGGATTGACTATCTTTATATGAATCCATCATCAACTTTCGGGCAAGGGAGATCACTCTACACATCCCAAGGCATCATCCAATTCTATATAATTGTAAGGACTATGAATCTATTTGAGAATTATCATATCAATTTTGGATATTATTTCCTTATGATCAATAATACCTTGATCAAATGATTGAGATAATGGAGAGAATTATGATCGAAGACATGGCCATTTTGAGGGACTACACTGATGTGTTCCCTAAATAATTTCCCAGTATTCCTTCTGATTGAGAGGTTGAGTTATCAATTAAACTTATTCCTAGATATCTACCTATACCAAAGACTCCTTACAGGATGAACACCATTGAGTTAGAGAAATTGAAGAAACAATTACAAGAGAACCTAGAAAAGGGTTTCATATGATCGAGTGCTTCACCATGGGGTGCACTGATACTCTTTTCAAAAAATAAGGATGGATCAATGCGCCTCTACATTGATTATCTTGACCTTAAAAAAATCACAATAAAGAAAAAGTATCCCCTTACATGGATAGATGACTTGTTCGATCAACTACGTGGGGCCAAGTATTTCTCTAAGGTAGACCTTCAGTTGGGATATAACCAATTAAAGGTGAAGAAGGATGATATTCCCAAGGATTCCTTTCGAATGAGGTATGAACACTCTGAGTTCATGGTGATGCCTTTTGAACTCACTAATTCTTTTCAATTTACATGTACTTAATGAATAGATTATTTTAATATTACCTGGATATATTTGTGGCAGTCTTTATAAATAATATTATAATATACTCAAAGATCAAGGAGGAACATGAGAAGCATTTGAATAATACGATGAAGACTATTCAAAGGGATAATATATATATGAAAAGTATAGTAAATGTGAGTTCTGGATAAAGTAAATATCATTCTTGGGGCATGTTATCACTAGAAAAGGGATATCTATGAACCCTTCCAAGACAAAGGCAATAGAAGAGTAGAACATGCCATCATCTATAACGGAATCCATAGTTTCCTTGATCTAGTTGGGTATTAATGATGATTTTTGAATAAATTATAATGATTTTAAAATACACTAACCAAGCTAACTCTAATGAGAGTAAAGTTTTTCTTGACCAGTGAATATGAAGACTACTTTAAAGAGTTTAAAAAGTGACTTATCACTACACTAGTACACACACTTCTGATAAGTGTGTAACTCTTTGTGGTATACAACGATGCTTCAAAGAAGGGATTAAGATATATACTAATTAAAAATGATAAAGTGATATCCTATACATCAAGGAAGTTTAAATCTCATGGGAAAAAATATCCCATGCTTTATTTGGAGTTGGAGGCTATTATCTTCGTGTTGAAAATATGGTGGCATTTTCTCTATGGGAATAAGTGTGAGATATATACTGATCATAAGAGACTCAAATATATATTTACAAAGATAGATCTTAATATAATCCAATGAATATGGTTATATCTCATCAAGTATTATGGATACTCAATCCACTACCATCCTGGTAAATCTAATAAAGTGGAAGACTCTATAAGTAGAAAGGATCCTGCAACATTATCAATGATGAGAATTGAGAAGAATCCAATATTCTTATATTTTCAAAGGATGGAAATTGGATTCATTAAGGAAGGAACATAATCAATCCTTTCTGAAATTATTTCTTAACCATCCCTTATAACGAAAATAAAGTATGCTCAAAGAAATGATGTGAAAATTCAGAAGAAGTTGGAAGATATCAAAAAAGAGAAATCCTTAGAGTTAAAAATTGAGGAGGAAGGATTCATAAGATTTGTTTCACAACTATGTGCACCATCCAATCCAAAGATAATGAAAGAGATTTTGAATTATACACATATCTCAACCTTCTTTATTAACCCGAAGAGTTAAAAAGATGTATTGATATTTATGAGAGAACCATTGGTGGGGAAATGTGAAGAAAGAGATCACAAAATATAAATCAAATTACTTATTATGTCAATAAGTGAAGGCTTAATAAAAAAGTCAAAGAGGATCATGAAACCATTACCCATACCAACATGGAAATTGGAAAGCATCACCATAGAATTTGTCACCAATATTCCAAAGACATCCAAGTAAACAATCCTATATGGGTTGTTGTGGATCATCTTACAAATACATCTCACTTTATCACAATTCAAGAGGACTTATCACTGGATGAACTTGAATAGATATACATCAAAGAAGTGGTAAGGATTCATGGAGTACCACTATTGATTGTATCTGGTTGAGATCCAAGATTCACCTCCAAGTTTTGGAAAATTCTCCAACAGGCTCTGAACACTGAGCTGAACTTCAGTATGGATTATCATTCTCAAACTGATGGCCTATCTGAGAGGAATATTTAGAAATTGGAAGAAATATTGAGAGCATGTTATATGGACTTCAAATTAGGATGAGACCAACATCTACCTTAGTTCAAGTTATCTTACGACAACATTTTCCACTAAATCATCCAAATGGCTCCATATTAATCCCTTTATGGGAAAATATGCATAACATATTCATGATGGGATGAAGTTGGTGAACATAAGCTACTAGTACCTAAAATAGTTGAAGAAATGGTAAAAAAGATGAAAACCATTCATCAACACATCAAGGATGCCCAAAGTTGACAGAAGAGATATGCAGACAATCATCACCAATACTTAGAGTTTATGGTTAGAGACATGGTATTCCTCCATATATCTCTATGTAAAAGGATCATGAGATTTAGGAAGAAAGGAAAGCTAATTCCTAGGTACATTAGCCAAGATTAATAGTTATGTCGGAGTTGTGGCCTATTGACTAGCACTTCCACTAACCATGTCTCAAGTACATGATGTATTCCATATATCCTTCTTGAGGAAGTACAAACCAGATCCCTCACATATATTGAATTTATAGGTGATATAGTTGGAAAATGATATCTCTTACGAGGAGGTATCAACGAAGATCTTTAACTATAGAGATAAAGTTCTACACAACAAGATTACTCACTTGCTCAAAGTACTATGACTAAACCATAAGTACGAAGAGGAAAAATGGGAACCAGATGAAAAGATGAATGAGAATTACCATCACCTATCTTCACCTTATTATGTAAAACAAAATTTTGAGGGTGAAATTTTATAAAGGGGGGAAGAATATAATGACCCATAATTTTATAAATGGTAATTCCATTCTTATAATTATGTCATATAGTATAAATATCATACATAAAAAGAGTACTCAATAAAAACTTTATTCTCATAAATTAATAATGAAATATGTGGTATTTGTAAAAATTAAGGAACCTATACTAATGGAACAATAACTTGACCATTGGAATAGAAATATGACCATTAGGAATAGTAATCAGGCCATTAGAATAGAAAACTCACCTTTGAAAGTATAAATAAAATTTAGTTATCTTATAAATGAAAATATGATATATTTATATTTTGGTATAAGTAAATAAATCATTTGAAATGATTAATTAAGTGTTGGTATTTTTTTGAAATGCATATATTTATTTAAAATTTTATAATTATTATAATGATTTAAAATAAAAAATATTCATAAATTAATATATTTTTTTCTTATAATTATAATATAATTTTATGAGACCATAATTATTTTTTTCAAAGTGTCATAAAATTAGTTATAATATTAAAATCATGATTTTTTTCGAATAAATGATGATTTTAATTAAAAATTAAATTTCTCATATTTATAAAATTATTTTCATAAACTGGAGTCTATTTTTTAAAACTACACATATAAAAATGGTTGGGGTGGATTTTTTGGATTTTTCTAAAATAGTTGAATTTTTGGTGAATAGTGAAATACGGTAATTTACCATATTTAACATTTTAAGCCAAATACATGAATTTTTGAGTCCTGAATGATATAATAACCCATTAGTTCGAACTCACATGCACTATTTACTTTACTTAGTTACAAGAATAAACACTATTTATAGTCTTGAGCCAAAATAATAAACTAATGAATAAAATAATAATAAACACCCTTCTCCATGACACCCCTAACCAACTCTTCTCCTCACAACTTCTAATCTCTGGATGTTGCTAATATTTTTCCCAATTACTCTCCTAAGACTCTTCCCCATGTCCTTGTATTACTGGTCTCACCAAAAGACCATTTCTAAGTTCCTTAAGAAGGTTCTAAAGGAGACGATATTCAAGGGGTAAAATCCTCCACCTTTACCTTTTTAAATTATTTCTTTCTTATATCTCATATTTTACAAAACTATACAAATTGAAATGATAACTATAGTATGATAAATATAATGTAATTTTATTATGTTAATGGCATATCCATAATCAAATCTCTTCTCTTCTCTTTTTATCTAAAAAAAGAAAACATCTTCTGTGATGTTTCGGTTCACCACCTTCGTGGACAATGATTTTTCATTTTATATTACCAGCTTCATGGATGGTTGTAAAACCATTATAATTTTTAAAATAGATTTTAAAATGTATATTATAACTTGTTTTATATTCTGGAACTAATATATATACATAATATTAAATAATAAAACAAAACTAGTTCGTGATGATAAAAAATTTCACCAAAATAAACTATCATTCATTATTAAATTTTTATCTAATGAATCATTCTCATATATGAAAAAAATGATATATGTACCACTTAAAATTATTTAGTTTCATCAATATCATATAATTCCACTTCTTTAGTTTTTCTTCTATTTTACAATAACTTCCATAATTAAACTCAAGGGAACCGATCATAAAATCATGAAACCAACACACCCAGAACAACACAAATTAACATTATAACTTGTCAAAATGACCATAAATGCACTTAAAAAAATTATAATAGAAAAAATTCATTTTTAATATGTTATTAATTAATTAATTAATGGATATAATTTAATTATATAGGACATTAAGTGCAAGTGTAGAATTATTTCAGTCATAAGGTATGAGATCTCTCTGAACCTCCAAATTACCTTTGTGTTACCATTTCTCTCTTTTTATGCTAATTAATTTATTAATTATTATTATTTAATTCTTATAAAATATGTTTCTATGTTCCAAATTTATTTATCCAAATCAATCCATCCTTCTTTTATGGGGAAATACATATTTAAAAAGGTTCCCTTCTCAATTCTTCCGGATAAGCAGCCCCGATTAAAGGGAACTTCTTCGCTTCTTTTCCTTTTTCAATTACACTCCATAAAATGTTTTAATACACCTTTATTTATATAAAATAAATCATTTTATCATGAAAAACTATCTTAGTTCATTTCTTGTTTTGTAAAATAGTTATTTCTTTGTCCTCTTTAAAAACAATTTAATATTTTCCTTACATTGCATCACAATGTCTCATTTCTAAAGTTTATTAAACACTCTTTTTACATGATTTCACTTATGTTGAACATAATTTATCATTATCCATGATTATTTTCTCTTGTTAATGTCCATTTATGATTTAAATCCTTTCTTTCATGGACACCATTATGATAAGATCATTGGTTATGCCATATGACATGATTACGAAATCCATTTATTTCCATCGGTAACCCTTATGTGTACTCTTTATATTTGATTATTCATGTGGAATTGGGGAGTAAACCTAATGCATTATGGGACTTTGTCCACCATGTGATATAGTTTAGCAGTTTTCCTTGACTCATGTATATGTCATGTTGTATTTTTTTTCCACATTCCTATGTTTCCATGATCACATGTTCCCATGTTCTATATGATATTATTCCATATGTTTATTCACGTTATATTCCTTTTTATGTCATCATGTTATACCTTATAACCCATGTGCTATGCTTTAATTCTATGTTAATTCCATTACTGGGATTTTTAACTCATCCCTTTGTTGATGTATTACCTAGGTTATCATATACATATTTAGGATCTCAAAAAATGTTAGGATCTCATTATGGAGATTAAATAAAAGATGATTTTATTTTGGTTCCATGTTTTCTAATTATGTACCTAATATTTGAAAGACACTAGTCTCTATGATTCTTGGTTTGTATTTGATGGTTAAATATGATTAAAATCATGTAATGATATTTGTAAAAGGTTATGTTTACTATAATTAATATCCATATAATAAATAATATGAAATTTCAATAAATAAACAACCTGTGCTAGAATTCAATAATCGTCAAGAATTCCAATACTTTTCCGCATGTCAATAAAAGGGATAACATGATCCTAACCCATCTGGAGGAATAATGTGGATTATTAAACAACACATAGTCAAATTTATAATAATTTTATTTATTGGAGTAATAAAACATAAAATTCTAATACTTTTCCCCATGTTAATAGAATAACATTCATTCTAGGTGAACATCATTCAATCTGAATTATATAAAATGTGATGTTCACACTGTATAGAGAAAGGGGTATATGACTAAGTCAATTCTGGGATAACATGATCGTATCCATCTATAAAATTAAAGTTTATGGTTTCAAAAAGAATATATACCTAGTGTAACAAGGGAAACATATAAGGATGTTGGAATAGATGAAAAACATATTTGTAAAAGAATGCTTGAATGATACCACCCAAGAAGGGATTGAGAATTGGATTTTTTGATACCATGTGTTCATTCCCCAAAAGGAAAAATATATATTAGAGTAGAAATAGTAAAATATAAACCCTATTTGGGTAAATCCTTTTGAAAATGAAAATAGAAATGTAATTGAAAAATTAAAAGAGATTTTAGAAAACCTTTTTAACATTGACGTAAAAGAGGATGTTACAGGTCCCTTCCAAGAGTATTTTTCAAAGGTGAAGTGAAAACTATTTGAAAACCATTAATTTTAAAAATAATCTTTACTAACAAGAATTTTAAAATACATAAGTTTTATCTTAGAGAAATATAGAGAGGAAGCCAAAACATATTAAAATTAAATGAAAAACCCTTTTTATTATTTAAAAAATACCTTTGTTCAAAACTAAAATTATAAAAGAGTAACATAACATTATTTTATATCAAAATATATTTTCCCCATAGTGGCACACTACAAGAATATCACTAAGTAGTGGTAGTTTCAAAAAAACCATCGCTAAATTTGGTGTCGACATCCAATACACAACAGTTCCTTCCATTTAGTGGCGGTTTCTAGTAATTTTTGTAGAAAACATATTTAGCGGTGATTTTCTTCCTTTTAGCACTGGTTTTACAGTAAAAAAAAGACAATGATTTTGCGGCGGTTAAAATTTCCGCTAAATCCTAAAGTTTTTTTTACTGAAAAATCACCGCTAAAATGAATAATTTTTTTTCTAAATAATAACATGTCATATTTAATAGTAGTTTTAACCACTACTGTTAAAAAAAAATCATCATATAGTGTCAGTTTAAACTGATGCTAAAAAATATATTCTATATTTAGAAGTGGTTTAAATCGCCGCTATATGTTGATTTATAAAAAAAAAGTCAACTGCAGATTCTGTAGCCCCAGAACTACCCTGAAAAAATACAAATGCACAGAACAAGTGTATCTCCTATCACAAGAACACAAAATTACACACATGAAATAAAAATATGGCATGAATCTAATCACAAATCTAACCAATTCTAATTACCTATAATGATAAAGAGAACTTATTCTGAACTTAAGAGTCCCAAAACAATCTTATATATTTCTCTATAGTTTTCTTAGACCATATTCATCTACACAGTCCCCTGAAACATAAATGAAGGAAAGTAATCATATATAAACAATTATATTAATTTACATGAACCGTAAATGTTTTTATCCTCTTAAAACATGGTAAATTATGAAAATTTTATGTGAATACTCTGTGCTACAAATGATACGTGAACAAACCCTCTCTTTCCATATTAGTCCAAGACATAAAAAAGACTACTAATCGCTACCTAATGATGAACTCTTATCATCACCCTCTCCATATACATCTCCACTTCCAGCTACTAGCACCTGTAAGAAAATTATATTGAAAATTAAACAATGGTTTATATTTATATTTAAACTTAAAACCAATAAAATTTTGTGAACTAAATGATTTTTAAGTTTTGTGATTTACCTGATCACTACTATTCATTGATGAAATATCACCGGGGACAGATCCAGTCATATTTTAATATAAATAAACCAAAACTTTCCAAAAAGTAGATATATGAGCCCCATGTTCCTGAATTGGGCTTTGCATAGAAACAAACTCCCTCTGAGCATCTCGGGGTAGGGAGTGACTACAACCAAGAGTAGATGCAGCTGCAATCCCTGACGGACTACCAAAGACCTCATATGGTAATGGTCCCAAACCCATCCCACGCACTCAACCAGGATGCTCCTTCCTAAGGAATTTAACAACTAGGTCATCCTATGATACTGAGTAGGACTGCACAGAATTGGCATCCCATAGTTATTTAATTTTTACCTATAAATTAAATATCAGTCATATTTGAAAAAATATATATTAATATAGTGATAGATGACAATAAGTTATTATAATGAAAAATGAATTCATACCCAAAATTCTTTAAAAGGATCATTAAAATAACTCCCATCGTATTTTTTATGAAAATCAAACCACAGTTCTGTTTAGGAGGCTTGGTACCCTAAATTTGGTGATTTCATTAAACAAAGATAAATCAATAATTTAATATATGGAACATATAATATTCTCTTATAAATATTTAAACTAATGAAAATATTACCAGAGGTAATCAGATTCTAGAAAAACTCAATGACCCCATAGTGCGAGGGATGATTTTCTTTTCCCAACTTGATGAATTATTCCTTGAAACATCCTGAAATAAATAAAATGTAATTTAATAGTAATGTATGAAATTTTATCTCCGTTTCATATGTTTGTATAAATATAAAATTATATTAATATAATAATATATATTTAAATACCATGTGCTTCTGATCAAGATGAATATCAATAAAAACTTTACATTACTTTCTAGATACCCCATTTGGTACCTTATCATACAATTTTTGGGTGCTCAATGAAGTATCATTGAATTAATTCCATAATATCCATTTAAAATATTTCCATTTCTTGCCCAAAATTTTCAATGTCCACTTTCGTGCTATAAGATCTGCAATGAGAAAGTAGAAAAAATCTGTACAAAGAGATTTATTTTGAAAATATTAGAATTTAATAACATAATGACATTCAATTACACTATAATGAATTAAAATTACCTTTATTTGTGAATCAAAAACTTCATTTTTTCAAGATTAAGGAATATGCCTCTAATAATCATATGTAATCAAAAGGGTAAACGACTCCACCACTAGCTGTCCTAAAATATGGACAAATAATACCACATCATTATCCATAGGGACCCCATAATAGTCAAAAGGGACAACTATATTTAGTCTGTTCAGATTCCATACATCTAAACTTTTCATATTTTTCTATATAGTAGCATTATTTCCATCTTTTATGGAAAAAATAATAGTATAAAAAAAGTGAAATAACTTTATTTATATTAAAATTTTACCTATAATAGTCACCCTCCAATATCCCCCTGAAGAAGCAAGAGTGGCGATATGATCCCTCACTGTTGTGGCTACTGAATTGGGAGGCATCAGTTGAGCTACTAATGGGACGCTGACGGAGGGTGTGAGAGACGGTGTAGGGGAAAGAAGATGGTGTCTCAGATGCCATAGGGAGGGAGACAAATGGATCTTCATCTATCGGTATGGTCAAGGGAACATCAACTAAGAGTCTACTAACATCAGTATAATGCTTCCTCCTTGGCATTCCTATCATTTAATCAAATAAAATTAACTTCATAACATGTATTTCAAACAATTCATGCAGAAAAAAATTAGAAATGATAACAGATGCACATTACTAACAAAACAAATATACATAACTATGATAATGACCAACTACACAAATAACATAAGTGGTTGATAAATGATTGGATGACTGCATATACAATCATTTTCTCCTTCAATCATGTCATTTTCCTACTCCATCATTACTTCATATACTTCATCCACCCTTGTAAGACTAATATTTTCAATATCATGATGGAAAAATAAGTTCGCTTCTTACTGTTGATAGTATTCAATGTTAAAGGTCAAATATTCCACTTGATCACCCATATCATACAAGTCTCTTTATTTTATGTGAGCAACCACACTCCACCCTTCATCTATGAAATCTTCCACATAATATACCATTTTTTCTTACGATGATAAGATATACGGATGATGTAATTCATAGTCACCAACATCCATAAAATGAGATAAGTTTAGAGAAGTAAATTGAAAGAAACATCTTTTAACACCCCTGATAATATCTACCAAATTTTATTTGAATAAAACAACTGAAAAATGACCGTGGAAGTTTAATTTGATAATATTAGTCAACTTTCCATAGTATCCTACTTCAGAAAATGTAAATATACCAATATTATTTGTTTTCAAACTCTCTTCCTGATCGACTGTGTGAAATTTAAAGTCATTCAAATTGTAAGTATCAAACTTTATAGCCTATTTTAGAGGACCTTGAGAAAGAAACTTTAAATATTTTGACAAATTATCTCAAGTATTAGTATTCATGATCTACAAAAAGTAATATACATTATTATATTTATAAAATATATGTGTCAACCTAATATTTATATTTATTTCAATATTTATGAACTTACACATTGTGCAATCTATTCTACAAGATCTTTATTAATAGATTTTGTTACATCTTTCTCATTTCATGTTCAACCTCTCATTCATATCTTTATTTTTACTCTCAACTCTTCAATAAATAGATCTATAATTTTACTATTTAGAATTACATATTTATGTGCCTATAATAATTCCATTTCTGTTAGTATAACATTTCATCTCCTCCCAACTGATTGAATAATAGTAGGAAATATTTTTTTCCCATGTAGTTGAGATAAAGTCGATGTGTCGTCAACACATAAAACTCGATTGAATCTTGTCTCAATATCATCCATTTATCTAGAAAGAAGTTAAGAAACCCCTCTTCCAAATAGCCTTCATAAATAGAGCTTTCTGGTTGAGATTTATTTTTTACATATGATTTCAAATGACCAAGATATATGTGAAATAAAATAAAAAAACATAATTGTGAATTTATTGAAGTGACAAAAGTTTTTTACTTAAATGAAAAACATATAAGTAAAGTACCTCTCAATTTGATACATCCATTGATAATGTACGAGGCCTCTTAATTTATCTTCCTCAACCAAATATGCAGTTAAATTCATTAGGACAGTAAAAAAAAAGGAAGAAAGATCATCTCCATTGAACAAAGTGTCAATGAAAATTTCTCCTAAAGGTTTTCAAGCTCAAATGGTTATATAGTTTTATTACATAGTTATCTGAAGAATGTGAAAAATTGGAGTACAACAGTAGTAACCTTTTTAGTTAATAATGTACACAATGCCAATGATAGAAACTTCTATAACAAAATATGTGAATCATTATTTTTTAATCCATGTAAAATATTGTGATTTAAGTCCAAAAACCTTGATATGTTACTTGAATACCCATTAGATACCTTCACTTCTTTTAAAATTTGAATAAATGTATCTTTATCTCTATTTTTCATTTCAAAAATTGCTGGATCATACTTTCCATTCTCATCTAGCCATAGATCACACTTTATGATCATTGCTTGTAAGTATTTCCGAGAATTGAGATGATCCTTCTATTTTCCATTCTCATTAAGCAATGTGAAGATCAAATTGTCAAAAAAATTATTCTCAATATGAATAACATCAATATTATGCCACAAAAAATTAAATTCTCAATATGGAAGTTTGAAGAATATACTTTCTTTATTCTGTTGTTTCATTATGATTTCACTTGACGATGCACTTCAAAATTGTTCCCCACTATCATTCAAATGATGCACCTTAACAAATTCTATTTAAACATTTCCAACTTGTTCTAATATTTCATAACCTATTAATAACTTTTTAGGTGGTCTATGATAAATAGAATCATTGAATTTTGACTTGTTCAACTGAAATATATGAGATACATCAAGAAATATTCGATGACATAAGAAGCACCATTTTCTACTATGAGGTAGTGGTTTGGGCTCAAAATCAAAGTTATAAACATGAAAATTCAAACCCATTTAAGTGTTCCAACTAGATAAATTCTCAAGTATAGGGAAGTCACTAATGGTACACATTAGAGAATCTTGCATTTTGAACATTGTTCTAGAAGATGCATCATATGTCTTAACACCGTTGCTCCATAAATCCTTAAATTCTTAAATTAAAGGCTGCAAGTATACATCAATATCATTTCTAGGAATTTGTTTTCTAGGAATAATCATATAAATGATGAAATATTTTTTTTCATACACATCCATGGAGGTAGATCTTAAGGGATAAAAACAACCGACCAAATGATATAACTGGTATTGAAAGTCCCAAATGGGTTGAATCCATCAGAATCCAATCCCAATTGAACATTCCTAGAATCAAATAAGAATCTAGATGTAATGAATCAAATGAATTCCATGATTTTGAATCTCTTAGATGTCACATTAACCCATCATTGTTATTATCTATAGAATTCCACTTCATGTGTTTGGTGGTTTTCAATGACATGAATAATCTTTGAAATCATATCTTTAAAGGAAAGTAACACAAAACCTCTGCAGGTGTGTTCCTTTTATTATTCTTCATAGTAGTATGTTGATTCATACTTCCAACATCACACATTAACTACCATTTAGAAGAAGAACATTTTTTTCAATCCTATCTTCTTGAATCCTCTCCCCAATAAAGCATAAAATCATCTGGCCACACATGTATTTTTGTATAATTCAGAACAAGATTTTTAACAACTTTTTTCATATCATAAAAGGAATCGGGGATATTTTCTTCAAGAAATGAATCACACAACAATTACAATGTCACAAAACCCACCTTATTTATAATTCCACATAGGCATTTGATATGGTACAACTTCATCAGAAAATAAATTTTTGAATATTTCAAACATCCACTATAAAAATATTGATTTCCATCGTCAACTAAACCATGAAACATATTTGTCTGATCAGTGAAGTTTTCTCTTACATTAATCTCTATAGAATCAAGAGGAGAATCCAATGATATATTACAACTTGATCTGGTTGTCCTATAGTCTCAAAAACATCACTTGTTAAGTTGTTATTTGTATCACCCTCAATTGGTTGTTTTGATATATTTTGATATTGATGTTAGTGTATTACAATTATGAATGCATCGTTTACAAGGTTTTTCATTTCATTTTCCATTGAAGATGAAGTTGGGAACTCATTATTTTAATTGACATTAGTGCTCAAACATTCTGTAATGTTTGATTCTCTATGCCAAATCCAACACAAACATTGATAAGGGAATTTCTTTAATATCCAGTGTTTATAAACTTCATCTTTCTTCAACCATTTTCTAAATTTACATTTAGGACATAGAATTCTTATTCTCCCATCAATGTATCAATTGGAAATTTTAAAATCTATTAACTTCTCCAAACCCTTAGCATACCAAGGGTGTTCCTTCATAATGTGATCCAACTTTTATGCATATTACAATACACCTACACTTAATTAAAAAAAATTAAAACACATAAGTATTATTAAGTAGGAAAATAGATAAATGGAAGTGAACAAAACACAACCCAAGTAGTTATAAGAAGAGTCATATAAGTACTAAAAAAGTCAAATTAAAAAAACTAAATGAATCATGGATAATATTATATAAAATAGAAGCAAAAGAAAAATCATACATTCATTAATTTAAAATAGGCATCATGGGAGAAACACCCTCGGGTTACTAAGTCTAGGTGAACCTAGTAATTCTCTCTCACCTATGAGATTTTACGTATGTATGTCACATTCTATTTTTCCCTATTTACATATGGTACATCTCAAACCAACTAGAGTGGTTTTAAAATTACCTAACATATCAACTAAATTCCAAGAGAGATTATTTAAAGATGTTTTATTTAGAGTGAATAAATTTATCTTCCCTACTTATTTTTATGTTTTAATCATAGAAGAGGATATGACCTCTTCTTAGTCACCTATCATCTTAGATAAACCTTTCCTAGAAATATAAAATGCAATCATAAATATCCATGAAGCTATTATAATAATAGTCTGGTTAAAATGTTTTTCACTTTAATATTTTTGATTCCATCATGTACCCATAATAAGAGAACACAATTTTTTATATTGTCACATTTTGATGAGTATAATACATATGAAGAAATTTTTCTTATGTAATAAAATTTTCATTTGGGAAACAAATAAAGATTAGAAAATTTGATCAAAAAAATTTGGGAAAAACATAAATATTCTATCCAACCAACTGAAGATGAAATAATTGTTGATTTATTTGAGGGATTTTAATATTTATTCAATGAAAAAGTGTTTGATACTTCATCTCTTGCATAGTAAGTGTAAAACATTGAGTTAAGTAACCCAAATCTATTTTTATCTTTAGTCCATTCTCTAGATATATAATTTAAACCCTTGCTTACTAATTTAACATATATATTTATAATAGAGAGAAATAAGACAAAAATGAAAATTTCAAGAAAATTTTCTCTTAATAAAGAAAAAATATGATAGATATTTTGAGATAAAATTCACAAGTTTTCGGCAAGAATTAAAGATAAATTCATAGAAAGTAATGTAAATGTTTCTAATATTAGTGTATCAACAAATAAACTAGCCTTCACTAGAATGGATTATTCTATTATGGAACTATTACCTAAACTATCAAGTGATATTTTTAAATACATTCCTTATAATTATTTAACAACCACCATAAATTTAATGACCGTGAACTAAATAACTAAATAATACTCAGACTATGCCTCCATAACATATCAGGTGTAACTTCTGATTTCCAAAGGATGGTATAAGTACAAGGGATTGATAAATAAATATGTAAGATATTTCTTTCCATATTTTTAGTGTTAACTAAAATATTAGAGGTTCATGAAAAAATTTCAGCATGACCTTATTAGAAGTAGGAATTACTCACGAACATAACCTTATCATTGGAAAGGGTATATGTCTATCAGGGACACCTGGATGATAAGAAATAAAAATAAATATATGAACATTAAATTACACATGATCACAATGCAAAATATCGATAAATTCTATAAAGTTCATGAAATTACGAAAATACCACTTACACACATGTTAAGAAAACCAAACACATTCTAAGTACCAAAAAATAGAGGTTTAATGAGTGGAAACTCTTGAATTAAAACTTGTGGACAAACCCTGCATGTCTTATCCACTCACAAATTAAATGATAAAAATGATCCAACTAATTTTCAAGACTCTAAATGGAACTAAATACTTTTCTTTGATTCATTACCCTTACCTGGATCACATAAAATAATTTCTATATGTGTCCTAAGTGAGACACATGTAAAGTGTGAGCATAACATACTCACTAGGTGATCACCCCCATCCCCAATAACCTTTAATAATCCAAAGTGTTTGAAACAATAATAAGAATATAGAGGAATATGAAATATAAAAAATAATATACTTTAATAAATTCATTTAAAATAGATTTGAATGATAATGACAAACCCACTATATTGATAGGATCCATACTTGACATACCCACTTCAGGACTAACTCAGGATTTGATATAATCGATATAAAAGAATTAATTTGAAACACTCATCCCATTCAAGGGAAATAGAGTCATGTATATTAGTGTTAGGTAAATCTTGTATCCTATCCATTCAGGAATAAGGGAAGGGGTATACTAGTGTCAAGGCATAGTGATCCCATCACGTACCATTAACCTACCCATAAATAATGGGTGTACCTGAGAAAATTTTTCTATATAATCATATTATGTCCCTTTCTATCATGCTTGATACTCTACTAATATAAAATTTAGCAACAAATATAACTTGTATTACAATTTAGAGCATTCCAGGAAAGAAACAAGAAAGATCATAACACATTTTATAACCTGAAAATTATTCTAAATCATGGAGGATGTCATCATGACATAGAGAATACACCAATTCCATTTTTATCAAAATTAATAACTTATTTAACCTAAAATGAAAATAACTAAACAAATAAAAATTCAATATCTTTTCAGTCTAGTCTGTCAACATGATGAACATAAAGCATGGTAAGTAAAACAACTTACAAACATTGTAAAACAATTTATAAAAGATAGAAGAAGTGAGGTTAGAGGAATACCACACCCTTACCTTGACTAGGGAGAAATGGAAGTGATGGTTCAGGGGAGACATGGGACAAAAACTCAGACTTGGGCTTGCGTAGGGAATGAAGGGGGCCAATGATGATAGAGAAGGGGGATGATGGTGACAGAATAGGGCGTAAAGGGGGATGAAAACAACAAAGAAGGCGGCTGACAGTGGGAGGGAGGGGGAAAAGGGTGGGTTCTATTATTTGATGGGTTCAGAGGAAGAGGGGGGAGGGGTTTCGGGTTCAGGGGGAATACGTGTCATGGGTAAAAAAAGGTTTTAGTGATGGATTTTTAAAAACCACTGCTATATTTTGAAAAAAAAATTAGCGATGGTTTCTTAAACAACATCTAAAAAACCTTCGATAATTGATAATTTTGGTTTATGGGAAACATGCTCCTTAAAGTAAAAAATATCTAAAAAAGTTGTATTATGTTTTAAAAATGAAAATTCATAGAAAAAATTATAACCCCAAGAATACAATCAATTGGTATAATGTACCAAAATTTTAATTCCAAAAGAATAATCACAACTCAATGAATAAAAATTAAGTTACCAAAAAGCTTTACAACTAGGGTAACAATTGAGTAAAATCCATTTCATAACAAGGAAGTGATTTGGATAATTACTTCACATTAAAAAAAATATGATAAATATTCATACATGGGAAGTGAATACACCACCCAAAAGAAAACATGGTGTATAACATAATCATGTCTCGAAGAATCAAACTTTGAGATAAATAACACTTACAAATTGAGCAAAATTTTAATAAAAAACCCTTTAAAGAGTGGGATTATAATTGAAATTAAAATACTATGAATAAAATATAATTCAGGGTATTATATATAAAATAGTAATTATATACACCACATAAATGAAATTAGGTTCATAATACCAAACATGTCTCAAAAAGAGTAATTTGAGACGAAAACCCTTACCTCGATCCTTATTTGTTCTACACCTGCACCAAATGTCATGAATAATTAAATTAGTCTCATTAAATACATACCAAATAACCTTATTCAAAACTATAACCATTCATACTTATCATTTATAATCATTCTGGACACACACACACACACACACATATATATATTAGTTAGTTTTTACCTATTTTCAATATCGGATGTAAGTAATCTTTATCACATTGAACTAGTTTTGTAAAAATGGTGTTGATATATATTATTTTTTAGAAAGTGATGCATCACTTATCAGGGATAAATAAATTCATGACAAGATTCGCATCACGATGCCTCACTTGTCAGAAAGTGAAGGTCAAACATCAAGTACCAGTAGGATTAGCACAGCCACCCGAGGTGCCAAAATGGAAGTGGGATGGTGTCTCCATGTACTTTGTGATGAGGATACCACATGCATCCAGGGGCCACAACTCCATTTGGGAGATCGTTGACTGACTCACCAAGTTGGCCCACATCATACCCATCGAAGAGTAGGGATCAGTAGAGGGCTTGGGACGTCTCTACGTATAGAAGATTGTACGGCTTCACATGGTGTCATCAATGATCGTCTCAGATTGCGATGCTCGTTTTACATCCCACTTGTAGAAGGGATTATAGGAGGCGTTCAGGACCCATATATGCTTGAGCACCACCTTTCACCCTTATACAGATGGTCAGATAGAGCGGACCATACAAATACTTGAGAACATGTTTCATGCTTGTGTCCTTGATTTTGGCCACAGTTGGGAGGACCACCTGCCACTGGTGGAGTTCGCATACAATAATAGTTATCACTCCACCATCAGCATGACTCAATTTGAGGCCCTATACAGGAGACCTTTAAGATCACCTCTATGCTGGATAGACCCAGTGGAGTTAGCACTTATGGGTCCAGAGTTGGTACAGGCTACCACAGAGAAGGTGCATATTATCCAAGAGTCGATGAAGACTGCATAGAGCCGATAGAAGTCTTATGCCGACCAAAGATGGAGACCCTTGGAGTTTGAGTAGGGATACCATATCTTCCTTCGGGTCTCACCCCAAAAAAGATTAAAAAATTTTGGCAGCGGTAGTAAGCTATCTCCGAGGTTCATCGGATCTTTCCAGATCCTCAGCAAAGTAGGATAGGTGGTGTGTCGTCTAGCTCTTCCCCCACAGATGCACCAGGTGCAAAATGTTTTCCATGTGTCACAGCTGAGAAGGTGCGCACATGATCCATCACACGTTATCGATTGGGGCGAGTTGGACATCGAAAATGGGGTGACATTTGCGGAGTTCCTGATAGAGATAGAGGATCGATAGGAGCATGTCCTTCGTGGGCTGTCGGTTCCTCTAGTGCGAGTTCATTGGAAACATAAGAATCTTTAGGAGAGCACATGAGAGAGTGAGGCTCAGATATGAGCTTAGTACCCCCACTTGTTTAATTTTCCTTTGTTTTGGATTTCAAGGACTTAAATCCCTAAGGTGGGGAGAATGCAAAGACACAGAAATTCCGTATTTTATTTTTAATTATATGGAATTTTTATGAGACTGCGAAATCTGAAGACACGTGATTCCGAGGCCCAGAGTGCCTGGAATGATACGTTGAAAAAGTGTTTAGCTTAAAATAGCATGCGTGTGTAGTTTTCATGAAAAAAGTAGAATAAATATTAAATAATTGCTCGGATTAGAAATCTAAGGGCACCGTTGCGTTCAAGATATCGGGTTTACCCTAGGTGCGAATTAAGTTTAGTCGGTGCATGCCTCCAGTGAGAAAACCTAAAAATTGAATAACCGTAAATAAAACAATTAAATAAAATTATTTTATTTTTCATATGAATATAACTCATGAACGGTGACTCGAATTAAAAATATGAGACCACCGCTGAACTTGTGGGGGTATGATTTCCTTAGGTAGATCCTAACATTGACCGGTATGGGCCAACAATGGAAGTTAGTTTTTGGCCACAAATAAAATAATTAAGTAATAATTATTTTATTGTGAAATTCTAAAACTCCTAAACAGTAACTCAGATTGGAAATCTGAGAGTATCGTTGAGCTTGTGAGGGAATGTTTTCCTTGGGTAGAGCCTAACCTCGACCGATGCGGGTCGTGGGTGACTGTTAATAATTTTTTGAAATTTTTAAAGATACATTTAGTAAACGTGTGGGCAGAAATTTCTATCTTTTGAACCAGTGCTCAAATTAAAAATATGAGGGCACCGTTGAATTCACTGTGCCGAGATTCGCTTAAGGGAAGCTTAACTTCAACCAACAAGGGTTGGACGAAAAAGTTAATTTTTTGACATTACAAAAGAAAATAATAAAATAACTAAAGGTTATTTTATTTTTCTTTTTGCAACCGTTGGACAAATAGAATTGGTGGGACTGACGGGTTGTCAATCCCTTTAATGGCTTGAATCTTGAGTTGCGTAACCACACCATAGATAATTAAGAGGTTCATTAATTAAAAAATCATTAATGAACCTCATTAATTATGTTGATGGGTTACTCACCCTCCCCCTATATTTAAATAGAGCTCAGGTTGTAGTTTTTGACAGAGATTCATCAAGCGAGGAACCTCTGGAAAAGTACCGTGGCATCTTCCATCAGCAGAGGATGGAAGCTTGGGTGGCAACGATATGGGATCGACGAACGTTGGAAACTCCATCCAATGAGGACTATTATCCCGCCACAACCACGACACCTCAAATGATTCTTAAGGTAGGGGAATTATTATTAATGTTTATCTTTGATGAATTAAATTTCTTTCTGCTTGTTATGATGTTAACGCGGACGGTGCGGGCCAAACAAACAAGGCCTGGACCCTATGCTGATTCGTTCTTGTTGTGTTCTTCAGGGGATGAATTTACAATTCAACAGAACCTAGATTCCGTGAGCTACGCAGTGACAATGACATCCCGGGAGGCTCGTAGGTGCAAGAAGAAAGGAAAACGGACCATCAAATCTCTCCTGGTGGCCTGCAGAAGATCCACAGGTGCGACACTAGCGACCGGTGCCAGTGGTGAAGGCGGAATTTGGCGCTCGTCGGCTGCGGAAGGGGGGTGCGCCGTGGCAGATAGACAGGAGGCCGGTTCTCGTCCGACTATGAAGGCGGGAGGCGGCACGTTGTCGCGCGCCGCGATGAGGCAGGCCGTAACTTCGAAGTCGTGATGAAGGGAGGGGACCCCTGCCTATGGGTCCCACAGACAGCCAGGCGGCTCCACCTGGTGCCGCCAATTAAGAGCCAAACATCTCTTTGAATTGTTCAGGAGGCGGACCGTGCGACCCTCACATGGGTCACGCCAGCCAGTAGGCCGATCCCACCACGACCTAGCACAGTCTGGTTTGGACTGGGCCGAGTTTTATCTGGACCGGACCCGACCCCTTTCGGGCCCAGCTATGATTAAAAGGTCGTATCTTGTGAACTAGATGTCCGTTTGACAAACCGTCTGCGGTTTTGGGATCCTTGGAGTGAGACAGTCCTTTTGAAATACTCCACCTGAGTTTTTGGAGAAAGTGGGAGTATGGTCAGGTTGTATCGTACCTGAATCCAACAGGGCCCCCGACACTAAAATGCCTATAACTCTTAGACCGGGCGTCCGATTGATGCACCGTCTGTTGTGTTAGAACCCTTACGGCATAGTGGTCCTAGGGGTTACTTCTTTGTGGAATCCTGTGTGTATCATCATTCATAACGACCCTATATGGATCATAATTATAGTGACCCAGTGGGGATCAACATCATAGCAACCCTCTGTGGATCAGTGTCATAAAAACCCTATGTGGATCAACATTATAGTGACCCAACGAGGACCAGCCTTAGAGTGGTATGTTGTAGATCAACTTTATAGAAACCCTGTGTGGATCAACATTCATAGAGACCCTATGTGGATCATCATTCATAGAGACCCTGTGTGGGTCAACATCATAGTGATCCTGTGTGGATCAGCATCATAACGATCTTGTGTGGATCAACATTATAGCAACCTGACGAGGACCATCCTGAGAGCGGCCTGTCATGGATCAATTTCATAGCAACCCTATGTGGATCAAAATTCATAGGGACCCTATGTGTATCAGCATTCATAGTGACCCTATGTGGATCAGCATCATAGCGACCCTGTGTGGATCAACAACATAGTGAACCTATGTGGATCAGCATTATAGAAACCCGACGAGGACAAGACTGAGAGTGACTTGTCATGGATCATCTTCATAGAAACCCTATGTGGATCAACATTCATAGCAACCCTGTTTGGATAAGCATCATAGGGACCCTGTGTGGATCATCATTATAGAGACCTTGTGTGGATCAACATTATAGCAACCCTGTGTAGATCAATATTATAACGATCATGTGTGGGTCTTGTGGGGATTAGTACCTACCGATCCTGTGTGGGTCTTATGGGGGTTAGTACCTATTGATCCTCTGTGGGTCAGCAGCAAATACTCTTAATAGAATAAGATGATCTAGCCTTACGAATAATCATCTATAATTCTGTACTTAAGATATACCTAGTTTGAGATGAGTATTTTTCTTTGTTCTTTGTAATTGAGATCATGATTTATGGTTTTCCTTTTTGGAATTCTGAGAGACCTTTAGGGGTCTTAGGGTCCCTACTAGGTATTGTTATACTCACCCCTGCATAGGCTTCACCCGCACCTTGATGTGTCTTGTGCAGATGACGGACAACCTTGACTAAGACTTGAGGAGATATGACCTGAAGGTGGATGGCGGTGACGATTGACATGGAGAGATGTGGAGATGATTTGTGTCTACCCTTCAGGTAGAATCCTTGGCAGACGATCTTAGGAGCTATTTTATATTTTTCTGTTGTAATGTATCTTTCAGTTGGACTTGTATTTCAGCCCCTTTACTTTCAATACACACTTTTAATTCAGCTGTTTTACTACGTATTTTACTTTTTTTGTGTACCTAGTCTATGTTTTTGTATAGGTTTAAAGGAAACACCTTCCCGTTTTAGGGATACACCTTTCTGGTGCTAGTCACCAACCCCTGGCCTATGGAAGGCGGGCTTGGGGTAGTCACAACACGGGACCCGGGGGACGAGCCGTGACATTAACACCTGTAAAAATCCTATTGGATGATTAAATTTGACCCTTATCATCTATTGTTCGAAATTAAATCACTTTATTTCCACTTACCTATGAAAATGACATGAATGTAATAAAAACTAATGAAATGGACAAAGTGTCACAATCTCTTTTTATATAAGTGTATTAATTTAAAAATTTGGATAACTAGGAGATAAAATTGACTATAGATAGTCTCTGGATAGAAAAATAATTACACACATCATACAAATTTATTTATAATTTTTAGAGATTAAATAATTACTATTAATGATGACAAAATAGTGATGTAGAAATTATTTTATCAATAGAAATATCAAATAAATGGTTTTAAAAATGTTAAATAAATATCATATGAAGTAATTAATTTTATCCATGAATTTTCTAGGTGACTATGACATGTTAGAAGTTTATTTAATATTTTTTTATAATTTATCTTCTGTGGGAATTTTATTTAAAGTATAATAAATGAATAGTGTCAAAATTGACACTATTGATATTTTATAAACACACCATTTTATTAAATTATTTAATCATCATAAAAATATTTAAAAATTACAAATTGATAATTATAAGGTCTAAAATATCATAAATTATCTATTTATGGTCAATTAACACCACATAAGTAAATATTCATTACCATTAAATATTTATAATGTTATTACCAAAATTAAAATTTAATATAATAACTAAGGGTCAATTAAAAAGATAAGTTTTAAATTGAAAACATAAGTGGTCAAAAATTTATTGGTTTATAATATTACAACCCTATCTCATCTAATCTTTGAATTAGGCATACTTTTTAGGTTTTTTGGTAGGTTTTGATTTTATTATAAATTAATATTTTTGAGATTTTCCTAAAGTGCCCCTCTCCTCTCTTATAAAAGGGAATATCCTTCCTCTCCTCTTCACTCCATTTTGAGCCTTCAATATCATCCAAACCCTGTCCATTACTCTTTTCAACTTTCTTAGTAACATTATGGAGGTTATGGTATTCTCAAAAGACCAACTCTAGTGCCCTTAGTGGAAATTCAAAAGAGGCAGGTTGAGGAAGATATAATATCTTCTATCGATTCTTTCAAGTTTCTTTCTTCTTATACTTACTCTTCTTTAGTTGTTTCACTGTAAAATAATAATTTCAATATCACTCATATACCTATATGTTATTATAAATATGAAACAACCCTATTTTACCTTCTATCCATCCTACAAAAAATGAAATCACCACGCGTGCGTACATACGACTTATCGTCTCCACGCCGTGGTGTAATATTTTTTTCACCACCACCTTACTTGGATGGGTATAATGGTGTAAATAATACCTATATATGAATAATATAACATTATACTAATTTTTAGATACTATAAAATATCCAATTCAATACCATTCAATAATTATGGGAACAATATCATCGCCTGTGCATACGTATGGCTTACCATCTCCACAGTGCGATGTAATTCATTCTACATAATATTCATTAAAAAATGATTATATAAATTAATTGAATGAATAAATATAATAAATATAATAATAATACCA
This sequence comes from Viscum album, assembly GCA_963277665.1. NCBI lineage: Eukaryota > Viridiplantae > Streptophyta > Magnoliopsida > Santalales > Viscaceae > Viscum > Viscum album. The sequence goes on along the minus strand of OY728130.1, from coordinate 616,868,544 downwards.
TGATTTAAATGATATAAATATAACCTAAAAAGAGGAATAATAACTTATCCGAAAAAACATACGTAAGAACATATAGCAGTTAATACCCCAATAACGAGTAACAATGAAATGTTACTAACAAGAGGATGAAAATATGATCATAAATGTTATCATAAAAATGATTATGATTCTGGAATAAATCCGTAACATTATTTAAATCATTATACAAGAGGTTCGGATACATATGAATCATATCAAACCTAAGGTAAGGGATAAATTTTCCAATCTTATTTTTATCTATGATTTTTTATTTGTAAGTATTTACTGGGGTTATATTTATCATCCATGTCCTTGTTTTCAAAAAATGTTGTTATAAAATGTTTACTATTATTCTATGTATGTTTAAATTCATTTTTTCCCTTTGTTTAATTTTACCACATGGTATGGAAGAAATCTTTCTTTTGTTTACCATACAAGGTACTTTTTTACTTTTCCAGCAAAAGTACGAGGAGAATGTTTTTTTAACTTATACGACATGAACAGATTTTTACGCTTTTATAGAGCATTATTTCCATGAATATTACTTTACAAGTTTTCAAGTTTATTTTCAATTAAATTCTTTTCTTTTAAAATTTCATTACATATTGAGAAAATAAAATGCTTTTAAAGAAGAAAGGATATTTTCCTCAAGAACTAAGTTCAAGTGTTTTATCAAAATTAATTTCAATCTAAGATGATATAGGGTTATGTTTCTATCCATATTATTACTTTGATTTGATTACGTTATTATGGAATTATTTTTATTAAGTCCTTTTATCTTATATGGATTATGTTATGATGGAATGATGTTTAAGAATCCCATTTTATTACATGGGTTATGCTATGATATATGATTTATGTTTTTGTGGCGCACATAAGAATTATTTCATTATGAGATGGGTGGGAAATATATCTCCCTTCAATTCATTGGGTAAAGATTTATATCTCATGAGATAGACATGGTTGTAATGGAAAGTTAATTTGGTTCAGTGATACAGGGCTGGAATGAGGAGAGAACTCATTTTAGTAATGGACTTTGTCCGTTATGATGTTCTTGTAAAAGAGACTTGAATAATATGAAATGATTTTATATGATTATGTGTGTATTCCAAAAAGTTTCATATATTATGTTATGATTATTGGGATTACATTTGACTTCTATGATTTATCCCATGACATGATATCATGATCTCTTATGCAGGATAATATTTTCAAATGTTATATTCTTATGAATATGATATGATTGATATTTACTCTGTTGACCCTTACTAAGAATTTGAGATCACCCTTTCGTATGTTTCTTTTTCCCAGGTTAGGAATAAGGGTATTAAATATGATATGCCAAAAAGGAGTCTAGTTATGATGAAATAAACGGGAGACAATATAGATGTTTTATGAACCATTTATTTATGTTTACCAGTTACTAAAGACACTATACCTATAAGGTCTTGTCATGGTTTCATTATATGTTGTAATAAATATAATTCATTTATGAGGTAATAAAAATGCATGTAATGTATGGGTCATTATAGTTATGATGAACACACTTAAAAGTTGGCGGCGTTACCTTTTCATAGAAAGGTTTACCATGTATTCATACCAAAAGATCTTGAGTTATATCTTACCTCAAAAAGATTTAAACCTCCTATAGATACATTGGGTGGAATACCTTCAATATTTCAACTTTGACATCTCCTATACCTCAGGGGAATGGAATTTTGTTACAAATTATTTGAGATGGAAACTTCAAAACTAAGCTGTGAAAGAATATTTAGAAGAGTGGAACTTGTTGGATATTTTTGCATAGTTTCATATTGGAGTTTGGGAATTAGGGGTCTAGGTTGCTTTAGCCAGTGTTCAATTGGCACCCTCTCTTCTCGAGATGATTCTTTAGGAAAAAAAATTGATGATGAGTTCCGTAGCATTAGAGACTCTCTTTATGGAAGGGAGACTGTGCCTAACTAGTTATTCTCCATCAAGGGAATTCTATGCCATTAGAATCACTTTGTTGTGCTATTAGCAGTAAAGAAAATTGTGATAGAGGATTTCCATGGCTCCTAGTGGGTTGTTCACCCAGGAACCATAAAGATATTCTATGACATGAAGTGTAGATTCTGGTGGCTAGGTATGATATGGTGCATTGCTAAATTTGTCTCCCGTTGCTATACATTCCAATAAAACATGACTGAACACCAGAAACCTTCGGGTTTTCTTCAGCCACTTCTAGTTCCTACTTAGAAGTGGGATGATATCTCTATGGAATTTGTGGTTGGGTTTCCACATACCCAAAGAAAGAATAATTTTTTATGGGTTGTGATCCATTGGATGATAAAATAGGCTCACTTTATACCCATATGATACAACCAAAGTTGAGGATTTGAGAAACATCTATGTGAAAGAGATAGTTTGTTTTCATAGATTTATATATACTATAGTCTCTGATAGGGATCATTGGTTCACTTATCATTTTTTGAGAGGCCTTCAAGAGGAACTGGGATCTCAGGTCCATTTGAGTATGACATTCCATCTGTAGTCATATGTCTAGATAGAAATAGCTATACATATTCTTGAGGATATGATTCAAGCTTGTGTTCTCAACTTTTATGGGGCTTGGGATGACCATCTAGGTATGGTTGAGATTTCCTATAATAATAGTTACCATTCCATGATTAGAATGGATTCTTTTTTGGACTTTTATGTCCATCCTTGTAGATCACTGTTGTGTTGGTTGGATATGAGTGAAATCTCCTTGGTTGGACAGATCTTGGTTCAAGATATGAAAAAAAGATTTAGTTGATTATTTAAATATTTTTGATGACACAGATCCATTATAAGTCTTATTCTAATCATTTTCACAGACCGTTAGAATTATCTATTTGTGATAAGGTTTTATTGAAAATTTCACCTTCATTAGGTCATCAATAACATAGGAGGAAAGGGAAAATTTCTTCTTGTTTTGTGGGACCTTTTATGGTTGTTGATAAGGTGGAAAAATTTTCTTAGCATTTATAACATCCACCATAGATGACGTTGATACAAACATATTCCATGTATCTCAGATATGAAAGTATCTATCTAATCCATATAGTGTTCTAAGCTAGAGTGATCTTGAGGTTGAACCATATTTATTTGTGACTGAAAATCCTGTCAAGATAGTTGATACTAAAACCAAGGTACTTTATGGGAGGAAGATACCTTTGATTCAAGTACTATGGCAACATCATTTTGATTCTCATGATACATATAAGAGGGAGGCAACTATGAGAGAGCAGTGGCCTCATCTTTTTGACATGGAAGCTTCTTAGTAGATTTTCTGGGGACAAAAATTTTCTATGGTGGGGAGGTTGTAACATCCTTTTTTTTCAAGTATTGTTAAACCCCTATTTTGATAATGCTTTGGATGGGCTTCATTATGTGTTTTTTATAGAAATTTAAAAAAAATTAAGGTATTTTGGGCTATGCATGGTTGACACATGGTTTTCCCAAACCATGCACCCTGCTAGTGAAAACCGTACAAACCCAGTCCGTGAGGGTTTTCATGGTTGGAAAACGGTTTTCAAACCATGTTCCTAACAAGGAGAAATTTTGAAACCCCATCAATAGGGGTGAATAGATAGGGCTCATGGTTTTTATAAACATGTGACCCTTCCTAGATAACTGTGCATATGGGATTTTTTAATCTGTTTTTTTAAGTTATGAAACCCTGGTTTAAGGTGGATGATAGACTTTTTTGACCTATTATAATTTCTTCTTCTATGGAGGCTCCCAAGAGGTTATTTTTTTTCAATCTACACCCTTCCAAAAGCATATCAAATTTTAAATAGTGGAATTCGATATCTACCCAGTAGGTTTCCTCTTCCCATTCTCTTTCTTATTCTCTCTCCTCTTTCCTCCCTAGGGTTTTATAGACCTCCGAGTTGTTAGTGGATATAATCCTCGTTGTTTCAAATATTGAATCTAGGTGTGATTATTGAATCCTATTTAATAGTGTTATTCATTATAGTTTCTCGATTATGGATTTTCATTTCAAGATCCCATGATCCCAAGGTAGGTGGTTCTATTATGATGGCCAATTTTGATTAACCCTAAATTGCTTGATTTAAATTCAATTGCTTGATTAAAATTTAATTGCTTGATTTAAATTCAATTAATTTATATAAATGAAATTTATTTTAATTGGTTGATTAAAAACCCAAATTGATTGAATTGGGGTATTTGGATTTGATTTGGCACAAAATTGGAAAAACCCCACTTCTATTGAATTGGGGTGTAGTTGTGAAATTGATGGAATTTTGTGAAATTTAATTTTTTTAATTTAAATTATGAAATTGATTTTATAGAATTGATTTCAAATTTTTATTTAAGAAAAAATCCTTGAAATGTTCTTGAAAGAAACCCAGAAGTTTTATCTTGAAAATGAATGATTTGATTAAAAGACCATTTTAGTTTTTAAACGGAAAATTGGCATGTTTGAAATAGGAGAATAAGATGAATTGTTTTTTAAGAAGTCTTAATATAAATTTCCTATCAATGATTGTTATTAGAGAACATGAAATCCTAGGTAGTTAGTGAGTTATTTGGGAAAACACTCTATTATTTACAACAATAACAATACATATGTAGTAGGTCACATCCCTGATGGGATGGTGACAAGTTCTCCTTGGTTAGTATCGATGGGGACATGTGTACACATATTGTTGTGAAAACTATTTGAGTGTGAGGGAGTACCATAGCCTACTCCTATCATACCTTTTTGTAGATGACCATGTTTCTTTCTTTTTTGTATTTGAAATGTATATATGTGCCATTGTTTGTTGTAAACTGTTTTTCATGTGTTATGAATTTACATAAACTGTTTTATATAAAATGTTTGTTAAGAAATCTGTGTAATGTATTTTCTATAATTTGAAATATAAAGGATGATTTGTTTAATTATTATTTGAAATTACATACATGTTTATTAATAATTGAAATATCTATTTAGTTAATTAAATATTGGAATATTTTATGGAATCCTTAGTGAGACTCTATTGGGATTTTAGCGCAAACTCTACCTGTGACTTTAGGTGTTTGTAGATTATCTTCTTCCAGGTTTGAGAAAGGGTAAGGAACCACTTGGAGGTAGTAGTAGCTATTGATCCATGGGTTTGGAGAGTTGAATCCATTGGGACTTGGGTTTTCATCATATTTTATAATGCTTTGTGGTTGTACTCGGGTCTGTTTATTTCTATTTGAATTTTGGTATAGTTCTCCCTATAGAGTTTTTCTTGTATGCATACTGATTTTTTATCTTGATTTCACAATTTTTATATCAAATTCATTACCACTTTAATTTTTTGTGATTCCAGGTACTAGTTTCCTGCCCATGGGGACCGGGAATGCCCTTTAGGCTATGTCAAGACTAGCTCGGTTATTGGGTTACTCGGGTATCTAGGATGGTTCATAACAGCCACCTCTTTAGAAAACTTTTTATCTCTCACTCAAGGATTTTAAATAGATATTTTCTCATCCCCAAGAACATGAATGATATCCATAGGCTTTCTAACTTCCTAATGTATCCACTCAATAGAGTCGTAAATGTGCCAATAATGTGGGATTTTACATGATTTATTTTGTGGATTGGGGTTGGAAGAATTTAAATATAAAAACATCAGAGGAAGAATGAGGAGGGTTAAGCTCTAAAGTGAAATAAATACATAAAAATTATTTCCCTAGGGAATGGTGAGATCATCATTAACCTTTCAAATATTCACTTAAAAACACCTAATTATTTTTAATGGCAACCCAAATTTTAAAAAATTTAGCATCAATAATATTTTTCTTCTCTCTTCCCCAATTTTAGCATCTTTTGGGTTCTTTTTCAGGTCAGAAATTCAGCATATATTTGAGTTTTAGAGGGATGAGAGGCATCTTTGATATTTAAAATATAGGGTTAACTCCCTTTCCAACCTTTTAATGGTATTTTGAACCACCCTAAATTTTTATATATTGAAATTTATCCCTATAATAGTAACAAAACATGAATCATTTTTTCCTTCTAGTCTAAAAAGATTATCCTAGGTTAGTATAACATAACCCAAATCCTCCACACTTGAGTTCAGGAATTATCATGCATTTAACTTTTAGAGAAGGTTAGAAAGGGATAAATGTCTTATAATTTTTCTTCATAACAAGGTATTTTATGGATAACAGGGGATGAATAAAGGTGAAATATAAGGGCATGATAAAATAGGTAGTAAATTTAAAATGCATTTGAAAATGGTGTCTTAATCATACTTGACACATTCAATGAACTCTAAAATCTTTGAAAAAGATAAAAATAGTAATTTATGGATCTACAAACATGACTCAATACTATCAATAAAATGAAAAAAGTAAATTATATTTAAATAAGGTTTAGAAACCTCTTAGGTTGATAAAGATATTCATTTTGGATAGTACTAGGGCTTATGAGTTTCATAATCAATCAAACTTCATTAAATGAGAAGATTGAAAATCAATAAAGAAAATCCAAATCACCAATCATAAAAAAATAGATATTTAAATTAACCAACATACAAAAAATACCCTCTCATTTCATCCCAATAGATTCAAAATAAAAGGTAAAAAAACTAAAGATAAGGAAAGACACAAGTTTTGTTTATTTAGGCAGCGGTAGAATTGAGTCAAGCTCCTAATTTTTTACACTTTAAACATAAAAGAAATAAATATAAAAACATAAGAACTTTTTTGAAACCAAAATAAATAAAAAGAAATACAAGAGAAGAAAAAATCTTGGTTTGAACTCCTATGTGGGTACTGAATATAGAACTATCCATAATTGGAAAATTTAAGTATTTTATCCATAATATGATGATGGATAGGTTTTATCACTCATGAATCACAAAAATATTTTCCTTCGAGTGTGAATATATTCACACAAGTTTTAATAGAATCCATTTATAGAGTATTATAGGTCCATACCCTTAGTAATGATATACAACTTGTTTGTTGGGTCTAGGAGAAAGAATGAGTTTTATTTTTCAACCACTAATTGTATAACCTTCCTATAAACATCCCATGCATACTCAATTATTATTTTAATAAAACAAATTTAAAAATGGGATGATAGTGAAAATATAAATTTTAAAAGAATTAAAAAATGATAAATCAATATAAAAATCACCCCCTTCATATAGGTCAGTTTGTAACATGATTTATTAAGGAAAATCCACTGGGAACCGAGTCTCAGTAGGTGCATCTTATTCTTCATCATCTTCCTCCAAGAAAATAAAATTATTTTTTGAATATATATAGTTAAAATATTAATAGGTAATAATCAATTAATTTTCAATAAAAATTGGAATAAATGATTTTAAGAAAATATTATATCCCTGAGTTTTCTTGACTAGAGTTTATTCTTCATTTCTTAGTACCAATTGGAGTTAAGTTTTCATGTATGTAAGTAAGTATTCAATATAAACCATATTTTATTAAAATCACACCACTTTATTATTTTCTCATTCCAAATAAAATGATAGGTATAATGGTGATGGTTTTTCTTGTTCAAATATGGGATAATCACTTTGAATTTAAGTTCTTAAAAAATCATACCAATATTCATCTAAACAATATTTATTTCTCACATGTGCATTAGTTGGAATTAACTATTTAGAAACATATTTGAGAAATATTTAAGAGATTTCAGATGATATATCTATAAATAGTTCCGTAAAATCCTCCCTAGGTTATTCAACTTTAAATATAGGTGTAAAAATATTTACTTCTTCTTTAACTTACTTTTGTTTCTTTTTCAACCTTAAAGATTTAATTTATTAAAGATAAGTGGAAGTGATTTTCATTTGGTTGATCACTTATTTAGTTATTTTGAAATTATAATACACTTGAATATTTAAATATACTTCCCTTATGGAGTTATTAAAAGAGTTAACTAGACAAGTATATGAAAAATTACCATCAAAGTCTATCTTTAACAAAAAAATAAGGATATGCAATAAAGTTTTATCTTTTTAGTTTTTGAATTTTTTTTATGAAACAATTTATGTAAAATATTTTGGGTTCTCCAAAAATATAACCTAATTTATTTGAGAAATTTTTTTATAATACCTAATCAATAAATTATTATTACTTAAGAATGCACTATAGTGGTATGACCTAGGTCGATCTCTCAAGGAGGGAACTCACATAAAACCAATTTTCTATTGGAACTATTTATAAAATAAAATGTAACCCTTAAAATAAATACTAATATAAATGGGGTTTAAAATATATATATGTTATATATATATGATATAAAAAATATAGAAAAATGAAAAATAAGACACGATGATGTTAGAAAAAAAGGTTTTTGTTCTTAAGAGTTCATAATAATTAAAATCAATATTATTAAAATATAATTATCATTATCCTATTCAATGTTGAGGCAAAGAACTATTACTCAATGACCTCTCATTTTAAAGTTTATTATACCACACATAGAACTCTAGATGTAAGATAATACTCTTCAAAAAATTATCTAGGAGACCTATTCACGGATCAAAATTATCTAAGGAAAAATCAACATTTTGAATGAATTAAATAGTGAAGGGAAGAAATATGTATATGAATAAGGAAAAATAATTTACTAGTATGGACAATAGGGTGACCAGAAATCACTCCCAATTTTACTACCATTGAAATCTTAGAATAAAATAAAGAGAAAAAAATTAACTATAAAGAACTCAAAGCATCCACTTCTCCCTCCCTCAAACTATAGTGATGTCAGTACTATATTAATAGATGGATATGAGAGTCATATGGGGATAAAAAAATAGAAATAAATATATAGATATGAGAAAACTAATGAAAATTATAAATGTAGAAAAACTATTACAACAAAAAATCATAACTATTGCTTTGTTGAAAAACCATGAATCTCCTTTTATAGTGAAATGAAATAGTTTAAATAGTAGAAACATACTCTAGAAATGGGGAGATTTATAGTAGTTTTGAGTGGTTCATGGGAAAAGGGTCCTCATTTATGTAGTATTATTCACATGATCCTATTTCAGGTGGAACTGATAAATGCTCTTTCCTCTCATGTATGATATAAGAAAATAAACATCCATATGGATTTCCCAGTTGAAAGAAATATTTTAATTTTCTTCAAATCCTCCAATGATCTTTTAATCTTTACCTCCCATTTAAATGAAATCATGTGATTGATATATATGAAAGAAATTATGTGGATGAGAATATCGAGGACTCCTTTAAGGTGTAATAGGAAAGATCAAGACATAATTATTCAACTCATATTCTTCTTCATGGTTTGTGGTGAAACTAAAGTCACCATAGTTCAGACACCTATAAAATGGAAGTGTATCTGAAATCCATCAAAATCCCTTCATGTTCATGAAAGATCTTCCATGTCACAACTGTCTTTGGTTCTTAAAATTTCTCCAAATTTTGTAAAGTATAAAATCTCATGCATCCCTATATATCTTTTAAAAAATATTATGTGAGTTTCAAAAAAGAATCAAAATAAAAAAAATTACACAAGTCCAAAAAACTTACATATCACAAAATTTCAGAAGAAAATATTGCACATTCTTTAAAAAACTTACATATCTCCTCTATGAAACTTGAAAAACACATCACGTATAATTTACTCACAAAATAAAATATGTTATACATCAGTGAAGCTACATAAATTATCTTATGTATCAATTGTTTCTCTTCAACAGTTAAGTAGAAAATGTTATGTGTGGGGTAAACCTTATGTTTTAGATAAAAATCATATGTACTAGAAAATATATAAATTATTATCCAAAAAACCTAACACATTACAATATTTAGCAAAAATTATTCACATCTCTTTAAAAATGACTTTTCACATAAAAAAAAAACAAAAACAAAAAAAATATGAATTTATAAATAATTCCAAAAATGAATAAACACACTTAAAACTCAATAATTAACACATTTTCATAATTAAACCAAATTTATTCCTAAAAACTAAAAATGTGATAATTACCCATAAAATTATTGCTTTGTGGGATTTAAAACATTGAATTACAAAATAACATTTATAAAAACATAAGCATCGTCAAAATTCCCTCAACATGTCCTTTTGTCCATGAAAGTGTTAGGTGATTCTTTAAGCCATTTCAGAATAGATAGGATCCAAAACAAGTTGATTCAGAATATAATGTTCAAAATTTAAAATTCATAAAAAATAATCTAGTGTAAGACTTCAAGTTAAGTTAAGATAAATACATAGGGTATAGTGATTTATCAAAACAATAAATTGAAAGAAGTCATTTTAGGAAAATATTTTAGTAATCACCTCATTTTTGATAATATTAAGACACATAAATAGAGCAATTTTGAAATAAGTAAAGAAAAAAACTTCCCAATCATCTGAAAAATAACACTCCCTTATCATACTAAAAATTAATTCAATTTGAAAATAAATCTCCCTTACTACACTAATTTTTTCTTCCCAATTGTGATTTTAAAAAATAAACAAGAAGAGTTAAATAATAATAATGACTATAGAATAATAAAATATAAATATATTTCTTTTATTTATCAATATAAAAAATATGTCAAAATTAAAGATTTATCTTTATGGTGGGATTATTTGAACCATTTCTCAAGATTTTGTAACCTTCTATATTGTTTCTATAAATTTTTTTATTACTTCGTTCTCAGACTAAAGTTTTGGGATTTATAAAAAATTATCTTATATATAAAAATACATGTTTCTTGTGGTCTTAAAGTTTCAAAAACAATCATCTTTAAAGCCTAGTAAATTACACTTAATCTAAACCTGTTGATCTGAAAATCTATTTATGAGATAAAATAACTTGAGCATACACACTTATATCTTTAATTATTCTTAAATCTGTACTAATATATAGAAATATAGAAATGGAATTAGTAATTTTACTCATATATTTTGTTTGATGGATCATTTCTTCCTCAAGAAGATCTAATCTCATGTTGACTTCAAGATTGAAAAAGTTTTTAAAAGAACCTTGTTCATCATCTAATATTTTATTTGAATATTTTTTCTTAAAAAATTGAACTATCCTCATAAAAAATTTCTATGATGATTCTTATTTGACATATTTATCTTTTTTAATATCTTTTAGATGAGTTTTATTAGATGAATTTAAATTCTCAATTTTAATAATTTTTTAAACAGTCCATCTTCTTCTTCTTCATTTTCCATTTTATGATCTTCATCTTGTTTGAATAATGACTTAGGTTCTTCTTCCAAACTATTATTTTTATGATATTATTTATAAAATCTAGAATCATTATATTTCATTGACTTTTAGGTCTCCCCATAACTTGATTTCATATTTTTTGATTTTTAGTTGATAAAATTACAAATGTGGACTTGAAAGTTGTAGCATTATCAAAGGATTGAGACAGAAAAAAAATTTAATGAGGTTTAGCCTATTTATATATAAAATTTATTAAAATTGGTAGTTTTTTTAGTGTCTTTTTATCACTTATCAAGCTATGATGTTCATAAAGATTTAGAATATTCTTGTAAATCTACTTTCGTTGCCATACTTTTTTTCCTTTACATATATAAATATATAAGAAGTCAATATTTTTCCATGAAAGATAATATTCCTAATTATAATCCTCCTTGATCATTAATAATGGATGAATTATCCATTATTACTTCAATTTTAGGTAATACTTATTGTGTTTCCATTTCTCTTCTTTTTCTCTCATATCCTCAACTTCTACTTTAGTCATCTCAAAATATGATTTTTTATTTCTCATTCCACTTTGTTTCTTTGAATCTCCTATCTATTCTTCCAAATTTCTTTTTATAACATAATAATTAATCCTTTTTTATTTTTCATCTAGTGGTTTTGAAATCCTAGCTTTCTTTTTTTGTAGACTCATCAACTTTTTCTTCATAACTTTTCCTCTTCCATGTTTGATCTCTTTGATTAAGTTTTTCATATTTGGTTTTATCTCAATTTTTGGTTGGAAGAGTTTCATCTAGTTCTTTATCAATAAATTTATTCTTTAGAGAATTATATTTGTGACTCACCCTCATTATTGTTTCTTTATTTACTAAATTTTATTTTTATTTTATAGGGGTTCTGAAATATTTTTTTTCAGATTTTCTCTATTATCTTAAGTAAAATTTTAAATATTTTTTTAAGTATGGATTAATTTTTAGCTTAAATAATCCTATATTTATTACCTATATATAATCCCACATGAATTGAATTATATTTAAATGCCTAATTCTGTAAATAAAATCTAGTACATAAATATCTTGGATCTTAAAGGTTTCTTTGTCACCTTTTCGCAGAAGAATAAATCCTTGAATCCCTTGAAAAACTTCACTAAAATCCAGTTCAATATGATATATTTTATGCATTTTATACTTCATATGGAAAAAATTATCAATTGAATTTTATTTTACAAAAATTATAGAAATATTTGGTAGCTTGTATGAAACAAGTAAAGTTTCACCTTTTAGCGATAGTGAAACTACTTCTGTAAGTTTCTTTAAATACAAAACTGTTAGGCCCAAGGGAGAGTATAACACCATTAGGAATAAAATTAGTGGTGACCAAAAACACAAAATCTTACTTTCAAACATGATGATTCCCATATCTAGTTAGTGTGAAATGATCTTTATGGTTATGCTGTGATAATGATATAATGAGTGAGAAATAATACACATGAACACATGGGATTTTACAAGGTTCACTCACCCTTATTATAAGGTGTATAATCCTTGATGTGTAGTGGTTGGGATGCCACTAACCACTGTTCTAATTTATTATCAAATAAATAAGGAAATGATTAACAGAATCATCTTTAATCCTGATAATATGATCAATGATGAGAACCAATAAGTCAAATGATCTCTACTTCACAAACCTCAAGTGCATGTGGAATTTGGACTTTGTGTTCACCCTTGTTCTTATTCTTAAAATCCTTCTAAATCCATCTTTTAATTTTCCTATAATATAAATATGTCTATGGTTTTTCACACACAATGTTTCAGGTGGGTCACTTATTTATTTATAGGAATTACATGCATCATGATGTGACTCCCCTACTTACAACATGATCCTCATATTTGAAAGATATGGGCCACTTAATCCTATAGATCTAAAAATATATCTTTATATCTTTGACTAGATTTATAGTGTTAACCATTGATTTTGTTATAAAAAATTTTATTTCTATAAAAACAAATATCCACTAATATTATTATATCAATCATTATGATATGGATCCTTCATTATGATTTAGTATTTTTATCTTCACCACATATTATGTCATGAACTATTGGTTTATAGAACAACATCTAATTGACCTCCAAAATAATGAAAAAATTAATTATATTAGGGTGGTATTCATAACATATTATTCGTATACTTGTAACCTAAAATATTCATCATGACATAATCATCTATTCCATAGTGAGATTTATCTCACATCAGGTGAACTTATTCCTTACACTAGATTAACTTTGCAGTATAACCCTAACATAAGATTAACTCAAACCACCAATAAATATCACTATGATACAACCAATATGATTGAGGCATGAACTATCTCATGTGATATTAATCCATTTATATATAGAAATAACTTATAAATACTACCCTCTAATGTCAGGTAAAGTTCTATCCCATGTGAGATTAACTGCAGCCAGTTTCAATGTGCTGAAACTATATCTTGTAATGGTTATATTTTTTATCAATAATATGTTATAAGTTTGGAATCTTGGGAGTTATAGGTATGTAACTTGGAAACTTTGATACAATTATGAAGTTGCTGAATATTTTGAGTGTTTCAGAAGCTAATATGGGAGAAAAGTGTTTTAAAAGTAGTAAGGTTGAAAAATAGAAGTGGGTTTAATAATTTCACTAAGTCTTAGAGGTCTAATTATGTATATAAGAAATGTTGTAAGGTTTATTATAAATTTTCAATAGATATAATTGAAAAAGTCATGGAGATTTCATGAATGTTTTGGGGTTTGGTGTATAAGGTTTTTGAAAGTTGTTAAAAATTTAGAGATATCAGTGATAAGTAACATATTTTATATTATACATAAGTTTTTTTGTGGATGTGTAATATATTTGGGGGAAATATAACATTATTTATAGTGATGAAATGTGAAAAAGGAAGGATTATCATATGTATATGTTAGGTTTATTCAAATATAATATCTTCCAAGATAAAGGAATGTGGAAAAGTAAGAAATTTTATTGTATATATATGATTCTCTAGGTTGATACATAAGATATTTATGGGAAGAGTTAGAATGTGAAAAGGGTAAAACCTCCCCATTTACGAAGGGGTTTTTTTGGTTCTAAGTAGAATTATATGAAAATAAAATTCCTCCACATATAAGTTTTAATAGAGAATACATAAATTGTTTCCAAAACCTTCATGCGGTACGTAAGGTTTTGAGAAAACATAAGGTTTTTAAATAAACATCCTATAATACATAAGTTTTTATAGATAAAGAATAAGGTTTTCTAGTTAGCTGCTAGGAGAAAAAGAATAACTGCAGTACTGTGACTTGGAGCCTTATACCATGAAATTTATATGAATGGAAGGAGTCATTAGGCTAGTCAAAGATTATGATAGTAATTATCAATCATGAAATATGATTTATAGTATTTATATCCAAGGATTATAATGTGAATTATCAATCATAAATTACAAATTATAATATGGGAAAGAAACAAATATGAAAATTATTGATTTTGTAGAAGGATGAAGACTATTATATTTGACAGAAATTGGGAATATTATGAAAAATTAAAAATTAGGACTTCTTGGGGATGATTTCATAGAGTTTATATATTTAAAATATTAAAAAATATCATACATAATGAAACAACATGAATGATAAGGATTAAAAAATAAGTAGAAGAGAAAGAGATCACGAGGTGGTTATTTGATTAATCTATGAAGGAAACATTACAAAGAATATTTGGAAGAAAGTGGAGAATGGGGTTGTTTTTGTGAAGACTCATTTAAGATCAAGAAAAAATATAGAAACCAAATCATAGTGATAACACCCTTACTAGAATGGTGTTTTTATATAATGAAGAAACATTATAAGAAAATTATGTGTCTCTATTCTTTTGTATACTCCTAGGCTAAAAGCATTTTGTAGAGATAAAAGATGAGTAGGTTCTCCTAGAATCAATAGTGTGTCCTTATTGAATCTTATAACACATATAATGGAAAGTTTTACCTCATAGTACATTTAAACACCATCAATATATGCTCCTTTTATCATCCCTTTATGGTGAACCAATTAAAATACTTGCATCCCTGCATTTATTTTCAGTATCTGGAATGTGTGTATTTTTTTGGAGATTGACAGGCCCGCATTGATCTCACTCACATGAGAATAAGATACACTAAAAGAAAATAAGAATAATATAGACTTATTTATCACCCTTTTAGGGTGTTTTGGGTGTGTGCTTGTAATAAGTGTTATAAAATACATAAGTTACAAGTGTTGAATCTATCATCTAAAGTGAATTATTATAGAGAACACATTCAATGAAAAATGAGTAATCATATTTTATGGTTACAATTACCAGATTTGGAATAATAGAATGAGATGAATTTTTCAGTCTCTAAGGATATAGGGTTTTCTATTTTTGTACATAGGATACATGTAAGTTATGATTCATAATTATCTATGACTGAAGCAGATAAAAAGCTACTAAATGATGATTCTAATGCTCAAAATGCCTTATCTAGAGCTTTATCAAACCAAATCTACATGATGGTGATGATATGCATGAGTTCTAAATCCATGTGGGATAAATTGATAAATATATATGTGTGTGAGATCATGGTGATGGAGGCCAAGCTTTTAGTGATTCACAACAATTTTGATGATCTAAAAATGCACCCTGAAGAAAATGCTGATGGAATCTCCAACCAAATCAATGAGGTTGTTAGAGATATTGGGGGACTTAGTAAAGAAATAAATAATGTTGATATTAAAAAGAAGATATTATAAATATTTAATTATCTTTATAATATAAAATTATTACCTCTTAAATAAAATAATTTTTCAGAACTATCTTTGGATGATCTACAACAAAACTTGGTTCCATATGAGATGCATGTATAACCAAAAGAAACATAAAAATAATAAAATAAAGAGATTTATTTTAAATATATGGAGAATATTGACAACACTGAATGTTGATATTAGGAAGAATATGTTAATTATGTGTTTCTATAACTTTTTTCAAGTAAATTCAGGAGATTAAAGGGTATATTTTAAGGAAAGATACCCTTAGCATATTTTTAGTGTTGTAAAGTTAGACACATTATTTCAAGGTGTAAAAGGAGATTTGATAATGATGGAGGTGAAGTAGAAACCATACAAAAAATGAAGAATATTCCATTCTAAAAGATACTTCAAACTTTGTAATTCATTTGGGAAGAAGCTCTATAGAAAGTGATTGTTAAGAAAATAAGAATATAATGATAAATGTTATTTTAAGGAAGTTGCAACAAAATTTGAGTCAGATGTATAAGATGAAATATTATCTATTGTTTAAGAGGAAAAATATAAAAGGTAAAATAATAATCAACTAAAATGAATTGTTGACCTCAAAGTGTAACTTGAGGGATCTATTGAAGAGTTGTTTGCTCAAAGAAAAAAAGATTAGTGGATTGTTGAAAGAGTCATTTGAATACGTGGATAGGACCAAAATTGATATTAATAGACCATAAAAATAATTAAAAGATCAATTAGTTAGATAATAAATATCAGGAAATATAGATGATTTCAAGATAAATATAATGAACATACTAAGGTGATTGATGACCTTAATGTTTGTTTGGAAAAGTAGGAAAAACATGTTGAATATTTTGCAGAAGAGGTAGTTACTAAGAAAAATAATCTTAAATCAAAAATTAAGTTGAGTGATTCAAAGAAGAATCTCTATTTTGGGAATTTTTTAGATGAAGAATTTTAAGAAAGATATAAAAAAGTCTTATATAGTGTTGAAAAAATACTAGACGAACAAATACCTAAGTATATGGGAAAAAGTGTATTTGGGTGAAATGTCGAGACATAAAAAGTAGGAATGATAAAATTCCAAGAAAAAGGAAAGTAGATGGTTGTAGAAAATCCTTAGTCTTAGAGGGTTAATCATCAACCAAGGATCTATTCAAAATCTAGATACATTTGAAGGGGTGAAGGTGAGAATATATTTCTCTTAATTATGTACCAATTTTATGGAAACCTTGTCCACACCACATCCTATTATGGAGAGGCAAAGATATATTTGAAAGGAGAATCACTAAAAAGTCATAAAACAAGAATGAGACCATATTCACCATCTCAAGGATAAAATTATTTGTTTGTATATTTCTTTCATTATTATAATTTTAGTTATAAATATATTGAATGAAGGAAATGAAGAAATGGAAATAACCATTATGTAAGTCAAGGGATGATGAATATAATTCAACCTAACCTAATTCCATTGGGAAATAGATACCCTCCATTAGAATATGAAGAAAAATATGTTTACACTGCCTATGTTGTAGAGAAAGAGGTGAGGCTATCTTATGACTCAATTCAATTTGGTATCACTTAGAAGGAGAAGAAAAACATTGAGAAGGATAAATTGGAAGAAATTTATCTAAAATAAGTAAATAATAGTTTCACTTGGATCCTAGATAATGGTTGTTCATCCCAAATGACTGAAAATATGAACCTATTGAAAAACATGAAGAGAAGAGTTGATTTTATGGTTCTGTTTATCAATAAAAAGTATTTGAAAATCAAAGGAAGTGTAAAGACCCTATTAGAATGTGACAAGTTAAATAATACATAAGTACTCTTTGTGTATGGATTATAATATAATCTATTATGTGTGATTTGTCTTTGTGACTCTGGATTTGAGGTTAAATTTATGAAAAAGGGGTTTTTGATCAAATTTATGACCAATAAATATGTCGTGAAAGGTTGGGGGAAAATGGTAATCTATACCAGGTGGATAGTAAAGAAAATATATGCCTTCTTATAGTGGAAAAAGAAAATAGCTTGTTGCATCGAATGCTAGGCCTCATTCAAAAATAAAACATGGAAAAATTATCCAAGCTAAGGTCTATTGTGAACATTATAAAACTAAATAGAGATTGGGTAAAGTCACATGATGAATTCATGTGAGGAAAGATAGTATAAAAAACTTATTGGATTAGTAAGAAAATATCATCTGATCCAATCAACTTGGTTTAGATTGACATATGTGGTCTAATGAATCAATTTGAAACATATAGAGAAAGGTAATTCATCCTTTTTGTATATAATCATTATATAATAACCCATATTATGTTCATGTATATTAAAAAATAAGTTAGAGAGTGAATCAAGTGTTATAAAATGAGATTTGAAAATGAGACTGGATGTTCAATAAAAATTGCATGACCCAATAATGGAACAAATTTCATATCCAATTAGGTGGAAAAATACCTTAAAAATAATGGAATTAAGCATCATGTATCTTTAGTGAGGAATGTATAATATAATTGGGTTATAAAACAATAAAATAGAATATTAAACAATATGGAAAATACACTACTCGTTAGGAGTGGAGTCTCTCTCCGCTATTTAAATATGGCATCACCGGTTACTATGTATACTCAAAATTTGGAATTGCTAAGCCCCAAGGAGGAGATGACACCTTATGAAATATTTCATGGAAGGAAGCCTTTATTAAATTTTTTTGAGTCTTTGAAAGTATATGATATGTTCAAAATAAAGAGGGAAATAAAGGTAATTATGGTGATTCAATAGTTAGAGGAGTGTTTTTAGGATTCTCAACAAAGAGTGAGGCCTAAAAATTGAAAAGACCAATCGAGATATGTGTGATCACTAAGAGGGGTAGGGGTGAATAAGTAATATTATCCTTTTATGTTTTATTAATTAAGAAATAACATTTACCTATAATTAGTGAGAAATTACCCTGCTGAAAACAATAACCAAGAACAACCATAAGAACACAAGTATTTACAAGGTTCAGTACTCACTGAGAGTATTTGGTCCTTGACATGGTTTTGAAGTAATCAAAGACCACAAAAACTAATATAAAGTAATACTTTTGGTTGTTACAATAAGCAAGGAATATCATTTCACTTGCATAACACTTTAGTAAATCAATAGCGCATGTTCTCCTCACACATATAAAAGATATAATAATGTTTTATAATAATTATAATAACTCTCAAAAATTGGCTTTAGTATGTTGTCACTATACTGCTTGAACTTTCTTCACACTTTCCCTTCTCACAAATTCTTATTATTCCACTCCACTTTCTTGAACAGTAGTGAGAAAGAACTTATTTCTAGAATTCTATATTATTCATCTTGTAACTTCTTTATCTATTATGCTCAGTCTGATATGTCGGCCCACTACACTTTGTTCAGTACCTCATTTATATTAAATAAACTGATAGATAAATTATGTCTGTACAACTTCACCTAATTTCCACTAAAACCCTATTTTTTATATATATTATCTAAACCATTTGTCCAATACCTCCATACCTTGTTTTTTGTTCACTTCATTTCACACTGTTCGTATGATACTAAAATAATGGAAAACTATGACTGGTATCTCTTCCTGAACCATGATATTCCTAGTTTGGAAATTTGTGCTACAAAACCTATATCACTTTCACTCAATCATGTGTAACTAAAATGTATATTTGTATAGTGGACTTCACCCCTTTATATAGGCATCCAATATTTGAAACGCTATAAGAAAGTGCAGCCTTCTGAAAATTCAGATTTGAATTTTCCCTTTCACATTCAGAATTCCATATCAAATTATTCAATGCTTGACCACATTTAAACCTCTTGAAAGATAAGAACTTTTACTTACATATTGGTGATAGAATCCATCTTCAAAACTCCTATATTCTCAACAAGAATCAAAATTTTTTACTCTATGATTATTGAATTTTTGAACGACCAGATCAACATAATGACATTAAAGTCTTTATGAAAACTTCATAAACATATCCAAACCTTCCATCCGTTACATATTCATAACACCTCTTCCATCTGGTAAAACTTCATAACACTTTTTTCATCTAATAGAATAATTCATTTAACTTCATATCTTGTATTTGATAGAAAATAATTTGTCAGATGAACTTTACATAGATACATTTGTCTGATGATTTCATAGAGCTATATCAAACTACCTTTCATCCCGAGCTTCCATAACCATTTCTCTATTTGATGAATTTTCAAAAGGTTCATCTAGTGAATTTAATCTGATGAATTAGAGATTCCCCATCTGATAAACCTACACACAACCCTCTATAAAATGAACATATACAGGTTTTATTGAATAAACTTCATGCACCCTAACTTCATCACTTAATATCATGATCTTTTCACAAGTCAATCCGATAGACTTCATAAAACTCTTTGACTAATCTAAATCCATTAATAGCAACCTTAAAACTTAAAATATTTTTCCTTTTATCAGAATATACCATAAAAGTATGATTGATAACATTTTGTACCATCATAACTCTATATATTCATAATCCTCAAAATTTTCCAAATAAAATCTTTGGCTAATAACATTAGTCCGGTAAACTTCACGAAGTATTATAGCATGAACTTTGTACAAACATACCTCAAACTCATCCTTTAGACTTAAGCTTGGATCATGATAATTTTCAGTAATCATGATGTTTGGGAATTTAGGATTAGTAAAGCATAACCTATTTAACTTAATCGAACACTTTGTTTGATGGAACTTGTATTCATTATTGGATAGAAATTCTAAGCCACACTTCTAATAATAACCTCAAATCAATGGATTTTGTCCGCTATCCTCAAGCTGTTGGACTCCTTTTGATTACCTTTTTATCTTAACAATTTTAATTGATTTATGTTCTCAACAAAGTTAGGTACTTCATGTTGAACAAAAAAAGGAAACACTTTAAAAAAACCTTCTTATATCTTGGACCTCTTCTTCCTAACACCTTCATATTCTCCAGAAAAACTCAAAAACTCTTGACCTCAACAATATCCACCTTTGTATTTTGTTTGAAACCTAGAATCATAAATTAATAAAACTTTTAAAATAACATAACGGATAAAAAATTCAACAATTCTAATCCCACACAAGGGAAATAAATGTATGAAATAACAATCATTGAATAATAATACCATAAAATCCATAATATGTGATTTAAGAAACCTTTATTTAAGATATCTAAACATATTATTTCCCTTTGAACTTTCAACAGCAACCTATGAGAAAAAATTCTTGAATCCTCTTCAAAAAACTATTAAAACATTCCATACATACTGAAATCATAGCTTACCCATTTTAAAAACCTCCCTAAAAATATTCTCTTCCTTAATAAGTAAAACACATACCAATGGATAGATTTATGTTAAATATTTTATCCCCATTTTAGAAAGCTATCCAAATATAAGATAAGAGAGGGGATGAGTTACCATATACCTTATCCTTAAAGTAATTTTGGTTTTAAACCCATGATCAAACTCAATTTATGAAATGTTTCCTTTGGTAATGGTTTAGTAAAGATATCAACAACTTGTTATTTTGTAGAAACAAACTCCAACTTTAGTTCATTTATTTACACATGATTTTTGATAAAATTATATTTAATATCAATGTTATTTGATTAAGAATGTTTCATTATATTCTTAGAGATATTTATAGCACTTTGATTATCATAACCCAAAATAAGGGGAAACCTCACATCAACTAACAAATCATCCAATTGTGAATTTATAAAAATTAATTGTGTAGCTGCTTGAGTGAAAACTAAATAATAATATTCTACCATACTAATAGTTATTGAATTTTTCTTATTTTTATTCAAACTCACATATCTTTCTCACAATAAGAGAACTCCACCAGATGTGGATCTTTTATCATCAAATAAACCCCTCCAATATGTATATGTGTAATGAAACAAATCAATATTTCATGAGCTATCATATTTTATTTTGAAATAAATTGTTCCTTTAATATATATGAGAATTATTTTTCCTTACATAAGATTAGATTCCTTTGAATCACTTTGATACCTGGAACATAATGTAACATCACACACTATATATATACTTTAATCCATTGGATATAAAAACTCCCAACCAAATTTGTAAACTATTTAGGATTAATCTCTTTTAATTTCTTATATTTTAAAAACATTATTACCACTAAAATAGGTATGGAAATAGGTTTTTAATCCTCTATTTCAAACTTATTCAGAAGTTATTTGGAATAATTATCCTAAGATAGGAAAATTCACTTCTTATTTAGAGATATTTGTAAGCCAAAAAGTATTTAGTTTATCATAGAATGAACATTTCAAATAACTTCTTCATATCCTTAGAAAAAAATTCATATATTTCTTCATCATATCCTTTGAATATGATATCATCAACATAAATAATAAAAATGATGGAAACATATTGATTTTATTTTATGTATAGATTACAATCAGTTCTTACTTTCTTAAAATTCAACTTCCTTAAGCAATTATCTTTTTTAGAATACTAATCTTTTAAAGTTTTCTTCAACCCATAAAATCCTTATTCAAAATTTACACATAACTTTCATATTTTCCAAGAATAGATCTACAAAATTTTCAATATAATCTTCTTTATTGAGATCTCCGTTAATAAAATTTGATTTGGTATGCATATGTAATATCTTATTTCTTCATTTGTAAGTGGTAATAATAAATATTTGAATAGTTTAATCCTTGATACTGGGGAAAAGTTCCCATTGAAATCAATGCCTTCAATTTGTGAATAACCTTTAAAAACCATTCGGGCCTTGTTTCTTACCACTTCACCTTCCTCGTTCAACATGTTTTGAAATACCCATTTTGTTATAATCACATTTTTATTTTCTATTTTGGATATATGTTACCATGTTTCATTCTCAATATGATCTAGATCTTTATTCACATCATCAATCCACTATTGATTCTCTAAATATTTTTTAACATCTTTTGGATCAACTTGTGAATATAAGGAAGTATGTTATATTAACTTCAATGTTATTCTAGTCTGAACTAGTTTTCCTTGATCTCTAATGAAGTTTTGGAATTCCACTTTCTTCCTTAGCCTATAATAATATGAACCAAATTGTTACTCATAAATTGAGATATCCAAGTTAGAATCTTCATCTTGGGTAGATTTAATATTATTACTTTTGTCAATAACATTATCATGATGTTTATCAACACCCACATCATCTTCAATTTATTCAATATTTACAATTGTATATAAAAATTTATTATTAGATTGTTATAGAGCTTTTACATATGCATAGTCAATAAACTTTCCCATTTATTTATTATAGAACCTATATAATATACCATTAGGAGGGTATCAAAGAAAGATTACATCAACACCACTTTGATCAAACATCCCAAGATTCTCACCCTTAAATTTGATAATTCAAGGACTACCAAACACCCTTAAGTATTTTAAACCTAGTTTTTCCCATAAGGAGTCATATCAGAGTTCATACTATAAAAACACCAATTTTTAACATGAAAAAAATACTCCATTATATTGTATCTAAATGTACCAAGAAGTATCAAGTTAAATCAACATAGTTCGTTCCATCTCATCCAAAACTAAATTTAATATTTTAGAAAATTGCTTAGTTGTGGTGTTTATTCTACACTAAAATCATGAATAATTACATAATTTTAAAGATAATCTATAAACTTTCCATTTGTGTACTCAGAAACATTATTATTTTTAATCTTATTCATAGAATAACCACATTATTTTTTAGAACTTCTCTTGAAATTCTAAAACATCTTGAGAGACTCTGACTTATATTTCAAAAACACAATACATGTAATGTGGGTAAAATAATCTATAAAGGAAATAAAATACTTATCTTTGTTTGTTGGATACTTTCACATGGGCTTGTATATATAAGAATCAATAATCTCAAAGGGGTGAGTTTAATGTATTTAAACTTTCTTATGTATAAAGTTTATAAGCTTACCTTTTGGAAATATAAAACAACACCAATCTATGAATATTTACTTATTAGGAATATCATGAATACTTTCAATGTTTCTTATATTTCACATATTTCAATAACACATATACCCCAACCTCTTATGATATATTTGTATTTCTTCTATCATGCTAAAATAGCATTAACTCTTCACATCATCAACTTAAAACAAGTTTACCTTGGTTCATTTTACTTTTGTAACAACTTTTCCATATTCAAGTCATTTAATAAAAAAACCATATCTTCTAAAGAAAATTTCATTACCTTCATCAAAAAGTTGTGAAACACTAAAAAAATTGTTCTTCTACCCATCAACAAATAAAGTTCTTCTGGATTTCAATTTTTCATTTCCAATGATAGCAGATCCAATGCCTTTGATTCTTAGTGGCTAATAATTTCTAAAATTCACCACCCCTTATTTATTATATTTTAAATTATTAAAAAACTTAAAATATCTAGTCATATGTAAATAACACCCACTTTAAAATATTCAAGGTCATTATCCTTTATTATATCTGATAGAAGATTCAACAAATAAGGCATTCCCCTTGAATTTTTCTTCCTTCTCATGAGCCCTTTCATATTTTTCATATAAATTTTTTTATGTCGGATACATAAAAACACATCCTTTTATGAGATTTCTAAGTTGATAATATCTTTCAAAAATAGTTTTTGTAGATTGGAATCTATTATCAGGCTTCAAAACAACTTTCTCAGGTTGTATCATTTAAGTAGTTTCACTCCCCATCAAAATCTACCAAAACTTTATCATGGATTCATTATAGTGTAGATGATTAAACCTCTACATATTTCCTGTATACTCAAAATTTTCATAGAACTAGCAATATCCATAGAAGGAATATCTCCCTCTGTGACTTACATGCTATTCATAACTGTCTACTTTCTTTACATCATCTTTCTTACCAAACACCTCAGTGCTTTTTTGTTCCTAAATTTTTTGGTAACCTCTTGAAATAATCTTCTTCTTCTTAGATTTATTCTATTCCTTACCAAGATCTCTAGTAGTAGGATCTTTTGGTTAAAAATTTTAAATCTCATAAATTTCAATATTTTTAACTCTTCTTGATTTGGACACATAATTGATCTCCTTAACTTTCCATTTCTTCTAAGCATCTTCGACCTTTTTATTAACCTATAAGGATAATTTTATGGATTATTTTGAGGGTTGAATTTAAAATAACTTTCACTAACTTTGGAAATATATTTTTATAAGTTTTTATTCCTTGATCAGTTTCAAAAAAAATTATTGAACAAGATAAAATTCTTTCTGATTCACATTTATCTTTTCTTCAAGATTGTTGTTGAGGGTTTTCTCTTCATCAACTACCTTCTTCATATCATAAATATCATTTAGAAACATTTATTATTATTTAAGAAAATATTCTTGATTTTTTATTGAAATATATTCTTTATTAAACTTATTGTTCTCCTTCTCAAGTATAACGATATTTGTAAGTCATTATTTCAACTCTATTATAAGAATAAACTATATTTGAGTATCTTCATATTTTTCTTCAGAGATGCTAATTTCATCACTAGAGAACTTATCATTATTCAATTTATAAAGAAACAAATTGTCAGATACATCATCACCGAAGTTCTCAACTTCTACTTCACTATCATCATAACCTTCCTCATATATAGACAAAAAGTTTATATTTTAGTATTTAGAGAATTTCTTATATTTTCCTTTTGAATAAGGATTTTATTTTTCTTTATTATTTTTCAAGGAACTTATTGTCCTTATATCTTCTTCATTACTATCTTCTTCTTTCTTGAATCTTGTAAAATTTCCAATAGATCTACAACCAAGGAACTTCAATTATAACTTTCCTTTCTACTTCAGTATACCACTTTTCACATTTATATAAAATAAATACATGAATTCATTATATTTTTACTAACCTCATATTTCGTGTTGGAGTATCTAACTTGTTCTTTGGGAAATTTATTAGACTTTAATTTCCTTGTATCCTTGAAATATATTTCCCTATAAACCTTTTATTTATTCTTTTAAACATTTTCTTGTATTATTTCATAAGTGATGAGAATGTTATGTAGATCATCTAGATAAAGAGTTTCAGGATCTCTATCTTCTAAAGATGATACCTTGGAATAAAATTTATTTTTAAGAATTCTTAGGACCTTTTAAACAATTTTTTAATCTTATAGCTTCTCACTGAAACACATTGTGGTTATTAAAATATCATTAACTATTATAAATAAGTCACCAACAGATTTATCTTCACCCATTTTAAGATATTCACAATTCAATCTATAGAGCTGTAACTTTTCTTTCTTCACTTTTGTATTTACTTAATATTAATTATTTAATTTATCATAAATTCCATTAGCTATTCCAAAACCCTTGACCCTCATAAATTCAATTTAAGAGAGTGAGGAAAGTATAATATTTCTAGCTCTCCCATAATTCTCTAGATTCTTCTTATCAGTAGTTGTTAAGGGAACTCCCTCTACCTAAGGAGGGAAAATATCAATAGTATATTGAATAAGATATGGTAACATTTTATCCTTATAGATATGATAGTTCATCCCATATAATATAGGAATCCAATTAGTGTTCACAGAGTTCTAAACATCCATGGACACTTTCTTTTTCTTTAAACTTAAATAAAGAATCAATAAAGGAAACTTTTCCTTTGACACTAATTAAAATATCAATTAGTATCTATATGATCACTAAGAGGGGGAGGGGTTAAATTAGTGATCTTTTATTTATTATGTTTCCTCACTTAATAAACAACTTTCACCTCTGATTATTGGTAAATTACCACAATAAAAACAAAAAACAATCATAACCCTAAGAATAAAAGTATTTACAAGTTTTACTACTTAGTAAGAGTAACTAGTCCTTGGCATGGTTTGGAAGTAATATAAGACCAAAAAACCATTATAAAATAATAATTTTGGTGGATAAAACAAGAATTTAATATCCTTTCACATATATATCACTTTAATTAATCGACAATTTATGTGATATTTTCATAGATAAAAGATATAATAATATTTTGTAATAATTATAAGAACCTTCACCAACAAGATTAAGTATGTTGTCACTATGATTCCTAAAATTTCTTCAGACTTTTATTTCTTGAAATATATTTTTATTACTCTTAAATTCCTTGAAAAATAGTGATAAAGAACTTATTTTTATACTTTTATAGAAATCTATCCATTCGATCACTTCTTCGTTCAATATGCTTGGTCTGATACATCGGTCTGATACACTCCATCTAGAACCTCATCTGTCTGATACTAATAAATAGAGAACTTCTATCCAGTAAAACTTCACCTGATATTCACTAAAACCCTATTCATGTGGTCTATTCTCTACACCATTTGTTTGGTGCCTCAAAACCCTATTCATCCATTCACTTCACTGCACACTATTTGTCTAGTACCAAAATAATGGAAAACTCTAAATAGTGTTTGTTCCTTAACTAGGAGATTCCAAGATTAGAAAATTATAATAAAAAATATCTTGAAATTAATCTCACACATTTTTAACAACTATTTTGTTTTTTTATGGTGGAATTTACCCCATTATATCGGCATTCAACCTTCAAAACTTTAGGAGAAAGCATAGCCTTCTGAAAATTCAGATTTGAATTTTCCTACTCACATTCGGAAAACATACTTAGAATATTAAATTTTTGATTGCCTTCAAACATCTTGAAAGATAGTAAATTTTATTTATAGCTCAGTAATATAATCCATATTTAAACTTTCTATAATCATAGCAATAATCATACTTTTTTCTCCTTGATTCTTGAAATGTTGAAAAACTAGCACAACATCATCACATTAATGATTTTAGGAAAAATTCATAAAGATATCTGGAAATTCCATCTGGTACATATTCATAAAACCTATTTCATCTAGTTAAACTTATTAACAATTTTTTCATCCAATGAAATAATTTACAGAATTCTTTCCATTTCATTTGATTGAAAATATATGTATGATGAACTCCACATGGAGACATTTTTCTAATGACTTTATAGAGATCCATCAAACTACCTTTCATATTGATCTTCCATAACCATTTATTTGTCTGATGACCTTGTAAAAGGTTCATATGATTAATTTGATCTAATTACTTCGACATCCCCCATCCAATGATCCTACACACAACTATATATCCAATGAACGTATAAAAGTTTGATCAGCTCAACTTCATACACTCTAACATCATCACTTCTAAATGTGATATTTGTAGAAGTCTGTATGGAATAATTTGTATAACTTTTTGTCTAATATAAATCCATTCATAACAACCTAAAAACATTAAAAATTCTTCTTATTATTGGTAGGAATCATAAAAGTCTAGCTGATAACACTTTGTACTATCATACTCTATATCTTTATAATCCTTAAACATTGCACAACCAATACTTTGGATGATAACATGAGTCCTATAAACTTCAAAAAACTTCATATCATGATCTTTGTATAAATGCACCTAAAAAATACTCCTTTGGACTTAATCTTGGATCATGATAATTTTCAGTAACTATTATGTTTGGTACTTTAGAATAAACAAAGCATTGATTGTTTAACTTCATCAAAAGTTATGTTCGATGAAACTTATAAAAAATAATGGATAAAAATTTTCTACCACACTATAGCCTTATACCTTAGACCGATGTACTCCATCCATTATCCATGAACTATTGGAATTCATCTAATTAAATTATTATCTTAATAATTTTAAGTAATTTATGTTCTTATAAAAGTTAAGTACTTCTTGTTGAATAATAAATGACAACACTTTAATAAAACCTTCTTGCATCTTAACCAAATTATTCTTAAATACTTTATCTTATTTGAAACACCTCAAAAACTCTTGGCCTAAACACAAATGATATGAAAACAGGCTGAATAAGGTTAATGAAATTAGTGATGTTAAATTTATCAAAGAGATATATTGAAATAATTCCTTAAGTTAAAACCTTAATGAATTATGTGAAGAAAATGATGCGATCAAGACAAATTCTAAGGTTGTAAAAATTCCCTCATTATGAAGATTCCAAGTTTGAATCCAAAGAGGAAATAATTATTGAAGAGATTCAATCTACATCATATAATATAAATAGGATAATATAAGTTTATTTATCTAATATAATTAGATATAAATTTGTAACAACATAAAATAAAAAGGATTATGGATATAAAGAACACTGATCTACTTTAAATAATGGAACCAACTTCATTTTAAGAAGTGTAAAGAGATTATTTTTAGTTAAATCCATGAATGAGGAATTATATTAAATTGATAAGAATCATATGTGGGAGCTTGTGGAGAGGCCTGAAAATTACATTGTGATTGAAAAAAAGTTTTGCTTCATGATTTTTTTAGAAACATGAAAATGTGGTCTATAATAATGAAAAAAAGTGTGTAAATTATATACACAAATTAAACAAGTTTATTTTGAATAAAACTTAACACCAATGGCATAAATTAAGTTGATCGGGATTTTCATGGCAATAGTAATTCAAGGAAGGTTTAAGATTTCAAAATGGATTAAAAACCATTATTTCTAAATTATATACTCACATAAGAAGTTTATATTGAATAAATGATAAGATTATTAAATAAAAATGATGAAACTAAAGTGAGAAAAATTTAAGAAGACATGGAAGAAAATAAAACATGGCCTAAATTTATGGCATGCTTGGCTAGATTTGTATTCAAATATTCTGGAATTCAAAAGTGGCGGTGTTGATCACAACCTTTAAGTAAAGAAATTTAAGGAAGAATAATTCATGATTCTCATTTACATGGATGATAACATATTCAATAGAAGAAAGAATAAATCTTTGAAGGAATTTTCTAATCACATAGGGTTATAAATTGAGATGTCCCTGATCAGTGAAATCACATATTTTCTGGGAATAAAAGTAGTTCAGAAAGAAAAATTCACTTTTATATCTCAAGCTAAGTATGAAATGTTCTATTGAATTAGTTTGGTATGCATGAATCAAAACCAATTTCAAATCTTATTGTAGTTGGAACCAAGACTGGTAAGTATGAGGATGAGAAATATAAGGATCATGCCTTGTAAAGGAGAATAATTGGGGGATTTTTTTATTTGGAAGCAACTTAGTTGGATATTTATTACATAAAATGTTTGGATTATTATTTGTAAATTAATATAAAAGAGGAGTATCTCATAGTAGTGAAGAGGGTTCTGAGATTCATCTAAGTAACTCTCAACTATGGATTATTTTTTAAAGTAGGAAAGGATCATGAATTATCGACCTTGTCTGGTGTAGATTAGGTTAGAGATGTGATGGATCAAAAGTCTATAAGTGGTGGTCCATTCTTCATTGGAAATAAATGTGTTGTCTGGATGAGTAATAAATAGTAATGAACATCCCTCAGTATGATAGAATAAGAATATATTTCTTTAATCAATGTTTACAATCAACTCCTATAGATAAAGCAACGATTAGAGGATATTAGTGAATAAGTAAACCAAACTATGGTGATCTTTTATGAGTTTTTTTTGAAATTGACCATGTGAAACATATAGTTCAGAACTCACTTACCAAACATATAAATTTTAAATATCACTTCTTAAAAGATAAGGTGGAGTAATGAGTGATCAAAATTAAACATGTTGGAACTAATCAACAAGTGGAAAAAATTATTTCTAAACCTTTAGACACCCAAAAATTTGAGAATAACAAGTTAAAACTTAGTTCCAAACCCCCTTCTTTAGCTTAAGGAGGTCCATAAAATATCCTCTCCCCATTATACATAATTCTTCACTTGTTAATTGTGCGTATTTTTTTTAGGTGGTCATATTTTGTTTGATATAATAAGATAGTGGGAAACTATCCATGGGGACTTGGTAGAAGTTATAAGGATGATCAAAATGAATTTTTTATTATTATTAACATATTTTATTGTTTCTTAAAATGATAATTAACTCATATAGTCTTAGAAAAGTTGTTAATGGATCTTTGATTAGTTTTTTTCTTATTGGGAGTTTCATGACTATTCATATGTGATCAGATCTGAACATGGATAAACTTTTTGAATTTTATTATCAAAGGGGGATATTGATAAGAGGGGGAGAGTTATATGTGAGTTCCATATAGGAATTATTCCATATATGGGGAGTATGGATAATATGGAATGGTTAATCTTGGAAGAATAAGTGGTGGATTTACAACACAATCAAATGGTGGAGAATGTTGGAACTATATGTTTAATGGTTATATTTGTTTTTAATTAGAAGTTATAATTTTGGAAGATCATGAGTTAGAGGCTCATAAGATGGAATCCTTAATACAATTCAAAAGTTTTATAATATTTAGAATATTACAAAATTATATCTTAGTGTGATGTGTTCTTGAAGATGGAAGACTGGAAGTTGGAAGTAGGTCTGAAAATGTCACTAAGTCTTGGACATCTCCTTATGTGTATAAGAAATGTTGGGAGGTTCATGAGAAATTATGAAGAGATAGAATTGGAAAAGGCATGGAGATCATATTAGTACATGAGGTTTTTGGGGTTTGGTGATAAGGTTTTTGAGAGTTGTAGAAAATTGAATTTTCTTAGATAGATTAGTAATAATTAATATATTTGAGATCATGTGTATGTTTTTGGGGATGAAAAATATATTTTTTGGGATATATATCATTATTTCGAGTGATAAAATTTATAAAATAGAGGATACTCATAGGGATACATGTAGTTTATTCATATGTAATATCTTCTAAGATGAATAAATATTAAAAAGGAATAACTTTACTTGTATATGTATTATTCTCTAGGATAATACATAATATATTTATTGGAAGTGGTAGAGTTTGAAAAATGTAGAAACATCTCTATTTACATTGGGGGTTTTTGGGTGATGATTATAATTATAGGAAAATGACTAAGTCCTCTATACATAAACTTTTATAGAGAATACTTAATGATTTTCTAAAATCTTCCTATAATATGTAAGGTTTTTATAAAATGTAAGGGTTTCTTAAGAACCTTCCTGGGATATGTAATTTTTTATAGAGCATGTGTAAGGTTTTATACTTAGTTACTAGGTGAAGTAAAAGAACTGATGTGTTCTAACTTGGCGCCTCAGGCTATGATGTTTTCATGAATGGAAGGAGTCATCAGATCTATAATAGATTATGATAGGTAACACATTGATATTTATTTCATATTTTTAAGCATAAATTAAGGATTATTTAAGTAATTTAATGAATAATTATCATGTGTTTAAATGTTTTACTAGAAATTGGGAAATTGTAAAAGTGGGATTAAAATAAATGAAATCGAATAATTTTTTTATGAAATTAAAGTGTGATATTAATTATATAGTTATATTTTTTACCTTGTTATTTGAATGATTTTAGGTGTTTACTTTATAAAAAGGGGGCCAAGCTTAAGATAGCTCTCAACCAAGTGGTATCCCACCATATAGCCATCCCAAAAGGGATGACTAACTAGACCACCATTGGGAGGGTCCAAAAGAGCTGACACAACACGGGGGAAATCAAGCATGTGTGGTGGACCATGAGGATTCAAGACCATAGGTGGTAGAATTTAGGTTAAGGCCCATGTGGGTCGTGCAACCTATGCTTATCGGGAGCCCATCCCTAGAGGAGGATTATGAGTTGAGGATGGGAGGCATTTATTTATAAATTCTTATGAACCTCATAGCCACTTCTGATGTGGGAAAAGTTCAAATAAGCTACTATTCATCTTTTAATTCAAATGATGTCATCCCATGTAACTCCGCTCTCCCATGCTTGGATAGAAGCCACCTCCACTCTCTACTTCCAACCACCACTTTGCACACTTTTACCGCCATTTCTTTACTTTGGAACCACCATGGTCGACCACTAAGATCTTAAGTTTGATATGCTCAACCATTTCCCATGATCAAGATAACCATAAAAAACCTCATAGGCCTATTCTGACCACTAGGATTCCTTGTTCAAAGGAACCCATTTCCACGCTCGATAAATGAGTCCCCTCGACCGTTGTGAAGGTTTGAATGGTTAAGGAGATCACTCACCGCCACTACTGCACCACTGCAATGCCACCACAATTTCTTCCACATGGATATAAATCCATTAAGACCATGAACACAAAGGAAGAATTATGTGGCCACCCCATATCTACGTTGGTCCACATTAAAATCAGGGAACCCCTATTTTTTACAGGGGGAATTTTAAAAAATCTTCAAAATGAAGATATTAATATCCTCAAAACAATTAATAGGTCTTGACCGAACACATGAAGTGAAGGGAGGATGAGGCACACCCTCCTCCTATAAAATAATAAGGCTTTTTTCCTTTGAGGCAAGTAAGAAAACCCCCACAAGGAGAGGCCTCACTATGGAGGATGAGGCTGCTGCTCCCTTAAATTTTCTGCATTTTTTATTTTTATTTTATTTTCTTTATTTCTTTATTTTAATGTAATTGTATTTTATTTTATTAAAAAATTAATTCATGAATTTTATTTTAATTCAAGTGATACACCCTTCCTCCTCCTCCTTCCCCTCCTCCTCTACTTATTTTTTTTCTTTTTATTTTTTCTTCTAATTTTAAACATTATGTAAATTTTTTATTTTAATTCTTTCATATTATATTTTATTTTTATTTTATTATCTCCTTATCTATTCCATTATCTATCATTATTATTTTTTAATTATTTTATTCTTTCTCTTCAATTCATTCTAATCACTGCGACCTCTTACCCTAAAAAATGAGGGACTAACCCGAGGCTTGTCTTGGGGGAGGTAAGTGGTTTTTCAATTCATTATACACTTAAATTATAATTTTTTATTTACATTTTTGGTGAGAAAGAGTGAAGTGCATGAGTGTGGAAGTTATACGCTATAAATATAAACTCAAACTCATTTAAATTATTTGTTTAAATATTTTCCCTTCCTTCCACTAAACATTATCTCCTTATGCGAAGAAGTTGAGTCTTTTAGTGGATGAAACAATATATGATGGAGTTTGGTCTTGGAAGGTGTCACACTCTCGATTGAGGTGTTCCATAAATCGTCATTATAGTAGGAGGTGAAATTTTGTTTTATATAGTAATTTAAGATTTCAAAATTACTAAATAAAAGAATAGTATTTCATGTATGAGATCTCAGAACCGAATTATCAAAATAAATTTAAACACCAACAAGAAGAATGATGGAACACATAAAAAAACCACAAAGGCCATGTTCTTTCTTTTTCTAATTGTATTCTATCATTTAAAGTTAGTATAAAATTTTGAATTTCATTTATCTTCTCAAATTCCATTAATTTTGTAGAATAAATAAATAATAATAACAAATAAGTAGTTTGGGTGAATTAAATTAAGTATGTGAACAACTATGAAGCTCCTCAAGTGAGACGACCCTAGTCAACCTCTGTACTATATTAGGAAAATAAATTTTCTTTTTCCATGCACTAAAATAGGCATACGTCAAAACTATCACCCATATTGGGGATTTAATCATTAGTTTATTTTCTTTTCTCTATTTTTATAGTAGATTGTTTTTAATTTATTTAAAAAACCTTAAATATTTTTTCCATGATGTTTTAAAATGATTATTTATTAAATTCATGGAATAAATACTCACAGGTTCAAGAACAATAAACATATAATACTGAGGAGGCCCTCCAATGAATGGGTGCTACTCTTATGATAATGGGAAAGTAAAAGAAAAAAGGAATAAAGATAGGCCTCTCACCTCAATATTTGATGGGAATGGTTGATCAAATTTGAATTAACTATCACATATTCGAGACTAATAATAAAGTGCCACTAGAGTTGCCCAATTTTATTAAATACATGAAAGTGGTTGAGGCTCAAATAAAGTACCATAAACAACCCAACCATTTGAAGAACCAAATTTATGATTACCATGATGATATAGAGTAGATTCATGATGAGGAAGACTTTATAGATGAGTTACATATGGGAGATCAATAAGATCTTTATGACTTCTAGAGTGAATCTGAGGTACAACATGATCTCCCTGATCCCTATAAGGAATAAGAGTCAATACCATTGAATTTCACTATATCCATAGAATAATATGACACCACTCTTATAGTGTAATTTGAAGAAAATATAGAGGATCCCAACTACCTACCTCCACTTGCTACCATCAAACTCCAAGAGGCACTTAACACTGAAGGAGAGATTGAAGTTGAACCAATTCATGGAGTTTATCTTATCTAAAACTCTATTTAATTTTTATTCAATTCCATTTGATTTTGAAACCTAACTATTTTGAATTTTCAGATTTAGACAATATTTTCTATTCATTTGAGGAAGTTGATAAATAAGAACATGAACCTATTGATGAACATATAGATAACCCTAATTTTGATGACCATGCATATGAGAAATCCCATGAATAAGTAAAAGTTGTTGATCCTGAGGAAATAAAGATAGTGGATACTCATAATGAAAGGGAGAAATTTGTTATTAATAATTAAAATTTAAACTTTATTCAAGTAAAAATACATGTTCACTTTCCCTTTGATCTTTCAATTCATGTAGCCCATGTTGAGCTAGCACTGGACAAGGAGGAGGAGGCAATATAAGTAGTAACCAAGAAGTAGGATGATCCATACTTCATCCTACCCTCACCATGCAAGCTATACCTAATTGTTAAGCAGATTTATTTGGTATAATTTTTTCATGGATCATTCCTCACCAATAAAGAATAAGTCTTATCTAGGAAAATTCACATGTGGTTGTTCAAATCCAAAAAATTTCCACCTACCATGAAACTATATATGACTGCTAGCACTGCCCTATGTTGGTAGTAAAAATCTAGGGAGAACATAGGGGATTATACTAATTCATATCTTACTTACTTTCTAGGATTTCAATTTCATTTTTAGGATTATTCTAGCATGAAGAAAAATCCCAATATCATTTTGAGATTTAAATGACATGATCTTTGTGATTAATTGATTAATTTGCTTTTTTAGGATCATGATGACATAAGGAATCCCCCAAATATTTAAGTAATATGACTTAAGCTTCAGAAACATAGGGATTTCGTTATTACATTCATTATATTGAAACTCTCTATATTTTTTCTGAAACATTTTTTGAGCTTTTAACTTGAAATTACATGCCCATACCCAAATTAATTCTTTAATTGACTTATCTAAGAGTCATGAGTTTGTTAGGAATCTTATGATTCCCTGTTTTGGATTTCAGTAATAATAATATTGAATGATTAAAATAGATAATTAAACCATTGACATGAAGCATGGATATTAAAATGAGGACTCGTGATTTAAGGAAACTAAATAATTCATCTAAATGAAATTTCCCAATCATTTTCATGATTTTAATTTATGAAATTCATGTAAATTGATTTGTTATTATTAGTCATTCCTTTAGTGATTTTCCCAAATCAAATGTCCCATTCCTGATAGGATTTCAAGGTAGATTACTTCTTTTTTATTCTCGAGCATATTTCTTGAGTGATATTGGGACATGTCACCTACCAAACTTGCATTTGATCTTGTCAAATCTATAACTGTGAAAACCCACATTTAAAACAATTGAAGCATATTTTAAAAAACATTTATCCTTGAAAACCACCTTTACATTAATTATTTTTTGTCTCATAGAGACCATGAATGACCTTGTTAGGGATGATCCATGTTTCAATCCATTTTTATATATTCCTACCCCCTCTTAGTATTTCTATGAAATTTTAAAGTTTAAGTATAGGGGTGAAGGGAGTCATGATGGAAGGTATGAAATTCATTATAAGGAAAAAATGTATAGGTCCTACTTTGGGTAATGAGAAAGTTTTTTTGACTCATACATTGTGATTTCATTGTTTTTCCTTTCTTGAAAAAAATGAAAAAATTATGAATGGGTTGTGACCTAAATGAATAAAAAATAAGAATTACTAGAATAATTATTTTTAACTTATATGGTTATGTGATGAATGTAAAATTTATTCCAAGCATGATTTTTGAAAAAAAAGAGAAAAAGTACTTTGAAAAAAAAGGATAAAACTAAAAAAATCAAGATGGTGTAAAAATCATTTATTATGATTTACTTTGATCATGAGATTACTTTGAGATTGGGAAAATTGAGAGTTATTACAATTTTAAGGGGAGAATGTCATATCAATTTTACTTTGGATATCATGAATTTTACTTTAAGAGATACGCATCCTCTTTGTGGTTTACTTTTTAAAATTTCAATTCCTACCAACATTAATACCTAAAGTCATTTTAACATTAATTGAAAATTCCTCATGATTTTATGTGACTTTGTTTCTTTACAAAGTGAAGAAAAGAGTTCATTTACAAGCCTATGGATAGGGATCATGTTTTCATGATATGAGGATAACTCTACTTGAATTGTATCCTGAGTTTTAAGAGAAAAAAGATTAAAAAGTGAGGTAGATCCTGATTTGGAATGTTTAATAATGATGAATTAAAAATCATGAATATTTGAAAGAAGAAGCCCCATAATTTTCAAAAGGGGGAAAGTGAAATGATTGGATTGATTAATTTCTTTGAAAATTGAGAAATTTAATTGATTTTTTATGTGGAATTTAAAATTTTTATTTAACATTGGTAATTATTTAATTTTATTACATTGAAATTTGAGTAATGGAAACATTAGTTCCCTCTAGAATTCTATGTTGAGATTTTATGCTTGAGGACAAGCATAGTTTAAGTGTGGGGTTATTTAACACACTAATATTTCATGAATATTTTTAAGAATAAAAATGTATTTTTAAAGGAATTTAATGAATAATACTCATGTATTTAAATGTTTTACTAGAAATTGGTAAATTTTAAAAGTTGAATTAAAATGAATGAATGTGAATCATTATTTTAATAAATTTAAGTGTGGTATTAATTCAATCATTATCTTTGTTTTACCTTGTTATTTGAATGGTTTTTAGGTGTTTACTTTACAAAAAGTGGGGCTGATCTCAATATAGACCTTAACCAAGTGGTCGACCTCTATATAGCTAGCTTATAAGGGATGGTCGGCTAGACCACCACCAGGAGGGCCTATGAGAGTTGGTAGAGCATAGGGAAATCAAGCTCATGTGGTGGAACATGGGGAGTCAAGCCCGTTGGTGGTAGAATTTAGTCCAAGGTATGCATGGTCTGTCTAGCCCATGTGTGTGCGTGTTTACTGGAAGCTCATCCTCAGATTAGGATTATGAGCTAAGGTTGAGAGACATTTATTTATAAATGATTACACACACTACAATTTATTCAAATATGAGACAAGTTCAACTAAGTTATTATTTGTCTTTTAATTCAAACGATTTCATCCCATGCTACTATGATCGCTCATGCTTAGAAAATATCCACCACCACTATCCATTTCTAGTCACTTCTCTGAACTCACTGTCCACCACTGATTTACCTTGGGACCATCATAGATAACCAACAAGAGATCAGGTTCGAGCTGCTCAACCACTTCCCATGCCTGGGACCACAATGAAAACCCTTGGAGCTATGTTCTAACCACATTGAGGCCTTGTTTGAAGGAAACCATTTCCATTATCGATAAATCATCCCCCTCCAAACACTATGAAGGCCAAAGGGGTTGAGGATCTTGCTTGTCACCACCACTGCATTGCTGCTATGCCCCTACAGTTTCTTCCACGTGGCTACAAATCCATGAAAACCATGAATATAAAGGAAGAAGTATGAGGCTTCCCCACATCTACACTAGTCTATGTTGAAATAAGGGAACCCCATTTTTCTATTCAGGAATTTTTTAAAATATTCAAACCAAAGATATTAATCTCCTCAAAAACATTAATAGGACCAAACTTCACTTCTGAAGGGAAGTGACACTGAGGCACACCCTCCTCCAATAAAAGAAGGGGGGTTGCTTCCTTTGAGAAGAGTTAACACCCCCATTAAATGAGGGGCCTCACTATGGAGGTCAAGGTTTCCTATCCCTTCATTTTTCTTCATTTTTATTTTATTTTTTCTTTAGTTTTTTATTTTAAAGTAATTGTAATTTAGTTTATTAAAACACTAATTCATGAATTTTATTTTAATTCAAGTGATCCAATATTATTCTTCCTCCTCCTCCTCCTCATCTTATTTTTATTCTTATTTTTTATTTCTTCTTCTTATTTCAAACATTATGTCCACTTTTTATTTTAATTATCTCTTATTTTATTTTATTTTTACTTTATTTTATCTATCTCTCCCTCTCTCTATCTTCTATTATCCTTCAATATTCTTTTTTATTTCTTGTATTATTTCTCTTCTTCTCATTCTCACCACCATGAACTCTTACCTTAGAAAATGAGGGGATAACCTAAGACTTGGCTCGGGGAAAGAAATTGGTGTTTCTATTAATTATGCTCTTCAATTCTATGGTTTTATTTGCATTTTGTGGTGAGTAAGAGTGAATTACATAAGTTTGGTGCTTTTTCACTATGGTACTAAACTCAAACTCATTTATATTCTTTTTTTAAATCTTTTACCTCCCTTATACTAAACATAATCTCTTCTTGCAATGAATTTGTTTCGTTTAGTGGATGAAATGATATAAGATGGAATCAGGTCTAAAAAGGTGTCACACTATTGATTGAGGTGTTC
This sequence comes from Viscum album, assembly GCA_963277665.1. Taxonomy (NCBI): domain Eukaryota; kingdom Viridiplantae; phylum Streptophyta; class Magnoliopsida; order Santalales; family Viscaceae; genus Viscum; species Viscum album. The sequence goes on along the minus strand of OY728130.1, from coordinate 616,828,807 downwards.
TATCAACCTTGGTTATAGGAGGAGGTGGAATTAGTTTTTTATTGTCATTCAATATTTAAAAATCAATAAATAGAATAATAGTAATTCATGCATGAGATCTTAGAATTCAATTATTAAACAAAATTTAAAAATCAACAAAATGAATTATGGAACCCATAAACCAAACCAAAAAGGCCAAGTTCTTTCTTTTATAATCATATTCTTCCATTTCATGTTATTATAAGTTTTATAATTTCATTTATCTTCTAAAATTACATTGTTTTCATAGAATAAATTAAAAATAAACAAAAATTAGTCATTTAGGTGAATTATATTAAGTAAGTGAACAGCTATAAAAATCCTCAAGTGAGCTGACCCTAGTCAGCCTCTATACTGAATTATTAAAATAAATTTTCTTTTTTCCATTCCCTACAATATGTATGCGTCAATAGGCATCATAAATCATAAAGTATGATTGATAGTCTGCCCAACTGAGGATTAAAATTTGAATTATCAATCTTAAATTACTATTGATAATATAGTCAGATTATAATGATGAAACTTACAGATTTTTCTGAAGGATGAAGACTGTTATATTAGAGGGAGACCATAAAGATTGTGGAGAATTTAAAAGTAATAGTTCTTAGTAATGATTTCATAGAGTATAAGAAAAAAAATAAGTAAAAGTGAAAGAGATCACAAGGCAGTTTTCTAATCAATATATGAAGGGAAAAATTCCTAATGAATTTAGAACAAAGTGAGAAGAGATAATATGGTGAGAAGACACAATGAAGATTAGGAACTAAAGGAGAAACTAAATCACAACCACAAAACCATTTCTGATATGGTATTTTTTTATTGCGAAGAAGCATTGCAAGTGAAATTTGTATCACCATTCTTTATTGTATTAATTATCTCAAAGAAGAATATAGAGAGAAAATATGAGTTTGTACTCCCAAGATAAACAATGTGTCATTTTTAAATATTTTATATATAGTAGATAATGTTACCTCCTATTACATTTTCAAACCATTAGTGTATACTCCTAATACATTGTCACATCATTAGTGTTATTTTTTAATCTTTTATATATAGTAGATATTGTTACCTCATTGGAATAATCCTTTGTGGAATAATTCTATTATTGTATGCTCTTAAAAAAATTTCACACCATTAGTGTATGCCCCCATATTTATTTTCATCATTTATATTTTTTGTGTTTATTTAATGATTAATAGGCTCGCATTGTTCTCATTCACATGAGAATGAGATCCAGTGAAATAAAAGAAGAACTGGATAAACTAATTCACCCCCTTTTAAGGTGTTTTAGGCACATGGTTGCAACATAGTGTGATTAAATCCTTCACACCATAATTTCACAATTTAATAAGAACCCACTCCTTTCATTCCCATGTATATCTACCCAACTAAAATGTGACTCCCACTCATCCATGATCATGTTACCAATGAATAAAACATGAAAACATCCCAAACCTGTGAATGATTGTTTTGTCAAAAAACAAGTCACAACATGCCTTTAATACAAAGGTTATCTAAATAGATCATTATATAATATAGTGGTAATTGTGATAGAACTCCATACCTTTATGTAAAATCAATTCCATATTGTCCTTGCCTCAATTGAGATCAAATTAACTCATATAAACACATAATTTGTTAATTCAACTTCATAAAGATTTTATTGGGGCACATGAGTTTCTTTTTCTGGTTTAGAAAACTATGTACACTGAAAATGTAATCTTCAATAGACTAATTTTAGATCTTCAAAAGGTATTATAGAATAAGAGAAGTAGAAGTTAGGTTTGATAAAAGTTACAAGTGATAGATTATAAGGTTAAGTGGAACAAAACACTATAATTTTGGTTCACTAGATGATATTACAAGAGGATATCTTGTAGAATCATAATTAGTAGGAAAAAATTCACTAGATAATCTAATTAAGGTGGTTGGTGCCTTTAAATAAGCAGATAAATTATCTGCGAATGTAGGATTAGTTGGATTATAACCCATAAGGATAGGAAGGTTGTGATGATAGGAATCATTGGTTGGACTCTACAATATTATCAAGGTGCGATCACATTGTGGTGTATTATCAATTAAATGCAATCATTCTATTTTCATCTTGAATAAAAGTAAAGCATCATCCCCCCATGTAGTAGGATTCATTTTTGAACCACATAATCTATTATGTTATTTTTTTCCTCATTTACATTCTGATCATTATTATTGACAGTTCCTATTTGTGTCTTTTAAAGGGTTTTCATTATGGTACTATGATTTTGATGTGGAAAATTCCATGTTATGGATGCCATTTTATGGAGTCTATTCTTGAGATTTTTTCCACCTAGAAATATTTGACTATGTTTATTTTGTTATTTTGAGGAAAAGAGGTCATAGACCCAAAAAGTGGTATCAGAGCTCAATGTTAGAGTGTTTCTAGATGATCTGGCCCTGGATAAGATGATTTAGAGCTTGGTTAAGTAGAAATATAATTCCATTATCCCTGTAGTATAATATTAGAAAACATTCCTTGATCTCTATATATTACATTGATATAAAGTGGTGGGAGTTCTTAATATTTGGTGGAATGGTGTTGAAAGAGAGTTAGTTTCAGGAGGAGAAGTTAAAAAAATATAATTTTGCTTCTAGAAGATATAGATGAATGATTTAATTTGGTAAAAGGACCTTTATATTATAATGTATAGTGCCAAGAATGAAGCAATGAAAGAAAAATAATGGTATAGGTTGGATAATAAATCACTCAGGTTAATGTGAATTTCAATTTCTTGTATTGTGGTGTATAATATCTATGTAGTGAAAAAAACATCAGAACTCATGAAGACCCTCACTGACATGTATAGTATTCCCATGAAAATGAAAAAAGTTTTATTTCTAAGGATAATATTTTGTAGGATAATGTTTGGAGATAATTCATATGATTATCATATAAATTACTTCAATTTCATCATAAGTTAGTTGGACTTAGTAAATTTAACCTTTGAAGGTGTAGTTTAGGTGATGTTGTTACTCTATTCTCTCTAAAAATCATGGTATACAATGGTTACCATTGTGAATAACTCTAATGAAAAGGTAAAATTAAATTTAAAGTATGACGGAGAAATGATCTTGAATAGAGATATTATTCAGAAAAATGTTCATCCATATTTCAAAAACTCATAAAATTTGGAAGGAAAAGGATATATGATTGGATGAATGAGTCACCAAAAGGGAATGGGAAGAAGAATTTAGAGAAAGAGTAGCATGAAAAATAATGCCATCCTATGCAGGAATTGTGGGAGAAAAGGTCACCTAACGAAATATTATAGTGAACTAAGGGAGAAATATGGAATATGTTTCTGGTAGTGGATCTTCAAATCATGTATCAGACGATAGGACTAGATTACTCCAAAGTGCCACCAGTTCCTTGGGGTCATGGGTTATAAAACATGGATCTTCATTCCAATAATTATCTAAGATAGGAAGTATGAGTAACTATATTTTTTTAAGATATGGAAAGGTGAATTTTTTGGTTGAAAAAATATTATGATAGTGGGAAAAGGATATGCTTTGGTCCATACAAGGAAAAAATAATGTTGGAGTTGAAGGTCATGCAACACATCTCTGGGTTAATTAGGAACTTATTTTTTGTTGTAAAAATTTATAATGTATGGTTATATACTTCATTCATATATGTTGCTTGTAAAATTTCATATGGCTCCATAACCATCAAAAGAGGAGTGAATGATGGGATTTTTTACCTTACAATTTCACCAGAAGGAGCAATATATTCTATAGAGTTAACTTCTATAAAGTTATGGCGTGAACATATAGGTCATCTTAGTGAGAAAGGGATGAATATCCTAGTTAAAAGGATTATTTAAGGCTGGAATCCTAAAGTATAAAATGTGTGAGGATTATGTATTATGAAAGAAAATGGAAGGTTTCCTTCTAGATGAAACTGAAAAAACCAAAGCACCAGAATATGGAGTTGATTTACACAGATGTTTGGGGACTAACTTTAGTGCATTATCAAAAAGTATCCCTCTTTTATGTTACTTTAAATTATTATTCTATACAAAACATGTGAGTATACTTTCTAAGGAATAAGTCTAATATGTTCAATAATTTCTTCTAGTGGAGGGCCATGGTGGAGAAGGAGTTTTTATATAAAATGAAATTCTTACAGTTAGACAATTATAGTGAGTATGTGAGTAGGGATATACAATGGTTTTGTTAGTACATGGGGATTTAATTTGAGAAGTCTATTCTAGGGACTATAATAAATAAAGGAGTTTTGTAAAGGAAGAACATGATACAGGTAGAGAAGGCTAGTTTTATAAGGATTTATGTGGGGTTCCCTAAGGATTTTTGGGTGGAATATGTGAATTGTGTGGTTTAATTAATCAGAGTCCATTATATCAAATAGGACAAAAAATTATAGAATCCCTTTATCCTATAATGTTGGTAGATTTTAACCACCTCAAAGTATTTAGAGTTCTCACCTATGTCCACATTGATTCCAAGGAATGATATAAGTTGGAAGTTATGTCTCAATAGTATTACTTTGTTGGCTATGATTATAAAGATTTTGGATTTCAAATATGGTACAATGAATCATAAAAATTAATCATAAATAAAAATGTGAACTTCAATGAAGGGATCCTATGGAAGGATATGAACCAAGTAGAAAGTTTCAAGGAGAAAAATTTATCATTAAAAGCTAAGGTTCATCTATATGGATATGAAGAAGTTATGGGTGATTTTTAAAATCTAGTGATCACATAAATACAAGAAACACTAGATAATATGGTGAAGTTACCAAAAGAAGTAGGTCAAGTTATGATGATGTTTCCCAGGATATATGTACTAGAGAGTATAAGGACCATGGAAGTCTGGTCATTAATAGTGACAACTATGAACGTTGCAGTACCAGAAGAAACTCAACCACATGGAAAACTATAGAAATATACTAGGGTGAGATTTCTAGTCCAAAGGTATGGTGATAGTTTTCAATACTTACTTTTAATGGAAAATGGAGAGCCTAATAACTCAAGAGAGGTGCAGGGTTTTAAAGACTCAGAACAATGAGAGTTGACCATAAGGGATGAACTCGATTCCATCTATGTATGTGAAACATGAGAGCTAATGAAAAATCATACTGGGAATAAATTATTATTAAAAAACGGGTTTATCATCTAAAAGAAGGAAAAATAGTAGAATTAGGTACATGTCTAGGAAAGTTGTGAAAGGTTTTTATCAAATGGAAGGTTTCCATAGACTAATCACCGTCTAATATAGTAAAATATAGCCTAAAATGTTGGTCTCCACCTCCTTCTTATCTTCATGATTTTTAATCCACCTATACATATATTCAAAAATGATCCTCCGTTTAGTTAAAGTATCCAACCACCTTAACTAGATCATCTAGTGAACCATTCCTCACTTATGATGATTCTGTAAGATATCATACTATTATATCATTTAGTGAACCAAATTTCCAATGTTTTATTCTGCTGCACCTTCATATATGTCATATATAAATTTTTATGAACCCAATTTCCATTGCTGTCATTCCATTATACATTCTAGAGATAAAAAAAATAGGTTATTGATACCTCTCCTTCAGGTGGTCATAGTTTCCTTAACCAAAAAATGAAACTCTCATGCTCCAATAGATTCTTCATGTTTCAATCACTCAAAGGGATCTTAAATAGCCCACTTTGTACCTGTTTGAAATAGAAATATTTACACATGATCACTTATCAAAACTTTAGATGCCAAACCTCAATATCCCCCGGATTAGGAAAACTTTACAACTCCTATCCCCCTTGAATATTACATATAAAATGACCTAGAGTCTCTCACCCTTTCCAAGAATATATCTTTTTGTATTATCTCCCTTAGTCAAAAAATAAAAATCAATAAAATAGGGGAAAAATATGAAATAATTACAAGGATTGTGGGAAATAATTCACTCTCAAAAACACTCATAAGTGTTGTAATATGTCTTTCGTAAGAGGATTCTTCAAGATATCCAAAATTTCATCCTTTGTTGAAACAAATTCTAATGAAATATTACTACAACCAACCTTCTCCTTAATGAATTTATAATCTATGTTAATATGCATCAACCTCAAATGTTGCACGAGATTATTTGAAAAATTGATTACACTTTTATTGGTGCACCCAATCACAAATGGGTATGAAACATCAACCCACATGTATTCAATCTATAAATTCATCCATATAATTTGGGTTATTTCTTGTGATTCCATAATATAATTATCTTTTTTAAGGTAATAGTGATAGAATTATACTTATTGGGCTTCTATGAAACACATATTTCCCCCATAAATAAATCACCTCTATAATTATACTTTTGATCCCCAACATCTTATTCTCGATTTGCATCAAGACATCTATAAATTTGTAATGATTTATTTTATCATAACTTTGAAAATAATTTATAGTTCCTTTAATTCACTATAAGATTCACTTTTCTTCTATATGATTCAAATTCTTTAGGTTTCTTTAGAATCATGGAAAAACTATAACTACAATCACAATGTCTTGTCTTAATGTTGTCAAATAGAGTAGGCAGCCAATGAGCCTTTATAACTCCATTTCATTCACAATCCTTCATTATTTATCCATGATAATTTTTTCCCATATTCTATAGGAGTGTAAAACACTCTAAATTCTTTCATAATAAACTTATTGAGTAATTGAAGAGTATATTTTTCTTATTATTGAAAGATAAAATTTTATACATTAGTTAATTATAGTACAAAAAATAATGCCATCTCACTAATAATTGACATTTCAAAGAGTCTCCTCATTGGTGTATAAAATTCCTTTCAAGTTCCTTATTTTTTTATAAAACTTATATCGTAAATATAAATAATCATAATGAGGGAGTTTCTATAAAATAACTTGATATAATTATTTGAATCCACCTTTAATTTCTTGAATTTTAAGCTCTTTAAACTTCTGTTTAGTTTTGAATATCATTCCTAAGGTACTTTTTTGATCCTATAAATTTACTTCTTCATATTTCAAATTCTAGAATCATAATCATTAAGGATTAACCCTTATAGTTGTTCAATGTATACCTATTACTCAATTTCACCATTAAGTATCACTTAATTTAGGTCCATCTGGAAAAATTTGAAGTTCCATTGAGCACAAATTATAAAAAGGGGTCAAATTGTTTCAAGAATTGCGACTGAAGAAAAAGTAACATCAAAATAAACACCCTTAATTTGAGAGAATCATTTTCAAAAAGGAATATATTTGTTACAATTTATCACCTTTCCCATTCATCTTATTATGAAAACACACTTCATCTTAATAAAATTTATTTCTTTGGGACACAACACCAATTCTTAAGTGTCATTCTTTTCAATCTGGTCAACTCTTTTTCCATTAATAACATCCAACACTCATGTTATAAGGACTCATACACATTATTTGGTTCAACCTATGAAATAATTATGGTGTAATTATTTATTATCAAGCTTCTTTATGTTTGTAATCCTTTCCTATTATCTCTAATTTTAAGTCTGAACATGTTTTCCAAGTCTTTTGAACTTATAACCTTCTTTATCCAGGCCTCCATCATTGCTATAATTTTTATAATCATCTTTATAAGTTTTAAAATTTCTTTTAATATCAATAATATCATCATTATATATATTTATCAATTCAATGGATTATGCAATATTATCATCAATAGGGAATGATGTTTTTAAGGACTTATTATTTTCTAACACAATTATATAAAAAATGTCAAAAATCTTCCTCAAATTATTATTTTATCACTAGTATATTCTTCCATCGGGTGTGTACCTAAGAAATATTTCTTTGTCTTTCCTTTCATCATAATTTCCCAATTACTTGATTTTAATCTTGATAAAACATGGGCTACTGAATATCTTTAAATTATTCATGCATGGATTATTCATAAACCATAATTTTCATCATGTTTTGACCAAATTGGGTCAGAGTAGGCATCAATTGTGAATGTAGATAGCCACAATTGTGGCTTGTCTCTAAAATAATTTGAGGCACTATGATCTGATAGAATTGTTCTTCCCATGTCCAACAATATTTGATTATTTATCTAAGATAATATATATATTTATTGCGTATATGAGAACGATATGTATGTCTTATACCATGATTCTCAAGATATTCCTTGAACTATTAGTTCATGTATTTGGATCCATTTTTGGATCAAAATCATTTGATGATATACCCTATATGATTTTCAACAATTATCTAAAAAATGTTTCAATTTATCATAAGCTTTTAATTTACTTGTCCTAAAATATACATAAGTTGTATGAGTAAAATTATCAGAATAACTCATAAAATACTTATCTATATTGGTTGACTTCAAGATTATTTGTCCACACACGTCTAAGAGTACTAACTAAAGAAGTTTATTGGTTTCAATTTCCACAGGTTGATGAATTTTTATTACTATTTTTTCCTTATGACATGTGGAACATGTGTTGAACCATTTTCATTTAATCTTCAGTAGATTTATCATAGCATCATGTTTGATAATATTAGCTGTATTCTTCCACCCAAATGGATAAGTATTCTATGTTATAACTACTTTTCCCCTTTTATTCTCATGAAATAAGAATTTTATTCTCTAGTGTAAGGGCCTATAATTTCATAAACCCTTAATTTATCATTTTTTCAGGTTTCATAGTTGTTAGAGGGTTTTGGTTGTAGTTAGAGAGAGACTAAGAATAGTTGGATTGAGGAGGGTGGTTCTATAGTTGGGAATCATAAAATATAATCGATAAGGATGAAATTATTAAACCATTTAAGTGATATTAGTCATGTTTTACGATTTATAACCATATCGCCGCTTATGATAAGAGGATAGTGTAAAGAAACCCTTCTTGGACCCTTGCATAGTGATCAAAGTAGATTTACCCTTACATATGGCTCATATACATGTCCATATATTATAGAATGAACCTTATATATTAAATCCTCTAGATATAAATATTTCTGGGTAGAGTGACCATTTTATATCACAATATTTATAAGTATACATAAAGGTTACTAGGTAGAGTGATATTTATATATTAGAGTATCCAAAGGTATACATAAAGGTTACTAGGTTACACATACATAAATATTACCATGCCTCACATATGAAAAGTTTATATATCTCATAAATTTATGTGTAAAGGTAACTCATCCAAAAACATTGATACATAATATTAAATAACTTTTCCACTGTTCACTATCTATAATCCAAAACTTGAATAAAAGATTAGGGGATTGAATTGCTAGTTTCAAAATTTCTTTCTTTTATCTTATGGGAGATTATTTTTCCATGGTTTTTTTATATTTTTGGTCTCAATCTAGATTTATCAGGATGAGGTGGTGATGAAATATTTGTATCATGATTTTGAGGGTGTGAATTATGTGGTTTGAAAATATTATCCATTATGTGGACATCCTTGTTTTCACAACAAATGGTCATTTACCATTAATAAAAAGGATGAGTGCCTGGTAGGATTGTATTGTGTTCCTTATAAGCACATTCAAACTGGCCCATTTTACTATGACTCATTAGACCATTCCATGATTTATTACATCCAAATTTTTATTATAAATTAAAGGTTCCCTTATCGTCTCTTTTCCTTTTATTCATTCTTATTCCTTTAAGGAAAGTTACAAAATTGATTGTATTTTGTGTTGGTAGATTTTTTGATGTATATTGACATCAAGTGGATTGGTGGGAGCTTCTCATGGATTCATTGGTGTTGGGATTTAGTTTTCTGAATATGGAATTTCCTAACTTTATTTAGGTACGGGATTTATAATATTTTCTCATATCTTCTAGAATTATATGTTTGGTTGAAATTCTGTGTAATCTTATAATTTACTCTTTTTGATCACTAAGACTTTTTATTATTATACCCTTCAAATATAATGATTGGAACCCATTTTATTAGTCCCATCTAAGTTGGTTACCATCACCCCCTTTGATTAATACCCTTCCATTTAATTCTATAATATATGGATCTTTTTTTTACCACTCCAACCTTTGATAACACACCCATTTTCCTAACATCATAGATGCCTCTTTGGCATGGTAAATTAATACTCTTCCCTTGGGCTTAGTTTTTATTGTTTGGTCTTGGAGGGAAGTTGTAATTTAAAGACCTATTTTAGTAAATTTATTCTTATTCTTACTTAGGATAAATGTTTTAATCTATGTTCTAAGGTAAGGGTATATTTTATGTTTATTATTTCATGAAATTTCTATATTATTATGTTTTTTCATGTATTGTTTACCATATTTTTATTCATTAGTTATTTAATTTATTATTTAGAATAGTATTATTATTATTATTATCCCACAATGTTATGATATATGTATTATTTTGATATAATGCAGTATCCCATGTGGAATGATAAGTATTTAAGAAATGTAATTGAAAGGGGAAATATTGAAAACAATTAAAAATAAGGAAGGAATATGATTTCTAGAATTAATACGTTTGGACGATTATGTTCATTATTTTATTGCTTTAAGATTATGAGAATTAATTGTGGCAATGTTAATTGTTTATTTAAATTTTTTAGAGTACTATGATTTTTCTAAAATTGTATTTAAATATTAGAACCCTTTATATGATTTAAATGGAAGCCTAGTATGGTTGGTTAATATAGATAGGGTGTATCTTTTATTGATTTTTTTATTGAGGAATCTTGATGAAGTTAATGGTAGGATGGTATGGATTGTGTGGAAAGGTGTTGCTACCATGATTTTATATATTATATTCATTGAAAATATATATTTAGATTCATTGAATGATTTATTATGACTAGAATTGAGGTGTTATTAATGAAGAATTCATAATAAAATTTATTTAAAGTGCTAAGATGCTCGAATGAAAAAATAGAGGATTTAATTTTTTAGAAAAGGGATGTAAATAAAAAAGAGATCTAGATATATATATTCATAAGATATTGGATTTTATACCATGAGATAGAGTCTAGGAATAACTAAAACCAACATAGGTGGTGAATGTGATGAGGAGTAACATAGGCCTGGTGTGGTCATGGTCTAGGGAGATACTATGGGGATTACTATTGAGTATATGCCACTTTAAGATTGATAAATCATTTGAAATTATAATGAAAATTTTGATGTGGGTCATTAAAAGTACATGGGTACAATTACATATTTAAAGAAGTGTGTATAATTTTGTTGACATGACATTATCACCATTACCATATACCTCACATTCTTGAGTTTTCATATGGAGTTCACGCTGTGAATTCATGTTTCAATACAAGACTATCATGATCAATGGAACGCCATGAGAAATAAAATGTGAGCTTGGTGCTGCACTTTCAAGATGTTGAATGCTCTTAATAGAATCCAGGTGAAACCAAAAAAACCTATATGATAAGTTGTTATGAATAAATATTCATGCTATAGTGTAGTGGAGGATGATCTTGACACTCAAATGATATTTTAAGAAATTTAAATATTCATAAGGATCATGTGCATCTTTTTAAGGATGAAACTTATCTTCATAAGGAAGATCCTTGTCTTTTTAAGGATGTGTGGTGAATTTTTAAGGATTATCTAGGTTTTCATAAGAATAAATGATGTTATCATAAGGATGCCCATAATTTATAATAATAATTTTTTGTAAGGATGATTTTTCATAATGATTAATTTTATAAGGATGGCCAATATAAGGATAAATCATCATAAGGATCGTCAGAAGGATGAAATATATAGGGATGACCACTATAAGGATGAATATTCAAAATTCTAAAGGGTCAATACTTTACAAAATTTAGTGGTATGAAGGCATCTCAATGGGACTTTATAATGTGCATCCATGGAGTCTATAAAGTGTAACATGGGGATTTGTAAGGTGGATTCTATTTATATCTAGAAGAATTTCAGTGGTATAGCGGGGTTGCATAGAGTTACTCTATGAAAAATTTGTGTTAAAATACCAATTGGGACTATCTATATGAAATTAAATTAATATGATCAATCATGATTTATGGTTGATTATTTAACCAAGGTTGAATGAAGGTGATATAATTTTTGTATAGATTTTTTAACCATAAAATTTAATAAATAAACAAGATTATTTCTTGGGGTATCCATATATTAATTATAGAAAATATATTTAGTGTATTTATAATGATAATAATGAGGTGTAAGTTATATAGAATTAAATGATTCATCCTTGACTCAAATCTAGAATATGTTACAACTATGAGTTTTTTAGAGTATCCATATATTCAAAATATGTAAAGTTATCTCACATTATGATTCTATGTTAATATAATGGAGAATAAAAACACTCTTCATACATTGATTATTAAATATTTTTTCTTCAAAATAAAGAGAGAGATATCGACAAGATTACCAATAAAAAAATATCTAAACATTGAGGAAGAAGAATCTGACACTATCTTGAATATTTGATTTCAAATTAGAGATAGGAGGAAGAGAATATTAAAAATCTAGATACTTTGAAAGTAAAATAGGAAAAGAAACTCAGATTTTATTTATACATCTGGTTTAAGTGCAAGATAAGTATTAGGATAAGGGGGGGAATAAATATCCCTACCATAACTAGCTGTAGAGGTATGATAGAATTAAAATATAATTACAATTTTGGAATTATAATCATCTAGAGAGGAAGTGATACTATGATTTGAGTAAATATAGACTCAACACTCACCCATAAGGAGTTGATTCTATCTGGAATATGAAAGGATAAAGTTTAAAACTTGGAAGACCAACCAAACTTATACCTGGAGTTATAAATTCACTGTGATAAGCTTTCATTTCAAATCCTAAAGATACCCACATGTTTATAAATTGTTGAACACCTTCACCAAAGCTGTGTGTGAAAGGGGAGAATAGGGAGTGTCCCTATGATTGACAGTGTTCCCTTCCTAAATATTTCTAATATATACAATGAGTATTATTATCACTTAGAACATCATCACATCATCAATGTATTCTTAATAAATTTTCCCTTTGTGGTGAACTAAGTAAAATCCCATCATCTTATGTGTGATTTAATTTCTATATCCATGTTGGTCACTCGATAATGTTGTGTGAAAGAGTGGTAAAATTATATGTTGAAGAATAATCCTACTATCATTGGAAAAATATCCCAAAGACAAATATAAATAGGTAAAAAAGTAAAATAATAATAATTGGGAGACACCCCGATTCACCCCCTCTTAGGGTGTCTAAGGTTCCAGTAAGTGGTATCAAATCCAATATATTATTATTTCAATTAAACCCATCATTTATAGTTTGTGAATATTTAAATATTATGATAGTTATGGAATCAATAGTGAAGGATCCTATATTTAATGAAAACCAAATATCTAAATGAAAGAAAGATATTGTGTTATATATTGAAATGCATGTTGGAATTTGTGTCAGGTATTGATAGATGGAATTATTTTGAGAATTAATAATGGAATGGTATATGATATGGATAAAATTAATTTGGATATTGATTCTTATTATCATAATGACTTATAGGATTCCCTATAAGAAGGTATATTCAATAAGATAGATCACTACAATTTTTCTAAGGATATGTGGATGATTTTGGATAAAATATACAGTGAAGAATATTTCTTGAAAGAATGGAACCATATTGTTTCTTCTAGAAAAAGATTTTAATATTATAATTTTTTTATTCTAATAAAGATGAATTTGATTTGTATAAAAGTAAGAGGAAGAAAAACATGAAGAAGGCTTCCAAGAAATTGGGTGTTCTTATTCTGTAAAATAGAATTGATTCCTTATGTAAGTTTGAATCTAAATCTATATAATTTATTTATTTCTAATCTAAATATAAAAATTTTATATCATCTAAATGGATAGAAGATGATAAAACCACACCATGTGGTAAATCCAGAGATTACTGGTGAAACAAATATAATAAGATTTAGGCTTTGAAAAATGAAGTGTAATTCTTGAAGGTAGGAGCTGAAAATAATTGTGATCTCATAATTGGTTTGGAAGAAACAAAATATAAAGATGATAAAGGAAAAATGGATTATAAGGAGTACATGAAAATAATGAGTAAGAAAATGAATGAATTAAGTTATATGATTGAAATACTTTTTTATGAGTTAAAGTCAATCATGGAAAAAGATAAACTCGATAAAGAAAATTTGAATTACCTTAAAAAATTGTACGAAGATAAGGTGAAAACTTATCTCAATAGAAATAATTCTCACTATGAGAACTTAAAAGTAAAACCAAAGGAAAAAGTACTTAATATTGAATAAGCCTGAGGGAAAACTTCACATTGTGAGGAAGAAATTAACATTGAAGAGTGACATATGGGAACTTCAGTGAGTAGAAAAAATTATAAAAATGTAAATTTTAGGAAAAGAAAGTAAAGAACTACTAGAAATGATATAGATGGTTCTGAAATAAATAATTAAATACAGTGATATTTTTGTAGTAGAGTTGGATGCACTATGAGTGTGTGTATGGAACCTATAGGGTTCAATAAAAAATAAAGACTTGTTGTAACCACACATTAATTAAGAATAAAACATTACATGAAAAACAAAAGAGATATAAATATCAAGATGATAAACTCTAATCTTACAATTATAAGCATACTTGGATGAAAGATGATAAATTTGGTTCATCTAAACTAGGTTTAGTGTTTTGAGTGATAGAAGATGAACAAAGAAGAAAAATATACTGGAAGTATTTCTCATGGAATGTTCTCACTAGTTTTTATGAAAATAAAACATAAATACAAATAAATATATTACAATAAAGAACAGGTTCATTGTATTGGAATGTTTTTATAAAGAAAGATAACAAGTATTTTATTAGGCACTAAAGGTTTTGTACACATAATCACTAGAATAGAAAGAAAAGAAGCTTGTTTGTAGAGAAAATAAGAAAGAAGAATTTACTCTTAGGATAGTCATGGGAGAAAAGAAAGAGGCATGCTTGAGTGGACTCATCCACACCACTAAAATCCATTAAAATAATAATTATATATTTATCCTTAAATGGAGAAATAGATATGCTAGTTAAGGATTTTATAATGATACACTAATGGAGAAAGTTTGTAAAAAAGGTATAAATCTCACTCTAGAATAAAATCTCAATCCAAATGTGGTGATAATATCTAAATAAATCATTAGAAAATAAGTTTATACCAATGGTTTCATGTAAATTAACACCACTACTGGGTCTTGGAAGGAAATTAGGAATAATGGGTTGGTCCATAAGAACCATCCACAATTCTCAACTTGAGGATAATAGAGGCACCCCTTTTTCCTTGTAATTTATTTCTATATATAAGGATTGGAGTTATTCTAGATAAAGGGATAGATACAATCAATAGGGTGTATAAACTATGTGTTCATTTAATGAATGATCTTTATTAATATAAAAATTTATTCCTTGTTAAAGATTTGTAATTTGTGGAAAAACAATTCTTGAACAAATAATGTTATTGAATAGTCACCTTGAAAAATAAAGTTTTAATTAGTTCATATATGATTGAATAATTAAATAAAATTAGTATCAAGACTGAATTAGAGTTCAATAGGTCTCACAGAAAAATTTTATTTATCCCAATGATATCTAACCATTTTTGGAATTCATTAAAGCCTTTTTAATTGGAGTCTGTCCTTACATAATTGAATGAATAACTTGTTGAATAAGTAGCTTCACTCGTGAAGGAATATTTGTTTTGATTACTTATGAACTAATACTTCATCATATTCTGAATATGATTTTCATGATATTAAATGAATTTTGAAAATAATTATTTTATGAGAAATAAGTAAATGAGTTGAAAAGAAATTTGACTTATCAAGGAAAAGTATAAAGAACCCATTTTCAATGTGGAATATGTGAATTTCATACTGTAAGAAAGTAGTTTAACTGATAGTGGATCCTAATCCTTAAAGGAAAGATGTTTCAAAGACATATCTAATATAATCTATAGTATTAAGATAAATCTAATGTAATTAGTGGAAACATGATGAATTTGATTTGAAACAAGTGACATCGGGTCATGTATATAGTGAAATCATACCACAAAGGAAGAAACAAGATTGAGAGGATGAAGAGAAAACGTAAATGGATTTCATGATAATTTTTTATACTAACAAGCGGGTTTAGTTCTTTGTGTTTACAATATATAAAAAATCTATTTAATGAGGTTTAATTACCTACAAGTGGTTCCCCTAAATTAAATAATGACTTAATATACTATGTCAATATTTAGGGGGAGTTGGTCGAGATAATATAAAGGTTGTTAAGTCTCATTTAGGAAGAGAAGATCATTGGGAATAATGATGTAACTTGGAGTTCAAGTGGAACAACTAATTTATTATTAATAAGTGGTATCAATTTATTCAAAAAGTGGTATAAATCAGACACCTTGTTCTTTACTGATTATTTTTTGATGGTCTGGTGTAAGTGCACTTAATCATAGGATGGTTTATTGAAGAAAGTGAAAGGCTACATCTATAATTATTAAATAAAAAACTAGCAATAAATATGGACAACATTAAATAAATAATCTTCTTTTCTACACTGATTTTAAAATAAATAGGATTAAAATATTTATTGACATATCATTTACAAGTGGTAAAATCACTCACTAGAATTTTTTAATGAATATAGCTTGAATATAGAAGTAGATTAATTAAGGATATATGAGAGAAGTTAAAAAGATTTAATGATATAAAAAAAGTCAATTAAATAGGTTGAGAGATCCTAGAGGATGAAAAATAGTGATGGATCAAAAAAGACTACAACTCTATATGATTTGGGAGAATTTTAATTAACTCAATTGTGAATGTACTAGAAAGGTATTTCATGAAAATGGGGGAAATTAAAATTATATGGAGAATCCCCCATTGAATTTAAAAATATAGGGGGAGAGAACTTAAATCGATGTGAAGAATACCCATTTTATTTTATTTAAAATGGGGGATAAAGAAGATAAGGTGACTAAAATCCATAATTAATTTTAATGGTTTTTAAGGTATAATAGAAAGATAGATTTTATGGTATATGGATACTTCCAACAAAATACAAATGGGGAGAATGTTTCAACCATGAGTTTATATTTTTTATTCATTGAAAATATATATTGAGATTCATTGAAGGATTTATTATTAATTTCAAGGAGGTGTTATGCATGAAGAATTTAGAAGAAGAATTATTAAAAGTGGTAATATATGGAGATGAAAAAGTATATGGATAATGGATGTTTTTGGAAAAGGAAATTAATGAAAAATTGGGAGTTAACCATAGAAAGCCGCAAGAGCTAGGATATTCTTTCTTGAGGTTGTGTAAATTCTCAACTATAGTAATCATATGTGGTAAAGGAGTAGAGGAATAACAAAAAATTTATGTGGGCCTACAAAAGGTGAAGAGGAATAAGTGATGTCATGGGGAGACACCTGATTAAGGGGAAAGTGATTGTTATACATGGTAGTTCTAAAGGTATTAATACAAAAGGCATGCCACATAAATATTGATGAACCAATCAATAATAAAATTTAAATCTTGACGTGGGATGTTTAAAATTTTTGGGTACTTTCCATAGTTTAAAGAAGTACACACCATTTTATTGAAATTGTATCATCGATATCATCATGCACATCATGCGTTCAGGTTTTTATACAAAGTTCATGTTGTGCTTTTATGTTTTTTCCCATGACTACCATGATCAATGTAAAGCCATAGAATATTAGATGTGATATCGGTACAAAATTGTGAAGATATAGAATGATCTTCATAAAATCCCAATGAAACTGTGAATGCTGCATGATAAATTGATACAAAGATAGACTGAAACCATAATGTAGTAGAGGATGATCTTGGAACTTGAAAGATATTTATGGAAACGAAAATTTAATAAGGATATTTTCCATATTCATAAGGATGAAAAATATATTTTTTAGAATAAAACTTGTATCCGTAAGGATGGGTGGTAAATTTATAAGGGTCATACACTTTTTTATACGAATTAATGATAATGCTATAAGGATGTCCAAAATTCATAAGGATGGTTTTTTATAATAATGAATTTTCATAAGGTTGAATTCCATATGTATAGCCATCATAAGGATAAATCATCATAAGGATGAATTTAGTAAGGATTACCACCATAATGATAAAAATACAGACTTCATAAGGATCAGTCCTTTATGAAATTTGGTGGTATGAAGGCATCTTAAGAGGAATTTATAAAGTGTATCCATGTAATTTATAAAGTGTGTCAGGGTGCTTCATAAGGTGGATTCCCTTTATCTCTAAAATAAGTGTAGTAGTATAATGGGGTTTCATAGCGCTCCTATTTAACAAATTTTCATTCATTCAAATCAATTGGTTTTAGCTGCATGAAATTCAAGGAATATAATTAATCATGATTTATGATTAATTATTCAGTCAAGTATGCATGAAGGTGATGTAGTTTTTGTAGAGATTTATTGACCACATTATTTAAGAAATAAGTGGGATTATTTCTTGGGATTTCTATATATAAATTATGGAAAGTATATATGGTTTAATTATACTGAGAATATTGAGGTGAAATTTATAGATAATTAATTGATCCATCCTTGACTCAAATTTGGAATATGATACAACTGTGATATTTTTAAAGGATTCCATAAATTCAAAATGTGGAAAGTTATCTGATGTGATTATTATGTGAGAATAAAAAGGTGAAAAAACACTCTCTTAGGACTATGATTATTGAATATCTATGCATTAGGAGAAAACGAGATAGATCAACAAGACTTCTAATGTCATAATATCTAAACACTAATGAAGCAAAATAAGACCACACTATCTTAAATATTTGATTCCAAAGTAGATAGATAAGGTAGAAAATATTGAAAATACAAAGTCTCAAAGATGAATATAGGAAGAAAAACTTTGAGGAGTTCCTTGATATATCCAATTCAAGTGCAAGATAAGGCTTAGAAAAAGAGGAGGGAGAAATTTTCCTGCTATACCTAGTAGTAGAAGAGGGAGATCATCAAACGATAATTCCATTGTTGTAATTATCATAATCTGGAGAGGAAGTGATATTCTGATTTGTGTAAATATAAACTCAATACTCACCCATGAGTAATGGATTCCATCAAAATTATGAAAGGAGAAAAATAAATATGGTAAGAAAAACTAAACATCTACTTGGATATGAAGATGCACTATGATATTCTTTTATTGTTGATCATAAAGAGACCAACATGTCTATAAACTATTGAACACCTTCACCAAAGCACTGAGTAGATGGGAAGAAGAGTGTCCCTGGGATTAGTATAGTTCCCTTACTAAATTAATTCAATATAGATAATGAGTAGTATACCTACTATCACATCGATCCATCATCAATGTGTGCTTCTTGGATTAGCCTTTTTTGATGAACCAAGTAAAATCCTAGCATCTTAGGTGAGGTTTAATTTCTTCATCCATGTTTCTTGCTCAGTGAGGTTGTGTGCAAGATTGATCGACATATATGTTGAATATTATTCCTAATAAAATGGGAAAAAGATTCAATAGATAAAGATAAAAGGAAAAAAGGAAAACATAATAATTGGGAAACACCTTGATTTACCCCCTCTCAAGGTTTCTTGAGTTCCAAAAAAAGGTGATTGGGATTATATCATGATATTTTTCTTTGGTTGGAAGTATCCCTTATCCACTGAATATCTATCGTTCAGCTGTTTTACTCTATTTCCATTTAATTATGATGGATTATTTTATTTAGGGCATTATCTTTCCTTGAAGTAGGTATAGTCGTGTCTTAGCACCCTGAATTATGAAGTGGTAATTAATTAACACTTGATTAATGAGAATTATTTATAAAACAATTAATAGAAAAATATATATAATATAATAGTTAAGAAAGTAGAATTAATTAAGGATAGATATGAGGGAATATTAATGTAATGGTTTGCAGTAAACATGGTTTAAGAGAACAGTGATTTTAAATATATTGATATTAATTAAGGAAGTAATAGATATAATTATGATAAATAGAATTATAATGATTTATGGAAACCTTTGAAATTAGTTTAGTAATATGAATGTTAAATCAGATTTGGTAATAGTAAGTTATGTAATTATTGGTAATGGGTTAATAAGTAATACCCAGAGTTAATCTTGATGCTTGTAGTGGTTAAAAGGACTAGTATCCTATTAGTGGATGTTTTTGGAAGACAAATTGTTATATGGGATGTTGGTTATAGTTTGGACATTAGGTTGGATAATTATCTCTGGAATGGTTGTGTAAAATTAACTAAATTAACAATTGAAATTTAGTAACTCAAAAAATCAAGAAACCATGATAATATGAGAATGAGTTGACTAGTAAGACCATCTTAAGAATATAATTCGAATAGAAATTTTAAAATTAATGATGAAGGGGTAACTAATTAAAATCTAAGAAAAACCATTATGTGATGATGGTGGTTTCTACTAGATTTGTTTTCTTGTACCAGTAATTGTTGAATCATGAATTGTTATGTTCTTTTATTATCTTTTGCAATGATGTTTCTTTTTATGATATTTTGTGATGTTGTATTGATTATCATAGTTTTTATTTGTTTGTTTTATATATTATTGATTGTTTTTCTGCATGTTTGTTTGTGATCTTATAATACTATACATGTAGGCTATAATGAATTTTAGTTATGTGCACACTTATGTAGGCTATAATTAATTAAGGAATATTTCACATATACACGAGCTACAGTGGATCAATTTTATCACATTTATAGAACTTATAAGATGTAATTACTTATGATTGTGATATGAATTTATATATGTACACGGGTTATAATGGATTAAGGTGTAGTGTGTATATATATATATGCATGATATAATCGATCAAGTTTATGAAACATTCACTTATTCATGGGCTATAATGGATTGAGGTTATGACATGTACACATATCCCTATACTAGGATATATTAGGGTTATATCATGTATTTTGGGTTGTAATGGATCTCAGTTATAAAATAAGTTGATGATATGATAATGTGGTGATATGATGGTGGTTGATATGTGGAAATGGCTATGATGATGTAGGGGTTGTGATGTGGTTATGGATATGATGATGTAGTGGTTTTGATGTGGATGTGGTTGTGGTGGTTATGATGTGGTTATGGATGTAGTGATATGATGGTTGTGACATGGTTGTGATGTGATGAGGTGGCAGTGGGGGAGATGTGACGGTTATGGTAATGTGGTGGTGGTTTTGTGATGTGTTTGTTCAATTATAATGGTGGTATGATTATGGGATTTCTATTTTATTTATATATGATCCCAAAAATCTGAAATCACCAGAATTTACTTATAGAAATAATATTATTGATATGGTGGATTGATTATAATAGTTGATCTGGGAGAAAATTCCAAGAAGGGTATCCCTCGAGAATAATGCGCGCTTGGAAGGGGTCCCAGATGAGAGGGAGATCTACGAAGCTATGAGGAAGATGAACCCAGAGAGTGATCTGGGGATAGACTGTTTTCTAGGTTCATTCTACAGAGCCTCGTGGGAAGTGATCAAAGGTGACATGGTTGCAGCAATTCAGGACTTTTTCCATGGTGGCTCTCTTCCTTGGGTTACAAATGCCACGACTTTGGTTCTCATTCCAAAGGTGAAGGATCCCTCCTCCATTCTCCATTACCGACCTTTTATTTTGTTTAACTTCACATACAAGATCCTAGTAAGAATCATTAAATTGAGACTTGGAATGAACTGCCCACGCTGGACCTCCGTGGAACAATACAGTTTTGTGAGGGGCCACTCAATTCAAGGGGCAATTGCACTGGCACATAAAATTATGAGGGACTTGAACACCAAGACACAAGGATACAACATGGCCATTACAGCGGATATGAATAAGGCATATGATATACTAGAATTAGGATTTGTGAACAAGGTATTAGTGTGCATGGGTCTCTCTCCTAAATCCATGGATATGCTCTTACGATGTTTCAGCTCGTCCTGGATGGCAGTGTACTTCATGGGGAAATCCCATGGCTTCTTTAAGCCCACTCGTGGCCTACCACAAGGTGACCCAATTTCCTCGACTCTATTTATCCTTATGTAGGACACACTAAGCAGTCTGTTGAACATAGGAATATCCAATGAAAGCATTATCCCCTATCGAAGGAAAAGGAATCTTCCTCCCATCTCTCACCTGATGTTTACAGATGACATGATAATCTTTTCAAATGTAGGGAAGTGATCCGTGATATCCATTAAAAGGATTTTGGAAGAATACTTCTACTAGAGTGGTTAGTTGATAAACCAATCCAAAAGAAACATTTATATCTCTAACAAATGCGTGGCAAGATGGGGCAACATCATTTTCACTAGTATGGAAATGAAGCCTGGAAACTTATCGATGGAGTACCTCAGTACACCCCTCTCACCAGGAATAATGAGCATTCAGGACTTTGATCAAGTGGTTAGAAAGATTACAGGACATGTCCTCAACTAGAAGAGTCACTTCTTATCCTTCGGAGGGAGAATATCACTAGTTAACAGTGTGCTGGCCACAATTCTAATGCATGATATGGAGTCTACTTCAGTGCCTAAGGGGGTGATCAAAGCTATCGACAAGGTCCTAACAAGTTTTTTATGGGATGCGATAGTAGAGGGAAAAAACACTGGGTTTGATGGGACAGGATGGATCAGCAGATCCATGAGGGGGGATCAATGTCAAGAGTTTTAGGGATACTCTTAGGGGTATGCACACCAAACTTTCATGGGATATTGTGGAGGGTCGTAATCTCTAGGGGAGGATGATGAGGCATAGTTTAGTCAGAAACTCAAATATGGATAGCATGTGGGGATCCTCTCTCTGGAAATTGGTTGGCCCCCTCATTTCGAGCCTCCAACAACACTCTTGGTGGATAGTGGTAGAAGGAAATATTTTATTCTGGAAACAGAACTGGTTCGGAACTGTGCTTGACTTCCCGAAGTTCCTGGTCCCTTTGATTACCTTCAAGGATGCGGGATTGCACCCGTAATTCATCAAGGAAGTTCTAGACGAGAACCAGAAAGAAATCCTCGACTCCATCCTCCTCAACTTGGAACCGGATCATTTTGTCTTTACCCCCTCACTGTCTGGTAAGTTTAATACAAAGGACTTCTGAGGGATATCAACTAACTAGGTGCAACATTAAATCTAGAATGGTCTTCTGTGGTGTAAAAAACTCCCAACCAAATATAACTTTCTTTTGTAGAGAATTAGGAATTTCGTGATCCCTTCCGATGAAGGTATTAAGAAAATTGGTATCAAACTTGCCTCATGATACCAGTGCTACAATAACAAACGGGAAGAAATAACTAACCATATCTTCTTTGAAGGTGCACGAGCACAATAGGTATGAAATTTATTTGGTGACTTCATGGATATTTCATCTCTGGACCTTCAGGACATGTCTTTTTATGGAGAGTTGGTTCTGAGGAACTAAAAACAAAGGTCCTGAGAGGGTGGCGAGGTCCATGTTTCTTATTTTTGGGTGATGGTGTCTCTGGAAGTCTCATAATAAGTCAATATTTGAGGGGTCTCTCTCCATAGGTTGGTCCATCATTATGAGAACCAAGATGTTGTTGATCGATATGGTCACCCTTGTTGACAACTGGCGAGATGCACCCTCCATGCATATTCTGCAGGGCTGATCTCCCTCTTCCATTCCTCCATTGGACAGAGTGCGGGGTCACTGGATTAAGTAGTCTCCTCCAACTGAAGGTATGAAGTTAAATACAGATGGTTCTTTCATCATGAGGGATATGCAGGGAGGTGGAGTGGTTCGAAACCCAGGAGGGGGTGTGTTCCAAGATTTCACAACACACTATGGCGATGGAAACTAATTAGCCAATAAAAACACATATGTTAATTACATTTTAATGGTATTAAATGTTCATTTTTGATCTTATGGTCCTAGTTAGTGGATTTTAATTTTGAACATCCATTCTTGTCATTTGTGCACCTCATGCCTAATGTACACCAATTTAGGCCCAATGATTCATCTGATTTTAAGGAATTTAATTATCCATATTTTAATTTTATATTTTGTTAAATCGATCTACACTTCAATATGAATATTTTTTATTCAGGGATCAATGAAGGATTCAGAAAGGATGATGGGGATATTTGGTGATGAAATGAAACAATTCTGGAGAAGGCAGATTGGACACCAACCCACTGATGAGAGTGTGAGGCCCACAATGCAACCCCACTGAAGCCCAAATTTCACGTGATTCTAGAATACATTTCTTGGAACAAATAATTCTTTAAGATCCAGTGCTAATTCAGACTCCATGGTGGTTATTAAGGCGGCCCAAATAGAATATCAAAATATGGGCTAGAATCTACGGCCTAGAATGTTATCCCACTAAATCAGCCATAACTCCCAATAAAAAACTCCAAATAGGCCCAAATTCTATAGAGGTCTAGAAAAAATATGGGGGTAAAAACAAATATTCTATGGCCCAACTAGATTCAGCGATATTCTTGCCCATACAGGATGATCTTTTCAGAGGAGACAAGGAGGGTAAAAATCCAAGGAGGGAATCAATTTCTCCACTACTTTCTACCACACTAAGGCCTAAATTAATTTAATAATTGGGCATAAATTGATTGAAGCTCAGCCTAAGACTTCAAATTTTTTTATTTAAGGTAGTGGTGGTGAGGGGGAATAGATCTCTTGTTTTTGATGTAATGTTATTATGCCAAAGTTCCTTTGTAATGTTTTCAATTGCCATGTAAGTTTCTTTTTGTATTTCTATGTTCTTAATCAACATATTTCTCTTCTATTATTCTCATTTATTCATTAAAACTATTTAATCACAAATCACAATGATATCTTTGTGTTTTGGTGAATTAGTTTACACATAGGTGTGAATTTCGTTCACACACACGGAGGAGTGCTCCTTATTTCCGTAGTTTTAATATCTTCAATCCAATTCTTGTAAGCCATATTTTTCCCACCATTGAGAGTATACCATCAATGGAGGGCTAACCCTTTAATGGGTTGATCGTAGGAATATGAAAATTATGGATTGAATGTTATTTTAAGAATGAATTTTTGTTAAGTGGTTAACTAATTTAAGACTTCCATTCATCAGTTATTTCCACTCTTCATCTTTATTGTGTTATAGGAAGCTAAATTCAAGTACTAAAATGACCATATACCTTGTATAGATCATGAATTTGGTTCTTTAAGTGTGTAGGGGATTAGTAATTGAGTTTAGTTAGCATCAAACCAAAAAATGATGAAGGTAGTGTTATTTTGAAGAATGGATTCATCAAGAATTAATAAAACCATAATTTCCTAAAGAAGTAAAATTCATTCAATCCACCCCGAGCATATCCTAAGATCAACCCATTTCCATTGAATGAAATTCACTTAGGTTTCTTAGTGTTCTTTAAAACCATCTAAAATAAAAACCAAGTTGGCCATTTCATAGCCATAAATCCATCTCATAGGTTGTGTATCTTAGGTATCTTCTTAGGTCTCAGTGGATTCGACAACCCAAGCTAGACTCTAAGGATCGTTCTACCTTCATCTCTTGGGTAAATTTGAGTGTGAATCAAATTTTGGTGCCGTTACCAGGGACCAAGTAAGTAACTTAGACAAAAACCTTATTTCCTCACCCCCATTCTTCTATTCTCACCCAAGATCTCTTATCTTGTCCCTTCATCATTTTTTTCCTTTTGGCGCATGCCCCCCTACACCTGCGATAATTTAAATAGACTAGTTAGGGTGGGAAGTCATAGGATAGGGGAGTCAAGTGATCCTAGGGGATTGTTTATATTAGATCATAATCTTATTGATACTTTAGAATAAAAAATTGAATCAATTCTAATGGAGGGTCTTCCAAGAAATTAAATTGTAAATAATGGGGGAAATCAAATGGGAACCAAAATCAAGAAGATCCAAACCTAGGGAATGTAGTTGATCAAACCATGAATGACTACCTCACTCTATCTTTGACCAATACCCCCTCATGCATTAGACACAATTATCTAGGAGATACCAATTACATATTTAAACCCCATGTCCTAAACCACCTTCCAACCTTTCACGGGATGGAGTCTGAGATGCCCTACCTTCACGTTAAGGAGTTCAATGAAATTTTAGAAACCATGTTTCCACCACATCAACTAGAATCATATAAGATGAGGCTATTTCATTTTTCTTTAATGTATCAAGATAAAAATTGGATAAAAATTTTGATGTTATCATCCATAAACTCTTGGGACCAATGAAAAAGAGAATTTTACGAAAAATAATTTCCCCACAACAAAACAATTGCACTAAAAAAGAGCATCCAAAACTTTTTTTGAAAAAGAGGGAAATTCATTCTATGAAACATGGGAGAGGTTAAAATGCACCCTAAACATGGTTCAACATCATGGTTTTTCTATACCTGAATAAGTGGGAATTTTTTATGAAGGGTTGGTCCTAGGGAACAAACAATTTATTGACATGATGTGTAATGGAACATTTAAAAACAAAGCCCCAAATGATTCTTACGAGTATATGGAAAGCCTTGCTGAACAAAACCAAACATGGGGAACTTCACCTTATTCTGAAAAGACATAAAGAACTATTGTAATTCATACACTTAGAGAATAGGAAAGCCTTAGGGCTAAAATTGCAGCACTCTATAGGAAGGTTGAAGAGATAGACCTTAGGAAAGTCCATGAAATCCAAACTGTAGACCATGTTTGCACAATTTGTGAAAAACATGACCATAAGACAGACAACTACCCAACCATTCCATCCATCAAGGGTGTTCTTTTAGGGGGACCCCCAGTGGAAGTAAATGCCTTGAACTTTAAAAATCGTCAATACCAAAACACCTTCAACCCAAGGTATAATGACCACCCATGCTTTTGCTAGAAAGATAACCAATAACCTAGCCAACCACAGGGAAAAAATCCGTACCCCCATCAGAACTACCAAACCTATAACCAGTACCAAACCCAACCTATCCAATAATAACAAACCATCCCACCTCTAAAATATACCCCTAAATAAACCAATCTTCTCAAGCACCAACCCAAACTTTTCCCAAAGCCTACTAGAATAATTGTGAAAAAAAATGGAAAGGATGAACTCGAAAGTATATTCCCTAAAAAAATAACTTCAAACCATCAAAAATGGAAAAGAATCCATGCCTACACAAGCCATTCCACAACAAACAGTAAGGGGAGAGTCAAGTTGAACTCAAACAACTCATGAACAACTAAAAGCTGTGAGAGTTTTAAGAAGTGGGAAATCAATTGAGAAATCTGAACAAATAAGTCAGAAACCATATGAAGCTTCAAACTCTAATGAACCACATGATCAAACTGAGGAAACTGATAACAATGTGAAAGAAACAACCCTTCAACAAACAAACCCACAACCTGCACCATTTCCTCAATGCATGAGGGGAAAACCAAGCCTGAATTGAATGAAACATTGAGGGAAATATTCTCACAAGTCAAGTTGAACATTCCACTCCTCAATTCTATTAAAACCATTCCTGCATACTCAAAATACCTTAATGACCTCTGCATGTTTAAAAAAAATTCTCACATAAGAACCTAGTCCTTCTAACAGCAAATGTTAGCACAACAATCCAAGGAACCCATCCTCCTAAGTTGAAAGACCCGGGTTTCCCTTACATAAATGTTGAACTATGGGAGAGAAAAGTTTTCAAGGCCTTGTGTAACCTAGGTGATAGTGTCAATCTCATTCCCTATGTTGTGTAATTCCAGTTAGGCATAGAAGAGATCCAACCCACATCTATCACACTTTAACTTTTTGATCGTAGCATTAGGGTTACAAAGGGGATTTTAAAGGATGTTCTGGTAAAGGTTGAAAACTTCATTTGCCCTGCTGACTTCATTGTCCTTTACAACTATCCAAACTTAGAAAATAAGAAACAAACCCAAATCATACTTTGTCTTCCTTTCCTTGCAATAATCAACTCTGCTATCTGAGTTTGAAATGGGAACATGATCATCACCTTTAGAAACATGAGTCTAGACTTTAAAATCTATAATTCAAGCTCACAAATAGGGGATGGTGTGGAAATTTATGAAGTAAACATGATAGGAAGCGTTGATAATGAATCCCTAGAACATCAAGGAATATTTGAAGAATGTTTGAGTTAGGATGAGATTAATTTGCTTTGTTAACATGAAGGAAGTTTATCTCCTTGGATGGAATCACTTTCAGATTGCTCCTATGATGGAATATTAAGACCAACAATCAGTGAAATCTTTCAGGAAACCACATTAATGGAGACCAATCCAGCTTCCTTCCCTAAATATGATCAAGAAAATCTAGTAGATAAAACTTCTGCACATGGGGAATCAATCCTATCTGAATTTATAAAAAAGGAATTGATCTTGAGCCAATGTCCCAATATTCTAATGAAATTTTGAATCAACCTGATCTAGAATTGAAAGAAATTCCTTCTGAACTTAATTATGCCTTCCTAGGAGAAAATGGAACACATCCTATTGTCATTTCTTCTTCTCTTAAATCCAATCATGAGAGGATTCTTTTAGATGTCCTTAGGAAACACAATAAATCCATTAGATGGACCCTATCTGATATTCCAAGGATTATCCCACTTATCGAGACTCATAAGATTTTTCTGGAATCTGATTCAAAGCCATGTTGTCAACCTCAATGGAAACTCAATCCTAATCTCATGGAAGTAGTGAGAAAATAACTTATGAAATTGTTAAAAGTTGGTATCATATATCCCATAGCTAAGAGTGAGTGGGTCAGCCCAATCCAAGTGGTTCCAAAAAAATATGGAATCATAGTGTTAACCAATAAGGATAGATTGATTCTTCTAATAGGGGTGAGTAGTGGCTGGATATTTTGCATCAAATATAGGAATCTAAACTCATTTACCAAGAAGTACCATTTCCCCTTACCATTCATTGACCAAGTCCTTAAGGGAGTCACATGTCACGCCTTTTACTGTTTCTTAGATGGGTACTCGGGGTATAATCAAATTGAGGTCTCCCTAGAGGATCAAGGGAAGAATAAATTCACATGTCCATTTGGAACATTTGATTTCCAACACATGCCCTTCGGGTTATGCAATGCCCTTGAAACCTTCCAGTGGTTCATGATGGGAATATTCTCAAACATGGTAGGGGATTTTCTAGAGGTCTTCATGGATGACTTCTCTGTGTTTGGGGATAAATTTGAGGGATATCTGAGGAATGTAGAGAGATTCTTGTCAATATGTGAAGAAAATAATCTAGTCCTAAACTAAGAAAAATGACATTTCTTGGTTAAAGAGAGACTAGTCCTTGGCCATCTAGTCTCGAGTAGGGGGATTGAAGTTAATAAAGCCAAGATTGACATCATTTTTCACCTTCCATCACCCAAAAATATTAAGGAAGTGATGTTTTTATTAGGACATGTTGGTTTCTATAGAAGGTTCATTAGGAATTTCAACTCTATTTCTCGACCACTTTGTGCTCTATTGGTGAAATATGCTCTATTATTATGGATAGAAAGCTACGAGGAATAATTCTCTACACTCAAGTCAGCTCTTATCTCTCCAAATATCTTGCAGTCTCTAAATTGGAAACTTCCTTTTGAGCTCATGTGTGATGCGAGTGACTTCGCTGTAGGAGCATTCTTAAGACAATGGTGTGAGAAAAATCCATGTGTCATTGATTATGAAATCAAATATTTAAATGATGCACAAATAAACTACACCAACACTGATAAGGAGTTACTTTCTGTTGTGTTTTCCTTATAAAAGCTTAGGTATTACCTCTTAGGATCCCCCATCACTATGTTCACTGACCATTCTACACTAAAATACCTCTTCCAAAAACAAGATTCTAAGGCTAGACTGATTAGGTGAGTCCTTCTCTTACAAGAATTTGACCTCAAAATGAAGGAAAAAAAGGGTGTTGAAAATGTTGTAGCTGATCACCTCTCTAGGATGGAATTTGAAGACAGCTCAAATCACCTTTCTTTGTCTGATTCATTCCCTAATGAACACCTATACTTTGTCAGTGACTTCCCTTGGTATGCCGACATAGAAAACTTCTTAGTTACAGGAGTCATTCCAAAATTATTAGGGACTCAAGCTCGAAGGAAATTATTTTATGATGTTAGGAACTATGTGTTTGATGATCCATACCTCTATAAGTTCTTCCCTAACCAAGTCATTAGGAGGTGTGTCCCAGAATCTGAACAAGATTCCATCCTTAAATTCTGTCATAGTGAGGCATGTGTAGGTCACTTTTCCTCTAAGAAAACTTATGCTAAGGTTCTTCAGTGTGGTATCTTCTAGCCCACCCTCTCAAGGGACTTTTACACATTTTTTCAAAGCTGTTATAAGTGTCAACAAGTAGGTTCCATCACAAAAAGGAATCAAATGACACTCAATACTATCTTGGTGATTGAAATCTTTGACTGTTGGGGAATCGATTTCATGGGTCCCTTCCCAAACTCTAGGGGATATCTGTACATTCTTTTAGCTATCGATTATGTCTCAAAATGGTTTGAGTCCATTCCTACAAAATCCAATGATCATAAAACTATGATTAGATTTTTCAAGAAAAAAATCCTCTCTAAATTTGAAATTCCTAGGGCTATCATTAGTGATCTTAGAACTCATTTCTTCAATCGTCATTTCTTATCACTCATGGAAAAGTATAGAATTTCTCACAAAGTGTCCATTTCTTACCACCCACAGACCAATGTTCAATCTGAGTTAGCCAATCAAGAAATTAAAACAAATTCATGAGAAAACTGTTAATCCATCTAGGAAAGATTAATCAAGAAAAATCTTAGATTCTCTTTGGGCTTATCGAACTGCATTTAAAACCATTTTAGGAATGTCCCCATATAGGTTGGTTTATGGAAAAGCATGCCATTTTTTTAGTTGAAATTGAACATAATGATTTTTGGTCAATTAAGAAAATGAATTATAACCTCTCATTGGCCAGAACAAAAAGGAAATTAAATCTCAATGAACTTGAGGAACTTAGGATGGAGGCTTATGAAAATACAAGGATCAATAAAGAAAAAGTAAAAGCCTACCAATCTCAAAACCTTAAAACCAAACACATTGAACCGGGAAAACCTGTTCTTTTGTATAATTCTAAACTTCAATTACACCCGGGAAAATTGAGGTCTAGATGGTAAGGTCCATACATAGTGCATAAGGTGTACCCCCTTGGGGATATTGAAATTAAAGATCCCATCAATGGTCAAACATTTAAAGTTAATGGTCATAGAGTCAAACCATTCATAGAACCATTCCAAAAACATGAAGTTGATGAATAATTGTGTGAACCTACCTTAGATAACGAAAATAATCAATCAATTAGGGGTCCAAGTCAAGCTAACAACATTAAACAAAGCACTACATGGGAGGAAACCCGTGGTTTTCAAGTTTCCAATCATTTTTTTGTTTTAATCAACTTTACATTTCAAATAGGATTAGTGGATCATTTTGATATACTTTTATTTTACCTCAGACTGTTGACTTGTTCTTCTCTTATGAGTATGGATGGGTATGAAAGGGGAGCACTATATTCATCCATGTCATGCGGTGTGATCCCTGAGTACTACCTTACCTAGAAATTAAAAAGAAGACAATTTATCATAAGTTTGAATTAAAAATAAATTATAAAAAGTAAAACCATAAAAATGATGAGACTTGGTATTAAATAAATTTTTGTGTTGTTTGTTTTGTTTGGTTTGTTCTTGTTTTTATGGTTTAGGGACTATTTTGGGTGATACATATTCAATCAAGGAGGTTCCTACATCCCCCACCAGAACAAAGAGTGATTTGGGAGCACCACAATCACCATTATGAATCCACCGGGTGAACTTGTTCCATTCCCTTTCTAACTCATTCCCCCCCACCCGCTTTCACCTCTCTTTTCTTTTTAATAAACTAGGGATAGTTTCATTCTAAGTTGTGGGGGGGGGGGGTGGAAACAAAATGTTTGTTAAAAAAACAATGAAAAAAAAGTAAAATTTCTTTATCATTAATATAATAACATCTTTTCTCACATTAAAACCACATAGAAAATAATTTTTATTTACTTGACTCTTAATTTAATTCATGATTAATTTTACAAGAATTTATTTTGGAAGTTTTTTTGTCCAATGAGAATTTTCATTATTTTTATTTTCATCTATTAAATCAAAATGCCACAATGTACGTCCTCTAGACTGTGGGATACTAATTTGAATTCTTGGGCTCCTATAATAAATAGCATAGGATGATTTTATTTTTATGAATAATATGAGTATTCAAAAAAATTGTGAGTAGAGCAATGGATTGATAAAATGCAAGGCTTTCGACACTTGGGGATCGTGACTCCAGAGTTGTATAGCCCTGAGTTTTTCACTCTATCTCTATTTATAGTAACATGACTTTGTTTTTGATCAACTTAACTTGAGATGATGCCCGAGTATGTGGGTTTCAATTGCTGCCTAAGGCCTTTGAGACTCGGAGTCAGTGGTAAAGTCTTACTAAATGGGTTAATTTGATTAACTACAATGTCAATACTATGGAAACATTGCAAAAAAACCAAAAACAATAATACTTGTACTAGGATTAAATTTGATTCCACCTAGCACTTTTATGATTTTTCCCTTGAATGAAAATGAACCCCCATATCTATTGTGATTCACAACACATCATTTCACCTAATTGAGTTTGATGAAGTAAGATGATGGATTTGATCAAAGGAATGGGAATGGGATTTGGATCTACTTTTAAATTTATCTTGTTTTAAATTATTTTGATAGGTTATAAAGATATATTTGTGTGTAGTTTACATTATGAGAACTGTTGGTTATAATGTGTTTGAAAAAATAATTCAAATATAATCTTCGAATTATTTTCTCGGGACTAGAAAATATCAAGTTGGGGGGTGTGATTATCCAATAAAAACACATATGTTAATTACATTTTAATGGCATTAAATGTTCATTTTTGATCTTATGGGCCTGATTCAGTGGATTTTAATTTTGAACATCCATTTTCATAATTTGTGCACTTCATGCCTAATGTACACCAATTTAGGTACAATGATTCAACTGATTTTAAGGAATGTAATTATCCATATTTTAATTTGATATTTTTTAAAATGGATATACACTTCAATATGAACATTTTTCATTTAGGGATCAATGGAGGATTCATAAGGATGATGGGATATTTGGTGATGAAAGGAAACAATTCTAGAGAAGGCAGATTGGACACCGGACCACTGATGAGAGTGGGGGGCCCACAATACAGACCCAATGAAGCCCAAATTTTGTGGGATTCTAGAATACATTTATAGGAACAAACCATTATTCAGGATCCAGTGCTAATTCAGATTCCATAGTGGTTATTAAGGCGGCCAAAATAGAATATCAAAATCTGGGCCAGAATATATGGCCTAGAATATTATCCCACTAAATCGGCCATAACTCTCGATCCACAACTCCAAATAGGCCCAAATTTATCGAGGTATAGAAGACATATGGGGACATAACAGAATCTTATATGGAACACTTATATTCGGTGATATGTTTTCCCATATAGGACAATCTTTTCAGGGGATACAAGGAGGGTAAAAAGTCAAGGAAGGAATAAATTTCTCCACTACTTTCCACCACCCTAAGGCCTAAATTAATTTAATAATTAGGCACACATTGATTGAATCTCGGACTAAGGCTTCAAAATTACCTATTTAAGGTAGTGGTGGTGAGGGGTAATATATCTCTTGTTTTTGATGTAATGTTATTATGCCAAAGTTCCTTTGTAATGTTTTCAATTTCCATGTAGGTTTCTTTTTGTATTTCTATGTTCTTAGTCAATATATTTCTCTTCTATTCTTCCCATTTCTTCATTTAAACTCTATAATTATAAATCATAGTGATATATCAGTGTTTTGGTGAATTATTTCACACATAGGTGTGAATTTTGTTCACAAACACAGAGGAGTGCTCGTTATTTCTACGGTTTTAATTTCTTCAATCCAATTCTTGTAAGCCATATTCCACCCACCATTGAGAGTATACCATCAATGGAAGGATAACCCTTTAATGGGTTGATCATAGGAAGATTAAAAGGATTGATTGAATGTTATTTTATTAACGAATTTTTGTTAATTGTTTAACTAATTTAAGACTTCCATTCTTCAGTTATTTCCACTCTTTATCTTCACTGAGTTAGAGGAAGCTAAATCCAAGTACTAAAATGACCATATACCTTGGAGAGATCATGAATTTGTTTATATAAGTGTGTAGGGGATTAGTAATTGAGTTTAGTTAGCATCAAACTAGAAAATGATGAAGGTAGTGTTATTTTGAAGAATGGATTCATCAAGAATTAATAAAACCAAAATTGCCTAAAGAAGTAAAATTCATTCAATCCACCTCGAGCATAATCCTAAGATCAACTCCTTTTCATTGAATTGAATTCACTTAGGTTTCTTAGTGTTCTTTAAAACAATATAAAATCAAAACCATGTCTTCCACTTCATATCCATAAATCCATCTCATAGGTTTTGTATCTTAGGTATCTTCTTAGGTCTCAGTGGATTCGACAACCCAAGCTAGACTACAAGGACCATTATACCTTCATCTCTTGGGTAAATTTGAGCATGAATCAGCAGCACACTTCATGTGAAGGCTAATGTAGTCCTCACAAGGATCATGTTATGAAAATTGAACAACATTGCTCTTTCCCAAGTGGAAATGGACTCAATTATTATTTATGACGCTCTGATGGGTAGAGAATCCACTACTTGGATAGTTTCATACACTATCTGGAAGTAAAAACAACTCCTTGAAAGTAAGCTTCGGATCACTCACACATGGAGAGAGGGGAACAAGGTTGCAGATTATCTTGTCTCCATGGGTGTCCTGGGATCCAAAGTGACTTGTATCCCCAATGTGGCCTTCATCAAGGATGATGGGATTAATATAATTTGAGGTGATGCCCTCAGGCTTCATTACTTCAGACCCCCATAATCCTTGGTTGCTTCCCCCCTTTTTTTCTTTTTCACTCTCTGTATCATATTTTTTGAAAAAAAATATAAATATGATGATTATTATTATTATAATAGTTTAAATAGTTGTGATATGTTTCTAGACCCTTCCCTTTAGTCTTATATGATTATTAAAATTTGACATCAACCTCATTTATTTATATCAGTGGATTATTGATGTAATGTGGTGGTTGTAGGTGATGCAATTGAATGTGTTGATTGTGTTTTCCTCCAACTATAATTTATTTCTTAGCCTTACTTTTGATACATGAATTATCCTTTTCTTAGATGATCTCACTAATGTCTCACATGGATTTTTAATTATTTAGAAGCATGATCCTACTGAGTATTCCCAAGTTCTCACCCCTCTATTTTTCTTGAGTTTTTTAGGAGGTTGATCATGTATTGTCTCTATTAGTATTGTATATAATTATATGTAGTGATAGTTTAGATATGAAAATTGTTATTTGATCAGTTTATATATTGATTTTATTTGTGGTTTAATTTATTTACCTAATAATTATGTGGGTAATTTATCTCATATGTGCAACAAATACCCTCAGTACTAGTCAAAAATCCATGGCTTATTGGAGGTGGGATTAAAGGGTCACACTTTTCTACACCTCCAACCCAAGTGGAGTTATAGTGAGTGTGGGTCATGAAAAAGTTGTATCTTAAGTTACAATGTGTTGAAGTTATATATTTTTTAAATTATATTTATTTTCATTATCAATTTAATCATGAAAAGGTGATGTCTTATGAGATAAAGTAGGAATCCATTGAATCAATGAAGTGTAGAATCAACCTAGGTTTTTAGGTAAATAAGAATAGAGTTGATAACATGGTTAATACATGGAAAAGGATAAAATATCAGATGATTGGAGAGATATCTTGTATGGAATAGAAAATCACTGAGGTTTATCATATTGTATATAATTTTTATAAGAATTTGGAATAATCTGAGAGTGTGATGGATACAAAACTATCTGGAAAACTTTGTAAAGCTAGATTTAAAAGGTTTGAAACTATTTAAAAGTGTTTTACAGAACTAGATAAAATTTTAAAGAAACCATCCAAGGTTTATTGAGATTAAATTATATTATTTTTAGTGAGAAAATATTATTATATGAAGGTTGAATGATTTGAGTTTTAAGGATGAAAATATGAGAAGGCAGTGAGCTTTTGGAAACACTCTAAATTGAATATTTATTTTTTGCAACACATAGGAAGCATGGTAAAAGGATTTAATAATTATTTAGATAATTACTAAAATTATTTGAGGTAGTCAAGAGTTTATTAGAAGATATAAAAAGTCATAAATATGATTTGAAGAAGATCTTAAGTCATTTTAAATAAATATATAATTTTTAGAAGAAAAGCTATCTCACTATATGAATTTTTATGACGTATGAATTTTAGATGAGTGTAAGACTTTGATTTTCCATATACAACTTTTCAAAATTCTATATATGATGTTGGGGATTGTGTAATAATTTTTAGTATGTTCATGGTAATTTAGAGTTTTCTAAAATTTTAGATCATGTATGTCTTTGTGCCAAGAGTATGAATTTATTAGATCCAAAATATAACTTTTTCCTAGTGTATGACTTTCACATGAGCCATGTTGTACTTTTTGAGTTTTCTAAAACCTTAAAAAGTCATAAAATCACCCTAAGAATGTATGAATTATATACTGAGATGTGTATAACTTATGAGCTATGTATGTTCCAAACATTATGAATCTTTAAATATTTATGATCTAATCTTGAGAATATAATTTTCAAGCTAAGGGATAAGAAGATCAAAACATGAAAGAATTTATGAAAAATGAAATGTGTTGAAATTATTTTATTGGGTTTTTAAGAATAATGTAGATGAATTTGAGTCGATGATTGAGATTTTCATCAAATATTAAATCATTGTGATCCAAACTATCTTCAATGAGAAGAATATCTTCAAGTATTATAAGAAGGATATCAAAGAAGGATATATAATATTCCACTCCTTAATCAACCCATAATTATAATTTTAACAACAAGGATTAAAATTTATTACATTCCCATAATCTTTCAGGTTTATAGTTTTACTGAATTATTAAAAAATCTTATATATCAAACCCTTAAAAACTAATTTTACACTTATACTCAATGTCTATTTTTTCTAAAAAAATAGGATTTCAAAATTTAAACTCTCATTTCATTAAAAACAAGTTTTATCCTTTTAAGATGAATCTCCATAATGCAAAGATATAACTTTCTATAGTTCCTATTCATACTTAGGCCCTATTAACAATATTTGAAAAATTAGGATTAGTAAAAAAATCTCAGCAAGGTTTATAAAAATAGAGAAACTCATTAGTTTATTTTTAAAATCATGAAATCCCATAGAAAATTTTCCTTTTATATAATTAACATTGATATCAAAATAATCACTTACTTACTCAATAAATAAACTTCACCACCCAAATTTTTTTATAAAATGTAAAGGGAAAATCATAATCATGATGATTTCTTGTAAAACATGATTACTTATGAAACAATTTTCTTAAAAAATATACTTTTTACCCTTAAAAGATTCATAAAATTTCCTTTAAACATAGAATCATTAGCTTAAATTATGTAAACAAAATAACACAATGAAAAATTATTTTTAATCATTGAAAAGTCATGTAGTCACCATGGTTTATTATATCTATGTCACTTTTACAGGCACTCTTATAAATAGAATAACCAACCAGTTATTTCTAATATATATTCTTTGGAGTATAAAAACACCAACCAGTGCATTGAAGAGCTATATTGATCTCACATGTCATCATGAAGAATTTACAAGGATCATAACATACATAAAACACATATAATATTTCATTTATATAATAAAATATCATAAAATAATCCATTTAACACATATGTGGAAACACTTTTGGGTTTCATGTAAAAATACTGATAAAAATAATTTTTTATTTGAAAAATTTTAAATGAAAAATTTCCATAAGTACAAGAAATAGGATATTATTTTTGAAAAAATGAAAAATTATAGAGTAAGTTTCTTAAATAATAATTTTCATGATGGAGGGAAAGTATCCTCATGCCGTAAATGTAAAAAAATGAACCCTTTCACATTATTGAAAAAACGTAAAAAATAACCCATTTAGAAAATATAAAAAAAATCTTTTAATTATTTACTTGTTTAAGAACCTATTTCAGGATTATAACCTTATCAAAATCCCAAGTATTTCATTTATTATCATGTATTATATAGTTACTAAATTGATTAAGTTCCTAGTGAATGGTTTTATTACGTTAATTTCATAATCCCAAAAAAAATTGATAGGTTGAAAATGGTCAAATGGGTCATGGATTGTAACGACCCATCCCCTGGGGCCCATGTTTTGACTACCCCAAGCCCACCTCCCATAATACAGGGGCTGGTGACTAGCACCAGAAAGGCAAACCCCAAAAAGGGAAGTTATTTCTTTTAAACCTATAAACACACAGACAGGAAAAATAAAACCACTACAATGTAAAAGGGTTCACTGAAAGAAAAAGGGGCCAGAATACAAGCTCAGCTGGAAAGAAAGTACAGTAAAAGAAGTAAAAGCTTCAAAAGTTGTCCACTAAGAATCCTACCTGAAGGGTAGGTACAACTCACGGTCAAAAGTCATTACAGCACACCATGTTTGATGATCCACCCCCCAAGCATTGTCCAGTCTTAGATCCCCACCATCACATTCAGTGTTGTGTATCATCTGCACAAGACACAACAGGTGTGGGTGAAGCCCAGGCAGGGGTGAGTATAACAATACTCATTAGGGACCCTAAGCCCCCATAAGGTCTCTCAGGAATCCTCAAGGAAAAATACCACAAAGCAAGATCTCAGACACATAACACAAAGTAAAGACTCAACTCAAACCAGGTATAACCTAAAGTACAGAGGTAAGGATGATTAGTCATAAACCTAGATCATCCTATTTTATTGAGAAGTTCTGTTGATGATCCACAAAGGTTCATGGTAATACTGATCCACAAAGGGTCACTCTGCTACTGATCCACGAAGGGTCCCTTTACTGCTGATCCACAAAGGGTCACTTTGTTATTGATCCACAATAGGTCGCTCTATGGTTAATCCACATCGGGTCACGCTTCTAATGATCCATGAAGTTTTTCTCTCATGCTGATCCAAGAAGGTTCACTTTTATGTTGATCCATGAAGGGTCGCTTTTATAATGATCCACAAAGGGTCGCTCTTCATTCTTCACATCACAGACAACCACTAGATTCTTTCACTTAGCACACTTGATTTCCGGAGGATCCACTCCTCAAGACTTTAGTCATATCTCAACCACCAATAAGTCCCACTTAGAAGTAACCCAATGGAATATCTTTTCTTAAGGGTTCCAACGTTATAGATGGTGCGTTGATCGGGCACCCAGTCTGTAAGATATTGGCATTTTTGTAAAAAGGAACTGGTTGGATTCGAGTCCGATCCAAACCGGACATACAATAATCTCCTCAAAAAAATCATATAGATTATCTCCAAAAAAACTGCCCAAATTCAAGGATCCTTGTTCCACAGACGGTGCGTCAATCAGACACCTGGTCTGATAGTTATTGGCGTTTTAGTGAAATGGGACTGGTCAGGTCTGGGTCCGGTTTGGCTCGGTCGGGAAGACCCGACCCGACCCGGTCTGATGGTTTGGTGTGGGTCCGTCATGGTTCTGGCCCAGCCGGCCCATTGGGCCCACGAGTCTAGCCTGTTAGGATGGGTCTGGCTCAGTGGCAGGTCCATCCTGGCAGCGCGGGTCCGGCCCGGTGGTGCAGGTCCAGTATGTTGAGCCGTAAGTCCAACCTGCAGTTGGCCCGGCCTGCCAGGTGGGGTAAAACCCACCTGCAGAAACCTATCTCGCAGAGTGGGCCAGTTCTCCCACCTGGCGGGGCCAGCTAGCACTCCACTTTGTCCAGCACAGCCGGCCGAGCAGCTGGCCGATTCCTCCACACGCTGTCGACAGACCGCGCGCCACCAGTGCACCAAGCGGCTAGACGCTTCCACTTCTTCACGTGGCACTGATGGGTTCTGCACCACCTGGCTGCTGCGGACAGCTGGTCGTAGCTCTCCACCGCCGCGGTGCGCCGACGGGTGCGCCACCAGTCGCTGCTAGTTGTCGTCGGCATGTCGACTGGTTTCTTGGCGGACCACCATATGCGCTCTGGTGGTCTGTTCTTCGCGCCACCTGCTCTTATGGTTTTTGGGAATCACCTTCTTCACCACGAAGGCTTCAAATCCATCTCTCCAATTACTTTGAGAATACATCCACCAAGAACGCATGAGCATAGGTGCTTAGGCCTTGTTTGTGTCGGCTCGGGCCCACCGCGTTAGAGGTAAAATAGAAAGGGGAGGTTCAGGGATTGAAGTAAAATCATATTATCAACAAATCCCACACAAAACCCCAAATGAAACACCATCCCACAAGAACATATGATATTCAGATCAACCCGTTGGTCGGTGGATCCGTGCTCATTGTTTTAGAACAAAGAGCGGGGAAATTAAACACAAAGAAAAATGCTACCTGGGTACTTTGGATTTTTTGAGGGCGAAAGAAGTTTTCCACATCATCATTAATCCACAATCATTGGAGTTCTTTGCCTCTTGTCGATCTCCATGTCCATTTCTCCAACATTCATCATCCCACAGTCTTGTTCTTCGTTGGAGAGGAATTTTTATGGCGATTCGTTAGAGATCGCCCGTCAATTAATTTCCCTCTCCCCAACGCGTCAACACAAATAATAGAATTACATTGCCATGATGATTCATTTATGAAACAACAATGCTGTTACACGTCATTAACGCATCGTTACTTTTCGAGTTCATGAGCCATTAATGAGTCTCATCAATGTGCCTCGTCGCCACCTCATTGATGCACCGCAGCGTCACCGTCTGTCGCCCGTCCATTAAAAAGTGATTATCCACTGAAAGATTCTAATATTAATTGTTTATATTATAATATTCATGTGTTTTTTTAATTATAGACACCATTTTTAGTGTATTTTACACTTTGAACATCATTTCACATTATGATTGAAGTCCTTAAAATTCACTATTACATGGTACATTTTTGAACACCTCCTAAAATACAAAATAGTATTTATTTTATTTTTATATTTTATTTTCAGGTCTCCCATGCTATAAGGAATAATTCATGATTTTGGATCACTTTAAGATTCACATTATAAGACCACCAAAGTTGGCTTTAAACCAACAACATTTTGGGCAATGTAAACTAGACATAATCCCAATAAAGTGACTGTAGGGGACACTATCCAAGCCCAATGATTCTAAAAATTTAACTGAAGATAGAGGAAATAATAGGGAACATTTAATACAATAGTGAAAATACTTAATTTGGATGTTTTAATGGAGTTTCATGCGTCCCAAGTTGGTGATAAAATTCAGCACCATATTCTACGGCCCAGAAAAACATCCCACCAATTTAATCATATCTCGACAACCACAAATTCATTTTGTGACAACTAGGCCCTAGTGAAAGCACAGAAACCCCACCTTTAACATGGTTGTGAGGTCCTGGCCTGCCAGGTACCACCAGTTTCCCCGCAGACACGTGGTCCCCACCATGGGGCCCACCCACATTATTAGACCACCAAAGTTGGCTTTGAACCAACAACATTTTGGGCAATGTAAACTAGACATAATCCCAATAAAGTGACTGTAGGGGACACTATCCAAGCCCAATGATTCTCAAAATTTAACTAAAGATAGAGGAAATAATAGGGAACATTTAATACAATAGTGACAAGAGTTAATTTGGATGTTTTAATGGAGTTTCATGCGTCCCAAGTTGGTGATAAAATTCAGCACCAGATTCTACGGACCAGAAAAACATCCCACCAATTTAATCATATCTCGACAACCACAAATTCATTTTGTGACAACTGGGCCCTAGTGAAAGCACAGAAACCCCGCCTTTAACACGGTCATGAGGTCCTGGCCCGCCAGGTACCACCAGTTTCCCCGTAGACACGTGGTCCCCACCATGGGGCCCACCCACATTCCCGAACGGGTCATCTGACTAATGACTATCCCCACAGGCCAATAAATGTCCTTTCCAGTGTGCTTTGTGCTCACTCACACACACCCTGGGAAACTTCCCAGAAGGTCACCCATCCTAATCACTACTCCAGGCCAAGCACACTTAACTATGGAGTTCTAATCAAGTAGACTCTATAAAAGGAAGGTTCACCTTGTTGACATGAGTTATATCATTTATCCATTTAATCCTTTATCATTCGGGGTGTTATAATCACCCCCCCCCCTTTAGAGCACAACGTCCTCGTTGTGGGCCTTACATATCAACCCAGGCTGTGCACCGCACTTAAGGCTAGGTACCACCTATGATAACAAATGTGACAAATGGGCCCCGGTGAAAGCATAGAAACATCGCCTTTAACATGGTCGTCGGGTCCTGGCCCACCAGGTACCACC
Organism: Viscum album; assembly: GCA_963277665.1. NCBI lineage: Eukaryota > Viridiplantae > Streptophyta > Magnoliopsida > Santalales > Viscaceae > Viscum > Viscum album. The sequence continues at coordinate 616,786,197 of OY728130.1, read as the reverse complement.
AGTTTCCCCGCAGACACGTGGTCCCCACCATGGGACCCACCCATGTGCCCGAACGGGTCATCTGACTAATGACTATGCCCACAGGGCAACACATGTCTTTTCTAGTGTGCTTTGTCCTCACTCACACACATCCTGGGAAACATCCTAGAAGGTCACCCATCCCGATCACTAGTCCAGGGCAAGCATGCTTAACTATGGAGTTCTAATTAGGTTGGCTTCCGAAAAATAATGCGCACCTTGTTGACATGAGTCATATCATTTATCCATTTAACCATTTATCATTCGGGGGTTACACATTTGGTCTAAAATTTTACATAGATCTATGAGACATACAAAACTTCATTTTTTTTATTCTATGTCCCACTCAAATTCGGCCATCTAGAAGGTCATCTAGGTGCCTCTATCCAGTGGTTGTAAGTTGGCTGCAACTTCAGGTCAAGGGTGGAAAAGTCCCATCTCCCTTACTTTCCACCATCCTAGTCCTACCATACTCAAGTGGGATCCTTTATACTGTTGGGATCTCGACCTAAGCCTCTTGAAATGCCTATTTAATTCAGTGGTGGTGGAGGAGTTTATCATCTTTGGTGCTTTGTTTAATTGTAATGTTATGCTTCCACTTTTCCTTAGTAATGTTCTTCCTCAATTGTAAGTTATTCGAATCACTTTAGTTTTCTTATAAAACTTCTTCTTCTTCTCATTTTATGTTCTTATTATTAACACATTGATACCGTTTCTTCATGGTGTGAATTTATTGACACCAAACCTAGTGAGATTTATCACACAATGGTGGGGTGTTTGTTACTTTGTTTTTGTTTGTTTTTTCTTCAATTCCTCCCTCATGAGTCTACTTCCCACTTCCATTAAGATCATAGGATCAATGGAGGGATAATACACTTATGGTTTGATCCAAGGGAGTATCAAGGGGATGTATTGGATGTTATTTATCACTCTATTAATCTCTAATAACTTCTTTAAAATGGGATTTTTATTTTATGATTTTAAAACTTCTTCATCCTTATTGAATTTTAAGGTCACACACTTCAAGTGATAATATAAAACTTTACCTTGGAGTGCTCAAAAACATGATCCTCCAAGTTTATAGGTGATTAGTATTAGAGTGTGTTGGTATTAACCAGTAAGTGATGAAGTTTTTTAATCTCCTTAAATGATCTCATCTCAAATATAAGAAATTGAAATCGCTAAATAATAATTTCATCCAATCCACCCCTTATAATAATCTAGGATCAAATTTTCTCATAATTTGAATTCACTTAAGTCACATAGTGTTTGATTAAACCTATCAAAAATCAACCCAAATTTGGCCACTTAATATCTAAAATCAGTCCATAGAATGTTCGTGTCTATAGGTTTCTTCTTAGGTCTTTAAGGAATCAACAACCCAAGCTACTCTACATTTGACAGCTAAACACTAAAAACTTGGGTAAATTTGGGCGAGACCAAATTTTGGCACTGTTACTAGGGACCCAAGTAAGTCATCTCAACACCCATTATATTCTCCCTCATTTCTTCTATTCTCACCCAAATTCTCTTATCTTTTCCCTTTCTCGTTTTTTTTCTTTTAGCACATGTCTGCCTACACCCATGACCAATCAAACCGTCTAGTTAGGGTGAATAGTCCTGGAGTTGGGGAGTCAAGTACACCAAGGGAACTCTTTCCATTAGATCCTAATCTTCCTAATACTACAAAGTCAAAAACTGATCTCATTTAAATGGATGGTCTTCAAAGAAACTAACTCATAAACCCAGGTGGGAACCAAAATGGAAATCCAAATGAGGTAGCCCCAAACTTGGGGAATGCAGTCGATCAAACCATGAATGAATACCTCACACATGCTTGGACCAATTCACCCTCATTCATTAGACAAAATTTCATAGGAGATTCCAAATACATATTTAAACCCCATTTCCTAAACCACCTTTCCACATTCCATGGAATAGAGTCCAAGATTCCCTACCTTCACATTAAGGAGTTCAATGAAATTATAGAAACCATGTGTCCCCCACATCAACTAGAATCAGATAAGATGAGGCTATTTCCTTTTTATTTAAAGGATCGAGCTAAAAATGGATAAAAAATTTGAGACCATCATCCATCAACTCTTAGGACCAATTACAAAGAGAATTCTACAAAAAATACTTTCCCCACCACAAAACAATTACACTTAAAAAGAGCATACAAAAAATTTTTGAAAAAGAGGGAGATTAATTCTATGAAACATGGGAAAGGTTCAAAGACACCATAAACATGGTTCCACACCATGGTTTTTCTATTCCTGAATAAGTGAAAATTTTCTATGAAGGGTTTGGCCCAGGGAACAAACAATTCATTGACATGATGTGTAATGGGACCTTTAAAAACAAAGCCCCAAATGATGCTTACGAGTATCTAGAAAGCCTTGCTAAACAAAATCAAACATGGGGAACATCACCTTAATATGAGAAGCCACCCATATCTGGTGGAATTCACGCACTTAGGGAGGAGGAAATCCTTAGGAAAAAACTTGTTGCACTCACTAGGAAGGTCGAGGAGATCGATCTTATAAAGTTCCATGAAATTCAAACTATTGACCCTGTTTTCACAATTTGTGAAAAACATGACCATAAGACCAACAACTGCCCAACCATCCCTTCCATTAAAGATGTTATTTTAGAAGGACCCCTAATGGAGGTAAATTATTTGATCTTTCAGAATCCACAGTACAAAAACACATTCAATCCAAGTTACAATGACCATCCAGGATTCTGTTGGAAAGATAACCAACAACCCAACCAAAAACCTAGACAGTCACAAGGACCAAACCCCTACCCTCCGCAAAATTTTCAAAACCATAACTAGTTCCTACCAAAATTAGTCCAATACCAACACCCTTATATCCAATACCAGCAACCCATCCAGCAACCCATGCAACAACCAACCCAACAACCAAAGTATCCTCCTAGGATAAACCAACCAGCACAATCCCCTACTCAAGTTGTCCCTCCTTCAATCCTTGATAAGTTTTGTAAACAAAGGGCGAAAATAAACTCAAAAGTATCATCCCTTAAAAATGTACTAAAAACCATTAAAAATGATAAGGCACCCATGACTACTCAGGCGGTACCATCCTCAAATTTAAATGGATAATCCAGTTACACACAAACCTCTCATAAAAAACGCAAAGCAGTAACTATTTTAAGAATTGGTAAATCCATTGAGAAACCTAAACAAGCCATTAAAGAACCATTAAAAGCTTTAAAAACTCATAAAAATGATGAAGAACCACCCATGGATTTTAAAAAACCCAATGAGAATGTGAAGGAACTACAACCACACCAAACAATCAAACAACCTTCTACTTTCCTTCAATGCATGAGATGAAAAACTAAACGAGAACTGAATGAGAATTTAAGGAAAATTTTCTCTCATGTTATGTTGAACATCCCCATTCTTTATGGAATCCAAACCATTCCATCCTACTCAAATTACCTTAAGGACTTTTGCACTTTTAAAAAGAAATTTTCACATAAAAACCAAGTCTTTTTGGATGCTAATGTGAGTACCACCATTCAAGGGACCATTCCTCCAAAGTTGACAGATCTAGGATTTCCATACATCGATGTTAAGCTAGGAGTGAACAAAGTTGTCAAAGCCCTTTGTGATCTATGAGACAATGAGAACCTCATTCCTTATTCCATTTATTTTCAATTAGGGCTCGAATAACTCCAACCTACATCTGTCACTCTTCAACTTGTTGATCATAGTGTTTAAGTTCCAAAGGAGATATTAAAGGATGTTTTGGTGAAAGTTGAAAATTTCATTTACCCAGCAGACTTTATTGTCCTTGAAAATCACCCAAGATTAGTTCATAGGGAGAAAACCCCAATCATCCTTGGATGTCCCTTCCTTGCAACAATCAACTCTGTTATTTGAGTCTGAAATGGGAACATGAACATCACCTTTGGAAACATGAGTCTAAACTTGAACATCTACAATGAAAACTCTCAAATTGGGGATGATGAAGTAATCCATGAGGTTAATTGAATTGGTAGTGTTGATAGTGAACTCGAGGAACATCAAGGGATTACTGAAGGATATTTAATTCAAGAAGAGATTGATTTTATTTTTCCACATGAGGGAAATTTGTCTCCTTGGATTTAATCTCTTTCAAATAGCTCTATGGATGATTTTCTAGAATCACCAATAAATGATACCATTAATGAAATCAATAAAATTGATTCTATACCCATTCATTACACTGATCTGGCCAAATTATTGGATGAAAATTCTGTTCACAAGGAACCAATTCTGTCATGAAATCTGGACAAAGAAACTGAGTTCAATACAAAGTCTCATCCTTTATTGGAAAGTGATAACCAATATGATCTCGAATTTAAGGTCCTAACTTTATCACTCAAATATGCATTATTAGGGGGCAATCGAGCCTTTCCTGTTGTTATTTCTTCCTCTCTTGAATCCAATCAAGAGATGATGCTTCTGGATGTCCTAAGAAAGCATAAGAAAGCAATTGGATGGACCCTTTCTGATATTCCTGGGATTATCCCACTCATTGGAACCCATAGGATTGTTCTTGAATCTGAATCCAAACCATGTCTTCAACCTCAGTGGAGACTCAATCCAAATCTTATAGATGTGGTAAGGAAAGAACTTAATTTGTTGAAAGTGGGTATCATCTACCCCATTGCTGAGAGTGAGTGGGTAAGACCAATTCAAGTTGTCCCAAAGAAAGCTGGAACAATGTAATAACCAATGAGGATGGTGACCTTCTCCCCACAAGGGTCAGTAGTGGATGGAGAGTCTGTATTGACTATAGGAAGCTCAACTCTTGTACCAAGAAATATCATTTCCCCTTTCCCTTTATTGATCAAGTCCTCGAGAGAGTGGTGGGTCATAAATTATATTGCTTTCTAAATGGATTCTCACGGTATAATCAAATCGAAGTCTCCTTAGAGAATCAAGGAAAAATAACCTTCACTTGTCCATTCAGCACTTTTTCCTTCAAGTGCATGCCCTTTGGGTTATATAATTCTCCTGGTACCTTCCAACGGTGCATGATGGGAATCTTCTCGGACATGGTAGAGGATTGTTTAGAGGTCTTCATGGATGACTTATCTATCTTTGGGGATACTTTTGAGGGATGCCTTCTAAATGTTGAAAGGGTTTTGTTAAGATGGTAGGATAAGAATCTCATCCTAAATTGGGAAAAATGCTATTTCATGGTAAAGGAAGGACTTGTTCTTTGAAATATGGTATCTAGTAGAGATATTGAAGTTGATAAAGCTAAGTTAGACACAATTTGTCACCTTCCCTCTCCTAAAACTATTAAGGGAGTGAGGTCCTTCTTAGGATATGCTGGTTTCTATAGAAGGTTCATTAGGAATTTCAGCTCTATTTCTAGACCAATTTGTGCTCTATTGGGGAAATATGCTCCATTTTTATGGACAGAAAGCTGTAAGGAATCATTCTCTACAATCAAGTAAACTCTTATCTCTCTAACTATCATGAAATCTACAAATGGGAAACTTACTTTTGAGCTCATGTGTGATGCGAGTGACTTCGCTATAGGATTAGTCTTAGGACAACGGTGTGAGAAAACTCCATATGTCATTGATTATGCAAGAAAATATTTAAATGATGCAAAAATCAACTACACCACCACTGAGAAAGAGTTTCTTGTTGTTGTCTTTGCCTTATATAAATTCAGGTCTTATCTCTTAGGATCACCCATCATTGTCTTTACCGACCATTCAGCCCTAAAATACCTTTTACAAAAACAAGATGCCAAGGCTAGATTGATTAGGTGGGTCCTTCTTCTTCAAGAGTTAGATTTAACCATTAAGGATAAAAAGAGTGTTGAAAATTTTATAGTTGATCACCTCTCTAGAATGGAATTAAAAGACAACTCACATCACCTTTCTGTGTCTGATTCATTTCCCGATGAGCACCTATATTTTGTGAGTGATTTCCCATGGTATGCTAATATAGAAAACCATTTGGTTATGGGTAACATTCCAAAATTCCTCGGGACCCAAGCTAAGAAAAATTCATATCTGATGTCAAACACTATGTGTTTGATGATCCTTACCTCTTCAAGTTTTTTCCTGGTCAAATCATTAGGAGATGTATTCTCGAGTCTGAGCAAGAGTCCATTCTAAAATTTTGTCATGGAGAGGCATGTAGAGGCCACTTTTTCACAAAGAAAAATACTACAAAGGTCCACCAAAGTGGTTTTTACTAGACTAACCTCACTAAGTATTATTTACAATTATGAAAAATTTGTCCTCAATGTCAACAATTAGGATCCATAACCAAAAGGAATCAAATGCCCCTCACTCCCATTCTAGTCGTTGAGATATTTGATTGTTGGGGAATTGATTTCATGGGACCCTTCCCAAACTCTAGGGGATACCTCTACATCCTCTTAGTTGTTTATTATGTCTCGAAATGGGTTGAGGCCATTCCCACCAAGTCCAATGACCATCATGTTGTGAACCGATTTCTAAAAGAGCACATATTTTCTCAATTTGGAATTCCTAGGGCTATAATCAGTGATCAATGAACCCATTTCTGAAACATCCCATTCTCTTCAATCATGTCTAAGTATGGGATTTATCATAAATTTCCCACTGTGCGCCATCCTCAAACTAATGGTCAAGCTAAATTATCAAATAGAGAGATTAAGAAAATTCTTGAAAAAATTTCAATCCCTCTAAGATATATTGGTCTAAGAAACTCTTGGATGATATTTGGGCATATCATACAGTATTCTAAACCATCTTAGGAATGTCACAATATAGATCGGTTTATAGAAAAGCATGCCATTTACCTGTTGAAATTGAGAATAAGGCATTTTGGGCAATCAAAAAAATGAATTTCAACTTTTCTTTGGCTGAATCAAAGAGGAAATTAGATCTTAATGAACTTTAGGAACTTAGGATAGAGGCTTATGAAAATTCAAGGATAAATAAAGCTATAGTTCAAGCCTACCAATCTAGGAATCTCAAAGTTAAACACTTTGAACCAGGAAAATTCATGCTCTTGTATAGTTCGAAACTTCATTTACACCCAAGAAAGTTAAGGTCTAGCTGGTCAAGTCCATTCATAGTGCATCATGTGTAACCCCATGGGGTATTAGAGATTCAGGATCCCACAAGTGGTCACATTTTCAAGTTCAATGGTCATAGGTTAAAACCATTCATTAAATCATTCAATAAATAGAAAACAGAGGTTGAGTTAACTGAGCCAACATATGAACCAAGAAAAAATTGATAGATTTAGGATCCATGTCGGGCTAACAATGTTAAACAAAAGCGCTGCATGGGAAGAAACCCGTGATTTTCATGTTTCCAATCTTTGTGAATCATATTTATTTTTAAAATTGGATTAATTAATCATTTTTATATTTAAAAAAATTAGACTATTGACCTGTTCGTCTATTATGATTATGGATGGGTATGAAATGGGAGCACCATATTCATCCATGTCATGTGGTGTGATCCTTGAGTAATACCTTACATAGAAATTTAAAAAGAAGACAATGTATCATTAGTTTATTTTATTTTTATGTGTTTATAGGTTAAAATAAAAATAAAAAATATAATAATAATAATTAAAAAAATTTAAAAAAAAATAAAAGGACACATCGTAGGTCATGGGGAAAACCCTGTCACAACCGGTGAAGCCATAGGGACTCAAACCTGGGACCAAAGGGAGATAGGGTCATGTGCTTACCACTAACCTAAGGCTTATAGTGAATCCTTATTCTATAATTTTGGTATATATACTTATATTTTACTTTTTTTATTATATAAATATATATATATTGTTTTTTTGTTTGTTTGTTTGTTTTTTCCTTTTTCCACTAGGGAACTCTATAAGTTACATGGATATCAAAGGACTAAATTGGAGCAGCAATAACTTCAACTTCAACCACCGGGTGAATTCATTCCATGATCCTCATATTTCAAATTCCTTTTAGAACTCCTCCCTCTACCTTTACCCCCTTTTAAATTTTATTTTCTTTAAACACTGGGGATAATGTTATTCTAAGTTGGGGGTAAAAAGAATAAAAAAATTATAATTAATTTTGCGTGCATAAAAAAATATGTGGAAGGAAAATTTTCCATAACCTTAAACATGATAATACACATTGCACACTTTGAAAATGAATATAAAATAATTTAGCATGCCCTGATTATGATTTTAATTCATGTATAATTTCATGATCATATATTTTGGAAAGTGTGCATCTCTAATGTGAAATTTCATCGTTTATATTTTCATCCAAATAAAAAAAAAGATCACAACGCACATCCTTTGGATAGTGGGGTATTAGTTTGAGTTCATGGGGTCCCCCAAATAAATATCATAGGTTTGGTGATCATTTTATTTTTAATATGAGTATTCAATAAAAAATAAAAAAAACAATAAATTTGCAGGTAGAGAAATGAAATGACCTAATGTGCGGCTTTCAGCACTTGGGGATCATGACTCAATAGTTGTCTGGCCTAGAGTTAGTAATTTTATCTCTATTTTTGGTAATTTGAATTTGTTTTTGATTGATTTAACTTGATATGATGCTCAAGTATGTGGGATTCACTTGGTTCCCTAAGGTCTCTGAGCTTGGGAGTCATCGACAAAGTCTCGCTACATGGGTTGACTCTATTGAGTGCAATTTCAATTACGATGAAAAAATTGCAAAAAACAAAAAAAAACAAAATAATAATAATAATAATAATTTAATACTCATCTTAACATTGAAATTTTATTCCACCTAGCGCTTCCATCATTTCCCCATGAATAAAGATGAACCCCCATGTTTATTGTGATACATAACACTTCATCGTGCTTAATTGAAATTGGATGAAATGCGGCGATGAATTTGAATAAAGGAATGGGCTTGGTCCTGTGACATGATTATGAAACTATCTTATATTAAAATATTTTTATGTGTTTTACAATTGTTTGGTATAAGTTTTTTTGGTGATCATTTTGTATTAAATTTTTTTTGGAAAAAGTAATTCGAATTTCATATTTTTGAGATATATTTTGCTCGGGACTAGAAAAAATAAAGTTGGGGGGTGTGATTAGCCAAAAAAATAGTCTAATATTCATTTTTTATATTATAATATTCATGTGTTTTATTAATCATAAACACCATTTTTAGTGCATTTTACACTTTGAACAACATTTCACATTATGATTGTAAGTCCTTCTTAAAATGTACTATTACATGGTACATTTTTGAAAAACTCCTAAAATAAAAATGGTCTTTATTTTATTTTTATATTTTATTTTCAGGTCTCCCATGCTATTAGGAAAAATTCATGATTTTGGAGCACTTGAAGATGCACATTAGAAGACCACCAAAGTTGTCCTTGAACCAACAACATTCTAGGCAATGTAAACTGAACATCAGCCCAATAAAGAGACTATAGAGAACATTATCCAAGTCCAATGATTCTCAAAATTTAACTAAATATATAGGACATAAAGGGGAAAATTTAATACAACAGTGAAAATAGTTAATTCATATGTTTTAATGGAGTTTCATGCATCCCAAGTTGGAGATAAAATTATGGGCCATATTTTGTGGCCTAGAAAAACAGCCCACAAATTCATTTAGTCTGAAATTTTACAGAGAGATATGATACATCTAGAGATTCATTTTTTCTTCTATGTCCCACTCCAATTTGGCCATCTACAAGGTAATATAGGTGCCTCTGTCCAGTGTATGAAAGCTAGCTACAACTTTGGGTCAAGGGTGGAAAAGTCTCCTCTCCCTTACTTTCCACCACCCTAGGACTACCATACTCAAGTGGGATCCTTTGTAATATTGGGAGCTCGACCCAAGACTCTTGAAATGACTATTTAAGGCAGTGGTGGTGGGGGATTTTATCATATTTGGTGCTTTGTTTAATTGTAATGTTATGCTTCCACTTTTCCTTTGTAATGTTTTTCCTCAATTGTAAGTTATTCGAATCACTTTACTTTTCTTATAAAACTTCTTATTATTCTCATTTTCTGTTCTTATTGTTAACATGTTGATACCATTTATTTATGGTGTGAATTTATTTACACCAAACCTAGTGAGATTTATCACACAATGGTGTTGTGTTTGTTACTTTTTTTTGTTTTTTTCCTTCAATTACTCCCTCATGAGTCTACTTCCCACTTCCATTAAGATCATAGGATCAATGGAGGGATAATACACTTATGGTTTGATCCAAGGGAGTATAAAAGGGATGTATTGGATATTATTTATTACTCTATTAATCTCTAATAACTTCTTTTAAATGGGATTTTTATTTGATGATTTTAAAACTTCTTCATCCTTATTGAATTTTAAGGTCACATACTTCAAGTGCTAATACGAAACTTTACCTTGGAGTGCTCAAAAACATGATCCTCCAAGTTTATAGGTGATTAGTATTAGATTGTTTTGGTATGAACCAGTAAGTGATGAAGTTTTTTTATCTCCTTGAATAAACTCGTATCAAATATAAGAAATTTAAATTGCTAAAGAGGAATTTAATCCAATCCACCCCTTATAATAACCTCGGATCAACACTTATCATAATTTTAATTCAATTAATTCATGTAGTGTTTGCTTAAACCTACCAAAAATCAACCCAAAGTTGGCCACTTAATAGCCAAAATCAGTCCATAGAATGTGTGTGTCTATAGGTTTCTTTTTAAGTCTCTGAGGAATCCACAACCCAAGCTACTCTACATTTGACCACTTAAACCTAAAAACTTGGGTACATTTGGGAGATACCACAAAGAAATATAAAATAACTTTTTTAAAGTTATTTTATTTATTTATGAAAAGTCCAAAAAAATAAACTTTTCTGTTCGGCCCTTGTTGTCCAAACTTAAGTTCTTTCTAGGAGAATCCTGGCATTCTGAGTTCAACGGTGCCCTCAGATTTTTAATCCGAGCACCGGTTCAAAAGTTAGAAGAACCTGTTCCCATGTTTACTTAAACGTACCGAAAAAAATCTCAAAACCACTTCCAGGATCACCGAGCCTCAGAATCACATGTTATCAAAGCCCGTGGACTCAGAATAATTCCATTAAAGTGAAAAAAATTACATGGAAAATTCTAGGGCACTACATTCACCCCCCCCCCCCCCTTAGGGCTTTACGTCCCCGAAAGCCTACCAAGGGATAAACAAAAAAATGGGGGTATTGCGCACGCATTTGAGCCTACCACTCCCATGTACTCTCCTAGAGATTCTCGTGCTACCACTGAACGTGCACCAGAGGGATTGACCATCCGCAGAGGGTCCTCTTCTGTCAGTCCTCTATCTCCACCAGGTACTCTGTGAAAGTTTCCCCATCATCAATCTCTAGCTCGCTATGGTCGATGACTTGAGAAGGGACATGCACGTATCTCCTCAGTTGGGATACATAGAAGACATTGTACACCTTCTCCAATTATGGCGGTAGATATAAACTATATTCCACCTCTCCCACTCTCCGAAGAATCAAAAAAGGTCCAATGAACCTCAGTGAAAACTTTCCGCCTCGGCCAAATCTCCATAGTCCTCGTCGAGGGGAGACCTGTAGGAATACATGGTCCTCCTCCTGGAACTCCAAAGTTCTCCTCCGCTTATCTGCATAGGACTTATTTCAGCTTTGTACAGTCTTCATCCACTACTGGATGACTTGCACCTTATCTATGGTAGCTCGTACCATCTCTGAACCTATGAGGGATAACTCCCCTGGGTATGTCTAGTACAAAGGTGATCTGCATAGTCATCTGTAAAATGACTCAAAAGGATTCATACCTATGGTGGAGTTGTATCTTTTGTTGTAAAAAAACATCACCAATAGTAGTTGGTCCTACCAACTGTGACTAAAATCCAGGACACAAGCACGAAGCATGCCTCCAAGGTCTGGATGGTCTGCTCCATTTGACCATCAGTCTGAGGGTGTAAGGTTGTGCTCAATCATAGTTGAGTCCCAAATTCCACCTAAATCCCTTCCACAACCTTTATATAAAGCGTGTGTTGCGATCTGAGACTATCGTCGAAGGCACCCTGTGAAGTCGCACGATCTCTTGAATGTAGAGGCATCCCAAGATCTCTACTGAACCCTTCTCTCAAATAGAGAGGAAGTGAGCCGACTTGGTAAGTAGATCAATAATCACCTAGATGGTATATTGTCCCCTATACATATGTGGTAATTCCATCACAAAATCCATTGATATCCCATCCCACTTCTATTCTGGTATCTTGAGGGGATGGGTCAAACTCGCTGGTACCTGATGCTCAACCTTCAACTACTAGAAAGTGAGGCACCTAGAAACAAACTCTGTCATTGCCTTCTTCATGCCCAGCCACCAATACTGGTGTCAGAGGTCCTGCTACATCTTCTCTACTCCTGTATGTACTGCCAAGGGGGATGTATGAAACTCCCTCAGCACCTCCTCTCGCAACGCCACTGGTACAACAGTGCACCCTTTGAAAAGGATGATGTGCTCCCCACCTTCAGAATATCCATCAGGTGCATGTCATGTGGATATTTGAGCATGTGTATCCTCACAGCTATTATCTTCAATTTGTGCCTCCCTGACTCATTTTAATAGGGGAAGGAAAACTACTGTTGACTAAAGGAAATCTGTCTCATCTCTATCCATGAAAGATATCTAAAGTGAGGCCAACTGCTCTGAGACCTCATTCAGTAACTGCAAACTCGATCTTTGGATGAGAGCATATTCCACCACGTTCCCCTTACCAGGAGTATAGACTATCTCAAAGTCATAGTCTTGGAGGAATTATATCCAATTTAATTGTCTCAGGTTCAAATCCTTCTATGAAAAGATATACCTAAGGCTCTTGTGGTCTGAGTAGATGATGAACCGCTCACCCCTCAGGTAGTGTCGCCACATCCTCAGTGCGAAGACCACCGCTAATAAGTCCAGATCATGAGTTGCATAGTTTTTCTCATGAGGTATCAAATGTCATGATCCATAAGCAATCACTACATCACCCTGCATCAGGACACACCCTAGCCCGGTTCCTGATACATCGCAGTATGCCACGTAGTCGATTCCCTCCTTTGGAAACCTCAAGATGGGAGTGTTGGTCAATATTTGCTAGCATCTGTCCATCCACACAAAGGGTTTTTCCTTATTTGTCAAAACCATCATAGGTGTTGCTACTCTGGAGAAGTCGGGTGTGAATCTTTGATAGTATCCTTCCAACCCAAGGAAACTTCATACCTTCATAACACTCCTGAGTGGCTCCCAAGAAAGCACCACCTCGATCTTTGTTGTATCCACCACAACTCCGGCCTCCGAGATGACATGTCCTAATAAATAGACCTTTCATATCCAAAACTCACACTTCGATAGATTTCCGTAAAGCTGGTGCTCCCAGAGCATATCCAAAACTATCCTCAGGTGTATAGTGTGATCCTCCTATGATGTTTAGTACACTAAGATATCATCAATGAATACTACCAAAAACTAGTCCAAGTAAGTCTAGAAGATATGATTCATGAGTCCTATGAACATGGTTGGGGTGTTTGTCATGCTGAAAGGCATCTCTAAGTACTCGTAATGTTTGTATCATCATTTGAAGGATGTCCTTATGATGTCTTCATATCGTACATGAAGCTGGTGATTGCCTGATCTAAGGTCCATCTTTGAGAACCACTTTTCTCCCTTCAGCTGATCAAAGAGGTCATCTATCCTTGGTAGTGGATATTTATTCTTCATAGTCACCCGGTTTAGGTGCTGGAAGTACACACATATCCTCAAGCTCCCATTTTCCTTCTTGTCAAACAACATCGGGGCTACCCATATAGAAACACCGGTCCTTACGAACCCCTTTCTCTACAAGTCCTCCAACTATACCCTTAGCTCCCAGAGCTCTATAGGAGCCATCTGATATGCAGGTGTAGATATCAGTGTCATTCCTAGGTACAAGTCAATATAGAAGTCTACCTCTCTGTGAGGAGGTAGTCCTAGGAAATCTTTTGTAAAGATGTCAACATACTCATCAACTACCACAGGAAGCTGTGGAATCACCCCATCCACCGTATCAAAGATCATGATAGATAATTGATGAGTGATCGACTGCACCCTCCTAAGTGCGAGTCCATCTCACACTGCTTTATCTTCCTTCTCACCCACAAAGGAAAACTAGACTCCATCTTCACGTGTACATCTCACTTACATCTCAAGCAGTCGATTTTAGTGTGAACTGCTGATATCTATCCCATGCTCAATATGACATCGTAGGTCTTCAAAGCCACTACTAGGAGATCTCATCTGAAACTCTCTCCTCTGAGAGTATGTTCGCACTGTCGGAACCATAGTGTGACCGCTAAATCTCCTCTGGTGGGGGTCTCTAATCGCAAATATTGGGCCAAAGGATCGTTCAAAATTTCCGAGTTCCGTATAAGATATGTGGTGAGGAAAGAGTTACTGGAACCCATGTCGATAAGAGCTGTAGCTAAAGTAAAGAAAACACAGATCGTACCTCGTATCATATCAGAAACGTCTGGGTTATAGGCCTCTACTGCCTGGAGTTGGGCCTGTCCTCATCCACCTATTCATGGAGCCCGTGGTGGACCACATGGGGGTGGTGGTGGTATTTCCTCATACCTGCGTCAACCTCCTTCCGCTTGCCCCGCTCCCCTACCACAACCACCACCTTCTTGGTTGTCCTACTACTGCCTATGCTGCTGTCTCGGCAGTCCCTTGACCATCTGTCGATCATCTGTGTGGGTAGTCAGACAGTTGTGGGCTATCTGCCCACATCCGCTGCAGAAGTAACAAAATCTAGCCCTCTACTAACCTCCTCTACCTCGCGATCTTTGCACCTCCGACCCTACATCCTGGGGTCATCCTCTGAAAGGTTGGTCCCCTTTGGTCCTATGCATCTTCTCCCTACTAGCTGTTGTAGATGACTCGAGCACATGTCGTTCGGTGGTGTCTCTCATCGTCAGTGCCTGCTCGGATAGTAATCTCACCAATAAATCTCACTCAAGCACTCCATCCTGTGTTGGGATGTTGAGAAAAATCATCGATGCCCTGATCTCCTATCGGAGCCCCTGCTCGAAGGTTCAGGCCCGGAAGAAAGGGTCTTGTACCATGTTGGTGGAGTAGTAGGAGAGGTCGATAAACCTCACTGAGTACTAGGCCATAGTCATACTAACTTGTTGTAGGTGTAGTAGTTCATGAATACACACTAAGCATAGTATAGCTGGTACAAACTCAGCCCTGAAGAGGCTCTCGAATTCCAACTAGGAAAGAGTTATCTCCTCGTGTGTCTAGAGCGTCAGGTTCCACTATCTCCCAATTGTGCCCTCAAAGAGACTAGTAGGTATGATCACCATCTGGTGTGTTGGTGTCTCAACCAAGCAGAAAAATCGTACCACCACCTTCAGCTAGTCCTCATCTACCTGTGGATATGTCTTTCCTCGAAACCTCAAAGGCCTATGCCTCTAGAACTCATGCAACACATTCAGTCAGTGTGCACTATCTGCTAGTGGGGGTGGTGGAAACTGCTTCCCTACGAGTGGTGGTGGTAGTGGTACACCACCCGAAGGTGCCATAACTGTAAAAGGGCCCTTCACCGATGCCGAATCGCTCAGTGGTCCATCTTCATGATCTCTCACTGGAATCCTGGATGGCTGTCTTCATGGAGGCATCCTGAAAGGAAATATATGTGCCACGATCAATAAGTTATACCTGGTGAGTGGAATCAAAAGAGATCAAGAGTTAAAACATTTTCAAAACAGATGAAACCAGTGTTTTTGTGTACTGAGTCAGAAAACATAATTTAGGGTCCTAGTGTATGGATACATCAGTCGTCGCACCAACACTGGACTCCCTAGTCTGAAATCCAAACATGAGACAATTAACACTATAGCAAAAAAGTACATACTATTAGTTCTTATGGTAGAATCAACTACCCTTTGATACCACTTTGTAACGACCCATCCACTGGGGTTTGTTTCGTGACTACCCCAAGACCGCCTCCCATAGGCCAGGGGCTGGTGACTAGCACCAAAAAGGCATACCCCAAAAAGGCAGGAATTGCCTTTAAACCTATAAACACATAGATAGGGAAAATACATCCACCACAATATAAAAGGGTAAATTGAAAGAAAAAGGGGCCAGAAAAGAAGCCCAAATGAAAATAAAGTACAATAAAGGAAGTACAAGCTTCTGAAGTCATCCACCAAGGATCCAACCCGAAGGGTAGGTATAGATCACAGTCGAAAGTCACCGCAGCACACCATGTCTGATCATCCACCCCCAAGCATCGTCCAGTCCAAGCTCCCCACTATCCCATCCAATGTTGTTCGTCATCTGCACAAGACACAATAGGTGTGGGTGAAGCCCGTGTAGGGGTGATTATAACAATACTCAGTAAGGACCCCAAGACCCCCAAATGTCTCTCAAAAATCCTCAAGGAAAAATAACACAAAGTATAATACCACAAATCAAGTTCCCAGACACATAGCACAAAATAAAGACTCAGATCACACCAGGTATAACTTAAAGTATATAGTTAAGGATGATTAGTCATAAATCTGGATCATCCTATTCTGTTGAGAAGTACTACTTCTGATCCATGAAGGTTTGTTTTACTTCTGATCCACAAAGGGTCGCTCTGCTACTGATCCATGAAGGGTCACTCTACTGCTGATCCACAAAGGGTCGCTCAGTTGCTGATCCACGGCGGGTCGCTCTACAGCTGATCCACGTCGAGTCGTGCTACTATTGATCCATGAAGGGTCACTCTTATGTTGAACCATGAAGTGTCGCTTTTATTCTGATCCAAGAAGGGTTGATTTTATGCTAATCCACGAAGGGCCGCTCTTCATTCTTCACGTCACAGCCAGCCACTGGATTCCCTCACTTAGCACGCTTGATTTTCGTAGGATTCGCTCCTCAATCTGGCAGTCATATCCCAACTGCCACAAATTCCCACTTAGAAGTAACCCAAAGGACCGTCTCATCATAAGGGTTCCAATGCAACAAACAATATGTTGATCAGATGCTCGATCTATAAGATATGGGTGTTTTTGTAAAAAGGGCCCAGTTGGATTTGAGTCCGATCCAACCCGGACATACTCCAATCTCTAAAAAAACTAATATAGAGTTTCTCCAAATGACCTCCCCAATACAGGGGTCCTTGTGCGGTAGACGGTGCGTCAATAGGACGTCCGGTATGATAGTTATTGGCGTTTTAGTGAAATGGGACCGGTCCGGTCCGGGTCTGGTCCTACCCGGTCAGGCCGACCAGACCCAACCTGGACTGAAGGTTTGGTGTGGGTTCAGCATGGGTCTGGTCTAGCTGACCCTTTGGGCTCATGGGTTCGGCCGGGTAGGACAGGTCTGGCCCGGTGGCGGGTCCGGCCCAGCAGCGCGGGTCCGGCCCGGTGGCACGGGTCTAGCCAGCTGAGCCACGGGTTCGGGCCGCGGTTGGCCCAGCCTGCCAGGTGGGGTGTGTCCCACCTGCAAAAACTCTGCCCACAGAGTGGGCCGGTTCTCCCACCTAGACGCGGCTCGGCCGCGTCCGGTTCTCCAACCCGGCAGTGCCAGCTGGCACCTCCCTTTGTCCAGCATGTCCGGCTGATTCCTCCACACACGATCGATAGACCGCGTGCTGCCAGCGCACCAAGCGGCCGGACACGTCCGATCCTTCATGTGGTCCCGAAGTTCTCTGCACCACCTCACTGTCGCGTCGTGTTGTATGGTTTCTTGGCGGACCACCGGACACGCTCCGGTGGTCCATTCTTCGCGCCACCTGCACCTATGGTCCTCGAGAATTGACTTCTACACCGTGAAGGCTTCAAATCCATCTTGTTGATTACTTTGAGAATACGACCACCAAAAATGTATGAGCAAAGGTGCTTGGGCCTTGTTCATGTTGGCCCGGGCCCTCCGTGTTATAGGTAAAATATAAAGGGGAGGTTCATGGATTCAAGTAAAATCATACTGTAAACAAATCCCGCATAAAACCCCAAGTGAAACACCCTCCCGCAAGAACATATGATCCGCAGATCAACCCGTTCATCAGTTGATCTGTTCTCATTATTTTAGAATGAAGAGTGGGGAAATTAAACACAAATAAAAACCCTACCTGGATACATTGGATTCATTGAGGTTGAAGGAAGGTTTCTGCAACATTTTCAATGATGATCATTGGCGTTCATTGCTGCTCGTTGATCTCCAGGTTCGTTTCTCCAACATTCATCATCCCATGGTCTTGTTCTTCATTGGAGAGGAATTTTTCTGGTAATTCTTCAGAGATTTCCTATCGATTATTTTCCCTCTCCCCAACGGCTCAACAAAAATAAAAGAATTGCATTGCCACGCTGTTTCATTTATGAAACAACATCACTGTTATGTATCACTAATGCGTCATTACTTTACAAGTTAATGATACATTAATGAGTCTCAACAATGTGCCTCATTTCCACATCATCGTTGCACCACATCATCACCGTCCGCCACTCATCTGTTGATAGAGAAATATAAAATAACTTTTTTAAAGTTATTTTATTTATTTCTAAAAAGTCCGAAAAAATAAACTTTTCCATTCAGCCCTTACTGGCTGAACATAAGTCCTTTCTAGGTGAATCCCGATGTTCCAAGTTCAACGGTGCCCTTGGATTTTTAATCCAAGAACTATTTCAAAAGTTAGAAAAACCCGCTCACACGTTTACTTACACATACTGAAAAAAAAGTTCAAAAATCACTTCCGGGCTCACCGGGCCTCGGAATGACGTGCCGTCAAAGCATGTGGACTCAGAATAATTCCATTAAAGTACAAAAAAATTACATGGAAACTTCCAGGTCACTACATGGATACATCATTTATAGAATATTAATCATGAAATAATTATCATTTTTATATATTAAATAAAATTTTAGAACCATCCATGAAAGTCATACATGAAAAATGAATCACATCACTTCATGGAGGTGGTAGTCCACATGTACGCATGAGAGGAAATATCATTTTCCAACAGATTGAAAGGTTATATGTAAATTAATATATTATATTTCTATAATAATTATCATTTCATAAATATCATATATATTTGTAATACCATCATAATAACCATCCATGTGAGTCCGTTATGAAAAACAAAATACATTACTTCATGGAGGTGGTAGTCCACACGCACGCTGAGTGATGTTTTCATTTACCATAGGATGAAAAAAGGATATGAAAAAGGGTTATAACATAATCAGAATAAAATTTTATTATAATGAAGATACCGATTTTTTTTATTTCATCACGGTTATGATAGGTTTGAAAGAGGTAGAATAATAAATAAACATAAAGGAAATCAGTTAAGTGTTATACCTATTATTTGGAATGCCTCCTTTATATTACACCTTAATCCTTCTTGGTTGGTATTTTGGTGAGTAAAGGAACTCTATGAAATGGGAAAGGAATTTAGGAAGGTGTTTAGGTAGGTATTATGTAATATATAGTGATAAAAGTTTGTGAATAAGTGAGGAGAAGAGGTTCCATTTTATAAGCGAGGGGAGTGCAACTCTTGTAATTATTATTCACTTTTAAATATTATAAAACTCTTACTCATGGTCAAGTGGAACTAAATATATCCAATTTAAAATTTAAGGTGATAAAGTTATAAATCCTATCATCCAATAATAATTAAGAAAAAATTTTGTGACCCTATCACTTTTTTTCCTTAATTAATCTGTTTTACCCTTTACCATGATAACTATTTTTTACCAAGGTAAATATTCATTATATCCAAAATTGAACTTTGTAAGGATTTTCCACCTTGGATTTATAAATAGTGATTGGATTGGTGATTACTACTATACCTCAATTGTGCCTCCACATATTCCAGAGGCTTTTGACTAGCAGGGTAGGTCTAAGGTTGTACAATTGGGAGACTGTACCTGCATATCATACTAGAAACATCTTAAAAAATAATTCCAATTAAATAAACTATATAGTTAAGCCGTAAAATGATAACTAATAAAGATCCAAAAAAGAGAACAACATATTACATGATATAAAAAAATCATATTATCCAATACATACTAGGGAAGAAAACAATAACTATCCATATATAGTGTCTCAAAAGATCAAATGATAAAGAGGAAAACCCTAAAAAAGGTTACTAGTCCTAGACCAATCCCAAAATAAATGATCCATCCTAACAACCAAGCAATCAACAATGTTGGGCGCTTTCCTACCTAAACCTACAATGTAACAATGATAGCTACCTGGGTACCCAAGTGCCATGGAAGCCCAAGAAAGTTGTGATTATAACTCAGTAGGGAACCACCAACGAAGTCCCTAAATAACCAATCCATAAATAAATGCACAAAGAAGTGCTATAAATAAATATTTTCACAAATTACTAATTAAAAAAATCATGTAAAAAAGGAAAGTACAATAACCACATGTCTCTAATCTCTATGGTGACACCTGACACCGGTCTAATACTTTCTTCAGCCTAAGACAGTGAGTCTAAGATTGCTATATATTTCATGGATCTTTTGGTTCTAAGGTATACAACTAAGTTAACCATGGTCATCATAATTTTAAAAGAATATGTGTAGCTCAACCCAGAATTCCATCTCAAAAAAACCTATAATGAATACAAGGGGTGTGACCCTTGGCATTCCACTAACCCAATCTACCTATCTGAACTCAAGGAACTATCCTTAACATTCAAAAGAATGGATATATTATGATTTATGACTTACATATGAGTAATTCCACCCCAATAGATCAAGATGAATCTAGGGAGCACATCCTACAATATTCAATGAGGGTACCCTGAAAGAATCCATGAAATTAATCCATGGAATTTGATACATATAGACATTACCTGAATCCAAGGGGGATCTTACCCAAGATATTCACAATAATAAATCCAAGTGGAATCTAATTTCTTAATCAAGGAATTCTATAACATTGTACCTCAATGAATCTGATGGTGTCACCACACCTCAAAATTCATCATAGTTCCTTATTAGAATGTAGGGATCACTCACAACAATCCAAACAAAATAATTCCAGAAAAAATCCATGGAATCTCTCCAAGTCATTCCTATAACATCATAAAAAAACAAAATATAACTCATGCCAAACAATAGATTAATAAATTATCTAATTCCATGTATTCAACTCTTTAACTCATAAAATCCCATTTACAACCTTCAATCAATAAGAAAACCAAGTAACATTATTACCATTCATAAACATATCACTGATATCCACTTGATAGACCATTCTACCATTTATTGAAATAGGCCATCCTCAACTTAAAAATTCTACATTTCTTTTTAAGACACCAAGATAAGTTTAAATCTAATCCAAGACCATATATTATTGTGAAATTTCATTTCAAAATAACTAATTCAAAACATCATTTCCTTTTCTACCATTTAAACACGACTTACCCCTTTTTCATAAACATTAAAAGGAATCCTATATTCTGACATTTCCATTCATAGGGCTAATGGATTTCATTAGGATAAAAATAAGGTCAAGTACCATGTAGAGAACCCCATTGTACCCTCCCTACAAAATATCTCTATATCAAATTTATATAGGGATTTAAAAAGGTAAAATACATAATGATAGGAACCAATTAGTTTTTAAATTCAACACCTGAGAAGATAGTGAGACCACACAATCATTTCATTTTATAAATTAAACATGACTATGGGATAATTTCAGGGACCACTTACCTTGTGTTAAGCCTCTTATAATTATTCCTTAGCCTAAATACCTTCCTCCTAAGCTTTTCTGGGATTACCAACCAACACTCATGCCACCCATAGTCCTACATTACATCCAAAAAACCAAAAATAATTAATTATAATAGAATTATAATTCATTAATGAATTAAAACTAATTATCCTTGCTAATCCACTTAGGCATAAATGAAAATTTACTCATTAGATGCTTTTTTCTTACCCAATCTAGGAATAACCCTCCTTAAAAGGTTTTTTCCAAGGTCTGGGCCCTCACTCGGGTCAAATCCTCATCAACTAAAACTGGAACCATAAGAGACACTATGAAATTTATATCAAACCTTTGAAAAACTCACACGACAATGTACCTATATCAAAACAATGGAAAAAGGAATGTGTCTACCATCTTAGGACATCCTCTAGTAAAAAATCATAGAATCCCTACCAAATTGGTATGATTTTACCATTATATGGTTGAATCATCACTAAAATCTCTAATAGGAACAACCAAAATCATATAGGTAAGATGTGGATATCGAAGAATATGTAGTCTTATTGTTGGATCCTGATCACAATAGATATTAGATGAAACAAATGAGATATGGTGGAGATCCATAATGGAAGAGAGGAATGGGAGGTATGATTCCCATAATTCTACTGGGTTGAGGGAGTGGAAAAATAAGGGGTGTTGGGGTTATAAAATCATAAGGGAAAAGGGTAAAAACTAACTTTTAAATGGGAACATGGTTTGAACACACAATTTTATAAATAGTGCACTAACCGTCCAGTCATCACTATCTCAAACACCATACATTTCATAGTTGGTCCATATAGTTTACAAATAGTGTACCAACCATGTGAATTGTCTTTAGAACCCTTTGTAGAAACACTCATGGTTTTTTTCAATCATTCTCAAGTCGTGCACTGAGACCTAGACTCAATCCACCTCACACGATTTCCCCTGAAGATTTAATGGTTTACAATAGACTATGCACTAACCATACAACTCAACTATGCGCTTTAGAATTTGAACTGAAAACTCTCATGCATAAGGGTAATCACACAGCTTACTCTAAACCATGCAACCCGAATCTTTCTTCCTAGGAAGATTCCTATGAAAAATTAAAAACAATTAAGAAAAATCCTTTGAGAATTATTCAAGAACCCAATGCATCTATCAAGCCTAAATACACATATAAAAACACCACTTTAATATTTCCAAACTTCAATAATTTTATTCCAAACCCTAATTCAAAATCTAACTTGTAAACCAAACAAAAACTCAAATACCGTAGGAAATTTTACAGCGCATTTCCAACCTGTATGGGCATTGGGAATTAAAAAATTTCCACCATAACACTTTTCATCCTCAAGAAGTCCCAATGGTCATCCAATTGGATATCTTGACCTATGTTGGTGATAAATTACCACTCAAATTCCATATTACAACTTCAGATACTCAACATACTTCTAGAGAACAAATTTTAATTCTAAGAACTTAAACCTCCAAATACAAGACACTATGCATAAATATTCATTAAATCACTAGTCCAACACAAGAACCTCTTACCATTCTCAACTCCAAAACAACTGGATAAGCCTCCACCATCCAAGAATCATTCCAATAATCCAACCTTTTCCTCAAAATCCCCAACCAACCTCTGAAACCTACTCATCATACCCAAAATGATGTACCCACTATGGTTTCTGACACTCCACATCAAATTACATGAAAGAACACAATTAAAACCTCATATAGATGAATTTTCCCCAAAATGATCAGTTTTAGTTACTGACACACTGTTAACAACTTGACCATGATTCCATAAACTTTGAAGGAATCATGTGATAAGACAAACATCCCCACCGAAGTCCATGCCCAAATTCCAATGAAATCCCATGGTTTAACCATTAACTTTCCATTTCTAACATCACACTAATACCAAAAGAACCAATGAACCACTGAACCAATCATGTTCAAATCACTTTAATTCATCCCAAACTTGAAACTGAAATTCAAACCCCTTCCAATGACATATTCCAGTCTATACCAGGAATATACCAAGGAATCCATTGGATTCAACCTCATCTATCCACTGAACTCAAAATTACAAAATGATCACCCATTGATCTATCTCACGCACCCTTGATCCCCCTTGTACAAGGGTTTCATCAAAATGAAAAATATCCCACTCCCCACCATAGAAGCATCCATTCCATCACATCACTAATCCATTTCCCGATCTCCATGTCCCATGCTCCATACATCACTGAACATGAATTCTAGATGATTCTGACACTGTTAACCCTTAAGTGTTATTATTAGAGGTAATAAAACACTCTCTCTTGGCTTATGGGAACATTACTCATGATGCCTACCAATAATGAGGGATAGATATTTAACTATATGATGATATACTTCACACTCCACGTCCATCCTTTACTTCTCCTAGAGTGCTGACCTAGACAGGTCTCATCAAAGCCACACGTGTGTCTTGCCTCCTAAGAGATTATTCTGTATCTTCTAAGTCAACCTCAGTAACCCTCATAAAGGTTCATCATAGACTAGATGTGTCTTCACACTTTATCCTTACACATTCCCATTCCCCTTTTTGAACATCACACTTATCACCTGAGAGCCTTAGGTCACCTCATCTACAAGCCTCTCATAATACCCACATCAGTCCTTATCCCACATACACATCCACCTATTTATTTAAGTAACACAAGAATATACTACAATACTACCCAAACATAAGCCAAATGACATATCATATCTCTAATGTACACTTTCATCCAAGTTTATATCAATGATCAATGGTTTCCTACTCCTGTGAAACCTGATCATGAGGATCTTACTTAAACTCTAGTGAGTCATGTCTCGCCAAACTCAGCTCACACGCATTAAGCCACTAGCCATGCCTCTTCCACATGCCAGTACCACCAAGTGTATACCGCCCTGGGTTCTTTTTAGAAAAAAACTTCACTTTTCCCAGGGGTTATCACATGATTTCTCATTAACTGGTATCATTTATGAACCAATAGAATATACCCATGATCACACTATGTTCATGAAGGTGAATCCTGAGTTGAAAACTTTAGGAACCCGACCAGTCCTTCCCTCAGAAACTATACATGATACCAAAGTACAAGAGTGTTTTCCACTTCAAAAGTACTAACCATTTTTACATGCCTCATGATAGACCCATAAATGGTATTCCATTTATAGAGAACCTCACTCTTGATCCAAATCATATCCATCAGGCTTGTCCTGTCTGTACTAACATTACCAGTGCTAGACATCCAAAATGAGACTTCCCCTCTTGAAACATGCCATAATACTGAAATATCTCACACACAAGTTCTTATTCCAAAATTACAAGTGTTTAACAATCCTAAAGTCACTAAAAAAACAATACAACCCCTCCCATGTTTCACCCTATAAAAAATCATCAGCTCCCTAACTGGGAGTCATGCCATAAGAATTCACCAGGCTCTCCCACCAAGATCGTGCTTCCTATCTCACATAGGCCTCAACTTCCAAGGTGAAACTCACTCCTGTTCCAAGGTTAAATAAAACCAAGCTACCAAATACCCACTATAGGGTCTTACATAAAGTTTTGAACCAAGTATACTTTACCCACTCATGGGTTACACACACTTCAAGTATCACAAGTAGAGACAACAAAACTTGAGTCTTCATGACCCAAGAAATCCAGAATTCATGAACATCACACAACTAGAGAACTCTTATGACCCTAAATACCCCCCAGTTAGGTTACACATACACTACAAATTTGGACCATTTCACCCAAAAAGGATTCATGAATTTTTTCAATTTTCTATTTCCTTAAACTAGGATGTCCATAACAGGGGCTCAGTTGAAGAAAATTTCAAATAAAATTTATAGAAGAAAATAATATATAATTTGTACATGGAATTTTAGCTATAAAATTTCATGTAAAAAACAAGTAATCCCATAAATCACCCTTAACTATTTAGTTTAACCATGAGTTTTCACAATCGAGGGTCAGTTAAATAATATGTTGATTAAAGTTAAAGAGGAAAATACTATTTAAGTTGTAATGGGGATTTTAATTAACTGATGCCTCATAATAATAAATCCAAAATAATCATAAAAAAGGTATTTTTCATTTATAGGGTTGGTTAAGAATTATTCCTCCATACATTTATAAAGGAAAACATTGTATAAATGGATATAGACACTTTAAATAATTGACCCAAGTCACTGTCCAAGTAAGAAAGTAACTAATCATAGGCAATACAAAAAATGACATGTGAATGTACATGCCTGATATGATGCATGAACACACCCTCTATTACCATAATATTCCCAAAGATAAATCCCATAAACCATCACCTCATAAATCAAGTGCATCACTCAAGGTGAAATCAGATCAACCATAAAAGAGAACCACATGAACAACAATCCCATCTTTGAAAATATAAAATTTCCTCATATTTTGGGTGGTTAGTATTTGGAACAAGATCTATAACATTTCATGACACACTAATTTTATCCTATATACAATTACCATATAGTAAAAAAAATAAAAATCTCTATGATACTATTTTATAAGGCCCTGGAACCATTGACCACTAAACAGTGCCTGGACTAGTGATCATTAATGTACCTCTGGCATGCCTCCCCATATTCCATAGGTTGTCAACTAGTAGTGTGGTTCTAAGGTGGTAAAATAGGGATACTATACCTACATATCAAAGTAGAAACATTAATAGAAATAATACCAATTAGATATAACATCTAGGTAAGGAGTAAAATAATAACCAAGAAAGATCCAAACAAGTGATCAATGTAATCCATGATATAAAAAATAATACTATCCAATATATTCTAGTAAATTAAACAAAAACATACAATATACAGTACCTAAAAAGACCAAAAGATAAATTTTAAAATCATGAAAAAGAATCTGAGTCACAGCCTCATCCCAAACTCCAAGATCCATCTTAACAACCATGAAATCAACAACATTAGGATCTTTTCCACCTGAACCTGCAATACAACAATGATATCTACTTAGGTACCCAAGTTCCATGGTAGAAAAAAAAAGGGTGTGAGTATAATTTAGTAGGGAACCACCAATAATGTCCCTAAATAACTAGTCCATAAACAGATTCACATCAAAGTGCTATAAATAAATATTTATACAATTTACTAAATTAAAAATTTATATAAAAAGGTTAGTACAACAACCACCAATCTCCGAGATCTACAGTGATACCCAAAATCAATCTAATACATGCTTTGACCTAATCTATCAAGTATCTGATCACAATAAATGTCATTGATTGACTAATTCCATGGTATACAACTGAGGAAACCCTAGTCGTTATAATCCAAGAGAATTTGTGTGGCTCAACTGATCATTACCTCTCAAAAAACTCATAGGGAATACATTGGGGTGACCCTTTGTATTACACTAATGTAGTATACTAGTCTAAACTCAAGCACCATACTTAACCTTAAAAATCACAACTTGATTGGAATCCATCGCTTACACCTGTGGTATTCCACCCTAATAGATCAATCCAAATTTGGGGAGTTCATTCCATGACATTCAATGAGGGTACCTTACAAGAATACATAAAATTAATCCATGGAATTTGATAAATATATATATATAGATATTAACCAAATAAAAGGGGGAGACTCCCCAATGAATTCATAATAATAAATCTAAGTAGAATCAAATGGTTTTCTCAAGGAATTACATAACACCAGCCCTCAATGAATCTGAGGGTGTCATTACAGCTTGGTATTCATTTGAGTCTCCTATTATAATATAGGTCTCAATCATGAAATTATAGATGAAAAAATTTCTATAATTAATCCATGGAATTTATTTAATGCATTCCTATCAAATCACTAAATAAAATAAAATGGAACTCATATCAAACAATCAATTAATTCATTATTTACTTCCATGTATTCACCTATTTAACTCATACATTCCCATTTACATACTTTAATCCATTAGGAAACCAAGTACCATTATTACCATTCTTAAACATATCACTTATACACCCCTTCATGTACCATTCTACAATTTATTTAAAATAGGTCATCCTCAACTTATAAATTACACATTTCTTTTTAGGACACCAAGTAAAGTTTAAATCCCAATCCAAGACCATCGATGATTGTGAAATTATATTTCATAATAATTGATTCAAAACATATGGTACTTTTTAACTATTTAAACAAGGATTGCCCATTTTTTGAAAACAATCAAGGGCATCCTTTATTCTCACATTTCCATTCTTAGAGCTAATGGATTTTATTAGGCTAAAATGTCAAGTACCACGAAGAGAATCCCATTGTAACCTCCATACAAAATAGGCATATAAGAGATTTAAAAATGGATTTAAGAAGAGTAAATACATAATGGAATGATCCAATTAATTTCCAGGTTCATCAATTAGAAATATGGTGAGATTATACAAATGACGCATTTTAATAATTAAACGTGACTATGGGTTAATCAGGGGGACCACCTAACTTATGTGAAGCCTTTTCTCATTAGTCCTTAGACCAAAAGCCTACCACCTATGCTCGTCTAGTATCAATGGATTAAAATCAATCCACCCATGTTACTATATATCATCCAAAACAATCAAAACTAATTAATTATAATCAAATTATATTTAATTATTAACTTACAACTAATTAACCAGACTAATTAACTTAGTCATAAATGAAAATTTACTCACTGTATGTTTTTTTTCACCCAAAATAGGACCAAACCTACTTTAGAGGTTTCTTCCAAGGTATTTGAACTCACTTAGGACAAATAAATATAAACCAAAACCAGAAACATAAGCGATGATATTCAATTCAGATCAAAACCCTGGAAAACGTGCACAACGATGTACCTCCATCAAAACAACGGGTGATAGTGTGAAGACATCGTCTTAGGAATCATATAGTAAGGAATCATATAATACCTATCAACCATGGATGATTCTACCATTATCAATAAGAATCATTGCTCAAATCCCTAATTCTAACAACTAAAATTAGTGAAGGAAGTAGAGAATAGAAAAAAAATCATATCCATACCATAGGATCTTGATCACAAGTAATGATGGATAAAATGAATGAGATATGGAGGAGATCCATCATAAAAGAGTATAAAAGTAATGAGTCATTATATAGGGATTATTGGTTGAGGAAAAGGAGAAATAAGAGAGGTATGGGTTATAAAATTATTAGGGAAAAGGGTAAAAATCACTTTTAAAGGGGCACACAATTTTATAAACCATGTGCTAACCATGTGGTCAATACTATCCTAAACACCCCACCTCACATGGTTATTCTTCACGGTCTACAAATCATGTTCCAACTATGTCAATTATCTCTAAAACCCTCTACAATAAGATGAATAGTTTGTCTGCAACCCTACACCAAGACCCAGATTCTATCCACCTCACACAGTTCCCCTTGAGGATCATATAGTTTATCATAAACCATTTGATAACCATGAAACTCAACCATGTGATATATAATTTGAACTGAAAACCTCCCTTGTGTAATAGTAACCACATAGTTTTCTCTAAACCATGAGACCCATACGGTGCACCTTGGGAGAGTTCTCTGAAACCTCCAAAACTCAGTCCAAATCCTACAATATTTATCCAAGCACCCAATTCACCTCTTAAGAATCAATAAAAATATAAAAATAAAAATTTAATATATCCAAACTTTTTGAATTTTATTCTAAACCCCGATTAAAAATTCAGCATGTCCACCCAATGAAAACCCAAATTCCTTTAGAAATGTTTGAATTGTTTTCGACCTGTACGAGTATTAGGCATTAAAATATTATTCCCATTACTAAATTTAAATATCCAAATCCCAAATATTAAATATATATCTCAATATTAAATTTTTATATTTAGAAGAAATTAATTTTAATATGTGAACACAAAATACAATGGATTTTTTTAGAAAAATGCATTTTAAGCTTAAAAAAGAATTTATACCAAAATAAAGTATAATGATGATTCTTATAAAATTAATTGTATGATTTTTAGTAAAGTGGGGATAATTTTTATTTAAAATTGATCCAAAATAGAATGTAACTTTTAAAATAATTTAAAATAAATGATAGTTTTTATAAAAATCTTTATTTTTCACTATTCACCCAAAAATCAACCATTTTTAAAAAAATACCAAAAATTCTCTCTAAAATATATTTTTTATACTAATATATAAAATTAATTCCATTTTATCAAATTTAATTTATAAAATTTATACATTAAACTTTCAAATAAAACCATATAATATATGGAAAACAATTTATTTAGAATAATACTATTTATTTTTTGATTTGAAAACACATATAATATTATTGTATTGAATGTGAATCAAATAAAATATAATCAAGAATAATAATAACTCATGAAATTAATTTATTATTAACATTTCCTAGGATTTCTCATTCTTCCCCCTTTAAATAAATTACATCCTCGCAATTTTATTCATCACTTAAATAGGTAGGGATATTTTTCCCTCATAGCCTTTTTATACTCCCATGTTACTACCACATTTATGTAGTTATTACCTTATACTTTATCCAGATGTGTTTCTTTATTCTATAACACCTTCTATCTGTGATCTAGAATCTGTACTGGATTTTCCTTATATGAAAGATTCTCTTCCAATAGAACTACTTCAGATCTCAAAACATGAGATGCATCTGGTAAATATTTCTATAAAAAACATGAAATACATCATGTACATGAGATAAACTTAGAGTTAAGTCCACTCAGTAACCAATGATAGAGCGCTGTCGTGGGCGCCCTCAAATGATTACTGTGATTTTGGGGTACATAGGTGCAGCAGAGTGGCTGACCAAGGTCGTCTCTCAAAGGAGGAAGTGAATTAAAACAACCTTTCAAAGGTATTCTAGAAACAAAATAAAAGGGAATAAAAACAATACTTCAAATTATGGGGGTGGTTGTTTATAGTTTATAAATCTAGAAAAAGTTTGCTGGAAGAAGATTTCATTTTTTTTTGTTTTTAATTTTGAAATGAAGTTTCGATTAGAATGACACAACAAGAAGATGTTTTTTTAGAAATCTATTTTAAAAGGCGTAATCGATCTAACTATACCTCTTCAATAATTTATTAATAATTATAATTTAAATTAATATTCACTTAATTATGATCCCTTAATTTGTTAAATCCAGAACCCTACGAGAATTAACTTTACCACGAAGATGAAGCGAATTTAACCTTAGGCTAACTTCGGAACATGCAATCGCAACACCCTGCTTTGATTGATGTTCTAATATTAGATTATGGTCAGTGGTAAATTAAGGCACATAACCACTCTGGAAATGAGGACTAATTGAGTTTAGGGATTATATTTGAACTCTACAAATTGATCCCGTGTGGTTTTGAATTACCGGTTAAGGTTGCGCTCTCACAGTTCACACAATTCCCGACCTCGCGTGTTTTCTGTTAACTATTAAATTGCTTGCTTAGTTTCATTTAAATTAAAAACTCAATTAATGTATCATGTTTAGTGAATTACATTAGATCATTGATTCAAAATAAATTAATGAAGAAGGTGAGAGGTCGACCGATTACTAAAAAGAACTACTCTTCCATGGGCAGTGTAGTCATCGTGGAGACGATTTGCATAAGAAAAGGATTGAAAGGGTATAACCCAATATTGTATCCACTATTGATTCCAACCCAATTAAGAATATTAATAGAAGAAGAAGAGGGATGAACATAGAAGATTATTTGAAGAAAAATTCAAGAAAACAAACATGAAAGAAAAGAAATACAAAGAAAAGGTGGGAGAGGAGAGCCTTTTTGGAAGAGAGGTTTGCACAAATTATTACTTCTTCCAAGAGTTGTAAGGGGCTCTCAAGAGACACCCTTTCGTCCACACCTTCCAAAAGCCTCGACCATCCCTCTAAAAGAGTTAAAACCCCCTTTAAATAGAGTTTGTGAGGGCTAGGGATACATAACTTTTTAAGTGTGAAATGAAAAACTCGGCCAAATATTTTATTCCAAGTTGCACCGCCTAGTTGACCTCCAAAAACGTGTGAATTGACCATCTTTCCAGCGGGATGATTTGTGAAAAATCATGTCCCCGAGCTTTCCTCAAAATTTGACCTCAATCCAAGCCAGGATGAAGAAGATATGTCCCAAATACAGAACCCATGTCCATTCTACCGAGTCCAGCCCACCATTGGATTAATGTCCCTTTTACTCTATCCAAATTCCCTTTTTAGCTCTAGTGTCCTGAATGAAAGTTGTATAACATTAAGTTAAGAACACTGTTACAAAATTTTAAATTAAAATAATAAATATAAAAATATTTATCTTTGAAATACTACAATGCACTAGAAAGGGTAAAACTGGAATTTTCACCAAATTTTCAAATGAATAATCAAATACCAAATATTTTATAAATAAACATATTTAGCACAATGTGGGGAAATTATATCATTTATTATCAATAAAATATTCAACAAAATAGTGTTTTATCAACTCCCCCACACTTACCCTTTTGCACTCCTGAGCAAAATCTCATATTAAGTAAACATCAATATCAAATCAAAAACAATTTTAAAACACATATCCTTGAGATCAATCAATTTCACACCAAGAATCAAAAGATATCATGCCTCATAAAAAACCATTATTTCAAGTTCTTCATTTATATCATTCAATATATTTCCACTTTATATATCCTCTCATGCACAAAACACTTACCTCGCTTGAATTTTCTCTCATCACTTAAATATCAATTTTTTTTACAATGTCTTTCTCATCCAAACTCATAAGGGTCACCATAGGCTCGATAGATTCCTACATCGCCACCTGATGTGAGTCAAGGACATATGTTTATCATGAGGACTTTTCAGGTTTGTTCTGTGGCTTCCGGTTGGTAGGATTTAGATGTGAAAAATTCTAAGGCTGAATGAGGAGGGCTTGACTCTTTTTGAAGCAAAATTGCATTAATCTAATTTTCACTTAAATATGGTCTTCTCCTCAATCCCCATAGTATCAATTCATCTCCATCATCATGAAAATTCATGAAAGGTTTACACCATTCATCATTCCAGCATCAAAAATTTGAATCTTCTCAAACATGATTTTCTTGAAAGCTCCAGATGGGCACAGCTTTCCACCTCAATTAGAAGCTCCATAAAAGGCACAGCTTCACTTTGTCATGAAAGATCCAGAGAAGGCACAACTTTCAATATAATGACTTTCTTCAGCAGCAAACACATCTCTTAAGAATTTAATTTTCCACCAAAATTATCACATAATGTGGTGGCACAACACAAGATAGATTCCCCCACACTTAAGCTCAACTAGATTATGCAATTTCACTTCAAGAGTTTGTTGGATAGGGAAAATTGGCTTGTAATGTGGCTAACCTAACAGGTTGTGCATGGATTCTAAGGGCTACAAGGATTAAATATTCAAGGTAGGCCATTATAAAAAAGTATTCTTTGAAATAGGGGCTTTAATACCAAACAAATTCCTCAATCATTTAAACATATGTACCTCAAACCCTCACGTTTTGATTGGAATAGATCAAATTCTGGTTAAATCAAGCATGGTTTGGTTCTCTCAAGAAGTGAGGTGAATGTAAAGAATATGAAAATAATGGTTTAGAAGCCTCACAAGAAAGTGATTTCAAATATAAAGATAGTGAGATGTGGCATGGGATTCAAAATTCAGCATAATTTCCATGAAATTACTAAATATTTGAACTTGAAACAAAGTCATTTTCAGCATTCATTTAAGCTTAGTTTCAAGGGATAAATTGTTTCACTCATTGATATGCATTTCAAAATTGTGATTAGAATCGTTTCAGCTCAAAAATTTCAAAAACACAAAGAAATTTGAAAAAAATAAACACACAAAATTTGAAAAAAAAACACTTTTTTTTGTTTTTTTAAAGGAAAACAATTGAAATTACTAAACTAAAAGGTTCCCTCCCCCACACTTAAAATATTGTATTGTTCTCAATGTGAACCCATGATATGATATATGCACATGAAATGCAGAATTTTTAAATAGGACAAATAATATAAAAGTGAAAGGGTTAGGAACAGCCTGATGTGATCAAGTGATGATGGGGTCATGCAGTGTGATAAAATCCACTACATCAGTAGGAAGTCCCTCAATGTATCTCTTCAAACGTTGCCCATTGACTGTAAAGCTCCTTCCAGTGTCCTCTTGTGTGATCTCCACTGCACCATAAGTAAAAACATTAGATACAATATAAGGACCTAACCATCTGGAACGCAACTTACCAGGCATCATCTTGAGTCGTGAACTATAGAGAAGGAATTTCTCTCCAACATGAAACTCCCTTTGTTGGATCATTTTGTCATGAGATGATTTTGATCTTTCCTTGTAGAGCCTTGAGTTCTCATATGATGATAATCTAATCTCCTCAAGCTCTTGAATTTGCAGCTTCCTTTGGATTCCAGCTTGGGCCAAATCCATGTTGCATTTCTTTATAGCCCAATAAGCCTGATGCTCAACTTCCACAGGGAGATGACACGCTTTCCCAAAAACAATCCGAAATGGGGACATACCAATGGGTGTCTTGTATGCTGTCCTATAAGCCCACAATGCATCATCCAAGCACTTGCTCCAATCCTTCCTATTTGGCTGCATGGTTTTCTCTAATATTTGTTTCAGCTCACGATTTGAAACCTCAGCCTGGCCATTTGTTTGGGGGTGGTATGGTGTGGATGTTTTGTGTGTCACCCCATACTTCTGAAGGAGGGAAGCAAAATTCCTATTGTAAAAGTGTGTCCCTTGGTCACTGATGATGGCCTTTGGTACTCCAAACCTGCAAAAAATCTGTGCTTTGACAAATTCCACAACAACATGAGAATCGTGAGTCCTGGTGGCCTTGGCCTCCACCCATTTACTCATATAATCAAAAGAAACCAAAATATACAAAAATCTAAATGAACTAGGAAAAGAACCCATAAAATCAATGCCCCATACATCAAAAATCTCACAGAATAATATGGGTTGTTGGGGAATCTCATGTTTCTTAGAAATGTTCCCAGTGTGTTGGCAACGAGAGCATGACTTACAAAACACATGGGCATCATGGAATAATCTAGGCCAATATAATCCAGGGTCCAAAACCTTCTTAGCTGTCCGTTGGGGTCCAAAGTGTCCACCACAAGCAAGTGTATGACAGAAATGCAAAAAAGACTCAAACTCATGATCGGGAACACACCTCCTAATGACTTGGTCACTACACATGCGCCAGAGGTAAGGATCATCCCACACATAAAACCTAGACTCACTTTTTAATTTTTGGACTTGATGTTTCTTTAAATTTTCAGGGATTTCAGAGGCAACAATGTAGTTCACTAAATCAGCATACTAAGGATGTGTACCTGAGATGGAATAAAGATGCTCATCGGGAAAAGTGTCCCGAAGTGGTACCTGGTCCAAGGTGTCATCCTCTAGTGTTTGAGTAAGCCTACTCATGTGGTCTGCCACCAAATTCTCTGACCCCTTCTTGTCCTTTATCTCAAGGTCAAACTCTTGAAGAAGGATCATCCAACGGATAAGTCTTGGCTTTGCATCTGGCTTCTTCAGAAGGTACCTCAAAGCTGCATGGTCAGAAAAGACAACTACTTTAGAGCCCAATAAATATGAACGAAATTTATCTAAAGAAAATATGACAGGAAGAAACTCCTTTGCCGTGGTTGTGTAGTTTGATTGGGCTGAATCCAATGTCCTTGATGCATAGGCAATCACATGTGAACGTCCTTCCACCTTCTGAGATAAGACTGCTCTAACCGCGAAGTTGGAGGCGTCACACATAAGATCAAAAGGAATCTCCCACCGTGGGGGCTTTATGATAGGTGGAGTGGTCAGACACTTCTTTAGCTCATCAAAGGAAGTCCTAAAAGAATCGTCAAACACAAAATCAGAATCTTTTTGAAGTAATCGTGACATAGGAAGAGCGATCTTACTAAAATCTTTGATGAAGCGCCGATAAAATCCTGCATGCCCTAGGAAAGATCTAACATCATGCACACATGAAGGATAGGGTAAGGATGAAATAATGTCTACCTTAGATCTATCAACCTCTATCCCATGTTTTGACACTACATGCCCTAAGACAATGCCATGCTCTACCATAAAATGACACTTTTCAAAGTTTAGGACCAGATTCTTCTCAATAAAATGATTTAACACCTTTCCCAAACTAATTATACATTCATCAAATGAAGACCCATACACTGTAAAATCATCCATAAATTCCTCCATGCATGTCTCAATAAAATCAGAAAAAATACTCACCATGCATCTCTGGAAGGTACCTGGGGCATTGCAAAGTCCAAATGGCATCCTCTGGTAAGAAAAGGTACCGAATGGGCAGGTGAATGTCGTCTTCTCCTGGTCCTCTAGAGCTATAGAAACCTAAAAATATCCAGAAAATCCATCCAAGAAACAATAGTGTGTTTTCCCAGCTAGTCTCTCAAGCATCTGATCACTAAATGGGAGGGGTAAATGGTCTTTGCGAGTGGAATGATTTAGTTTCCTATAATCAATACACACATGCCAACTGTTTTGCACCCTCATTGGTATTAACTCATCTTTATCATTTTTAACAACAGTAACACCACTCTTCTTAGGCACAACCTGAATTGGACTTACCCACTGAGAATCTGAAATGGGATAGATTATACCTGCCTCGAGCAATTTTTCAACTTCTTTTTTAACAACCTCCAAAAGTGTTGGATTGAGTCTCCTTTGTGGTTGCCTCACCGGTTTAGACCCATCCTCCAAAATAATCCTATGAATGAAAATGGAGGGGCTAATACCTGATATGTCAGCCAAGGTCCACCCGATTTCCCTGATGTTCTCCCTCAAAAGATTCAAAAGTTTTTCTTCATGTTCAAAAGGGATATTGTTAGCAATGATAACAGGTAATCTCTCACCACTCAACAAGTATGAGTATTTTAGATTTGGTGGTAATGGCTTGAGTTCCAGTGTAGGGGGGTGGTGTATGGATGGGGTCATAGAAGGAACTGAAATATGTGCACAAAGAGCATCAGTATCAGAATATACATCATCATAATCAGAGAATAAAGCATCAAATCCATTAGCATACTCAACATCCATGTCATAATTAGAGTTCACATTATCAAAATCCGAATATGAATCCACATCAAAATCAAATCCAAGAGAGGATTGTGTATCAGCAACATGTGTGGAAGTGCTCTTAGACATCAAACTCGAACCAATACTCATAATATCCCTAAGCATAGGACAATAAAATTCCATGGAGTTTTTATTTGGTGGTTCAAAATGGGAGATAACAAAAGCTGAATGGTCCTCTGAGGGGTACTTCATGGAATCCATAACATTAAATATCACAACTTCATCTCCAAACTCTATGGAAAGTGTACCCTCATTGACATTTATGATAGTTTTTTATAGTTTTGAGGAAGGGTCTACCTAAGATAATGGGGGCATGAGAACTTACCTGATCATCCTCCATGTTAAGAACATAGAAATCCGCTGGAAAGATCATGTCTCTTACCCAGACAAGTACATCCTCAAAAACTCCCGCTGGATATGTCGTAGCTCTATTCGCCAATTGCATCACTACTCTTGTTGGC
Organism: Viscum album; assembly: GCA_963277665.1. NCBI lineage: Eukaryota > Viridiplantae > Streptophyta > Magnoliopsida > Santalales > Viscaceae > Viscum > Viscum album. The sequence continues at coordinate 616,748,765 of OY728130.1, read as the reverse complement.
TTCAACTCACCAACCTGCAAGGAAGAGAATACAGAGTGAGGCATCACATTTATTGAAGCTCCTAAAACACAAAGAGAATCAGAGAAGTGCAACTCCCCTATGGTACATGGGATGGTGAATGTCCCAGGATCCTTGCACTTTGTTGGCATTGCTAGAGTTGGTGTAATGAGTGCCGAGACATTCCTTCCAAGGTTGATCCTCTCATTTCCCTTGAGCCCTCTTCGATTGGTGCAGAGTTCTTTTAAGAATTTGGCATACCTTGGGATTTGCTTAATGGCTTCAAGTAGAGGAATGTTGATCTCCACACGCTTGAATGTGTCCAAAACCTCCTTTTTCATTGCTTCTTCAACCATCTTCTTGGTTTGAACAACCCTGTTTAGAAAAGGAAGGGGTTTAGGAGGAACATCATCAATCTTTTTCTTACCTTTATCTTTCTCCTTGGATTGCTCATCAGTTGGTATGGAATGCGACTTTTCTGGAATTGAGGTGAATCCCGGTGGAATGGTAGGTGCAGATGTATCGTTCATTTCCTTCCTACTTCTCAATGTGATGGCACTAACATTCCCCTTTGGATTTGGAGTGGGTTGGGAAGGTAGATTTTCATAATTCTTACTCACAAGTTCATGGAGTGCGGTGGCAATCTGGCTCATTTGAGTCTTCAACTCCCTCAGCTCTGAACTTTGACTCTTCAGCTTATTCTGTTGATTAAGAAAAATTTGTTTCAAAAGATCATCAGTATTAGAATCTACCTTTGGTGGATGATTCCCTTGTTGCTGACTTGTTGATGTTTGAGCTTAAAATCTCCTTTGGGGTTGTTGGAAACCCTGCTGGTAAGGCAGAGGCTGCTGGAAGTTTTGTTGAAAGGGTGGCCTTTGTTGTTGTCCAGAGCCATACCTCATGTCCGAATGATCTTTCCACCCTTGTTTGTATGCTGGATCAAACTTCTTTTGGGGATATGGTTGTTGTTGTTGCTGCTGAAATGGTCTCCCAGGGAACACTGCTGCACAATCTTCTGTTTCTCGGAGTTGTGGGCAACAGTCAGTTGGGTGGCTTGTCTCAGTGCAAATACCACAAGGCCTTGAAGGAGGGGGTAGAGATTTCTTTTGTACCAAAGAAATTTTCCTCAGCATAGTGGTCAATTCTTCCAACTTAGTATCAATCAAATGACTTTCAAGAGAAGAAGGACTTACCTGATGTACTCCCCTGACATGTGGTGTACCTCTATCACCAAATTGTTGGGAGTTTTGGGCCATCTTGTCGATCAACGCACGTGCAGCTACTGGTGTCTTTTCCACCAATGCTCCTCCAGCCGCAGCATCTACCATGCTTCTCTCCATAGGTGTGAGTCCTTCATAGAAGTACTGGATGAGTAATTGCTCACTGATTTGGTGATGTGGGCAGCTTGCACACAACTTCTTGAATCGCTCCCAGTACTCATACATTGACTCCCCTTGGGCTTTCTTGATCCCCGATATCTCCTTTCGAATGGATGTTGTCCTTGATGCTGGAAAAAATCTTTGCAATAAAAGACGTTTCAAATCATTCCAACATGTTACATCTTCAGGTTTCAAATAATACATCCAATCTTTTGCAGCTCCATCAAGTGAGAATGTGAATTCTCTTAATTTAATTTGATCTTCAGAAACATTTCTTGGTTTTAAAGTTGATCAAACCAAATTAAATTCCTTAAGGTGTTTGTTGGGATCCTCACCAGATAAGCCATTAAACTTTGGAAGAAGATGAATTAATCCAGATTTCAATTCAAAGTCCGATTCGAGATTTGGGTATGCAATACAACTTGGTTGATAGTTAATATCAGGTGCAGCCAATTCTCGAATGGTTCTATTAAGTTCATTTCCATTATTTCCAGCCATTGGTTCCTATTTTATGTTTGAATTTAAATTACTTCAAATTTCAATGTTTCCAGAAGAGAGGAATTCACCAACTGGTTGAATATTGAAACTTCCCGTAGATTGAGAATGTCTGATTCGTGCCCTAAGGCTACGTTCAATCTCAGGGTCAAGATCTAAGAGCTCTTTGGGATTAGTTCGTGTCATAAATCGAATAAAAATGAAAAGAAAGAAAGTGGACCATAGTAAAATAACAATGAGAAATTTGAGTTGATGGTCCAAAAAGAAGTAGAAGAAAATAAAAGAAGAAGAAGAAAAATCAGATTGGGTAAAGAAGGATGTAAGAAGAGAGGAAGAGAATAAAAATGTAAAAGAAAATAAATACCTATAATTGGTTGAAATAATTACTTGCCTCCCCGGCAACGACACCAATTTTATAGAGCGCTGTCGTGGGTGCCCTCAAATGATTAGTGTGATTTTGGGGTACATAGGTGCAGCAGAGTGGCTGACCAAGGTTGTCTCTCAAAGGAGGAAGTGAATTAAAACAACTTTTCAGAGGTATTCTAGAAACAAAATAAAAGGGAATAAAAACACTACTTGAAAGTATGGAGGTGGTTGTTTATAGTTTATAAATCTAGAAGAAGTTTGCTAGAAGAAGATTTCAGTTTTTTTGTTTTTAATTTTGAAATGAAGTTTCGATTAGAATGACACAACAAGAAGATGTTTTTTTAGAAATCTATTTTAAAAGGCGTAATCGATATAACTCTACCTCTTTAATAATTTATTAATCATTATAATTTAAATTAATATTCACTTAATTATGATCCCTTAATTTTTTAAATCTCGAAACCTACGAGAATTAACTTTACCATGAAGATGAAGTGAATTTAACCTTAGGCTAACTTCGGAACATGCAATCGGAACACCCTACTTTGATTGATGTTCTAAGATTAGCTTATGTTCAGTGGTAAATTAAGGCACATAACCACTCTGGAAATGAGAATTAATTGAGTTTATGGATTATATTTTAACTCTACAAATTGATCCCGTGTAGTTTTGAATTACCGGTTAAGGTTGCGCTCTCACAGTTCACACAATTCCCGACCTCGTGTGTTTTGTGTTAACTATTCAATTTCTTTCTTAGTTTCATTTAAATTAAAAACTCAATTAATGGATCATGTTTAGTGAATTATAGTAGATCATTGATTCAAAATAAATGAATAAAGAAGGTGAGAGGTCGACTGATTACTAAAAAGAACTACTCTTCCATGGGCGGTGTAGTCATCATGGAGACAATTTGCATAAGCAAAGGATTGAAAGGGTATAACCCAATATTGTCTCTACTCTTGATTCCAACCCAATTAATAAGATTAATAGAATAAGAATAGGGATGAACACAGAAGATTATTTGAAGAAAAATTCAAGAAACAAACATGAAAGAAAAGAAATACAAAGAAGATGTGGGAGATGAGAGCCTTTTTGGAAGAGAGGTTTGCACAAATTCTTACTTCTTCCAAGAGTTGTAAGGGGCTCCCAAGAAACACCCTTTCGGAAAAACCTTCCCAAAGCCTCGACCAGCCCTCTCAAAGAGTTAAAACCCCCTTTAAATAGAGTTTGTGAGGGCTAGGGATACAAAACTTTTTAAGTGTGAAATGAAAAACTCGGCCAAATATTTTATTCCAAGTTCCACCGCCTAGTTGACCTCCAAAACGCGTGAATTGACCTACCTTCCAGAATGATTATTTGTGAAAAATAATGTTTTCGAGCTTTCCTCAAAATTTGGGCTCAATCCAAGCATAGATGTAGAAGATATGGCCCAACTACAGAACCCATGTCCATTCTTCCGAGTCCATCCCACCATTGTATTAATGTCCCTTTTACTCCATCCAAATTCCCTTTTTAGCTCTAGTGTCCGGAATTAAAGTTGTAGAAAATTAAGTTAATAACACTTTTACAAAATGTCAAATTAAAATAATAAATATAAAAATATTTATCTTTGAAATACTACAATGCACTATAAAGGGTAAAACTGGAATTTTCACCAAATTTTCAAATGAATAATCAAATCCCAAATATTTTATAAATAAACATATTTAGCACAATGTGGGGAAATTATATCATTTATTATCAATAAAATATTCAAAAAAATAGTGTTTTATCAACTCCCCCACACTTACCCTTTTGCACTCCTGAGCAAAATCTCATATTAAGTAAACATCAATATCAAATCCAAACCAATTTTAAAACACATATCCTTGATATCAATCAATTTCACACCAAGAATAAAAAATATCATACCTCATAAAAAATAATTATTTCAAGTTCTTCATTTATATCATTCAATATATTTCCACTTTATATATCCTCCCATGCACAAAACACTTACCTAGCTTGAATTTTCTCTCATCACTCAAATATCAATTTTTTTTGCAATGTATTTCTCATCCAAACTCATACAAGGGTCACCATAGGCTCGATAGATTCCTACATCGCCACCCGATGTGAGTCAAGGACATATGTTTATCATGAGGACTTTTCAGGGTTGTTCTGTGGCTTCCGGTTGGTAGAATTTAGATGTGAAAAAATCTGAGGCTGAATGAGGAGGGCTTGACTCTTTTTGAAGCAAAATTGCATTAATATAATTTTCACTTAAATATGGTCTTCTCCTAAATCCCTATAGTATCAATTCATCTCCATCATCATGAAAATTCATGAAAGTTTTACACCATTCATCATTCCAGCATCAAAAATTTCAATCTTCTCAAACATGATTTTCTTGAAAGCTCCAGATGGGCACAACTTTCCACCTCAATTAGAAGCTCAAGAAAAGGCACAGCTTCACTTTGTCATGAAAGATCCAGAGAAGGCACAGCTTTCAATATAATGACTTTCTTCAGCAGCAAACACATCTCTTAAGAATTTAATTTTCCACCAAAAGTATCACATAATGTGGTGGCACAACACAAGATAGATTCCCCCACACTTAAGCTCAACTAGATTATGCAATTTCACTTCAAGAGTTGGTTGGATAGGGAAAATTGGCTTGTAATGTGGCTAACCTAACAGGCTGTGCATGGATTCTAAGGGCTACAAGGATTAAATATTTAAGGTAGGCCATTATAAAAAAGTATTCTTTGAAATAGGGGCTTTAATACCAAACAAATGCCTCAATCATTTAAACATATGTACCTCAAACCCTCAAGTTTTGATTGGAATAGATCAAATTCTGGTTAAATCAAGCATGGTTTGGTTCTCTCAAGAAGTGAGGTGAATGTAAAGAATATGAAAATAATGGTTTAGAAGCCTCACAAGAAAGTGTTTTCAAATATAAAGATAGTGAGATGTGGCATGGGATTCAAAATTCAGCATAATTTCCATGAAATTACTAAATATTTGAACTTGAAACAAAGTCATTTTCAGCATTCATTTAAGCTTAGTTTCAAGGGATAAATTGTTTCACTCATTGATATGCATTTCAAAATTGTGATTAGAATCATTTCAGCTCAAAAATTTCAAAAACACAAAGAAATTTGAAAAAATAAACACACAAAATTTGAAAAAAAACACTTTTTTTTGTTTTTTTTAAGGAAAACAATTGAAATTACTAAACTAAAAGGTTCCCTCCCCCACACTTAAAATATTGCATTGTTCTCAATGTGAACCCATGATATGATATATGCACATGAAATGCAGAATTTTTAAATAGGACAAATAATATAAAAGTGAAAGGGTTAGGAACAGCCTGATGTGATCAAGTGATGATAGGGTCATGCAGTGTGATAAAATCCACTGCATCAGTAGAAAGTCCCTCAATGTATCTCTTCAAACGTTGCCCATTGACTGTAAAGCTCCTTCTAGTGTCCTCTTGTGTGATCTCCACTACACCATAAGTAAAAACATTAGATACGATATAAGGACATAACCATCTGGAACGCAACTTATCAGGCATCAGCTTGAGTCGTGAACTATAGAGAAGGACTTTCTCTCCAACATGAAACTCCCTTTGTTGGATCATTTTGTCATGAGCTGGTTTTGATCTTTCCTTGTAGATCCTTGAGTTCTCATATGATGATAATCTAATCTCCTCAAGCTCTTGAATTTGCAGCTTCCTTTGGATTCCAGCTTGGGCCAAATCCATGTTGCATTTCTTTATAGCCCAATAAGCCCGATGCTCAACTTCCACGGGGAGATGACACGCTTTTCCAAAAACAATCCGAAATGGGGACATAACAATGGGTGTCTTGTATGCTGTCCTATAATCCCACAATGCATCATCCAAGCACTTCCTCCAATCCTTCCTATTTGGCTGCACGGTTTTCTCTAATATTTGTTTCAGCTCACGATTTGAAACCTCAGCCTGGACATTTGTTTGGGGGTGGTATGGTGTGGATGTTTTGTGTGTCACCCCATACTTCCGAAGGAGGGAAGCAAAATTCCTATTGAAAAAGTGTGTCCCTTAGTCACTGATGATGGCCTTTGGTACTCCAAACCTGCAAAAAATCTGTGCTTTGACAAATTCCACAACAACATGAGAATCGTCAGTCCTGGTGGCCTTGGCCTCCACCCATTTACTCACATAATCAACAACAACCAAAATATACAAAAATCCAAATGAACTAGGAAAAGGGCCCATAAAATCAATGCCCCATACATAAAAAATCTCACAGAATAATATGGGTTGTTGGGGCATCTCATGTTTCTTAGAAATGTTCCCAGTGTGTTGGCAACGAGAGCATGACTTACAAAACACATGGGCATCATGGAATAATCTAGGCCAATATAATCCAGAGTCCAAAACCTTCTTAGCTGTCTATTGGGGTCCAAAGTGTCCACCACAAGCAAGTGTATGACAGAAATGCAAAACAGACTCAAACTCATGATCGGGAACACACCTCCTAATGACTTGGTCACTACACATGCGCCAGAGGTAAGGATCATCCCACACATAAAACCTAGACTCAGTTTTTAATTTTTGGACTTGATGTTTCTTTAAATTTGTAGGGATTTCAGAGGCAACAATTTAGTTCACTAAATCAGCATACCAAGGATGCGTACCAGAGATGGAATAAAGATGCTCATCGGGAAAAGTGTACCGAAGTGGTACCTGGTCCAAGGTGTCATCCTCTAGTGTGTGAGTAAGCCTACTCATGTGGTCCGCCACCAAATTCTCTGACCCCTTCTTGTCCTTTATCTCAAGGTCAAACTCTAGAAGAAGGAGCATCCAACGGATAAGTCTTGGCTTTGCATCTGGCTTCTTCAGGAGGTACATCAAAGCTGCATGGTCAGAAAAGACAACTACTTTAGAGCCCAATAAATATGAACGAAATTTATCTAAAGAAAATATGACAACAAGAAACTCATTTTCCGTGGTTGTGTAGTTTGATTGGGTTGAATCCAATGTCCTTGATGCATAGGCAATCACAAGTGAATGTCCTTCCACCTTCTGAGATAAGACCGCTCCAACCGCGAAGTTGGAGGCGTCACACATAAGATCAAAAGGAATCTCCCACCGTGGGGGCTGTATGATAGGTGGAGTGGTCAGACACTTCTTTAGCTCACCAAAGGAAGTCCTACAAGAATCGTCAAACACAAAATCAGAATCTTTTTGAAGTAATCGTGACATAGGAAGAGTGATCTTACTAAAATCATTGATGAATCCCCGATAAAATCCGGCATGCCCTAGGAAAGATCTAACATCACGCACACATGAAGGATAGGGTAAGGATGAAATAATGTCTACCTTAGATCTATCAACCTCTATCCCGTGTTTTGACACTACATGCCCTAAGACAAAGCCATGCTCTACCATAAAATGACACTTTTCAAAGTTCAGGACCAGATTCTTCTCAATACAACAATTCAACACCTTTCCCAAACTAATTATACATTCATCAAATGAATACCCATACACTGTAAAATCATCCATAAATACCTCCATGCATGTCTCAATAAAATCAGAAAAAATACTCACCATGCATCTCTGGAAGGTACCTGGGGCGTTGCAAAGTCCAAATGGCATCCTCCGGTAAGAAAAGGTACCGAATGGGCAGGTGAATGTCGTCTTCTCCTGGTCCTCCGGAGCTATAGAAACCTGAAAATATCCAGAAAATCCATCCAAGAAACAATAGTGTGTTTTCCCAGCTAGTCTCTCAAGCATCAGATCAATAAATGGGAGGGGAAATGGTCTTTGCGAGTGGAATGATTTAGTTTCCTATAATCAATACACACACACCAACTGTTTTTCACCCTCATTGGTATTAACTCATCTTTATCATTTTTAACAACAGTAACACCAGTCTTCTTAGGCACAACCCGAATTGGACTTACCCACTAAGAATCTGAAATGGGATAGATTATACCTGCCTCGAGCAATTTTTCAACTTATTTTTTACGAACCTCCAAAAGTGTTGGATTGAGTCTCCTTTGTGGTTACCTCACCGGTTTAGACCCATCCTCCAAAATAATCCTATGCATGCAAATGGAGGGGCTAATACCTGATATGTCAGCCAAGGTCCACCCGATTGCCCTGATGTTCTCCCTCAAAAGATTCAAATGTTTTTCTTCATGTTAAAAAGAGAGATTGTTAGCAATGATAATAGGTAATCTCTCACCACTCAACAAGTATGAGTATTTTAGATTTGGTGGCAATGGCTTGAGTTCCAGTGTAGGGGGTGGTGTATGGATGGGGTCATAGAAGGAACTGAAATATGTGCAAAAAGAGCATCAGTATCAGAATATACATCATCATAATCAGAGAATCAAGCATCAAATCCATCAGCATACTCAACAGCCATGTCATAATTAGAGTTCACATTATCAAAATCCGAATATGAATCCACATCAAAATCAAATCCAAGAGAGGATTGTGTATCAACAACATGTGTGGAAGTGCTCTTAGACATCAAACTCGAACCAATACTCATAATATCCCTAAGCATAGTACAATCAAATTCCATGGAGTTTTTATTTGGTGGTTCAAAATGGGAGATAACAAAAGATGAATGGTCCTCTGAGGGGTACTTCATGGAATCCATAACATTAAATATCACAACTTCATCTCCAAACTCCATGGAAAGTGTACCCTCATTGACATTTATGATAGTTTTTGTAGTTTTGAGGAAGGGCCTACCTAAGATAATGGGGGCATGAGAACTTACCTGATCATCCTCCATGTTAAGAACATAGAAATCTGCTGGAAAGATCATTTATCTTACCTGGACAAGTACATCCTCAAGAACTCCCGCTGGATATGTCGTAGCTCTATTTGCCAATTGCACCACTACTCTTGTTGGCTTCAACTCACCAACCTGTAAGTAATAGAATACAGAGTGAGGCGTCACATTTATTGAAGCTCCTAAATCACAAAGAGAATCAGAGAAGTGAAACTCCCCTATGGTACATGGGATGGTGAATGTCCCAGGATCCTTGCACTTTGTTGGCATTGCTAGAGTTGGTGTAATGAGTGCCGAGACATTCCTTCCAAGGTTGATCCTCTCATTTCCCTTGAGCCCTCTTCGATTGGTGCAGAGTTCTTTTAAGAATTTGGCATACCTTTGGATTTGCTTAATGGCTTCAAGTAGAGGAATGTTGATCTCCACACGCTTGAATGTGTCCAAAACCTCCTTTTTCATTGTTTCTTCAACCATATTCTTGGTTTGAACAACCCTGTTTGGAAAAGGAAGGGGTTTAGGAGGAACATCATCAATCTTTTTCTTACCTTTATCTTTCTCCTTGGATTGCTCATCAGTTGGTATGGAATGCGGCTTTTCTGGATTTGAGGTGAATCCCGATGGAATGGTAGGTGCAGATGTATCGTTCATTTGCTTCCTACTTCTCAATGTGATGGCACCAATATTCCCCTTTGGATTTGGAGTGGGTTGGGAAGGTAGATTTCCATAATTCTTACTCACAAGTTCATGGAGGGCGGTGGCAATCTGGCTCATTTGAGTCTTCAACTCCCTCAGCTCCGAACTTTGACTCTTCAGCTCATTCTGTTGATTAAGAACAATTTGTTTCAAAATATCATCAGTATTAGAATCTACCTTTGGTGGATGATTCCCTTGTTGCTGACTTGTTGATGTTTGAGCTTCAAATCTCCTTTGGGGTTGTTGGAAACCCTGCTGGTAAGGCGGAGGCTGCTGGAAGTTTTGTTGAAAGGGTGGAATTTGTTGTTGTCCAGAGCCATACCTCATGTCCGACTGATCTTTCCACCCTTGGTTGTATGCTGGATCAAACTTCTTTTGGGGATATGGTTGTTGTTGTTGCTGCTGAAATGGTCTCCCAGGGAACACTGCTGCACAATCTTCTGTTTCTTGGAGCTGTGGGCAACCGTCAGTTTGGTGGCTTGTCTCAGTGCAAATACCACAAGGCCTTGAAGGAGGGGGTTGATATGTCTTTTGTGCCAAAGCAATTTGCCTCACCATAGTGGTCAATTCTTCCAACTTAGTATCAATCAAATGACTTTCAAGAGAAGAAGGACTTACCTGATGTACTCCCCTGACATGTGGTGTACCTCTATCACCAAATTGTTGGGAGTTTTGGGCCATCTTGTCGATCAACGCACGTGCAGCTACTGGTGTCTTGTCCACCAATGATCTTCCTGCCGCAGAATCTACCATGCTTCTCTCCATAGGTGTGAGTCCTTCATAGAAGTACTAGATGAGTAATTGCTCACTGATTTGGTGATGTGGGAAGCTTGCACACAACTTCTTGAATCGCTCCCAGTACTCATACATTGACTCCCCTTGGGATTTATTGATCCCCGATATCTCCTTTCGAATGGATGTTGTCCTTGATACTGGAAAAACTCTTTTCAAGAAAAGATGTTTCAAATCATTCCAACATGTTACATCTTCAGGTTTCAAATAATACATCCAATCTTTTGCAGCTTCATCAAGTGAGAATGAGAATGCTCTTAATTTAATTTTATCTTCAGAAACATTTCTTGGTTTTAAAGTTGATCAAACCACATTAAATTCCTTAAGGTGTTTGTTGGGATCCTCACCAGATAATCAATGAAACTTTGGAAGAAGATGAATTAATCCATATTTCAATTCAAAGTCCGATTCGAGATTTGGGTATGCAATACAATTTAGTTGATAGTTAATATCAGGTGCAGCCAATTCTCGAATGGTTCTATTAAGTTCATTTCCATTATTTCCATCCATTGGTTCCTATTTTATGTTTGAATTTGAATTACTTCCAATTTCAATGTTTCCAGAAGAGAGGAATTCACCAACTGGTTGAATATTGAAACTTCACGTAGATTGAGATTGTCTGATTCATGCCCTAAGGCTACGTTCAATCTCAGGGTCAAGATCTAAGAGCTCTTCGGGATTAGTTCGTGTCATAAATCGAATAAAAATGAAAAGAAAGAAAGTGGAACATAGTAAAATAAAAATGAGAAATTTGAGTTTATGGTCCAAAAATAAGTAGAAGAAAATAAAAGAAGAAGAAGAAAAATCAGATTGGGTAAAGAAGGAAGTAAGAAGAGAGGAAGAGAATAAAAATGTAAAAGAAAATAAATACCTCTAATTGGTTGAAATAATTACTTGCCTCCCCGGAAATGGCGCCAATTTTATAGAGCGTTGTCGTGGGCGCCCTCAAATGATTAGTGTGATTTTGAGGTACATAGGTGCAGCAAAGTGGCTGACCAAGGTCGTCTCTTAAAGGAGGAAGTGAATTAAAACAACTTTTTAGAGGTATTCTAGAAACAAAATAAAAGGGAATAAAAACACTACTTGAAAGTATGGGGGTGGTTCTTTATAGTTTATAAATCTAGAAGAAGTTTTCTAGAAGAAGATTGCATTTTTTTGTTTTTAATTTTGAAATGAAGTTTCGATTAAAATGACACAACAAGAAGATGTTTTTTTAGAAATCTATTTTAAAAGGCGTAATCGATCTAACTCTACCTCTTAAATAATTTATTAATCATTATCATTTAAATTAATATTCACTTAATTATGATCCCTTAATTTGTTAAATCCCGAACCCTACGATAATTAACTTTACCACAAAGATGAAGTGAATTTAATATTAGGCTAACTTCAGAACATGCAATCGCAACACCCTGCTTTGATTGATGTTCTAAGATTAGCTTATGGTCAGTGGTAAATTAAGACACATAACCACTCTAGAAATGAGGATTAATTGAGTTTAGGGATTATATTTGAACTCTACAAATTGATCCCGTGTGGTTTTGAATTACCGGTTAAGGTTGCGCTCTCACAGTTCATACAATTCCCGACCTCGCGTGTTTTGTGTTAACTATTTAATTGCTTTCTTAGTTTCATTTAAATTAAAAACTCAATTAATGGATAATTTTTAGTTAATTACAGTATATCATTGATTCAAAATAAATGAATGAAGAAGGTGAGAGGTCGACCGATTACTAAAAAGAACTACTCTTCGATGGGCGGTGTAGTCATCATGGAGACGATTTGCATAAGCAAAGGATTGAAAGGGTATAACCCAATATTGTCTCCACTCTTTATTCCAACCCAATTAAGAAGATTAATATAAGAAGAAGAGGGATGAACACAAAAGATTATTTGAAGAAAAATTCAAGAAACAAACATGAAAGAAAAGAAATACAAAGAAGAGGTGGGAGAGGAGAGCCTTTTTGGAAGAGAGGTTTTCACAAATGCTTACTTCTTACAAGAGTTGTAAGGGGCTCCCAAGAGACACCCTTTTGGAAACACCTTCCCAAAGCCTCTACCAGCCCTATCAAAGAGTTAAAACCCCCTTTAAATAGAGTTTGTGAGGGCTAGGGATACATAACTTTTTAAGTGTGAAATGAAAAACTCGACCAAATATTTTATTCCAAATTGTACCGCCTTGTTGACCTCCAAAACGCGTGAATTGACCAGTCTTCTAGAAGGATGATTTGTGAAAAATCATGTTCTCGAGCTTTCCTCAAAATTTGGGCTCAATACAAGCCCGGATGAAGAAGATATGGCCCAAATAAAGAACCCATGTCCATTCTACCGAGTCCTGCCCACCATTGTATTAATGTCCCTTTTACTCCATCCAAATTCCCTTTTTAGCTCTAGTGTCCTGACTGAAAGTTGTAGAAAATTAAGTTAATAACACTGTTACAAAATTTCAAATTAAAATAATAAATATAAAAATATTTATCTTTGAAATACTACAATGCACTATAAAGGGTAAAATTGGAATTTTCACCAAATTTTCAAATGAATAATCAAATCCCAAATATTTTATAAATAAACATATTTAGCACAATGTGGGGAAATTATATCATTTATTATCAATAAAATATTCAACAAAATAGTGTTTTATCAACCAACTAATCCAAATTTCTCTATAATTTCATATAAGAAAATAAATTATAGGCTTGACTTTTCATTTTTACCAAATCATATTACACTTTTCCATGGATATATTTAATAAAAGTCATGATCGCCTACCTCAAATGAAATCTATTTCCTCCTATTATCCACATAACTCTTCAACTTTCTTTGAGGTATCCCCATGTGATATTAAATAATCATTACCTTCTCAATGATTTCATATACATGTTTTGGTCCCAACACCTTTATCTCACCAAATTCATCCCAATATGATAGAGTTTGACACCACTTTCCATATAATGCCTCAAATATAACCATTGGTATACTGGGGTGAAAACTGTTATTATTAAAAAAATTAATAAATTAAATATGATAATCCTAACTTCCCTGGTAATCTAATTATTAATCTCAAAACATATATTCCAAAGTCTAAATCATTTGTTCTAACTATCTATCAGATTGGTGATGAAATTTTTTATTACAATTTAGTTCAGTACCCAATGAATTTTGAATTCATTTCTAAAAATTAGAGAAAAAACTAAGGTCATGGTCAGATATAACAAAGAGAGGGAATCTATATAACTTGATTATATCCTTAAGATAAATTTGGGAAATCAGATCTAAGGACATGATATCTTGAATATGAATAAAATGTATTGATTTAGTCAATTGATCTATAATAGCCCAATACACATCATTAATTTAATATGTCTTTGGTAATACAACCATGTAATCCATGGATATATTCTCCCATTTCTATTTAGGCACTAGAAAAGGATGAATAATCCCTTTCAGTAGTTGTCATTCAACCTTAACCTATTGACAAGTCAAACATTTCATATAGAAATTAGCAATATAATTTTTCACTACTCCCCACTAGTAATATTCTTGTAGGTCTCTATACATCTTATTACTATTGGTATGAATATAAAATAGAAAGTTTTGAGCCTCACTCAATATTTTTTTCTTTAATTGAGGATCACTTGGCACACACATCCTCTTTCCAAATATTATAACACCTTCATTGTCAACATTATATTCAGGTAACTTACCATATATAACCAATTTAATTATTTATTTCAAAACAATATCTTCTTTTTAATACTTATTAATTATTTATGACAATGATGATAGCACTGATACCCAAGTAAAAAGAGAAGGGATTCTTGTATGGACAATTTCTAGGCCAGCATTAAATCTAAAAATCCTTTGGTATTTTTTCATAACAAGTTTTTCATTTATTCTCAACATTTATTTTTGTGAATGTTTTCATATTTTAGGTGAGGTATAGTTGATGATTTTTTAAGAAAGTTTTTTATGAAGTATTGAAGGTGGTTAAGAAAGTATCTGTAAACATTTTAAGAAAATTTCCTCAAGTTAGATGATGTTATACTAGTATTCAAGTTCATAACTTTATGAAGATTCACATGATCTAAGATGAGTTTTTATTGATTTATACATAGGGGTAGAAGTGAAAAGGATGATTCTACACAATGTTACTGGTTAGAAAAGGGTTTATGTTAGTGGATGAAGAGTTGAAATATATTAGCATTGTAGACTTTGTATATATTTGTACAAAGGGAAAGAAGTTCAAATATGGATTAGTACTTTGCATGTGAAGCCAAATTTTGATCTCACTGATGATCAGATAGAAATTTATAGAGTCTGATGAACTGAGTGTACTAGTTATAGGAATATGAAGTTTCCAAGAAGATGATTTTTTTGTTATTGTATGTACAAAGTTTGATGTTATGAATCCATGTAAGACACTATTGTATGAAGGATATCAAATTGATTCCATTAGAAAAATATCCATCAGACCAAGTTCTATATGAAAAATCCATTTTCATTCTTATCAAAGGCAAGTTCCTATAGGTATTTTCAAAGTTCATCGGAAGAGTATGATCAAAATTGCATCATATGAATTTGTATATAGTGTACCAATGAGGGTTATATTTTTAAGAAGTTATCCTGATCATATTAGATTATATCAGTCTATATTATATAAATTACTATTGGTTATAGGATGTAGTAAGTGTTTCATTAAAATAAAATTGGTGAACTTAAAGCAGTCAAGATGTGTTTTTCAAAGTCATGATGACCAGTCAAAGTTCTATCATACCGAAAATCATCAAACAAAAAATTGTGATTTCATTGGATAAATAATTCCATGAAGAAGTACCAAACTGAGTTTTGTAATCCAATCTTGTTTAAAGTTGAAATGAAGAAAGGTGGAGATAATAGAACATGGTAATTTGGATGAGAATATATGAATGGAACTTTTAAATAAGTATTGTGAGGATCATCAGAAAAAGAAATAATGAGTTCACCAGACCAAGTTGATTGGTTGATGAAAATATGGCAGAAAGGAGTCATAAGAATGAGAGAACTATTCTATTTTAACAAAAAGTGAAACAACACACTATTTAAAGAAGTTTTTTTAATGAATTTTATCAGACAATATTTCAATAGAAGGATGTTTGAGAAGCTTTACAAAAATTTGTAAAATCCTTAACTATAATGATTTTGAGTTGATCTAATCAATGTTTGTTATCTAGATGAGATACGGAAGTTCAAAGAAATTAGTCGATGCATATTTTGTAACAAGATCTAGGAATTTTCTTGAATTTTTGTTAAGTGTCCCAGTGATGTAGTGATGAGTTGGAGATTAAAATTTTGAATTTGGGTTGAGCAAGAAAAACATTTCAGTTCCCGTATTTTTTCCTTATATGCATGATTATATAAAGGGGTGGATTATTATAAGAGAAATACACTATTTATATGTGAGAGTGAGGAAAAGTGATGATGAATTATGATCAGGGTGAGTTTTCCAATTAAAGAAACCTTTGGTTGAAGAGGAAGCACAAAACAGAGGTTATAGTCAGAGGTATCATATAGAGGCATCAGTCATAGGTATCAAATAGAGGTATCAGATAGATTAGGAGGAATAATGTTATTTTTCATCATATATAGCATATATCATAGGCAAAAAGGTTTGACGTTAACTATATGGATTTATATTGGATAAAGAAAGGCATTCCATATGGAATCTTACTAGATGAATACATCAGATGAAGAATTTTTGGATGAATTTTTTGTGAGTTATTTCAAAAGTTTCTTATTCTTGTTATGGCACAAAAGATAAGAAAACTTTATAACATATGTGAGTTGGTATAATTTCCTATTAGAAGATAGATGGAGTCTAATAGAAGTTTAATTAAATTGTATTCACTTTATATTATAGTGGATTACTATGGACCAATAAGATTCACCATGGAAAGGATGTAGTTACCCACACTAGGGTCGAACCTTGTAAATCTTGTGTGATCTTATTTACATTCCCAACGTAGCATAAAAATTTTGTTTGAGTATTATAAAGTTAAAAGGATAGAAAACTCTAATAAGTTTCATGGGTTAATTTCAAAGGGGGGATAAATTATAAAATATCACCACTGATTCACCCCCTGTCACTCGATCTCACAATCCTAGGAACTTCAATTAGTATTAGAGCATATAGGTTCCCCTTGTAAGATATTTACTATTAGTATCATGGATAATATGAACATAGTTAATGGAAAAGGTATTCCTACCTTAAATTGAAACAATTATCCTGGATGGAAAAACAAAATGATGCATTATCTTTTATCTCTTGTCTTGGAGGTAATTTATGCAACCACAATTGGGTTTCCACCCATTGAGAAAGATGTTTCTATGACATTTTTAAAAAATAAATCTTAATATTTATGGGAAATCTCAAAATTATATTCTAATTTATTTTTCATAAAATTTTTATATGAAGGTGATGTTTATCAAGAAAGATAAAGAATCGTGGAAAGAACTCATAAGTATCTTAGAGGGAAATATGAAAGTGAAGGAAGAAAAACTATAAATTTTGTGAAGTAAGTTTGAAGATATCAAAATGGTAGATGATAAACTATTTATTAGTACTTCATAGGATTTAATGAAATTGTTAGAAACATCATATGATTCAAATATGTCTAGTAATATTCTACCATTGTTAAGAAGCTCATGAGAAACTTTCTAGATAAGTTTGATCCTAAAATTTCTACCTTAGAAAATAAAGATGATTTATTTATTTATGAAAAGAATAACATTATTGTTGATTATAATATAAAGAAATATACCACATTCAAAAATAATATTAATTAGTAAATGTATTTTCAAGCTATGAAGAATATGATTTTGAAAAAAGTGATATAATCATAGATATTATCTCTAAAAATTACTAGAAAGGTAGAGGAAAGTACAAAAAAATTCCCACTTAAATGTTTTGAGTTTGGAGGTATTGGAAAATTTTCTATGAATTGTCCGAATAATAAAGTTTGAGAATATGATGATGAATTTGAAGAAACCCCTCAGTGGAAGAAGTGGAGAAAAATAATTAAGGAAGCTAAGAAATATATTGGAAGTAAGAAAGTGTTCACCGTAAAGAACGGAAGAAGTTTGTTAAGTAATAAATTTGATTACGAATATACTTAAAATAGTTTCTTATAAGTTGAAAATATTGAGAATTTAAGAACTTTATTTGTTAATGTTTAGAGAAAATAATATTCATAAATAGTGAATAAGAAGATAATGAAGAAACCTACATGTAATATCACCTAAGATCAGAACTTGTAAAATTTCTTGAGAAGAAAAAAAGCATAAGAAATTAGTTATAAATTTGGTGAAATAAATTCATAAAAAGAATATGGTAAAATAATAATTAATTAAAAGGGAATATGTGTACATTGAGGATATTAAGAACCTCAAGCTGAATGTTTTAGAATAAATAAATATGGTGAAAGATCTTGGTAAGAAAATTTATTTTAAGGAATATGATCTATGTAAAACTAAATCAAGATACCTTGTGGTTAAAAGTAACATAAATAATATGAGTGATAATTTTAACAAAGATTTATTTCTAAAGGAAGAAACATCTCAAGCTGTTAAAAGAACTCATCCCAAGAATCAGGTGAAATCCACAGCAACTAAACATAAAAGTTCATTTGATTATACTAACCTTGAAGGTGTTAGAAATAATGTTGGGAAAGCTTGGTTTGAGAAGGTATGTGAGAGACACATCACAACTAAAGAAGTTGAAAATAAATCCAAAGATAAGTCTTACCCATGGATAGGTAAATCATGTGCTAGAAGTTATGTTGAACCTCAACAACTCATTATAGGGAACAATCATTTTTCTATAAAATATCAATGTTCAATGGATATTGTTGGGGATGTGGTATATATGGTCATAAGTTGTATAATTATTGGAACAACGTGTCTCTCACTAGAAGTAGGAATGAATTGATGGGGATAAATAATGAAAAAAATAAAGTAACTTTCTTAAGTAGTAGGAAGAAAGAAAAGTAAAGTCATCAGATGCTAGAAAGTTTACAAAGAAAAAATGATTTTATTTCATGGAGAAAGTTTTTGGAAGGTGTGACCAATAAGGTAACTATGATACAAAATTTATGATAACACTTTTGGGATAAGTTTCCTTTTCCATAAAATAAAATGAGTATAGAAAGAATAAAATTGAGGTAAGAGATTTTTTTTGTTGAGATTGATCTAAAACATAGAAAAAGTAATAATCCTTAGATTATTGAAATTGGTTGTTCCTCATATATGAAATGTGATATAAAGATATATAAATATATTATAGAATATTAAGGAGGTGTAAATTCTTTTGGAAATTATAGTTCTTTAAAAATCAGAGGAATAGAAACTGCTAAGATTGAAACTCAGAAACAGAAATTTAAGAAAGTTTTGTATATTGATGCCCAAAATCACAACTTACTGAGTGTTTACTAAATTTGTAATAATGTAATGAGATTTATCTTTAGAAAATATTCTTGTATAATTAGATGTTTGGAATATGGAAAAGTTTTTACTAAGGGAGAAAGAACTAGTGAAAATTTATTCCATATTAGAGATATTTGTAACTCGTGTTACCTAAGTAATGGGGATGAAAATAAGATGTGGCATTGAAGAATTGAGAATCATAGATATAAAAAGTATGAGAAAAATTTCCAAGTAATATGTTTTAAGAAACTTACCATAACTAAATAGAAATTATTATAATGCTTGTATAACTTTCCTAAAAGTATGGATGGTTAGTAGCAGACATAAGAAAGTTAAAATCCAATCCACTAGACCTCTTGAGCTCATACTCTCTGATATTTATTTTTTGATGAGATATAAATCTAAAAAAAATGATTTTAATTTATTAATTTCATTGATTAATTCACTTGAATGACCAACATA
This sequence comes from Viscum album, assembly GCA_963277665.1. Classification (NCBI taxonomy): domain Eukaryota; kingdom Viridiplantae; phylum Streptophyta; class Magnoliopsida; order Santalales; family Viscaceae; genus Viscum; species Viscum album. Next base: position 616,729,336 of record OY728130.1, on the reverse strand, counting down.
ATGTTTATGAAATGCAAATATTAAGTTATATATATGTTCATATGTTTTATAGGGGACGTTGAAAATGAAATGAGTGTATATATATATATATATTAATGTTGATTAAAAAAATGGAAGGGAGTAAGAAAGTAACTATTTTGAGTCCTACCTAAAGAAACATGAAATAAAACACTAATATAGTTCTCTCTATACTCCTCAATAAAATGGAGTGGTATAAAGTAAAAAACAAGTTTAGTAGAAATGATAAGAAGTAAACTCACTGAATACAAAATTTATAAATTCTTATGAAGATAAGCTATAATTGAAGCTCTTTATTTTCAAAAGCAATTATTATTACTAGAATAAAAAATGACTTCCTATGAGATTTGGTATAAGAAAAATCCAATGGATAAATAGTTCAAAGTTTTTGGGAGTCCTTTTTTTCTAAATATAAAAAATCTAGATCACAGAAAGTCTGATAAAAAGGATAAAGAGTGATTTTTATGGGATATTCAGTAGATAAACGAAGTTAAAAGTGTTGGAACAAACATATATAAAATTTGGTTGATTATTATGATGTGAAAGTTATTGAAAATCATAATTCTTTAATAAAATTTATTGAAGATGATACATAAGATAGATTAATGAATTCTAACAAAGATAATAAAAGGGAAGATGAATGAAATCCCAAAAATTTATAATATTATTCAGATCAATATTATGATGAATAAAGTAATAATGGAATAAAATCTCTTAAGTTTTATACTTTATAAAAATAGGTTGAATCTAAAAACATCATTGGAAATAATAAATCTCTAGCTCATACAAGAAGGAAATTGACATTAGATAATCATATATCACTTACCTCTCAGGTGGAACCACAATCAGGTTTATAGGAAATTGAACTTAAAGAGTTTTAGATTATATGAATGTAGAGTTAGATAAAATTGATAAAAATGACACATGGAATCTTGCTCTATGAATAGCCGGAAAGAATGTGATAGGAACAAAGTGGGTGTTTAGAAAAAAAACTCAACAAACATGGATATATTTTAGGAAACAAAGATTGATTTGTTTGTAAAGGTTACTCATAGGTGGAAGGTGTTGATTTTGAATAAAATTTTACTCATGTTGTGAGGCTTGAAACTATAATAATGTTCTTGGTAGTTGATTCAAATCAAAATTAAAAATCATATCAGATGGATGTCAAGTCATCTTTCTTAAATAGAGATACTGAAGAACAATTTTATATTGAGTAGACCAGTGGGTTTATACTTGATAAATATGGAACCATAGTATATACAATGAAGACATATTTGAATGAGGTGAAACGATCCCCTTGATCTTGATACTAAAAACATGATAGTTTCCTGAATATTTTAAACCTTTTTTAAAGAAAAGTTGATATAACCTTATATGTAAATGAGGTGAGCAATGATACACTGATTTTCTTTGTATATGTTGATGATATATTTTTTGTAGGAGATAGGGATAAAACTTTTTAATATTTTTCTAAGAAAATTAAGAGTAACTTTGAAAGATTAATGATTAGAGAGTTAAATTTATTCTTGGTATTACAAGATTAAAAAAAGTAGATATACATATTTATTTTATAAGAAAATATACCAACAAGTTCCTCAAAAGTTTTACATGGTAGATTCAAAATAAGTTTCTACACCTATCTCTGTTGTTATAAAGTTGAGTAATGATGAAGCTAGGAATATCATGAATCAAAAATACTTCCAAAATTTTATAGGAAGCATACTTTATCTTACTTATTCAAGGACAAAAATTATATAATCAATTATATTATAAGAAAGATATCAAAGAAATCGAAAGGAATCAAGCATGTTGGAAGCTAAAATAATTACCAGGTATGTCAAAATGAAATCATCGTAAGGAATTTTGTATAAAATAATTTGTGATATAAGATTTCTTGGATACACTGATGCTAATTGGGCTTGATATTGTAACAATAGAAAATCAACATCAATATGAACTTTCTTTTTAGGATAATGTTCTGTGAGCTGGCATAGTAATAAATAGAGTCAGGTTACCTTAAGTACAATATTAGTATAATATGTTTTTGTAACCCATTATTGTACACAAATGATGTGGATGAAAGTTATACAAGAATATTTTATAATGAATGTTATAAAACCAATTAAGATTCTGTATGATAATCAAAGTGTCATTGATCTTTCAAAAATTCTGATACAACATTATAGGTTAGATAACATTAATATAAAATACTATTTCATTAAGGAAAAATTTTATGGTGGAGATTTTATGCTTGAGAAAATTTCAACAAAGTTTCAAATTATAAATGTTTCCACCAAAGCAATTCTAGGATCAAGATTTAAGGAATTGAGAGTGTAACTAAAATTTTAGACCCCTCTAATAACTTTATAAAGTTTATAAGGAAATTTTTTACCCAAGATAATTTGGATTCTATTATCAATGGGGGAGAGAAAGTAAAATATATAATAAAATATTTTGTGGATCTAAAGCTAGTGTTATCATAAAAAAGTGGGAGGAAAAAATGTTGAGGAGATTATCTTATTATGGACATAAAATTTCTTATCATTAAGGGATGAAATTCCTTAAAAAAATACTTTGTCTATAAGTGTGGTGTTAGGAAATTATCTATGACAAAAACTATAATTTGGTAACATATTGAGAAAAGAGTTGTTAAAAAATGTTATAAATGTTGAAAATATTACAAGAAAATAAAAAGGGTGAGATTAAAGATCCCATGGGATGTTTTTGTAAAATGATTTTTATATTTTATTAATATATCTTGTTGTGAATATTTTCATATTTTAGGTGAGAAATATTTTCTAGAGTTTTTAAACAAGTTTTTTTATGAAGTGCTAAAGGTGGTTAGGAAAGATTCCTTAACCATGTTAAGAAAAATTCCTCAATTCAGAAGATTCTTTGCCAATCTTCAAGTTCATAAAATCATGAAGATTATGATGATCCAAGTTGAGTTTTTATGAATTTTTATAAAGAGAGAGAGAAGTAAAAAAATGATTTTTCACAATATTATCAAAAGGAATAGGGATGATGTTACTGGATGGAGTGTTGTAAGATGTTGGCATTTTAGAGTTTTTACATATTTGTACAAAGAAGAATAATTTCAAATATGGATAAGTAATTTGTGTGATAAGTCAAAGTATTATCTCATTTATAATTGAACAAACATTTATGGAGGCCGATGAACTGAGTGTACTAGCTAGAGGCATATAAAGTATCTAAGAAGATGAAGTTTTTATTATTGGTTGTATAGAGTTCAATGTTATAAAGACATGGAATGTACTACCATATGAAGGATATCAGTTCGAGTCTATCAGACTGGGTTTTGTATGACATAGTTGTTGTCATTCTTATTGAAGGATATTTCATACATGTGTTTATAAATATCATCATATGTATAGGTTCAAAGTTGCATCAGATGAACTTTTATGTAGTTTACTGGTCAGGGTTATATTCTGAAGAAGTTGAGTTGATCATATTAGATTCCATCAAACTTCATACTTTAAATTCCTAATAATCATAGAAAGTATGAATTTTATTAGTCAGAGACAGAGGATGAACATGAAGATGACATAATGAATTTTAAAAAGTTATAATGATTAGTCAAAGTTTTATCAGACAAATGAGCATTGGAAAAACAATTGTATTGTCATCAGATGGATGATTCTATAAAAAAGTATGAGACTGAGTTTTAAAACCCAGTATTGTTTAAAGTTAATCTAAAGAAAGATAGTGAGAAGAGTATATTTTTAGATATAAAAATATATATGAATGCATCAGTCATTGAAGGCTTGTGAGGAGTACCGAATAAAGAAGTATTGAGTTCATCAGACCATGTTGACCAGCCAATTCAAAGAAAGAAAAATGGATTTAGAAAATATTAGATAACTATCATAGTTCACTAGATAGAGAAATATTAAACTATTTAGAGATGTTTTTTTAAATAATTTCATCATATAATCTTTCAACATACGAATGTTTGAGAATATTTACAAAACTTTCTAAATTCCTTAACTATTATAATGCTGAAATGATCTAATAAACATTTTTTTATCTTGATGAGATATAAAATTTCAAATAAATTCATTGGAATTGAGTTTATAATAATATTCAGGAATGTTTTAGAATTTTTTAGAAGTGTCCTGATGAAGTTGTGATGAGAAGGAGATTCAAAATTCAAATTTGGGTTGACCAGTAAAAACTTTTTTAGTTGCTACAGTTTACCCTCAGATGAATACTTATATAAAGGGATGAAATAATATAAGAAAAATACACTAATTATATAAATGAGTGAGGCGAAGTTCTGAATAATTATGAGTAGGGTGAGTTTCCAATCAAGGAAAATTTTTGTTTAAGAAAAATTACCGAACATAGATTCTGGTCAAAGGCATCAGACAAGGGCCTCAAACAAAGGTACTGGATAGAGATATCAGACATATTTTTAGGCATAGTGTTTTTTTTCATCATATAGAGAATAGATCAAATTCATAAAGGTCTAAGGTAAACTAGATGGATTTATATTTTAATAATAAAGGCACACATGATATAATATTACCATATGGATATATTAGATAGGTAATTTTTGGACAAAGTTGTTGTAAACTATTTCCAAAGTTTATTATTATTGTTTTTTCTCAACAAATAAACAAAATTTTTAACTGATGGGAATTAGTATAATTTTATATCGGGAGATAGAAGGATTCTTACTGGAGTTGAATCAAATTATATTCACTTCGTATTACAGTGGATTTCCATGGACTGAGGGGAGTCTCTATGGAAAGGATGTAGTCACACAAATTGGGGTGAACCTTGTAAATATTGTGTGATATGATTTACTTTCCTAACATAGAAAACAAATCTTGGTTGATTTTTATAAATTTTGAAAAAATATAAAACTATAAAAAGTTTTAGGGGTTACTTTCCTAGGGGGAAGAAATTTTAAAATATCAACACCAATTCAATCCCCTTCTCAGTGGTTCTCACACTCTCGGGAACATCAAAATCATTAAACAAAGGATTATTTCCCAATGTCTCATAGTTAATGATGAATTATTATTTTGAATTAAATAATAATATACCTCTTAAATTTACCAAGATGAAAATTAATCATGAAATCATGATTCTTTATTAGTTCCAACCATCTTATTTTCCACATGTTCAACTTTTTTGAGTGAATGTATACTTTAAAATTTAATAGTTATAATATATTTCATAGTTTACACCATATAAAATATGTCTCTAAAATTTTAAATAAAAAACCACCACTAAAATTTAAAGATAATGTGTTGGATGATTAATATAATGGAGTTTCAATTAGCATGAAGGATAAGAAATTAGCTGATAATATTACATTAAAACACAACCAAGGACCTTCAATGAAGCATCACTATGACTAATAAATTTTCTATTTCTAAATCGAAAGTATTACACATGCACATTAATGAATATTAATTAAAATTCTTGGAAACATTCATCAAAATATTGTATCCATATTAATTTAATTCTATTTCAAGTTAACTTAATTAGTGGGATAGAAAATCGAGAAGTGATTTTAATAAATCATCAGTAATGACCTACCAATCCAAGAAAACCTTGAATCTTAGTGACATTTGTAAGCCTCGTGCTATAAAAACCCGACCTTATTACATACATAATCTTGAATTTAGTCAAGAAAACACTTCCTTTTACATTGAGGATCTTTTCATGTTTAGAGCTTTAGAGAATTAGGAAAATACATTCATAACATAACACATTATTACAGAGTGGATACCATAAAAATTGTTTCCATTTTTTCAAAATATAAAACATTAAAACATAAAAAAAATACTCCTTGAAAATTATTCAACATTTAACATGGATTCCTTCCTTGTCTTACACATACATTAACCTGTGAAAATCATTTAAAAAATTTGGATGAGCACAAAATCTCAGTAAGGGGTGGAAAAGAAGGAAATATCACATTAGTCCATGAATACTCGTAACGTATGAAAGCATTTTCAAAAGACATTTTTTCACCCATATATATAATTACTTTGTGTAGCATGATATTTACACAAGATACACACACAAAATGAGAACATAAATATAATAACAAAGGTATCTTGGGGCATTACTTACATAATCTTGTAACCATGCTTGGCTACCTTATAATTTGTAACCCTCACGGCTACCTTACGTTGTGTAACCATCGCAGTTACACTTGGAGTAACAATACGACCGACCTCCAACTTACTCATACCCAATGCATTGGAGAGAAATATAGGTCCCACCCTTCATAATAAATAATTCCCAATAACCAAAACATAATCATAAAACACGATTAATTCTATAAAAACATTGCTTTGGAATTTCGTAAAACCGAATTTTAAAAGATGTTTTTAAAAGAAAAGCCCCTTATAAATATCATACAATTGAAGAGAGACTTAATAGAGTAGATAGAGTATATATATATACTGAAAATACACATAATAATACATAATATAAACATAAACCATCACAAAAACAATTTAAATAGCACATAAATAATGAAGTAGAAGGTTAACCCAAAGAATGGAAATCGGGTTAAGAATTCCCTTACCTCGGGTTTGTCTTACTTCCAACTTGTTTAAACTTCCTGTATAATGGTTAAAAGAGTGTTATTAGTATTTCATAGAAATATTTTCATGTTTATAACATCTTATATGATCATTTCATAACCTCATTTCACCCCTTAATTGTTAGTATTTTGTTCCTTGCACTGCTTTGGGTGAGTTCCTTACATGATTTCCATGATTGGTTCATGATGGATGTTCTTGTCGATTGGAAGTGAAACTACAGAATTGGAATGAAATGGTATTTACATATTTCCAGTACTATAAATTATACCATTTATCATTTTGATGTTTTATATGATTAGGATTCATAAGTTTAAACATTAATGTTGTTTGTTTAGATCATTTTAGAGGTTCTTCGATAACAACAACCTCATTTTGTCTTATAATTTAGAACCATGAGTAAAAAATAATTCCAGAACCATGGATGGGTCATAATAAATATATTATAACCTGGTTCAACCATAAAAATGGTTTGATGACCATACTTTAAGGAATTAATGCAAATTGAAATCACATCATCCACGATGTCGGTAAATCGACACATCACAGACAATATTTTTAATTCCTTGCATAAGTGGGGGAGGAGAAAAATAATGATGATGAATTTTCCATGAACATGAGAACATCCAGAATATACAAGATTCTGGATATTTAATGCCTCTTGGTTAAGAGGAGTTGAGGAAAGAAGAAGAAAATAAAGGAATCTTAAAATAAAAGAAAACTTGATAAATTTCTCACTAAAATTTGGCAGCCTAACGACGTCTCTTAAAATTTTATAAAAAATAGTTTGATGAGAGAAAAAGAATATATCATCACTCATACATAATATGGATAGTAAGAGGGATATGGAATGAAATATCCCAACATAATCCAAAGGTAAAGGAAGAGAATAACATAAAATGAAATAAAATAAAGAAAATAAAAGAGGATGTTTACCTCTTGATCTCTTCTCCTTAAGATCCTTCTTAAGGGCTTTGGTTTTGGTATTTTAGTGAGAACAGAAGCTCTAGGATGTGGGGAAGAAGATTTGGGAGGGAATTTTACAGAAATTAGACAATGCTCAAGGCTTGAGAGGTGTAGGAGGAAGAGGGGATTGAGGGTGGTATTTATAGTGGAGGGGAGGGGGTATTTTTCATTATTTTAATTATTATTTTAATATTTTGCTAAAGACTATGAATAATATTAATTAATGAGACCCCAAATAGTAATAATGGAATGTGGGTTCGAACCAAGTGGGATTAAATCATCCTTTCATCACCTATGATGCAGTAAATCAAGTATTTAGCATTTATCGAATGTTATCGTATTTTACAATTCATAAAAAATTATTGAATTTCAGAAAAATCCAAAAACATTACCCTAACCATTTTTCGACGTGTAGAATTAAAAAATGAAGTCTATTTTTGAAAAATAATTTTCTAAATATTATTAATTTAACTTTTAAATAAAATCATACTTAATTCAAAAATTAACAGTTCTAATTCTACAACTACTTCTTTATCACAATGAAAAATTAACAAAGTTGTTATTATCCTCTATCCTTAAGAAAATAAAATAATAATAAAATTCACTATTCATTAGGGTCATATTACTATTAATATTACTATTAATAAGGGTATATTACTATTCACAAAAAAACAAGTTGGTTTCATCAGACCCCAAATAACTTACTGAACACAATTGTAGATGACAGTGTCTTGAAATTCATAACATTGTGGTAGTAATATTATTTTTAAAGGCTAGTTATAAATATCTACTTAAAACAAAGTTCCAAGAATTTCTATTTATTTTTAAAAAACTTTGGGTGTTACATTATCCCCACCTTCTTGAAATTGCGTCCTCGTAATTTTATTTACTTATTAAACAACTGAGGGTACTTTTCCCTCATAGCATTTTCAGACTCCCATGTTGCTTCTTCAACCATGTGGTTTATACAAAAAAGCCTTTACCTGGTAGATTACCTTATTCCGCGATACCTGTTCCCTTCAATCAAGAATCTGAACTGGTTTCTCTTCATAAGAAAGGTTCTCTTCCAGCTGAACTGCTTCTGGGCTCAAGACATGTGATGAATCCGGCACATACTTTCTCAACATCGAAACATGAAAAACATTGTGTACCTGAAACAAACTCAAAGGAAAAGCTACGCGGTATGCAACTGTTCCCACTTTCTCCAAGATTTCAAAAGGACCAATGAACTGTGGACTTAGCTTTCCTTTCTTACCAAAATGCATCACACTTTTCCAAGGAGAGACTTTAAGGAAACATGGTCACCTACCTCGAAAGAGAAGTATTTCCTTCTATTATCTGCATAACTTTTATTCCTACTCCGAGCTATCCTCATGTGTTGTTGGATCATCCTCACTTTCTCAACCACTTATTTTACTAATTCTGACCCCATAAACTTTCTTTCACCAACATCATTCCAAAACGCTAGAGTCCGACACCGCTTCCCCATACAAGGCCTCAAAAGGTGTCATCTGAATACTGGAATGAAAACTGTTATTATAAGAAAACTAAAATAAAGAAAGATGTTGATCCCAACTTCCCTGATAGTCCATTGAACAAGCTCGAAGCATATCTTCCAAAGTTTGAATCGTTCATTCTGACTGCCCATCTGATTGAGGATTAAAAGTTGTACTGAAATTTAACTCTATGCCCAACGACTTCTGAAGTCTCTTCCAAAAGTTAAAAGTGAACCTGGGATCTCGATCAGATACAATGGAAAGAGTAACTCCATATAACCTGACAATCTTCTTGAGGTACAATCGAGAAATCTGATCTAAATACATTGTATCTCGAATTGAAAGAAAATGTGCATATTTTGTCTCCAGATCAATAATAATCCAAATAACATTGTTACCTAGAGAATTCAATGGTAGTCCCACCACAAAGTCCATGGATACATTCTCTCATTTCCACTCTGGAACTGGAAAAGGCTAAAGCATCCCCTTCAGTAACTTCCGCTCTGCTTTAACCTGCTGACATGTCAAACATTTCATGGTAAAATTAGCAATATCCCTTTTCATTCCATCCCACCAGTAATACTCTCGAAGGTCTCTATACATCTTAGTACTTCCAGGATGAACCGAAACTGGAGAACTATGAGCTTCATACAACAAATCATTCTTCAATAGAGAATCACTAAGCAGACACAACCTTTTTCCAAATCTTAAAACACAATCTTTTTCAAGGTTAAATTCTGGAAACTTACCCATTTTAACCAATTCTACCTTTTTCTGTAGCTCACAGTCTTCCTTTTTCACTTGCCTAATTATTTCTGACAATGAAGACTACACTGAAACCTGAAAAAAAATAGATGTATTCCCTGCACCAACAACTTCTAAGCCAAAATTCATCAAATCATTAATCAAGGGATCATGTTCCAAACATAGCATGGTTAATGATGCATGATGTTTCTGACTTAAGGCATCTGCTACTTTGTTAGATTTCCTAGGATGGTAATTGATCATGCAGTCATAATACTTTATCAGTTCTAGCCATCTTCTATGCCTCATGTTTAATTCCTTCTGAGTGAATATATACTTAAGACTTTTATGGTCAGTATATATTTGGCATTTGGTTCCGTATAGATGATGCCTCCAAATTTTCAAAGAAAAAACCACAGCCGCCAATTCCAAATCATGTGTGGGATAATTTAGCTCATGAGGTTTAAGTTGTCTCGAAGCATAGGCAATTACCTAATCATTCTGCATTAAAACACAACAAATTCCCTTCAAAGAAGCATCACTGTAGATGAGAAACTCACCATTTTGGGAAGGTAAGGCCAAAACTAGAGCATTCACCAATCTCTTCTTCAGTTCCTGAAAACAAACATCACATTCTTTTGTCCAAAAAAATTTAACCCCTTTCCGTGTTAACTTAGTTATCGGGCTCAATAACTGTGAAAAGTTCTTAACAAACCGTCAGTAATAAACTGCTAACCCAAGAAAACTAAAAATCTCTGTAACATTTGTGGGTCTTTTCCATTCATCAACTAGTTTTGTTTTGGTAGGATCAATTGTTATTCCATCCTTATTTACAATGTTCCCAAGAAAAGAAATATGTTGCAACCAAAAATCACACTTGCTGAATTTTCCATATATTTTCTTTTCTTTTAAAGTTTGCAAAACAAAACTTAGATGTTTTTCAAGCCCCTCTTTATTTTTAGAAAATACCAAAATTTCATCAATAAATACAACCACAAACTTATCCAAGAACTCATGAAATTCACTATTCATAGGATTCATGAATACAGTAGGTGCATTAGTTAATCCAAACAGAATAACAATAAATTCATAATGCCCATATCTAGTACGAAAGGCTATTTTTGGGATGTCATCCTCCTTCACCTTCAACTGATGGTATCCGGATCTCAAGTCAATCTTGGAAAAGTATTTAGCTCCCTGGAGATGATCAAAAAAGTCATCGATATGAGGAAAAGGATAATTTTTTTTTAACAGTGATGTTATTCAAAGATCTATAATCAATGTAAAGTCTCATGGAACCATATTTCTTTTTAACAAACAAAATAGGAGCTCCCCATGGTGAAGTTCTAGGATGAATGAAGCCTTTGTCAAGAAAATCCTACAAATTATTTTTCAATTCAAGAAGTTCTATTGGAGCCATACGATATGGGGGTTTTGAAATTGACTTAGCATCAGGAACTAAGTCAATTGTTTCTCGATCAGGTATGACACTGGGTAACTCATCAGTAAAAATATCAAGGTATTAATTTAACACTAGCACATCATTAATTTGAATAGTTCCCTTGTTTTAAACAATATGATCAAGATAAATTTCATTTCCATCTTTCAGTAGTTTCTCAGCTTCCTGATATGTTATCAATTGTATGGGTTCATTATTGTATACAAACTGAAACTCTTTCTGAAAAACAACTTCTTTAGCTCTACAGTCAATCTTAGCATGATAATTAGAAAGCTGGTTCATTCCCAGAATAACATCAAACCCAACTAAGGGTAAAACAACAAGGTTTGCAAGTAAAGTATTTCCACATACCACAATAGAAAGATTCTTATAATTCCTCTTTGATATAACATTTCCCCCTGGTGTTTTAACAAAAAGTTTGTGTCTTATTTGTTGAGGTGATATTTCCAATTTACCAGAAAATTTATCAGAGATGAAGGAATGTGTAGACCCCATATCAAACAAAACTTTAGAAAAATCTGAGTGAACAAACAATGTACCTGATACGAATTCATTGGATGGCCCGAAATCTTATGACGTAGTTGCAAAGGATCTCACTACACCTTTCTTCATTTATTCTGGATTCTTTGCATCATTTGGATCTCTATTTGGGAAGGAATTTTCATGATGACCCATTTCACCACATTTAAAACACTTTACAGTCTTCTTATCATGATCATTCTTAGGATCATTTTCATTGCAATCCCAGGCTATATGTCCAAACTTACCACATTTAAAACACTTCCTAGTTTTGCTAAGATATTCCCCAGGGTGTTTCTTGCCACACTTTTCACAAACTGGAAATTGGATTTTCTTACCATCAGATTTCTTTGGTTTATTCTTACCCATCGCTTTCCAACTAGACCACTTCTTCTCCTTATTTCCAAAATGCACATGATCATCAACAAACTCTATCTCTACCCTCTCATCACATCAGAAAAGTTTCTCATAACTTTTGAATTCAAGGGAGGCCAACTCCCTTCGATACCTTGGCTTCAATCCTGAGTAAAAGCGGTTGATTTTTATATCAAGATACAAAATAATATTTGGAGCATACCTCGTCAGTCAGGTGAAGTTCGCTTCATACGCGGCCACTGAATCTTCCTCCTCCTATTTCAATTCAAGGAATTTCTTCTCCATCCTAAGTCGCACCACCTTAGGAAAATATTTTTCAAGGAAAATACTTTTAAATTCATCCCACTCTAAGGCATCAAAATCCTATATACCCCTGATATTCCTTACCATTGACCACCATTTATAAGCTTCCCCTTCAAAATGATAAATGTAAAGACTTAACTTTTGATTGTCTGAACATCCCATAACATCGAATATCTTTTCAAGGGCTTTGATCCATCCTTCAGCTGCTACTGGGTCAGAAGATCCATTGAATGCTGGAGGATGTTGTCTCATCAAATGTTACACTACTACCATGTTCTATTGTGGTACCTCTATTGGTTCTCTTGCATGGATGCCACCACCATTAATTTCTTATGTTAGCTGAGCCATTACTGTCACAAACTTCTCGGTTCCAATCCCTACCATTCTGGGCTATAGTTCCGGAATGATGTCATTTTGTCAGTGCCTCTCCTCTTCAGCATCCATGTTCCTTCTACGGACAACAATTCTAAACAACATGTCTTAGATGAAGCAACATGGTAATATTTAAATTCTATAACATTTCAAATTAAACATAGAGTGAAAATCATTTATGGTATTCTATTAACATCACCCTAACCCCTAAAGTTATCTAAACAATCCTCTGATACCAACTATAAGGACCATACCTTATTATATACATAATCTTGAATTTAGTCAAGAAAAAACTTCCTTTTACATTGAGGATATTTTCAATTTTATAGCTTTAGATAATTAGGAAAATACATTCATAACGTAACACATTATTGCAGAGTGGATACCATAAAAACAGTTTCCATTTTTTTCAAAATATAAAACATTAAAACATAAAACAAGACTCCTTGACAATTATTAAACATTTAACATGGATTAATTACTTGTATTACACATCCATTAACCTATGAAAATCATTTAAAAACTTGGGATGAGCACAAAATCTCAGTAAGGGATGGAAATAAAGGAAAGATCATATTAGTCCATGAATACTTGTAATGTATGAAAGCATTTTCAAATGACATTCTTATCACCCATATATATACTTACTTTGTGTAACATGATATTTACACAAGATCCACACAAAACATGAGAACATAAATATAATCATAAAGGTATCTTGGTGAATTACTTACATAATCTTGTAACCATTCTTGGCTACCTTATAATTTGCAACCCTCACGGCTACCTTATGTTGTGTAACCATCACAGTTACAATTGGAGTAACCATACGTCCAACCTCCAACTAACTCATACCCAATACATTGGAGGGAAATATAGGCTCCAAAATTCATCATAAATAATTCCCAAGAACCAAAATATAATCATAAAACATGATTAATTCCATAAAAACATTGCTTTGGAATTTCGTAAAACTGAATTTTAAGAGGTTTTTATAAGAAAAACCCCTTATAAATATCATAAAATTGAAGAGAGACTTAATAGAGTAGATGGAGTATGTATATATACTGTAAATACACATAATAATACATAATATAAATAGAACCCATCACACAAACAATTTAAATAGCACCTAAATAATGAAGTAGAAGGTCAACCCAAAGAATGGAAATCGGGTTAAGAATTCCCTTACCTCGGGTTTGTCTTACTTCCATCTTGTTTAAAATTCCTGTATAATGGTTAAAAGAGTGTTATTAGTATTTTAAAGAAACATTTTCATGTTTATAACATCTTATATGATCATTTAATAACCTCATTTCACCCCTTAATTGTTATTATTTTGTTCCTTGCACTGTTTTGGGTGAGTTACTTACATGATTTCCATGATTGGTTCATGATGGATGTTCTTGTCGATTGCAAGTGAAACTCCAGAATTAGAATGAAATTGTATTTACATATTTAAAATACCATAAATTATACCATTTATCATTTTGATGTTTTATATTAGGATGATTCATAAGTTTAAACATTAATGATGTTTGTTTAGATCATTTTAGTGGTTCTTCGATAACAACAACCGCATTTTGTCTTATAATTTAGAACCATGAGTAAAAAAGAATTCCAGAACCATGGATGGGTCATAATACATATATTATAACCTGGTTCAACCATAAAAATTGTTTTATGACCATAATTTAAGGAATTAATGAAAATTGAAATCACATCGTCCACGATGTCGGTAATTCGACACATCACAGACAATATTTTTAATTCATTGCATAAGTGGGGGAGGAGAAAAACAATGATGATGAATTTTCCATGAACATGAGAACATATAGTATAGAAAATATTCTTGAGCTTTCATGCCTCTTGTTTAAGAGGATTTGAGGAAGGAAGAAGAAAAGAAAGTAATCTTAAAATAAAAGAAAACTTGATAAATTTCTCACGAAAATTCAGCAGCCTAACGACGTCTCTTAAAATTTTATAAAAAAATAGTTTGATTAGAGAAATGGAATATCTCATCACTAATAAATAACATGGACAGTAAGGGGGATATTTAATGAAATATACCAACATAATCTAAAGGGAAATGAAGATAATAACATAAAATGAAAGAAAAGAAAGAAAATAAAGGAGGACGATTACCTCTTGATCTCTTCTCCTTGAGATCCTTCTTAAGGGATGTGTTTTTGGTATTTTGGTGAGACCATCAGCTATAAGAAATGGGGAAGAATATTGGGGAGGGAATTTTTCAGAAATTATACAATTATCAAGGCTTGAGAGGTGCGGGAGGAAGAGGGGATTGAGGGTGGTATTTATAGTGGAGGGGATGAGGTATTTTTCATTATTTTAATCATTATTATAATATTTTGCTAAAGACTATGAATAATCTTAATTCATGTGACCCCAAATAGTAATAATGGCATGTGGGTTAGAACCAAGTGAGATTACATCATCCTTGCATCACCTATGATGCAGTAAATCAAGTATTTAGCATTTATCGTATTTTATCATATTTTACAATTCATCAAAAATTCTTGAATTTCATAAAAATACCAAAAAATTACCCTAACCATTTTTCAACATATAGAATTCAAAAATAAAGTCCATTTTTGAAAAATAATTTTCTAAATATTATTAATTTAACGTTTAAATAAAATCATACTTAGTTCAAAAATTAACAGTTGTAATTCTACAACTACTTCTTTATCACAATGAAAAATTAACCAAGATGATATTATCCTCTAGCCTTAAGAAAATAAAATAATAATACAATTTACTATTCATTAGGGTCATATTACTATTCATATTACTATTCATAAGGGTATGTTACTATTCATAAAAAAACAAGTTTGTTTCATCATACCCCAAATAACTTACTGAACACAATTGTAGATGACAATTTCTTGAAATTCAAAACATTGTGGTAGTAATGTTATTTTTAAAGGATAGTTATAAATATCTACTTAAAAAAAAGTTCCAAGAATTTATATTTATTTTTTAAAAACTTGGGGTGTTACACGTGCACTCTTCCACCCCTTTATTTTTGCAGGATCAATAGGTATTCCATATTTTGAAATAATATGCATGAGGAAAGAAACTTGTTTTAACCAAAACTCACATTTACTAAACTCTCCATAAAACTTATTTTAATTTAAATTCTATATAAAAATACTTAGATGTTTCTTATATTCATCATAACTTTTATAAATAACTAGAATGTCATTACTAAAATCCACCACAAATTTATCCAAATACTAGTAGAAAAATATCTTCATAGGGTCCATAAATAAAATAGGTTCATTAGTCAACCCAAAATGAAAAACCACAAAATAATTCCCATACCTATTATGAAAATATATCTTTAGAATGTCTTCCTCCACTTTTAACTAATGATATTTAGACCTGAGATCAATATTTTAAAAATATCGTGCTCCTTGAATATGCTTTAAAAAGTCATCTATATCCAAAAAATACTTGTTCTTAATAGTAATTTTATTGATTAATATATAATAAATGAAAAGCCTTATATAACCATCCTTATTTTTAATAAGAAAAATAAGATCACCCTAAGGTGATGCTCTATGATGAATAAAACCCTTATCAAGAAACTCTTGTAACCAATTTTTTAATTCTAATAACTCTGATGGTGCTATTAAATATGGGTGTTTTGAAATTGAAATAGATTTTGGAACTAAATAAATAGTGAATTCAACCTCCCAATCAAGAATAACATTAATCAAATCATCAAGAAATACATCCATATATTCATTTACTATTGACACATCACAAATCTGAACAACTTCTCCTTTACAAAAATATGAGCAAGATAACATTGACTTCCATAATTAATCTGTTTCTTAGATTCATAACATGTTATCATAGGTATAAACCCATTATTATATACAAATTAAAACTCACTCTAAAAATTGTATACAACTTCCTTATTTTTCTGATCAATCATAGCATGATAAATTGGAATCCAATATATTCTGAAAATAGAATTAAACTAAACAATGGGTAAGATAATAATGTTTTTAGGAAAACCCATAATATAGATAATCATATGAATATTCCTATACATATTGTTTCCTTAATTCTTGTGCTGATATTTTTTACTAAAAGTTCTTTCTCATTTTCTTGAGGTAATATTTCAATTTTACCATTAAATTTACCAGAAATAAAAGAATTTTTTGAACACAAATGAAAAAATACTTTGGAATAATATGAATAAACAATTAATATACCTATATCTACCACATTTGAGGGTCTTTCATTTTCTAAGGTATTTGAAAATGAATTTTACACACCCTTTTTCTTATGGTCTTGATGATTCCAATCATTTATGATTTTATTTGGACATGAATCAATATAATGGTCCATATCATTTAATTTAAAACAATTAACTACCTACTTATCATAATTTTTTTAACTATTAGCATGATTATTTTCTTTTCAATCATGATCCAAATATCTTGACACACCACATAGATAACACTTTCATACAACACTCCCCAGGATGCTTCTTACCACACTTATAATAAGAGGTAAATGTATATTTCTATGTACTTCTTCAATATATGATTTCACATTATATTACATTAGGAATAATTCTTATATTTATTGTTATAAAAGTAAAAAACTCCATATCAAACTTATTTTAACTTCTTACAACTTTCTCATTGCTTTTAAATGAATGTGAAACTAAATATCTTCATAAAATCGGTTTTAATCATGAGTTAAACTAGTTGATTTTATTATCATAGTTCCGAATAAAATTTATTTCATATGTGGAAAATCTAGTAAAGTTAGTTTCATAGGTGGCACTATAGTTTTCCTCCTTTTTCTTTAGTTCCAAAAATTTCCTTTTCATCCTAAGTTGAATAACCGATGGAAAATATTTATAAAGTAAAAAATATTTAAATATTGACCAATATATGGAATCAATATCATCCTTCTACTTGGTGTTTTTAACCAATGAACATAATTTTTCGACTTCACCTTCAAAATTATAAATGGTAACAATTGGCTTTTTATGTTTAGAACATTCCAAAATATTGAATATATTTTCCAGATCATTGATCCATCCTTCTAACACAACTTGTTTTGAGGTGCCACCAAATACCAGAGAGTGTTGTTTCATGAATGATCCACTATATACATGTTACTATATGGAAATTTTGGTCACTCTCTATCATGGATACCACTATTAATAGTATGATTCAACTAAGTTAATTTCGTTCAAAGTAGAGTACTCAAGAGGGGGGTGAATTGAGTATCTATAAAAATTTCTATTTAAAAATGTATTCTTAAAAAGGTTCTCCAATAGTTAAATACAGCCCAGTTAATCAAGGCTATATTGTTATGAAAGT
The DNA here is from genome assembly GCA_963277665.1 of Viscum album. Classification (NCBI taxonomy): domain Eukaryota; kingdom Viridiplantae; phylum Streptophyta; class Magnoliopsida; order Santalales; family Viscaceae; genus Viscum; species Viscum album. Next base: position 616,711,122 of record OY728130.1, on the reverse strand, counting down.
TTTACTGTTTAAATAACTTCTTAGAAGATTGATTAATTCTCAGTAATCTTCATATTGGTTATTAACATTACTTTTGAATATATTATAATAAGAAAATACAATTATAACTTTTTTCCAAGATTAACTATCAAAGTAAATTTAGTGAATTCTGAATTAAACAGTAAAACAGAGACCAATTAAATAAACAGCACAGCGAATATAAAACAAGTGGTTCAGTATCAAGTCAAGACCTAATCCACTCCACTTGGTGATCACCTGACACCAAGAAGTTTATATAAATAAACTTGATCCACACCTTGGATTGGGGCTAACAACAGCACACAAGACTGTCCAGGTCACACGACCTCTTACACAGTTTTTTGTGGGTAAACACAAACAAGTCACACAGGGACTTCTTCCACACTTATCTGTGGGAATACACAGGTGTAAAAAGAAGGAAGAGAAAGGATATCTTGTATCCTTCAGTTTTATGTATGAGACACTGTGTCTTTTTTACAGACACACACACTTCTCGAAAGATAAGAAATAATACACAACAGATCAAAAATAATGAGATAAGTTTAGAAGTAATCTGAGTGTTAGTCTATGCAGCTCTGGACTTATGGGATGAAGCAAATGCAGAAATCGAGTCCTCTCAGTGAAAACAGAGTATCGTAAGATAGTTAGATCTAGCTTGTGTTCTTCATGGTATTGACTATGCGAAGATGTGCTTGGCGATTCTGATCTATGGTGTCCAGCTTATTGATTCAATAATGCTTCGTGTGTTCTTCTAGAATGTTGAGTTGTATGTTTCAGTTCTTGTTTTCATAAAAACTTGTGTGTACTTCATTATTACCCTCTTTCTTCACGCTCTCCTGTTTCTAGGCCACACTTTTCTTTTATTCTTGGAGTTCATGTGTTGGAGTTGACAGGATGCATGTATTTTGCACCTCGTACCTCATACTTTCAGATGATATGTCTACAAAGAAACATTAATTGTGTCAGTGCATTTAAAAACTTAAAATATTACAGTTAGAAATTAAATGGAAAAATGAAAAAATAGATTAAGAAACGATGTCACAGTTTGTTTGTGAACGGTGTCTTCATGAAATGGTGTCTCCTTGAAATGGTTTCTGGATGGTCATGGTTTTTGAATAGTCATGGTGTCTGGATGGTCACAATGTCTGGATGGTCACGGTGTCTGGATTATCACGGTGTCTGGATAGTCACCGTGTATGGATGGTCACGGTGTCTCGATGGTCAGGGTGTCTGGATGGTCACGGTGTCTGGATGGTCATGGTGTCTGGATCGTCACGGTGTCTGGATAGTCACGGTGTCTGGTTCCTTTTCCAGAAAAACATGACCAGTGGAAGACTCACGGTGTATCAGACGTATCCAAATATCTATATTTAGACTTAAGTAGTGATATTCATAGAATGGATTAGACTTAATCATTTATCAAAGAAATCATTATAAAGTAAATTAAATATAGTGCACAAGGTTTATTTAAAGCATGAAGATATTAATCATCTGTACACATGATTTAAGATAAATTACATAGGATTAACAAGTTTTTATAGAATGAATAGTATTTGTGATCATTAAAACATGATTAACACACGAGGAGTCCAAAAATCTCCCCCTTTTGATGATCACAAATCATGTGAGTGAGAGATCTATTCTTAGACAATATGGCTCTTCCTTAGTGTGTATTTTGAGTGTATATATCTCCAATGTACATATAAAATACATATTTATCTATTCTTTCTTTAATGTGAATAGTTATCCCCCTTTTGGGAATATCAAAAAGAGTGAATAAGAAATAGACAATAAAAGTGCACAATGCATTAGATAAAGAAGAGTGTCATTAAAAAGAGTAGATATCAAAACAAATGCAACAAGATACCTATCAAAAGATAGTAGTCACTATTCTTCAGCACTGGCTAGTCTTCTCCATGCCCTTAGTAGCTGCATCAAAAGAATAAGTCATAGGAGCAGAGGTTCAAGTAGAGGAAGGGAGTGAACCAGTGGACAGAAAAGGTGAAGGGAGTCCTTCAAAAACAAAAGGGGCCAAGGTTGGGGTAGTAGAAGACCGAGGCAACTGTTGATCACGGATTACAGGCCTAATCTGACTCAGGGACTGACTGACATACATAGATGTGGAGGCTAGGGTAGAGGATGAGAAGGTAGGAAAACTAGATCTCAGAGGTGCAGCTGCCGGAGACACAATGGAAATACTCTGAACAAGAAGATAAGGCCACAAAACCTTGATAAAATCAGTAATAATCTCTCCACCATACTGCATAGCTTTCTCCAAGTAGTCCTTATTATCCATAAACTTATCCAACAAAGTAGTAAAATCTTTGAGCTTTTGGACTTTATTTTTGAACGCTTGAGTTACATGAGGGATCCTCAAATTCTCCACAAGATACTTGAAGTGATTTATCATGTCATTCTTATAGAATATCCGATTGAAGTAGAAGTCCACTTTCTTAGAAATTTATTTCTAAGCATCATTATAAATCTTGGAATGGGTGTGCACCAAATCAATAACTCTATCACTGTTCTTGATAACTTCAAATAGAGATTCTTTATCAAAGCCACTGAGCACATCCTGAAGTTATTCTTTGACAACTTTTTGGATCAGATCATTGTCTAACGAAGGTTGAGAATATTGTCTAGTAGTAAGAGAAGCAGTGACAACTGAGGTAAGAGATTTCAGTTGATTGAGAACTTTCTGGAGGCACCCCTTATACTCATCAGTTAACTTGTTAAGTTCAATAAAAAGCTCGCACATCTCTTGAACAATCTGCTTGTTTCTTTTAGCTACTTTGTTCGCTAAAGAAATCAGGTTAGGTTGAATCAGGGAGGCTACTTCCTGTGGAATCTAACTGCCAAGATCTTCAGCAGGATGAGAAGCAGGTTCTGGTCTTAAGTTCAGCACTTTTTTCATATCTTCAACCATACCTCTTAGAGTCTTTACTTCATCACTAAGCTGTTTATTCTCAATTCTGGTTTCTTGAATCTCATAGAGAATTTTTGGCTGAATCTTCCATATAATCTTTTCCAATAACAGCACAAAATCTTTTTCACTCAAATTAGTTATTGGAGCAGGTTGATTATTCATGAGCTTTTCAACCCTAGCCAACACGGTAGATCCAAATTCTTTCAGATCATCCTTATTTACCAAGTTTGAAGGTTCTTGTGAAGGATCAGAGATAGAATCTAGGACAGGCTCAGGTTCTTTGGAAGAGATGGCATCAGGAGAGGATGCCATTTTCAACTGAAACATAGTGGACAGATCAATACCCTTGACTGTGACTTCCTATGAATCATTCACATCGAAATAACTGGGAAATTTATACCATGTATCCACTAAGCTTAGATCAACCGAATTTGGTACTTCAACACTTTCCAGACTAGGGGGTTGCTCCACCTCAACAGGTTCATCTTTATCAGGACTGAGAGGTTTAGGTCCTTAATTTATTTCCATGATTCGATACCTAATTTCCTCATCCATTTCCTGTCTAGCCAACTGAAAGGCTAGCTTCATTCTCTCTTCAGCAGAAGGAATAACTTCCGGAGCAGTTTGTTCCTCTACATGTTCCTCACCAACGTCTTCTTGCACAAGAGACATGTCTTCTTCTATATGCTCTTCTACAACTTCCTTTTCTCTTTAAACAACAACAGAATCTTCTTTTGAGTAAGGTTGTTCTTCTAAATCAACAACCTTTTTAGGAACAGGCACTTATTTCTCAGCTAAGCCTTGAAGAACAGGTTCACTGTCCTCCTCATTCAGGACAGTTTTTATTGTAGGTGAAACAACCTCTTCTTCTTCTTCTTATTCTTCTTCTTCTTCTTCTTCTTCTTCAGGATACTCAACAAATTAATCTGGTTCTAAACCAGGATTAGAAACATCTTTAGGTCTTGAAGGGTGTTCCACCGGATTGAACTTTTCATAAATCCTATCATTGTCTTCCACCCATACTTTTCTTCAAGGATTCCAACTGATTTTCATCTTATTTACTATAAATTTTGAGATACAAAACTCATAATCCTTGATAACTTCTTAATTCAATCCAACCAAACCTTTGGCATGAATCATGGCTGAAATAAGCCTTGAATAGAAAAGGGAGGTTGACTTGGAGGTGGTCTTGATCAATTCACACATATGGAGTATAACATATTTGAATAGATTGATCTTATGTCCATTTTTCATTAGATGTATCAAAAATACATCTTGATACTTGACTACAACGAAATCACCTTTTTTGGGGGATAATTAGATTCTGAAAAAAATTAAGCAAAAGTCTGGTTTCTCCATCTAGCTCTGTAGCTATAGCTCTCCTCTTAGCTGTATTTACAATTAAGCTTTCCAAAGCATCTTCCAAAAAAAGTATCTCACTTAGAGGTGGAGGACCAATCTGATGGTCCTCATAGATATCCTCATGAGGTATCCTAAGGCATGCATCCCATAACCTCAAAGAAAAAGTGCATCTCTGACCATTTATCTAGCTTCTCACAACATATCCATCTTCGTTATCAAAATAAAACTGAACATACTGGTAAAACTGTGAAACTAATTTCAGGTAAATAGGTTGATCCTCCTTTGTAAACCAATCTAAACATTCCTGCTCTTTCAATGCTTACAACACCAGATACTTACTTGACATGATACACTTGGGGAAAACTCATTTTTAGGCACCACTATTCTATCTACCAGAGTTGGATTCATAGGACCTTCAGGTGCTATCTTCGGCACGATTTTCCTCTTCTTCTTTGAACTGCGTTTCTCAGGAATGGAAGAGGAAGGGTGTTTCATCGTAGACATTCACTGAAGGTTCGAGAGAGAGAAGGGTTGAAAGAGGGGTTATGGTTTGAGAGGAGATAAGAGAACAGAGCTCGAGTGAAGAATGAGTGAAAATTATTTTATTTTATCATTTAGGAATACCAATCGTCGCAAAAACAAAAGAGCGGGAAAGTAAAAGGGTAAAATATGTAATTACCGTGATACAGGTTCTAATTTATAAATGAAATAATAAAGCATCTTTATAGTGAGACGGTAACAGTGTGGTTCCTAAACTGTGAGACTATATTGTTTGAGACAGTAAGTGTCAGACAGTATCCGAGAAGTAGTAACTGTGAGACTGTAAACAAGAAATAGTAAGTCTTGAGACAGTAAAATTATAGAATTGTTAGAGTTAAACAGTAATCTCAAGATAGTTATTTGTGAAACCATAAATTGTGAAACAGTAATATATGAAACAGTTAGATTACTACTTAATATTTATCATACCCAATTCATGTATGATGTAATCTATTCTTTCAGAATTTAGTGGTTTTGTGAATATATCAGTAGGCTGATATTTAGTTCCAATGAATTCTAAAGTGATGTCACTTTTTTGATAATTATCTCTCAAAAAGTAATGTCTTACATCAATATGTTTTATCCTAGAGTGTGAAACATGATTTTTTGAGATGTTAATAGCACTTGTATTGTCACAATTTATAGTTACATGCCTGAATTGATATCCATAATCTAGTAATGTGTGTTTCATCCACAAAATTTGTGCACAACAACTACCAGCAGCTATGTATTCAGCTTCTACAATAGATAATGCCACAAAATTATGATTCTTACTACACCATGATACTAGTGACTTGCCTAAAAAGTGACATGTTCTATAGAGTTTTTTTCTATCTAAATTACAACCACCGAAGTCAGCATCAGAATAACTAACTAATTCAAATGATTATCCTCTGGGATAGAACAGTCCTAGATTGGATGTAGGCTTGAGGTATTTGAAAATTCTCTTAACAGCATTTAAATGAGATTCCTTATGATTTTCTTGAAAATGAGCACACATACACACACTAAACATAATTTCAGGTCGGCTAGAAGTTAAGTAGAGTAAAATTCCAATCATTCCTCTGTAAGTGGTTTGATCAACAGATTTTCCATCTTCATCATGGTCCAAATTACAAGTAGTACTCATTGGAGTGTCACTAATTTTAGTTATATCCAATACAAAACATTCTATAAGGTCTCTAGTATATTTACTTTGATTTAAAATAATACCATCATTATTTTGAATGATTTTAAATCCAAGAAAGAATTTGAGTTCACCCATTAAACTCATTTCAAATTCATTTTTCATTATTTTAGAAAAATCAATACATAAAGAATTTTTTGAATATCCAAAGATAATATCATCTACATAGATTTGAACAACTAAAACATCATTGTAAATTCGTTTTATAAAAAGTTTAGGATCAGCTATTCCTTTTATAAAACCTTTGGAAACAAGAAAAGTACTTAATTTATCATTCCAAGCTCTTGGAGCTTGTTTTAAACCATATAAAGGTTTTGATAATTTAAAAATATAATTTGGAAAATGGGGATTTGTAAAACAAAGGGTTTTCTCAACAAATTAATCCTCGGCTATGTACCCATTTAGGAATGCACTCTTAACATCCATTTGATATAGTTTAAAATTAAAATGTGCAGCATAAGCAAGCAGAATTATGATGGCTTCAAGTATAGATATAGGTGCAAAGGTTTCCTCATATTCAATTCCCTCTTCTTGACTATATCCTTGTACAGAAAATCTATCCATGTCTCTAACTATATTACCAGCTTCATCTACCTTGTTTCTAAACACCCATTTAGTACCTATAGTGAATGTGTCTTTGGGTCTTTCAACAAGTTTTCAGACTTTATTCCTTTAAAATTGATTAAGTTCTTCTTGCATAGCCATCACTCAAAATTCATCATTGATAGAATCATTAATTTTTTTAGGTTCAAGTTGTGACAAGAAGACTTGATGTTCAACCTGATTTCTAAGAGAATCTATAGTTTGAGTTCCTTTATTTAAGTCTCCTACAACAACATCTAAAGGATGGTTCTTAAGAGTTCTAACAGCTCTAGAAAAATAAGGACCGGTGATTTCAGGTTCTTTAATAGAATCTAGTTCATTATGACCAGAATATAAGGAATTTATAGAACAGGGAGTTTCAAAAATTCCTTTGCAGTATGGTTTGGGGATTTTCAATTAATGTCCAAATTTGATACATCATCCTCCAGGTTCTCTAGAGTTATCTTAAGCTCCTGTGGATCTGTTTAATCAAATTTGACATGGACAGATTCTTCTACACATTTAGTTCTTTTATTAAACACTCTATAGTCTTTACTATAAATTTAATATCCTAAGAGGATTCCTTCATCACTCTTGGATACAAATTTTTCATGATTTTACTTAGTATTAAGGATATAGAATTTACAACTGAAAACTTTGAAGTAGCTAACTTTGGGTTTTCTATTATTCCATAACTCATAAGGAGTCATTTTAAGAATTGGTCTAATCAACACTCTATTGATTATATAGCATGATGTATTTACAGCTTCATTCCAAAAATAAATAGGTAGGTCATACTCACTAAGCATGGTTCTAGCAATCTTTTGTAGGGTTCTATATCTTCTTTCTACAACTCCATTCTGCTGAGGTGTTTTAGGGGCATAGAAATTATGACTATAAAAATTTTGTGAGTAAAAGTATTCAAACTCTTGATTTTCAAACTCACGACCATGATCACTTATTAAGGATTTAATTTTATGTCCACTAAGATTTTCTATAATTTTGGCATATTTGGTAAAATGAGGGAAAGTTTCACTTTTTTGAGCCAAAAATAAAGTCCAAGTATATCTAGAAAATTAATCTATAAGAACATAAACATAGTGATTCCCATTTAGGCTAGAAACTCTAGATAGTCCAAAAAAATACATGTGAACCAATTTGAGAGGTTGAGAAGTTGACACTTCTTTCTTTGGTTTGAAGGAAATTTTGTGTTTCTTTCCTTTTTCACAAGGATTACACACTTTACCATTTGGAAACTCAAGTTTGGGTAGGTATTTGACTTAGACGTTTCTAGTCAACTTTCTAAGGGAGTGAGTGTTACAATTTCCTAGTCTCCTATGCCAAATTCAGGACTCTTTGTGAACCACACTTAAACATGAAGCATTTTGAGAAGCTAAAGAAAGTAAGTTAACATAATAAACATTTTCATTTCTTAATTCAGAAAACACTAATTCTTTTTTAGAATTAAAAACATTGAAAACATCATTTTTGAATTTAACATGAAATACATCGTCACATAATTGTGAAATACTAAGCATATTATATTTCAATCCATTAAAAAAAGTACTATGGAAATCAAAACTGAGTTAGAGTTACCGATTTGGCCAAGTCCAATGATCTTTCCTTTGGCATTTTCACCAAAGGTGGCATGTCCTCCATGAATTTTTATTAAATTCTTGAAGCATGAGTAGTCTCCTGTCATGTGTCTTGAACATCCACTGTCCAAGTACGATATGCTCTTACTAGAACTCTTTAAGCAGCTTTCCTTAAAAATAGTCAAATAAAAATAGATTTTGGTACCCACACTTTTTTGGGTCTAGTAATATTAGTAATAAGTGCTTTAGGAACCCATATCTGCCTCATAGATTTCCTATAAGAATTATGTAAAGTATTTGAAAAATAAACTCTATTTGGTCCAGAAAATCTTGAAACAGTAGAAAGTGTTTCATAACTTGAACTGGTTGAGTATTTTCCAGAACTGGGAGTAAAGGTGTATGTCCTAGATTTAGAAACAAAATTAGTTCTTCCAAAACTTCTTTTACTAGGTTGATATCCAATTCCAGTAGTATATTTAGGAGCAATCTATTTACCTAGAATTTGTACCAAGGTATCCTTACCATTAGTAAACCTTTAAAGATCCTTTTTCAATTTCTCATTAGATAGTTTTAGTTCATTGTTCTCTTTGAGTAATTGAGAATTTTTCTCCCTTTCTACAGTGAGTTCATCTTTAATAGTTGAGGTAAGAGCATGTTGTTTCTCTAAAGGGTTGTATTTATCTTTTAGTTCATTGCATGTATCTTCTATCATATTAAAATAATCAAAAATTTCTTTATTATACATATTTTCAGAGTCATCCTCATCTCAAAAATAGTATAAATTGTGTCCAGGAGATTCCAGTGTTACCTTAGATTTGTTTTTCATAAAACACATATTGGATTTGTTATCCTGTTCATCGTGTGAAGATCATGAGTCACTTGAACTGCCCTCAGAAGCACTCCATGTTGCTTTCATTTCCTTTTTATACTTTCTATCTTTGTCTTCAAATCTATTTTTGTACTTGAGCTTTGGACAGTCAGCCTTGATATGTCCTTTTCACATACATTCATAGAAAACAATATCATCAGACCTGTCACTTCCTTTCCAATCTTTCTTCCAACTTCCTTTTTGATCATATCTTCCCTTGAAGTTAGGATTTATGACAAAGTTCTTCTTCTTGTAGAATCTCTTAAACCTTTTTTCTAATTGATCCATCTCCTCATCACTGTCAGGTGATTATTGTTCATCACTGGAACATTCTACATAAACTTCCACTTTCCTTTTTTCTCTGTGTTTAGAGGTGGTGGTCTTGAATGCAAAAGATTTTCTTTTGGGTCCATCATGCTCTTCCTTGTTGACTTTCAACTCCTCTTCATACATCATTAGTTTCCCAATGAGTTCTTTTATAGGTATCTTGCTGATATCACGTGATTCTATAATAGAGACAGAGGTTCCTATCCATATGTTAGGTCGGCATCTGAGAATTCTCATGATCTGTTCCTTAGTAGTGACTTCACTTCCAAGAGAAATAATTGTGTTGAAAATTTCGTTGAACCTAAGATACATGTCATAAATAGGCTCATCATGTTTTATTTTAAAGTTATTATATTTAATATTATAGGTATTATGTCTAATTTCTTTCACACTAGATGTTCCTTCATGTGAAACATATAAGGTATCCCAAATTTCATGGACAGTTTTACAAGTAGAAATTCTATTAAATTCCTCATCTCTTAAAGAGAAATATAAAGCATTCATAGATTTGAAATTGTTATTGTAGGTAGTTTTGGTAGGTTCATCCCAAGTTATTTTTTAGTAGCAGGAATATTATATTCATCTATAATTGAAGACCATATTTCAAAGCTCATACTTTATAAATTCATTTTCATTTTAATTTTCCATTGAGCATAATTGATTCCATTAAATAATGGTGGTATTTTTGTTTCAGCACCTTTAAATCTATTATACATGATAAAGAAATAACTTAAAATAGCTAGAAATTTAGAATTGGTAGAAATTTATAGATCGTTAAAGTACAACTACAATCACAGTTGAATAGGGTTAAAAACAGAGTTTTAATAAGATTAACAAACACTCCTCTGATACCAAATGTTGGTCATAGTAAATTACTCAAGAGGGGGGTGAATTTAGTATCTATAAAAATTTCTGTTTAAAAAGGTATTCTTAAAAAGGTTCCCTAATAGTTAAATATAGACCAGTTAATTAAGGTTATACTATTATAAAAGTTTTTCTGTTTAAATAACTTCTTAGAAGATTGATTAATTCTCAGTAATCTTAATATTAGTTATTAAAATTAATTTTGAAGCTATTATAATAAGGCAATACAATTATAACTACTTTCCAAGATTAACTATCAAAGTAAATTTAGTGAATTCTGAATTAAATAGTAAAACAAAGACAACTAAAATAAATAGTATAGAAGATATAAAACTTGTGGTTTAGTCTCAAGTCGAGACCTAATCCACTCCACTTGGTGATCACCTTCCACCAAGCAGTTTATATAAATAAACTTGATCCACACCCTGGATCGAGGTTAACAATAGCAAACAAGACTATCCAGGTCACACAACCTTTTCCATAGTTTTTCATGGGTAAACACTAACAAGTCACACATGAACTTCTTCCACACTTATCCATGGGAATACACAGGCGTAAAAAGATGTAAGTGAAAGGATATCTTTTATCCTTCAGTTTGATCCAAGAGATAGTGTCTGTTTTTATACAGACACACACATTGCTCAAAAGATAAAAAATAATACACAACAGAGCAGAAATGATGATATAAGTGTGGAAGTGCTCTGAGTGTTAGTCTATGAATCTCTGGACTTCTGGGATGAAGTGGGTGCATAAATCAAGTCCTATCGTGGAAAACATAGTATCATAAGTCAGATAGATCTGGCTCGTGTTCTTCGTTGTATTGACTATGCGAAGATGTGCTCGACAGTTCTGATCTATGGTGTCCAACTTGTTGATTCAAGAATGCTTCATGTGTTCTTCAGGAATGTTGAGTTGCATGTGTCGGTTCTTGTTTTCAAAAAAACTCATGTGTACTTTTTTATTACCCTCTTGCTTCACACTCTCCTGTTTTTGGGCCGCATGTTTCTTTTGAACTTATCTCATCATTTCAAAAAAAAGTTGGTTTCATCAGACCCCAAATAACTTACTGAACATAATTGTAGATGACAGTTTCTTGAAATTCAAAACATTGTGGTAGTAATTTTATTTTTAAAGTATAGTTATAAATATCTACTTAAAACAAAGTTCTAAGCATTTCTATTTATTTTTAAAAAACTTGGGGTGTTACACATGCACTCTTCCACCCCTTTAGTTTTTGCAGGATCAATAGGTATACCATATTTTGAAATAATATGCATGAGGAAAGAAACTTGTTTTAACCAAAACTCAATTTCAATAAACTCTCCATAAAACTTATTTTAATTTAAATTCTATATAAAAATACTTAGATGTTTCTTATATTCATCATAACTTTTATAAAAAACTAGATTTTCATTATAAAAATCCACCACAAATTTTTCCAAATACTAGTAGAAAAATCTATTCATAGGATCCATAAATAAAACAGGTTCATCAGTCAACCCAAAATGAAAAACCACAAACTAATAATTTCCATACCTATTATGAAAATATATCTTTAGAATGTCTTCCTCCACTTTTAACTAATGATATTTAGACCTGAGATCAATATTTTAAAAATATCGCGCTCCTTGAATATGCTTCAAAAAGTCATCTATATCCAAAAACACTTGTTGTTAATAGTAATGTTATTGAGTAATATATAATAAATGAAAAGCCTCATATAACCATCCTTATTTTTAATAAAAAAAATAATATCACCCTAAGGTGATGTTCTAGGATGAATAAAACCCTTATCGAAAAACTCTTGTAACCAATTTTTTAATTCTAATAACTCTAATGGTGCTATTAAATATGGGGGTTTTGAAATTGAAATAGATTTTGGAACTAAATAAATAGTGAATTCAACCTCCCAATCAGGAATAAAATTAATCAAATCATCAAGAAATACATCCATATATTCATTTACTACTGACACATCACAAATCTGAACAACTTATCCTTTATAAAAATATGAGCAAGATAACATTCAATTCCATAATTAATCTGTTTCTTAGATTCATAACATGTTATCATAGGTATAAAATCATTATTATATACAAATTAAAACTCACTCTAAAAATTGTATACAACTTCCTTATTTTTCGATTCAATCATAGCATGATAAATTGGAATCCAATATATTCTGAAAATAGCATTAAACTAAAAAATGGGTAAGATAATAATATTTTTAGGAAAACCCATCATATAGATAATCATATGAATAGTCCTATAAATATTGTTTCCTTAATACTTGCACTGCTATTTTTTTACTAAAATTTCATTCTCATTTTCTTGAGGTAATATTTCAATTTTACCATTAAATTTCCCAGAAATAAAAGAATTTCTTGAACCCAAATCAAACAATACTTTGGAATAATATGAATTAACAAGTAATGTACCTATATCTACCACATTTGAGGGTATTTCATTTTCTGAGGTATTTGAAAATCAATTTTACACACCCTTTTTCTTATGGTCTTGATGATTCCAATCATTTATGATTTTATTTGGACATGAATCAATATAATGGTCCATATCATTTCATTTAAAACAATTCACTACCTACTTATCATAATTGTTCTAACTATTAGCATGATTATTTTCTTTTCAATCATGATCCAAATATCTTGACACACCACATAGATAACACTTTCATACAACACTCCCCAGGATGCTTCTTACCACACTTATAATAAGAGGGAAATGTATATTTCTTTGGACTTCTTCAATGGATGATTTCCCATTATATTACACTAGGAATACATCTTATATTTATTGTTATAAAAGTAAAAAACTCCATCTCAAACTTATTTTAACTTCTTACAACTTTCTCATTGCTTTTAAATGAATGTGTGGCTAAATATCTTCATAAAATTGGTTTCAATCATGAGTTAAACTAGTTTATTTTATTATCATAGTCTAGAATAAAATTTATTTCATACGTGGAAAATCTAGTAAAGTTAGTTTCATAGGTGGCACTATATTTTTCCTCCTTTTTCTTCAGTTCCAAAAATTTCCTTTTCATCCTAAGTCGAATAACCGATGGAAAATATTTATAAAGTAAAAAATATTTAAATATTGACCACTGTATGGAATCAATATCATCCTTCTACTTGGTATTTTTAACCAATGAACATAATTTATCGACTTCACCTTCAAAATTATAAATGGTAAGAATTTCCTTTTTATGTTTAGAACATTCCAAAATATTGAATATATTTTCCAAATCATTGATCCATACTTCTAACACAACTTGTTTTGAGGTGCCACCAAATACTAGAGAGTGTTATTTCATGAATGATCCACTATAGACATGTTCCTCTATGGATATTTTGGTCACTCTCTATCATGGATACCACTATTAATAGTATGATTCAACTAAGTTAATGTCGGTCAAAGTAGATTACTCAAGAGGGGGTGAATTGAGTATCTATAAAAATTTCTGTTTAAAAATGTGTTCTTAAAAAGGTTCCCCAATAGTTAAATACAACCTAGTTAATCAAGGCTATATTGTTATGAAAGTTTGACTGTTTAAATAAATTCTTAGAAGATTGATTAATTCTCAGTAATCTTCATTTGGTTATTAACATTACTTTTGAATCTATTCTAATAAAAAAATACAATTATAAATTTTTTCCAAGATTAACTATCAAAGTAAATTTAGTGAATTCTGAATTAAACAGTAAAACATAGACACATAAAATAAACAGCACAACGAATATAAAACAAGTGGTCAGTATCAAGTCAAGACCTAATCCACTCCACTTGGTGATCACCTGCCACCAAGCAGTTTATATAAATAAACTTGATCCACACCCTGAATCGGGGTTAACAACAGCACACAAGATTGTCCAGGACACACGACCTCTTCTACAGTTTTTTTGTGGGTAAACACAAACAAGTCACACAGGGACTTCTTCTACACTTATCTATGGGAATAAACAGGTGTAAAAAGATACAAGAGAAAGGATATCTTGTATCCTTCAGTTTGTTGTAGGAGACAGTGTGTGTTTTTTTACAGACACACACACTTCTCGAAAGATAAGAAATAATACACAAAAGATCAAAAATAATGAGATAAGTTTAGAAGTGCTCTGAGTTTTAGTCTATGTAGCTCTGGACTTCTGGGATGAAGAAAATGCAGAAATCGAGTCCTCTCAATGAAAACATAGTATCGTCAGATAGTTAGATCTGGCTTGTGTTCTTCGTGGTATTGACTATGTGAAGATGTGATTGACGGTTCTGATCTATGGTGTCCATATTTTTGATTCAAGAATTATTCGTGTGTTCTTTCAGAATGTTGAGTTGTATGTTTCATTTCTTGTTTTCATAAAAACTCATGTGTACTTCATTATTACCCTCTTTCTTTACGGTCTTCTGTTTCTAGGCCGCAATTTTCTTTTATTCTTGGATTTCATGTGTTGGAGTTGATAGGATGCATGTATTTTGCACCTCTTACCTCATACTATCAGATGATATGTCCACAAAGAAACATTAGTTGCGTCAATGTATTTAAAAACTTCAAATATGACAATTATAAATTAAATTAAAAAATGAAAAAATAGATTAAGAAACGATGTCACAGTTTGTTTGTAAACTGTGTCTTCATGAAACGGTGTCTCCTTGAAATGGTGTCCGGATGTTCATGGTTTTTGGATAGTCACGGTGTCTGGATGGTCACGATGTCTGGATGGTCATGGTGTCTGGATGGTCACCATGTCTGGATCGTCACAGTGTCTGGATGGTCACGGTGTTGGGATAGTCACTATGTCTGGATGGTCACGGTGTCTGGATGGTCACGGTGTCTAGATGGTCATGGTTTCTGGATGGTCACGGTGTCTGGATGGTCACAGTGTCTGGATAGTCATGGTGTCTGGATAGTCACAGTGTCTGGTTCCTTTGCCAGAAAAACACGACCAGTGGCAGTCTCAGGATGTATCAGACGTAGCCAAATATCGATATTCAGACTTAAGTAGTGATATTCATAGAATGGACTAGACTTAATCGTTCATCAAAGAAATCATTATAAAGTAAATTAAATACAGTGCACAAGGTTTATTTAAATCATAAAGATACTAATCATCTGTACACATGATTTAAGATAAATTACACAGGATTAACAAGTTTTTACAGAATGAATAGGATTTGTGATCATTAAAACATGATTAACACATGAGGATTCCAAAAATCTTCCCCTTTTGATGATCACAAATCATGTGAGTGAGAGATCTATTCTTAGATAATGTGGCTCTTCCTTAGTGTGTATTTAGAGTGTATATGTCTCCAATGTACATATAAAATACATATTTATCTATTCTTTCTTTAATGTTCATAGTTCTCCCCCTTTTGGGAATATCAAAAAGAGTGAATATGAAATAGACAATAAAAGTGCACAATGCATTAGATAAAGAAGAGTGTCATTACAAATAGTAGATATCAAAAAAATGTAATAAGATCCCTATCAAAAGATATTAGTCACTGTTCTTCAGCACTGGATGGTCTTATCCTTTCCCTTAGTAGCTGTATCAAAAGAAGAAGCCATAGGAGCAGAGGTTGAAGTAGAGGAAGGGAGTGAACCAGTGGACAGAGAAGGTAAAGGGAGCCATTAAAAATAGAAGGGGCTAAGGTTGGGGTAGTAGAAGACCGAGTCAACTGTTGATCAAGGATTACAGGCCTAATCTGACTTAGGGACTGACTGACAGACATAGATGTAGAGTCTATGGTAGAGGATGAGAAGGTTGGAAAACTAGATCTCAGAGGTGTAGCTACAGGATCCACAATGGCAGTACTCTGAACATGAAGATAAGGCCGCAAAACCTTGATAAAATCAGTAATAATCTCTCCACCATACTGCATATCTTTCTCAAAGTCTTCCTTATTATCGATAAACTTATCCAATAAAGGAGTAAAATATTTGATCTTTTGGACTTGATTTTTGAACGCTTGAGTTACAGGAGGGATCCTCAAATTCTCCACAAGATACTTGAAGTGGTTTATCATGTCATTCTTAGAGAAGATCCGATTGAAGTAGAAGTCCACTTTCTTAGAAATTTCTTACTAAGCATCATTAGAAATCTTGGAATAGATGCGCACCAAATCAAGAAATCTATCACTATTCTTGATAACTTCAGATAGAGATTCTTTATCAATGCCACTGAGCACAGCCTGAAGTTCTTCTTTGACAACTGTTCGAATCATATCACTATCTAAAGAAGGTTTAGAAGATTTTCTAGTAGTACGAGAAGTAGTGACAACTGAGGTAAGAGATTTCAGTTGATTGAGAACTTTCTAGAGGTACCCCTTATACTCATCAGTTAACTTGTTAATTTCAATAACAAGATCGCGCATCTCTTGAACAATATGCTTGTTTCTTTTAGCTACTTTGTTAGCTAAAGAAATTAGGTTAGGTTGAATCAGGGAGGCTACTTCCTGTGGAATCTGAATACCAAGATCTTCAGCAGGATGAGAAGAAGGTTCTATTCTTAAGTTCAACACATTTTGCATATCTTCAACCATACCTATTAGAGTCTTTACTTCATCACTAAGATGTTTATTCTCAATTCTGGTTTCTTGAATCTCATGGAGAATTTTGGGCTGAATCTGCCATATAATCTTTTCCAATAACAGGACAAAATCTCTTTCACTCAAATTGGTTACTGGAGAAGGTTGATTATTTATGAGCTTTTCAACCCTAGCCGACACGGTAGATCCAAATTATTTTAGATCATCCTTATTTACCAAGTTGGAATGTTCTTGTGAAGGCTCAGAGATAGAAGCTGAGACAGGCTCAGGTTCTTTGGAATAGATAGCTTCAGGAGAAGATTCTATTTTCAACTGAAACATAGTGGACAGATCAAGACCTTTGACTGTGACTTCCTATGAATCATTCACATCGAAATAACTGGGAAATTTATACCATGTATCCACTGATCTTGGATCAACTGGATTTGGTACTTCAACACTTTCTAGACTAGGGGGATGCTCCCCCTCAACAGGTTTAACTTTCTCAGGACTGAGAGGTTTAGGTCCTTGATTTATTTCCATGATTCCATCCCTAATTTCCTCATCCATTTCCTATCTATCCAACTTAAAGGCTGGCTCCGTTCTCTCTTTAGCAGAAGGAATAACTTCAGGAGTATTTTGTTCCTCTACATGTTCCTCACCAGCAGCTTCTTGCACAAGAGAAAAGTCTTCTTCTATATTCTCTTCCACAAATTCCTTTTCTCTTTCAACAACAACATAATCTTCTTTTGAGGAAGGTTGTTCTTCTAAATCAACAACCTTTTTAGGAACAGGCACTTATTTATCAGCTAAGTCTTGAAGAATAGGTTCACCATCCTCCTCATTCAGGACAGTTTCTGTTGTAGGTGCAACAACCTCTTCTTCTTATTCTTCTTCTTCTTCTTCAGGATACTCAAAAAATTCATGTGATTCTAAACCAAGATTAGAAACATCTTTAGGTCTTGAAGGGTGTTCCACCGGATTGAAGTTTTCATAAATCCTATCATTGTCTTACACCCATACTTTTCTCCAAGGATTCTAACTTATTTTCATCCTATTTACTATAACTTTTGAGAGAAAAAACTCATAATCCTTGATAACTTCTTCATTAAATCCAACCTAACCTTTGGTATGAATCATGGCTGAAATAAGCCTTGAATAGAACAGGGAGGTTGACTTGGAGGTGGTCTTGATCAATTCACACATATATAGTATAACATATTTGAATAGATGTATCAAAAATACATCATGATACTTGACTACAGCGAAATCACCTTTTTGGGGGGCTAATTAGATTCTGAACAAATTTAAATAGATGTCTAGTTTCTCCATCCATCTCTGCATCTATAGCTCTCCTCTTAGCAGTATTTCCAGTTAAGCTTTCCAAACCATCTTACAAAACAAATATCTCACTTGGAGGTGGAGGACCTATCTGATAGTCCTCACAGATACCCTCATGAGGTATCCTAAGGCATGCATCCAATAACCTCAAAGAAAAAGTGCATCTATGACCATTTATCTAGCTTCTCAAAACATATCCATCTTCCTTATCAAAATAAAATTGAACATACTGGTAAAACTGTGAAACTAATTTCAGGTAAATAGGTTTATCCTCCTTTGTAAACCAATCTAACCATCCTTGCTCTTTCAATACTTCCAACACCAGAGACTTACTTGACACGATACACTTGGGGAAAATATCATTTTTAGGCACCACTATTCTATCTACCAGAGTCGGATTCAGAGGACCTTCAGGTGCTATCTTCGGCACGATTTTCCTCTTCTTCTTTGAACTGTGTTTCTCAGGAGTTGACGCCGAAGGGAGTTTCATCGTAGACATTCACCGAAGGTTTGAGAGAGAGAAGGGTTGAAAGAGGGGTTACGGTTTGAGAGGAGAGAAGAGAACAGATATCGAGTGAATAATGAGTGAAAATTCTTTTATTTTATTATTTAGGAATACCAATCGTCCTAAAAACAAAAGAGCGGGAAAGTAAAAGGGTAAAATAAGTAATTACCGTGATACAGGTTCTAATTTATAAATGAAATAATAAAGCATCTTTACAGTGAGATGGTAAAAGTGTGATTTCTAAACTGTGCGACTGTATTGTTTGAGACAGTAAGTGTTAGACAGTATACGAGAAATAGTAACTGTGAGACTGTAAACAAGAAATAGTAAGTCTTGAGACAGAAAAATTATATAACTGTTAGAGTTAAACAGTAATCTCAAGATAGTTATTTGTGAAACTGTAAATTGTGAAATAGTAAGATTAATACTTAAGATTTATCATACCCAATTCACGTATGATGTAATCTATTCTTTCAGAATTTAGTGGTTTGGTGAATATATCAGCAGGCTGATATTCAGTTCCAATGAATTCTAAAGTGATGTCACCTTTTTTATAATTATCTCTCAAAAAGTGATGTCTTACATCAATATGTTTTGTCCTAGAGTTTGAAACATTATTTTTTGAGATGTTAATAGCACTTGTATTGTCACAATTTATAGTTACATGCCTGAATTGATATCCATAATCTAGTAATGTGTGTTTCATCCACAAAATTTGGGCACAACAACTACCAGCAGCTATGTATTCAGCTTCTACAATAGATAATGAAACAAAATTATGATTCCTACTACACCATGATACTAGTGACTTGCCTAAAAAGTGACATGTTCCAGAGGTTCTTTTTCTATCTAACTGAAAATCACTGAAGTCAGTATCATATTAACTAACTAATTCAAATGTTTGTTCTCTAGGATAGAACAGTCCTAGATTGGGTGTAGGCTTGAGGTATTTGAAAATTCTATTAACAACATTTAAATGAGATTCCTTAGGATTTTCTTGAAAATGAGCACACATACACACACTAAACATAATTTCAGGTCGGCTAGCAGTTAAGTAGAGTAAACTTCCAATCATTCCTTTGTAAGTGGTTTGATCAACATATTTTCCATCTTCATCATGACCCAACTTACAAGTAGTACTCATTGGAGTGTCACTACTTTTATTTATATCCAATCCAAAACGTTTTATAATGTCCTAGTATATTTACTTTGATTTAAAATAATACCATCATTATTTTGAATGATTTTAAATCCAAGAAAGAATTTTAGTTCACCCATTAAACTCATTTCAAATTCATTTTGCATCATTTTAGAAAAATCAATACATAAAGAATTTTTTGAAGATCCAAAGATAATATCATCTACATAGATTTGAAAAACTAAAACATCATTGTAAATTCGTTTTATAAAAAGGGTAGGATCAGCTATTCCTTTTGTAAAACCTTTGGAAATAAGAAAAGTACTTAATCTATCATACCAAGCTCTTAGAGTATTTTTTAAACCATATAAAGGTTTTGATAATTTAAAAATATGATTTGGAAAATGCAGATTTGTAAAACCAAGGGTTTTCTCAACAAATTCATCCTCAGTTATGTACCCATTTAGGAATGCACTCTTAACAACCATTTGATATAGTTTAAAATTCAAATGTGCAACATAAGAAAGCAGAATTATGATGGATTCAAGTATAGATATAGGCGCAAAGGTTTACTCATAGTTAATTCCCTCTTCTTGACTATATCCTTGTACAACCAATCTAGCCTTGTCTCTAACTATATTACCAGCTTCATATACCTTGTTTCTAAACACCCATTTAGAACCTATGGTGAATGTGTATTTGGGTATTTCAACCAGTTTCCATACTTTATTCCTTTCAAATTGATTAAGTTCTTCTTACGTAGCCATCACTCAAAATTCATCATTGATAGCATCATTAATGTTTTTAGGTTCAAGTTGTGATAAGAATACTTGATGTTCAGCCAAATTTTTAAGAGAAGCTATAGTGTGAGTTCCTTTATCTAAGTCTCCTACAACAGCATCTAAAGGATGGTTCTTAAGAGTTCTAACAGGTCTAGAAAAAGAAGGACCAGTGATTTCAGGTTCTTCAACAGGATCTAGTTCATTATGACCAGAATCTAAGGAATTTCCAGAACTGGGAGTTTTCACAAATTCCTTTACAAGATGGTTGGGGGATTTTAAATTAATGTCCAGATTTGATACATCATCCTCCAGGTTCTCTAGAGTGATCTTAAGCTCATGTGGATCTGTTTCATAAAATTTGACATTGACAGATTCTTCTACGCATTTAGTTCTTTTATTAAACACTCTATATTCCTTACTATAAATTTAATATCCTAAGAAGATTCATTCGTCACTCTTGGATACAAATTTTTCAAGATTGTACTTAGTATTGAGGATATAGACTTTGCAACTAAAAACTTTTAAGTAGCTAACTTTGGGTTTTCTATTGTTCGATAACTCATAAGGAGTCCTTTTAAGAATTGGTCTAATAAACACTCTATTGATTATGTAGCATGCTTTATTTACAGCTTCATCCCAAAATAAATAGGTAGGTCATACTCACTAAGCATGGTTCTAGAAATCTTTTTTAGGGATCTCTATCTTCTTTCTACAACTCCATTCTGTTGAGGTGTTCTAGGGGAAAATAAATTATGACTATAGACATTTTGTGAGCAAAAGGATTCAAACTCTTGATTTTCAAACTCACAACCATGATCACTTATTAAGGATTTAATTTTATTTCCACTAATATTTTCTATAATTTTGGAATATTTGGTAAAATGAGAGCAGGCTTCACTTTTGTGAGCCAAAAAGAAAGTCCAAGTATATCTAGAAAATTCATCTACAAGAACATAAACATAGTGCTTCCCATTTAGGCTAGAAACTATAGATGGTCCAAAAAATCCATGTGAACCAATTTGAGAGGTTGAGAAGTAGACACTTCTTTCTTTGGTTTGAAAGAAATTTTGTGTTTCTTTCCTTTTTCACAAGGATTACACACTTTA
Organism: Viscum album; assembly: GCA_963277665.1. Classification (NCBI taxonomy): domain Eukaryota; kingdom Viridiplantae; phylum Streptophyta; class Magnoliopsida; order Santalales; family Viscaceae; genus Viscum; species Viscum album. Next base: position 616,689,442 of record OY728130.1, on the reverse strand, counting down.
CCATTTGGAAACTCATGTTTGGGTAGGTATTTGACTAAGAATTTTCTAGTCAACTTTCTAAGGGAGTGAGTGTTACAGTTTCCTAGTCTCCTATGCCAAATCTAGGACTCTTTGTGAAACACACTTAAACATGAATCATTTTGAGAAGCTAAAGAAAGTAAGTTAACATAATAAACATTTTCATTTCTTAATGCAGAAAACACTAATTCTTTTTTAGAATTAAAAACATTTCAAACATCATTTTTGAATTTAACATGAAATAAATCATCGTATAATTGTGAAATACTAAGCAGATTATATTTCAATCCATCAACAAAAATTACTTTTTAAATCAAAAATGAGTTAGAGTTACCTATTTGGACAAGGCCAATGATCTTTCCTTTTTAATTTTCACCAAAGGTGACATGTCCTCCATAAATTTTTATTAAATTATTGAAGCATAAGTAGTATCCTGTCATGTGTCTTGAACACTCACTGTCCAAGTACCATATGCTCTTACTGGAACTCTTTAAGCAGATTTCCTACAAAATAGTCAAATAAAAATAGATTTTGGTACTCACACTTGTTTGGGTCTAGTAATATTAGTGATAAGTGCTTTAGGAACCCATATCTGCCTCATAGGTTTCCTATAAGAATTATGTAAAGTATTTGAAAAATAAACTCTATTTGGTCCAGAAAAGCTTGAAACAGTAGAAAGTGTGTCATAACTTGAACTAGTTGAATATTTTCCAGAATTGGGAGTAAAGCTATATGTCCTAGATTTAGAAACAAAATTAGTTCTTCCAAAATTTCCTTTACTAGGTTGATAGCCAATGCCAATAGTATATTTAGGAGAAATCTGTTTACCTAGAATTTGTACCAAGGTATCCTTAACATTAGTAAACCTTTAAAGATACTTTTTCAATTTCTCATTAGATAGTTTTAGTTCATTGTTCTCTTTGAGTAATTGATAATTTTTCTCCCTTTCTACAGTGAATTAGTTTTAATAGTTGAGGTAAGAGCATGTTGTTTCTTTAAAGACTTGTATTTATCTTTTAATTCATTGCATGTATCTTCTAGCATATTACAATACTCAAAAATTTCTTTATTAGAAATATTTTTAGAGTCACCCTCATCTCAAAAATAGTATGAATTGTGTACAGGAGATTCCAGTGTTACCTTAGATGTGTTTGTCATAAAACACATATTGGATTTGTTATCCTGTTTATCGTGTGAAGATCATGAGTCACTTGAACTTCCCTCAGAAGAACTCCATGTTGCTTTCATTTCCTTTTTATAATTTCTATCTTTGTCTTAAAATCTATTTTTGTACTTGAGATTTGGACAGTCAGCCTTGATATGTCCTTTTTGCTTACATTCATAGCAAACAATCTCATCAGACCTGTCACTTCTTTTCCAATCTTTCTTCCAACTTCCTTTTTGATCATATCTTCCCTTGAAGTTAGGATTTATGAAAAAGTTCTTCTTCTTGTAGAATCTATTAAACCTTTTGTCTAATTGATCCATCTCCTCATCACTGTCAGGTGATGATTGTTCACTGCTGGAACATTCTACAGAAACTTCCACTTTCCTTTTTTCTCTGTGTTTAGAGGTTGTGGTATTGAACATAAAAGATTTTCTTTTGGGTCCATCTTGCTCTTCCTTGTTGACTTTGATCTCCTCTTCATACATCATTAGATTCCCAATGAGTTCTTTTATAGGTGTCTTGCTGATATCACATGATTCTATAATAGAGACAGAGGTTCCTCTCCATCTTTCGGGTAGGCATCTGAGAATTCTCATGATCTGTTCCTTAGCAGTGACTTCACTTCTAAGAGAAATCATTGTGTTGAAATTTTCTTTGAACCTAAGATACATGTAATAAATAGGCTCATCAGGTTTAATTTTAAAGTTATCATATTTAATATTATATGTATTAAGTCTCATTTCTTTCACACTAGATGTTCCTTCATGTGAAACAGATAAGGTATCCCAAATTTCATGGGCAGTTTTACAAGTAGAAATTCTATTAAATTCCTCATCTACTAAAGATAAGTATAAAGCATTCATAGATTTGAAATTTTTATTATAGGTAGTTTTGGTAGGTTCATCCTAAGTTATTTTTTTAGTAGTAGGAATCTTATATTCATCTATAATTGAAGACCAGATTTCAAAGCTCAAACTTTATGAATTCATTTTCATTTTAATTTTCCATTGAGCATAATTGGTTCCATTAAATAATGGAGATCTTTTTGTTGCAGCACCTTTCAATCTATTATACATGATAAAGAAATAACTTAAAATAACTAGAAATTTAGAATTGGTAGAAATTTATAGATCTTTAAAGTACAACTACAATCACAGTTGAATAGGGTTAAAAACAGAGTTTTAATAAGATTATCAAACACTACTCTAATACCAAATGTTGGTCGTAGTGTATTACTCAAGAGGGGGTGAATTGAGTATCTATAAAAATTTCTGTTTAAAAAGGTATTCTTAAAAGGGTTCCCCAATAGTTAAATACAGCCCAGTTAATCAAGGTTACACTATTATAAAAGTTTTACTATTTAAATAACTTCTTAGAAGATTGGTTAATTATCAGTAATCTTAATATTGGTTATTAAAGTTAATTTTGAATCTATTCTAATAAGGCAATACAATTATAACTTCTTTCCAAGATTAACTATCAAAGTAAATTTAGTGAATTCTGAATTAAACAGTAAAATAGAGACAACTAAAATAAATAGCATAGAAGATATAAAACAAGTGGTTCAGTCTCAAGTCGAGACCTAATCCACTCCACTTGGTGATCACCTTCCACCAAGTAGTTTATATAAATAAACTTGATCCACACCCTGGATAGAGGTTAACAACAACACACAAGACTGTCCAGGTCACACAACCTCTTCCATAGTTTTTCATGGGTAAACACTAACAAGTCACATAGGGACTTCTTCCACACTTATACATGGGAATACACAGGTGTAAAAAGATATAAGAGAAAGGATATCTTGTATCCTTCAGTTTGATGCAGGAGACAGTGTGTATTTTTATACAGACACACACACTGCTCGAAAGATAAAAAATAATACACAACAGAGCAGAAATGATGAGATAAGTTTTGAAGTGATCTTAGTATTAGTCTATGAAGCTTTGGACTTCTCGGATGAAGTGGATGCATAAATCGAGTCCTCTCATGGAAAACATAGTATCGTAAGTCAGTTAGATCTGGCTCGTGTTCTTCGTTGAATTGACTATGTGAATATGTGCTCAACGGTTCTGATCTATGGTGTCCAGCTTATTGATTCAAGAATGATTCATGTGTTCTTCAGGAATGTTGAGTTTCATTTTTCGGTTCTTGTTTTCAAAAAAACTCATGTGAACTTCGTTATTACCCTCTTGCTTCACACTCTCTTGTTTTTGGGCCGCACTTTTCTTTTATTTTTGGAGTGAAAGTGTTGGAGCCAATAGGATGCATGTATTCTGAACCTCTTACCTCGTACTTTCAGACAATATGTCTACAAAGAAACATTAATTATGTCAGTTCATTTAAAAACATCAAATATGACCATTATAAATTAAATTGAAAAATGACAAAATAGATTAAGAAATGGTGTCACAGTTTGTCTATAAATGGTGTTTTCATGAAACGTTGTCTCCTTGAAACGGTGTCTGGATGGTCACGGTGTCTGGATGGTCATGGTGTCTGGATGGTTACGGTGTCTAGATAGTCACAGTGTCTGGATGGTCATGGTGTATATATATTCATGGTGTATGGATGGTCACGGTGTCTGGATGGTCACGATGTTTGGATGTTCACGTGTATGGATGGTCACGGTGTCTGGATAGTCACGGTGTCTGGATAGTCACGGTGTCTGGATAGTCATGGTGTTTGGATAGTCATGGTGTATGGTTACTTTGCCAGAAAAACACAACCAGTGGCAGACTCACGATGTATCAGACGTAGCCAAATATCTATATTCATACTTAAGTAGTGATATTCATAGAATGGATTAGACTTAATCATTCATCAAAGAAATCATTATAAAGTAAATTAAATATAGTGCACAAGGTTTATTTAAAGCATTAAGATACTCATCATTTGTACACATGATTTAAGACAAATTACATAGGATTAACATATTTTTACATAATGAATAGGATTTGTGATCATTAAAACATGATTAATACATGATGAGTCCAACAGTTATCACAACTAAAAATTAATCTATTCCAATTCCAACCATTCTGGGTTTATGATTTGGATGGATATTATCCTCATGATGCCTTTCCACTTCATTTAACCTATTTCCTCTATAGAAAACCATTATGAAATAGACATAGATTAGATGAGACAACATGGAAAACCTAAATTTTTTCTCGTGATAATATAATATTTTGATTAATATCACTTGAATTTATTTTCTTAATAACACCCTAGCCTCTAAAAGCATATAAACCTTTTTTTTATACCCACTATAATCTTTTAATAACCTTTTTCGGGTTTATAACCTTATCATAATCCCTTTTATTTCATATATTACAATTTCTTATATAGTTACTAAATCAATTATGTTCATGTCAGACGTTTTTAGAGCGTTCAATTTATAATCCAAAAAACAACTTTGGTAGGTTGAACATGGTAAAATGGGTCATGGTTGTATAATATACATAATATTAATCATGAAATAATTATAATTTTTTTATATTAAATATAATTTTATAACTATCTTTGAAATTTTGACATAAAAAATGAATCGCATTGCTTCGTAGAGGTGGTAGTTCACACGTATGCATGAGCGACATTATAATTTTAAAATGGATGGAAATATAAGAAGGAAAGTAATATATTATCTTTATATAATCATAATTATTTCATAAATTTCATATATATTCAATGAATACATCATAATAACCATCTATGTAAAGCGATGATGAAAAATGAAACACATCGCTTCATGGAGGTGGTAGTCCACACGTATGCACAAGCAATGTTTTCATTTCCCTTAGGATAGAAAAACAGATGAAAAAGTGATGTACCATAAGAATAATAAAATTTCAGTATATTTTAGATAATTATTTTATTATATCATCCTATTTATGATAGGATTAAAGGAGGTTGAAGAAGAAATTATCATGAATGAACTTGGTTAAAAGATCTACCTCTTCTCTAGAAAACCTCATTTGTCTTAAACTTTCAGCCTTATAGGTTAGTATTTTGGAGATAAAAAGACCTCTAAGACATGGGTAATGAATTTATAAAGGTATTTGGGTAGGTATTTGTTGACCCAGAGTGCTAAAATTTTGTGAATAAGTGGGGAGAAGAGGATCCCTTTTATAAGTGAGGGGAGTGACTCTTTTATAGTTATTCTCAAATTTTAAATATTATAAATACACTAATTATGGTAAAGTGGAATTAAATATATATAATTTATAATATATGGTCATAAGGTTCCAAATAATATCATATTATAAGAATTAATCTATGATTTTTTGACCATGTAACTTTATTTTTACCTTAATTAATCTGTTTTACCCTTTAACGTGGTAAATATTTTTTACCATGGTATCTATTCATTATGAAAAAAATGAAATTGAACTTATTTCTAAATTAAAAAATCCTAATTATAAATATGAAATACCTTTATAAATATTTAATCTATATAAGTGGTAGATATTAATTTTAATATAAGAACCCTAAACATAATGAAAAATAGTTTTTTAGAAAAACGAGTTTTTAAGAAAAAAAAATGAATTTATACCAAAATAAATTATAATACTAATTAATATTTAATTAATTGTATTATTTTTATTAAATTGGGAAACAATTACTTAAAAATAAATCTAAAATATAATGAATATTTTTAAATACTTTAAAATAAATGAAAGTTTTTTATAAAAATCTATATTTTTTACTATTCACCCAGAAATCAATGTTTTCATAAAATCCAAGAAATTCATACTAAAATAAATCTTATATGATAATATAAAAATTAAATTCCATTTTATAAAAATTAATTTCTAAAACTTATAAATTTAAATTTGAAATAAAACCATATAATATATGGAAAACGCTTTAGTTAGAATAAAACTATTCCTTTTTTTATTTGAAAAATCGTATAGAATTATTATATTAAATGAGAATCCAATAAAATATAATAAATAATATTAATAAGATATAAATTTGATTTTTTATTAACATTACCTGGTTTTTCATAGATTATATCTCATTAAATTTAATTCATCCAAAAATGAAGTGTCTACAGATTACATAAATATAGAAATGCAAAACAAAAATCAATTCATGCAAGTTGTGTAATTTAAGGAAATTAAGTATCATAAAATCATTTTTGATTAAATAATGAGAAGGGTAATTAATGTATGATATTATATATGAAATTAAAAACTCAATTCTAATTTTTTATAAGTCTTGGTTGAAGCTCTTATTCTAAGAATGAGGAGATCCACACTGCAGCTGCTGATGTATTTTTTATACAGCTATGGTGAATGTTCTAATTGTGATTTTCTACTATGAATTTATTTTGAGAAGAATAAGTGATGATCCTATTATATAAAAATTGTAATATATATTTTTTTATAAGGAAAAGAAAATATAATAGAAATAAAATAAGGGTATTTTTATAATACTCTTTAAGTTGAAAAAGAAAAAATCATGGGAACACTCCCCATGTGTAGTCATTGAAAAGAGATCATGGGGAAGGAAAGAAAAGTTTTATTGTGCATGCGGTTTTGTGTGAACACATTTGTTGAGTTGTTTCCATTTTTAGAAATTGAAAATGAGCCCATAATCTTAACATGCTTCAGGTATAGTTGTGTTTCGAAGAGGAAAATAAAACATAGAAAGAGAGATAAACATGGTGTGGATGGTTGCTACTGTGACTATGTAGAGATAAGAAAAAACTCTTGAGTAAGAATCTAGAGAACTAAGTAAGATGGTAGAGATGATAGTCCTACCAAATAATAAGAATTAGGTACATAACCAATGTTAACAAAAATCTAGTTGGGTTTTAAAGAATAAGAAGGAGAATAGGAGAATGAAACTGACCAATGACTATAATAAACTAGAAATTATATATATAAATCTCCCTTATGAATATATATACGTGTTATATATAAGGTAATATAGATGATAAGAAATAACACCACCTTATCATTAATCTAGAACATATGTGTTTATAAATATATTTTATACTTTAAAATGAATTTTCAAAAAATTGTTTTCATTATGTTTTAAGAAATTATATCAAAATCTAAATTTTTACCACTTATATAATTTGAATATAAAAAAATTATTTCCATTTTTGGATTCATCGTGTTAAAATTATCTTAGGATTTCTTTTGGGAGTTTTATAAAATACTTTATTTTTAGGGTGAATGGTGAAAAATAATGATTTTACCAAAATTATAAGTTTTTAATAAGATAAATTTGAATTGGAAATTTATAAACATTTAAGATATATTTAAGGAATATTATTTATACATTATAAAATATTAGTTTGAACTTATAAATCATATGCTTAGAATTTTTTGACTAAAGTAATATTTAGTTCTAATAAAAACCAATTTTGGTATTTTAATTAAATATATTTTTTTAAATTTGTTTTTCTTAAAATCCACACAACTTTTTTTTATTTATTAATAAACCAATTTTTTTCTGGTAACCAAATACATTTATAATCTTATACCATGCACAAATTTTAAGTTTAAAATGATCTTTTTCTAAGAAATAGTTTTTACGCATTATGTGCGCTAATACTAATATTAATTTCTATAATTCTTCGAAATTTCAATTAATAAAATATTTAAATATTTTAAATATTCCTTCTAAAATTAGTAAATAATTTAAAATTTTTATTTTTCCATTAAAATTAGTAATCGAGTGTGAAAGTGGAGTTACCATGATAATGGGAAATTAGGGTAATAGTGGTTTAGCATAGTGTAAAAGGTGAAAAAATGTGATAAATTTTATTATATTGGATAGTGGAGGGAGGATATACCTTATCTATTTACCCAAACCATTATTAAAAAAAATTGGATACTTTTTACATGGATAATGGAATGAAATTATTCAAAAGTAAAGAGGTTTTACAAAAATGGCACTCTCTACTTATAAAAGGAACTCACCTATTCCCTATTTCTCCACCGATTATAATGATTTGGATCAACCAAAAATATATCCTCATATCTACTTAACATCTTCCCCGCACCATTTAATACTTGGTCTCACTATAAGACCATGATAAGTATCTGTATGGGGTTACCCAAGGGAGAACTTCCAAGGGAGAGGTAATACTCTCAACCCAACTTTTCTAGTTCATTTCTTATTCTACACCCCTCAAGTCCCCTATATCAATGAAGTCATAATAAAACTAACATTTTTACTATAATTAAATGTTATTATACTAATATAATATCCATTTTATACTTTCCTCCAAATCATTGGGAAAAACAAAAACATCATCATGATTTTGTGCAGACTGCATCCTCCATGAATGATGAATTTATTTTTCAAAAACTATTTTCATGGATGGTATAAAAGAGTTGTTTAATGAAAAAATATAATAACTAAAACATTATTAATATTATTAAATAGTTATTATTTTATTTTTATACCCCCTTCCCATTCTATGAAAAATGAGATCGTTTGTGTACATGGAGACTACCGCCTCCACAAAATGACATTTTGTTTTACTATAACAACCTAACATGAATGATTTTAAAAAATAATATATTATATAAAAATTGTATTTATGATACTATTTATATTTTTTAATGATAATATTTGAAAATTTATAGGTAATAATAATATTAAATGGTCACGGTAACTTTAACCATCTTAAATGGACTTATCAAGGAACCTTTCTTAATTTGGGTCTATTTTGGGATAACCTTTGAAACTGTATAAGTGTTGATTTAATGGAATAATAAATTAAATAAAACTAAAAAATTATGTATATCATTAAGTTATTTTATAACACTTTTACCATGGTCAAGAATATTAAAGTTTTACAGATAAATTAAGTGAACAATCCTGAGTAACCAATATTAGAGGAAACTCTATTAAAAATAAATAACGAAATATAATAAATGGAACTTAGGAAATAAAATATATATGAATAAGGTTATTGGGTATATATTTAATGAAATTAATTTAATTTTTCAGTAATTTAAGTTCATGTGTATAGAAAATTTAGAAACATGGTAAGGGATCATCCATACCACCCTTGTTACTTTCCAATTACACATTCTGTTTCCTTTTCTAACATTTACACAAAATCCTTCTCAATAAATTGTTAATTTTTTGTATATATTTCTCTTACATATTTACCTAGTAAAATAATCTTTTAATTTCTAATGTTATACATTTTTTTAGTTATCATAAAAATTCTTAATTTTAAGTAAACTTAACTTAAGGGAACTTTCCTATTTTTTCCCATGTCAAGAATCACCCCTATCAAATGTTTTTGAACCATGAATATCTTCTAAAACCCCTAAATGATTTATGAAAAACCCTCTTTTTTTAATTATTGTTTTATAGAAAATAATAATGTCTTTCCTTATTTAAAATATCCTTTAGTTATTTCATAAAATCTCTACCCAAGTGGTTCATTTTTATTCTTTCTTCTCCAGATCTTTCACAAGAATTTTCTATAATGGAACTTCATATTCAATACCTATACCCATTTTTCAATTATAAAATTACAAAAAAATAAATTCCTTCTCCTTTTGAAAATCCTTATGATTTAGCCTTCAGTTAATCCTTGAATCATAATTATAAAACCTACTTCGTTCTCATGGGTTTGATCATGCTTATGTTTTTTGTATGGTTTCTTCTCCTCATGTGGAACACATATATATTATTTTCATTATATAGTGGGTGGAACAAAAATTATATAACCCTCCAATTAATTGGGTAAAGCTTTATACCTCATGAGATATTATGTATGGGATTAGGGAGTGAACCAAATCCTCAATGGGACATTTTCCACTTTATGATGATGGTATTGGGAGTGATACTTGACTTATATTTATAATGTAATTTCTTATATTGTTTCCACATATTTCATGATATTATGATTTAATTTCATTATAACATATTTCTATGCTTATGATCATTCTCTTTATGATATCGTATTTTTTCTCTTGACTCTAATGTTATTCTTTATTTCCATATTTATTCCCTTACTAGTATTTATAGCTAACCATTTTCCTTATGTATTTTCCCCAAGATATGCTATGTAGTTTTAGAAGATATATGGGAGTTAAGATAAATATGTGGAGTTTTAAATAAAAAGATTCTATTTTTACCTTTAAAATTATGTATTTATGTATCTAATCTCCCAAATACACTAAACTTGTAGATCGTCAATTTTTATTTATTATAAATATATATGAAAAATTATAAAATAAGGTGTTTTTAAGGCTTGGGTCAATATAATGATTGTTTATAACCAATGTGTCCAAAAATTTTGAGAAATAATAAGAAGAAAAAACAACATACCTTCTAGGATCTAAAAATAGTGAGCAAGAAATGGACCTAATATTCAGTGTGTCTAATTTACAAGAAATATTCTATGTGTGTAGTTTATTGTATAATTTCCAGGTAAAATTTTCTGAGGAAGAGTTATTGAATTTATGAGTTGAGAGAAATCCATCAAGTAGTTATTTAAAAGATCTAGGACCTGTGAAAAGTTATAGAGGTCGAGTTTATTGGTTATTTATTGAAGACTTTAAGGTAGTAAAAGACACTATTTATTGAGTAATAAAATCATATTTGTGGGTTCAACAAAATCCTTATACAATAATAGTTATCTAATTTAAAAGAGTAAGGAATCTAAGAAAATTAGTTGGTGCGGTACCAGCTAGAAGAGAGGTGTTGTAGGATGTAAAATTAGTTCACATGTATAAAATTGTGAACCCTTACTTGTGTAATATTGTGAGAGTGGGTTAGGATAAATGAAACCCACAATCCGCATATAACTAATATGATTTGTAGTGGAAAATTTATAGACTATTATGATAATAGACTACCACAAGGAATAGTATAACATCGAGACTAAACCTTAAAAAATGATTATACCAAATTTATTGCTTTATCAACATTGCATATAGATTCACTCTAGGTTAAACTATAAGAGACCCATTTTTCTTAGATAAAATAGTAGGTTCAAAACAAAGGGGTAAATGGTTAAAATAATCTTTGGTATTTGGTAAAAAATTGACAACATTTGATTCACCCCTTCTCAGATGTATCCACACAGATATATTGGGACTCCCAATTGGTATTAGATAATAGGTTCCCTATGATTGAATATTTTTTATATCAAAAATAAAATTAGAGCACAAGGTTCTACCTTTGATTGGTTCTTAAAATTCTTTACCCATTTTTATTTTCACTTGTTTATATGAAGTTCATATTTAAGTTAGTTTAGAAGAGAATTCAGAAGTGCCTTAAATGGAAAATTCTTATTTCATCACTATAAAGAAAATTTTATTGGTCTTAAAAAGACCTTAAAAACAAGAATAAAAAGTATAAAAATATAATAAAAGTATTAAGGATCAAGGAGGAAACACCAATAGTAAAAGGTAATTAGAATGGTAAGTGTTTATCAGTTGAGTCTATTTATTGTTATTTCTATAATGATTCAAGTTAAATGTGATAATGGTTTCTTTGAATAATCTTAAGACATCTACCTTATGGTTAAGGATTATTTTAATAATATACATATTGAAATGGTGACTTCTATATTTATATTCATCAAGGTACGACATGGTGAAAAGTCACAGCTAGAGTTGGAAGCTAATTCCCAAGAAGAATCGTTGACAAAGAAGATGAGTTACTATAAAAACATTATAAATTTTATTGAAGTCAAGGAATAATATTTCAAAATTTTCAGTTAAAATTTTTTATTGGATAATGAAGTATTTCAAAGATCATTATATGAGAATGAAGTGTTTGGATAAATTTTATAAATTCTACATGGATGTCATGTTTTTTCACCTAGAATCTAAAGAAAAAATAGTGAAAAAGATAGACAATTTTATATTTAAAATAATGAAAATTCACGAGGATAAAATTCAGAAGATGAAGAATTATTAGGAAGAAAAATTGAGATTAGATGAGAATGAGAAGTATATTATCAATATGAAGTGTCTAGATGTAAGAACCCAGGTTTTTAGAATGGGTCAAAATCCTGACCCTGTTTAAATTTTTGACTTGTCCCTGAGAAAACTGTAGAAAATCGGCAGTTTCTGGAAATTTCCAGACTACACTCCATGTAATTTTAAGTACACACCGTGTATGGGTTAGGCGAGTTTCAGTCGTGTGATCGCCGAGTACATGTCATGTGATGACCGTGTAGAAATTTCTTACTATACTGCATGTAGTTATCGACACGCCGTGTACCCGTGACCATGTGGAGGCCATACATGGCGTGTAGGCCTATTGTCCGGGTAGAATCATTTAAAAAAGTACACATTGTGTCCTCCTTGGACACATCGTGTTGTCTAGCCATGTATGAAGGATATACATGGTGTGTGGGTAATTCGGCGAGGAAGAGAAGAAAAACTAAGTACACGTCGTGTGCCCCTAGGTACACATCATGTACTCATGTCGGCAGGTTCAAGAAAGTAAGTCGACAAAATTAAAGTTGCCATATGAACAGTTAAATGATATACATGGCGTGTAGTCATGGTGTACATGCTGTGTACTTTATTTGTTTTTTTCTAAAACGGGCAGTAGCCTCGTTTTTGAGGTAGAACTCAATTTTTCGTCGGGTTTCGCGAACCAAGCTGGCTGAGACTTCAAATCCCTCCCGGATCTTCGTCCAAACTCTGTTTCGATCACAGTTTGATCTGTTGGAACCACCTTGGTATGGCCTCAATTCCTCTTGAGCCGTTTTCTTTGATTTCTGTTCTAGAATGAGTTATAGGGGTTTGAGCGGTTTTGATTCTTTTGTAGATCTACCATGTTTTAGACCTAATTGGAGGTTCTTATCGGAGGAGTAGCATCGTACGAGTATCAGGTAGGTGGTGCATACCTCTTTTTGTGTTTTCATGGTCATTTGGGTAGCGCGACCTTCAGCGTGTTTTTGAGTATTTTGAGCGGCACCCGTTTTATCTGTTATTACATATTGAATTGATTGTTTGACCTATGGGATGCCTTTTGGTATGCCATTTTACCAGTTTTTCTTGAGCGGGGCCAGGAGAGTGGTCGTTGCTCATCGAGGAATTTTGGTCGGGGGATTCCAAAATGGTTATATTTTAATTATATTGTTTTAAACTATTGAGTGTAGTTATTAAACCATGATGTAAATTGTTAGAGGCATTCAAGACCTCAGTGCTGTTGATTGATAACCATTGGGTTAGGGAAATTTTACTTTTTAGAATGTTTTTTATGTTTATTTGTTCTATTTAAATATGTTATATATGTAATTTTTGGATTGCATATGCTGGAACCTTTGGGTTGTGTTGGGCATGGCCCGGATATTCTTGAGTGATGCTGATCACAGGTTGGGCTTGGCCCGAGTTATGTTGGGTGGTTCTGACCATGGGATTGGGCGTCATGGGCATCAGTTTGAGGTAAGATGACTATTAGGTTGGGCATGGCCCATGTTACTGGGATGACAAGGTCATCAGACTTGAGCGGCATGGTCGTAGGGACACGAGGTGTCAAAGGTGTTATGGCTTGGGTACTATTTTGGTGATTACCGCTCACCCAAAAACTTTGAGTAGTGTGCACACAGAGAGACTCCTTAAGGAGGTGATTTTGACCACTCATGTGGGTAGAGGCCCTCATTAGTTGTGATTTAGGTACTATTGGTTTGGGGGTGCTTGTCGTAGGAAGCCATGTGGAAGGTGAGAATCCTTCAGGGGATAACATTGAGGCTATCAGGTTGGGGGCAGAGGCTCTTCGTTATTTGAGGGCGGACATCGTTGTCCCTCCGATTACTTTATTTGAGGGCAGACATCGTTGTCCCTCTGGTTACGTTATTTGAGGGAAGACATCATTGTCCCTCCAGTTACTTACTGAGGACAGACATCGATGTTCCTCCGGGTTACTGTTTATCGAGCGTGCCTTCGGGATGTCGGTACTTGAGACATGTGGTGTCAGGGGGCACATGTTTTCGGGTTACATGACAGAGATTCTGGCGTTGGCCGAAGCAGGTGACACTCCATGGTGGATTTTGAGCACCATAGAAGTTAGTGTTTATTTATGCATTGTATTGTTTACTACTTTCCTTACAAATGTATTCCTTCTTAAAAACTTATATTTGGTACACACCGTTGGGTGGTATCCTACTGAGATTTGTCTCACACCCTGCATGGGCCCTTCAGAACGTGTGCAGAAATTATGGATTTACATGCAGGAAAGAGGCCAACTTTAGGAGATGGGCTATATTAGGTGTTTTATGGAGAAGGTATGGACCTTGAGGTCTTTCCTAACTAGAGATTACTATGTTTTGTGTACTTTCTTGTATTAGTATTCTTTTTTATAGCTAAAGTTGGTTAGCCATGGGCACCCTTATTATTTAGATATGTATGACCTTCTTTGGATGCATGTTTGTTGTTCAGTGATAGTTACAAGTGATCATCATGTTGTTGTGTTTACTTTCTGCTGTTGTTGTTTATATTTATTACTTCCACTGTTTATTGATATTGAATGTGCTTCCGCTCTTCGGGTCTGGTTCGAGTCTATTAAGTCATTTATTCCGCTGCATATTTATTATTATACTCGGACCAGTACCATTATTATTATCCTCTTAGAGGGTAAAGCCTCCCCACTATACCTATAAGACCCTCGCTGCTAGTTGACAGCCTTTGGCGTTCGGGGAGGTGCACCTAAGGTAGTAGCACCTGACCTGTTTGGCACTATTTGGGTGGTTGTTCGGGTCCGGGGCATTACACTAGAGATGGAAGTAAAATTGAAAAATATAGAAGCTACACAATCTAGGACTTCCCAACAAATTTAGGAAAGATGTGTTACACATAAACATGTGAAAATATTATAACCTCTAAAAATACTAAATTTTTTGGAAAGATTATATTGAGATCATATAGAAATGTATCCATCTCAATCATAGGGTAAAAGGTATCCCATAACTCATCTAAATTTTATTGTGCTAAATCTATCATAATTGTATGTGTATATTTATATTTAAAAATATAGAAATTTGGAAGAGTAAAAATTATGTAAAACCCACCAATAAGTCAATGGTGGAGGTGATAATTTCTAAGAAAAATTCCCCATAAAAAGGATCCTAAAAATTTAAGGTTTCCACACAAAAACAAAAAGGAATATATTTTAGAAAATTTTGGTAGTATGCTAAAAAAAGAAAAGAAGTAGATTAATTGGTAGATTTTAATGATATTTAAAGTTTGTTAATATATTTATTTATTTATTTATGGAATAATATTTTAGTATGTTAAAATCAAATAATCCCTAATGTAAGGGTAATAGAGTTGAATTCAGATGAAAACCTAATGTACAAACTTCACAGATGAAGCAAAATTTTTCTTGCAAACATATATTTGAAAAATTAGATAACTTCTGTAACTTTCGAAACATATATGGACACTAATATAAAGAGTGTTGGTATGTACAAACCTAAAAATTATTTTTATTAAATAAAGAAAAAGAAACAAGTCTTCCTTGGAATATAATCAAAATAAGAATACGAAACAAAATGAACCCAAGAATAAAATTCAAAAGGATGTTAAATCAACTAGAAAAATGATTATTTTTATGGAAATTTAATCTAAAAATTAGAAAATTACTGTATGCCCATGAATTTTATGATGGAAGGGAGCAATATGGAATCAATAATACAAAAATCAATCCAAGAAAGGGATATCGAGATTAGAATATTGGTGGATATCCCTGAATAATAAGTTGAAAGGTTTCCCATAAATAGTAATAAAAAGTATTATAAAAATGTGTTTGAAATGTGAAATTAGGTAGGACATGTGACAGTCATATGTATAACTATTTTTCTTGGAAAAAGGAGAGAAAATGTGAAAACAATAATGAATCTAAGTACTGAAAATTTTGTTGCAAAGGAGTCAACACTTACAATGAAAGAGGAGAATGAGTTGTTAATCATATAGACATAATAGTTAAACATGGTTAGGAAAATGAAGGTGGCATAAAATAGTGAAAGTTAATTAATTGAACAAGTAATAAGGACCATTCCATCGAGGAAGAAAATTAATGAAGAAAGTAAAACCACACTACCCAAAGAGAAAAAAACGTAGAAAGTACAGAATTGAGCAAGCATAAAGAGGTAAGGAACTTTAAACCTTAAAAGAAATAATTATATGGGTTGATAAATCTATCTCATCTATGTGTATCACATTTAACTATTGTTAGAAGATCCACTTTATTCCCTTATTGTGTTGGATATGCATCATGGAAAAGAGAATTGAAGGTGAAACTTAAAAAAAGGAGAAATTGTGAAAAATTTAATTTCTAGACATCTTGGAATATTATCCATCATAGAACATGTCAATTTGTACCTAGATAATTTCTTAAAATTTTTCCATGGTAAAGAAACATTGAAGATCATCCCTTAAGGTGGAGCTTAGATGAGAAATCTACCAGAAATTTATCATTTCATGTGATTATGTAATTTTAGAAAGATTTTATGAAATTAAATATTGAGGTATGATATTCATTATCCCATTAATTTTCTAAATCATATTTATTATTTTTATCAATGGGGAGATTATATAACCAAATGAGTAGGTTGAATGAGTTTCTCAAAGAGATAGAGAGTGAAAAAATAGAGAGAAGATGTCTTTTTTAAAATTATGATAGTTATTTTTATTCAGAAATTCCCCTTACATATATTGATACCATTAAGGGGGAGAATAATAATTTGAATCCTACCTTATTGAGTTCATGGGGGAGATGAAATTTCCTCTATTTGTATTCTTTTTCAATTAAGGGGAGAAGAATTGTATGGACTATTAGAGTAAATTTTGAATTAATAACACATCCAAAAGGAGATATTGAAGTACCCTTCGGTTTAACTTGTATTTATTTTTCAATTAACTTTGTTTTAATTTTCAATATAATCATGAAAATGTTATGTCTTTGGTGATGGAGGGAGTATTCACCCAATGAATGAAGTTGAGAGCTTCCCATGTATTTGGTTAAAGAAGATTGGGTTTTCTCTCATGGTGAATACATGTAAAAGGATATAATATAATAATATTAGGGTTCTAGATTATAAGGAAAAGAAGATTAAAAAGTTCTAATATACTGTATATAATAGTTACAAGAAGTGGGAAGAATCCTATAGTGATATAGATATAAAACTATTTTGGAAATCTTTATAAAACTGGATCTAAAAGTTTTCAAAAACAATTTCAAAAGTGTTGGATAGAGATAGATTAAAATTTGGAGAAATCATCAAAGGTTTATTGAGATTTAATTATACAATTTTTAGTGAGAAAATATACTTGGATGAATGCTGGTCTATTGGAGTTTGAAGGATGAATAAATTAGAAGGCAATAAGGTTTTGAAAATACTCTATATTGAGTAATTATTTTTTGCAACACCTTGACAGCATTATAAAAGGATTTTTGGAATCATTTTAATAATTCTGAAAATAATTTGAATCGGTTATGATGTGATTATAAGATGTTTAGAATACCCTGAGATGATTTGAATAAACTAATAAGTCAATTTAAATAAACCTATAATTTCTAGAAGAAAATCTAACCTTGTGTATGAATTTTCTTGATGTATGACTTTTGGTTGAGTGTAAGACTTTGAATTAACATATAAAACTTTATAGAATGTCACATAAGATGTTGGTGACTGTGTAATTTTTTTTTATTCACATGGGTTTTTAGAGTTCACCAAAATTTGAGATCCTTTATGACTTTGTGTTGAGCGTATGACTTTTCTAGAGCCCGCATATGACGTTTTACCAGTGTATAAAATTCAATTGATCCATGTCATACTTTAGAGTTTTTTGAAATTTGAAAAAGTCTAGAACTCACCTTGATTTCATGTGAATTATATCTAGATCTGTATATGACTTCTGGGATATGTATAACATTGGACTTAGTAGAATTTTACAAATTCTATAGAATAAAAATCGATTTCCAAAATTATAATTCTAAAGAGGAAATTTATTTTTAATGATGTAAGATCTATTCCCTCATGTTAAAAACTTTACAAACATTTTAATAACAATAATCAAAGCTTAAGAATCTGATCTTCAAGCTAAGGGAGAAGAAGATCAAATCATAGAAGATTTTTTGCGAAATTAAATGTACAAAAATGATTTTATTGGGGTTTCAAGAATAATGCAGATAAAGTTAAATCAATGATCGATCTATTCATCAAAGATTAAATAATTGTGATATAAGATATTTTGAGTGAGAATAATAACTTCAAGTCTATTAATAATAATATCATGGTAGAATGAATCTTAGAGAAAATAACACAATAAAAAATTAATTGTCTCCATAAATCATAAATATGTAAATATAAAAACAAAATCTATTTATAAAAGTGATGTGCTTCAAGGAAATTAAATATCAAAAAATCATTTGTGATTCAAGCATGGGAATAAGAAAAAAGGGATGAATTTCTATCTAAAATTACAAACTCAAGATTGAGTCTATACATATCTTTATTAAATATCTCATTCTAAGAATGAGTAGATCCACATTTCCACCCTATTGTATTTTTTATACATCCATAGTGAATATTTTAAGTTTGTATTTCTACTATGATTTTTTTGAGAAGAAGAAGTGATGATCATATTATAGAAAACATGGAATATATTTTCATATAGATAAAATAAAATATGAGAGAAATAAAACAAGGGTATTTTTGTAATACTTATTGAGTTGAAAAATAAAGAATCATGACCCCATGTGTAGTCATTGAAAAGAGATCACGGAGCACATATGGAGGATAGAAAAGTTTACTTGTATATATATATTTTTGTAAATTAATTTCTATAGTTATTTCTAGTAATTGAAATTAAAAAATACCCCACAAAATCAATGATATACTTGTATGACTATGTATCAGTTAGAAAAATAAAAAATAGAAATAGAGTTGTACATGGTGTGGTTGGTTGCTGTGGTGAGTGTGCTGAGACAATAAAAAGATCTCATGGAAGAGGCTAGAGAATTGAGTAATCCAAGAGAGATAACAGTACTATCAAATAAGAATAAGCGGGTTATAAATAAGTGATGTATAAAAATCCAGTTGGGGTTTGAATTAGAAAAAGAAACGGATAATATGAGGAATATGATGACCACTAACTATGTAGAACTAGTATATTGAGGTAGCTTCAAAAATATAAAGAAGAAATAATAGAAAACCTTTTAGGATCTACATGTAATGAGAAATAATTAGACCTAATATTTAGTGTATCTAATTTATAGGAAAAATTCTAAGTGCACAGTTCATTATATAATCACCAGTTCATTATTTTGTATAAGATATAGGAGATGTGTAGGGATACATGGTCCAAGTTACATGGTTATTCCATTAATACTTTAAGTAATTCAATGAAACTATGTATTTAGGAATAAGATCATATTTTTTGGTGTATTGAAATCCCTATATAATATTTTTGATCTAGTTTAATGGAAGAAAGAAGCTTAGAAAACCAGATGGAATGATGTTAACTTGAAGAGAGGTGATATGGGATGCAACATCAGTTCACATATGTAAATTTTTTAACCCTCACTTTTTTAATATGGTGAGAGTGGGTTAAGATAAAAACAACCCACAATACACTTGTATTAATAATAATATTCATAGTGGGAAATCAGTGGACTAGGATAATAACCAATTGTAGCAAGAAGTGTGCTCACATTGTGACCAAATATTATAAAAAATCGAGTTCAAACTTTACTATTTTATTTTCATTGTATATAGGCGTATGATATGTTAAATTAAAAGATATCTATTTGTCTTAACTTGAATCATAGTTTCAAAGACCAAAGGGGTAAAATTTTAAATAAATATTTGGTATTTGGTAAAAATTAGACAACACCTCATTCACCCCCCTCTCAAGTGTGTCAACAGAGATGCACTGGGACTCTCAATATTATAGATTTTGGTTGAGATATTTGACAGATTTTGGAGTTATACATGGGTAAATATTTCATGGGTCTGGTAGGTAAATAATTTTATTTCAACCTAACCTATGATTGATATTAGGGACTAGATAGAACAAAGATATTTAGACCCCCTTGTTAATAATGTTAGAACCATTAATATCCAAGAGGGATCAACTAGGACACAAGAATCGTGGCCCCTTTTGATTTTATAAAAGGACCATAAAAAGCCAAAAAAGTATGTTTCAATGTGAATTCAATCATTTTAGTGTGGAAAATTTAGTAAGGGTTCATGTATCATTATCATAGGTTTCATTTAGGTTTGAATTTTAATTTTTTATAATGCTCTGTATGTTTATTTATGCTAATGTGTAGTGATATTATATAGTATTTATAATTTAGATTCATTCATTTTTAATAAATTTATTCATTCTAGTTAAAACATGCTTTCATAAAAATCCATGACATGATATGAATCTTGATTTTATTTTATTCTAGGTTTAGTTTTATAATTTAAAGTTAATTTCATGTTAATTAGAAAAACTATTAAAACATGTTAGTAATTAAATGTACTATTTTAAATTAATATAAGTAGTAAGATAATATGTTTTTATTGATAATGAATCATGTTTAAAATATTTTTATTTCTATAAATAGATTATAATCCTTCTTGATTAAGCAGGACCATGATGATTAATTATTGATTAAGTTAAAATATTTTTGAAAGAATTGTTTTATCAACATGTCTTATATTCCAATGAATTTTAATGTTATTCCATGTGTTAATCCAAACTGGTAATTTAGGATGTTTTTTATAATTAAATAAAAGTTATGAGTATGTTCTCACTTAATTAAATACCATGATATAGTTATGAGTTATTTCTACTTAACATGTATAACTTAATAAAATATTATGATGTATGCCTAATGTATATTTTACTTAGAAGGAACTAATGAATCATGATTTAAATTAAGAATCAATGTGATATCTATAGACTAATTACTATAAACAACATGTTTAATATTTTTAAATGGTGTAAGTATTTTATTATGAAATCATGCTAAAAAAGTGATATGTTAGTTTCAGTTTATGCCATAATGAATATGAATTTTTCAAATTATTTATAGTGTGATTTAATTTTATTTGTGATTTATTAATCATGCTTTGTTTTTATTTGAATATGAAGAGTGAAAGTAAATCATGTTGTAAAAATATGATAATTATGTGATGAATTAAAAGCATGATATGAAATTAATTAGTATGATGCAAGTATTATGATTCTTTTAAATATGAGTAATTGAATATGAATATATTATTGGTACCCCCATGAAAATTTTTATGCAATTCTAGTTGAAAATTATATATTATATTGATAATCCTTTCCCTAACTGATTATGTTTTGGCATGAAATTTCAACTATATGTTTCTATTCATTAATGATTTTTGTTAACGTGGCCATGGATTTATCATTCAAGGGTAAAGTTATGTGAAATTAATTATCATTTTTATCATTGTTGATATCTTTGGTAAGATTAGATATGATATAGTTTTACGGATATGGTTGATAGGGATGAATGGATATATGATTGCAAATATGGTGGTTTTTTATTGTGAGGGTTGATGATATGGTAATTATGTTGAAAATAAATATTATGGTGATGGGTTGATGATGAAATATATGGTTGTCTAAAGAGTATATTTCCTTACACTATGTGATGTTCTTTGTGTTTTTTATATGGTTCATGATATATTCACTAACCTTATTATTATCCTGGGTTGGGATTTAAAGATGAAGGATGAAATCAAGTTGGAAATATAGATGAGGTGGCTTGGTTGAATTTTCTTTAAATGTTGGAGAAAGATTTTATTTCACTTATAAAAATATATGACTATCTAAGGAAGATTAAATAAGATTAGTAGAGGTTGAGGTGAATTCCTTGGGGTTTGAATCTCATGGCTCATGGAAATGGAGTATGTTTCTTTCCTCTAGAGTTGGTGTGTGACTCCAATCCCTGGCCTTGAGCCATATGTGGTGTCCTATGGTAGGCTTGTATTTATGTCTTCATTTCTTTGAGATATGTAATCATTAGTATGAATGTTATGAGGTTCAACATGTCTCTAAGTCTTCAGTGGGTAGTTAGATATGTTTTGAGAAGTGAGGTGTGTCATAAGATGGTAACTATACTCCTTTATTTAAATAAAACCAAATATTTTTTAAGATGATTCAAAAATTCCATTAAAAAAAGAAAATGAAGAGTGTGTGAATTTATTTGTATTAAAATAAATTAATTCTCTCCTTATTGGAGTTAGTAACCAATATTCTAAGAGTTTTTAAAAGAATTTTTTTCATGAAACTTAAAGGTTTTATATTTTTCCCTATTTAAAAGGTGTAATTATTTTGAAACAAAGTTGGTTAAGGATAAAAGAGCAGTTAGTAAGAGTCTAGTTGTGATTCAAGGTTGTTGGTGCTATATCTCTTCATTGTGATTGGTTTTCCTCAGTTGTGAGGTCCATGTTTGAGAGGTATCCTCTATGGTTGTGAGATTTCCAGAAGTTTTCTTATTGGGGAGTGAATTGTTGTCATAGCCCAATCCCATAGAGAGTATTGGTTGTAAATTCGTATTTTTTGAGAGTTATCTTCCCAAGGTTGTTATTCTTTTGGGGGTTTTTTCTTATTTTGGGTTTGGTTTTTATTGTTTAGGATGAGAATCATTTGGGACGCATATAATGTGAAGGATTGTGTTTCTAGGATCTTTTATCTAGGTCAGTCTCTCTTTTCTATGGGTCTTATTTTGATTCTCAAGAGTGATTGTTGTTTGAGAGATTCTAGACCCTTAATTTGTTGTTTTTTTCAAGTGAGATAGATGTATAGGGTTTGTGGTGGTGGTTGTAGAGAGACAAAGATAATTTGGCTGGAGGAGGTTAGTTTTATAGTTAGGAATCGTAAAATATGATTGATAGGTATAAGGCCCCAGCCTTAAACCTTACTTAATCTTGAGTTATTACAAGATTACACGTTGAGGATCTTTTCGGGTTTAGAGTTTTAGAGAATTAGATCATAAGACTTGCATTACATTCCACATATAAACAAAGTGGTTACATAAAGATAGTATTCTTCATTCCCATCAATGGAACACACATTTAAAATAAAACATGGATTAATTCTTGACACATCCTTGACTCTATCATCTTATCATGTACCTTTCCCTTGACCTGTGAAAAACATTTCAAAAACTTGGGATGAGCATAAAAACTCAGTATGGGTTATAAAAAAAACATGGAAAGGAAACATGAGTTCATATATACATAAGAATGAAATCATACTTTACCCATAAAACATAGGCACTTTAACATGCCTCATAAAATCATGAATAAATCATAGAAACCATAAGACATAAAGGTAACTTGAGGCATTCATAACATTCTTACATAGGGAGTAACCCTCTTGGTTACGTTTGGAATACCCATCACAGTATATTCCCTAAAATCTCTTCGGAGAAACCTTAACGTTTCACTCCTTCGCGTTACCCAATGCATTGGAGAGCTATAACGGGCTCACCCGCCCTTAGTTTATCACGGAACCACCCGTCTTCATAATAATGCCCAAGAACCATAACATAATCATATCACATAAAACATGCATAAAGGAAACATAACATTTCCACATTTCAATCACGAGATATCAATACAACACATTGATATAATAAAAACATTATGAAAACCATTTTCAATACCAAAGTAAAACATGGTATTTATTTTTCTTTTAAAAAAAAGGTATGGCTTGTAGAGGAAGCCAAAACTCAAATAACGGTTACGACGGCGGAGAAGTCGTTGTCGCCGCATACGTACGACAAAAACATTCCCTTTTGTCGTTTAGTAAACGCTTCGTATAAAAAAGATTCCTTTTGAGTAAACGTAAAAGTCAAAGGGGTTTATACACCGTATAAAAGAAAGTTGTGTATAAAATAAAATATGCCTCAACGAAAGGAGATTGAGACGAAGTCCCATACCTCGTATCCGACTTGACCCGACCGTTCTTTAAACTCCTGAATAATAAACTTGAGTTAATCTCTACTTGCTTATGAATCTTTTTCAAGTTCATTATTCCTTTTATACCATGTTATGAACATCATGTAATCATTTAAGTTAATAATGTTCATTTTGTCGGTATTTGGTTCTTAAGTCAAAAATTGACTTCTTATACTTACAAGTTGTTAATTTAGTCAAAGGTTCATTATATCCAGAATGGTATTCATTATGTAGATATCATATATGTCATATATATCCAGTACATACATTCATTTATAATATTACATCACGTTTAGAGGTAAGAAATGAAATGCATCGTTCATGGAGACGGTAAGCCGTACGTACGCATGAACGCTACTTCCATTTCTATTTCATATTTTCTGGAATGGAATCATAATGATATAAAAGTATATTATAATTCCAGTATAACAACATATATAATATCATTAACTTTATCCTTTACACATCCCACATATGGTATTAACGAATCAAATCACTTTTAGGGGGCGGTAGTCCGCACTTCCTTAAATGAAGATATCGCGTATACCCATAATGGAAGCCATAAAGTATGACCAAAATGAAGAAAAACAGAATCTTAAGGAAAACATATACATAATATATATCATATATAAAAATAGTGACATCATAATGGCCACCTTTGAAGGTGTTAAATGAGTATTGAACAATCATCGTTTCGGGAGGCAGAATTTCGCCATCCACGGAAACCGTATGTTCTTTAACCATTTGATGTAGTTGTGTGAGAGTGTAGCTCAAATAACTCTTATAACAACATCCTAGTATATTGAAGATACTGGTGTTGTTACAAAAGATGTAAATAAAAAGAGTTTAGGGGGTTGGAGAAGCAAAATAAAACAAATGAGCATGAGAGGATGAATTACCTTAAAAAGTGTAACTCCTTTTGGTTTGAGCCTAAAGGCTTCCTTTGAAAGGATTCTGCCCAAAGGGAATCCTCTAGGATGAGGAGAGGGATGTGGAGAGAGCAAATGGGCAGGGGTTGGCCGAGCCAATGGCTTGAAGAGTGTGTGAAATGAGGTAGAGGTGGGGGCCTTTTATAAGAGGAGAGGAGGGGCACTTTTGGAAAGTAAGGAAATATTACTTTATTTGAAAATGTGTTTCGGTTTTAAAAGGTCCCAAATTGATATAATTCGTGGATAAGGTGATAAGGATTCTAAATCCACTCATCCAATTGGTTTTGGCCATGTGTAGGTTTTATATTTTTCATTATCTTTCCATTTTATTTAAATCGTCAAATAATGATGTCATCGCTGCATCATTATTATGTCATATATAATTTAATTTATTTAATGTCTAAAAAATTATAAAAAAATTACTATGATGTAGGAAATCTTTTTAGCTTTCCATTGAATATTTATAATCAAAATTTGGACTTGTATAACCCCACTTAAAAATTGTTTTCGCAAAACATATTATGTTTGTGTCATTTTCACTTTAACATTTAATAAAAAGTAATTTATGTCATTTCCCAACAAAAGTGGATCCATGGGGTCCCCAAGTTTGGTCATGGATTTTCTTGGTCGGCCATGACACAACCAATGAGGTTGGGACATGTGTCTAGGTCATTTCATATTATTAAAGTATTAATTATACCTTAAACTACCCTAATTACCACTAATCGCGATTAAGAACATAATAAGTTACTATTCACCAAAAAATTATTTTAATCTCATTGAACCACATTTTACTTCTTAATGACAACCATGTATGTCGGATTTTCAAAATTCAAAACACATTAGGGGTAAACTTTCATTTAACTGGAAAATCAGTTTGCTTGATTACCACTTAGTGGTTTCACTATTCATCAAAAATTGAAGTTTTTCAGAAAATTACCAAAAATTCACCCTAAGCTATATTTGATATTCCGAATTCAAAAATGAAGTCCATTTTACAAAATTCAAATCATATAAGTCACATTAATTAATTTAATAATTAATTCCCGCTGCCAGAGCAAATAGCGTGTTTTTACAAAACAATAAGTATCAAAAGATTGACACCAGTTTAAGTCTAATTTCAAATCGAAATTGATTCCAATGACCACCATTGGATAAAATGGTAAAAATATATTCTAATTTCACTTTAAAACCAATTCAAAAGATAATCTAATCATATAAATAAATTAGATCAAAAAGAGGTTTTGAATTAAAATGCAACATTTTACACTATTCATAAAAAAAAATGAACTTTATCAGAAAGGTACCAAAAATTACACAAAGTAAAATTTGATATCCCGATTCTTAATAAAAGTTTTATTTGGTCCAAAAGAATGTATAAGAGTGATCAAAACTATATTTAATGACGGTTCACCATTAAAAGGTGATAAGTGAACCTTTAGTGAAAATTAGAGTATAAAAGCCTAAAATTGACCTCTTTCCGTATTTTAAGCCTTTATCTTTTATTGGGTAAATGTAAAAACATCTAAAAACATATCTATTCATATTTTAGTTATTTCTATTCATTCCCGCCAGTACAACGGCTACTTGTTAACTAACATTTAAAATAATATTATTATATTACTAGTGTGCTACGTACGTTTCAAAGAAACTCATCGTTGCGTATCGGGTACGCTATCGAACATAGCAACCCCTTTTAATTAAAATTCATATTTAATTCTCAAATATTAATAAATATGAAAATTATTTATTCTTCATTTACCTGGGATGTTACATCCTTCCCCCCTTTAGAAAATTGCGTCCCCGCAATTTATTTACTTATCGAATAAATGGGGGTACTTATCCCTCATTGCATTTTCAGATTCCCATGTTGCCTCTTCAATCATGTGGTTTTTCCACAAAACCTTTACCTGCTTAATCACCTTATTCTGTAACACTTGCTCCCTGTGGTCAAGAATCTGGACCGGTTGTTCCTCATAAGATAGGTTCTCTTCCAGCTGAACTACCTCTGGGCTCAAAACATGAGATGGATCTGGCATATACTTTCTCAACATCGAAACGTGAAAAACATTGTGTACCTGAGATAAAATCGGAGGTAAAGCCACTCGGTATGCAACTGATCCAACTCTTTCCAGAATTTCGTATGGTCCAATAAACCTTGGACTCAACTTTCCTTTCTTACCAAATCTCATCACACTTTTCCAAGGAGAAACCTTGAGAAAAACATGATCACCTACCTCGAAAGATAGATCCTTCCTCCGGTTATCCGCATAACTCTTCTGCCTGCTCTGAGCTGTTCTCATGTGTTTCTGAATCAGCTGAACTTTTTCTGCCATTTCTTCTACCAATTCTGGTCCCATCAACTTTCTTTCACCCACATCATCCCAGAAAGCTGGAGTTCGACACCGCTTCCCATATAATGCCTGAAATGGTGCCATCTGTATACTAGAATGAAAACTGTTATTATATGAAAACTCAACCAAAGAAAGATGTTGGTCCCAACTTCCCTGATAATCCATAGAACAAGCTCGTAGCATATCCTCCAATGTCTGAATTGTTCGTTCTGACTGCCCATCTGATTGAGGATGAAAAGCTGTACTAAAATTTAATTCAGTACCCAACGACTTCTGAAGGCCTTTCCAAAAGTTAGAGGTAAACCTGGGATCACGATCTGATACAATGGAGAGAGGAACTCCATGTAACCTGACTATCTCTTTAAGATACAAACGGGAAAGTTGATCAAGAGAGAAAGTATCCCGTATAGCAAGGAAATGACCAGATTTAGTCAAGCGATCAACAATAACCCAGATTGCATTATTACCTCGAGATGTCTTCGGTAATCCAACAACAAAGTCCATGGATATATTCTCCCATTTCCACTCTGGCACTGGTAAAGTCTGAAGCATCCCTTTCGGTAACTGCCGCTCTGCTCTAACCTGCTGACAAGTCAAACACTTCACAGTAAAATCAGCAATATCTCTTTTCATTCCATCCCACCAGTAATACTCCCGCAGATCTCTATACATATTAGTACTGCCCGGATGAACTGAAAATGGAGAACTATGAGCTTCACATAACAACTCTCTCTTCAACTGTGAATCCCAAGGCACACACAACCTCTTCCCAAACCTCAAAACACAAACACAAACTTATCCAAGAACTCATGGAAAATTTTATTCATAAGGTCCATGAATACAGTAGGTGCATTGGTTAACCCAAAAGGAATAACTACAAATTCATAATGGCCATATCTAGCACGGAACACAGTCTTCGGAACGTCTGCTTCTTTTACTTTCAACTGATGGTACCCCGACCTCAAGTCAATCTTCGAAAAATACTGAGCTCCCTGGAGCTGACACCACTTCATTCGATGGCCCAACATCTGCTGAAGTAGTTGCAAAGGATTTCGCCACCCCTTTCTGCTTGTAGTCTAACTGCTTCCCATCACTCAAGCTCCTTGTCGGACACTCGTTTGCATAGTGACCCATCTCATTGCACATATAACATTTCACTAACTGTAAATCAAATTTATTCTTACCTTCACCTTGATCCTTTTCAGTGCAATCACGAGCCTTATGTCCCATCTTACCACATCGGTAGCACTTCCCAGAATTCAGAAGACATTCCCCAGCATGCCTTTTGCCACATTTATCACAAACTGGAAACTTAGTTCTCTTACCATCAGACTTTTTTGAAGAATTCTTACCTTTCTCCTGCCACCTCGGTCTCTTCTTCTGCTGGTTGTTATAGGACACTTGGTCATCGGCAAACTCCATTTCCACCTTCTCAGCACATCGAACAAGCTTTTCATAACTTTTAAACTCTCGAGAAGCTAATGCCCTTCGATACTTTGGCTTTAATCCTGTGTAAAAACGATTGATTTTACTATCAAGGTCTCGGATAAAATTTGGAGCATACCTTGCCAATCGAGTGAACCTTTCTTCATAGGCAGCCACTGAGTCTTCCTCTTGCCTCAATTCCAAGAATTGCTTTTCCATCCTAAGTCGAACAGCCTTAGGAAAATACTTCTCAAGAAACATACCTTTGAAATCATCCCAGTCAAGAGCATCAATCTCATCGGCATCCCTGATATTTTTAACCATAGACCACCACTGATCTGCTTCACCCTCCAAACGGTAAATAGCAAGACTAACCTTTTGATTGTCTGAACACCCCATGACATCAAAAATCTTCTCCAGTGCTTTAATCCACCCTTCAGCTTGCACAGGGTCAGATGATCCTCTGAATGATGGGGGATGTTGCCTCATGAAATGTTCCACCATTGACATGTTCCTATGCGGTTGATCTGGCTGATCTCGTGCATGGATACCACCACCATTTATAGCCTGAGTCAACTGTGCCATCACTGCAACAAACTGTTCAGTTCCGATTCCAACCATCTCAGGTTGCTGATTTGGAAGGTTGTCTTCCTCCTGATGTCGTCCCAACATAGCTGCTTTGTTTCCTCTGCGGAAAACCATTCTGAACACCGAAATATCTTAGGCAAAGCAACATGGTAATCTGTAAATGCTATATCATTTAAATCATATTATAATTTAACACTTTTCTAACTCCTAAAGTTTTCTAAACCGACCTCTGATACCAACTATAAGGCCCCAGCCTTAAACCTTACTTAATCTTGAGTTATTACAAGATTACACGTTGAGGATCTTTTCGGGTTTAGAGTTTTAGAGAATTAGATCATAAGACTTGCATTACATTCCACATATAAACAAAGTGGTTACATAAAGATAGTATTCTTCATTCCCATCAATGGAACACACATTTAAAATAAAACATGGATTAATTCTTGACACATCCTTGACTCTATCATCTTATCATGTACCTTTCCCTTGACCTGTGAAAAACATTTCAAAAACTTGGGATGAGCATAAAAACTCAGTATGGGTTATAAAAAAAACATGGAAAGGAAACATGAGTTCATATATACATAAGAATGAAATCATACTTTACCCATAAAACATAGGCACTTTAACATGCCTCATAAAATCATGAATAAATCATAGAAACCATAAGACATAAAGGTAACTTGAGGCATTCATAACATTCTTACATAGGGAGTAACCCTCTTGGTTACGTTTGGAATACCCATCACAGTATATTCCCTAAAATCTCTTCGGAGAAACCTTAACGTTTCACTCCTTCGCGTTACCCAATGCATTGGAGAGCTATAACGGGCTCACCCGCCCTTAGTTTATCACGGAACCACCCGTCTTCATAATAATGCCCAAGAACCATAACATAATCATATCACATAAAACATGCATAAAGGAAATATAACATTTCCACATTTCAATCACGAGATATCAATACAACACATTGATATAATAAAAACATTATGAAAACCATTTTCAATACCAAAGTAAAACATGGTATTTATTTTTCTTTTAAAAAAAAGGTATGGCTTGTAGAGGAAGCCAAAACTCAAATAACGGTTACGACGGCGGAGAAGTCGTTGTCGCCGCATACGTACGACAAAAACATTCCCTTTTGTCGTTTAGTAAACGCTTCGTATAAAAAAGATTCCTTTTGAGTAAACGTAAAAGTCAAAGGGGTTTATACACCGTATAAAAGAAAGTTGTGTATAAAATAAAATATGCCTCAACGAAAGGAGATTGAGACGAAGTCCCATACCTCGTATCCGACTTGACCCGACCGTTCTTTAAACTCCTGAATAATAAACTTGAGTTAATCTCTACTTGCTTATGAATCTTTTTCAAGTTCATTATTCCTTTTATACCATGTTATGAACATCATGTAATCATTTAAGTTAATAATGTTCATTTTGTCGGTATTTGGTTCTTAAGTCAAAAATTGACTTCTTATACTTATAAGTTGTTAATTTAGTCAAAGGTTCATTATATCCAGAATGGTATTCATTATGTAGATATCATATATGTCATATATATCCAGTACATACATTCATTTATAATATTACATCACGTTTAGAGGTAAGAAATGAAATGCATCGTTCATGGAGACGGTAAGCCGTACGTACGCATGAACGCTACTTCCATTTCTATTTCATATTTTCTGGAATGGAATCATAATGATATAAAAGTATATTATAATTCCAGTATAACAACATATATAATATCATTAACTTTATCCTTTACACATCCCACATATGGTATTAACGAATCAAATCACTTTTAGGGGGCGGTAGTCCGCACTTCCTTAAATGAAGATATCGCGTATACCCATAATGGAAGCCATAAAGTATGACCAAAATGAAGAAAAACAGAATCTTAAGGAAAACATATACATAATATATATCATATATAAAAATAGTGACATCATAATGGCCACCTTTGAAGGTGTTAAATGAGTATTGAACAATCATCGTTTCGGGAGGCAGAATTTCGCCATCCACGGAAACCGTATGTTCTTTAACCATTTGATGTAGTTGTGTGAGAGTGTAGCTCAAATAACTCTTATAACAACATCCTAGTATATTGAAGATACTGGTGTTGTTACAAAAGATGTAAATAAAAAGAGTTTAGGGGGTTGGAGAAGCAAAATAAAACAAATGAGCATGAGAGGATGAATTACCTTAAAAAGTGTAACTCCTTTTGGTTTGAGCCTAAAGGCTTCCTTTGAAAGGATTCTGCCCAAAGGGAATCCTCTAGGATGAGGAGAGGGATGTGGAGAGAGAAAATGGGCAGGGGTTGGCCGAGCCAATGGCTTGAAGAGTGTGTGAAATGAGGTAGAGGTGGGGGCCTTTTATAAGAGGAGAGGAGGGGCACTTTTGGAAAGTAAGGAAATATTACTTTATTTGAAAATGTGTTTCGGTTTTAAAAGGTCCCAAATTGATATAATTCGTGGATAAGGTGATAAGGATTCTAAATCCACTCATCCAATTGGTTTTGGCCATGTGTAGGTTTTATATTTTTCATTATCTTTCCATTTTATTTAAATCGTCAAATAATGATGTCATCGCTGCATCATTATTATGTCATATATAATTTAATTTATTTAATGTCTAAAAAATTATAAAAAAATTACTATGATGTAGGAAATCTTTTTAGCTTTCCATTGAATATTTATAATCAAAATTTGGACTTGTATAACCCCACTTAAAAATTGTTTTCGCAAAACATATTATGTTTGTGTCATTTTCACTTTAACATTTAATAAAAAGTAATTTATGTCATTTCCCAACAAAAGTGGATCCATGGGGTCCCCAAGTTAGGTCATGGATTTTCTTGGTCGGCCATGACACAACCAATGAGGTTGGGACATGTGTCTAGGTCATTTCATATTATTAAAGTATTAATTATACCTTAAACTACCCTAATTACCACTAATCGCGATTAAGAACATAATAAGTTACTATTCACCAAAAAATTATTTTAATCTCATTGAACCACATTTTACTTCTTAATGACAACCATGTATGTCGGATTTTCAAAATTCAAAACACATTAGGGGTAAACTTTCATTTAACTGGAAAATCAGTTTGCTTGATTACCACTTAGTGGTTTCACTATTCATCAAAAATTGAAGTTTTTCAGAAAATTACCAAAAATTCACCCTAAGATATATTTGATATTCCGAATTCAAAAATGAAGTCCATTTTACAAAATTCAAATCATATAAGTCACATTAATTAATTTAATAATTAATTCCCGCTGCCAGAGCAAATAGCGTGTTTTTACAAAACAATAAGTATCAAAAGATTGACACCAGTTTAAGTCTAATTTCAAATCGAAATTGATTCCAATGACCACCATTGGATAAAATGGTAAAAATATATTCTAATTTCACTTTAAAACCAATTCAAAAGATAATCTAATCATATAAATAAATTAGATCAAAAAGAGGTTTTGAATTAAAATGCAACATTTTACACTATTCATAAAAAAAAATGAACTTTATCAGAAAGGTACCAAAAATTACACAAAGTAAAATTTGATATCCCGATTCTTAATAAAAGTTTTATTTGGTCCAAAAGAATGTATAAGAGTGATCAAAACTATATTTAATGACGGTTCACCATTAAAAGGTGATAAGTGAACCTTTAGTGAAAATTAGAGTATAAAAGCCTAAAATTGACCTCTTTCCGTATTTTAAGCCTTTATCTTTTATTGGGTAAATGTAAAAACATCTAAAAACATATCTATTCATATTTTAGTTATTTCTATTCATTCCCGCCAGTACAACGGCTACTTGTTAACTAACATTTAAAATAATATTATTATATTACTAGTGTGCTACGTACGTTTCAAAGAAACTCATCGTTGCGTATCGGGTACGCTATCGAACATAGCAACCCCTTTTAATTAAAATTCATATTTAATTCTCAAATATTAATAAATATGAAAATTATTTATTCTTCATTTACCTGGGATGTTACAATAGGGATGTAATGTGTAAACTATTTAAGTGATATCAGTTGTATTTTATGAATGGAAACCCTATTAATGTTTATGATAAGTGGCTGGTGTAATTAAACCATTACGTATTAGATTCTCACTTATGTATAATATTCAAGAACCCTACATATCAATATTAGAGTGACCCTTATATATTGATCAAAGTATATTTACCTTTACACATAACCCTTGCATAACAACATATACCACCAAATGACCCTAGCATACTAGAGCCTCTATATCTAAAGGTTACTAGACTGAGTAAACCTGACATATTAGAGTCTACATAGAAATATGTAAAGATTACCAGACCATACATATGTAAAGGTTATCAAGTTTTTCATATATAAAGGTTACTTTCTATGAAAATGGTTTTGTAAATTTAACTCAACCAATAACATTAATACATAAGAGTAAATCCATTTTACACTGAACACCATCAATATTTGAGAACTTGAACTGATGCTTCATGGTTTGAATCATTGGTTGTCAAATCCCTTTATTCTATTTTCTTGGAGATTGTGCCACCATATCCTTGGTTTGGGTTGATTGAGTTTGGGAGGGGGGATGCAAGATTTGTTTTGTGATTCTATGAGTTTGAATTACATAGCATGAAATTCTCATCCACAATATGAAACTCCCTATTCTCACTTAATAAATGATCAATGACCAAGAATGAAAATGGGGAGTGCTCAAAAGGATCGTGTTGTGATGCCTGAAAGCATGTTCAACCCGACCCATTGCACTATGACTCATTGGTTTACACTATGATTTATGGAATATAAATTTTTATAATAATTAGTGTGTTTATATTTTATTATAATAATGGTAAAACCATTATTTATTATCTTCCTTCTACTAATATAAACAAGAATCATCGTAAGTGAGAGTGCGCGAGTTATCACATCCATGAAGCGACACTTTATATTTTTCATCAAAACCTTTCATGGATGATTTGAAAAGGACTTTTACTAAAATAATATAATATTTAAAACATTTTAATGATTATAAATGATAATATATTTTATTTTATACTATATTTCCATTCTAAAAAACAGGAGCATCGTCCGTGTGAACGTGCGTACTACTACCTCAATAATAAGAAGTTTTTATTTAATTTTCCATATCAAAAAACATGCATGGAATTAAAAATTCATTTTATGTATAAAATATTTATTTACTAAACCATTATACTTATCGAATGATAATATTATACATTCCATAAGTAATATTAGCAATAAATGGTTATGGTAGATTTAACCACTAAAAAGACATATTAATTTAACTTTTCTAAATTGAGTCCATTCATGGAGAACATTTTTAAATATATAAATTAAGTTCTAATGTAATATTAAAGAAAATAATAATTTTAAATTCTAGATATTATGAAACTATTTTTCAACACATGTGACCACGATCAACAAATCAAAATTATTATGAAGAAATTAACCGAACAACCTCGAGGGATCAACATAAGTGAAAACTAAATTAAAAATAAATTAAAAAAGATAATAAATAGACCTTTAAAATTAAATATTGGTGAATAAGGTTCATGTTTACATATATAATGAAATTAATTTAATTATTCAGGAAGTTAAGTTCAAGTGCAGAATGCTTACAGACACATGTGAAGGTTTTATCTCAAAACATCCTTCTTTGAGACACATTTTATTTCAGGCACCTAATTTATTTTAAATGGTGTATATACTACCAGTTGGATATTTAATATCATATATTATTATTATTCATGTTATTTAAACTTCAAATTCATTCTATCTCTATTTCAAGATGTTTTTATTAAGATGTTTCTGAAGTCGTAAGGGTTTTTTCATCTCAACTCCTCTTCATTGAGACATGTTTTAATGTTATGCACCAATTTATTATTTATACGATGTATATACAACCCAAGAATTTATTTTAACATAATATTTGGGATTTATAGAACCATGTGATTTTCATTCTTACAATTAATTTTGATTCAAAAATTACTAAATTCATAAGGGGTTTTCATGACTCAGTTCTCTTACTTTGGTCATAATCACTCATCTTTTTCTATTTTATTACATGGTTGATATATTCTAACATATGATGAATTTAGGATGTATTATACCTTATTTTATGAGAAAATCATGTTTCACACCAAATTATTCTTCCTCAAATATTTTAATGTACGGTTAAAATTCATTTTAGTTAAAAATAATTCATGTTACATTTAATGGATTTTTTCTTCCATGTTCATATTTTTACTTCCCAATATTTTTATCCTTTCCATAGTAGAAACTCAATATTTTTATATCTCTCATGATCCTTTTCTTACCTTCTTTCATTGTGAAGAAAATTTTTCTTTATCATTTTTAAGATTGTTGGTTTTCAACAAGATTATTTCAAAATGATCAAAAAAAAATCTATCCTTTCAAAATACAATGTTTTATCATACACTCCACGTTATCTTTTGATAAATTTTATATCTTTTTCAAGGTCAAATTATTAAATATTATTTTGAAAAGTTAAATGTT
The DNA here is from genome assembly GCA_963277665.1 of Viscum album. Lineage (NCBI taxonomy): Eukaryota > Viridiplantae > Streptophyta > Magnoliopsida > Santalales > Viscaceae > Viscum > Viscum album. The sequence goes on along the minus strand of OY728130.1, from coordinate 616,653,476 downwards.
TTCAATGTATTTTCACTTCCCTTTTTGAGAACTTTATTTCTTTTTTTAATTCTCCATTATTAAATATTCTTTTAAAAGTAAAAATTTTCCAAGTATTTTCAATTCACTTTTTGAAGACTTTATGTGTTTTTAAAAAAAAATTATTAAATATTATTTTAAAAGTACAACTTTTTAAAGTATTTTAACTTGTCCTTTTTGATAACCTTTATGTATTTTCAAGGATGATTTATCTGGAAATCTTTAAATTAAAATTTTAAATGTTATTCTCTTTCCTATCAAAATTTTTTGAAAGTAAATTTCAACTTAATGCTTTAAAAGGTTTTATGAAAAAAATCATTTTCACATCTATTTACCCTCCAAGTTCTATCATTCATGAAGTGATGTTTTGATCACCCTATATTTGTTATTATGATATGATCCCCTTTGAATAATTATTTTTCTATAACTTATGATTTCATAAGTTCATGACATGCAGTGTTTTTGATTGATTTAAGAAACCCATTCAATTTACATGTTTTATTTATAAGCTAATTTTGAAAAGTCGTGAAACCAATTTTTCTTTCTATGGTTTATTTTATGATTTGATGATTGTTTTTTTAAGTGGCACAAAATGATGGATTATGAGATGGGTGGGACATATATCTCCCTCCAATTCACTATGGGATTTCAAATATATCATGATATAAAAATGTTATGTGAATCAGTTAGAAAATATCTAGGTTAAAAAATTATGAGTACAGTGGCATTTAGCGCTACTCATAATTTTATGAGTGAATGGGTTGGTGGGTAACCGGGTTCACAAAGATAATAAATCCTATGTTTATGATGGTTTTGCTTTCTTTCCTATATTTCATGGTTGATGTTCTATGCTTCATGAATTATTTTCTCACACTATGGTAAAAGTGTTATCATTTGAGATGGTATCTCTACTTTTCATGAATATGGTTAACACTTATTGTTTTATATCCTTTCAAATCATATATTTATCCTTATTCATTATTCTCCTCATCTTTATGGTCTAACCATTATGACCTTTATTATGTCATTCATTATTGAGTATTTTATCTCACCCCTTATTATGTTTTCCTTCCCTAAGATTTGAAGAGGATCATGTCTCATGAAATGTCTAAAAGTGGATTTAGATTACGGAGAAATGTTCACAACATGTGAAATAAATGTTTTTATGTTTCTATCTCCAAGAAACTAATCCTTTAGGTCCTTAGGTTGTGGGACAATTTGTGTATGTAATAGATAAACCATGGTATCAACACATTTTTTTATCTTATATTTCTTCAGTTTCTATCAGAAAAGGGTTTAGTTTTTTTGTAGATTAGTTTATCTATTTAGGGATTATTTTAGAGAACCTGTAACAACCCAAACTTCTATCAATGGAATTTCACCCTTCTTATAGTAATGTCATATAGTATAAATCACATATAATCACTTATGGACCATAATAAAATCTTTATAAATGAATAATTAATGAAATAATAATTATTTCTTGAAGTTAAGAAAACAATACTAATGAAATAGTAACTTAACCTTAGGAATAGTAATATAACCCTTACAAATAGTAAATCGGCCAAATGAATAGTAACCTCACCCATGAAAATAAAAATAAAATTTAGGCATCTTATAAATAAATTTATGGTATAATTATATCATAGTAAAAGTAAATAAATGTTTCAAAAATTATTAATTAAGTGTTAGTATTTTTATAAGTCATAAATATTTAATTGGAATTTTATGATTAATTTAATAATTTAAAAGAAATTTTATTTTCATAAAATGTATTCATAAATTAATATTTTAATGTCTTATGATTTTAAGATAATTTTATGAGGTGTTAACTAATTTTTTAAAGTATTATAAAATCAGTTATAATTTTAAAATCTGTATTTTCCAAGTAAATGATGAATTTAATTAAAAATTAAATTACTCATATTTAATAAATTATGTTTGTAAAATGGGGTTTATTTTTGAATTCTATAGGTCGAGAAATTTTTAGGGTGAATTTTTGGTATTTTTCTGAAATACGTGAATTTTTTATGAATAGTAAAATATGATAATTTTTTATAAATGCTAAATACATGAATTTTTTAGTCATTGTCGATGTAAGGTTGATGTAAGAACCTTAATCTAGAATCATCCTTAATTATTTTAATATATTTAGATATAATGCTCAAACTATTCATAATCTTGGTCCAAATAATAAAGTAATGAATATAATATTGAGAAAACACTTATCTCCTCCACTATAAATATCACCCTTCACCCTCTCATCTCCTCACACCTCTCAAGATTTGAGCCTTGCACAAATTATACCCAAAACACTTCCTTATCTCCTACCCCACATACAAGATCTCTTGGTATCATAAAAAAACCAAGCCTAGGTTCCTTGAGGAGGATCTCAAGAGGAGAATTCAAGAGGTAAATCCTTTCTCTTTTTCTTTTAATTTCATTTCAATTTCATTTATTTTATTATTCTCTCCTAACCTCCCTTCATCAAAATGACATGATAACTCAATTAGCTTCCATATACTGGAATTATATCATGTTAATGGAAGATCCATCATTAAAATCCTCCCTCTCACTCTTTTATTATAGAAATGAAATCGCTGCCTATGATGTGTCAATTTACCGACATCATGGGCGATGCACTTTCATTTTCCTTAAATGACTTCAAGGCTGTTAATAAATCCATTAAATGGTTTAAAAAATATTTTAATGTTTATTATACAACTCTCTTTATGTTTTGGAACTAACATTTATACATAATACTAAATGATAAAATAAAATGACTTCATTGTGATCGAAAAACTGCCAAAATTAACCTAAAGTGATCATCATTAACTTTTATCTAATGATTCATCCTCATGCCATATAACCAAATTTTTTATAAGATCATTTAAACTTATAAAATATCATTAATAACATATAACAAACTCTCTATATATTTATCCTCATTTTTCACAAACTTCCATTAATGTATACAAGTGAACCGATCATGAAAACCATAAAAACGAATGCTCCTGCACGATGAAATTAAACTCTATAACTCACCCAAAATCCCATAAATAAAATTAATAAAACCAAAATGAATAAAATTCATGTATAAAAGGTTATGAGTTTTTTATATAATTAATATAATGTTATTATATAGGATATTAAAGTGAAGAAGGCATTCAGACACAATGTAAGGGGAATTCTCAAACCCAACTCTCTTTCTTTGGGTTTTCCCTCTTCCACCCCATTTCCAATATGAATATCCCTTAAATATCATTTATTCATCATTATATTAAATTTTATTGGATATACATGTTTTCTACTTGAGTTTATGACAAGCACAATGTTTTCTAAAAGAACTCTTCTTTCAAAAAAAACACACATTTTACTTCTCGAGATTGTTTCTTCTTCACTCAAGCTTGATGATTCAAGTATATTATTATATCTTTCATTTTTTAACCCAAATTTTATAAATGTATGATTATGAAATGAAACTCATTCCTTTCCATGTCTTATTTTATGTTCAAGATTGATGTATGTCATATGTGGCATGCATGATAATGTAAATATTATGATGTGACGGGTGCACCTGGAATTATATAGCACAAAGTAAATGTTATGATGTGACGGGTGAGCCCAGAATTATATAGCACTCCAATGCATTGGGTAATTTTATTTATCTCATGAGAAAAGTGAAATATGCATGAACATGATTCTATCTTTGTTCACAACTATGTGTGGTAGTTGACCACTAAGACATGATGTTTCATTTTTATGAATTGCTGCATTTCAAGCATTTTCTTAATGCGTCATTTCATGATTATGATCCTATATCTATGTTATGATAATAATGATTATTCTCACCCCATTTTATATTGTTTCGTGTTCTTATCTATCCTCTTACTAGGCTTTTATCTCACCCCTTTTTGATGTATATCCTCAGGTGATTACTTGTACTAAGAAGAATGTGAAGACCTCTAAGAAGCTAGAGAAGAAGGAATTAAATAAATGTTTATGTTTTATTTTATATAAATTATGTATGGTTTTACTTTTCCCAAGATACTAAACCTTTGGATTCTGGTCATGTAATGCTTTTATTTTATTTATCATTAAAATGGTGTAATAGTAATGTAAGAAAAAGAAGGGTCGCTATAGTTAGTATCAAAGCACAGTTTAGTTAATTTGGGAATTAGGATTAGAGAACCTTAGTGAAAAAAATTAGAATAAGACTAAGTATAAGTAAGAACCCAAGAAGCTTTGTTTTAAAAAATGCTAGACATAGGTATCCCATAAGATATGACTTTAGACTAATTTTCCCAAAGGAATAAATTATTTATTCCTGATTTGTTGACTTATGTTTTGTTCTAACATTTTCTATTTTAGAAAATGGTGGAAACCAAGAGAAACCAGACCAACAACCGGTGCAAGGGACAATGCATCGATTGGCTGAATGGCATCCCCAATTCTTTGGAAGGTGGATTTCAAAATTTCATGGCGATGCTTGCTCAACCTTTTCAGGTTATGAACAATAACATGAATAATGTGAAACATCCTCCTTCACCTAAGAGGATGCAACTAGCTATCGAGTGTTTTATATGGAAACGACCAGAGATGTTTAGTGGATCTTCTGATCTACTAGTTGCGAAATATTGGGTCAACTCAATGGAGAATATCTATTCTATGCTTCATTATTCTGAGATGGAGAAGTTTACTCTGGCCATTTAGAATTTATATGGAGAGGCCAATCAATGGTGGGCATTGATTAAGAACACCAAGCCGACTAAAAAAATCAAGAGATGGAGTGGGAAGACTTTAAAATAATATTTCTTAACAAGTATTTCCCTATAACTATTTGTATGAATATGGAGAGAGAATTCATAGAAATGAAGCAAAAGGAAGGAGAATCTATCACGGCCTACGAAGAAATTTTTACAAGGATTGAAAGGTACGTTTTGAGTTTTGTTATCAACAATGATAGCAAAATTGATAGATTCTTTAGTGGTTTAAACCCACATCTTCAAAATGCTCTTGGAATCTGAGACTTTGGGAGTTATGAAGAAGTTGTTCAATATTCTCTCAAAGTGGAGATGGAGTTTGAAGAATGGTCTCATGGCTATAGTGATAAGAAATGAAAGATGGAGTTTGAATCTGGAGGATCTAATGAGAAAGGTGGAAAGAAAACTCAACCACCCACATGTCAAAAATGTGGGAAGAGGCGTCATGGGAACTGCCTCAAAGGGATGGGGAAATTCTTCAAGTGTGGGAGAGAAGACCACCAAACTCATGAATGTCAAAAAGACACGAGGAAACAGGATAATGTGGTGGAGGAAAGGAGAGCACCACCCATGGTTCAATGATACAACTGTAGGGAGCAAGGGAACTATACAAGCCAGTGTACTAAACCTCAAGTCCTTGAGGTTAATCAATGTCAGCAGCCACCAAAGCCAAAGGAGCAAGGTAAGGCTTATGCCATCACTACTGCTGAAGTGGAGCAAGAAAATGAAGTTGTGCAAGGTGCACTTCCTATTCACTTAAGAATGGAAAAAGTCTTATTTGATTTTGTTTTTACACATTCCTTTATATCTTTCAAGTTTTCTACAACTATTGAATCGAAGCCTTGAAACCTTGATGTATAGATATCCATAAAAATACCTAGTGGTGCAATCATTGCAACCCAAGTTTTGGAATCTTCTCCTGTTGGTGTATGTGGGAAGATTCTTCTAGAAAATCTCATAATACTTCCCTTGGTGGAATTCGACACTATACTAGGGATGGATTGAATCTCGTTATATAGAGCACATATTAAATGTTAGGAAAAGGAAATATCTTTCCATACTTCGAACAATCTCATGTTTCTCTACAAATGAAAGGAAGATCATGAATCTCCTTTTGAAAAATACTTCAACAGTGTGGGTGTTAATTCCCTATAAAGAAGCATACCTCACTCAAATAGTTAATTCAAAGGAAGTTATCAGCCTAGGGGAAATTCCCGTTGTGAGGGAACACAATGATATATTTCCTGAAGAGTTACCCGGACTTCCCCCAGTTCGTGAGGTAGAGTTCTCAATAGAAATCATACCCGGAGCTACTCCTATCTCAAAGTGTCCCTATATGATGACTCCTATCGAACTGGAGGAGTTAAAGAAGCATCTGCAATAGCATTTGGACAAAGGGTTCATACGTCCTAGTGCATCACCTTGGGTTTTGATGAGAGAGCCTGGATACATGAGACTTTTTATGGTGTCGAGAAAGGTCGAGTCATAACAACCCAGAACTAACATACATGCATATTAAATCGTTTTAGATGAATATTTGACACGTTACAGAAATACATTCCTGGGGTCCATAATAGTTATTGTTGTTGGAAACATGGAACAACATCTTCGAACTCAGTGAATGATTTTCATTGTTTCCCACAATGATCTTCCCCTTTTGTAATTATTATTAAAACATTTCTTCATATCCTTGGGAAAGGAAACATAATAAAGGGGTGATCTCAGATTCTTAATAACAGAAAACAAGGGAGATATGTAAGCATAAAATGACCATAAAGGTGTGAGAAGATGATCATAACATTAGAAGATCATACCATGCATATCAACATCATAAACATGAATCATGGGATTAATATTGGAAGTTCATAAGACATGAATCATAAGGGAATCATGATCATAATTGAATAATGAATAACATAGGAATAAGACATGGAATTTGTGTCATACATATAATGATATCAAATCATCCCCTAGAAGTCAAGGATTATTTCCAAAACCTATCAGGGCACTTCATGGGGGCTACAACTGCTGGGTGGGACACACCATCATCCACAGTCACGGTCCATTCCTTATAGTGTAATGAGTTCACTCCCTCAAACCATCTTACTACTCATGGTTCATTTCCAATACTATTTTAGTATTCAAGGTTCACTCCCAAGACCATCTTAGGGGATAAATTTCTTTGTTAAATAGAGTTCACTACTCATTCTATCTATTTATATATATTGAGATATAAATCTTTAACCTGTGATTTGGTTGGAGATAAAGGTCTCACCCACGTCATAATGATATCATACAAACATGTTCCACAAGATCATTAACAATCATATCATAACATGTGAAATGAAATGGGTATCATAAACATGTCAGCATATCGTAACCTGTGGAAAAGTGACGGGTTTCATATCCATTTAATCATAGTCAAACCCATGAAAAGAAGCAAAATTCATAATCTTATAACGAATGGATGAGAAACGGTTCTCATAAACATATAACACGTGAAAGATAAATTGGTTTCATAAACATATAACTCATGAAAGAGAAACTGATTTCATAAACATATAACATGTGAAAGAGAAACGAGTTTCATTAACATCATATCATCAAAACATAAACCATTCAGAGAAATAATATGAATGGAACCCTTGGGTCATATCCCCAGTAAGTCATCAATAACACTAATGAATTTCATCTTAGATGGAACATAATTTTTTATAAATAATTAAAAATCATTTCTAAAGGAGAATATCATTTATTCTTTAAAAATTTACTTTTTAAAACATAATACATTTAATAATTAAAAATCATTTCTGAAGGAGAATATCATTTATTCTTTAAAAAATTACTTTTTAAAACATAATAAATTTTTAAAAATATTTTCTTTGAAAATAACCTTGAAAACATATAAAGGAATCTTGAAAAACTTTTGAAAACCTTTTACCTCGAAACATTAAGAGTCTTGAAAAAAAATTGAAAACCATTTTCCTTCAAAACATATAAAATAATATTGAGATCATATTGAAAAAAAAAATCCTTGAAAACATATAAAAGAAGCATGAAAACATTTTGAAAACATTTTTTATAGAAAAATTATAAAAGAAGCTTGAAAATGTTTTGAAAACATTTTCCCTTGAAAACTTACAGAAAAACCGTAAAACCATTTTGAGATTTTTTTTTCTTTTTAAATAGATTTTAAAACATTTAACGGAAGATTTGAAAATCATTTATAACACTTCTTGAATCATAAAATAAATTAAAACAATTTTCATTGAAAACTACATTAAAAAAATGAATGTAAAAAATATTTGGAATTTTTTTTTCATAAAAGAAAATTGGTCTTTACATGCCCATCATTCCTTTTTCACCATAAAAAGTATAGAAAAGTGTCCCGATTAGAATATGATGGAATATTAATTTTTTAAATACTGTTTGTTTAAAAGGTCAAACCTGGTGAAAATTTTCTTTTATATATTATAGGATAATATTATAATATTTTTCAAAACATTTTTATAAAACACGATTTTGAAAGAACCCAGATTTCCAACCGAAGAGAGAGATAAAGTCTGATTTTCTTAAAAACAATTTTAAAATTATCTTAAGTACCAAAGAGTGTAAAAATTGTAATAATACATGAATATATAATGAAGAGAGAGATAAAGTCTGATTTTCTTAAAAACAATTTTAAAATTATCTTAAGTACCAAAGAGTGTAAAAATTGTAATAATACATGAATATATAATGAATATCCATAGGATAAGAAAATTGATGGGAATATTGAAGAAATGGATAATAATAATTCCCCAATTGAAGCAGAATCATAATCAATCCTGATAAGCGATGAGATTGCATGAGCAAACTATTACCATGTTGGTAACTTTGAATCATAATCCCCATGAAAGAATAAAATTAAATGAAGAATAAAATATCATTAAAAGAATTATATTCATGATATTACATGTCAAATGGATGTACATAAACCCCATAGAAAAATGTATTTTCTTAACATGACATTGTCTCAAAGAAGAAAAATTAATACAAAAACTACTTTACCGATTTGGTAACTTTTGGGCCATAACCCCGTGAAACAAAGTTAATAAAATGGATATTTAAATAAAAAATAAATTAATTATAATAAATATAGAATAAATTAATGGGCAGTATATACACATCACAATAGAAATTAGTGTTTAATAAGACATAAGTCTCACAAAAATAAAATTAAGATGAGAAAACCTTTACATTAAGTCTTGACTTTATTCATACTCGTTCAAAACTCATGTATTTTAAGTATAATTTTATTATACATCAAAAAATGAAGCATATTCTTATATATAACACCACATATGATTTTATTATCACTTTATATTGCACTTTTATTAACATTATCATGTTAATGTTGCATTTCTGGTCATATCCGCTTTCTTTTTCGTATATGTTTTGACTCGTTAATCTCGATCCTATTACTTAAGTCATTATTTACATATTTATAGAAGTTAAAACATGATTTAATTGTGTTATATATTCAGTATATAAATATTTATAACAATATGTGAAATATAGAAATATTAAATGGAATACACCGTTCATGAATATGGTAAATCGTACGTACGCATGAACACTGCTTCCATTTTATTATCTTATAGAAAGAAAGTAAATGAAATATATGTATATATATATATAAAAATTATAAATCTAGTATAAATATCATTTCAAGTGTATCATATACATTTTCTAAACTCATCTTTAAAACATTCCATATAAAGTGTGAATGGATCATATCAATTTGAGGAGGCGGTAGTCTACATGTCCACGACCGAAATTATTATCATATCGCAAAATGGAAGAATATTGATATGTTTTATATAATAATTAAATGAGCATAAAGAAATAATAAATATCATATATATCATATAAAACAGTGTTTACATCATAATTCTCAACCAGTAGTGGTGGTAACGGAAAACCGAATGACATCATTGCGTGAGGCAGTATTTCTCCGTACACAAGAAAGGTATGTTCGTTACCAATTTTATGGAAGTGTGTATATATAGGTTGAAACCACAATATAATAACATAATATTATATTTAGGGTACTGGGGTTTCTATATAATAATTTAATTTGAAGATTTTAGGTGGTTGAGAATGTAAATAATAAAAAAGATATTGTAGAAGGGTGTCATCTGTTCTTTAGGTAACTCCTATTGGTTTTCACAAATGGCTTCCTTGGATGAATCTCAGCAGAAAGGAAGGACTCTAGGATTAAGGGAGACAATTTTGGTGGAGAATTTGTTAGGTTTTGGTTTAGCCAAAGGGATTGATGGGTGTGAAGAAGATTATGGGTGAGTGCCCTTTTATAATGGAGGAGTGACATTCCTGTAAATATAAAAAGGTAAACATTATTGAAAGGTCTACCTTACATAATGAGCCTCAAATAATTGCCAATTATAAATCCAAGATGGTCTTTCATCGAAATATGTTAAGATAATGGATATTGTACAAGTGACTAGGTCCTTTAGACTTTTAAGACTAAAGTTTTACCATTAAGTAAACATGTTTTACCTTAGTCGTTGTAATTAATTTTTATTACTTTCACTAATTATTTTCATCAAAACCAATGTTGAACAAACTATAAATTATAAATTTTTTTCATTCCAAATACTAAACTCATTTTTCCAAATTCTAATCACAAAAGTGGTAAAGAATAATTTAAAATTAATCCTGAATACATGATGAGATGATGTGTTTTTAAAGTGAAAACGCCCTAATGGTTGAAATGTTTTATTTCTAATTTCAATGTGAAATAGGTTCCAAGAATTGAATTATTTTTTGTATAATTTATCTAATTATAAAATAAAACTAAATTAAAATATAATTTAACAATATTAGTAAATTAGATGAAAATGCAGTTTTTAATTAAAATTTTGTATTTTTCACTATTCATCCAAAAATGAAATATTTTAGAAAAATAACAAAAATTAACCCAAAGTATATTTTGATATTCTACTTTAAAAAATAAAGTATATTTTTTCAAAAAAAATATAAAAGATTCAAAAATTGTATTTAAAATAAGTTTTCCATTAAAAGGGGTAAAATTAACTTTAAAAAAATACCACTTTTATTCATATTATTAGATTTTATTTTTATCTCATCCTTGTCAATTCTATTGGATGTGTGCCAAAAAAATATTGAATATATAATATATAGATTTTATTAATAACATTCTTAAAACATTGTTTGTTCAATTTTGTGATATAAAATTGAGTTTGTACATGGAAAATTTGTTTTCTTAGAAAAAGATTTTCTTTATTTTCAAATAGTTATTATTTTCATTGATAACCAAAAGACTCGTATTATAAACATGTGTAAACCATATTTTCCATATTTAGTTAATATTATTTATAGCATTAATTCCAACAGTTAGGTGATAACTATAGTAATATTTTAATAATATTATTATTTGTAGTTTGTTAAAACTTAGTCCTTCGTGTAACAAAAGTTATTGAAATGAACTCGACATTATGTGTAACATCAGGTAAAAATAGTGTTAGTGTGTAGCGAAAGCTAATATAAGTGTTACGTGTATCACAAACATGACTTAGTGTTGCACGAAAAAACACCAAACATGGTGCTTTGGTATAAAATATATATATATTCGATGTTGTGTGAGATGATAAATATCAAAAAGAATAAATTAATTTGCAAAAAAAATCACAAAATCTTAGGGTGTTACATTATACCCTACATAAAATTAATTTCTTCATAAAAATTCTTCTAGGTTATCAAAATTTTAATGCTTGAAAATTCCTTTCATAGAAACTCGTATTGTAAAAATGAATACTATAACTTCCTTCAAAAAGGGAATGATTTAACCATAACCATTACCCAAGAGAACTCGTAACTAGGCTTCCACATAGGAGAACAAAAGTTGCAAGTTATAACATGGGCATGGAAGATAAATCTAACTACCAATTTATGATGGAGTGATAAAGAACATTTCGAAGAGAAAGTTAATGATCATAAATCCATAACCTAATGTGACTTGATAAAGGTCATAGATATCATCAAAAATGATGATAAGGTGACAATTTTATTTCAAGACTTTTTCCCTAATGTTGTAGAATATTCTTGGGAATACATACATACATACATGATCTCATCAAAAACTCACCATTTTTTGTGTCTATCAATTTCAACTTCATCTCGCTTTCCAAGAAATGAATGTGGAAGATCATGAGATCCATAAATAGAATGATAGGTCATTCCAATTGTCTTTACCACAACAAAAGGTTATCACATGTTATCCAATATGAAATAATCATCATGTGGTGATATAATGCTTTAATCTCTAAAATATCATAGGAATTCTAACATAAACCATTTCATAATTAGTTAACCATGTAACCCTTCCGAATGATGAAAGTACAAAACATTAGAAAGGTCGCCATATTTAAAATCATCTTCACATTGATCCCCTATGTATCGTTAATTTTATATTAATTTTCACATACCAAACATGTGAATAACTTCATGTATTCTCTTGAAATATGGTAATAACTAAATTACCATTAATCCTTATTTAAAACATGCATGTTTCCTTACTCCAATGTCTATTTCATATATTCCTTAAATACAAAAATGGTGTTAACTTCACCAATGATAGGTTAAACCACTTTTTCATCAAATCCTTCATCAGTTCCAAGGTAATCGGTAACATCCAATTTACTTATTCATATCCAATATATCATTATATCTACATTAGAAACATATTAAAGGTTATATTTACCTTAATATTATGTTTCCTGTGAATATCATATCATCATAACATTTGCTTTTTATTATGATTAATAATCCATACACGACTCGCGATCAAGGAGGTTGAATATAATGTAGCCCTAAGGCACCCCCTTAACAAAAAACTTACAAGTTTCCAGCAAAGACCCTACATCATAAATGGTATAATTATCGGCAAGTCTCCCCTGAGAAGCTAAGGCATCCATAGAGAAATTACCTTCTCTCCAGGTGTGTTCGACAAGAATCTCCTGATTGATCAATCTTCGACAGCTTCTAACAATATAAGATAACCACAAAGGATAATTATTAGAACCCTATAGAAAAATCACCAATACGGCCAAATCAGACTCCACTTCAGAGATAAAAAACCATGTTGTCTACATATCCTCAAGCCAATTAGGAGAGACCTCGCCTCCGATTCAATTGAAGACCCTGCACCAAAACACGCACTAAACCCCCAGCATAACCAAACCATGGCTATCCCTAACCACCCTGCCACCACGCATCTGTCCAGCTAAATATGAGTCATCCACATGTAACTTTAACCATAAAATAGGTGCATTCCATTTAAGCCAACTCCCCTCCTTGCCATACCTATCATTCCTCCTGAAGCAAGATCTAGGCAGTAGCATTTTAAAGGTCACCACTAAATCTTCCCCGGCCACAAGAAAGTCGAGTTCTACAACCAATAATTTCACATGCACCTGGAAAAAATGGTGAGATACATGTCTTTCCCTCCCTCGACTGATTCCTGACCGTCCCATAAAATCCAACAAATAGCAGAAAATATAATAGCACGACCCCTTCCTTCCTTCTCCATGCGAAGCCTCTAAAATTATTCAGTTAAAAATCACCTCCAGCAGCGAGTTCCTTCTCATATTAATGTAAAGCTGCAAACACAAAAAACTCCAAATCTCCATTGCCCAATATCCAGAGAAGAAGAGATGATGCGATGTTTCCTGATGAGGCACGGAGCAATAGTGGCATCTGGAAACCGAGGTTATACCCTTCCTATGGACATTTTCATCTATTGGTAAGGCTTTGTTCCTTAATCACCAGACCAAGAAGTTAATCTTGCTTGGAATTTCATTGCACCAAAGATGTTCAGCCCATCAGTCTGCTCCCTCGCTCCGATGGATCTGTAGACGCCGGAAAAGTCCGTTGTTCCCAAACAAAGCTCCGGATGCGGAAAGCGAGGTCATATTTGGAGTCAAAAGCACGTTTCGGAAGAACCGGAGGCCTTGCGCGGAATTTTGGAGGCCCGCGCGCAAAGTTGAAGTGCAGCGCGCAATCCTCCCGGAATGCGCGCAATGCGCCGGGCCGGCGCGCTATTTTGCGCGCCCGCGGCCCGCGCCACTCCCTTGCGCGCCGGGGCCCCGATTCCGCGCCCGCGAAGGGAATTTTGCGCCCGCGCCATGAATTGCGCGCCGGCGGCGAGATTCCGCGCCCGGGGTTGCCTATAAATATAAGGCGACCCCCAACGGTTTGAAGGGTGCCGGAATTCGAAGGGTCGCTCGTTCGCGCAATCCAACCCCCTCCGCGCGCAATGTCGATCTTCAGGTAACCTCCTTTCTTTCGCGCAAGAAAGCCTCGGGGTTCGCCTTCGCGCGTAACCCCTTTGGCTCCTTTCCTTTGACCAACTCCTCACCCGAAAGCCTTCGCGCACAAAAGAAGCCTCTTGCGCGCAATTGCCCCCCGAGTGCGCGCAATCCAGCCCGATTGCGCGCACCCCCCCCCCTACTAAAGTGGCCATTCTTTAAAGAATGGGTCGTTGCCCCCGCGCGCTATCAGAGGCCCGGTGCGCGCAATCTCCATCTTCCGCGCGCAAAGCGCTGGCCCAATTGCGCGCCAGCCCGCCCATTTGCACGCCGACCCGCGGTATTGCGCGCCAAGCTCCTCTTTTGCGCGCAAACCGCCAGGGTCGCTCCCTTTGACCCCCTGAGGGTATCCGCCCGCGTGGCGCCCGATGATCTTCATCCCGGGTGCCCACATCGTGCGTTGTCTTCCCGTGCGGCCCTCCAGGCTCGCGCGAAGTGACACGGACCCATTGGCAGCACCATCCACGTCCGCGCGACAAGACGTTAAACTGCCAAGCATCTTCGTCCAACATGACGTTAAACTGTACTACGTCCGCGCGACAAGACGTTAAACTGCCAAGCATCTTCGTCCAACATGACGTTAAACTGTACTACGTCCGCGCGACAAGACGTTAAACTGCCAAGCATCTTCGTCCAACATGACGTTAAACTGTACTACGTCCGCGCGACAAGACGTTAAACTGCCAAGCATCTTCGTCCAACATGACGTTAAACTGTACTACGTCCGCGCGACAAGACGTTAAACTGCCAAGCATCTTCGTCCAACATGACGTTAAACTGTACTACGTCCGCGCGACAAGACGTTAAACTGCCAAGCATCTTCGTCCAACATGACGTTAAACTGTACTACGTCCGCGCGACAAGACGTTAAACTGCCAAGCATCTTCGTCCAACATGACGTTAAACTGTACTTCGTCCGCGCTGCAAGACGTTAAACTGCCAAGCATCTTCGTCCAACATGACGTTAAACTGTACATCGTCCAACATGACGTTAAACTGTACTTCGTCCGCGCTGCAAGACGTTAAACTGCCAAGCATCTTCGTCCTCAACACACGACGTTAAACTGTACTTCGTCCGGCAAGACGTTAAACCGTCCGCATCACCCGATCCCGTGCCTCGCACGCAGGGTCCCCCCCCCGGTTTGGATGTGGCCCCCACCCGCTCGTCTCTGCAGGGATGTCGGGATTGCCCCTCTTTAGGGACGATTTATTGGAGTGGCCTTCGCCCACGGGGGTAAGGTATTACAAACCCCTAGTTCCTTGTGGGGGACTGCACATGTGTATCTCCATTGTGCTTCCCCACTGCCGAAGCCAGTAGAGGGCGTGACAGGGATCGAGGTCTCTCACCTTCGGCCCAAGTCCCTCTCCAACTGAGCTTTGCCGCATCCGGGCTGCCTCAGTGCGTAAGTCCTGACAGAATGAACTACGTGGACTTTGATCCCTGTCTCCTAAACAGGGTACGTAGGAAGCCTCCCTGAGGTTCAAGCCCACCACCTGGTCGTCCCGGTCGTATTCACGTCGGTTCGTCCATCAGTGGACCCCTCCCGGGTTCACATTCGCGTCGATTCACCTATGAATCCGCCCTTGTGGGGGACTGCACATGTGTATATCCATTGTGCTTCCCCACTGCCGAAGCCAGTAGAGGGCGTGACAGGGATCGAGGTCTCTCACCTTCGGCCCAAGTCCCTCTCCAACTGAGCTTTGCCGCATATGGGCCTCCTTAGGGTGTAAGCCCCAAACACCATCGTCCAGCATGACATGAAACTGTGATCCACCCGGCCGTTCCATCCCCCTCTGTGCGAGGTGGTTCGGTTCAATCCTCCGCCCGGCAGCCTCGACCTCCTTGTGAGTCGGCTTGCCAACGTCCAGCATGACGTTAAACTGTATATCCGAACTACGCTGACTTTGATCCGCGCTAACGCGCGGTACGTAGGAAGCCCCTACGGGGTCCAAGCTCTTCACTCCATCATCCATCCTGACCCTTACCCGGGCCGCCACATCCCGGTGGGGTCATGCCATTTCATTCCACTCCACTTCACTCGGGAAGCCGCCCATGTGCTGGCCCCAGCGTCGGAGGTTCCCCGCAAGGGGTTCTGTCATCTGATCCACTCCTCGTGTTGATCAGTCCGATGTCGTCCCCGCTGGACGTTAAACTCGCGGCATACCCCGTGTTAAACATGGGAAGCTGAGGAAAACCTCAGGTGATGCAGTTCCCCGTACCCAGCGCAGGATGCCTCAGGCCATCACGCCTTCGAGAAGCCCTATTAGGGACGGAAGACAGACATGCAGAGCCGCAGTGTTAAGACAAGCCCCCAACACCCGGAGCTACCCGGTCTCCTCACCGCAGGTTGCTGCCCCGACCAGACTCCTTGGAGCGTCTGGGCGGAAGCAGCGTAATTAACCGGTGTCCATAGAGATATGGCGCCGGGAACGAGATTCACGAACATTCTTAAATCTATGAGGGAGACCCGGATTAGGCGACGAGTTCCGAGGAGACGTCCACGGAAGGAGGAGCTGACATCCCATCATCCCGGTTTCGATCAAGGAGCAGACGTCCCTGAACAAGGGACGGATGCCGCCCGCCTTTGGAAAGCGGGACTGCGGGACCACAAGCCGCGCTCTCATCCCCTCGGGTCGACGGGCGCACGCGCAAACGCGTCCTGGTGGAACAGCGTCGGAACAGAAGCCCGACGCACATCCGCACCGAAACAGAAAAATGGTGAACCTAACGTGAATCTCTTCTCCTCAATACGAAGACCGATGACTTTCAGAGGTGTTGGAAGACCAGCATGTTGCCCGGCCGAGCATTCAGTTTTTACCCGCCAGGGGCTGGGGAAGGGAAATCGGGCACTCCGTCTCACGACGTCGATGGCCTGGGTCCCCCCCACGGAAGGCGTCGTGGCACTAACGGTTGGTTGTCGATTCCTTTTCCTGTCAGTGTTAACGGGTTCTTCTCCCTGCTTTCAGGAATCAGGTCGCCCGATCCAGTGCCCGATCGCCGCCCGCCCACTGGCGCAGGGGTAGGGGAAACGCCGACGCGGCTACTCCGCGCGGTCCCGCCCGTTCCACAGTCGTCCCAGCAGCCGCAACTGCGGGACAACCACGCCCTCTCTCCCCCTCGGAGGTCATCCAGAGAAGGGTGATCAACAACTTGGTGCGGAGATATGAGGAAGAGGGAGTCATCCCCACCAGGGACATGGCTCGCCTAGACCTCGAGGAAACTGCACCTCGCCACCAACGCCGCCCCCGAGGGCCGCGCAGGGAGGCACCGCTGCCTACCTCGACGTCCAACCGCTTCGGGAGTTTATCCCCGGAACGCTCTGACAGCTCCCTTCCCTATGCGGATGAGGTGGAAGACGCTCAGGACCACCCTATCCGAGATTCGCTCCAGGGATCCGCGATAAGGGCTCCTGTCAGGCCACAGCGACATCGCCGCCAGGCCTCTCAAGTCGAAGAACGGGCTCTCCACCTGCCTGCGCCGCTCATCCCGACTCGTCTGTCCCGACGCCAACGTCGGGCACGAGCGGAAGAGGATGCCCACCTTGGGGCCCTAGCAACAGCGGCCGCGTTGGCCCAAGCCACTGCTGGCTCCAGTCACCAGGCCCCTGCGCATCCTGAGCAGGGGCACTTCTATGCCCGACCTGGATCGAGGCCCCGACCGCCCCAAAGGCAGGTTGGGTCGACTCTCCCGGTTGCTGGTACAGGCAATAGCCACCGCGGACCACCTCGCGGTAGCGCTATTCACCAGCAGGGTCTACTCCGTGTGGCCGATCCAAGAGGCATGGGTCATCCCACCTTCCGATCTCGGCCCGGAGGCCTGCTCGGAATCATCTCTCCCCGCGTCCCCTTTGATATCTGTCCCGGTGCTCCTCGCACCTTGGTTTCCAGTCCTCTTGGCCCCAGCACCGGTGCGGCCGGAGGACGCCAGGACAGAGATCAGCCATGCCCCGAAGAACCACCCAGGGGCAGGAAGGCGAGGCGTCGACGTCGAGGGAGGAATGTTAGGGAATTCCGGACAGAGATCTGACCGGTTCGTTTCTCTGATACAGAGGCGGAGTACGATTCGGCGACAGAGCCCTCCCCCCGATCCCGCCAGTTAGGGGCAGGGGTAGGAATGCGGCACGTCAGCCTCGTACTCCCCGAGAGCGAGATCGATGTGATCCCTGCTTCTCTCCGAAGGTATATCCGGAGTAGCGAGGGCCTGGTAGACCCCCAAGGATCAAGCTTGCGGTTGGTACCGGCCCCTCCGGAAGCGCCTTCTGCCTCGATCGGAGAAGCCGGAGACTTTTTCTGGGGACCGACGGTCGAACCATGATCTAGTGCACCCTCGGTGAGCACCGACGCCACGGCAGGATGTTCGCTCGCCGGCCCGTCCTATCGTGATGTGGTAGCCGGGGCACCGCCACCCTCAGAGGGCGGCCCGGGATATGGAGGCCAATCGGCCTGCTCGCCGTATTCACCGCCGGCCAGCCCGTCGGCCCGACGGCCCGCCTCGGCACCACTGCCGGTTCCCCGTCCATTCCCAGTCGTTGAAGAGGACCAAGGAGACCTGGGTCCCGAGTTTGAGTCGTGGAGCTTATGGACCGTCCTTGCAGAAGGCCACTTCCCTGAGAAGTTTTGGCCAGTCGCAGGACCAGACTTTGATGCACCCGAATCACTCACCCCGGATGAGTTCGAATGCTTCCGCCGAACTCTCCGGGAGACTCACTCCCGTCTTCACCGCCTACAAATGTCATATCCCGGGAGTCAAGTGCACCTGGAGGATATTGGTGAGCAGTGCCGTCAGATTGACCTGGCCACGCTCCCCGCGGTTCGGCACCCCGGGTCATTTGGGCACCACGAGCCCCTCCAACAACGATGCGTTGAGTGCTTTCAAGTACTCCGCAAGGTTATCGAGGAAGCCACCCCTCGCATGTATATCCGTGGATGGGGGCAGTACGCTGCCCTACGCTTCAGTGCGATTCGCCGACAGCCCGATTCACTGGGTGGCCCTGAGGGTACATCCCCAGGGACGGAAACGGTCAATATGGCTGACCTGTCAGGAGAGGGGAACGGCCTGGAACTTCTCGACGGGGGCTCTCCCCCCGAAGACAAGCCGTTGTTGGATCCATCGGTGAGAGTTACTCGTCACCAGAGGAACCTCCTGGGTCTCCCCACACCCACTGAAGCACTGACGTTGAGCCGAAACGTCAGCAAAGGTAAAGAGCACGGCGGGGCTATAAAGCCCGCCGACCCATCTGCCTCCATGCAGAGGGCGGATGAGGATCCCGAGAAGGTCACGCTACGTCAACAGCTCGCCGAGCAGAAGAAGCTAGTTGACCAGCTCCTCGCCGAGCGCGCTGCAGAGCAGCGGCCTGACTACGGTGATCCTAGGCCAGGACAGCAGGGACAGGAACAACCACTCCTCGACGAGACTCTCCCGGGCAACCGTGATTATGCCGTGTTTGCCGACAGGGGAGAGGCCATTGCCTATGGCAAGAGGGCGCGGTATGTTTCACCACACCCTCCCGAGCGGCGCGACTACCTGAGAGACCCCGCTCGGATTCCTCCCGCTGCCCCAAGGGCCGCTCCGCCCGCCATCCCACGAGCTGCCGAGTTCGACGACCCGATCGACGACCCGATTGAAGGGCCATGCAATGCGCTCGTGGTTAGAGATCCTCGCCAGGACTGGAACCCATGTCCGGACGATCCGATGGCGGCACTCATCGCCCGCTTGGAAGCCTTGGAGACTCGGCAAGTGGCGATCCCACCGGACGGCAAGCCATACCCAGCATGGGTGGATGACATGCCGGCACCTCCGGGATTCGGGAATCCCACTTTCGCCCCCTTCAACGGGACTGGAGATCCGCCACAGCATTTGGCCCATTTCAACTCGAGGTGCGGGCCTATGTTGGGAACTCCGGCGCAGCAAGAGGCCGCTAAGCTTCGCTGCTTTGTCCAGACACTGGAAGGGCCAGCATTTGTCTGGTATAGCCAGCTCCCCGTCGGGTCGATAACTAGCTGGGAGGACCTTCGTAGACAGTTCCTCTATCAGTTCAGTTCCACGACCCGGAAGACGAGTATCGCAGACCTCTTCAAGTGCAAGCAAAGGCCTGATGAGCGAGTCGCGGATTTCGTCGCCCGATGGAAGGGTCTCACGTATTCCCTCGACATGCCATTGACTCAGGAGCAGTTGCTGACAATGTGCGTCGGGAACGTCAAGACCGAGCTGGTCCATTCCTTGATCACTCAGAATTACCCCGGAGGGTTCAGGGACTTCTCAGACAAAGCTCAACGTCTCGAGGAAGCCCTGCAACAGGCCAGTCAGGCACACCCGCTGCCTCCTATGATCCCTGCAAGGAGAGTCAGCAGGGCTGAGCCCGCTGCTGTTGCCCAGATAGAGGCCCCCAGGCCGTTGGAGCTGCTGCCGGTGAGGCCAGCTCCACAGCCTCACAGGAATCCGCCTCCACGGGCTCAGTTCCCGGCCCAGCAGCGGCAGCCCCAGAACCGGCCGGCCCCTCCGCGTAATGTACCGCCACAACCCAGGCGAGATAATCAGGGTCCACCTCCTCGGCAGGCCCCTCCAGCCCCTCGTCAAGACCACGCTCCCAGGGGCCCGCGATACCTGACTTACTCATTCCACGAGGATCAGGTCCCCGGTTATTTCCGGAGCGCCCTGGAGCAGAGGATTGTGCGACTGCCTGAGTGTTGGAGGCCAGAGGAGGCGCATCTCACGGATAACCCCCACTACTGCCCTTACCATCGGGCCCTGGGGCACACCATCCAGCGGTGCTACGTGTTTAAGGATTTGCTCCAAGACCAGATTAACAACAATGTAATCAGGTTGGGCCCAGCTCCAGCACAAGTGGCGGGTGTGTTCATGGGATCAGATGACGATAGTGGCAACGAGGACGAATGGCAGCTGGTCTCCGACCGCGGATCCCAGAAGTATAATAACTGGATGGCCCGCAAGACGATCATTCGCGCCCATGGAATCATCCGTGCACGCTTGAATCAGCCTGAGCCCCCAGAATCTGCTGGTGCTGCTTCGGCATCGTCGTCCCAGCCTGCCTCTTCCGAGAAGAGCAAACGGCGGCGGCGTAAGAAGGAAGAGCGCGCCCCGTCAGTTCCGCCACTATCCCGCACTCTCGGCGATTTCATGCCCCCGGAGATGGGGATCCCTCCTCGGATCCGCCCGGTGATGGATGATTCGTCCGATGACAGTGTTGGGTACGCTTCGGTTAATACCGTCGAGCTGGTAAATCCCTTTTCGGTTCCCGACGTTGAAGAACACCAGGTGGACCTCCCTAGTGTCCCCGGTCGTCGCCACCGTCGGAGGAATCGCAACAACAGGAGTCGCTGGGGCACAGCAGTTGGTACCTCCAGCCAGGTCGTGCACGCCACTGAGACTAGGCAGCAGGCTCAAAACCGAGCCCAACGCGCGCAGCCCCCCCATCCGGGGATGACGGATTCGCCTCCGCCACTGTTTGTGGTGTGGGACCGGGCAGAACCGCCTCAGCCGCGCCGCGACCAGCTCCGTCCTGCCACGAGTCCATCCCGGCCTCCTGGCCCCAGTACGGTGACCACTTCCGGGGCTGCAACCAGTGAACAGCGAGATGCGCCAAGTACCAGTCGGCCGCCGGTCCAACCGGCAAGGCCCATCATGCCTCCAACCGCAGAGCAACCTCCTGCAACCAGGGGCTCGCGCTTGGCAAGAAAGTATGATGTCCTGAAGCACTTGGCCGACATCCCAGCAAGGCTCTCTATCCTTGAGGCTCTGCGCCTGTGACCTGAGATGCGCGAGGCGCTCGCTGAAGCCCTGAAGAGCCCCCTCCAGTTTGAGACGGAGGTTGCGGCTGCAGAGGCCTTTCACGCCGAAACGATTGAGGACGCCGAGTGTCAGGCAGTTATCTCGTTCTCTGGTGAGGATGAAGACCCTCCTATACAGGGGCACATTCGTCCGCTGTATGTTACTGGCCAGTTCAATGGCCTTGAAGTTCGGCGTTGTCTTGTCGACACGGGATCTGGGATTAACCTGATTCCAACTCGAACGCTCCGGAGGTTGGGGTTGTCTGAGGATGACTTGATCCCCTCCGACCTCAGGATCCAGGGGTACGACTGCACCGAGCAAACTCCGGTCGGCAAGATACGTTTGAAGACCCAGTTCAGTGACCTGGTTGCCAACACCGAATTCATGGTAGTCTCTCAGGACACTGCGTACAACGCATTGATGGGAAGGCCATGGCTCCACCTTCATGCGGCGGTTCCCTCGTCATACCACCAATGCCTTAAATACTCCCTCAATGGTCGAGTAGGCGTGCTTCAGGGAGATGCCTCTCCTTTTGCCTCATGTGAAGCCCGCTATCTGGACGCGGACTATTACAAGAGCAAGGATAAGCAGATCCTGGCAGGTGAGGTCGAGCCTGTCGCTGTTGCAAGTGATCCCTGGGCAAGTTTGGATGACGCTTACGTCCTCCCGATTCAACGGTTGGACGTAGCCATGGTCTCGACGGCCTGTGAGTCTCCTGATGAGATGACCGCGATCGCCCGTGCCAGCACCAGCGGCCCAGCAGGATCTAGTAGCCCCAATGCAGTTTCCAACGCAGTCTCTCCTGTGGACGATTCTCCCCCGAGTAGAGAGGACGTGGAAGACGCACCCCCAGCCTTTGAGGAGGGCGTCTCCGCCACGGTCGATGAGTTAGTACAGGTGAACCTTGGAACCGAGGCAGATCCAAGACCCACATTGGTCAGTGCCGCCATGCCCTCTGAGGAGCGGCAGCAGTACGTGGACTTTCTCAGGCAGCACTGTGATGTGTTCGCTTGGGGCTATGGCGAGATGCCGGGGCTAGATCCTCAGGTAGTCGTCCACCGCCTTGGTCTCCCGGCGAACCATCGCGGGTTCAAGCAGCCTCCCAGGAAGATGCACCCATCCCACGGTGCCATGGTTGAGGCCGAAGTTGACAAGCTTATCAAAGCCAACTTCGTGAGGGAAGTCCAGTACCCCAGATGGCTGGCCAACATTGTGCCGGTCAGGAAGAAGAACGGGCAGATCAGAGTCTGTATCGACTTCCGCGATCTCAACCGCCACTGTCCGAAGGATGACTTTCCCCTTCCGGTGACAGAGCTGTTGATTGACGCCACGGCAGGGTTCCAAGCCCTCTCCTTCATGGATGGATACTCCAGATACAACCAAATCCGGATGGCCCCTGAGGATGAGGAGTTCACTGCCTTCAGGGCCCCCCAAGGTATCTTTTGTTACCGGGTCATGCCCTTCGGCCTGAAGAATGCAGGTGCCACCTATCAACGGGCGATGCACCGCATATTCAAGCCAATCCTCGGCACACTGGTGGAATGCTACGTCGACGACTTGGTGGTCAAATCGCGCCAGCGTCAGGACCATCTCAAAGATCTTGAGAAAGTGTTCGGCTTCCTCCGGTCTCGCTGCCTGAAGATGAACCCGTTGAAGTGTGCCTTTGGGGTCACCACCGGGAAGTTTCTTGGCTTTGTGGTAAGATACCGGGGTATTGAGATCGACCCAGAGAAGATCAGGGCGATTAGCCAGATGCCTCCCCCAGGTAACATCCGGGAACTGCAAGGGTTCCAAGGCCACTTAGCCTATATACGCCGATTCATCGCGAATCTGGCCGGCAAGTGTAAGCCCTTTTCTCGGCTCATGAAGAAAGGTGCCACCTATGTATGGGATGAGGAGTGTCAGACCGCTTTCGAGGAAATCAAGCAGTACCTGCTTCAACCTCCGGTTCTGATGCCGCCTGTATCCGGGAAGCCGCTGGTCCTTTATGTGACCGCCCTGGAACGGTCCCTTGGTGCCCTTCTCGCCCAGAAGAACAACGAGGGAACGGAGAATAGCCTCTATTACCTCAGTCGCATGCTCCTCGATGCGGAAGTTAGGTATTCCCCCATCGAGAAGAGCTGCCTGGCGCTCGTATTTGCCGTACAGAAATTACGGCACTACTTGCAGCACCATGAGTTACAGTTGGTTTCTCGGGTAGACCCGTTGAAATATATCCTGAGCCGGCCTATGTTGACTGGTCGTCTAGCGCGGTGGGCTGTGATTCTCCAGCAGTTCGACATCAGGTATGTGTCTCAGAAGGCCATCAAAGGGCAAGCATTGGCGGACTTTCTGGCAGCTCACCCGACCTCCGCGGATCAGCCGCTGGATCTAGGCTTTCCTGATGAGGCCGTTCTCTCGGTCGATCGTGTCGATCCATGCTGGCAGATGCACTTTGACGGTGCCTCCCGGAGCCCCACCGGTAGAAGACTCGATAATCCTAAGCTCAACAGAGTGGGCTTGGGTATCGTCTTCATTACCCCGGAGCGAGCCGTGCTGCCATACTCTTTCCTGTTGTCAGAGGGCTGTACCAACAATGAGGCGGAATACCATGCCCTCATCACTGGCCTCGAGTTAGCTCTCGAGATCGACGTGCCCCATCTGTGTGTGAAAGGGGACTCCGAGCTGGTCGTTAGGCAGATCAATGGCGACTATGTTGTCAAGAAGCCGGAACTTGTGCCATTGCTGGAGTGCACCCTCCTTCTGATGGCCCAGTTCCCTTCTCGGCCAGAAATTGTCCATATTCCCCGGTCGCAGAACGGTCGAGCAGATGCTTTGGCCAGCCTTGCTGCGTCACTCGCAGAGCCTGAACAGGACAACCTGATCATCCGCGTGACACACCGCAGACTCATCGCTCCCGTTATCCCGGAAGGAGATCGCGGCCCGTCGGTAAGTAATCTCACCACGGTTTCCCCTATGCCCGGAGCCCCGAGTACCCCAGATATGGCAGTCGAATCAGCCCCTGATTGGAGGGCGCCCCCGGTTGAGTACCTCCAACATGGCGTTCTCCCGTCGGATCGGGCCGAGCGCGAGCGAGTTCGACGTCGCGCATCGCAGTTTGTCCTCCAGAGCGGTCCCGGCCTGGAGCAGATCCTCTATAGACGCGGATTTGATGGTGTTCTCCTCCGTTGCCTTCAGGGAGTTGAGATCCCACGAGTCATGCAAGAGGTTCATGCTGGTTCATGTGGTGCCCACCAGACTGGGTCGAAGCTGTCCCACCAGATTCGGAGGTTGGGATACTTCTGGCCCTCCATGATCCATGACTGCATCGAGTATGCCAGGAGGTGCCATGCGTGCCAGGTTCATGCGAACTTTGTGCATCGGCCGCCGGAGCCTCTCCATAACACCAGGTATTCTTGGCCCTTTGCAGTCTGGGGACTGGACGTTGTGGGACCTTACCTGCCGGCGACAGCTCGCCAGTGCCGGTTCATTCTGACCGCCACGGACTTCTTCTCCAAATGGGCAGAGGCGATTCCGCTCAGAGAGGTCAAATCCTGTTCTATCGCTGACTTCGTGACCTCCAACATCATTTATCGATTTGGAGTGCCTCACGCTATCCTCACGGATAACAGAGCCAATTTCCGAGCAGCCGAGTTGAAGAAGTTGTACGCCAAGTACAACATTCGCTCGAACCATACATCTCGCTATCATGCGCAGGCGAATGGACAGATTGAGGCGTTTAACAAAACCCTCTCTAACATTCTGCAAAAGATGGTTGGTCAGAACAAGAAGAGTTGGCCGGACAAGCTCCCCAACGCCCTCTGGGCTTATCGGACGACGACTCACAATTCCACCCAGATGACCCCTTATTCCCTGGTGTATGGAGCTGAGGCCGTCCTGCCCATCGAGATCCAGTTACCGTCCTTGCGCACTGCGGTCTACGACCAGCAAGCGTCGGACAGAGCTGTTGAAGCCCGTCTAGTCGAGTTGGAAGCACTGGATGAGAATAGGCTTCGCGCTTTGCACAACTTGGAGAGGCATCAAAGCAGAATGGCTCGAGTTTTCAATAAGAAGGTTCGCCTCCGCTCCTTCCTGCAGGGTGATCTAGTACTGGCCCTAAGAGCACCAATGATCCCCGGCAGGAAGCCGCCCAAGTTGGAGCCCAAGTGGGAGGGACCTTTTGTCATCCACAAGGTCTATCCCAATGGCGCGTACTCCCTAGGGACTATGGATGGTGAGCATGTCACTCCTCCCACCAACGCTAGGTTCCTCAAGCAGTACTTTGCCTGAGTGCATTTCGTCCCGCATGACGCTAAACTGCACCACGTCCGAGCTACAAGACGTTAAACTGTTCAGCATTCGTCCCGCATGACGCTAAACTGCACCACGTCCGAGCTACAAGACGTTAAACTGTTCAGCATTCGTCCTGCATGACGCTAAACTGCACCACGTCCGAGCTACAAGACGTTAAACTGTTCAGCATTCGTCCCGTATGACGCTAAACTGCACCACGTCTGAGCTACAAGACGTTAAACTGTTCAGCATTCGTCCCGCATGACGCTAAACTGCACCATGTCCGAGCTACAAGACGTTAAACTGTTCAGCATTCGTCCCGCATGACGCTAAACTGCACTTTCGTCCCGCATGACGTTAAACTGCATCTTCGTCCCGCATGACGCTAAACTGCACTTTCGTCCCGCATGACGTTAAACTGCATCTTCGTCCCGTAGGACCGCCTGAACATTCATGTGTCAGGCCCAGCCCCATCCTTCGGGAATTTCCATCCCATCTCGGGCCCCTGGCCCAAGTGCCTCTGGGTATGTGGCGTATGGTGTGAACGCGGGGCTATGCCCTCATTCACGTCGGTTTGCTCGCCACGCTGTACGCCCCCCACGTTTGGGGATGCCTTCTGCTCCCCCCTTTCCTTTTTTGTCCTGCATGACGTTAAACTGCACTTCAAGAACTACGTGCGGCTTGATTCCCATCCTTATGGGATACGTAGGACCGCCTGAACATTCATGTTTCAGGCCCAGCCCCATTTCCCGGGAATCTCTATCCCGCATTGGGCCTCTGGCCCAAGTTCCCCTCCTTTTTGTGCGAGGCGTATGGTGTGAACGTGGGGCTATGCCCTCATTCACGCCGGTCTACTGGCCGCGCCGTACGCCTCCCCCGTGTGTGGGACTACCTCACACCCCTCATCGTCATGCATGACGTTAAACTACCTCTCAAGAACTACGTACGGCTTGATTCTCATCCTTATGGGATACGTAGGACCGCCTGGACGCTTGTGTTTCAGGTCCAGCCCCGTCTCTTGGTTGATCACAGGGATCTTCCGTCTTTTGGTTGCTCTCAGGGTGAGTCCTCCGACCCTTTCCGGTGATCTGTTAACATGTTTTGGGTACTCCGGTCTATGACCCGTAGTGTCGGATTCAATCCCGACAAGTCCTGTGTTGCTTGTCGGGCCTCGCGCTTCCTCTTGTTCGAGCCTTCACTCAAAGGGATCCTCGTTAGCGGTTTGGGTACGATGCCTCAGTGCTCTCCTACCGCTCCGGGTCGATTTACCGGCGGGTTCTGGGCCGCAAATCGATATGAATCTTGTGCTTGAGCGGTTGATGCTCGTTTGCTTGCCTCATCCTAGGCTGACGCGATCGGATGTTGTGTTGCGAATATGGTCAGCGACATCCTTGATCGCCATGTCGGCTCTTTCAGGCTCTGAACGTTGGTTGCGCAGTCCCTATCACACTCCGCCTTTGTGCGTTGTAGTGGAATCTCGACACTCTCTTCATACTGACCTTCAGTACACCTCTACATGTTAGGCAGGCCAACCAGGGTAATGGTGTCTTTCAAGGCTCCCACGATCTGAGCACCAAGGATATATGCTGATGTCCTCCCTAAGGGTCATGTGTAGCTGGACCCTCGTCCCCATAAGGAGGAAGGAGTCGCCCGAACAATCGCGTTCTGGGCCCAGTATAGCTGGAGGCTAGCATCTCTGCCCCTCGGGTGATGGACATACGCAGGCCCCTATCCCAGGATCCTTCTCCTGGAATCGTGCGTGACCGCAGGGCTGGGTATGTTCCCACCTCCGCTGGGTCCGCCATATCGCAATAAGCGGATTCCTCCATGGTCCGAACCACACGACCTTAAACTGTGTTGCCTGGTCCTACCACACGACCGTAAACTGTGATCGTCTTGGCCGCCCGACGAGAAACGGCACTGCATCGTGATGTTTTCCTCGGGGGACACTCACGTTGGGCGCTGGTTAATAACCACGCCATTTATCAATGCCTTTCATGGCTTGATTATTGTGGCGGCGCCAGGGATTTCTTAATCACAGGCATGTCGCTGCACAAAGAAAAACCATCCACCTTTAAGGACAAACAAGAAATATCAAATACCGCTTCTTCTGGGTGCGAGGGCTAGACCCGCACCCCTCCCCGCGCTGGTGCCCGATTGTGTTGCGCCGCGCTTCAAGAACTACGTGTGGCTTGATTCCCATCCTTATGGGAAACGTAGGAACGCCCGGATGTTTGAAACTTCGGGTCCAGCCCCCCACCTCTTAGAGATTCCCCCTTCTCTGGGGAATCCGCCGCCTTCGGGTCACCCTCAAGGCGTGTCCCTCGACCCCTTGCAGTGGTCCACCGGTGTCAAGAGTACTCTGGTTTATTGCCAGGAGGGTCAGGTTCAGCTTAGTCAGGTTCCTTCCACTTTTCAGGCTTCGTGCTCCCTTTCATTCGGACCCATCGCCTACGCCCTGGGTGGAACCCCCGTGAGCGGTCTGGACACAATGCCTCAGTGCTCTCCCACCGACTCGGGCTGGTGCCCCCAAGGGCCTCGGGCAGCAAATCGATATGAATCCTGCGCTTGAGCGGTTGATGCTCGTTTGCTGCCTCATTCCATCAACGGTCAGTGCGATATTGATGCTGCTTTTCTGCCACGGTCGGTAGTACTCCCATATCGTTACGCCGGTGCCCCCAGTCCTTGAGTGAATGGCCGCACGATTCACATTACATTTTTTACCTCCCATTCTGACCAGGCGAAACCTCGACACTCTTGACACTATCCCTCGGTGCATCTTCGCATATCCAGGGGATAGGACCACGATGTGGCGTACTTTGAGGTTCTTATGGTCCGAGCTCTAAGACCTTAAACTAAGATCTGCCCCTATGGTCCAAGCTCTAAGACCTTAAACTAAGATCTGCTCCTATGGTCCAAGCTCTACGACCCTAAACTAAGATCTCCCCAAACGGGGTTCTACGTCCTGCATGACGTTAAAACTGCACTCTCAGAACTACGTGTGGCTTGATCTCCAGCCTGATGGAGTACGTAGGAACGCCCGGGCATCTCGACTCGGGTCCAGCCTCAGGGATCGCTAAGTCCCGCCCCTCCTCGTCGCCGGCCGTCTGGCCTGGCTTCTGGTAGAGTGGTGCAGTTGTGATATTCTCCCCGATTCAGCTCGGGATGCCCCATTGCAATGATGGGAAGCGACAGTTTCCTCGTCAAAGAGGTTCTGTCTGAGAATTGGGGTGATTCACGGCCAGATTAGTGCATCCGCCTAATACGCTTTCCCCACGGTGGCGCAATTTTGGGAGTGTTAGATTCTGTCCGAACAAATCATCACTTCGCCCCACGCTTCGCATGCCCTGTTGATCCGGATTTCCACCCTTGTGTCTGAAGGAACCCCCAAAGCGGCATTGATGATGACATGTGATCTGCCTCCTGCAATATGAATGATGACCTTCGGTCCGTCTATTGCAGTAGTATGGTCGATTGATCCATTGCCCGCTTGCCGTCTTGGGCATTTCCTGGAAGGCCGACCGTCGTGGATTTCTGAATTCGGGACACACGATTCACCCTTTCTCATTTCCCTATGTTCGAACAAAATCTCAACGCCCCTAGCGTTGTCCCGCTCGTGTGTCGGAACAAGTTGGGGGGATGATACATTGATTAGGTCTGAGGTCTCCTTTCCTAGGAATGACCTCCCTCTTTTCCTTAGAAATCCAGGCCCAATTGTGGATGCCTGAAGCTTGGTTAACGCTCTCGCGCCGTCCAGGACTTCGGCATTCCGGCGTCTCCCTCGGAACCCGATCGTTGCGACCTCTCGCCGATCAGATTCCGAGGGGGGGCTTTTGTAGACGCCGGAAAAGTCCGTTGTTCCCAAACGAAGCTCCGGATGCGGAAAGCGAGGTCGTATTTGGAGTCAGAAGCACGTTTCGGAAGGACCGGAGGCCTTGCGCGGAATTTTGGAGGCCCGCGCGCAAAGTTAAAGTGCAGCGCGCAATCCTCCCGGGATGCGCGCAATGCGCCGGGCCGGCGCGCTATTTTGCGCGCCCGCGGCCCGCGCGACTCCCTTGCGCGCCGGGGCCCCGATTCCGCGCCCGCGAAGGGAATTTCGCGCCCGCACCATGAATTGCGCGCCGGCGGCGAGATTTCGCGCCCGGGGTTGCCTATAAATATAAGGCGACCCCCAACGGTTTGAAGGGTGCCGGAATTCGAAGGGTCGCTCGTTCGCGCAATCCAACCTCCTCCGCGCGCAATGCCGATCTTCAGGTAACCTCCTTTCTTTCGCGCAAGAAAGCCTCAGGGTTCGCCTTCGCGCGTAACCCCTTTGGCTCCTTTCCTTTGACCAACTCCTCACCCGAAAGCCTTCGCGCGCAAAAGAAGCCTCTTGCGCGCAATTGCCCCCCGGGTGCGCGCAATCCAGCCCGATTGCGCGCACCCCCACCCCTACTAAAGTGGACATTCTTTAAAGAATGGGTTGTTGCCCCCGCGCGCTATCAGAGGCCCGGTGCGCGTAATCTCCATCTTCCGCACGCAAAGCGCTGGCCCAATTGCGCGCCAGCCCGCCCATTTGCGCGCCGACCCGCGGTATTGCGCGCCAAGCTCCTCTTTTGCGCGCAAACCGCCAGGGTCGCTCCCTTTGACCCCCTGAGGGTATCCGCCTGCGTGGCGCCCGATGATCTTCATCCCGGGTGCCCGCATCGTGCGTTGTCTTCCCGTGCGGCCCTCCAGGCTCGCGCGAAGTGACACGGACCCATCGGCGGCACCATCCACGTCCGCGCGACAAGACGTTAAACTGTCAAGCATCTTCGTCCAACATGACGTTAAAGTGTACTACGTCCGCGCGACAAGACGTTAAACTGCCAAGCATCTTCGTCCAACATGACGTTAAACTGTACTACGTCCGCGCGACAAGACGTTAAACTGCCAAGCATCTTCGTCCAACATGACGTTAAACTGTACTACGTCCGCGTGACAAGACGTTAAACTGTCAAGCATCTTCGTCCAACATGACGTTAAACTGTACTTCGTCCGCGCTGCAAGACGTTAAACTGCCAAGCATCTTCGTCCAACATGACGTTAAACTGTACATCGTCCAACATGACGTTAAACTGTACTTCATCCGCGCTGCAAGACGTTAAACTGCCAAGCATCTTCGTCCTCAACACACGACGTTAAACTGTACTTCGTCCGGCAAGACGTTAAACCGTCCGCATCACCTGATCCCGTGCCTCGCACGCAGGGTCCCCCCCCCCCCGGTTTGGATGTGGCCCCCACCCGCTCGTCTCTGCAGGGATGTCGGGATTGTCCCTCTTTAGGGACGATTTATTGGAGTGGCCTTCGCCCACGGGGGTAGGGTATTACAAACCCCTAGTTCCTTGTGGGGGACTGCACATGTGTATCTCCATTGTGCTTCCCCACTGCCGAAGCCAGTAGAGGGCGTGACAGGGATCGAGGTCTCTCACCTTCGGCCCAAGTCCCTCTCCAACTGAGCTTTGCCGCATCCGGGCTGCCTCAGTGCGTAAGTCCTGACAGAATGAACTACGTGGACTTTGATCCCTGTCTCCTAAACAGGGTACGTAGGAAGCCTCCCTGAGGTTCAAGCCCACCACCTGATCGTCCCGGTCGTATTCACGTCGGTTCGTCCATCAGTGGACCCCTCCCGGGTTCACATTCGCGTCGATTCACCTATGAATCCGCCCTTGTGGGGGACTGCACATGTGTATATCCATTGTGCTTCCCCACTGCCGAAGCCAGTAGAGGGCGTGACAGGGATCGAGGTCTCTCACCTTCGGCCCAAGTCCCTCTCCAACTGAGATTTGCCGCATATGGGCCTCCTTAGGGTGTAAGCCTCAAACACCATCGTCCAGCATGACATGAAACTGTGATCCACCCGGCCGTTCCATCCCCCTCTGTGCGAGGTGGTTCGGTTCAATCCTTCGCCCGGCAGCCTCGACCTCCTTGTGAGTCGGCTTGCCAATGTCCAGCATGACGTTAAACTGTATATCCGAACTACGCTGACTTTGATCCGCGCTAACGCGCGGTACGTAGGAAGCCCCTACGGGGTCCAAGCTCTTCACTCCATCATCCATCCTGACCCTTACCCGGGCCGCCACATCCCGGTGGGGTCATGCCATTTCATTCCACTCCACTTCACTCGAGAAGCCGCCCATGTGTTGGCCCCAGCGTCGGAGGTTCCCCGCAAGGGGTTCTGTCATCTGATTCACTCCTCGTGTTGATCAGTCCGATGCCGTCCCCGCTGGACGTTAAACTCGCGGCATACCCCGTGTTAAACATGGGAAGCTGAGGAAAACCTCAGGTGACGCAGTTCCCCGTACCCAGCGCAGGATGCCTCAGGCCATCACGCCTTCGAGAAGCCCTATTAGGGACGGAAGACAGACATGCAGAGCCGCAGTGTTAAGACAAGCCCCCAACACCCGGAGCTACCTGGTCTCCTCACCGCAGGTTGCTGCCCCGACCAGACTCCTTGGAGCGTCTGGGCGGAAGCAGCGTAATTAACCGGTGTCCATAGAGATATGGCGCCGGGAACGAGATTCACGAACATTCTTAAATCTATGAGAGAGACCCGGATTAGGCGACGAGTTTCGAGGAGACGTCCACGGAAGGAGGAGCCGACATCCCATCATCCCGGTTTCGATCAAGGAGCAGACGTCCCTGAACAAGGGACGGATGCCGCCCGCCTTTGGAAAGCGGGACTGCGGGACCACAAGCCGCGCTCCCATCCCCTCGGGTCGACGGGCGCACGCGCAAACGCGTCCTGGCGGAACAGCGTCGGAACAGAAGCCCGACGCACATCCGCACCGAAACAGGATCAACTTCTTGAAGTCATTTGCATTGATTTTCCAAGATGAAGACTCGGTGAAAACACATCAATCTGACTCTTTGGATAAGCTAATGTCATCATATATAGATTTCTGATCCTTGTCTAGAATGGCTTCAATAAAGGCCGCATGCGTAGCAGCTTCTTTTAAAGAGATGTTTGGAGTAGGACATCCCAGAAAAAATAAGGCTGAACCCATCCAATTTGCTTTCCTGAAATTGACCTCCCCATATCCAATAACCCATTGAATGTTGTTCTTCAAAGTCTCCAGTTGTTTAATCATGTAAAGAGAAAGACTGGAGAGCCTCATATGATTATCTGACCAATTCTCCCAACGATTCACCCAAGATATTCTCTCATGCGATTTTGGCTTGCATTCCATCCATGGCTTCCTCGATATTGCGAAGGTTGATCCCACCCTCCTCAATCATTCTTGATAACCTTTTCTAGGAGGCCCAATGACACTTACCAACTTGTGGCGCATCCCAAAGAAAATTGTTCATGATAATCTCCATTCTTGAAAGAGGATTAATATTAGAAAGAATATGCATTGGGATCAAAGTTAGGGTATTGTTGATAAGGGTAATATGGACTCCATAATAAAGGAACTTATTTTTTCAACTGCATATCTTCCCTGAAATTTGACTTATAATACCCTCAAAAAGGATTTTTTTTTGAACCTTTTATTGGATATCCGAGCTCCGAGAAATTCCATTGGAAGTTGCCTTCGATGGGTTCCTAGCTTATTTTGGATATCCATACAACACCTCCCTGAGAATTTGTTAGAAATAAAAACATTTCTCTTCCTTTTACTATTGCATTGTCCACATAAACCTCCATAAACTTCCAAGATTTCATTAAATCCATTCACTGAACTCCTTCTACCATTTATGAAGAAAATCATGTCGTCAGCATACATAAGATGAGAAATAACACTACTCCCTAGTCTGTTAATGAAATGTTTAACCTTCCCCTCCTCCAGACCCTTTTTAATATTCCTTGAAAGAGCTTCTTGAGCCAAAATAAAGAGATTGGGAGAGAGAGGATCGCCTTGCCTCACGCCTCTGACCGATTTGAAGAAACTCAATCCCTTCCCCATCAAGGATATTGATATCCATGGAGATGCATAACATCAAAAGCATAAATCACAAAACCAATCATTAAAACTGATCCTTTTTAACATTCGAGCTGATAGTTATTTTATCAAGATCCTCAATCATCTCTTTTGCAGCGCTGATGGCCCCTGTATGTTTCTCCCTTTCACAAAACCCTGTTGCTCATGGGAGATAAGACTTGGAATTATATTACTTATCCTACTAGTGATGAGATTTCAAAGAATCTTGAAACTAAAGTTACACAGACAGACCGTTCTATAATGAATCAAGGATGTGGGATCCTTCACTTTTGGTATTAGGACCACCCTTGAAGCACAAACCATCCTTGTGATAGGTCCTCCACGAAAGAAATCCAAGACGGCCTCCTTCACCTGATTTTTGACAAAATCCCAAGAAATAGTATAAAAAGGCCTCGGGAAAACCATATGTCCCTTGTGAAATGTCTTGTTTCAAGCTAAACACACTTTTTATCTCACCCTCCTCCGGAAGGGAGACTAGAATATCATTATCCTGCTCAGCCAACAACCCATGGATACAAAGCCAACAACCCATGGATACAATTCAGAAAATTGCTTTCCTCCTCAGCCCCAATATCACTCCCTAGCAAATGCAATTGCCTGACCAGCAACTTCTCAAAGTGAACTAAATCCAAATTCCCGACCACATTCACATTTGAAGAGAAGGAACCATCTTCTAACTGGATTTTTAATTTCTTAAATAACCTACATTCCTTCATAAATGCCTGAAAAAATGCAATGTTACGATCACCCTTGTTATGTAACGATTTGTGAGAGATAGAGAAAAGAGAAAGTAAACTATGTATATTGAAGTAGCAGCAGAATTACAGTAACAGAAAAACAACAATTACAGTAGGGGGAGAAGAAATGAGTTGGATGGAGAGAGGGAGAGAGGAAACATGTGGAAGACCACTCCTCCGAGCCCCCTCCTACTAGACGTCCCAACGCACCAGCCCTCAACAGCAACCTGCTGTGAAATAATCCCAGAAACGAGTTCGTATCCATCCCAGCCCCTTGCTGCCTATTTTTATACCCCACCAGCTCAATGCTACAGCTGACACTTTATTACAAACATACAGTATTGCCCCCAACCAACTAACAAACTCTAAAAAACTAACAAACATTTCAGCCAATAACAAACTCTAACAAACTAACAAACAATTATGACCAAGCCTCAACAGAAATTAACAGGTTGCCCCCTATATTCCTAACAATTCCCTCCCACTTAAAAACCACCTTGTCCTCAAGGTGGAACAACTCAATCTTTGCTCGGTTGTGCATTGGGACAACAACACCCGGTGGCAGCTTTGGTGGAGGCCTCGACATCATTGCATCTTCATTGGAAATCAGCAATACACTCGGGCAAATTAAGAAGCCCAGTGCGAGTGGATTGGAAGCCCCTTGTTGGTAAGGTAAGATTCGGCCTTGCTGCCCAGGTGAATCTTGTTTCCAAATCGTTCCCATCCAAAAGTGTGTCTTCAAAATATAAAAGAGCCCCTGCGACAAAAGCCCCATTGTTTGATCAATGGGATGCTCATCATTTAAAGTGTCATTGCTGTTGCAAGAAAAATCTTCCGAAGTGTCTTCTCTCACGGTCTTGATGTGGTGAGAATATGGTGGCTGCTAGGTAACAATTACAACATTTCTTAAAGTGAATGTATTAACAAGTTCTGCCTTCAACTCCCCATACTCAGTCCAAACAGCTGCTCCAAACAATGGACTAGAAGTGTATAGTCCTTCCACAAACCACAATTCCCTGTACAGAGTTGACGCCACCTTTTTGGCCAATTTTAATTGGTCTAAATACCAGATTTTTGGAATAAAAATGGACCTTCCAGTAAGCAGAATTTTGTCAACATTACTAATGTCCCGATCGAGAATTCCAGGGTACCCAAAAATGGTATTTCTAGCTCTTAAACCATCCATTGTAGGGAAAACAACAAGAGAAAATCCAAATTCCTTTATAACATCAACAACTAGAATACAATGAAACTTCTTTAGGCATAGGTGGTCAACAACAACCGGTGCAAATGAACATGTTATTACCTGTCCTTTCAAAACCATAGCCAGCTGGGAAAACTGCATCCTAGGAGTAGCATCAGCATCACTGTGGAGGAGTTCATCCAACTCAGGACCAATATGTATGTATGTCAACCAACACCATACTCAGATCCTGCTTATCCAGCCTCCCTTTAGAACTACAGCACAATTTTCAAACGTAACTAAGGCACCTCCAACAAGTTCATTCAGCCCTGCCACTATTGCTCCCCTTGCTGGTCGTTTCATCTTTATAACATAATTTCTCCTACCAAATCATTTCGTAGTAGAAAGTGGGATGGGTGAGTGTCTACTACTTATTTGGAGGCCATACTTCAAGACCCAAAAATAAAATTTATCTCTGATAGGATGAGTCGCCCCAGCAACTTGAACTTTCTCACTTGCTATAAAATCTGGTAAATGAAATAGCTCCATCTGGAGTGGTGGTGTCGGTACCTGATCCCTTGTGATGCCAACAGGAGGAACTAATTTTGGCACCACCTCCTTTTTTTCCTTCTGTCCAAGCCAAACTGGAGACTATTTTCTCCACTAGATTACTACAAATGTCCTCTTCCTGTCCAATCTGTAATTCCCCCAAATCTACTGCTATTTCTTCCTTTACGAAGTGATCGAATTCCTCTTTTCCTCCTGTTCTAATTCCAGAACAGTCCATGCTTTGGTTTATTCGAATTAAATCAACCTTCTTTTGTCCTAAGCATTGAAGAGCCAACATTTCCTCCTCTATGTCTCCCAGAGCCTGCGTGGATTGCTACTTGTCACACTGTCGTCGTAAAAACTCCTCCTCCTCCTTGTCGGACTCGTACTTCTCTAATAGCATCGACTTCAGCTGCTCCCATTCAGAACCCGGATTTTTGTTCAGCCAAGACAAAAACCAAAGCAAAAATGTGTACTCCAGACTTAATTGCGCATAGTGTATCTTCATATCCTTTTTTGTATTATTTTCCAAGAAATATGCCTCTGCCTTTGTGATCCAACTAAGTGGTTCCTTACTTGAAAAAATAGGCAACTCAACTCTTGTTACGATACTGCTCATTCCATCGACTGGCGACAAATTGTCAAGCATAGGACTCTTCCCTTGTTTTATTCCGAACTCCACTGCCCCGACATTGCTTCGAAGAGAACATGCTGTAGCTCTTTGGTTTCGGGTTACGGACACAAAATTTTGTTCTACCCGCGACTATAAATCCTTTATCCGCTTCAGTGTCCTCCCATTTGTCAGTAATTGTACTTGCTCCTGCTCCCACAACCTACACCTCAACTGTCCAAAAGCACTCCGACACTTTGCATGAACAGAGGGAACCAACTTTTATTCCTCCAAATCAAATTTTAGCTCACTAAATAGCCCTTTGATCCTCACTTGTCTCCTAGTAAAATCTTCTAAAAATGATGTTTGTCTCCACGCCTCCGTAGATTGTCCCTGCATTTTCCAACTTGCCCACAAAAAATTCATGCTGCAGTGAATTGGTCCATTCGTCCGTCAACAGCTGCGGTCTCGTTCTCCACAGCAACAACTAAACTATCCCTACGAAAGCTCCAGTTCACGTGCCCTTGTTTCCTTGCACGCATTGGTCAACAACTTTTTTTAAACTGTACTCGTATCTGCCCAGTTCTCCTGCACGTGCGACACAAGGCTTCGTGCGACATGTACGTCTTCCTCACTGCCATCGAAAAAAGCCTTTCCAACTGCGTACTCTCTCTCTCAGTGGTGAACTATCTTCTACAGTAGCTATCAGTTCTCCAGTTCGCATGTCCCAACTTCGCATGTTTCCAACAGCGATCGCGTCTCTGCCACGATCCTTTCCTCCCAACGTTTTCCTACCTCGAGCGAGTACTTGGCCAACTCAGTCCGAATTCACAGCTCATGCGTTTCCCTCCTGCGACCAGACTGCACAATCACAAACGACTCCCACGCGCGATTGCGGACAAGAAAACATGTCGCCTTCCCGCGTCTCCAACAGCGTACGCAGCTCCAGCTGGATCTTCAACTGACTCCTATGTTCGCTTGCTCCGATCGTTTTTTTAAATATAACCACGTTGGACTAATTCTACAGCAACTCTCGTACGCGCCTATCTACTGCGTCGTGTTTCCTGTCGCCTTCGACTGCTTCGGCTAGCGCCTGCGTCTCCTTTTTCGGAACGCGATACCCTAGCGTCGATCGTCCTGCTCTCCTGCGACGCCTCTCCTCCAGCGAGCGTCTACTGCTGCGTTCGACTCTCCTACTGCAAATACTTTTCAGGCGTCTCAGACTCCCTGCGTAGCAACAACGTTCTTCTTATTCTTCACTTTTTTTCCCTCTTCCTGCTGCTACGATTTTCCAGCAGCGATCCTCCTCACTTGCGTCGCCTCTCCTTCAGCGTGCAATCAGTCCTCTCACACGACAATTTTCCCCCAACGGAGTCGCCAATTGTAATGTAATGATTTGTGAGAGAGGGAGAAAAGAGAAAGTAAACTGTGTATATTGAAGTAGCAGCAGAATTACAGTAGCAGAAAAACAACAATTACAGTAGGGGGGGAAGAAAGGAGTTGGATGGAGAGAGAGAGAGAGGAAACCCGTGGAAGACCACTCCTCCGAGCCCCCTCCTGTTGGACGTCCCAACGCACCAGCCCTCAACAGCAACCTGCTGTGAAATAATCCCAAAAACGAGTTCGTATCCATCCCAGTCCCCTGCTGCCTATTTTTATACCCCACCAGCTCAATGCTACAACTGGCACTTTATTACAAAAATACAGTATTGCCCCTAACCAACTAACAAACTCTAACAAACTAACAAACATTCCAGCCAATAACAAACTCTAACAAACTAACAAACAATTATGGCCAAGCCTCAACAGAAACTAACAGGCAGCCCCCTATATTCCTAACAACCCTCCTTGAGCCACAAATCACGATATTTCTCCCTGTATATTCTTTCAATCTCCATCAATTTATCAGAAAATAAATTCGGCTGATCCAATAAAGTAATAAAAATATCATTATCCTAGCCAGCCTGGAGCCTCTCCTCCAGCCTGCCTATCTCCTCCCTGAGTTTATCCAGATTGTCGTCTCCTATATTTCTATTGTTACTGTCTAAATGTCCAATTTCAATCTTTTTATCCGGTTGGACAAGCTGATCCGAGCATGCCCTCTTTCAGGTTACTCGCAGGAATTCCTGGACATCTGCATAAAATCAACCGAGCGATGCCAGCTTGTAGAGTACTGAAAACCTATATACCTTCTGTCCACTTTTTTCAGATTGATCAAAAAGGGAGCATGGTCCAAAATGGACCTAGAGAGATGAGACACTGAAGCCATCTCGTAAGAATCAGGCCCCTGAAGATTGGAAAGGCATCTATCCAGATGACTCGACACCCTCCGATTACCTTTCCTGTTGTTACAAAAAGTACATCTGCTCCCTAAAAAACCCATGTCAACTAGACCGTTTGATGACATGAAATCCACAAATTTCTGCCTAGCCTGAAGAGAATAAGTACAGCCACCCCGCTTCTCCAAAACATCCACAATGGTATTGAAATCCACCCGAAGAACCATGGGTATCCGCCTGGTTGGAACAAAGAGAGATTTTTCCAAAGACTCTATCTTTCAACAACATTGAAACTTGCATAAACAAAAGAAAAGAAAGCCGAGTAGTTGCCTCTGTCCGAGATTTTGGTGCTGATGTGTTGAGATGAAATATTAATTAGCGCCAAGGATATATCCTTCTTCCAGAAGATCCCGATCTGCTTATTAAGAGGACCCACATTCAAAAATTCCAGAAATCTCAATCTCCTGGAAAATGATTCCATTCGATCATGATTTTGTTTGGGTTCAAGAACTGCGATCAAAGAGACCTGATGTTTCTTATTAGATTCGTTGATAAGGAAAGACAAATTCACCTGCGAACATACACCTCATGCATTCCAAATAACAATAGGCACCATTAAAAAAAGTAAAGTTTGGCCGGAAAGACATGAGAAAAAACCTTCGGCCTCTGATTAATAGCTCTTTCCCGTGACATGGATCAAGTGACCCGACCACTATCCACAGATGCTGGAAAAAAAATTTATTTCCCTTTAATTCTGCCCCTAACAGGATCCTGCCCCTGCTCAAGCCCCGAATCATCATCCAGAACCTTGAGCCTGTTGCTATCTTGGTTCACTGCAGAATTTGAAGGCATGGGAAACTCATCATCGAGAACCTTGAACCTGTTGCTATCCCGGGTCACTGCAGAATTTGATGATGAAGGAAACCCATCTGGAAAAAAGGAAACCAAAATCCATCTCTCTGGCGAGCTGCGAGATTTACTGATCTCCTGAATCACCCCAGCCGACATCCTATTAGAGCAGAAGGCCTCCAAATGATCAGAGCAAGGGAGCTGACCAATGCCCTTGAAGCCCAGCGGAGGAAGCGTTGAAGGGTCGAACAAGAAGTCCCGTGGAATAACATGATCACCGGAACTGTAGGGAAAAGAATGTCCAGAGGGACGACGACAATCCTCCGAGGGATCCACCAAGGAAACCGTACCAGTGCCCAGCGCATGAACAGAGGTATCAGGCGCAAGAGGCAGCTGTAAACCAAGCGAAGAGCCCACCTGAATTTGAGAAAAACCCAATGTTGTCGAGTCGCTAATCGGCTCCGGAACCATTGCTGATAACATCAACTCCTACCCAGAAGCAACATCCCCTATGGACTCCTGGGTCGATAACTTGGGACCCAGTATTCTTCTCCTACAAACCTCTAAGGAGTGGCCTTGCAGCCTGCAAACCAAACAAAAAAGCGGAAGACCCTGGTGCAAAATCGGCTGCCACAAAGAGAAGATATCCCCTGCCCTTAACAAAACATTTGCGGGTAATTCCGAAGCCAGATCCAACTCAACGCACAACCGGGGAGAGGCTGCTGCCTAAAGAGCACACGTATTGACATCGAAACAAAGAAAATGACCTAAAGCGTTAACGGCCTCCTGAAGAATCCCAATGTTCTGGAGCGGTAGGGGAAGACCGGGAAGCCGCACCCAGACCGCGTCCATACTTGACCACGCCTTTACAAAATCCTCTCTTGACCTAAGGTGAATGTAGAAAGCAGATCTGGGGAGCACTGAAACAGCCGCTGGAAGATGAAGGTCCCACGATTCCACGAAGGCTTTGAAAAATGGAAGAGGGGGTTTCTCCTGACCAAACTGAGCCACCAGGGAAAGATCGTGAAAGGAATCAGTATCCAAATTCTCACTCATAGAAAGATCTTCCGAAGGGCACCCATCAACCCTACCAAAACAGCGCAGCACCGGATGGACATAGCCCATTGAGCGAGAAAGAAGTAAAAATATGTATGTTCTTGTGATTTCTGTCCTTACTTTCAATGGATCATCATTAGTAAGGAAAGGATATGATCAGCATAAACACTTAAATGGAAAATTGAGAGATCCTTATAATAATGAGGTTCATATTTGGCATGAAAAGAGAATTTTGAAGATTATCAATACTCTGATTCATCCTCTCCCTTTCAGAGTATCTAAACCCCTTTTAGGCCTAACAATCGGTATCTAATAAATTGTTTTTATAATATTTTGTTTCTCTGACATGAATCAGTCCATTGTTTAAATTAATTTTTCTATCTTCTCTTATCTCATTATGCAATAGAAAAAGGAAAAAATTCAAATAATAATATGAAGTCCGGTGGAAATAATCAATGTGGAAGGGTCTATAGAAAGAGTGTGATTCAGTTAATAAAAATTGAAAACATATCAACTGTGATATTATTTCTTCATTCAATGATATAGAAGGAATGAATGAAGAACCAAACATGCCATGGGATGTTGGAACTATTGATGATGAATAAATTCCTAGAAGGCCAGTAGTAAATTTCGTTAACATGATGAAGGAATTAGATCAGAAATTAATAGAGGAAAATAAGACTCAAGATATTCGAATCCAATTACTGAAAATCGATGTCAACAAGATAAAAGAATTAAATAAAAGGCTTATTGATGTGGCCATTGTAATGTCCCTGACCCGGGAGCCACTAAACCTGTGCCCCGAGCCGGGTAGTTAAATGACCTCAAGCGTGCCTCCTTGTACGCTAGAAGTTGTAGACTAGTAGTGAGGGTCCAATAGATCATGTGGGGAGACTATACCCTCAATACCAGAGTAAGCCACAACAGATAATAATTGAAACAAAGGAAACATAAGAGAACAATCCATAACATGCATAATAACAAAATCCCAAAACTGGGTACAATCATAAACAACAATAAATATGTCAAGCCATACTACAATGTCAAGTGAACAAAACCCAAAAGAAAGAAAATAGTATAATCCCCAAAATGGTCTGAGCTCCAAGTTTGGAACCTCACCAAAACATGTCACATGTCCAACTCATCTCCCTAGCATAGGACTCTTGCCCTTGTCCTGACCTGCAAGCATGAAATCTACTCGTGTACCCAACGACGGCCTGAACATGGTGTGGGTACAACTCAGTAGGCCACCATCAACGGTGTCTACAAAATATCCAGCAAGGTAGATAGTGCATGCAAATGATAATAATGGAAAAATACAGGTAAACAGTTCAATAGGTCATTCTAAACTATGTTCATTTTATTTACACTACCAATGAATTCAGGTTCACTACTCAGGCATTTCATTATTCAATCTCCCCTTTTTATGTGTTCAATGGATTATGCATATTTAGTGTTCTCAAGCATATGGAAATACAATCAAGACCTATCTCACTAGGCATCACAATATAACAATTCCCAATATCCTCACCTCGAAGCCTCAGTTCGGGTGGAATGCAACCGTTAGGGGAATAAAACACCATCCCCTTCTATAACCCGTGCATTTAGGGGAGGAGTTAGAACCTCAGTCCAACTCAACCCGTGGGCGTAGAACCTCAAGTCAATACCTCACTCTACAAATCCATGTGCAAATGGTTATTTATTATTCACCACAAACACCATATCACAACAACATAACCAACATCATTTATAATCATCAC
Source organism: Viscum album (assembly GCA_963277665.1). Classification (NCBI taxonomy): domain Eukaryota; kingdom Viridiplantae; phylum Streptophyta; class Magnoliopsida; order Santalales; family Viscaceae; genus Viscum; species Viscum album. The sequence continues at coordinate 616,610,261 of OY728130.1, read as the reverse complement.
AATAATCTCAATAAATGGGAAATTACATCCTGCCTCAATCCATTAACACTTTCATTATTCATATTACTTAACCCCTTTAGCCTCATTCCCATTTTCCATGCCTATCTCACTAAGCATATTCAAGTATAAAGCTAATCCCTAACATTTTCCCATTTATCCATTTAAACCTTTTTCATGCCAACCAAACAACCCCTCGGGTAATTACCCAACCTAGGTGTATTACTAGACACAAATTTCATTTCCTTTAAGCATATTAACATATTTATCAAGGGCTCTACTGTAACGACCCAATCTTTTTGAGTAGTATATTAACTTACTCTTAATGATTTAATAAGATGTTAATGGTTAATGCAGAAAGAGGAGGCGATGGCTTCATCCAGTAGACTTGAACCTTATGAAGCCCACTTATCAGAGCTTGGGAAGGAGGTAGCATCTGTGGGCTTCGCTTTGGACCAAGCCCAAGCCGAACTCCAGCATGTCAAGCTTGAACAGAAATGCCTACGGGAGAAGTTCAAGTTAGTAGAGATTACTACTAGGGCAATGTTATCTGAGCCTCCCTCAGATTCTCTCACCATAGCACACCTTACACTTAGGTCTTATGCCGGTGTTATAAGGGGCTATGTGACGAGACCCTAGCTTCCTTGTGTAATCTTTTCGGGTGAATAAATTGAGATTTCTTCCTTTAGTGATGTTTGTGAAATTTCAAATGTCCAGATAATTTTAGAATGTATTTTATTGATGATTTTTTTTTTGAAAAAAAAAGATATTTTAAAATATTTATGAAAACCCAAAATAACTAATGATGTGTAATGATTTTCAAAAAATTGTCTTCTACAAAAGTGTTCAGTAAGGAATTTGGAGTCTAATAAGATCAACTTAATTTTTGATGAATAGTAAATTATGAATAGTGATTTTACGCTTAGGATTAGTAATGTGACAAAATGGATTAGTAATTTCACTCAAAGAAAGTTTTAATTTAATTTGGACACCTAGATTAAGTAATGTGATTCAATAAAATGGGTAAATAACAGTTTCATAAATTATTAGTCAAGTATTAGTTTTTTTCGGATGAATAGTGTTTTTTTAATTAAAAATTTAATTAAAAATAATTATAAAATTATTTTTATAAAAAGGACTTTATTTTTGAACTCAGAGCATCGATATTATGTTAAGGTAATTTTTGGGGATTTTTCTGAAAAAAATGAATTTTCGATGAATAGTGTTTTTATTTAAAAATTAAATTAAAAATATTTAGAAAATTATTTTTATAAAATGGATTTCATTTTTGAAATCAGAGCATTGATATTTGGTTAAGGTGAAATTTTGGGATTATTCTGAGAAAGTTGGATTTTTTTGATGAATAGTGAAAATATAGTTTTTAAGTTATGGGTGTTTAATGACATCATTAAATGATGTATTAAGTATATATTCAATACGGTCGAATTATGAATAGTAAGATAAGGTATGAGGTGTCCCAAGTGGCCAATACCATGGGCAAATACCATGGGCAAGCTCATGGTTTTGCCAAAACCACTAGTGAGATGTCCCTTGGCCATTATTGCCTTGTCCCCTCACTTTCCCTATAAATACCCACCCTTTCCTCCTTTAGTTTTCACTCCCAACTCTCCCCCAACGAAGTTCTGGTCTCCTTACCTCCCAAGGAGTCCTCCCAAGGTGCCCCCAAGCCCTCAAGGTCCAAACCTTTGAGTTTCAAGAGTCACGTTTTAAGGTAAGGGATCCGACCTCTCTCTTTCTTTTCATGTAATCCTTTTTATGTCATTCCTTTTATGCTCCATGTTATTATGTGAGAGGATGTTCTTTTATATTCCTCTTACTGCCCTTTTCATGTTTATATGATGAGAGATCCCCTCTTACTCTCATCATTTCGTTTTATGAATGTTTAAGTGACGTCGTTAGGCTGCCGAATTTTTAAGGGATTCTTTCACCCTTCTCATTTTTCAAGTTCGATTTTCATGTCAAGTCTTTCAAGTTACTTTTTATTATGTTGGGGTATGATCTCTATATCTATCATACTGATCTCTTATGATCATATGATGAGAGACCCTATTTGATCTTGTCAATTCTTTTTTATTGAAGTTTAAGTGACGCCGTTAGGCTGCCGAATTTTCATAAGAGAAATCTAATTTTTGTCTTCCTTCCATGTTTTTCATTTCAAATGGTATGTACTTCAAATTTTATTACCATGTCCATATATCCTTATTATTCTGTCCCCGTACTGTTTTATGGATCATTTATGAGTGGGTGACCCATGTCCCCTCTCTTTTCAATATTTTCTAAAAACCCGAAACATAGCCGTTATGTTGCAGAATTTTCGTCTCAAAATGCCTCTCTCTCTTTTCTCAAAATTATTTTATGTTATAAAGTGAATACTCAAAGCTCTTATTTCTACAAGGGTATTCAAATATATATCAAAATGTTCTATTTTAAATTCTGGTATTTACATACATGAGACCCACTTTCCCTTTCCGTGGGTTTAAAGTGATGTAAAGATCATGTCTTTAAAGAAGTTTTTAAAATGTTATGATTATGAAATGAAACCCATTTATTTTATGCTATATGGGTTATTTATGAAATGTTTGATGATGATATATGTGGCTCACATGATAATAAAGGCAAATTTAAGGGTGCGCCCTGATAGCGCTCCAATGCATTGAGTAATGATGTAACCACTAGAGATTACAATTTTCACGATACCTTGGTGAATAACCTTGGTAATTTTCAAATGTCACCTTGGGGATGGACCTTGGTGATATGTTCATGATTGTCTATGTTAAATGATGTAGCCACATCTTCAAGTTATGGAAAATTTTATTTTTATTATGAAATGCCTCATGATTTCTTTCTCATGCCTTAAAGTTCTTTTCATGTCCTTATTGAAGTATCTCAAGTTCACATGTAAAATGTTCCTCTTGTTTCCCTTACTGGGCCTTCTGCTCACCCTTTCTTTTGATGTATGTCCCCAGGTTATGAGATGCAGTAATGAACCTAGGATGAACTTAAGGAGAATCCTTTCAAGTGTTTAAGAAGAATTTTTTTTATGTTGTTTTCATGTATTATGTTCCTGGTTTCCAAGACACTAGACCTTAAAGATCCTCAGTTTTGTGTAATGTAATGAAAGTTTATGTTATAAAAAGGCGGGATGCTATAGTTGGTATCAAAGGATGGTTTAGTTATTTGTGGAAATTAGGATATAAAAACTTTAGGAAGAACCCTATAGAAAAGTTTAAATATAGGAAAACTTCCTGGTATTTTGGTAAGTATTGAGTAAGTGGTTTATCAAACAAATACATCCCTGACTGGATACGAGCAGGTAGAGGCGGCTCTGGCACATATGTACATAGGGGTAAAACCCTAAAACACCGCTTTGAGCTAGACTCGAATGGGAACCGGTGCACGATAACGGGCCTTGCTGCACTCTTGGTTACGACACTCCCGGGGGATATGTTTGGTTAATCACAAGCTTTTTATGAATCATTATGAAGGAATTATAGAAAAGTGTAATTGTCTAAGCATGAAGTCTTAGTTAAAAGATCCATAAATGAAATAAGTTTCTCACTAAGGTTTTATTCTTTTAGAAAATGGCGGGCAATAGGAGGAACCGTGCCGATGGTGACCGCAATGCACCATGTGCTGACGGCCCTCCGATGGAAGCCGGAATGGAAACATTCATGCGAATGATGAACCAACTGACTCAAGTTATGAGTAATAACTTGAATCAAGCTGAGAGGCCGACCTCACCACGAAGGGAACAACTTTCTGTTGAGTCCTTCATGCGTCAACGACCACCAACATTCAGTGGATCTACTGACCCATTGGTTGCGGAACAATGGATAAGCTCCATTGAAAAGATCTTTTCTGTACTTCATTGTTCGGAACAAGAAAAAGTCACCCTTGCTGTTTACCGCCTAGAGGGAGAAGCTGATCAGTGGTGGTCACTGATCAAAAACACGAAGCCACGAGGATAGATGGAAGCTATGGAGTGGGAAGAGTTCCGGGGAATATTCTTTAATAAGTATTTCCCTCGTTCGATGAGAATGAGAATGGAGAAAGAATTTCTCGAGCTGAAGAAAAAGGAGAATGAATCAGTTGGAACCTATGAGATGAACTTCACAAGGCTTTCCCATTATACCTCAAGCTTTGTCATGGACCCTAATGGGAAGGTTGATAGATTATTTGGTGGACTACGACCTCATCTGCGGAAGAATCTAGCCAACAGGGACTATGATAGCTATGAAGAAATAGTTCGAAGTGCCATGAAAGTTGAACTAGAGTTTGGGGAGACACAGTGGTCTCACAAATCTAATGAGAAGAAGAGAACTCTAGAACCGAGCCTGGGAAGAAGTTTTGATCAGGAAAGAGGTGGAAAGCATATGCAACATGCCACATGCAATAAATGTGGAAAGAAGCATTCGGGGAACTGCTTGATCGGAAGTGGTAAGTGCTATAGGTGTGGAAAAGAAGGCCATATTTCTCGGAATTTTCGTAGTGATGTGAAGCCTCAACTTCCCAACACTAACGACAGAGGAAAGATGGTTCTGGCCCTACCCGAAGTCACATGCTTCAAGTGTGGACAGCTTGGGCACTTTTCTAATCAATGTCTAAATCCGAGGGCGGTGGAGGGGAATCACCATCAACCTCAGCAGAGGACAAGGGAGCAAGGTCGTGCTTTCGCTATCACAACAACTGAAGTAGAAGTTCCGAACGATGTGGTAGCAGGTACTCTTGTCGTCCTCTCAAAACTAGCAAGTACTTTATTTGATTCTGGTTCTACGCATTCCTTTATTTCCTCCAAGTTTGCAAGGAATATAGAATCAATCCCTGAACTGCTAGAGGCAGAGTTGTTAGTCAAGACTCCAAGTGGGATTATCCTTGCATCAAAAGTATTTAGAGACTCTAGTGTTTACTTTGGTGAGCACAATCTTATCGCAAATCTAGTAGTCATTCCCATGATGGAATTCGACATTATACTAGGGATGGACTGGCTCTCAAAGTATAATGCTAAGATCAAATGCAGAAGTAAGGAAATCTCAGTAGTCTTGAATGAACGACCTACAGTTATCTTCCAAGGAGAGATATCCCGAACTGATCCCTATCTAGAAGCACCTCCTATAGCTTTCTTTATGGAGTTAATCGGTGATGAGGAAGAAGGGAAATGGAGCATACAAATTGAAGATGTTCCGATTGTTCAGGAATACATGGAAGTATTTCTTGAGGAGTTACCTGGACCTCCCCCAGAAAGAGAGGTAGAGTTCTCCATTGAACTCGTACCTGGGTCTCAACCGATATCAAAGACTCCGTATAGAATGGCAAATGTGGAGCTAGAAGAGCTAAATAAACAACTCCAAGACTTGTTGGAGAAGGGGTTTATCCGACCGAGTGTGTCTCCTTGGGGAGCACCAGTTCTCTTTGTGAAGAAGAAGGATGGATCAATGCGGCTATGCATTGATTATAGAGAACTGAACGGGATCACAGTGAAGAACAGATATCCTCTTCCAAGAATTGATGATTTATTTGACCAACTTCGCGGGACTCAATTCTTCTCTAAGATTGACCTTCGATCTGGTTATCATCAACTGAGGGTGAAGAAGGAATATATTCCAAAGACTGCCTTCCGATCAAGATATGGGCATTTTGAGTTTACTGTTATGCCTTTCGGCTTGACTAATGTTCCTGCTATTTTCATGGATTTGATGAATAGAGTCTTTAAGGACTACCTTGATAACTTTGTGGTAGTTTTTATTGATGATATTTTGATATATTCAAAAATTCGTGAGGAGCATGAAGATCATCTGAGGGTTATTTTGAAAACTCTACAGAAGGAGAGGCTTTTTGGGAAGTTCAGCAAGTGTGAGTTTTGGTTACAACAAGTGGCTTTCTTGGGGCACATCGTAACCAATGAAGGAATCTCGGTTGACCCTGCAAAGACAATGGTTGTGGAGGAGTGGCCTCAACCCACAACAGTAACTGAGATTCGTAGATTCCTTGGTTTAGCGGGATATTATAGGAGGTTTATGAAAAACTTTTCACGACTTTCTAATCCACTAACCAAGTTGACTCGAAAAGGGGTTAAGTTCATTTGGACAAAGGAATGTGAGGAAAGTTTCCAAGAGCTGAAGAAGAGATTGGTTACTGCACCTGTGTTAACACTACCCTCTATCGGAGAAGGATTCGTTATTTTTAGCGATGCATCTCTGAAAGGGCTTGGGTGCGTCCTCATGAAAAATGACAAGGTAATTGCTTATGCATCTCGACAGTTGAAGATTCATGAGCAGAATTATCCTACGCATGATCTAGAGCTGGCGGCAGTTGTTTTTTCTCTAAAGATATGGAGGCACTATCTTTATGGGGAGAAATGTGATATATACACTGACCACCAAAGTCTAAAGTATATTTTCACTCAGAAAGAATTGAACATGAGACAAAGGAGATGGTTGGAGCTTATTAAAGACTATGATTGTTCAATTCATTATCACCCTGGAAGAGCAAACAAAGTCGCGAATGTGTTAAGCAGGAAAGATCCTGTTGTTCTGGAAACAATGAGGATCCTAGGAGATCCCTTGATTAAAGATCTAGTAAAACTGGACATGGGAATTATAAGGAAAGGGACATCATCAACCCTATCCCAAATGATTTCTCAACCTTCATTACTAGAGAAGATCAAGAAGGCTCAAAAAGAAGATCCTTTGCTGTAGGAGAAGTTCGAGGCTGTAAAGGATGGGAAGTTCCCTGATTTCAATATTGATCAAGAAGGTGTATTGAAATTTTGTACAAGACTATGTGTTCCATCTATTTCGGAGATAAAGAAAGAACTGATGGATGAAGCTCATAGCTCTACTTTCTCTATACATCCGGGAAGCACTAAGATGTATAGAGACCTTCGTGATCATTATTGGTGGGATAACACGAAGAGGGAGATTGCTGATTACACTACAAGGTGCCTGGTGTATCAGCAAGTAAAGGCAGAACGACAACTTCCTAAGGGGGTATTACAACCGCTACCCATACCAGTATGGAAGTGGGATAATATCACTATGGACTTTTTAGCTGGTCTCCCGAAAACATCCAAAGGAAACAATGCGATATGGGTTATTGTGGACCGTCTCACCAAGACAGCCCATTTTATCTCTATTCGGGAAGATTTCTCTCTGGATCAGCTTGCCAAGATATACATAAAGGAAGTGGTAAGGCTGCATGGGGTACCAATATCCATCGTATCTGATCGTGACCCAAGATTCACATCAAAATTCTGGAGAAGTCTTCAACATGCTCTGAATACTGAATTGAATTTTAGTACGGCCTATCATCCTCAAACTGATGGCCAATCTGAAAGGACTATTCAGACACTCGAAGACATGTTGAGATTATGCTCAATGGAATTTAAGGGTGGATGGGATCAACACCTCTCATTAGTGGAGTTCTCCTATAACAACAGCTTCCATGCGAGTATTCAGATGGCACCCTATGAAGCTCTGTATGGAAAGCGGTGTAGAACTCCTACTTGTTGGGATGAAACTGGTGAGAGGAAGCTTCTTGGGCCTGATCTCGTGCAAGAGATGATGGAACAGGTTCATGCCATCCAAGAACACATAAAGGCAGCTCAGAGTCGGCAGAAGAGCTATGCTGACAATCGTCGAAGGGACTTGGAGTTTGGTGTTGGTGACAAAGTCTTCCTTCAAATCTCTCCATGGAAGAGAGTCATGCGGTTTGGGATGAAAGGGAAGCTCAGCCCTAGGTACATTGGCCCCTATGAAATCCTTGATCGCATAGGAGCAGTGGCCTATCGTCTAGCACTTCCACCGAACCTAGCTCAAGTTCACAATGTCTTCCATGTATCTCTCTTGAGGAAGTACATACCCGACCCTTCGCATGTACTGAACCCAGAGGTGGTACAACTGGAACATGACCTCTCTTATGAGGAGCAGCCAGTGGAGATCTTGGACCGTAGAGACAAGGTTCTATGAAACAAGACTACCCACCTTGTGAAAGTGTTGTGGAGGAATCATAAGTATGAAGAAGCGACTTGGGAGCCTGAGGAAACGATGAAGCAAAAGTACCCTCACCTTTTCGACTAGGCCTCAAGTGTAAATTTCGGGGACGAAATTTCTTAAGGGGGGAAGAATGTAACGACCCAATCTTTTTGAGTAGTATATTAACTTACTCTTAATGATTTAATAAGATGTTAATGGTTAATGCAGAAAGAGGAGGCGATGGCTTCATCCGGTAGACTTGAACCTTATGAAGCCCACTTATCAGAGCTTGGGAAGGAGGTAGCATCTGTGGGCTTCGCTTTGGACCAAGCCCAAGATGAACTCCAGTGTGTCAAGCTTGAACGGAAACGCCTACGGGAGAAGTTCAAGTTAGTAGAGATTACTACTAGGGCAATGTTATCTGAGCCTCCCTCAGATTCTCTCACCATAGCACACCTTACACTTAGGTCTTATGCCGGTGTTATAAGGGGCTATGTGACGAGACCCTAGCTTCCTTATGTAATCCTTTCGGGTGAATAAATTGAGATTTCTTCCTTTAGTGATGTTTGTGAAATTTCAAATGTCCAGATAATTTTAGAATGTATTTTATTGATGAATTTTTTTTTGGAAAAAAAAGATATTTTAAAATATTTATGAAAACCCTAAATAACTAATGATGTGTAATGATTTTCAAAAAATGGTCTTCTACAAAAGTGTTCAGTAAGGAATTTGGAGTCTAATAAGATCAACTTAATTTTTGATGAATAGTAAATTATGAATAGTGATTTTATGCTTAGGATTAGTAATGTGACCAAATGGATTAGTAATTTCACTCAAAGAAAGTTTTAATATAATTTGGACACCTAGATTAAGTAATGTGATTCAATAAAATGGGTAAATAACGGTTTCATAAATTATTAGTCAAGTATTAGTTTTTTTCGGATGAATAGTGTTTTTTAATTAAAAATTTAATTAAAAATAATTAGAAAATTATTTTTATAAAAAGGACTTTATTTTTGAACTCAGAGCATCGATATTATGTTAAGGTAATTTTTGGGGATTTTTCTAAAAAAAATGAATTTTCGATGAATAGTGTTTTTATTTAAAAATTAAATTAAAAATATTTAGAAAATTATTTTTATAAAATGGATTTCATTTTTGAAATCAGAGCATTGATATTTGGTTAAGGTGAAATTTTGGGATTATTCTGAGAAAGTTGGATTTTTTTGATGAATAGTGAAAATATAGTTTTTAAGTTATGGGTGTTTAATGACATCATTAAATGATGTATTAAGTATATATTCAATATGGTCGAATTATGAATAGTAAGATAAGGTATGAGGTGTCCCAAGTGGCCAATACCATGGGCAAATACCATGGGCAAGCCCATGGTTTTTCCAAAACCACTAGTGAGGTGTCCCTTGGCCATTATTGCCTTGTCCCCTCACTTTCCCTATAAATACCCACCATTTCCTCCTTTAGTTTTCACTCCCAACTCTCCCCCAACGAAGTTCTGGTCTCCTTACCTCCCAAGGAGTCCTCCCAAGGTGCCCCCAAGCCCTCAAGGTCCAAACCTTTGAGTTTCAAGAGTCACGTTTTAAGGTAAGGGATCCGACCTCTCTCTTTCTTTTCATGTAATCCTTTTTATGTCATTCCTTTTATGCTCCATGTTCTTATGTGAGAGGATGTTATTTTATATTCCTCTTACTTCCCTTTTCATGTTTATATGATGAGAGATCCCCTCTTACTCTCATCATTTCGTTTTATGAATGTTTAAGTGACGCCGTTAGGCTGCCGAATTTTTAAGGGATTCTTTCACCCTTCTCATTTTTCAAGTTCGATTTTCATGTCAAGTCTTTCAAGTTGATTTTTATTATGTTGGGGTATGATCTCTATATCTATCATACTGATCTCTTATGATCATATGATGAGAGACCCTATTTGATCTTGTCAATTCTTTTTTATTGAAGTTTAAGTGACGTCGTTAGGCTGCCGAATTTTCATAAGAGAAATCTAATTTTTGTCTTCCTTCCATGTTTTTCATTTCAAATGGTATGTCCTTCAAATTTCATTACCATGTCCATATATCCTTCTTATTCTGTCCCCTTACTGTTTTATGGATCATTTATGAGTGGGTGACCCATGTCCCCTCTCTTTTCAATATTTTCTAAAAACCCGAAACATAGCCGTTATGCTGCAGAATTTTCGTCTCAAAATGCCTCTCTCTCTTTTCTCAAAATTATTTTATGTTATAAAGTTAATACTTAAAGCTCTTATTTCTACAAGGGTATTCACATATATATCAAAATGTTCTATTTTAAATTCTGGGATTTACATACATGAGACCCGCTTTCCCTTTCCGTGGGTTTAAAGTGACGTAAAGATCATGTCTTTAAAGAAGTTTTTAAAATGTTATGATTATGAAATGAAACCCATTTATTTTATGCTATATGGGTTATTTATGAAATGTTTGATGATGATATATGTGGATCACATGATAATAAAGGCAAATTTAAGGGTGCGCCCTGATAGTGCTCCAATGCATTGGGTAATGATGTAACCACTAGAGATTACAATTTTCACGATACCTTGGTGAATAACCTTGGTAATTTTCAAATGACACATTGGGGATGGACCTTGGTTATATGTTCATGATTGTCTATGTTAAATTATGTAGCCACATATTCAAGTTATGGGAAATGTTATTTTTATTATGAAATGCCTCATGATTTCTTTCTCATGCCTTAAAGTTCTTTTCATGTCCTTATTGAAGTATCTCAAGTTCACATGTAAAATGTTCCTCTTGTTTCCCTTACTGGGCCTTCTGCTCACCCTTTCTTTTGATGTATGTCCCTAGGTTATGAGATGCAGTAATGAACCTAGGATGAACTTAAGGAGAATCCATTCAAGTGTTTAAGAAGAATTTTTTTTATGTTGTTTTCATGTATTATGTTCCTGGTTTCCAAGACACTAGACCTTAAAGATACTCAGTTTTGTGTAATGTAATGAAAGTTTATGTTATAAAAAGGTGGGATGCTATATCTACATTCTTTCACAATGACCTACACTTACTTAGCTAACTCTAAGTCCAGAGAAATATCGGTACGCCCCTCGGGTGGCCCTAAATTGGCCGAGTCATCCTCCATGCATCCCATGGGGATAAAGAGGGTTCAATTAACCATTTAAACATCACTGCATCACATCATGTCAAAGGCACCAAGAACTATTCAAAAGAGGGCAAGAATAAAAACCCTACATGCACAAATCTAAACAAAAACCAAGGGATATAACTTGCCTACCACCTACCTTGAATCCATTGGTGAACGCACTCCCAAACGAAGCCTTAGATCTCGATTCAAACAACCCTTGAAGCTTTACCCTAAAACTCACCAAAAAGGTAGGGTTTGAGAGCTTTAGATGGAGAGGGGAAAGAAATAGAAACCCTAAACTAAAAAGAAAATAAAGAGGGAGATTATCCTTACCCAGATCCTCACTCCGCAACTGACAGTGCTCCAAACAGCTTAGGAATGAAGGAGATTGATCCTTGGGAGCTCTTGGTCCCTTTGGTTCATTCCTAGGGTTGCAAGAGAGGAGGAGGAGGAAAATCTCGAGTGGGTTATAAAATCCCAGAGTGACATTTTTTGTAAATTTTTAAAGGTTTCTGGGCCGCACGGTTTACCCACGCAGTTTTCCAAATTGTGTGCAAACCATGCGGATACTTCTGTCCCAAAAGAGCACCCTCGCACGGTTTACCCACACGGTTTTCCAAACCATGCACAATCCATGCAAAGGCTACTGTCTGAAAATCTTCCTCTTTCATGGTTTACCTGGGTTGTCCGCACAGTTAGCACTAACCGTGCGCAAACCGTGCAACTAGCCTAGAAAACTCATTTTCCCCCTTTTTCATGTCCCGATTCCCCGGAGCCTCCTCAAGGACTTTGGAAAGCACTTAATTAACTAAAATAAAGGGCCTAAACTGAAAAGTAAGTAAAACATACCTTACAAAGAAATTCGGGATCTTACAACCTCCCCACCTTATAACGACTCATCCCCGAGCCGCTCTTCCCGAGCATCATTGTGTTTCTAAAGAAAATAGATTGGGCCACTAAACCCGCATATCAGATTCCCGCTCCCAAGTTTCCTCCTGAATGTTTCCATGTTGACATAGAACACGAACCAAGGGCACAAATTTTCCTTGAAAAACTTTCTCACTATGATCCACGATATGAACTGGGTGCTCCTCAAAGGACACATCAACCTTAAGCTCGACATCCTCGGCATTTATCACATGAGATAAATCTGGGTGATACTGTCAGAGTTGTGAAACATGGAAAACGCCATGAATTCCACTATACCATTGTGGAAGAGACAATCGGTAATCCATCGGTCTGATCCTCTCTACAATCTCAAATGGCCCCACATATCTAGGCGCCAACTTTCCATATTTCCGAATTCGACGGTGACCCAACCTTGGCGACACTCGAATAAACACACTATCACCCACCGTGAACTCAAGAGGTCTATGATGCTGATATGCATATGACTTATGCCTACTCTGAGCTGTTTCCATATGCTTTTGAATCAAACGAACCTTCTCCGACGTCTCCTGCACAAGACTCAGCCCTAACAACCCAGACTCTCCGACCTCTAACAAACAAAATGGTGATCTGCACATTCTCCCATAAAGTGCCTCAAAAGTTTCCATTTGAACTGTAGTCTAAAAACTATTTTTATATGAAAAATCAACAAGCAACAATTACTTTCCCCATGAACCATTTAAATCCAGAACACATGCTCTCAACATGTCTTCTAATACCTAAATTGTACGCTCCGATTTCCCATCAGTCTGTGGGTGGTAAGCCGTACTTAGAAACACCTGGGTACCAAGTGCCTTCTGTAGTCCCTTCCAGAAGTGTGAGGTGAAACACAAATCACGATATAAAACTATGGTTCTCGGCACACCATGAAATCATATTATTTCCCGAACATACAACTCCCCCAAACAGTCGACTTTATAGGTTTCCTGAATTGACATGAAATGGGCCACTTTGGTCAGCCGATCTACCACCACCCAAATGAAATCATTCTTTTGAGGCATCCTCGGAAGAACCACTACGAATTCCATTGTGATTTTATTCAACTTCCACTCTAGAATAGGCAATGACTGCAATAACCCACATGAGTGCTAATGTTCAGCCTTCACCTGCTAACAGGTAAGGCATCGTGCCACAAAACTCGCCACTTCCTTCTTTATTCCCGGCCACCAAAACTACCTACATTGGTCGTGGTACATCTTAGTCAAGCCTAGATGTACTGCCCACTTTAATGCATGAAACTCACGCATCAACTCTTCCCATACATCTAAAGGCACCACAACACGACCATGAACATAAGCAACTTCATCTATGCCAAAGGTCCAACTAGAAGATGAATCCCCACCTTTAAGGCTTTCCTTCATAGCCAATCACTCCAGATCTACTAACTAACTCTCTTTAACTCGGCTCAAAAGTGCAGACTCAACTGCTATAGATGCAAGGGTCATCTGCCCATGCCCCTCCTATACCTTCAAATGCATCTCCACAAATAAGGCCATCATCACCCACTCTGAACTGGATTCTTGAACTACTTGATTCTGAGTCTTCCGACTAAGAGAATTAGCGACACTATTCCCTTTTCCCAGTGTGTAAACCAATTCAAAATCATAATACTACAAGTACTCAACCCAACGTCACTATTGAATATTCAAATCCCACTGAGAGAATATGTATTTGAGACTCTTATGGTCGGTAAACACCATAAAGGGTTCTCACAACAAATAATGCCTCCAATACTTTAAGGCATGAACCACAATAGCTAGATACAGGGCATGAGTAGGATAATTTATTTCATGTGGCCTCAACTTCCTCGACCCATAAGCTACAACCCAATCATCCTGAATCAACACTGCCCCATGTCCAACACCAGATGCATCACAGAACAAGGTATACTTCTTACCTGGTTCAGATAAGATCAAAATCAATGTGGTGGTCAACCGCTAATTCAGCTCCTGGAAATAATTCTCACAAGCCTCTGACCAATCGAATTTAACCCCCCTTCTTGGTTAGGCCTATGAACGATGCTTCCAAACGAGAGAAATCTCTAATAAACCTTCGGTAATAACCAACCAAACCCAGAAAACTATGGATATCAGAGACATTCTTGGGATGCTCCCAAGACACCACAACCTACACCTTTTCTGGATCCACCGATATGCCTAACTTAGATACAATATGTCCCAAAAAGTGTACCTCATTAATCCAAAACTGACATTTTGATAGCATAAAACTTATGCTCTCTTAGTGTAATCAACACGGTGTCAAGATGTTTGGCATGATCATCATGAGTTCCAGAGTACACCAAGATGTCATCAACGAAAACAAATACAAACTGATCTAGATATGGGTGGAATATCCGGTTCATCAAGGCCATAAACACATCTAGTGCATTGGTCAAACCAAACAGCATTACCAAGAATTCATATAACCAGTACCTGCTTCAGAAAGTCATCTAGGGTATGTCAGAAGGTATCACCTTCAACTGATGGTACCTTGATCTCAAATCAATCTTGGAAAACACTAAGGTACCTTTGAGATGATAAAACATGTCATCAATTCTAGGAAGAGGGTATCAGTTCTTAACTATCATCTGGTCCAGTTTCCTATAATCGACACATAGCCTCAGTGATCCATCCGACTTCTTAGAAAACAACACAGGAGATCCCCAAAGTGATGTACTAGGACATATAAACCCCTTACAATCTAATTCCTCTAACTAAACATTCAGTTCTTGGAGCTCTATTAGAACCATTTGGTAAGGTGGAATGGAAACTGGCTCCGCTCCAGGCAACAATTCGATCGTAAACTCAACATCTCTCTCAGGTGGTAACCCCAAGAATTCCTCAGGAAACACATCCTGAAACTAGTCCACAACAAAAGGTAAGACTGACTATCCTTTCTCCCCATAATCTATTATAAGGAATGCCACTTAGGTTGTGAACTCCCCCATCTGATGGAATAGCATCCCTGCGTGGCCCGCTCGAGTATCCCACTCACCACGGAGGACATGAGTGCTCCCATAAAGAGATGTGAATGTTACCCAACGTCGGTAACAATCGATATGGGCTTGATCCACCACTTCAGAAAACATTTTTAGATAAAATGTATTCACCTGAGATCTGATTTCATGTCTTAGCCCGTCCTGGAAGCGTTTTTCCACAGCTATCTCATCTCCCATCAACGTTGGAACAAAGCGTCTCAAATCGGTGAAATGACTAGCATAGTCCATCACCGACATTATCCCCTGAGTCAACATCATAAAATATGCAGCCTTTTTCTACCTCAAGGTTTCTGGATATAAGTTCTCAATAAACTTATCTTGAAAAATTTTCCACACCATCCCCTCAGCCTGTTCTGTTTGAACCATAATGTCCCACCAACGTTTTGCTTGCACCCCTCAGCATATAGGCCACTAAATTGACCCAATTCTTGAGAGGAGTCTCTAGATGCTTGAGAATAGTTTAGATGGACTCTATCTATAACTCTGCTGTTTTTGGCCCACCCTCTCTAGTAAAGGTTGGAGGGTGCTGCAGCTAAAACTCCCTGGTCAGCTCAAACATGCTCGACACAACCCATCTTGGGTCTCGTTCCATCATCTGCATAAAACGAGCAAGGTTCTCGCGGAACTTCTCTTCCCTATATCCTTGGTCCACTGCATTCTCCAACTCCACTACTAGAGGATCATTCTCAGTAACGTCCTCATGTTGCCCAATAGACGCACATCTTTGAGGTGCCATTTCTCTACAATGCCAAACAAGAACTTTAGAACGCAACCATAAAGCTTTTATGAGAAAGAAGAGGTATAGATAGGCTAATCACTTGTAATAACCAAACTAGTTCACTTACACTACTCTAAATATCCCACTTTCAACCGGGTCACTACCCTCGGCCATCTTTCTAAGTCCATGGCCAACACGGTATCTAATTATCAGGGTTACAAGCCTTATCTTTTACTCCCATTTGAACCATTTTCATATTCCAATTTACCCCTACAAAAAATTATTCCACTTTTACTTCTTTATCAAGAACCATTTTCTAATTACTACTTTACATTTTCAGTTCCCCTTTTCACCCATTCATACCATCTTATTAGGCATAATTCATTACTTTTAAAAGAACATATGCATCCTAAACTTTACATCCCGCACACCCATCCCGTGTGTGTGCCTATCATGATTCATGTCACTTTCCTACATAGGTGCCTAGAATGATGCATGAATGCACAACCTAGTACCTTTTCGGCCACAAGAGAAATATCACAAAACCGTCAAATCACACAACAAGTGCATCACCCGGTGGTGAAATATCATCAAATGCAAAAACACACAACAAGAACAATAATCCCCTCCCAGGATGACTTGGGTTTTCCTCCGTACATGGGTTAGATAATCCCAAGAACGAGCTCATTACCAAGGCCTGACACATTTTTAATCTTCTGTCTACCATCCCCAAATAGTAATAAAGAGAAAAGAACTCATTTGATACCACTTTGTAATGTCCCCGACCAGGGAGCCACTAAAACGGTTCCCCGAGCCGAGTAGTTACATGACATCAAGCGCACCTCCCCATACAATAGAGGTTGCCAACTAGCAACAAGGGTCCAATAGGTCATATGGGGAGACTATACCCTCAACACCAGAGTAATACACAACAGATAAAAATTAAAATAGCAGAAACATAAGATAACAATCCATAACATTCATAATAACCAAATCCCAAAACTGGGTACAATCATAAACAACAATAAATAGGCCATGCCATGCTACAGTGTCAAGTGAACAAAACCCAAAAGAAAGAAAATATTAGAATCCTAAAAATGGTATGGGATCTAAGTCTGGAATGTCACGACCCGTCCTCGGGGCCCGTGCCGTGACTACCCCAAGCCCGCCTTCCATAGGCCAGGGGCTGGCGACTAGCACTAAGGCGTAAATCCCAACAAAAGGGAAGGCATTGCCTTTGAAAAGTAAACAAGCACCACAGAGTAAGCAAGCGGAAAAGTAAACACTAAGTAAAAACTGTACAAGCTGTGCTGAAAGTAAAAAGGGGCCGAAAATACAAGCCCAACTATAAAGTACAACTGAAAGGAAAAACAGCAACTGAAAGGAAAAGCCGCAGGGTCGAGCCGTCCTCTGGAAGTCTCACCTGAAGGGTGGGTACAGATAGTCTCCACTGCTCCTCGGGTCCACCTGACCGCTCCGAGTACGTCCCGCCCAGTGGTCCACCTCCAGGTACCGTCCTGCTCCGCACGCCTCCACCACGATCAGCACTGTCCGTCGTCTACAACCAACACAACGTAGTGCGGGCATAGCCCGTGCAGGGGTGAGTATAAACTACTCAGTAGGGACCCCGAGACCCCCGAAGGTCTCCCGAAATCCACAAAGGATAAACCACAAAGGAAATATACAATCACGAAGTAACAACCGACACTGCTTAGGTATATGCCCATACATATACCTAAGTCATCAATTCTCGTTCGGCTCCAACGTCCGAGCCCAAGCACAACCCAGTCCACACAGGAAAGCAAAACGTATACCCACACAGGATAGCTCAACACAATCCAAAAAGGAGAGTAAACAGTAAATCCACACAGGATAGCTCAACACAATCCACAAAGGAGAGTAAACAGTAAATCCACACAGGATAGCTCAACACAATCCACAAAGGAGAGTAACAGTAAATCCACACAGGATAGCTCAACACAATCCACACAGGAGAGTAACACAAGATTCAGCTCACACAGGTATACTTCTTCGGATGACGATAAAGATGATCACTGATCCATCTAAGTCGTCAGACCCACAAAGGATCGATAGGTAACTAACCCCCGCAATGACCCACACAGGATTGGGCCCACACAGGACCTGTAGGCGCTGACTCACACAGAACCGCTGAGCGCTGACCCACACAGGATCGGACCCACATAGGATCGGGCCCACACAGGACCTGTAGAACTGATCCACGTAGGATCACTGAGTGTTGTAGTCGTCGCAGTCCACTGAGGATCTCTGCACAGTCGTCGTCGCAGTCCACTGAGGATCTCTGCACGGTCGTCGCTGTCGAAGTAGCAGTCGTAGCCAGCACTAGGGTTCCCGCACACAGCAAGCTCATTCGGGAGGGTCCGCTCCACGAGCTGAGAGGCTGATACATCAACTGTCACAAAGTCCGAAGTTGATGTATCCAAAAGTTCCGTATCGCCAACAGGAACTCAACGTCGCAGACGACGCGTCAATCGGACGCCCGCTCTGAGAGTTATTGGCTTTTTCGTCCTAGGGGCCCGGTTGGTTTTTAAGGAAAAACCACCCCTACCGTACTCCACCTGCGTCCAAACCTCGGGCGGAGTGAGCCAAAAGATCCGTCTCTCTTAGAGGAATTCAACGAAGTTGACGGCACGTCAATCGGACGTCCGTAGCTCAAGATATGAGCGTTTCCGCTCCGAGGGCCCGGTTGGTTTCGTGTACGAACCAACCCGGCCAAACTCAAAGTATTCCGAAACCTTGAGTGCGATATACCGAAACGACCGTCTCGATCCAAGGATCGCGTTGCTGCTGACGGAGAGTCGTTTGGAGGCCCGTAGCTCAAGATACGGGCATTTGACCGAAAATGGTCCGAAGACGGGGGGTCCGGGCCCGAGCCGAGCCGGCCCGACCCCCCTGGGTCGGCCGAACTGGGTCGAACCGACCCGGTCCAGCCAGGGCGTGGCCCGGCCGGTCGGACCGGCCTGGCTCGGTTCGGCCGAGCGGCCGAACGGCTGGGGCGCTGCCCCCACGGCCTGGAGGTGTCGCGGCCCCCCGCGTGGGGCCGCGCTGAATCAAGGACGCGGCTTTGCCGCGTCCGAGTGCACCGGACCCGCGCGGCCGCGGGTGCTGCCGCCGCGGCTTCAGCCGCGGTGGCCTTGTTCGGCGGCGCGCCGGGGCGCCGCCGCTCCCGGCAGCCGGCGCCGCCGGCGTGTTCCGCGGGCCACCGGAATCGCTCCGGTGGTCCGATTTTGTTCCCGTCTGCGCCGCTGCTCCTCCCGGGACTTGTTCTTCACTGCAGAACCATCAAACTTCCGTTGCGGCACGTTCCGTCGTTGCTCGTCAAATCCGTTCATCAACGAAGAACGGTGGAGTGTTGTCGGGCCGTGTTCGTTTGGCCCGCACCCTCCGCGTTAGTGATAAACAACGGGAGAAACAATATTCAACATATGAATACATATCCGAAAACAATTTTTAATGGAATAAAATTGTTCTCATTTTCCGGTTCGTTACTTTTAAAAAAATAACGATCACGGAAAAAAGGAATAAGTTCACAACAACCCCTACCTCGTTGGTCGTCGTCGAACGCACGTCCTTCGCGGAATTGCTCGTCCTGGAAGGAGGGGATCGTCGTGTCATCACAGAAGGGTGTCGCATCGTCGCAGAAACTGGCGTTGAGTCGGCGAACTCAACGGACCATGAAACAACAGATTTAATTTAATTATATAAAATTAAATCTGTGTTTTGTAAAAAAAAAGACACAAGAAAGATTTAAGAGAAACCGGGAGTCTCTTACCTCAAACAGCAGATCGAAGATTCGTTGCGGAGGAAGAGACGTCGCAGAAGAACGTTGCAGGAAGGGAATGTCGGCGTCGCGGAACATGGCGTCGCGTCGTCGACTTCCACGGGTTCGGCGTTCTTCGTCGGAGGTCAGCGTTTTTCACGTTCTTCGCGTTCTTCGTGTTCTTCGCGAAGGAGGATGAAAGCTCAAGGATTCTGTCAAGCCTCTCAACGAGTAATCCTTCAAAAGACCTTGTTGGTCTTATTTTATTATTACGCCAACAAATGAAAAAGGGTAAGTAACAACCCATCAATTTTTTGAATTAATTCAACGAAAGTAACAGCTCATTTAATTTACGAAATAAACTGCCCAATTAAATGGTCTGTTAAGAATTTAAGAAAACGCGTCAGTTGACCTTCATAATGACGGGTTTTCGCTGGTGCGTTACTTAGCGGAAAGAAACGGCGGGGCTCGTGTGGGCCCCACCTCACAAATATCCTACCAAGAAGGTAGGATATTTATGGATAGTACCCTATCCGGTTCAACTCAGTTTAAGACACTTTTAAGTGGCTTCAAGTGGCTTCCAAGTGGCTTAAGTGAAATAAAATAAAGTTGTCGCAAAATTATTTTATTTCTTAACTTTAAGCCCGAAAATTAAAAACCACACCCGAGCAAACGCAACTCCGGAAGAGGCATTTCTAAGCGAATACCGGCGCTGTGATTTCATCGGTGCCCTTAGAATTCGATTCCAGGCACCGGTTCAAAAGTTAGAAAAACCCGCTCATCCGTTCACTGAACGTACCCGAGCCAAACTTCGGAAAATGATTTCGGGCACACCGGGCCTCAGAATAAGGCGCCGTCAGAAACTGCATTCTTGTAAAATTCCAAAGAAAATTAAGAAAAAAATTTCCTTGAAATTTACGGGTCTTTACATTACTCCCACCTCAGGGCTTTACGTCCCCGTAAAGATACATCATAAACTAGGGAAACAAATGTGGGTACTGAGCACGCATCTGAGCCTCCCGCTCCCAAGTGCTCTCTTGGAGGTTCCCGTGCTGCCATCTGATGCGCACAAGAGGAATCGATCGCCCACGTAGGACCCGCTCCTATCGATCCTCTATCTCCACTGGGACCTCTGCAAAAGTCACCCCATCATCCACGTCTAGCTCCCCATAGTCAATGATGTGCGTCGGGTCGTGCACGTATCTCCTCAGCTGAGATACGTGGAAGACGTCGTGCACCCGGTGCAACTGAGGTGGTAGTGCCAGGAGATAATCCACCTCGCCAATCTTGCTGAGGACCTGGAAAGGCCCGATGAAGCGTGGAGACAACTTGCCGCCTCGGCCAAATCTCCGCAAACCACGTCGAGGTGAGACACGCAAGAAGACATGGTCGCCATCCTCGAACTCTAATGGCCTCCGACTCCTATCATCATATGACTTCTGCCGGCTCTGAGCTATCCTCATCCGCTCCTGGATGACCTGGACCTTCTCTGTCGTGGCCCGGACCATCTCTGGTCCCACGAGTGCTGACTCCCCAGGGTCTATCCAGCACAAAGGAGATCTGCAAGGTCTGCCGTACAAAGCCTCGTATGGTGCCATCCCGATGGTGGAGTGGTAGCTGTTGTTGTACGCGAACTCCACCAAGGGTAGGTGGTCCTCCCAGCTGCGACCAAAGTCGAGGACACATGCACGGAGCATGTCCTCGAGAGTCTGAATGGTCCTCTCCGTCTGACCATCCGTCTGAGGGTGAAAGGCGGTGCTCAGACGTAGCCGCGTCCCGAACGCCTCCTGCAACCCCTTCCAAAGCCGGGAAGTAAAGCGAGTGTCCCGATCGGAGACGATAGTCGATGGCACACCGTGAAGACGTACAATCTCCTGAATGTAGAGACGCCCCAATCTCTCCACTGAGCCCTGCTCTCGGATGGGTAAGAAGTGTGCCGACTTGGTGAGTCGGTCAAAAATCACCCAAATGGAGTCGTGACCTCTGGAAGTGCGAGGAAGTCCAGTCACGAAGTCCATAGATATCCCATCCCACTTCCACTCTGGGACCTCCAAGGGCTGTACCAAGCCTGCTGGTACCTGATGCTCTGCCTTCACCTGCTGGCAGGTGAGGCACCGTGAAACGAACTCTGCCACAACCTTCTTCATGCCCGGCCACCAGTGCTGTCGCCTGAGATCCTGGTACATCTTCGCCACTCCAGGATGTACCGCAAAAGGAGAGGTGTGAAACTCTCTCAACACCTCCTCTCGTAAAGCGACTGGCACCAAGGTACGTCCTCTGAAAAGGACATCGTGATCTGCTCCAAGGGAGAAGCCATCAGGTTCCTGTCCCGAGGATATCTGTGCACGCCAGGTCTCACAGTCAGCATCCTCACGCTGTGCCTCTCTGACCCGCTGCAGTAGTGGAGGGGTGACTGTGAGAGACTGAAGGAAGGCTGCTCCGTCTCTATCCACGAAGGATATCTGCAAAGCGGCTAGCTTCTCTGTCGCCTCCTCAAGTAGCTGGATGCCCGTCCTCCTGCTGAGGGCATCGACTACCACGTTCCCCTTCCCAGGAGTATAGACCATATCAAAGTCATAGTCCTGGAGGAACTCGAGCCATCACCGCTGTCTCAGGTTCAGGTCCTTCTGAGAGAAGATTTACCTGAGACTCTGGTGGTCAGAAAATACTGTAAAGCACTCGCCCATCAGGTAGTGCCGCCACGTTTTCAGGGCGAAGACCACTGCTTCTAACTCCAGGTCATGGGTAGTGTAGTTCTACTCATGCGGCCTCAACTGACGTGATCCATAGAAAATCACGGCCCGCTCCTATATCAGGACACACCCGAGTCCGGTCCTTGATGCATCGTAGTAGACTAAGTATCCAACTCCCTCCTCAGGCAACCTCAATATAGGTGCGTTGGTCAATCTCTGTCTCAGCTCCTGGAAGCTCTACTGACATCTGTCTGACCACATGAAGGGTTTCCCCTTCTTTGTCAACGCTGAGAGTGGCACCGAAACTCTGGAGAAGTCCGGCACGAATCTCTGATAGTATCCGTCTAGACCCAAGAAACTCCGCACCTCCGTCACGCTCCTGGGTGGCTCCCAAGCTAGCACTGCCTCGATCTTCGCGGGATCCACTGCAACTCCCACCTCAGAAATGACGTGCCCCAAGAAGTGGACCTCACGTAACCAGAACTGGCACTTTGAGAGCTTTCCATAAAGCTGGTGCTCTCGGAGTGTGTCTAGTACAACCCGCAAGTGGTAGGCGTGCTCCTCCTCGGTGGTCGAGTACACCAAGATGTCGTCGATGAAGACCACGACAAATCGACCGAGGTATGGCTGGAAGATCTTGTTCATGAGGCTCATGAACACTGCTGGAGCATTGGTTACACCGAAAGGCATAACCAAGAACTCATAGTGGCCATACCGACACCTGAAGGTCGTCTTCTGCACATCCTCATCTCGAACTCTGAGCTGATGATAGCCTGACCTGAGGTCTATCTTCGAGAACCACCGTGCTCCCTTGAGCTGATCAAAGAGTTCATCAATCCTCGGTAGTGGATACTTGTTCCTCATTGTCACCTGATTCCGGTGACGATAATCGACACACAGTCTCAAGCTCCCGTCCGCCTTCTTGGCGAACAATATCGGGAAGCCCAGGGTGAAACACTAGGTCGGATGAACCCCTTGCCCTGCAAGTCCTCCAACTGTACCCGTAGCTCTTGAAGCTCGGCGGGGGCCATCCGATATGCTGGAGTGGATATCGGGGCTGTCCCAGGGTATAGGTCAATGTAAAAGTCTACCTCTCTGCGAGGAGGTAGCCTTGGAACGTCGTCGGGGAAGACATCTGCATACTGATCCACCACTACAGGAAAACTAGGACTCCGCATGTCAACTGCTCCAAGGATGGGGCTAGCCAACTGATGGGTGATGGGCTGTCCTCTCCTCTACGTGAGTCCATCCTGTGCTGCGAAGGCTCCCTTCTCGCCGGTGAAGGTGAACCTGCTCCCATCGGTGCGCACACATCACACCTTGCGCCTAATGCAGTCAATCTGTGCATGGACCGTAGATAACCAATCCATGCCCAAGATGACGTCGTAAGGCCTCGATGCCGCTACAAGAAGATCCCAGCTGAAGCTCTCGCCTCCTAGAGTAAGCTCACACTGCTGGCACCAGTGCGTAATCGTCGAGTCTGCTCCCGTAGGAGTCTCTAGTCGTAAGGATCGAGCCAACGGCTCTGTCGGAATCTCCGAGCTCCGAACAAGGGCAGTGGATATGAAAGAGTGACTTGCTCCTGTGTCTATAAGAACTGCAGCAAGGGTGGAATAGACACAGATCGTACCTCGAATCATCTCTGGCGCGCCATAGTCGTAGGCCTCCGCTACCTGGAGCTGAGCCTGTCTCTGCCCGCCAGCTCCCTGTGGTCGGGGCGGGCCTCCTGGTGGTGGTGGTGGCAGAGCCTCAAAGCGTCGCCCACCACCTGCTGCTCGGCCAGCTCCCCTGCCTCGTCCGCCTCCTCCCTGCGGACCACCACGGTCAACCCTCTGCCTCTGTCTGGGTGGCCCCTCCACCGTCTGCTGCTCCTCGGTACGACGGGTCGGGCAGTCACGAGCCATGTGGCCCTACCCGCTGCATGCGTAGCACTGCCTACCTCTCGGAAGACTGGCTCCGCGCTGTGTGCCCCGCACTGCTGAGCCAGTGTCCCGAGGTCATCTGCCAGAAGGCCTGGTCTGCCTGGAACCCTGAGTCATCCGTCGGCTACCCACTGCCGAAGACTCTGCTACCTGCCGCCCTGCGGTAGGTCTCGCTGTGGACTCAGCCAGAAAGCTCTCGATCAGAAGGGCTTGCTCCAGCACTCCTGCCTGGGTCGGGATGCTGAGGGAGATCAGCGATGCCCTGATCTCGTGTCTCAACCCTGCTCGAAGGTCCGGGACCGGAAGAAGGGGTCCCGTACCATGTCTGTCGAGTAGCGAGAAAGGTCGGTGAACCTCGCCGCGTACTGGGCGACCGTCAAGCTGCCCTACCGCAGCTGAAGAAGCTCCTGAATGTGCACCGCACGGAGGGTGGCCGAGATGAAATCTGAGCGGAAGAGGCTCTCGAAGTCCATCTAGATGAGAGAGGCCTCATCGTGCACCTGGAGCATCAGGCTTCACCATCGTCCTGCTGCTGCGTGCAGTAGGCTCGCCGTGAGGATCACCATGAGGTCTACTGGTGTCCTCACTAGCCTGAAAACTCGGACGACTGCCTCCAGCCAGTCCTCGGCTGCCTGGGGGTCCGTCTCCCCACGGAACCTGGGTGGTCGCTGGTGCTGGAACTCGTGTAGAGCTCTGAGGCGTCGTGCATCGTTAGCGATCGGCGCTGGAAGCATCAGGGGCTCGGCGGGTAAAGGTACCGCCAGTGCCTCTGCTGTCAACGGGCCCTGTACCGAGGCCTCGTCGCTCGGCGGGCTGTCATCGCGCTCTACTCTCGGAACCCTAGCTGGCTGCCGTCATGGGGCCATCATGAAAAGGAAACAAGTGCGCCACGGTCAGAACAGTATACCTGGTGAGCTGACACAAGTAATCACAAAGCAAACTTGAAACATACATGCAATCAATGTTTTCGTGCATTAGGTCGGAAATCAGAAGTCAGGGTCCTGGTGTACGGATACGTCGGCCGCCACACCAACACTGGACTCCCTGGACTGATAACCACACCCAATACGCTAAACACTATTGCTTCACATAGAAGAAAGATCAGAGTTTGCGGTAGAACCGACCGCCTCTGATACCAATTTGTCACGACCCATCCTCGGGGCTCGTGCCGTGACTACCCCAAGCCCGCCTTCCATAGTCCAGGGGCTGGCGACTAGCACCAAGGCGTAAATCCCAACAAAAGGGAAGGCATTGCCTTTGAAAAGTAAACAAGCACCACAGAGTAAGCAAGCGGAAAAGTAAACACTAAGTAAAAACTGTACAAGCTGTGCTGAAAGTAAAAAGGGGCCGGAAATACAAGCCCAACTGTAAAGTACAAGTGAAAGGAAAAACAGAAACTGAAAGGAAAAGCCGCAGCGTCGAGCCGTCCTCTGGAAGTCCCACCTGAAGGGTGGGTACAGATAGCCTCCACTGCTCCTCGGGTCCACCTGACCGCTCCGAGTACGTCCCGCCCAGTGGTCCACCTCCAGGTACCGTCCTGCTCCGCACGCCTCCACCACGATCAGCGTTGTCCGTCGTCTGCAACCAACACAACGTAGTGCGGGCATAGCCCGTGCAGGGGTGAGTATAAGCTACTCAGTAGGGACCCCGAGACCCCCGAAGGTCTCCCGAAATCCACAAAGGATAAACCACAAAGGAAAGATACAATCACGAAGTAACAACCGACACTGCTTAGGTATATGCCCATACATATACCTAAGTCATCAATTCCCGTTCGGCTCCAATGTCCGAGCCCAAGCACAACCCAGTCCACACAGGAAAGCAAAATGTATACCCACACAAGATAGCTCAACACAATCCACAAAGGAGAGTAAACAGTAAATCCACACAGGATAGCTCAACACAATCCACAAAGGAGAGTAAACAGTAAATCCACACAGGATAGCTCAACACAATCCACAAAGGAGAGTAACAGTAAATCCACACAGGATAGCTCAACACAATCTAAAAAGGAGAGTAACACAAGATTCATCTCACACAGGTATACTTCTTAGGATGACGATAAAGATGATCACTGATCCATCTAAGTCATCGGACCCACAAAGGATCGATAGGTAACTAACCCCCGCAATGACCCACACAGGATCGGGCCCACACAGGACCTGTAGGCGCTGGCTCACACAGAACCGCTGAGTGCTGACCCACACGGGATCAGACCCATACAGGATCATGCCCACACAGGACCTGTAGCACTGATCCACATAGGATCGCTGAGTGCTGTAGTCGTCGCAGTCCACTGAGAATCTCTGCACAGTCGTCGTCGCAGTCCACTGAGGATCTCTTCATGGTCGTCGCTGTCGAAGTAGCAGTCGCAGCCAACACTAGGGTTCCCGCACACAGCAAGCTCGTTCGGGAGGGTCCGCTCCACGAGCCGAGAGGACAATACATAAACTGTCACAAAGTCCGAAGTTGATGTATCCAAAAGTTCCGTATCGCCAACAGGAACTCAACGTCGCAGACGGCGCGTCAATCGGACGCCCGGTCTGAGAGTTATTGGCTTTTTCGTCCCAGGGGCCCGATTGGTTTTTAAGGAAAAACCAACCCGACCGTACTCCACCTGGATCCAAACCTCGGGCGGAGTGAGCCAAAAGATCCGTCTCACTTAGAGGAATTCAACGAAGCTGACGGCACGTCAATCGGACGTCCGTATCTCAAGATATGAACGTTTCCGCTCCGAGGGCCCGGTTGGCTTTGTGTACGAACCAACCTGGCCAAACTCAAAGTATTCCGAAACCTTGAGTGCAATATACCAAAACGACCGTCTCGATCCAAGGATCGCGTTGCTGCTGACGGCGAGTCGTTTGGAGTCTCGTAGCTCAAGATACGGGCATTTGACCGAAAACGGTCCGAAGACGGGGGTCCGGGCCCGGGCCGAGCCGGGTCGACCCGACCCGGTACGGTCCGTCCAGGGCGCGGCACGGCCGGTCGGACCGGCTTGGCTCGGTTCGGCCGAGCGGCCGAACGGCCGGGGCGCCGCGGGGCGCTGCCCCCGCGGCCTGGAGGTGCCGCGGCCCCCCGCGTGGGGCCGCGCTGAATCAAGGACGCAGCTTTGCCGCGTCCGAGTGCACCAGACCCGCGCGGCCGCGGGTCTGCGGGTGCCGCCGCCGCGGCTGAAGCCGCGGCGGCCTTGTCCGGCGGCGTGCCGAGGCGCCGCCGCTCCCGGCTGCCGGCGCCGCCGCTCCCGGCTGCCGGCGCCGCCGCGCCGGCGACCCGCGCCGCCGGCGTGTTCCGCGGGCCACCGAAATCGCTCCGGTGGTCCGATTTTGTTCCCGTCTGCGCCGATGATCCTCCCGGGACTCGTTCTTCACTGCGGAACCATCAAACTTCCGTTGCGGCACATTCCTTCATCGCCCGTCAAATCCGTTCATCAATGAAGAACGACGGAGGGTTGTCGGGCCGTGTTCGTTTGGCCCGCACCCTCCGCGTTAGTGATAAACAACGGGAGAAACAATATTCAACATATGAATACATATCCGAAAACAGTTTTTAATGGAATAAAATTGTTCTCATTTTCTGGTTCTTTACTTTTAAAAAAAGATCGATCACGGAAAAAAGGAATAAGTTCACAACAACCCCTACCTCGTTGGTCGTCGTCGAACGCACGTCCTTCGCGGAATTGCTCGTCACGGAAGGAGGGGATCGTCGCGTCGTCGCGGAAGGGTGTCGCTTCGTCGCGGAAACTGGCGTTGAGTCGGCGAACTCAACGGACCATGAAACAACATATTTAATTTAATTATATAAAATTAAATCTGTGTTTTGTAAAAAAAAAGACACAAGGAAGATTTAAGAGAAACCAGGAGTCTCTTACCTCAAACAGCAGATCGAAGATTCGTTGCGGAGGAAGAGACGTCGCAGAAGAACGTTGCAGGAAGGGAACGTCGGCGTCGTGGAACACGGCGTTGCGTCGTCGACTTCCACGGGTTCGGCGTTCTTCGTCGGAGGCCAGCGTTCTTCGCGTTCTTCACGTTCTTCGCGTTCTTCGCGAAGGAGGATGAAAGCTCAAGGATTCTGTCAAGCCTCTCAACGAGTAATCCTTCAAAAGACCTTGTTGGTCTTATTTTATTATTACACCAACAAATGAAAAAGGGTAAGTAACGACCCATCAATTCGTTGAATTAATTCAACGAAAGTAACAGCTCATTTAATTTACGAAATAAACCGCCCAATTAAATGGTCTGTTAAGAATTTAAGAAAACGCGTCAGTTGACCTTCATAATGACGGGTTTTCGCGGGTGCGTTAATTAGCGGAAAGAAACAACGGGGCTCGTGCGGGCCCCACCTCACAAATATCCTACCAAGAGGGTAGGATATTTCTGGATAGTACCCTATCCGATTCAACTCAGTTTAAGCCGCTTTTAAGTGGCTTCAAGTGGCTTCCAAGTGGCTTAAGTGAAATAAAATAAAGTTGTCACAAAATTATTTTATTTCTTAACTTTAATCCCGAAAATTAAAAACCACACCCGAGCAAACGCAACTTCGGAAGAGGTGTTTCTAAGCGAATACCGGCGCTGCGATTTCATCGGTGCCCTCAGAATTCGATTCCGGGCCCCGGTTCAAAAGTTAGAAAAACCCGCTCGTCCGTTCACTGAACGTACCCGAGCCAAACTTCAGAAAATGATTCCGGGCACACTGGGCCTCGGAATCAGGCGCCGTCAGAAACTGCGTTCTTTTAAAATTCCAAAGAAAATTAAGAAAAAAATTTCCTTGAAATTTACGGGTCTTTACATGGAACCTCGCCCAAACATGTCCCATGTCCAACTCATCTCCCTAGCATAGAGCCCTTGCCCTTGTCCTGACCTGCAAGCATGAAATATGCTCGGGTACCCAACGACGGCCCAAGAAGGGTGTGAGTATAACTCACTAGCCCACCACCAATGGTGTCTAAAAAATATCTAGAAAGGTAGATAGTGCATGGAAATGATAATAATGGAAAAATAAAGGTAAACAATTCAATAGGTCATTCTAAACTATGTTCATTTTATTTATACTACCAATGAATTCATGTTCACTATTTAGACATTTCATTATTCAATCTCCCCTTTTTATATGTTCAATGGATTAAGAATATTCAGTGTTCTCAAGTATATGGAAATACAAATAATCCCTATCTCACTAGGCTCACAATATAACAATTCCCAATATCCTCACCTCGAAGCCTCAGTCCGGGTGGAATGCAACCATTAGGGGAATAAAACTCTGTCCCCTTAACTAACCCATGAATTTAGGGGAGGATATATAACCTCAGTCCAACTCAACCCGTGGGCGTAGAACCTCAAGTCAATACCCCACTTTACCAATCCATGTGTACATGCTTATTTATCATTCACCACAAAACACCATATCACAACAACATAGCCAAGATCATTTAAAATCATCAAAATAATCTCAATAAATGGGAAATTACATTCTACCTAAATCCATTAAAACTTTCATTATTCATATTAATTAACACCTTTATCCCCATTCCCATTTTCCATGATTATCTCACTAATAATATTCAAGTATAAAGCTAATCCCTAGCATTTTCTCATTTATCCATTTAACCCTTTTTCGTGCCAACCAAACAACACCTTAGGTAATTACCCAACCTAGGTGTATTAATAGAGACCAATTTCATTTCCTTTAAGCATATTAACATATTCATCAAAGGCTCTATGTTCTTGCACAATGGCCTACACTTACTTAGCTAACTCTAAGTCCGGGGAAATATCAGCACGCCCCTTGGGTGGACCTAAATTGGTTGATTCATCCTCTATTCATCCCATGGGGATCAACAGGGGTTCAATTAACCATTTAAACACCACTACATCACATCATATCAAAGACAACAATAACTCTTCAAAAGAGGGCAAGAATAAAAAACCTACACACATAAATCTACAAAAAACCCAATGGATATAACTTGTATACCACCTACCTTGAATTCATTGGCGAACACACTCCCAAACAAAGCCTTAGATCTTGATTCAAAAAACCCTTGAAGATTTACCCTAAAACTCACCAAAAAGGTAGGGTTTGAGAGCTTCATATAAAGAGGGGAAATAAATAGAAACCCTAAACTAAAAAGAAAATCAATAGGGATATTAACCTTACCCAGATCTTCAATCTTCAACTAACGGCGCTCTAAACAGCTTAGTAATGAAGGATATTGATCCTTGAGAGATCTTGGTCCTTTTGGTTCATTCCTAGGGTTGAAAGAGAGGAGGTGGAGTAAAATCCAGAGTGGGTTATAAAATCATGGAGTGAATTTTTTGTAAATTTTTAAAGGTTTTTGGGCTGCACGGTTTACTCACATGGTTTGCCAAACCATGCGCAAACCGTGCGAATTCTTCTGTCCCAAAAGAGTCCCCTCATATGGTTTATCCACATCGTTTTTTAAACCATGAAAAAACTATGTGAAGGCTACTGTTTGAAAATCTTCCTCTTGCATGGTTTACCTAGGTTGCCCGCATGGTTAGCACTAACCATGCATAGACTATGCAGCTAGCCCAAAAAACTCATTTCCCCCCTTTTTCATTTCCCAAACCCCCAAAATACCCCCAATCCCCCTCAATGAATTTGGAAAGCACTTAATTAACTAAAATAAAGGTCTTGAACTAAATTTTAAGTAAAACGTACCTTACAGAGAAATACAGGATATTACAGCCACAAATTTTATGGAGAATAATGATTCCCAATATGAAAAATTGTAAAATATATCAAAAAATAAAGAAAAAATCATAGGTGATAACAAGGGGAATAATCTAAACTCTGATGAAATTTAGAATCTGGAAGAAAAAAAAGGAAAATCATTCTAGTCATCTATCAGAACTGGTTTGGGAGAACCAAAGTATATAGCATAATAATGCTTGTTGTAATGATTCCGTTGCTCAAAAAAATTATAAAATAAATGAGAAAGATGAAATGATAAATAAGATATCACATGAATTGTAAGATGAGAAATCTATTTTTAAGACTTTCATAAGAGAACATAATGCTCAACTTATACCTAGGGATAAGAAGTTTCAACAGTTGGGAGAAGAAATGTAATTAGTCAAGAAAGAATTGGGGAGATCTAATGCTAATGGAAATCCAAAATTAAAGGATTATTTATATTTACTATATGAATATACTTTGGATGTTAATTATGAAATGAAA
Organism: Viscum album; assembly: GCA_963277665.1. Taxonomy (NCBI): domain Eukaryota; kingdom Viridiplantae; phylum Streptophyta; class Magnoliopsida; order Santalales; family Viscaceae; genus Viscum; species Viscum album. The sequence goes on along the minus strand of OY728130.1, from coordinate 616,578,849 downwards.
TGAAAATTTAATATTTCAAAATAGAAACATGAAATGATTCTCTCATCATAAAGGCCATGAAATTTGGGAAAATCTAGTATTGGATATGATAAACCCTCTCACATGCATGAGAGGAAAATTTCCATGATCAGTTCCAAAAACAAGAAAATATTATAGGTGATGAAAACATACCTGAAAATACTTATAACAAATTAATGACAACATGTGTGATATATGTGGATCGAATGGTCATATTTCATGTTTTTTATGATTCTTTGGAATATATTTCTTACTTTTAAAATATAAATATTTCCAAATATGAGAATAGGAAAAATAATCTTAAAAAGTCTAAAAGGAATTCCCCTCAGAATAAAGTACTCATCATATGCTATTATTGTGGAAGATAGGGACACACCATGAGTATGCGCCAAGAATCCTGAGGTATCAATGTTAAAAATAATAATAACTCTATATGAATTGACATCTCATGTTAGAAATGATGAAACAATGTGTGTTTTAATGGGATATTCTTTATATGTTCTAATCACGGGTATTTGGAATGATATTGAAGATAGAATAAAGTAGGTATGGAAAAGGAACTCAAAAAAGATCCCAACTCAAGTTGTATATAATAGGAATTCATATTCTAGAAGACAAAATGATAATCCAAATAATATGTTTAATGTCTTGGAGGAAAAACAAGTTTCTCAACAAAAGTGGCATCAAGCACCTCCTTTGTTACACTCACAAAATCTCTCTTTGAAAGAATATGAATGAACCTAGAAGAAAAAGGGAGGATCTATTCTATTTGTGAGTAAGAATAATGTAAGATCAATGACGGACCTACCACTAGTAAGAAATAATGTGGGGACTCAGATAAATGATAAAAGAAAAATGAATTTGGAATTTCATGACAAACTTGCATGTAATGAAATAAGGTGAGAAGCGAATGTAGGAGAAAGATCCCTCTAATGGAGGAAAAAGCAAGAGTAGACGACCAATAGAGAGATTCTATCTCTAAGAAAGAATCATGAAAAATGGAATTTTTGTAGATCATCAATGAATAAAAAATTTACTAGTGGGTTTAATTTTCTTTAGAACTCAATCATATAAAATCTATGAATCAGAAGAATACTGAGCATGTGGGTAATGAATCTCTAGTAATATGGACAAAGCCATTAAAGTGGGATGGGTAACTATAACAAGAAAAAATAGAGTACAGTGGTTTGTAAGAAATTATCAATGGGTTGGTCCATTAGGGTTAACTACAATCATCCTCTTAAGGATTCTAGTTGTTCCCCTATACCTATTTATTTACATTCCATTAAATAATGTTCATGTGTTTTTGGTTTTAGGGGAGATACAATCTAAGGGGAAGTTTCATAAAAAGAGACAATGTGGTGATGTGATGTGCTTAGGCATTTCAACCGGTTAAAATTAGTTACTAGAGTTAAAGAAGATATCTAGAAGAATTCTATTAATGGAGTTAATGGTCCATGGATTCTTGAGATGTGTGGAAGTAATTGAGTGTAATTGAAATTCATAATTTTATTAACTCTATATCTTATTTCCTACACTGTTTTATGACTTATTAGGCTTAGCGGTTTTGATGATGCCACATTGATAAGTGAAAACTGTGAGGAAATGATGCAGTAGAAGAAGAATGTTTGTGGGTCTAAACAGTGGGCTTAAAAATAGGAAGAGTTTCATATCATATTGGGATAATTCTATATCCAAATAAAATTCAAGTACCATGAGGACCAAGGAAAAAAAAGAGAAATACCCCCATGTACATCATTGATAGAGGAGACAAGGTTAACTCATTAAATTCAATGACTCAGTGGTATAGAATTTATTAGATTTAATGTTTTATAACATCAAAAAAGAATGACTAGGGGAGAAGAAAAATCATTCATGCATTTCAAGATTATGTTTTCTATTATAAAAATATGGTTTCAATTGACTATTTTCAGGAACCCAATAAGCTACGAGGGAAGGTTAACAATGTCTCTAATAAGTGGTATACCCATTTTGTAGTGTAACTAAACATATAAAGTCTACAAAAAAAACAATTATTAATGATTTATATTAATCCAATGATGGATGTTTTCTAGTAGATTGTTTCGAGACAAATTGATAAGAATGTCATTGGGACCAAATAGTTCTTTCATAAAAAGATGAATGGAGATTTCACTGTTATAATAATGAAAACACATCTAGTGTAAAAATGTTATTATCAGATAGAGGGAATTGATGTTGAGAATAGAGTTTTTCAGATGATGATGTTGCTATATGGGTTGAAGCAGGCACCAAGTTATTTATAGTTATTCGTTTTTGATAAATCTCAATTTTCAGACTTGTTGAGTTGATTACAATACCTATGCCAACAATGATAGTAATCAATGGATTATAGTTCTAGTATATGTAGACAATGTAATATTTAGTGCATCAGATGACGCATAGTGCATATAGTTCACAAAATTCCTAAAAAATTAATTTGAAATATAAATGATGGGGGAATTGACATTTTTCCATGGTTTACAGGTGACACAAGGAATGAATGGAACATTAATTTCTCAATAAAATTATCCCAAGGATGTTTTGAGAATATTTGGAATTGATAATTCCAAGGAGATGATGACTTCAGTGGATACTCGGATGTAACTTCCATGGGATGATGACGACAATGCCTTTAATGTCACATAATATAGGAGCACAATTTCTACTCTATTTTACTTGATATCTAAAATACCCGATAGTGTTATTCCCACATACACATCAACAATATATAAAAGAAATACCAAATAAATACACTTAATTTTAGTGAAATAACACTTTGATATATCAAGGAGGAATTGGATTTCCATTTGTTCTACAATGAAAAATCTCAGCAAGAGTTATTGGGGTATATAGATGTAGATTGGGATTGTTCAGTAAATGAATGAAAATCAATTCTAGGTTGTGAATTATATCATTGATGATTTTATATTTCCTGTATAAGAAATAATCAGGATTTAATTTCACAGAGAACCTTATAATATGAATATATTACGACCACTCAAGAATGAAATCATTTATTGTGGTTAAATCCATAGCTTGATGATATGGGATTTCTTATGCAGTCTCTGATTATAATCCATTATGATAAATCATGTGCTATAAATCATAGAAAAAATATAGTCCATCAACAAAGGAAAAAGAACATTGAACTCAAGTATCATTTTATCAAGGAGGTGACGGAGAAAGGGGATGTGAAGATAGAGTATTCCCCTATATAACTACACTATTTGGACATTCTATAAAGGCCTTACCTAAAGAAGCATTTGAAATTCATTGACTAGCTCTTGGAGTTCAGTCGACTCCCCACACATGAAAAAATTTAGTTGTGGGAGCCCCTCTCCCTACGGTATTATGTATTTTTCCCTAATATGTTAATCTGTGCTCTTTACCCTATAGAAAACCACAAATTAGTGACCTTCAGGTTCATTGAAAATGGGGGAGACTTTTTGGCTATAAAAGGGTTGAAAATTTATTAATCAAGACAGGGGGAGAAGATGACATGGGGAACAATTATGTAGGGGTTTTTAAATATGAAGATGATAAAGATGATCAATCAAAGTTTATATATCATGATATATAGCGTTCATGGTGAAATAAGTTGAGTTATTTTTTTTGAAGTGATTCATTGATGAAATTTTCATACTACACTTGTTTCTCACCCCAAGCATGGCACATGTGGTATTAGAGTGTGTCTTGGAAAAAATATATGATTGCTATATGAATATAAATAAGAGAATGCTAATATATGATGGAATAAAATTTAACCTGGTATCAATATGTGAAGAGTTTTCAAAAAACTGAAAGGGGAAGTTTTTTTTTGGAAAAAATTCCTCATGCTAAAATTATAGTGTTTTTCTTAATATTTGTTATTTTTAAATAATTAACTTTAAAGTGAAATGGATGGTTTTCCTCAAGATATTTTAAAGTGATCTTTTTAAAGTATTTTAATCTATATCAATGAACTTTTTCAAATATTATTATTTATTATGGATATACTCCAAAGATACTATCCACTACATATTTAGGGGTGGTTTATGTTTATTTTTTCTATACAAAGTATTGACATTCCATAAAGTAGTTCTTCTAATATAGGCAGTTAAGAATTTTTAAGGGAAATTAATAATTATTTATTCTTTATTCATATGATTAATGCATTGAGCTTATTATGTGGTGAGTTAGTCCTAGAATTACATATCCCATTAATGCATCGTTAGACATCATCAGACAAACTGGTTTTGTCTCTTTTTCCAAGGCATTTTAAATTTATATATGATTTCTTGGCTTGGGGACATGATGGTAAGTTTATGGTGCCCAAAATTATGAATTATATCATTATTATATTATTTATTGATGTCAATATGATTACTAGAATATTTATGACATGTGTGGATATGATTAAACCTTATGTTATTAGTTATATGAAATTATTTGATCATCATTTATTCATGTCATATTATTCATTGTGATCTGCTAACTGATTAAATGGGATGTGTTTTTTAATTTTTACCTTAGAATATTGATTACCACTTATTTATTCATGATATATTCTTTTGTATGTAAATCATGTAGAGCGTTTGATCTCACCATTATTTTCTTTACATTACCCATAATATGAAGAAGAAATCATTGAATGATTTCAAGAATGTTAAATATGTATCTGTGCATTGTTTTACATTTTACTTATAATCTAATTTAGTAATAATTTATGTATCTAGTTTACTAATTCTAATAAAAAATTATCTCTATCGATATGTGATCACTTGTACCTAGTACCGATATAATAAAGTAAGCACTGAATCTGAGCTTCGATGGTTGGGATTATTAAAGATTATATATATATCATAATAACATGAAACTCATATTGATCAATATTATAATAAAACTCCTTAAAGTTCTCTGAAATTCAATTGATCATCTAAAATATTACATGATGACTTGTGGAAATACATTTGAATTTGGTGAGAATAAAATCCTTGTAATGGAATAATCATTGCATGACACGATGAATGAAATAAATGTGAATCAAGAGGGATATCAAGGGGACATAAATGTGTAACAATCATAAACCTTAATATTAATGCATGATATATGATTATAAATTATTTTCAATATAAGAATGTGGAAACAAAAAAACATGATATCATATGTATAAGTGAAGGATAACCACCACTACATAATAAAATAGTGTGATTAGGCTAACCTTCCATGCACCATATATGGTATGTCATGAAATAAAAACATTACCCAATATACTTTAAGGCTGTATAATTCTAATCCCACACATCATATTCATATCATGTATGTGAATTTTTTTTCCATATCCTCTTCCCCTCTGAGGATCTTAAGTTGCGTGTTAGGGGATATGGATCATTATCATTCAAAACCGGAGTGCTTCACATCTGGGAATGGGACCCAAAGTTCAACCCATTTGAAATAGGTAACACTTAGGTTCAATCTTGGGTGAAAGTTCATGGGTTAAAATTAATTCTTTGTCACCCTAGGATACTATATGAAATTGCCTTGGCCTTAGGAATGCTAATAAAAATGGATAAAGAAATGGATGTTGCTAGATATGAGTACTACGCTAGATTTCTAGTAGAAGTTGATCTTTGTACCATACTAATTTGAAGAACCATTGTGGTGTTTTGTTTAATAAAGTTTTGTATTTGTTGACAACTAATCTTTTTATTGAAGAATGTTTTTGAGTTACAGAAAGTTGAAGTTGCTGGTTGCTGAAGATTTCCTTAAAGAAGATTTTGTTGAAGAATAAGAAGTCAAAATTTAAGAAAGTATCTCAAACTTTCTTAACAAAATCAAACGATGCTTTGATGATCTTAAAGTTCTCACAAATCATGAAAAGCATCATGATAAAATCTGTTGAAGAAATGGTGAAGAAGATTGGTGTTTTTTCTCTAAGAAAAATTCTGAGAAAGTTAGAATCTAGAAATTCGGAGTCTACTTCCTGATCCAGATGTTCGGTGTCTACTGCTTGAAGCCAGAAGTTTAGAGTCTAGTTCTTGAGCCAGAAATTCAGAGTCTACTTCCTCAGCCAGAAATTCGGAGTCTACTTCCTAATCCAGAAATTTGGAGTCTACATCCTGAGTAAGAAATTCGAAGTCTACTTCCTGAGCCAGAAATTTGGAGTCTATTTCCTGAGCCAAAAATTCAGAGTCTACTTCTTGAGCCATAAATTCAGAGTCTACTTCTTGAGATAGAAATTCGAAGTCTACTTCCTGAGCCAGAAATTGGGAGTCTACTTCCTGAGCTAGAAATTCAGAGTCTACTTTCTCAGCCATAAATTCAGAGTATACTTCCTGAACCTGAAGTTCAGAGTCTACTTGTTGAGCCTGAAGTTCGGAGTCTACTTGCTGAGCCTGAAGTTCAGAGTCTACTTCCTGAACCTGAAGTTCAGAGTCTACTTGCTGAGCCTGAAGTTTGCAGTCTACTTGCTGAGATATCCAAAATGACAATCCTGATCAATATGCTGGGAATTCGTAATGACAATCCTGAGCAACATGCTGAGAAATTCGGAATGAAAATCCTGAGAAACATGCTGAGAAATTCAGAATGACAATCCTGAGCAACATGTTGAGAAATTCGGAATGACAATCCTGATCAACATGCTGAGAAATTCAGAATGACAATCCTGAGCAACATGCTGAGAAATTCAGAATGACAATCCTGAGCAACATTCTGAGAAATTCGGAATGACAATCCCAAGCAACATGCTGAGAAATTTAGAATGACAATTCTGAGTTCAAGAAAACTAGAATTTCAACTTTTATTAAATCTCATAGAAATTTAAGGAGATTTGAAGAAGTAAAAGATTGAAGATTAAGTGTGAGAGATTTGCGGAGTTTTTGAGATTTGAGGAAGCAGGAAAGATTTTCAAGTTTCCCACCTTTGTTTTCTGAGTTGCCTATAAATATGTGCTCAGATCATTCGCTCATAATCAACTTTTTACACACGCGGAAAATGTGGAGCGCTGGAGAATTCAAAGTGAAAAACATCTACCATCTTACAAAAGGTTTCTTGAGTGTTTGAGAAGAAGAGAATCAGAGCAATTATTTACTTGATGAGAAGTTCAGATTCAGAAGATCGGACCCAAGAAAACCGGATTGAATATTCAGAGTGGGAATTTCTTCGGAATAATTATTATCTTTCTGAGAAGAATGGTTTTAGAAAATCGGATTCAAGAAATCCGGATTGAATATTTGGAGTGGGAATTTCTGCGGAATCATTATTTTCCTTGCTGAGAAGTTCGGTTCCAGAAAATCGGATCCAATAAAACTGGATTAAGAATTCGGAGTGAGCATTTGTGGAGTAGTTTCAACAAAGTTCTTTTTCTTATGAGTGGCTCATTTGTTCTTTGAGAAAACATTGTAAACTGACGGGATTCAGTATAATCTTTCCTATTGAGAGATAAAAGGTGTCTAACGGGAGTTGGCACAAGTTGTATTCACTTCTTCATTATAGTGGATTTCCATAGACCCATGGGAGTGGCTATGGCAAGGATGTAGGTTCTCTTATTAGGGCTGAACCTTGTAAATCTTGTGTGCCTTTCTTGATTTACCTTTCTTGCATGCTTGAGTTTCTTGATAAAGGTTGAAAATGAAATAAATATTAACAGGTTTCAAGTGTTATGTTTCTTAAAGTTTTGAAACTTATAAAAGTTAAACAACTAATTCAACCCCCCCTTCTCAGTTGTTATTTGATCCTTGTAACTTCAATTGGTATCAGAGGGAGGTTCCCTTGTTTAATACTTATCATGGAGAATATCAATTCTGTTAACAGTAGAGGAATTCCTACATTCTATGGCAAGAATTATTATGGATGGAAAAATAGGATGATTTCTTATCTCCTATCTCTTGGCCTTGAAGTTGTTGATGCTGCTACTATTGGCTTTCTACCTATTGAGAAAAATGGTCCCATGACATTTGCTGATAAGAGAAACATAGAAGTTGATGAAAAGGCTAGAAATTATATTCTCACATCCTTATCAGAAAATTTTTATCTGAAGGTGATGGGTCTCAAAATATCAAAAAGCACGTGGGACAAGCTGGAAAGTGTTTTTGAAGGAAACACAAAATTCAAGGAGGCCAACCTGCAAATCTGGCATAGTAAATTTGAAGACATCAGGATGAGAGATGATGAAACAATTGATGAATACTTCACTAGAGTTAATGAAATTTTATGAAACATCAGGGGATTAGGAGAAAAATTGGAAGATTCAACAATTTGAAGAAACTTATGAGAAACTTTCCAAACAGGTTTGATTCTAAAATTTTAGCTTTAGAAGATAAGGATGATTTATCTCTTAATGAACTTCATAACTTTCTTGTTGCCTATGAAATGAGGAAAGCTCCAATATTTAAGAAGAAGATGAAATATGAAATGGATTTTGAAGCTATGAGAAAGATGGAAATCCAAGATGATGAAAAAGCTGACCCTTGTGAGTCTGTTGATAAGGAAGATAAAGAGTTGAATGAAAAAAATCATGTCTCTCATATCCACGAACTATCGAAGAGGAAGAGGAAAGTATGGAGGGAAACTTCCTCTCAAATGTTTTGAGTGTGGTGGAATTGGAAACTTTGCTATGAATTGCCCTAAGAAGAAAGTTGGAGAATATCAAGATGTTTCTAATGAGAATTCTCGGTGGAATAAGTATAAAAAGAATGAGAAATAAGAGAAGACTTCAAAAGAATTCAAGAAAAAGTTTTCAGGAAAGAAAAGAAGTATGTTGAGAAAGAAGGTTGAATCATAATCATCTGACAAAGATTCCTCAGAAGATGAAAGTAAATAAAGATTTCGAACCTTCATTGTAAAAGTGGAGAAAACAAATGTTTCCTCAGAAAGTGAAGAAGGTGGTGAAGAATCTTACAGAGAATATCAACTAAGATCTGAACTCTTTGCATGTCTTGAGAAAAACAAATCTCTCAAGAAAGAAATTCGTGTGATGAAGAAAAATCATGAAGAAGTTCATGATGGAAGTAAAGATTTCACCAAGAAGGAAGATGAATATATTCAAGAAATTTTAAGTTACAAACTTAGAATTTCTGAACAAGGAAAGATGATTGAAGATCTTAACAAGAAGCTGGAAGCTAAGGAAGAAGAAGAAAACAATGTGAAATCAAAACTCCTTGATTCTAAAAATACCCTGAGGAAGATGAATGAAAACTTCAACAAAGCTATAGAAGTAAAATATGAGACCTCTAAAAATGATGTGAAGGCTCATTACAAGAATCAAGTGAAATCTTCTCTTACCAAAAATAATGTTTCATCTGATTCTTCTAACATTTCAGGTTTCAGAAGAAGTGTTAGTAAAGCTTGGGTGGAGAAACGATGTAATAAATCTATCAATCCTATAAAAGTAGAAGACTCACTCAAAAGAAGAGATGGCCTACATCCTGAGTTTTCTAGAGCTGAAAGAAGTTATCAACCTCAACAAAGTTTTTATAATGAAAGATCATTCATTAATAGAAAATCAAGATTTGAGGGATATTGCTGGTGTTGTGGAATATATGGGCATAGATATTATAATTATTGGCACAATTTATCTCTACCTGGAAGAAGGTTTGAGCAAAGTTGAAGAAATAGTGAAAGAAGGATGAGTAACTCTCCGTACTCATAGAAAGTTGAAAAGGTGAATTTTCCAGATGTTAGAAACATTCCAATAAAGAATAAATTTGAATGTTTGGAATAATTTTGTGGAATATGTGATTAGTTTGGTCATCATGCCGAATGATGTATGACACTCCTTCCAGAACAAGTTTCTTATGATAAGAAAGAAAAGAATGCTGAAAATAAGAAGGCTGATGAGAGAGATTTTGTTGTTGAGAAAGATTTGAAATCAAGTAAGAGGAACAAACCATGGATTCTTGATAGTGGTTGTTCTTCACACATGACAGGTGATATAAAAATCTTGGAACATGTTGAAATTCATGATGGAGGAGCGGTTACATTTGAAAATGATAGTTCCCTAAAAATTAAGGGAATCATAACGACAGAGATTGAAGCAGAGAAACTAAAATCTAAGGAAGTTTTGCTTGTTGATGTGCTAAAACATAACTTACTTAGTGTAAGTCAAATTTTTGATGATGGAAAAGAAGTTATCTTCAGAAAGGATTCTTGTATCATCAAAAGTGTGAAAAATGGAAAAGTGATTACAAAAGGAGAAAGAACCAGTGTGAATCTTTTTCAAATTAGAGAATCCAATAACTCTTGTTATTTGAGTGATGAAGATGAAAATAAGTTGTGGCATAAAAGACTTGGCCACCTTGGGCAGAAGAAAATGAGTAAGCTTTCTAAAGTTGATGCTGTTTGGAATTTTCTAGAACTGAAAAGAAGAGATGAAGATGTTTGTATTACTTTCCAGAAAGGAAAGATGACTAACAAAGGCCATAAAAGAGTTGAGATTCAATCTAACAGACCACTTGAGATTATTCATTCCGATCTGTGTGGGCCAATGAGACATAAATCAATAAAAGGATATTTATACTTTATCACTTTTATTGATGACTTCACTCAGATGACAAACATCATGTTCATGAAGCATAAGTCAGAGGCTATTGAAATGTTTAAATTCTTCAGAAGCGATGTCGAGAAAGAATTGGGGGCTTCCATAAAGAAATTAAGAACAGACAACGGTACCAAATTCACAAGCAATGCTTTTGAAACTTACCTAAGGAAGCATGATATCAAACATTAGTATAGTTCTCCCTATACACTACAGCAAAATGGAGTTTCAGAAAGGAAAAATAGAATCTTGGTGGAAATGGGAAGAAGTATGTTATTAGAATACAAACTTTAAAAAACAATTTGGAGAGAAACTGTTAGCACTATTTTACATGTTCAAAATAGATTCTTGTTGAGACCATAAACCTCCATGACTCCTTAAAAGATGTGGAATAACAAAAAACCTTCTTTTAATTACTTCAAAGTTTTTGAAAGTCCATGCTTTCTCAAAATCAAAAATCCAGACTTAGGAATGTTTGATGAGAAAGGTGAAGAAGGAATATTTATGGGTTATTCACTGAATGGAAGAAGTTACAAATGCTGGAACAAACGTTTACAGAAGTTGGTGGATTCATATGATGTGAAGGTAATTGAAAATCCAAGGTCTTTCACAAAATTTGTTAAGAATACTGAGGAAGATAAATCAGAGAATCCCCACCAGAGTGAGAGTGACTCAGATAAGTCACATGGGGAAGAAAGTGATGATGGGAAAGGAAATGTGAGTTTTCCTACATTAAAAAAACATGTTGAATCTTAAAATATTATTGGGGATCATAAGGCTCCAGTTCAGACAAGAAGGAAGTTAATATTAGAACATCAGACTTACCTTATCTCAAAAGTTGAACCAGAATCAGTTTCAGAATCTATTCAATATAAAGAATGGGTGGATGCTATGAATAAATAACTGGATCAGATTGAGAATAATGAAACATGGGAACTTGTTCCAAGGCTATCAAATAAGAATGTTATCAGAACCAAGTGGGTTTACAGAAATAAATTGAATGAGCATGGAGAAGTTACAAGAAACAAAGCAAGGCTTGTGTGTAAAGGGTATGCACAAGTGGAAGGTGTGGATTTTGATGAATCCTTTGCCCTTATTGCAAGGTTGGAAACTATTTGAATGTTTCTTGCAGCGGCTGCTCATCGGAATTACAAGGTTTATCAGATGGATGTAAAGTCAGCTTTCTTAAATGGTGAGATTGAGGAAGAAGTTTACATTGAACAACCTTGTGGGTTTTTTCTTGATGAGAATGAAAAAAAAGTTTTCCAATTGAATAAGGCCTTGTATGGGTTGAAACAAGCTCCACGAGTATGGTATTCGAAGCTTGAAAATTCTCTGAGAAAGATGAACTTTTCTAAAGGAAAGGTTGATAGTAACTTGTATGTTAAAGGTGTTGACTCTGGAACTTTAATTGTAATCATTCATGTGGTTGATATAATTTTTTCTGGAGTTGAAGAAAAGTTTTGTGAAGAGTTCTCTGAAGAGATGAAGGAAAATTTTGAAAAGTCAATGTTGGGAGAATTAACTTTCTTCTTTGGCTTACAAGTTCAAAAACAAGAAAACTACATTTTCTTATCCCAAGAAAAGTATGTCAAGGAACTGTTAAAGAAGTTTGGGATGGAAGAATCAAAATAAGTTTCAACCCCTATCTCAGTGAACACAAAGTTGAGCAAAGATGAATCAGGGAACAATGTGAATCAGAAAGAATTTCGAAAGTTAATAGGAAGTCTTGTTTATCTTATAGCCTCAAGGCCTGATATTGCTTATGATGTGACTCTATATTCCTGATATCAAAGTAATCGAAAAGAATTACATATGTTAATAGTTAATATGATTTTGAGATATGTTAAAGGAACAAATTCACATGGGTTGTTTTACAAGATAAACAATGAGATGAAGTTTCATGGTTATACTGATGCTGATTGGGCTGGTGATTATAATGATAGAAAATCAACATCAGGAGAAACATTTTTCTTAGGAGAATGTTGTGTGAGTTGGCATAGAAAGAAACAAAGTTCAGTAACTTTAAGTACAGTTGAATCCAAATATGTTGCAGCTACTCATGCTTGTACTCAAATGATGTGGATGAAAGTTCAGCTGGAAGATTTGAAAGTGAAAGTTTCTAAACCTTTGAAGATACTCTGTGATAATAAAAGTGCCATTGATCTTTCCTAGAATCCTGTTCAACATTCAAGATCAAAACACATTGATATAAAGTATCACTTTTTAAAAGAGAAATATGCTGCTGGAGAAGTATTGATGGAGTATATTTCAAAAAAATATCAGATTGATGATATTTTTACAAAAGCAATGTCAAAGGAAAGGTTTGTTGAACTGATGCTGCAAATCCATGTTCAGCCTCCTCCCATGACTTCCTAAAACCCATAAGGAAGTATTCCCCCACCGTGCTTTGGATTTTGTTGATTGGATTTTGTTGACAAAGGGGGAGATTAAGTTTTCTTTAAGGAACCTAAAGATGTAGTTATCATATAATGGGGGAGAGAGAAAGAAAAATGAGAGAGGAAAAGAAAAGTGAGAAAGAAAAATATAACAGTTGAGGGGGAGTTTGAGTAAATGAGAGAGGAAAAGAAAAGTGAGAAAGAAAAAGATAACAGTTGAGGGGGAGTTTGAGTAAGGTGAAGTTTATCTTTACATGGCCGCAAATTTTTCTTATCACCAAGGGATGGAAATCCTTCAAAAACATTACTTTATCCAGTAGTGTAGTGTCAGGACACTCTTTTTGAGAAAGGATATGTTTTGGTAAAATTCAAGAACTTGAGATGTAAATTTTTGAGAGGTGAAAACTTGTTAACAAGGGTTGCCATCAAATCCAAAGGGGGAGATTAAAGAACCTTTGTGGTGTTTTTTTAACAAAAGTTTTGTATTTGTTGACAACTAATCTTATTGTTGAAGAATCTTTTTGAGTTACATAAAGTTGAAGTTGTTAGTTGTTGAAGATTTCCTTAAAGAAGATTTTGTTGAAGAATAAGAAGTCAGAAGTTAAGAAAGTGTCTCAAACTTTCTTAACAAAATAAGATGATTCTTTTCTGATCTTAATGTTCTCACAAATCATGAAAAGCTCCATGATAAAAGCTATTGAAGAAATGAGGAAGAAGATTGATATTTTTTCTCTAAGCAAAATTATGAGAAAGTTAGAAGACAGAAATTTGGAGTCTACTTCCTGATCCAGATGTTCAGTGTCTACTTCCTGAATCCAGAAGTTTGGAGTCTACTTCTTGAGCCCGAAATTCGGAGTCTACTTCCTGATCCAGAAATTTGGAGTATACTTCCTGAGCCAGAAATTTCGAGTCTACTTCCTGAGCCAGAAATTCTGAGTCTACTTCCTGAGCCAAAAATTCAGAGTCTACTTCCTGATCCAGAAATTTGGAGTCTACTTCCTAAGCCAGAAATTCGGAGTCTACTTCCCGAGCCAGAAATTCGGAGTCTACTTCCTGAGCGAGAAATTCAGAGTCTACTTCCTGAGCCAGAAATTCGGAGTCTACTTCCTGAGCCAGAAATTCAGAGTCTACTTCCTCAACCAAAAATTCAGAGTCTACTTCCTGAACCTGAAGTTCAGAGTCTACTTGCTGAGACTGAAGTTCTGAGTCTAATTTTTGAGCTTGAAGTTCGGAGTCTACTTTTTGAACCTGAAGTTTAGAGTCTACTTTCTGAGCCTGAAGTTCGTAGTCTACTTGCTGATCATGAAGCTCAGAGTCTACTTGCTAAGCCTGATGTTCGGAGTCTACTTGCTGGGATATCTGGAATGACAATCCTGATCAACATGTTGGGAATTCATAATGACAATCCTGAGCAACATGCTGAGAAATTCAGAATGACAATCCAGAGCAACATGCTGAGAAATTCGGAATGACAACCCTGAGAAACATGCTAAGAAATTAGGAATGACAATCTTGAGCAACATGCTGAGAAATTCGGAATGACAATCCCGAGAAACATGCTGAGAAATTTAGAATGACAATCCTGAGCAACATCCTGAGAAATTTGGAATGACAATCCTGAGCGACATGCTGATTAATTCGGAATGACAATCCTTAGCAACATGCTGAGAAATTCGGAATGACAATTCTAAGTTCAAGAAAACCATAATTTCAACTTTTCTTAAATCTTGGAGAAATTTAAGGAGATTTGAAGAAGTCAAAGATTGAAGATTAAATACGAGAGATTTGTGGAGTTTTTGAGATTTGAGGAAGTGGGAAATATTTTCAAGTTTCCCGCCTTTGTTTTCTGAGTTTCCTATAAATATGTGCTCAGATCATTCGCTCATATCAACTTTTTACACACATGGAAAAGGCGGAGCACTGGAGAATTTAGAGTGAAAAGCATCTACCATCTTGAAGAAGTTTTCTTGAGTGTTTGAGAAGAAGAGAATCAGAGCCATTATTTACTTGCTGAGAAGTTCAGATTCAGAAGATCGGATCCAAGAAAACCGGATTGAATATTTGGAGTGGGCATTTCTTCGGAATCATTATTATCTTATTGAGAAGACTGGTTTCAGAAAATCAGATTCAAGAAATCCGGATTGAATATTCAGAGTGGGAATTTCTGCAGAATCATTATTTTCCTTGCTAAGAAGTTCGGTTCCAGAAAATCAGATCTAAGAAAACTGGATTAAGAATTTGGAGTGAGAATTTGTAGAGCAGTTTCAACAAAGTTCTTTTTCTTATGAGTGACTCATTTTTTCTTTGAGAAAACATTGTAAACTGACTGGAGTCAGTATAATCTTTCCTATCGGGAGATAGAGGGTGTCTAACGGGAGTTGGCACAAGTTGTATTCACTTCTTCATTATAGTGGATTTCCATAGACCCACAGGAGTGGCTATGGAAAGGACCTAGGTTCTCTTATTGAGGTTGAACCTTGTAAATCTTGTGTGTATTTCTTGATTTACCTTTCTTGAATGCTTGAGTTTCTTGCTAAAGGTTGATAAAGAAATAAATCTTAACAGGTTGCAAGGGTTAAGTTTCTTAAAGTTTTGAAACTTATAAAAGTTAAACAAATGATTCAACCCCCCTTCTCAGTTGTTATTCGATCTTTGGAACTTCATAATTGATATGTTTTACCTCTTTACTAATGAATAAGAGATTTAATTGAAAATTGAATATGAAAACCTTCCCCGATTTTGTCCAAATGTTAAAATTATAGGCTATGATGCTGCAAACTGTAGGCGATCTATTATTTGTGAGTTCTGTTCTTTACGTGGGCATGATAACAACTCTTGTTTCAAAAATAATCAAACTTGAGATACTGGAACCTCATGTGTGAATGCCCAACATTTTGGTAGATGTGCTAGGATTTTTTTCCCTAAAAATTCTACTCAGAAGACACCATCGGATGAGGTATTTAATACCCAACCTGACATGAAGAATATGGTAAAGTAATCGGATTCCTTTGTTGGGCATAGTGATGTTAGGGACATAGATAATATCACTACATATGTGTATGTGCAAACTCAAACTACCTCTGGAAGTCATACTACTTGATCATGGGCTGAAACTGTTGAGCAAGGTAATTTTGATCACATTTCGGATCTGGAAGATGTGGGGCTCATTGTGCCAGCACATGAGCCCACATCTATAAATGATCATGATGCTCCCACTACTAGTAAGGATTTGGATTTTAGTCTCACTTATACCTCTGATTCTTTGTCTATTGATGTTGAAAAAATCACTGGGAAAAGACCAATGCTCCCAACACTTGAGCAGATTCCCGATGAGAATACTCTGGTGCTTTCTAATCACATTGGTGAATCTTCTTTGGTTAATTCAAAAGAGGTCCAACCACTTGTAGGTGATGTTGGAACCTTAGCTCCCATTTCTTATCCTATGGTGTTAGATGTTCATACCATGACTGAGCAGTCATGCAACCCACAACCAGCTATCAAGTCCATTGGATTGTAGGAAACCAAGAAGGGGAATGCCACCTTGGTGCTTCCCCCATTGGAGAAATCTGGTCCTTTTCAGGAGACCGAGGAGAGGCCAATGGCATACCCCAATCTTGCCGCGGGTAAGGAAGACCTTGATGGATCTTGGAAATAGACCAAATCATGGAAAAGAGGATTTCATCCTATAAGTTGTGGCCAAGGACACACTCGCATGGATTTGATTGCAAAGAAGGATGAATCACATGCTGTGGAATCAATCTCATATGACATAGATCTTTAAAGCCTCCTTCACCAAGCAATAGATCTTGAAGCGATTCACTTCAGGGTCCATGGAAGAGGATGTGAATGTGCAATTGATTGGGCAACCTTGCAAGATGCATAGTATAAAATTGCAGACAAGATTAGGAAAAAAATTAGGCCCCCGTGATGAGGGATTTTCTATCTTATCTAAAACTTGCTGGTACTTCTCTTTGTTTTTCTTGATTCTATTTCAATAAAATCGGCCTTAGCCTTTAAAAAAACTAACATTGACTGAAATTGTGGATGGGTAATGACAACACAAAATATTGATTTGTAAAATTGGTGGATAATTTCACTAACATAATGGGTGTAAATAATGTTTTATAGAAAACATTAATTTGATTTAAAGGTGGTCTCTTATTACATGCATTTATGATGGACAATAATGGGTTCTATAAAATCACATCAAAACATGAAAAATTGGAAATATAGTGGCTTAATGCAACAATAATACATTAATAAATAGGTTTAATAGAATCATTACCTTGAGGGGGTGATTCTAAATGCTTTGGATTAGCTTCATATGTTCTTGAGAAGACCATGGGGGGATTACATAGGGAGAGTGAGATGAAATTAATTATGAATTGGTTTTGTATGAAGTTGAATGGGAGGTTAAGTGGGTATTTATGGAAAATGAGAGAGGAATTATTTATTTATTTCTAAACATAGGTTTTGTACTATGAGATATATATTAATCAAAACTTCAAATGATTTCATTATTTTCTTCCATGCCCTCTACTAAAGAGGAGTGGCTATTAATACTTTATTTTGACATGAATTGAACTCATAAAAATAATTATATTTTGGAAGTTAAAATGTGTAATATTCATAAAGAATTGTTTTAAGACAACATAATATAATATATTTTTGGAGGGTTTATAATTGGTTTGTAAAGTAATTCAAATAAAATCAATTTTAAATTATTTTAAATCTAAAATCCTTTTTGATCATGTATTAACTTATAGTATTTAATACATCACATTTGGGACATTATTATGAAATAGTACACATAGTGTATTTATACCTTATTTAATTTTTACCAAAAAATCCAACTGTGCGATTTTTTAAAAAAAATTCACCTTTTTAAAAATTTGATATGATAATTTTAAAAATAATATTAAATTTACCAAAAAAATATCTATTTTTGGGAATTACCATATTTCAAAATTCTCATTAACTAGAAAATATTGTATTTTACAAAAATAATATATTCTCACCATAATAAAAAATAGATTACGCTTAAATAATTTATATTATCTTTTATATAAAAATAATAATTATTTAATATGAATAGATTAGGAAAATAAGACTTTTTTTTAAATCATGAATATATCCAAAAAATATTTTTTAAAATATGTATTTCACAAAAATATAATTTTTCTTTCGTCATATAATTTTTATCAATTTATATATAATTATATATATAATGTAAAACTAAAAAGTGATCCGTATAATATTTAATTTATTTTAACGAAAATATAAGAAATATTACTACTAGGTTCCAATTACAAAACCCATTATTACACCAATATACACCCTAATGAAAAAGTTTCTATGGTGTTACATTCATGGTATGATATAGTGAACATGGTTTGGGTGTTGATCTTGAAAAGCCTGATCATCTCTCATAAAAGGTTTCTCTAATTTTTCATTTTTTTTAGGATGTATAGGGATTTGTTAAGGGAAAATACCAGTGACACCATCTCCCATAGAATCTCCGATATATGGGCATTATAGGGTACAATCCTACTAGTCTTGGACATTGCTTCTTTCTTTTATGTCAATTGGATTTAATAAAAACCATAATATATTCTAATGGTAATATTCACTATAGAAAAAATACATTATCAATGGTTATGATTATTCATGGTCATATAAGATAGATAATATATTTATGTATACATTTTTTAACAGTCTAAAATAAATCAAAATAGTTAATTAATTTTATAAGTAAATAAAATAATAAGTAATTTCATCATTCGGAGTTGAATTTTATTTATAATAGTTTAGATTTTCACATTCTTCCCCCTTCAGGAATTTCACCATTGGAATTTCAATTTATAAACTAAAACATATAAGGGAACTTTTTTCTAATAACACATGTGGTTCTCATGATACATCTTCAAACGTGTTGTTCATACACAACACTTTTACTAGTTGAGATCTCTTTTTTATATAACATTTCCTCTAGGATCTACTATCATCATAGGATACTTCTCATAGAAATATATCTCTCCAAATATAACACATTAGGATTAATTACATGTGAGGGGTCTCATATTCTCTTTCTTAATATGGATACAGGGAACAAATTATGTACTTTTGGTAGTTCATGTGGGAGTTTTAGTCGACATGCCATAGATACAATGTCATCGAGGATCTCAAAGGGTCTTATTTATCCTAGAATAAGATTTCCCTTCTTCCAAATCCCCATGAAATTATTTGATGGTTCTATTAAAAGGAATAATATATATCTAACCTCAAACTCTAGGTCTCATCAATGATTGTATACTTAGATTTTCTATCAATATTTTGAGGATCTCATATGACAAATAATTATTTTGACCTTCTCAGTGATCTATTGGATAAGGTTTGGTTCCATTAGTTTTCTCTCTCCAATATTATCACAAAATGTTGGAGTCTGAAATCTATTCACATACAAAGTTCTAAAAGGTTCTATTTGAATATGAGAATGAAAATTGTTGTTATATGAGAACTTAACAAGGGGTAGCTACTGATCCTAACATCCTTCGAAATCCATTAAACAAGATCTCAATATATTTTAAAGAAACCACACAAACCATTTTTAACATTTTATTGAAAATCCACTTCGAGTGCAAGTGGGAACCTACAAAACATCCTCCATAAACAAGCCACACCCAAACACACATTACATAGTTCAAAGTTTGAAAAATAAAGCAAAGCATACACAACATCAAGGTAAACCTCAAATCTTGAGCTAACCTAATAGAGAGTTTTACTCTATGAAATATTGATACTTCACTTATTTATATCTTATCATTTTATTCAAGATGTAAATATTCCTTGATAGAAATTAAATTCACTCACATTACAAGATGATCAACTACCACCCAAATACCATTATAAATGTTAGATATCCTGGGTAGTCTAATGATGATATACATGGTTATGTTTTCCAATATCCATACTTCTATGGGAAATGGTTTCATAATACCCGAAGAAATATTTTATTCACCCTTGAATTTTTTTCATACCAAGAATCATGAAATAAAATACACAATCTCTCTCTTCTTTTTAACCAAATATATATTTCACTTTGGATATCATCATATTATCATCTTTCCAATATTAATATAGAACTAAAGTTATGCACATCATCTAGAAGTACAAATATATATTTAGTATTTATGGGTTATATATATGGGTTAAAAACCATATAACTCAATCATTAGAACATATAAAATATAGAATATTCACTGCTTACTCTTTATCTCCCTATCACCCTTTATGTTATCATTGATCCTCTCATGAACGGAGGGATGGTAATTTAGTTGAGAAAGGTAGGATGATGTTTTGTATATCATTACCATGCCCATACTTTTTTCCTATGAATATATATTCCCTTTAAATCCTCATAGTGGTTAGGTTGAAGAATGATTTAATCTCAGAATATCATCTAGTTTATTCACCTTTCTAGGATTGTAATGGATTTAATAATAATAATTCATGATGATCTCTATCATCCATTAGTGGAATAATTTAATCTCTTTTGGTTAAGTATATACATGTGGATTTTATGATTTGTATATATGTCACACTCCTCCCCATATAGAGAATTTCACCAATTCATTAATGAAAATATCACTACATTCAATCATAGATCATGGGTTGGGTAGTTATTCTCATGGATCATTAATCAGTAAAATAAACATTATATATCTCTATGATATTGAAATATTATACAACAAAAGTTCTTTTCAAATGCAACACTGTAGATTAAAAATACTTCCCCACAAGTGGGAAATGTGAGAATATGTGTAGTGATTACTATCTACCATAAATCTTTTACGAATGCCTCAAATTCTCCAGACCAAATAATCTTTACTCCCTTCGAGTTAGTCTGGTTACATGAATTGAAAATCAATAGGATTTTTCACAAATAAAAAATATGACCCATATAATATAACAAAACTATGGATCTATATGATGGTCTTGGACACTCTTCAATGGCCTCTATTTTCTAAGGATCCACAATTATCCCTTTAATGGTGATAACATGCCCCATGAATGTTATGATCAACATTCAAAATTCACATTTACTATACTTTTCACATAATTATTCATTTATTAAGCTCATCAGTATATCATTCAAGTAATAATAATCTACCTCCATGCTTCTAGAGTAGATAATAATATCTTCTATAAATACAATCACAATTTTTTTTAAGTTAACACCTATACACTCTGTAACATCCCAGGTAAATAAAGAATATGACATTTTCATATTTATTAATATTTTTAAATTAAATATTAATTTTACTTTAAAGGGGATGCTATGTTCGATGGAGTACCCAACACACAATAATGAGTTTCTCCAAAATCTTATGTTGCACACAAGGCCGAGTCATACTAAGAAAAATAATAATAAAATAATAATATTATTTTAAAATGGTAGTTAAAGCCTAGCCATTGTATTGGCAAGAATGAACAAAACTAACCATATTATGATTAAAGATGTTTGTTAATTTTTTTTACATTTATCTAATAAAATTTAGAGGCTTAAAATGAGAATGAATCCAATTTTAAACATAAATAATCTAATATTTTTAAAAAGGTAGTTTTACCGCCTTTGAATGATGAACCATTTTTAAATATAGTTTTTTTCAATTTTACATATTACATTGGACAAAATAAACATCTTATTTAGAATAGGGACATCAAAATTTACTTTGGTTAATTTTTTTGGTATTTTTCGGATAAAGTTCATTTTTTAATAAATAGTGAAAAATACTGCATTTTAAGTCAAAACTATCTTTTAATATAATTTATTTATATAGTTATATTGTCCTTTTAATTGGTTTTAAAGTGTAATTGGATTATATTTTTATCATTTAATCCAATTTTGGTCATTGTAAGTAATTTCACTTTGAAATTGGACATAAACACATGTCAATCTTTTGGTAGTTTTTACTTCTTAAGAACAAGCTTTTTGGTTTTGACAACAAGAATTTATTTTAAATTAATTTAAGAAAATTTTTTGTTTTTAATTTGGAAAAATGGATTCCATATTTGGAATTAGGAATTCCAAATTGTGTAAATAGGTACCTTTTATTTTTAGACATTATGAATAGTAACTTCAGTAATTATTTTATTTACCATGGTTAAAGGGCAAATCTGGTAAATAAGGGTAAAAAAAATATTATAATAATATTAAATTACCCTAAAACGTGTCCTAATCCTATTGGATGATACATTTCCGACCATGGATATCCTTGGGTCAATTTTGGGACCCCATGGATCCACTTGGATGTGAAAATGACATTTTATAAGAATTAATTTAAAGTAAAGAAAAATATAACATAAACATATATCTTTTACTAAAAATTTTTTTATATGGGGTTATATAAGTGATATTTTCGACTATAAATAGTAATTAGGGAAAAAATATTTTATGCAGCATGGTATTTTATTTATAATTTTTAGACATCAAATAAATAAATATATTTATGATACAATAATATGCAGTGATTACCTTATTAATGAATGATTTAAATAAATGAGATTATAAATATCAAAATAAATTTATTTTGAAACTTTTTATGACATCCAAAAATATTAGGGATGATTACTACTTGTTATATTTGAATTAATTAAGTTTTTTTTGAAATAATCAAGTTGTTATGGATTTTTAAAAAATTCATGATATGAATAGTATGAAAATTAACATAAATGAGTTTAAAAAAATACTATTTTATTAAATGATATAACAGTCCTAAAAATATAATATTTAGAAAAATGAATTATATAATGTTGAACATGTCATTAATTAACTACTTGAGCTTCTATTTGAATTTTATAGTAACTATATTAACCATGTAGTATGAATACACAAGAATACATGGTAAGAGTTAAATTAGTTAACTAAGGGTTAATGATAAAAGATAAGGTTAAATTTTTGACCTAGACTTGTCTAAAACCTATTGTTTGATAGGTTTTCTACCCAAAAGAATCTTATTTTTGAAATAAATAACTTTGGGACCTTTTGAAATCGAAAATCATTTTATAATAAAATAATACTTTCAAACTTTCCTAAAGTGCCCCTCCTCCCTCTTATAAAAGGGAATCGCCTCTAACCCTTACTCACACCTCTCAAGACCCTTGGATCATCAAAAATCTACCCAAATAATCTCAAAACATCCCTACCTTTATCTTAGAAGCCTTACCTTGGATATAAGGAAATTCAAAAAATCCTTTTGGCTCAAATCAATGGGAGTTACACGTTTTAGAGGTAGCGTCTTCTCTAAAATTCCTTTCCATTATTTTACTTCTCCACTCCCTAGGATCTTCTTATTATTTTATTACATAAAAAAACCAGTATCCTAAATATAATAGGATTTTTATGATAAGTATTAAAACTACCCTTCCACACACCTCCATCTAATGGATATGAACATACTGTTTCTGTGTACAACGAACTACTGCCTCACAAAACGATGATTGTTCGATTTTTCCCTACCACATATCATGGTAGAAATTATGATGGAACTTTATTTATATGTGATATATATTATATTTATATTGTCTCCATGCTTCTATATTTTTCATCTATATCATAACTTTATGGTTTCCATAATGGGTAAATACGATAATTTCATTTGAGGAAGTGCAGACTACCGCCCCCTCAAAGTGATATGACTCATTCATGCCATAAATGGAATGTATAAAGGATGGTGTTAATGAATATATATTTTATATTATACTAGAATTATAATATACCTATTTATCATTTAGTTTTCATTCCTTTAAATATGAAAAATAAATTAAATTAGCATTCATGCGTACGTACGACTTACTGTCTCCATGAACGATGCATTTCATTTCTTATCTCCAAATGTTTTATACTATTATAAATACATATATATATATAATGGATTTATATGATATTTAAATCATGAATATCATTATGGAGATAATTTACTTTTGACCACATGGACAATTTGTAATTATAATAAGTTCATTTTTGACTCAAGTACCAAATATCGACAAAACGACTGATATTAACTTAAATAATTATGTAATGTTTATAACATGGTAATAAGTTATATAAAAGGAATAATAAACTTTAAAAAGGTTATGAAGCAAGTAGAAATTAAATTAAGTTTATTATTCAGGAATAATAAGGAACATACGTGACGATTCAGATTCCAGGTAAGGGACTTCGTATCGATCTCCTTTCATTGAGGCATATTTTGATTTATACACGACTTTCTTTTATACGGTGTATAAAACCCCTTGAATTTTAATTTCATTCAAAGGAAATATTTTTTCTACATAGAATTTTACTAAATGACAAAGGGAACGTTTCTTTTTAACGTACATGGTGACAACAATCGTTCCGCCACCATGATCATTATTTGATATTTGGATTCCTTGACAAGTCGTAATTATTTTAAAAGGAAAATAAATACCATATACTCTTTTTACATATTTTGGTATTGAAAATGGTTTTTATAATGGATTGATTATGTCAATATCTTGAACTGATATATTGATATTTCAATATGGAAATGTTATCTTTCCTTTATGCTTGTTAATGTTTTATGATTATGTTATAGGTTTTGGGCATTGTTTACGTATACGAGTGGTTCTAAGATAAACCTAGGGTGGGTGAGCCTGAGATAGCTCTCCAATGCATTGGGTAACATGACAAAGGTAAACGTTAATGTTTCTCCTAATAGATTTAGGGAATATACTGTGATGGGTATTCCAAATGTAACTCCCTATGTAGCTGTGAAAGCTACAATATAAGTATGTTATGGATGCCACAAGTTACCATTATGATTTATGATTTCTATGTGTTGTTCATAAATCTTATGATTTCCTGAGGTATCTTAAAGAGCTTATGTTTTATAATTGAGAAGTATTATTTCATTGAATTTTATGTATTGATGGACTAATGCTTTCTTTCTTATTTTATAACCCTTATTGAGATTTTTATGGTCATCTTAAGTTTTTGAAATGTTTTTCACAGGGTATAAGGAAGGGTAAGAGAAAGTAAGTATTCAAGAGTATTTATATCAAGAAAAGAACTCTTGTTTTATTTAAGGAGTTTTCTTATTGTGATTTTTTTGGATAGAGTAAAAGTATCTACTTTGTAATTTTTGAGATGTAATGTAATAGTTACAGACTAATTCTCTTAAACTCTAAACCTGAAAAATACTCAATGTGAATTCTTGACTTAACTCAAGATTATGTAATGTTTAAGGCTAGGGCATTATAGTTGGTATCAAAGGTCAGTTTAGACAACTTTTTCAGTTAGGATTTTGTTAAGTTAATATCCACAAATTATTTTTACTTTATGGTAAGGTTTAAATGATATAGAATTTAAAAATTACCATGTTGCTTCACCTAAGATATTTATGTGTTAGAATGGTTTTCCATATAGGAAACATGAAAACTATTATGAGACGAACTCAAAAGGAAAACAACCTTCCAAATTATCAACCTGAGATGATCGTAATTGAAACTGAACAGTTTGTTGTAGTGATGGAATAAGTAACTCAGGCTATAAATGGTGGTGGTATCCATGCATGAGATCAGCCAAATCAACCAAAGAGGAACATTTCAGTAGTGGAGCATTTCATGCGGCAACATCTCCCATTATTTAGAGTATTATCTGACCTTGTGCTAGCTGAAGGGTGAATTAAAGCACTGCAATTTTTTTTGATGTCATGGGGCGTTCAGAACATCAAAAGGTTAGTCTTTCTATTTACCATATTTGAAGGTGAAGCTGATCAGTGGTGGTCGATAGTTAAAAATATCAGGGATAATGAGGAGATTGATGCTCTTGATTAGGATGAATTCAAAGGTATGTTTCTTGAGAAATATATTCCTAAGGTAGTTTGACTTATTATGGAAAAACAATTCTTATAATTGAGGCAAGAAGATGACTCAGTGGCTGCTTATGAAGCAATATTCACTCGACTGACAAGGTATGATCCAAATTTCATATGAGATCTTTATATTAAAATAAATCATTTTTACTCAGGATTAAATCTAAAGTATTGAAGGTATTGAGCTTCACATGACTTTAAAAGTTATAAAAAACTTGTTTGATGTGCAGATAAGGTGGAAATGGATTTTTCTGATGATCAGGTGTTCTTTGAAAAAAAAAACAGAATAAGAGGTTGATGGGGCATACTAAAGGAAATAAATCTTCAAAAAAGTCTGATGGTAAGAAACCTAAGTTTACAGTTTGTGAAAATTGTGGTAAAAAGAACACTGGGGAATTCCTTTTGAATTCTGGTAAGTGCTTCTGATGTGGTAAAATGGGACATAAGGATTGTAATTGCACTGAAAAATATCAGGCTAATGGTAAGAAAAAATATGATTTACAGTCAGTAAAATGTTTCAAATACAATGAAATGAGTCATTATGAAAATGAGTGTCCAACAAAGAACTCAACTGAGGGAAATAAGTTGGACTACAAGCAGAAAGGGGTGGTGAAATCCTTTGCAACTACTTCAGTAGATGTTGGGCTATCTAATGAAGTAGTATCAGGTACGCTATTTGTTTATTCAGACTATGCCTATGTGTTGTTTGATTCAAGGTCTACACATTCTTTAATTTCTGAGAAGTTTTCTAGTAAATTGGGAATTCCATATCAAGATATGAATCCAGAACTTGTTGTAAAAACACCTGGAGGAAATGTTGAGAAAAAAAGAAATTATAAGAACCTTCTTGTGCTTGTGTGCAGAAAGAATCTACCTGCAAACCTTATTGTTTTACCTCTAGTAGAGTTTGATGTTATTTTGGGTATGGATTGGATTTCCGTTTATCACGCTAAGATTGTCTGTAGAGCTAAAGAGGTTTCTTTTCAGAAAGAATTTCATTTTATGTATAAGAATGAACCCTTAATTTTGATAACATATCAGGAAGCTAAGAATCTAGTAAAAGATGGAAATCAATGTTACCTTGAACATATTGTTTAAAACAAAGGAACTATTCATATTAATGATGTTCTAGTGGTAAATGAGTATCTTGATGTTTTTCTTGATGAGTTTCCTAGTATAATACATGACTGGGAAGTTGAATTTATAATTGAATTAGTTTCTGATTCTAAGAAAATTTCAAAACCCCCTTATCTAATGGATCAAATTGAACTTTTAGAGTTAAAGAAGCAATTACAAGAGTTGTTAGATAAAGGTTTCATTCGACCTAGAACATCACCATGGGGTGGTCCTATCTTGTTTTTTAAAAATAAAGATAGTTCAATAAGACATTTCATTGATTATAGATCCTTGAATAACATAACTATTAATAACAAGTATCCTTTGCCTCATATCGATTATTTGTTTGATCAGCTCTAGGGAGCTTAGTATTTTTTGAAGATTGACTTTAGGTCGGGGTACCATCAATTGAAAGTAAAGGAAGCATACATTCTGAAGACCACATTTCATACTAGATATGGCCATTATGAATTTTTAATTATGCCTTTCAGGTTAACTAATGCAGCTGCTATATTCATGGATCTTATGAATAGAATTTTCCATGAGTTCTTGGATAAGTTTTTAGTTGTTTTTATTGATGATATTTTGGTATTTTATAAAAGTAAAGAGGAGCATGAAAGTCATTTAATGGTTGTCTTGCAAACCTTAAAAGAAAATAAACTGTATGAGAAATTCAGTAAGTGTGAGTTTTGGCTACAACAAATTTCATTCCTTGGTCATATTGTTTCTAAATATGGCATAACTATTGATCCTGCTAAAACAAAAGTTTTTAAATAATAGACAAGACCCACAAATATAACCTAGATTTGTAGTTTTTTTGGTTTATCAGGTTATTACCAGAGGTTTGTTGAAAAGTTTGCATGGTTATCTAGCCCACTGACTAAGTTAACTCGAAAAGGTGTTAAATTTATCTGGAAAAAAGAATGTGTTGATTGTTTTTAGGAAATGAAAAAAAGATTGGTGAATGATTTAGTATTGGCATTACCTTCCAAAAATGGTAAATTTGTTATCTATAGTGATGCTTCATTGAAAGTACTTGGATGTATCCTTATAAAGAATGATTATGTAATTGCTTATGCTTCACATCAGTTGAAATCTCATTAGTTAAATCACCCTACACATGATTTGGAATTAGCTGCTGTTATTTTTGCATTAAAAATTTGGAGGCATCATTTTTATGGTGTAAAGTGTGTAATATATACTGATCATAAAATTTTGAAGTATATATTCACTCAGATGGAATTAAACATGAGACAGAGGAGATGGATAGAATTAATCAAGGATTATGATTGCACAATCCATTACCATCAGAGAAAGGCAAATAAAGTAGCTGATGCTTTGAGTCGAAAGAGTAATTCTACATTAACCATGATACATTTGGAATGAGATCCTTTGGTTTTTGATTTGATGAATTTTGTATTAGAAGTTATTGGTGCAAGTAATTACTCTATTTTGTTTCAGGTGGTAGTGAAATCATCTCTAGAAGACAGAATAAAGTAAGCGCAGAAAGAAGATAGTGAATTGTAGAAAAAGGTAGATTTGGTTCAGAAGGATAAGTTACCTGAATTTAACATTGATAAAGACTGTGTTTTGAGGTTTTTAAATATATTATTTGTGTCTTGTGATTCTCATATGAAGAAAGATTTATTATGTGAAGCTCATAGTTCTTTGTTTTCAGTTCATCCTGGCAGTACTAAGATGTAGAAATATCTTCAGAAGTATTACCAGCGGGATAGAATGAAAAGAGATATTGCTGAACTTACCATGAAGTGTTTGACTTGTCAACAAGTTAAAGCCGAATAGAACTTGCTGAAAGGTATGCTTTAGGCTTTTACAATTCCATAGTGGAAATGGAAAAATGTGTCCATGGATTTTGTAGTGGGATTACCAAATACTTCTCGAGGTAATAATGAAATATGGGTTATTATTGATCGATTGACTAAATCTTCTCATTTTCTTCATATTCAAGATACTCTGTATCTAGATCAACTTTCTTGATTGTATATTAAAGAGACAGTCAGGTTTCATTGATTTTTCCTCTCCATTGTATCTGATCATGATCCCAGGTTCACTTGAAACTTTTGGAAGGGCCTTCAAAAGTTGTTGGGTACTGAATTAAATTTTAGTACAGATTTTCATCCACAATTAGATGGACAATCATAACAAACAATTCAGACCTTGAAAGATATTATACGTGCTTGTTCAATGGATTACCAGGGAATTTGGGACCAACCTCTTTCTTTGGTTGAGTTTTCTTATAACAACAGTTTTCATTCCATTATATATATGACACTATTTGAGGAATTATATGGAAAGTGGTGTCGACCTCCAGCTTTTTGGGATGAAGTAGGTGAAAGGAAGTTAATGGGACCAGAATTGGTAAAAGAGATGACAGAAAAATTTCAATTGATTCAGAAGCACATGATAATAGCTCAGAGCAGACAGAAAAGTTATGCGGATAACTGGAGGAAGGATCTTTCTTTCGAGGTAGGTGATCATGTCTTTCTCAAATTTTCTCCATGGAAAAGTGTGATGTGTTTTGGTAAGAAGGGAAAGTTGAGTCTGAGGTTCATTAGACCCTATAAAATCCTGGAGAAAGTTGAATCAGTTTCCTATATAGTGTCTTTACCTCTAAGTTTATCCCAGGTACACAATGTTTTTTCATGTTTCAATATTGAGAAAGTATATTCTAGATCCATCTCATGTTTTGAGTCTAGAGGTAGTTCATTTGGAAGAGAATCTTTCTTATGAGGAACAACCAGTCCAGATTCTTGACCGAAGAGAGCAAGTGTTGCGGAATAAGGTAATTTATTAGTTAATGGTTTTGTGGAAAAACCATATGGTTGAAGAGGAAAAATGGGAATCTGAGAATGATATAAGGGATAAATACCCCCACTTATTTGATAAGTGAATAAAATTGTAAGGATGTGATTTCCAAAAGGGTGGAAGGCTTTAACATCCCAAGTAAATAAAGAATATTACATTTTCATATTTATTAATATTTGTGAATTAAATATTAATTTTACTTTAAAGGGGATGCTATGTTCGATGGTGTACCTGACACGCAATAATAGGTTTCTCAGAAATCTTCTGTTGCACACAAGACTGAGTCATATTGAGAATAATAATAATAATATAATATTATTATTTTAAAATGATAGTTAATGCCTAGCCATTGTATTGGAAGGAATGAAAAAAACTAACAATATTATGATTAAACAAGTTTTTTTAAATATTTTTACATTTATCTAATAAAATTTAGAGGCTTAAAATGAGAATGAATCCAATTTTAATCATAAATACTCTAATATTTTTAAAAAGGTAGTTTTACTACCTTTAGATGGAGAACCCTTTTTAAATATAGTTTTTGTCACTTTTATATGTTCTATTGGAAAAAATACATTTCTTATTTAGAAACGGGGCATCAAAATTTACTTTGGGTAAATTTTTGGTATTTTTCTGATAAATTTCCTTTTTTAATGAATAGTGAAAAATACTGCATTTTAAATCAAAACTATCTTTTAATCTAATTTATTTATATATTCATATTGTCTTTTTAATTGGTTTTAGAGTATAATTCGATTATATTTTTATCATTTAATCCAATTTTTTTCATTGGAAGTAATTTTACTTTGAAATTGGACATAAACACATGTCAATCTTTTGGTAGTTTTTACTTCTTAAAAACATGCTTTTTGGTTTTGACAATGGGAATTAATTTTAAATTAATTTATGCAACTTCTGTGTTTTGAATTTGAAAAAATTTATTCTATATTTTGAATTAGTAGGTCTAAATTGTGTAAATAGGTACCTTTTATTTTTAGACATTATGAATAGTAACTTCAGTAAATATTTTATTTATCATGGTTAAAGGGTAAATTTGGTAAATAAAGATAAAAAATAATATTATAATAATATTAAATTAACCTAACACATGTCCTAATCCTATTAGATGATACATGTATGACCATGGTAATCCTTGGGTCGATTTTGGGACCCCATGGAGACACTTGGATGTGAAAATGACATTTTATAAGAATTAATTTAAAGTAAAGAAAAATATAACATAAACATATATCTTTTACTAATTTTTTTATATGGGGTTATATAAGTGATATTTTTAATTATAAATAGTAATTATAAATATAAAAATATTTCCCACATCATTAAATTTTATATATAATTTTTAGACATCAAATAAATAAATATATTTATGACACAATGATGATGTAGTGATAACCTTATTAATGAATGATTTAAATAAATGAGATTATTAATATTAAAATAAATTTATTTTGAAACTTTTTATGACATAAACGAAGTTTAGGGATGATTATAAATTCTTATATTTTAATTAATGAAGTTTTTTTTTAAAGAATCAAGTTGTTATGGATTTTTAAAAAAGTCATGATATGAATAGTATGGAAATTGACATAAATGAGTTTTTAAAACAAATACTATTTTATTAAATGATATAATAGTCTTAAAAATATAAGATTTTTCCAAATGACTTAGATAATGTTGAAAATGTCATTAATGAACCACTTGAGGTTCTATTGGCATTTTATAGTAAATATATTAACCATATAGTATGAATACACAAGAAGACATGGTTAGAGTTAAATTAGTTAACTAAGGGTTAAAACTAAAAGATAAGGTTATATTTTTGACCCAGACTTGTCTAAAACCTATTGGTTGATAGGTTTTAGACCCAAAAAAAATTTATCTTTTAAATAAATGACTTTTGGACCATTTGAAACCAAAAATCATTTTATAATAAAATAATATTTTCAATCTTTCCTAAAGTGCCCCTCCTCCCTCTTATAAAAGGGCATCACCTCTAACCCTTACTCACATATATCAAACCCCTTGTCTCATCCAAAATCTACCCAAATAAGCTAGAAAAATCCCTTCCTTCCTTCTAGAATCCTTACCTTGGGTATAAGAAAATTTAAGAAATCCTTTTGGCTCAAATCAAATGGATTTACACGTTTTAGAGGCAGCATCTTCTCTAAAATTCCTTTCCATTATTTTACGTCTCCACTCCCTAGGATATTCTTATTATCTGATTACATAACAAAAAAAATATCTTAAATATGATAGGATATTTTTATTATAATGATTCTAACTACACTTCCACACACCTCTATATAATGGATACAAACAAACTGTTTCTGTGTACGGTGAACTACTACCTCACGAAACGATGATTGTTCAATTTTTCCCTACCACCTCTAATGGTGGCAATTATGATGGAAATGTATTTATATGTGATATATATTATATTTATTTTGTCTCTATGCTTCTGTATTTTTTATCTATAGCATACCTTTATGGTTTCCATAATGGGTAAATATGATAATTTCATTTGAGGAAGTGTGGACTACCGCCCCCTCAAAGTGATATGACTCATTCATGCCATACATGGAATGTATAAAAAATATATTTAATGAACTTATATATGATATCATACCAAAATTATAATATACCTATGTATCATTTGGTTTTAATTCCTTTAAATATGAAAAAGAAATGAATGTAGCATTCATGCGTACGTACGGCTTACCGTCTCTATGAACGATGCATTTCATTTCTTATCTAAAAATGTTATGTACTATTATAAATACATATATATACTATATTTATATTATATTTAAATCATTAATATCATTATATAGATAATGTAATTTTTACCACATGGGCAATTTGTAATTATAACAAGTTCATTTTTGACTCAAGTACCAAATATCGACAAAAAAACTGATATTAACTTAAATAATTATGAAATGTTTATAACGTGGTAATAAGTGATATAAAAGGAATAATAAACTTTAAAAAGGTTCTGAATCAATTAGAAATTAACTTAAGTTTATTATTCATGAAGAACAAGGAACATACGTGACGAGTTGGATTCAAGGTAAGGGACTTCGTCTCAATCTCCTTTCATTAAGGCATATTTTGATTTATACACAACTTTATTTTATACGGTGTATAAACCTCTTTGAATTTTAATTTCATTCAAAGGGAATATTTTTTCTACGTAGTGTTTTACTAAATGAAAAAGAGAATGTTTCTTTTTAACATACGCGGTCACAATGACCTTTCCGCCACCGTGAGCATTATTTGATATTTTGCTTCCTTAAAAAGCCGTAATCTTTTTAAAAGGAAAATAAATACCATATACCCTTTTTATGTATTTTGGTATTGAAAATGGTTTTGATAATGGATTTATTATTTCAATATCTTGAACTGATATCTTGTGATTGCAATGTGGAAATGTTATCTTTCCTTTATGCTTGTTCATGTGTTATGATTATGTTATGGTTCTTGGGAATTGTTTACGTATACAGATGGTTCCAAGATAAACCTAGGGAGAGTGAGCCTGAGATAGCTCTCCAATTCATTGAGTATCATGATAGAGGTAAATATTAATATTTCTCCTAAGAGATTCAGAGAATATACTATGATGAGTATTCCAAATGTAATTCCCTACGTAGCAGTGAACGTTACAATGTAAGTATGTTATAAATGCCACAAGTTACCTTTATGTTTTATTATTTCTATATGTTATTCATAAATCTTATAATTTCATGAGGTATGATAAAGATCTTATGTTTTATTATTGAGAAGTATGATTTCATTGATTTGTGTGTATTAATGGACTAATGTTTTCTTTCCTTATTTTATAACCCTTACTGATATTTTTATGCTCATCCCAAGTTTTTGAAATGTTTTTCACAGGGTATAAGGAAGGGCAAGAGAAATGAAGTATTCAAGAAGATTTATACCAAGAAAATAACTCTTGTTTTATTTAAGGAGTTTTATTATTGTGAAAAATTTTATAGAGTAGAAGTGTATACTTTGTAATTTTTGAGATGTAATGTAATAGTTACGACCTAATTCTCTAAAACTCTAAACCTGAAAAGATCCTCAATGTGAATTCTTAACTTAACTCAAGATTATGTAATGTTTAAGGCTGGTGCCTTATACACTATATTTATAAAGTACATGAATATAGTTAGATAATTTGTGATTACCAATGGAATATTTATAAAATTCTAGATCCCATACCTTATACCAAAATTAGACTTTGGGATATTTTACCTTTTCACCTTTACTTGATAATATTCCAATTGTAGATACACTATAGAGAAGTACTAGGCTCCAAGTATCTAATAAAAAAATTTATCAATCCAAGGAAGAGGATAATTTTTCTTTATCATGATCTTGTTGATCTCACAATAATCATTGCAGAGGCATAATGATACATCCTTCTTCTTGACAGAAAAGTCTGACAAAAACCAGGTTTTGTCTATTTTGTGTATAAACCCTTTATCAATAATTTATTATAGTTTATTATAAAACTATTCATGTTAAATAGATTCTATTATATATATATATAGTATTGGATATTATAAAACATCAAAGTATAATTTCTTTCATGAACTCGACCACTTGGATAAGAGTAATAACATGAAATTCTTTAGTAAATACATCAAAAAATTATCTTATAATGAGAATTTCATCAAGGATAGTCTTTTATTTGGTATCAATCATTGGAGTGATATGCTCTTTTTGGTATGGAAATAATATAATTTCATTATTTTATGAATCAAAATGACATGAGCCCTTCTCCATACATATTTATAGAATAAGATGGTGATTTTCAATAATGAGGGTGATTTCATTCTCTATGATTAGTTTTGTCAGATTTATACAGGGCCATAAAATCCATACGAAGAATACCGTTGATATACATTAAAGAAATTATTAGAAAAATTATTGGGAAATTTATGATGAAATTTATGATTGGGGGTAAGATATGTACATGTTATAAAATTTTTACCCAATTTTTATTTTTACTAACAACTAGACTTCCAAGTTTTTAAGTGGGGTTTAAATAATTCTACTAAATTGTTTCATATGAAACAATTCATCTAAATATAGTCACATAAGATATTTTATGTTTCTGAATGGATTATATTACTAAAATTTACTCTTTTATTAAGGTTATAATGTTTTAAATCATCCAAAACTAACTTAGATCTTAGAATTTTTAAATTATTACACAAATAAATGGGAATCTATGAATAAGAAAGAGATAAATCAAAAATGAAAAATATTAATTAACCTATGAATTTATAGGATTCAATATATTTTATACAATGTTTATTTCCAAAAATTTAATATCATATGAATTTTTCACTTCATAATGGTTAATAATGAACATATGAATTTACCAAAGAATATCCATTGTGAGTGTAAAAATCGGTTTGTAGAAAGGAATATTTGACATGTACCTAGTGATGATCAAGTTAATATCCAACTTACTTTTTTTAGGCATATTAACACCATGTTTGACTGTGCAAGATCCTCATCAAACTTCACTATCTAAATATGTAGTTTCTTTCATGTAAATCACTTGATTCATTAATTAAAATAATTTAGGGATTTGTCACTATGTTTATTATTATTCCTAAATATTTCATTATCATGTTCAAATCCTAATCAAAATAAAATAACTATATCTTTCTCCGATACCAACTATGACTACCCATATCATTTATTATCATTATTTAATGATCTATTACATAAATATATAGAATACCTAATCCCAAAAGTTCAAAAGTCCTTTTGTATTTTGGTGATTAGATACATTTAAAAATAACATGAAATAGGGATATAACAACATTATTTAAAAACTCTATTTCATTCCCTTAAATTTTATTGATCCACTAAAAATGAATAGTTTATCCTTGGAACATACATAATACATAGGTTAGGTATAAATCTCACTAATATAAAAATCTATACATGATATTATAAAAGTAATACATGTGATTTAAGAAAAAAAATGAAGGTGGAATAAAATGGTTATAATCATAAATATGAACATAAAATCATCATACAAGATGATATCTATCATAAACCAGCTTGGGTACTTTGGTAACCTGATAACCTAGTCGGATCTGACATGGGATGAAGGGCAATTTTGACCCCCATGGGTTTCTAAATAGAACCTAGAATCATGAAAAATGAAATTGGGGGTGATTTTTCCACAAACATTATGGAAGTAAAAGAGACAAGTTAGTATGCATAAAAGAGAAACTTCACAGGGAGAAATGTACCAGAAGTCAAATTGGTATAAAGTGTAACAACAAAAAATTTTATCAATGGAATTTCTCCCTTCTTATATTAATGTAATATAGTATAATTACACAAAATCACATTAATAACACAATAAAAAAGTTATAATTTATGAATGAAATAAAAAGTTATTTCTAGAAGTTATGGAACTAATACAAATGAAATAGTTACTTGACCATAGGAATAATAATATGATACTTATGAAAAGTGAACCGACCTAATGAATATTATCCTTACCCATTAAAGTATAAATAAAATTTAGGCATAATATAAGAAAAAATATGATATAATTATATAATAGTTTAAGTAATTAAATGTTTTAAAAATTATTAAGTGTTGGAATTTTTATAAGTGATAAATTTTTAATTACAATTTTATAATTAATTTTATAATTTAAAATAAAATTTATTTTCACAAAATGTATCCATAATTTAATATTTTTATGTCTCATTATTTTAAAATAATTTTATCAGACCTTAAGTAATTTTTCAAAGTGTTACAAAATGAGTAACAATTTTAAAATATGTATTTTCCAATTAAATGATGATTTTCATTAAAAATTTAATTACTCATATTTAGAAAATTATTTTCATAAAATAGATTTCATTTTTTAATTCTACACATAAAAAAAATTATTAGGTTTATTTTTTGGAATTTTTCTGAAATACTTGAATTTTTTATGAATAGTAAAATACAATAATTTTCAATAAAAGCTAAATACATGAATTATAGAGTCATAAATGATGTAAGGATGATGTAAGAAAAAAATCTCTAACTATCATTAATTATTTTTATATATAGAGATATAATTCTAAAACTATTCATAGTCTTGAGGCAAAATAATAAACTAATGAATATAATAATGAGAAAACACTCCTCTCCGCTATAAATACCACCCTCACCCCCTATTATCCTCACACATATCAAGATTTGATCCATGCCTAAATTATTCCCAATAATCTTCTATACATGCTTCCCTAGATCCAAGAGATATTTTTCTCATCAAAAGACCAAGTCTTGGTGCATTAAAAAGGATTTCAAGAAGAGAATTCAATAGGTAAATCCTCTCTCTTTATCTTTTAATTTCCTTTCAATTTCATTTATATTATTCTATTATCCTAAAATTATATTATAAAAATGGAATGATAGATATATTATGTTTTATATACTTTAATTATATCATATAAATGAAAGATTCATCATTAAAGTCCTTCTCACTCTTGTATTATAAAAATGAAATCGTCGCATGTGATGTGTCAATTTACCGACATCATGGGTGATGCACTTTCATTATCCTTAAAATCCTTCAAGGTTGTTAATAAAACCATTAAATGGTTTAAAATATATTTTAATGTGTATTATACAATCCTATTTATCTTATAAAACTAACATTTGTACATAATACTAAATGATAAAACAAAACTAGTTCATTGTGATCGAAAAACTGCCAAATTTAACCTAAAATGATCATCATTAACTTTTATCTAATGATTCATCCTCACAGTATATAAAAAAAATTATTTATAATATTATTTAAACTTATGTAATATTATTAATAACATATAATAACAATTCTGTATATTTATCCGCATTTCACACGAACATACATTCATGTATCCAAATGAACCGATCATGAAAACTATGAAAACAAACACTCTCAAACAATAAAATTAAACTCTATAACTCATCCAAAGCCCCATAAAAGAACATAATAAAACCATAATGAATTATATTCATGTATAAAAGGTACTTTAATTTTTAATTAATGAATCTAATGTGATTATATAGGACAATAAATGAATAAAGCATTCAGACACAAGGTAAAGGGAATTGTTGAACCCGACTCTCTTCCTTTGAATTTTCCCTCTTTCACCACATTTTCAGTATGGATATTCCAAAAATATTATCTATTAATAATTATCTTACATTTTATTGGATATATATGTTTTCCACTTGATTTTATGACAAACACAATGTTTTCTAAAATAACTTCTTTAAAAAAACACACCTTTTACTTCTCAAGATTGTTTCTTCTTCACTCAAGGTTGATGATTCTTATATAAAGTATGGTATTCCCTATTTTATTTGAGAGCCCAATTTTTATGAATTTATGATTTATGAAATTAAACCCATTCCTTTATAAGGTTTATTTTGTGTTCAATATTGATATATTTTCTATGTGGCATGTAAGATAATGTTGATGTTATGATGTGATGGGCGCACCCATAATTATATAGCATAATGTTAATGTTTTGATGTGATGGGTGAGCCTGAAATTATATAGAACTCCAATGAATTGGGTAATGTGATGTATCTCATGAGAAATGTTAAATATGTGTGAACATGATGCTATCTTTGTTCACAAATATGTGTGGTAGTTGACCACTAAGACATGATGTTTCATTTTTATACATTACAACATTCCAAGCCTCTTATTAATGCCTAGTATCATGATTATGATACTAGGCCTATGTAATGATGATAATGATTATTATCACCCAATTTTATATTGTTCCATTTTTTTATCTATCCTCTTATTGAGATTTTATCTCACCCCTTTTTAATATATATCCTCAGGTGATTACATGTACTAAGGAGAATTGAAGGTACAATAAGAAGTTAAAGAAGAAGGAATTGAATAAATGTTTATGTTTTATTTTTTAAATCTTATGAATGGTCTTAATTTAAACAATACACTAAACCTTTATATCCTCATTATGTAATAATTTTATGTCATTTATCTTTAAAATAATGTAATAAGATATGAAAGAAAAATCAGGGTCGCTATACTTGGTATCATAGGATGGTTTAGTTAGTTTGGGAATTAGGATTAGGCAACCATAGTGAAAAACCTTAGTATGAGACTAAGTATAAGTGATAACCCATGTTTTTTTGTTTTAGAAAATTATAAACATATATATACCATAAGATATGACTTTAGACTTAAATTCATAAAGGAATATATTATTTATTCATTACTTGTTGACTTATGTATTATTCTAAACTTTTTTATTTTATAAAATAGTGGGAACTAGGAGAAACAAATCCAGAAACACATGTGAGGGACAATGAAGTGATCAGCTAAATAACATCCCCAATAATTTTTTAGGTGGAGTTCAAAATTTCATAGTGATTCTTACCCATCTGTCCCAATTTTCAAACAATAACCTGAATAATGTAGAATATCCACCTTCACCTAAGAGGGAGCAACTGGTTATCAAGTTTTTTATATGGAAACCACCCCCAAATTTTAGTGGATACTCTAATTCACTAGTTATAGAATAGTGATTCAACTCTATGGATAATATATTTCTTGTTCTTCATTATTTTTAATATGGATATGGTGAATCTTGTTGTTTGTCATCTTGATTGAGAAGTTGATCAATGACGGGATTTGATTAATAACACTAAGAAGATGGATGGAATTGAAGAGATAGAGAGGGAAGACTTTAAGTTAATGTTTCGTAACACATTTACCCCTCAAAATCTTCATTAAAAAGTGTAGAGAGAGTTCATAGGGCTGAAGAAAATGGAATGAGAATCAGTCATGGCCTATGAAGAAAATTTTACAAGCCTTATAAGGTATGCTTTGGATTTTTTATCAACAATAATAGAAAAATTGATAGATTATTTAGTGTTTTAAAATCAAAAATTCAAAAGGCTCAGGAAATTAGAGACTTTAGAAGTTATGAATAAGTTGTTTGAGGTGCTCTCAAAGTGGGGATGGAGTTTGGGGAATAGTCCCATAGCTATAGTGATAAGAAACAAAATATAGAGTTTCAAGCAGGATGATCTAATGAGAAAGGTGGAAAGAATACTCAACCACCCACATATAAAAAATGTGTGAAGAGGCATCATGAGAACTACCTAAAAGGGAAAGGTAAATGCTTCAAGTGTGTTAGAGAAGGACACCAAGCTCATGAATGTTGAAAAGACATGAGGGAGTAGGAAAATGCGGTGGATTAAAGGAGAGCACCACCCATGGTCCAATGCTACAACTGTAGGGAGTAAGGGCACTATAAAATCCAGTGCAATAAACCTATAGTTATTGAGGGTAATTAGTGACATCATCCACCAAATAAAAAGGAGCAAGGGAAGGCTTATGCCAACACTATTGTAGAAGTGGAGTAAGAAAATGAAGTCTTACAAGGTACACTTTTTATTCACTCAATAATGGAAAAGTCTTATTTGATTATAGTTCTCTGCATTCCTTTATATCTTTCAAGTTTTCTAAAACTATTTAATCGAATCCTAGAAATCTTGAAGTATAGATATCCGTAAAAACATATAGTGGTGAAATCATTGCAACCCTAGTGTTGGACTCTTCTCCTATTGGAGTATGTGGGAATATTCTTCCAATGAATCTCAAAATACTTCCCTTAGTGGAATTCGAAACTATAATAGGGATGAATTAGATCTCGTTATATATTTCATATATCAACTATTAGGAAAAGGAAATATCTTTTCATATTTTGAACCATCCCATGCTCTTATACAAATGCATGGAAGATCATGGATCTCATTTGGAAAATTCTTCAACAGTGTGGGTATTGATTCACTATGAAGAAGCATACCTCACTTAAATGGATAAGTCAAAGGAAGTCATCAACCTAGGTGAAATTCCCATCATGAGGGAATATAGTGAAGTATTTTCTAAAGAGTTACTCGAACTCCCCCTAGACCGTGAGATAGAGTTCTCAATATAACTCATACCTGGAGCTACTCCTATATCAATGTTTCCCTATAGGATGTCTCTAATAGAACTAGAGGGGTCAAAGAAGCTACTGTAAGAGAATTTGGAAAAAGGGTTCATATTACCTAGTGCATCACCTTGTGGTGCACTAGTTCTATTTGTGTAGAAGAAGGATGGATCAATGCGGCTATGTATCGATTATCAGGAAATTACGAGATCAACATAAAGAACAAGTTTCCTCTTCCTAGCATTGATGACTTATTTGATCAGATATGAGGAGATAAGTACTTATCAAAGGTGTATCTTTATTCTGGATATCATTAATTATAGGTGAATAAGGAAGATATTCATAAGAAACCCTTTTGTATAATTCATAGGAACTACGATTTTCTGGTGATGGCCATCAAACTCACTAATTCCCATGAAATCTTCATAGATTTTATGGATAGAGTCTTTAGAAATTACCTTGAAAAATTTGTGGTAGTGTTTATCGAAGATATTCTAATCTACTCAAAGATCAAGGAGGAACATTAAGAATATCTAAGGCTTGTGTTGGAGAAAATAATGAAGGAGAAGTTATATGCCAAGTTTAGGAAGTATGACTTTATTATGCAGCAAGTCACATTTTTGGGACATGTGATCACAAGTGGGGAAATTTCTGTAGATCCTTTAAAAAATAAGGAGATTGAGTAATGGACTCGAACCTCTAGTGTCACAATAATCCATAGTGTTATTGTCTTATTATAACACTATCGACGTTTTGTGAGAAATTTCTCATGATTTTCAAGCATTCTAACTAAATTAATAAGGAAAGGGTGAAGTATGTCTGAATGGAAGAATGTGAGGAAAGCTTCAATGAGCTAAATAAAAGGCTTATCACTACACCTGTACTCACATTACCAAAAAGTGGAGAAATTTTTGTGATATATATTGATGATTAAAAGAAATTATTAGGTTGTTTAATCATGAAAAAATATAATGTGATAGCCTACACCTCATGACAGTTGAAGATCCATGAGAATAACTACACGGCATACGATCTGGAGCGAGCAATTTTAATTTTTTTCCTTGAAAATATGGAGGCACTACCTCTATGGCGTCAAGTGTGACATATATACCGATCACAAGATCCTAAAGTATATATTCACAAAAAATGAGAACAACATGTGATAAAGAATATGGTTAGAGCTAATCATGTACTATGATTGCTCTATTTACTATCATCCTAGAAAGGCAAACAAGGTAGCTGATGCTATTAGTAGAAAAGAACCTACTACTCTATCCATGTTGTAGATTAATAAAGACCCTATCTTCATGGATATACAAAGGATGGATTTGGAAATCATAATGGTAGAGAATACATCCTACCTTACCCAAATGATTTCCCAACCATGTATCCAAGAGAAGATTAATCAGGAAAAAGGGATAATCCTGAGTTATAAAAGAAGGAGAATGTAGTAAAGGAAGGGAATATACAAGAGTTTCAAATCAATGATGATAGTTTAATTCGTTTTGGAATAAGGTAATGTGTGCCTTCATCACCTGAGATAAAGAAGGAGCCATTGGAAAATGCACATAGCTCAAGTTTCTCTATCCATCCTGGGAGTACCAAGATGTATTGTGATCTTTGAGAAAACTTATGGTGGGATAACATGAGGAAAGAGATTGAAAAATATATCTCAAGGTGCATGATACGTTAGCAAGTTAAAATAGAGTGAAAAAATTCCAAAGGGATGATGTAACCAATGCCTATACCCATGTGTAAATGGGAGAATGTCACTATAAACTTTGTCATGGGTCTCCTGATCTAAGGGAAATAATGTGATATGGGTTATGGTGGACCAAATCACTAATAATTCCTACTTTATCACTATTTACAAAGATATATTTCTTGAAAAACTTGCAAATATATATGTGAGGAAATGGTGATACTAAATGGGGTTACACTCTCGTGTCTCTGATTGTGACCCCACATTCGCATATAAATTCCAGAGGAGTCTTCAACATGATTTGAGTACTGAATTAAATTTTAGCACAACCTATCACCCCCAAACTAATGTCCAATCTAAAAATACTATTCATATTCTCAAAGATATTCTAAGATCCCAATATTTAGAATTAAAAGGAGGATGGGATCAACATATCCCATTGGTTGAGTTCTCATACAACAATATCTTCCACTTGAGTACTCAGTTGGCTCCATATGAAACTCTTTATGGAAAGCTATGTAG
Organism: Viscum album; assembly: GCA_963277665.1. Taxonomy (NCBI): domain Eukaryota; kingdom Viridiplantae; phylum Streptophyta; class Magnoliopsida; order Santalales; family Viscaceae; genus Viscum; species Viscum album. Next base: position 616,535,812 of record OY728130.1, on the reverse strand, counting down.
AACTCCAACCTATTGGGATGAAGTTGAAGAAAAAAATATACTTGGACCCGATCTTATGAAATAGATTATAGAGAAGGTTCAAGACATCCAGAAACATATCAAATCTCCTCAAATTCAGCAAAAGAGCTATGATGACAACCATCAAAGGGACTTGGAGTTTGACGTTGGAGATAAAGTATTCCTTTGAATATCACCATGTAAGAGAGTTCTGCAGTTTGGAAAGAAAGGAAAGCTAATCCCAAGGTACATTGACCCATTTTAAATCCTTGATTGCATAAGATCCATGGCATATAGGCTTGAACTTCCACCAAATATGGTTCAAGTTTATGATGTGTTCTACGCATCACTACTGAGGAAGTACATTCCAGATCCCTCAAATGTACTAAATTCATATGTGGTACAACTGGAAGATGATATATCTTATGAGGATCAGCCAATAAAGATTCTATATCACAGAGATAAGGTTCTAAGCAACAAGAAAAACAACCCTTTCAAATTGTTGTGGAGGAACCATAAGTATTAATAAAACAACTTGGGAACTGGAGGAGGTGATGAAGGATAAGTAACATCACCTATTTATGTAAAATAAAATTTTGAGGGAGAAATTTTAAAAGAGGGGAAGAATGTAATGACCCAAAATTTTATCAATGGAATTTATTCCTTCTTATAGTAATTTCATATAGTATAAATCACATATAATCACTTATGGACCGTAATAAAAACTTTATAAATAAAGAATTAATGAAATAAGAAGTATTTCTAGAAGTTAATGTAACAATATTAATGAAATAGTAACTTGAACTTAGGAATCCTAATATGACCCTTATGAATAATAAACTAGCCAAATGAATAGTAACCTCACCCATGTAAATAAAAATAAAATTTAGGTATCTTATAAATAAAACTATGGTATAATTATATCATAGTCTAAGTAAATAAATGTTTTAAAAATTATTAATCAAGTGTTGGTATTTTTATAAGTCATAAATACTTAATTAATATTTTATGATTAATTTAATAATTTAAAAGAAAATTTATTTTCATAAATTTATTCATAAATTAATATTTTTATGTCTTATTATTTTAAGATAATTTTATGATAACTTAAGCAATTTTTCTAAGTGTTATAAAATCAGTTATAATTTCAAAATCCATATTTTCCAAGTAAATGATGATTTTAATTAAAAATTAAACTAATCATATTTAGAAAATTATTTTCATAAAATGGATTTAATTTTTTAATTCTACACATCAAAAAATGGTTAGGGTGAATTTTGGTATTTTTCTGAAATACTTGATTTTTTTATGAATAGTAAAATAAGATAGATTTTATAAATGCTAAATACATGAATTTTTGTGTCATTGTTGATATAATTATGATGTAATCACAATAATCTAAAACCATCCTTAATATATTTAGAGATAATTCTCAAAATATTCATAGTCTTGAGCTAAATAATAAACTAATGAACATAATATTGAGAAAACACTCCTCTCCTCCACTATAAATACCACCCTCTCTCACTCATCTCCTCACACCTATCAAGCTTTGAGACTTACCCAAATTCTACTAAAAAATCTTCTATATACCCTCCACCAGGTCTTGTATCTATTTTTCTCAAAAAAGTCCAAGCCTAGATGCCTTGAGGAGGATCTCAAGAGGAGAATTCAAGAGGTATATCTTTTATCTTTATCTTTTAATTTCATTTCAATTTCATTTATTTTCTTATTCTCTCATGAAATCACTTAATCCAAATGACATGATAACTCTAGTAACTTACATATACTGTAATTATATCATGTTAATTGAATATCCATCATTAAAATCCTCACTCTCATTCTTTTATTATAAAAATGAAATCGTCGCCTGTGATGTGTCAATTTACTGGCATCATAGGAAATGCACTTTAATTTTCCTTAAACGACTTCAATAATGTTAATAAAAACATTAAATAGTTTAATAAATATTTTAATGTGTATGATACATCCATATTTATGTCCTGAAACTAACATTTATACATAATACTAATTGATAAAACAAAACAAGTTTGTTGTGATAGAGAAACCGCCAAAATTAACCTAAAACGACCATCATTAACTTTTATCTAATGATTCATCCTCATTCCATATAAAAAAATTTATTTATAATATCATTTAAAATTATAGAATATAATTAATAACATATAATTAAAATTCTGTATATTTATCCACATTTTACATGAACTTCCATTCATGTATACAAGTGAACCGATCATGGAAACCATGAAAATGAATACTCCCGAACAATGAAATTAAACTCTATAACACATCCAAAATCCCATAAATGAACTTAATAAAACCATAATGAATAAAATTATTGTATAAAAGGTTATTTATTTTTTAATTAATGAATCTAATGTTATTATACTAGATACTGAAGTGAAGAAGGAATTCAGACACATAGTAAGGGGAATTCTCGAACCCAACCCTCTTTCTTTGGGTTTTACCTCTTCCACCCAATTTTTAGTATGGATATCCCTAAAATATCATTTATTAATCATTATATTTAATTTTCTAGGATAAATTTTTTTTTACTTGTGTTTATGAAAAACACAATTTTTTCCAAAAGAACTCTTCTTTAAAAAAACACACCTTTCAGTTCTTGAGATTGTTTCTTCTTCACTCAAGGTTGATGATTCAAGTTTGTTATTCCCAATTTAATTTGGAAACCCAAATTTTATGAATTTATGATTATTAAATTAAACCCATTCCTTTACATGGGTTATTTTATGTTTAGGATTTATTTATGTTCTATATGAAATGCATGATAATGTAAATATTTTGATGTGACGAGTGCACCCAAAATTATATAGTGAAAAGTAAATTTTATGATGTGACGGGTGAACTTGGAATTATATATTTCTACAATTAATTGGTTCATGTGATGTATCTCATGAGAAAACTGAAATACGCATGAACATGATACTAGATTTGTTCATAACTATGTGTGGTAGTTTACCACTAAGACATGATGTTTCATTTTTATGCATTTCCACATTTCAAGAATATTATCAATGATTACTTGAATGATTATGATCATATTTATATGTTATGATGATAATTATTATGATCAACCCATGTTATATTGTTTCTTTTTCTTATCTATCCTATTACTGGGCTTTTAGCTCACCCCTTTTTGATGTATATCACCAGGTGATTATTTGTACTAAGAAGAATGAGAATACCAATAAGAAGCTAAAGAAGAAGGAATTAAATAAATGTTTATGTTTTATTTTTGTAAAAGTTATGTATATCCTGAGTTTTCACATGATATTAAACCTTTGGATCCAAGTCATGTAATGATTTTATGTTGTTTATCATTAAAATTATGTAATTGTAATGTTAGAAAAATCAAGGTCACTATAGAACCTTAGTGAAAAGCCTTAGAGATGAGTCTAAGTATAAGATGATATCCTTAAATATTGGAAATTTCATGAGTAGATGGTATTACCTAGCGATACATCCTTGTTTAGATACTACAAGTGGAAGAAACCTCTAGAAAAGATGTTCCTAAGGGTAATATACCTGAAAAGGGCATATTGGGTATTAACTTAATCATCACCTGATGTACAAAAATGAGGCCTAACTGAAAAACTAGTTTGAAACTCCCATGTGATATTATTTGGTTAATCATATTCTCTTTTAAAACCACTATTAAAGATTTATTTTCTAGTTATATTTAGGGATTAGGTTGAGAAGAAAAAGACAACCCAATTTAAAGTAACCTAGGTCAAAATAAGATTTGTATTGATTTTACTAAATGAAATATTATCCAATGTGATAACATGAATGAGAAATATGTTTTAAGGTTGAATCCATTTTATATTATTTATTATGATAATTCCCCCATTAAGTTAAATGATTATCAATCATGTGAACCTTTTTGGTTTTAGTGGTGTTTGGAACCAGAAGGAACTGAGTTAACCTTAAGTACATGGGAAAATGTTATGATTTCCTCAATGATCAACCAATTGGAATGAGAGATGGACTAATAAATCTAGTGATTATTCCAAACCATATATTGTGAAATATGATTAAAAAAGTGAACATAGACAATGTCTCAAACACACAAAAGAAATTGAGGGAGTCACATGAAAGATCACGCGATGAATATGATAAAGGAAAAAATATTCAATTTAAAATATCACTACTACTAATATGACCTTTATCAGTGCTAGAAAAGTCGATTAACAGAGCTAAAAAAGCGTTGTTAATCGAGGTGAAGATATAGGGGGGGTCCCTTTTATCAGCACTCCGAAAAGCGCTGATAAAGGCTACTTTTATCAGCACTAAAAAAAGCACTAATAAAAGACCCCTTTATCAGTGCTTTTTTTTAGCGCTGATAAATGGGGCCTTTATCAGCGCTTTTAAAAAGCGCTGATAAAAGTAAAAAAAAATAAAAAAAATAAAAAAGGGTTATATAATGTGGGAGGAGGGGGGCGCTTTTAACAACGCTTGACCCCCCCTTTAACAGTGCTAGGCGGACCCCACCTCACACTCTCCCACACGCTGCCATTCTCATGCATCCCCACATGCGTTCCCCCCTTTGCATCCACCCAAACTCGAACCCGCAACCTCCCCCCTTTCGCGGCTGCTCCTTTACCACTAAGCCATTTCGTTTTTTCTCTATTTAATGATATATCTATTTATTTATATATATATAGTTATATTTATTTGTACATTAATATATATTTATATTAATATAAATATATTTATTCATATATTATTATATATATATTCATTCGTATATTAATATATATTTATATTTATCTATCTATATATATATATATTTAGTTATAATTTTCTATTAGTATATTTATTTGTATATTAATATATACTTATAAGATTAGTTTTAAATACATTTATGAAATATGTTTTTTATGTGTGTTTATAAATAAATAAATACATACATACATATATACAACACACACACACACACAGACAGACACACACATAGACACATATATATTTATGAATAAATACACACACATATATATATATGTATTTGAAAAGCCATAGAATGTTAAAACGACCATAAATTATAATCCAAAAGCCTGTTTTAACTCCAAAACCAGTAAAATCGAAGAAAATGAAACAATATTTGATATGATATGTGGTACATGCCTAACAGAAATTCGGATAAGAAGTTATACTTGTTTGAATGTTAACAAATCGGGGTATCCTGACTAAAAACTCAGCTTTGGAGGCCTTTTGTTCCTTTTTTATCCTCTAAAATGTGACAGAATCTTTTCTCAAGTCATTTGCGCTTAGATCTCATTGCAGGCTTTGATTTGATATGCTGTAGAGCTCAAACGGACACCCGAATCAAAAGTTATGGCTATTTGAAGTTTGAGTTACATTTTCAACTTAGTTTAGATCTTTTATTAATTTTTTTGATTTTTTGTGTCATTAAATTATTATTAAATGATTTTTAATCAATAATAATTAGAAAATTATTAATTAATAATATTTTTTAAAATATTTTAAATCCATTTTCACTAAATTTATTATATATTAAATGTAATAGTCTATTTATACTTATCTAAAACATATTTACAAAATATATATTATATTTATATCAATATAAATATAATTATATAAAAATATTTTATTTTTCATGATTTTTTTTGAAATATAAAATTTATCAGCGGTAGAAAAAATCGCTGATAAAGGGGTCCTTTATCAGCGCTAAAAAAGCGCTGATAAAGGTGCACTTTTAACAATGCTTTTTTTAGCACTGTTAAAAGTGCCCCTTTATCAGTGTTTTTTAGCGCTGATAAAGGCCCCCTTTATTAGTGCTTTTTTTAGCACTGATAAAAGGGTAGCACTTCCCTTGCCTGTTTTTTAGTAGTGTATGTTAAATGTGGAAAGAAGAATAAATTTAATTTACTCAAGGGGATTGGAAGAAACTTTACTTATGGTAAAAAAGGTCATTGAGCATCAAGCTATTAAGGGAAATGAAGAGTTCAGTTAACATGAGGAAAAAAGATAGAACTCATCCAAGGGAACCAATTATAATTCAATGTATTATGTGTAGAGAAATAAATCATTATACAAGAAAATTACCTAATCCAAGGATTATTAAATATTGCATGAATCCACAACCTCTTTGGCCCAGGGAGCAAGGAATAACCTATGCAATGACAATCCATGAAGAGGATAGTGGTAATTAGGTTTAACTTACTCTCCTCCCTGACTTAGTGGATATATTTTAGTTCTATCAACCCTATTGTATCTAGGATGTTTTATAAGAACATAAAATCACCAACCTTAGTGTTTTTTATTTGAATGAAAACATTTAATAGTATGATTATTAGGATTGTAGAAATAAAATTTGAGTAAATAATAATATCTTACTCTAAAAAAATTGATTGGATTTTAAAAATAGGATGGATATCTTCTTTTGGAATACACATTAATTTATAGAATAGAAAAAAACACATTATAAATCAAAAGTGACCATATATTAGGGAAAGTACAACTATGAGTTATCTATGAAGAAAATTTAATCCTTAACATGGGCCTTAATACCAAGTTATGAGATAAAGTTCTTTGAAATGGTTAGAGAAAATAAGAGTTTTCAAGCCATCCCTATGATATTGAGGATCATATCTCATAAGAGATAATATCTTGAGGCATGTCAATATTTTATTCACCTTTAGATATTCCTACAAGTAAAAAATTAATAAATTGTGAGGATGAAATTTATTTAAGGGGGTGGACTGTAACGACCCTGGTTTTTCTCCTTAAATAAATATTGTACCCTACAGTTTTATCCACATAAAACATTGAAAACCAAACCAATATAGATCATCATAAGGTATCCATATATTTAGTATTTATAAATAGTAGTAATGGAAATATGAAATATATATATATGAATATATATATATATATATAAGAAAAAATAAAATAAAATACACCTTAAACATCGAACACAATTAGTGCAGCTAAGAAACTAATAATATCACTTTTTATGATTAAAATTTATTTTATAAATGGATATTTTCCCATGTTTTATATATTTATGAATAACAATAATTTTAGAAGAAAGTTGATATACCAAGAAAATGACTCCCTATAAAAACAAAATTTTCATGATATTTTATGATTTTATTTTAAATTTAAATTTATCAATTTTTGGATGTGAATTTGAAAAAATTAACATATTTTTTAGATTTATCACGGTCATACTATCTTAAGATGAATTTTTGTAATTTTTCTAAAATAATTGATTGTAGGTGAATAGTGTAAAATACCATTTTTGGAAATACCATGGATTTTATAACATAAATCTTAGGAAACGTTTTCTTGAACAAATATATGTTTTTTAGTAAAATTATATATTTTGAAATATCATGTTTTAATTAAAAACCTATATTTGATATTTTAGAACATAAGTAATATTTTATAAAAAATATTTTAAATACATTATACATTAATATTTTAAAATTTGTTTTTATAAATTGAATAAAATGAAATGGATTTTAAATTTTAAATATGTGGTTATAAATTATATAATAAGGACCACTTTATTTTTATTCATAAATATTAGGTTGCCTTGGGTAAATATTAGTTACCCTGATAAAACGATTATTTTTCAAAGAATAATAATTTTTAAATATTGTGTATTTTTTAAATTAAATGAATCAATTTTAAATTAAAAATATAATATGATGTTTAGTGATATATAAAAATAAATTAAAACTAATTTAAGGATCAATAAAAATAAAATAAAATAAAAAACACTTAATGATTAAAATGATATTTTTATAGAAAAATAGTTTTTCAACACATTATATGTTTTGATTTAAAAGTTAATATTCTATTATTTATAAAATAAACTAGATTAAATGGATATTAAATTCAGACCCATCATGTCAAAATTTGGTAATAAGATTCATCTTATATTTTTAGTAATAAAATAATTGAAATTATTAATATTTATTAAGAGTAATAAGTGTTTAAATGAATAATCTAAGGTGTCTCAAATTTTTCTAAATGAACATGACCTTTAAGCCTTATATACATAATTTTTATGTCTTAAAGTATTACCTATATGTATTAACAACATTCCTTTACCTAATCCACCAAAATTTTATGGCATTCTATTCTTACCCCTTACTTATCATTCTTTTCCATAAAAACATCCATTTTCATCACTTATAAAAGGTGAATCACTCCCACCCTTTTGATACTCCACTCCTATTTCTAAATTTTATTGAACCGAAAACAAAATTTACTTTACTTTAAGGCCTTTATATTCCTTAATTCTCATGTAAACCACAAATTATCCTAATTACCTCAAATCTAAAGTCTTCTTCAAGAGGAAGTTCATGGTCTCAATGTTGGTATCACATCTTTCTTAATGTTTCATTATTATTATTTCCTTTATAAACCAACCAAATACCTAGTATAATAATAAAATAATAATCATTAGTGTGTTTATATGTTATTATAATAATTGTTTAACAATTATTTATTCTATTCCTTCTACTAAGAAAAGCAAGAATCATCGTTAGTGTGTGTACGCGGATTATCATCTCCACGAAGCGACACTTTCAATGTTTCATCACAACCTATCATGGATGGTTTAAAAAGGTTATTTAATAAAATAAAATAATAATTATAAAATCTTAATAATTCCAAAAATTATATGATATTTTATTTATTAATTTATTTCCATTCTATGAAAACGGGAACGTTGTCTGTGTGCATGTGTAGACTTCCACCTCCATGACATAATGTTTCTCTTTTGTTTTCCTTATCAAATAAAATGAATAGAATTAAAAATATATTTAATTTATAAAAGGTTATTAACTAAAACATTATACTTATGTAATGATAATATTATATATTCCATGATAAATATAAGCAATAAATGGTTATAGTAAATTTAACTGCTAAAAGGACATATCGGTGTAACTTTTCTAAATTGAGTCCATTTACGGAGAACCTATTTAAATATATAAATTAATCAATAATTTAATATTAAATGAGATAAAAATATTAAATTATGGATATTATGAAACTATTTTGCAACAACTTTGACCATGGTCAACAAACTGAATGTATTATGAAGAAATTTACCAAACAACCATGAGTGGCCAACGTAAGTGAAAAATAAAGTACAAAATAAGTACCAAAAAATAATAAAATAGTCAAATAAAATTAATTATATGTGAATTAGGTTATTGGATATATATAATTAAATTAATTTAATTATTCAGGAAATTAAGTGCAAGTGCAAAACGCTTACGAACATTGGTAAGGGTTTAGTCTGAAAACTTCCTTCTTTGAGACACATGTTATTTTATGAACCTAATTTATTTTAAATGGTATATTTATTGAAAATTGAAAATTTAATATTATATATTATTCTTATTCATGGTATTTAAACTTTAAATTATTTCTCTTTCTATTTAAATTTGTTTTTATTAAGATGTTTCATAAGTCGTAAGGGTTTTTTTTGTCTCAGCACCTCTTCATTTAGACATGTTTTAATGTTATACACCAATTTATTTTTTATATAATGTATATACAATAGAAGATTTTTTTTACATACTAAATGATTTAATCCATGATATTTATTTATCCTTATTATTTTCAAGCTTCCAATGTGTTTTTATTCAAAAATTACTAAATCTGTAAGGGTTTTTCATGACTCAATTATCTTCCTTGGGTCATAATCACTCATGTTTGTATACTATATTTCATAATTTATATATTATAACCTATAATGATTTTAGTATTTATAAAACTTATTTTCTATGGAAATCATGTTTTACATAAAATAATTCTTACTTGATGATTTTAATTTTCGGCTAAAATATATTTTTATTGAGAATAACCCCCATTACTTTCAATGGATTTTTTCTTCCAGGTCCATATTTTTACTTCTCACTAATATTATCCTTTCCTTAGTGGAAAATAAAATTGTGTTTATCTCTAATGATCCTTTTATTCCACTTATTTAATTTTAAATCAAAGGTTTATTTATCCTTTTTTAATGATGTGGGGTTTCCATAAGGTTATTACAAAATGTTCAGAAGGTTTTTCCATCCTTCAGAAATAAAAATTTTTATCATCCACTCCACATTATATTTTGGTAATTTTTATGTATTTTTAAAGGTTAAATTACTAAATATTATTTTTAGATATTAAAAGTTTTAAATGTGTTTTCAATTAACTTTTAGAAAACATTATGTTTTTTAATTCACCATTATTAAATATTATTTTAAAATTAAAAATTTTAAAATTATTTTCAATTCTCTTTTTGAAGAATTTATATAATTTTAAAGTATGATTTATTAAAAATTAATTTAAAAGTGCATATTTTATTTTATTTTAACTTCTAATTTTTGACAACCCTTATGTATTTTCATGGATGATGTATTTGGAACTCTTTATATTAAGAATTTTAATAGTATTCTCTTTCCCCTAACAGTGATGTTTTTGAAAGTAATTTTCACTTCAATGTTTTGAAAGGGTTTGTGATTTTTTTTTATTTTCACATATATTTAGCCTCCAAGGTTTATCATTCTTGAAGTGATGTTTTGATCACCCTATATATGTTATTATTTTATGATCCCTTTTGAAAAATTATTTTTTTGATATCTTATGATTTTTTATGTTAATGATATGTGATGTTTTTTAAAGGTTAAAGAAACACATTCATTTTCCATGGGTTCTTTATAATATGGTTTTGAATTTTCGTGAAACTAGTTTTTCTTTCTATGAGTTATTTTTTGATTTGATGATTGTTTTTTTTCAATTAGCATAAAAATGTATAGATTATGAGATGGGTGGGACCTAAATCTTCCTCCAATGCATTGTGGGAAGTCATATATATCGTGACATAAAAATTTTATGTAAATGGGTTATAAAGTGGCTAGGTTCACAAATTGTGAGTGTGATGACATTTAACTCTACTCATAATTTTATGATTGAATGGGTTTGTGGGTATATAGGTTCAAAAATATGATACATCCTATGTTTAAAATGGTTCCACTTTCTTTCCTATATTCCACGTCTGATGCTTTATGATTCTGGTATTATTTTATCATTCCATGGTAAAAGTGTTATAGTTTGAAATATTTTATCTATTTTTCATGAATATGGTTAACACTTATTGTTTTATGTTCTTTTAAATCAGATATTTTTCTATATTCATGCTTATCCTCATGTTTGTGATCTAACCATTTTGTAATTTGTTATGCTATCCATTACCGAGTGTTTGAGATCACCCCTTATTATGTTTTCCCTTCCATAGGATTAAAATAGTATTATTTCTCATGGAATGTATAAATGTATATTTATATTATGGATAAATTTTCACAATATTTAAAATAAGAGTTTTTATTTTTATAGTCTCCAAGACACTAAACCTGTAGGTCCTTGGGTTGTGCGACCATTTGTGTTTGTAATAGTTAAACCATGGTATCAATGTATTATTTTTGTATATTTAGATTGAGTTGATTGAGTTGGTATTGGAGTAGGGTTTAGTTGTTTTGGAAGATTAATTTAGATATTTTAGGGATTAATTTATAAAACCTTAGAGAAAATACCTAGATATAAGTTTAAGTATCATATGATATCCTAAAATATTGGTAAATTCTTGAGTAGATGGTCTTACCAAGAATTCCATCCTTATTTGGACACTAAAAGTGGATATAGATTCTTAAACAGATATACCTAGGTGTAAAAAACCTAAAAATATCATGTTGGGTATTAACTCAATCATCACTTGGTGCACAAAAAAGATGCCAAACTAAACGCCTAGTTTGATACTCAAAGGAGATATTCTTTTGTTGATCATATACTATTTAGGAAGCACTATTAAGGATTGATTTCCTAGTTACATTGAGTGATTTGGTTGAGAAGTGTAAGATATCCCAATTAAAGTAACATAGGTTAAACTAATATTTATATATAGGTTTCACTAAAATAACTGTAGTACAATATGATAATGTGAAATAGAAATACATTTTAAGGTTTAATACCTTTTATATCATTGATTATTATAATTTCCTTATGAAGTTAAATATTCACCACTCATGTTAACCTTTTTGGTTTTACTAATGGTAAGAACTATAATGAGCCAAATTAACCTTGAGTGTGGAGGAAATATGATTATTACCTCAATTATCAAACCATTGGAATAAAAAGATGTAATGAGAAAGCTAGTTATTATGAAAAACCAGATATCAAAAAATATGATTTACAATGTGAACGTAGTCGAAGTTTGAAACTCACAAAAGAAAATAAGGAGGGAGTCCCATGAAATATAAAGTTAAGAATATGATAAAGGAAAAATGTTAAATTTTCTATATGTTAAAAATATGGAAATAATCATAAAGTAAATTTCATCAAGTGTACTAGATTATGATTTACTTATGGTAATAGAGGTCATCGATCATCAGACTATCGATGTAAAATGAAAGGTCTAGTTAATAGGAGGGAAGAAGATAGAAATCATCCAAGGGAATAACTAACAATTCAATTTTTTATGTGATGAGAACTTAGGAATTATCCAATTCAATGCTCTAATTCAAGGATTACTGAAGATAATAAGAATCCACAACCTCCTAGACCCAGGGAGAAAATAAGAACCTATGAAATGATTATCGATGAAGAGGATAGTGGTAATTAGGTTTCACTTACCCTCCACCCTGAATTAGTTGATATATACTAGTTCTATTAAACCTATTTTATCTAGGATATAATACAAGAACATCAAGTCACCAACGTCAAGTATTTGTATTTTAAGAAAAAAATTAGCAGTATGATTAATATGATTATAGAAATACACGTTTAGAAAATCATACTATCTTTCTCTCAAAAAATTGATTTGATTTTAAAAATTGAATGACTATCCTAATTTTGACTCTACATCAATTTGTAGAATAGAGAAAAACAAATTTTAAATTAATTATGATCAACTATTAGTGAAAGTACAAAAAAGAGTTATCTATGAGGAAAACTGAATCCTTCGCATGGGCCTCAATACCTAGTTATGAGATACATTTCATTGAAATGACTAGGGAAAATAAGTGTTTTATAGTCATCCTTATGAAATTGAGGATCATATCTTAGTAGAGATAATATCTTAAGTCTGTTAATGTTTCCAACAACTTTCACTATTACTATAAGTATATGATAATTAAATTGTGAGGATGAAATTTAATTAAGGGGGATTAAATGCAACGACTCAAGTTTTTCTCCTTAAATAAATAATGTTTTCTATGGTTTTCTCCACACAAAGCACCAAAAACCAAACTAATATAGTTCATCATAAGGTAGCCATAGAATTAATAGGTATAAATAGTTGTAATAGAATTATGAAATATATATAAATGAATATGTATATATATATATATAAGAAAAAAACAAAATAAAATCCACTTTAAACATAAAACACAATTAATACAACTAATAAAATAATAAAATATATTTTTATGATTAAATTCATTTTATAAAATGGATATTTTTTCAAGTTTGACATATTTATGATTAATACTAATTTTAGAAGAACATTTGACATACCAAAAAAATTACTCCCTATAAAAAACTGTTCTCACAATATTTTATGATTTAATTTTAAATTTTAATTCATTAACTTTAGAACTTAAGTAATATTTTCCCAAAAATTGTTTTAAATACATTATCCTTCAGTATTTTAAAATTAGTTTTTATTAATTGAATCAAATAAAATGGATTTTAAATTTTAAATAAGTGGGTATAAATTATCTAATATGGGACATGTTATTTTTAGGCATAAAGGTTAAGTTACCTTGGGTAAATATTAGTTACCCTTGTAAAATTAATATTATTCAAAGAATAATAATTTTATAAATATTGTGTATTTATAAAATTAAATGAATAAATTTTAAATTAAAACAATAATATGAGGTTTAAACATATATAAAAATGAATTAACACTCTTTTAAGGGGTGATCAATGTTAAATAAGATTAAAAATACTTAATGATTAAAATAACATTTTTATAGAAAAATAGTTTTTCAACAAATTATATGTTTTGATTTAAAAGTTAATTTTCTACTATTTAGAAATTTAATTAGGTTAAATGGTTTGAAAATTAGGAATCACCATATTAATATTTGTTAATAATTTTCATATTATATTTTTAGTAATAAAATAATTGTTATGATTAATATTTAATTTAGAGTAATGAGTGTTTAAATGACTAATCTAAATTAGATTGGATTTTTCTAAATTAACATGACCTTTAGAACTTATAGAAATCAATTTTTAGATTTTAAAGTCTTAATTATATGTCTTACCAACCTTCCTTCACCTAACTCACCTAAATTTAATTCCATTCCATTTTTACACATTACTTAACATTATTTTCCTTGGAAAATTCCCTCTTCTTCGCTTATTATAGGGGGATCAATTCCAATCTTTTAATACTACACTCATATTTAAAAATTTATTTGAAAACATGCCAAAATTTACCCTATTTTAAGTTCTTTACATGGCCTAATCCCCCTAGATACCACAAATTATCTTAAGTCCCTCAAATATAAGGCTGTTATCAAGAGGAAGTTCAAGGTCTCAATGAAGGTATCACATATTTCTTAAAATTTCTTTACTATTATTTAATTTATACAAAAACCATAACCATTATATAATAACATCATCATAATAATTAGCATTTTTATATTTCATTATAAAAATTATACAACCAATATTTATTCTCTTCCATCTACCAATAAAAATAAAAATCATTATTAGTGTGTGTGTGTGTGAATTAATGCCTCCACAAATCGATGGTTTGATTTTTTCATCACAAAATTTCATAGATGGTTAAAAAAAGTTATTTAATAAGATATTATAATATTTATAAGTTATTAATTTATTTTTAAAAGATTAGATATTTTATTTTTTACTTTTTTTTCATTCTTTAAAAAATGGGAGCTCTGTTTGTGTGCACGTGCAGACTACTGCTACTGTGAGATGACATTTATCATTAATTTTACATATAAAATAACATTAATAGACTCTATTATGTATTTAATGAATACAAAGGGTTATTTACAAAACCAATATCCTTTTTAATGACAATATTATACATTTAAAAAATAATATTAGCAATAAACAATTAAAGTAAATTTAACCGCTAAAAATGACATATTAATATAACTTTACCAAATTTATCCATTCATAGAGAACCTATTTAACTATATAAATAATGTTATAATTTAACATTAGAATAAATAAAAATATTCAATTATAAATATTATAAAACTTTTTTACAACAACTTTTACAATGGTCAACAAACCAAAAGTATTACGAAGAAATTAACTGAATAACCCCCAAGTGATCGACGTAATAAAAAACTATATTAAAAAAAGTTCCAAAAGATAATAAATGGACCTTATAAAATTAAATATAGGTGAATAAGGTTATTGTGTATATATCTAATTTACTTAATTAAATTATTCAGGAAGTTAAGTGAAAGTACATAATGCTTTCATACATAGGTTAGGGTATCGTCTCAAAACTTCCTTCTTTTAGACACATGTACGTTTTTTCACATTATTTACTTTAAATGGTGTATATAATACCAATTATATATTTTATATCATGTATTATTCTTATTCATGGTTTTTAAATTCAACTTAAATATCTCTATCTCTCATTCAAGCGATTCTTATTAAGATGTTTCTTAGGTCATACATGTTTTTCATCTGAACTCCTATTCATTGAGACATATTTTAATACTGTGCACTAATTTCATATTTATATGGTGTATATACTGTCCAAGAATTTATTTTTACATAATACAAGATCAAATACATGGTATTTATAGAACCATATGATTTTCAAGCTTCCAATTAATTCTGATTCAAAAATAACTAAGGGCATCATGGGTTTTCATGACTGAATTCTCTTCCTTTGGTCATAATTACTCATCTTTGTCTATTATATTTCAAAAGTGATCTATTATAACCTATAATAATTTTAGGATTTATTAGATCTTATTTTATAGGTAAATAAATTTTCACACCAAATTATTCTTCCTAGATAATTTTAATGTCTTTTTAAAATTCATTTTTGTTAAGAATAATTCCTGTTAATTTCAATGGATTTTTTATTCCATATATATATTTTACTTCCCAAAAATTTTCTTCTTTATCTTAGGTAAATTATTATTATTTTATCTCCAATGATCCTTTTATTCCACTTATTTCATTTTTAATCAAAGGTATCTTTATCGTTTTTAATAATGTGGGGTTTCTAAAAGGTTATTTAAAAACTTTCAAAAGGTTTTTCTATCCTTTAAAAATAAAAAGCTTTTTCATCCACTCCAAATTATCTTTTTATAATTTTATGTCTTTTTCAAGGTTCCATTTTTAAAAATAAATTTTTAAAAGTAAAATTTTTCAATTTCTTTTCACGTATCATTTTGTAAACTTTATTTATTTATTAAATTCTCTATTATTAAATATTATTTTAAAAGTAAAAATTTTCAAAGTATTTTCATTTAATTTTTTTGAATAATGCATATTTTTTTGAAGGCGCTTTTATTAAACATTCTTTTAAAAGTACAAGTTTTTAAATTATTTTAATATCTAATTTTTGATAACCTTTATTTATTCTCTATTTTTTTTGGAACTATTTATATTTAAATATTAAATAGTATTCTATTTCCCTTCACAAAAAATTATTTTGAATGTAATTTGAACTTTTATGTTTTAAAAGGTTTTGTGAAAAGTTATGGATTATGAGATGTGTGAGACCTATATCTCCCTCAAATACATTGGATAAAGTCTTATATCTGATGAGATAAAAAATTTATATGAATGGGTTAGCAAGTAGCTGGGTTCATAAAGGGTGGGTGTGATTTCCTTTAGCTCTACTCAAAATTTTATGAGTGAATGGGTTGGAGGGTAGCAAGTTTCACAAAGATAATAAATCTTATGTTTATAATGTTCTGCTTTCTTTCTTAAATTTAGTGGATCATGTTTTGTGCTTTATGTATTTTTTCTCATTCTATAGTAAAAGTGTCACCATTTGAGATTTTATGTTTATTTTTCTTATATATGGTTAAAAAATATTGTTTTATGTTCTTTTAAATCAAATATTTTCCCTTATTCTTACTCATCCACATATTTATGGTCTAATATTTGTTGCCTTTATTAAGTTATCCCTTATTATGTGTTTGATCTCACCCATTATTATATTTTACCTTCTATAGGATTTAAAGAGGATTATTTCTCATGGAATTTATAAAAGTTGGTTTAGATTATGGAGAAATGTTCAAAACATGCGAAATAAGTTTTTTTATATTTTTTTTTCTCCAAGACACTAAACTTTTAGGTCTATGGGCCATGTATCCATTTGTGGATATAACAGTTAAACCATATTATCAACATATTAGTTATGTATGTTTATCTTGGACCACTTCAACCTTCTCATCACTTTTACTTCGCTTTTTTCTTATTCCAATAACTAGGTTGTATTAGTGATTATATTTAGTGTTGGTGGATTTTTTGATGTGGATTGACATGAAGCAGTTGGTGGGAGATTCTCATGGATTCAATGGTTCTTGGATTTCCTCTTCATGATACAGAATTTATCATCCTCACTAAGGTTGGGTATTTCAAATATTTTATTTTATATTCTATAATTATATGTTTTATTGGTTTGTTGCGTAATAATATAAGTTTCGTTTATTGATTCCTACGAATTTTAATTGTTATACCCTTTGAATCTAATAATTGGAACCCATTTTATTGGTTCCATTTAACCTATTTACAATCACCCCCTTTGATTGTAACCATTCCATTGGATTCCATAAGTTGTACCACTTTTGTTGTAGCACTCCAACCTTTGATAACCTACCCATTTTCCTAATATATAAGATGCATCTATGACATTGTAAGTTCATACTCTTCCCTTACGCTCGATGCTATTTTTTTTTTGTGTAGTGGAAGGGGTTATTATATGAATTCTTTTATTCTAGTATTACACTCTTCCCTTAGAGTTAGTATAGTGATATTTGGTCCATGTGATGAATATATTTTATCTTTCATATTTAATTTAATTTCTATATTGTTTAGTTTTATAATTTCTAATTTGTCGTAGTTATTTTCTTTATTTATATAATTTATTATTTATAATTATATTATTATTATTATTCCATACTATTATGATATATTCATGATGGTGATATTATGTGGCATCCCTTGTGGAATGGTAATTATTTTAAAAATGAATTGAAATGGTAAATATTGAATAAAATAGATAACAAGGAAAGATGATGATTATTGGAATTAATAATAGGGGTCTGCTATTCCTGATCATTTTCTATTAAAAAAATATATGTTTTTTTGAGGAAATATTTATTTTTATTGAATTTTATTACTATTGGTAACATGATTTTTTCTACCATTTTTTTAAATATTAGAACCCTTGTAGAAATTTAAATGGAAACCTAGTATGGTTGGTTGATATGGAGAGAGTGGAGTTTTTCATGAATTTTTTGTGGATGAATTTCATTTTGGTTGATGTTGGAATGGTATGGATGATGTGTAAATGTATTGAGGGTGATTTTATTATAGCTGGAATGAGTTGGAAGTATCCCTTAATTATTTGATGAATATATACCATTCAACTTATATTTTGTATTTTAATTTTTCACTGATGGATTATTTTATTTGGTATATTATATTTTCTTGAAGTGGTTATAATTGTGTCATAGAATATGGAATTATAGAGTTTTAATTAATTAATAGTTGATTAATGGGAATGATTTAGGATGATTTATTTGAAATATAGTAATAATATAATAATTAAGTGGACAAAACCGATTAAGGATAGATATGAGGGAAAATTAATGTGATTGTTTGTAGTAACCATAGTTTGGGATAATGAAAAGTTTAAAGGTATTGATATTATTTAAGTAATAAATAAAAATATTTTTGGTAACTAGAATTTTAATGATTTATGGAAACATTTGGAATTAGATTAGTAATGTTAACATCAAATTAGATTTGGAAATGTGAAGTAAAGTAATAATTGGAAATGGGTTAATAAGAAACTCTAAGAGTTAATATTAATCTTTTTAGTGTTTATGAGGAGTATTAGATTATTATTGGTTTGGTTTTAAAGTTATGTCATTATGATGGATTCAATTTATTTTTAGAGTATTAGACTGAATAGTTTTCCCTAAAATGGTTATGTTAAATTAACTAAATTAACAATTGAAATGTTATAACTAAATAAATAAAAAAAAAATCACTAATATGAGAATGATTTAAAGATAAATACTATCTTAATAATGATATATAAATATGAATATTATAATTAATAATGGATGTGTAAATAATTAAAAGCTATGAATGACCATGATGTGACGATGATGGTTGGTGCTAGCTTTGTTTTCACGTAAGATTGATTTTTGGATTATGAATTGATGTGTTATTTTTTATTTTTTATTTTAATGATATTGTTTCATTATGATATCTTTTTTATGTTGCATTTATTATCATTTTTTTTATTTTTTTTGATAAAATTTTAATTGTCTATTTGTTTGTTTTTTTATCTTACAAAACTATGTATGAAAGATGTAATGGATCTTAATTAGGTTTATTCATGTGTGATCTATAAATTCATTAAGATATAGTGAACATAAAAATGGTCTATAGTGGTTCAAGGTTATCACATGTATAGACTTTACAGGAATTAACAACTTATGGTTGTGATAAGAATTTATATATGTACACAATCTGCAATGAATTAAGGTGTAGTGTGTCTGTGTGTGTGTATACATATATAGGCTGTAATATCTCAAGATTCCAACATATGTCCCTATTTTTAGAATATAATGGCTTAATGTTATAAAATATATACATATCCAAAGGCTATTATGGATTGGGGTTATGTCATATATTTAGGCAGTGATGAATCTAATTATAGGATCAGTTAATGATATGATGATGTCAGAATATGGTGGTAGTTATGATGTGGATGTGGCTATAGTGTTGTAGTTATTGTGATGTAGCTATGATTGTAGTTATTTAGTGGTTGTGATGAGGCTATTGTAATGTCCCTTACTCAGTTTACTCATAAGTAACCAAATTGGGTTACTATATGGTCTTAAGCATGCCTCCCCACACGCCAGAGGCTATAAAATAGCAGTTGTAGCTTGGAAGGATAACATGGGGAGATTATACCCTATATTTAGATTAGAAATAATAATAATATCATCCATCACATATCATTAGAAACAAATATCACATAAAGAACCAAAATAGTTCAAAATGTATAACCATACAGTAACAAGATGAAAGTCATAATGTATACATAACAAGTCCCAAAATAATACCAAAATGAAATAAACCCAAAATAGTTTCGAGGCCATGTACAGTTCCTCCATGCATGATCCAATCCCAACATACCATATCACCCATATAATATAAATTCCTTGACCTCATCCTGAACTGCAACCATAAAGTCTGCTCAGGTACCAATAACGACCCAACCAGGGTGTGAGTACAACTTAGTAAACACCTACCAAAAGGTGTTTAAAGCATATACAGTCTAATTAAGAGTCTTTATTAATTATCAATAAAATAATAAACAATATAGTAATATATAAAAAAATAAAACCATTGGCCCACGGGTTCCAAGGTGACACTTAGGGTCAACCAAACCTTCTTTGACCAATGACTGATGCCTCTATCTATAAGAACCATAGATAAATCATAAATATAAAGCAATTTATATATAAATATATATATATCCCATACCCAAGGAACTATTCCAAGGCATCCCACAATTATATATGTTATTATGTTCATATATACATATGTATGTTCACACCAAACCCAAGGAACTAGTGAAAGGAATCCCATAACTATGTATATATATATAAGTGTATATACACACCCTTGACCCTGGGAACTATTCCAAGGAATCACAAAACCATGTATGAGTATGAATTTTATTTAACTTTTCATAATATATAATATTATATACATTAAATTAGAAGAATCAAATATCATTTAAATCAAATGTTCATTATCACTTCATAACTTGAAGTCTTCAACCCATTTATTATTTTGTTAACACCTTTTATAATTATCCATTCCATAAATTTCATATGTTTGGATTTCATCATTTATCACATGTTTTAGTCTTAGGGTATATACTAAGCTTCCCCTTAATCTCATTAGTCAAAAACCATAGCCATGAAACTCTTATAGTTTCCATTGCAGTTTCATTTGATTTCCAGAGGTTGATGTACCTCATACCCCGAACAAATTCCCAGTCAATTCATACAAATAGCCTTCTCAGAGACCATTGATGGGTAAAACATATTCAATTTAGGGACAAAAATACTTTATTAATATAAATTAGGTCAAAATCACATTATATCGATTCAGTATCACATTAAATGAACATAAAAAAACATCAAGGATATAAGAGATAGCTCAAGGCCACCTACCTCAAGAATAAAAAAGCTTAATCACCAAGAATCAACACACGAATCAATCCCAATGATCCAAGAACCATAAATAATCCCCAAAAAATCACATTAGGGATTAAATAAGAATAAACATGAAGAAGGAAGCATCTAGGGTTAATACAGGGCTAGAATCACAAAATGAGAGCTTTAGTAACAAACGAAACTTCAAAAGAAGAATAGATGAGTAGGAGGAAGATAAAATTTACAAGGATATCCCATATGTTCTTCTAAGTTGAGTGGGGTTGGGGTGAAGGTGGGAGAAATAAAATGGGGGCTTCCAAGAAAAATTATCATGCTACCTTAGGAACCCATCGGCTAGCCGCTATCCCTCACTAGTGAGCCAGTGGATCACTAGTGAGTTAGTGGTGGTTCATTAACTAGATAATGGTGGTTTACTAGCTAGATGGCGGGTCCAGAGAGCATAATGGGCAACTATTTTTTCCATCATCTGGTCGATGGTGCCTTACCGGTGAGTTGGAGGCCATAAAATAGAAATTCCACATGCAGGCTTAGGTATTTTATGAAGTTATAGTCCTAGACCCATGAAACACTCTTGATTCCTCTCCTATTCATAAAGGATACATAACTAAGGATAGTACATGTGATCTAGAAAAAATTTAAATAGAAACACACCTCAAAGAATGGTTGAGGTCTTACTACCTCTTTTTTTCATATAATTGCTCATCCCCTATGTATGCTCATACTTCTACTAAAATCATATGAGAGGAACCATATTTCTACACAGATTCTTCTCAATCTGATCCAATATATGAACTTTATTATCCTCAAAAGATATATTAATCTCAAGCTCGATATCATCAGTGTCAATCACATGAAACGTATCAGAGTGATACTGTCAAAGCCACAACACATGGAAAACATCATGCATGGAACCAAAACACTATGAAATATCCAAATTGTATGGGAAAAAATATATCCTCTCCATGATCTCAAATAACCCAACATACCTGGGTGCCAACTTTTCCTACTTCAAAATACAGTGACGTCCCAACCTCGATGACACTTGCAAGAAAATTCGACCCCCACCTCAAACTCTATAGGTTGTCTCTGATGATCATCACAAGAAATCCACATACTATGGGTAGGTTCCTATAGATTCTTAATCAAATAAACATTCTCAAATATCTCCTCCACAAGACTCATCCCAAAAATAATTGTCTCACTAGCCTCTAACCAATAAAAGGTTGAATGATATGTACAACCAATAAAAGCTTCAAATGGTTCCATATGAATTAAATAATGGTAACTATTATTTTAAGTGAACTATTTTAAATACATGTGGCCCTATCAGAAACCACCAAAGTATAAGATGAATTCTCTTAGCATATGTTCTAGAATATGAATAGTACACTCTGTCTATCCATCAATTTGTGGGTGTTAAGATGTACTCAGATGTACTTGTGTAACAAGTTCCTTTTACAATACCTTCCAAAATACAGAGGTAAAATAGGCATACTAATCCAATACGATTCTCTATGGTACTCTGTGTAGATGGACCATGTCTTAAACATATATCTTTCTCGGATCATCTAAAGTGAAAGTCTCGCAATTTAGCAAGAAATGGGATGCCTTAGTCAACTAATCAATAATCCCCCAAGAACATATTTCCTTAATGGTTTAAAAAATAAACCCATTATGAAGTCCATAATGAAACCATCCCATTTCCACTAGGGAATGGAAAATGGATGAGAAAGACTAGTGGTATATTGATGCTCAACTTTTACCTTCTGATAGGAGGAGCACCACGTTAGAAAATCCATTATCTCTTTCTTTATCCCTGGGCACCAATACTGCCTATGAATGTCATGATACATCTTGGAAAATACTGTATGAACCAACCAATTTAATGCATGGAATTATCTTGTCAATTACTTAAACATATTTATGGTAACTAATACACAACCATGGAAATAAAGAATCTCATCATCATTGATGGTATAATATAGAGGTAGATCCCTACCATATATACTATGCCTCAAGTATAAGCACTCTATATTTGATAATTTTCTTCTCTTTATCCTTTTGGGTGGTAAAGGAGTAATTTATAATGATATAATATCCACTTGACCCTAATATTCCCAGAAATATAAATTAATCTCTGTAAAAAGATCCATTAACTTTGACACGCTACTAGACTCCTACACAACCTATGTATGAGTTTTCTCTCTCAAATAATTAGAAATGATGTTACATTTTACATGTATATATGCTAACTCAAAGTCAAAATACAATAGGTACTCAACCCACCTCCACTACAAAATATTTAAATCATACTATGAGAAAATATATCTCAGGTTCCTATGGTCCGTGTACACCATAGAACTATATGAAAACAGGTAATGCCACTAAAATTTCAAGTCATGAACCATAATTTATAAATATAATTCAAGTTTCAGATAGTCATGAAGCCTCAGTTACCATGACCCATAAGTGACCACATGAATGTCCTGTATCAATACTGTCCCCAACTTAACCCTATAAGTATCACAATAGAAGGTACAATACTTTCCTGATTCAGATAAGATCAAAATTAATACTAATTAAAACCTTCCTTTCAAATCTTAAAAATAATCATCTTAAGTGTTATAACACGTGAGAATCACCCTCTTCCTAGTAATATTCTTCATTGGTGCTACCAAGCTAGATAATTCCTGAATAAACCCTCAATAATACTTGCCCAAACCAAAAAATCAATGAATCTGAAATTTTTTTCTGGACCACTCCTAAGAAATAATTGATATAAAATTATTAGAGTCCACTAACACTCTTTCCTTGGATATCACATGCCCTAAAAAGTGTACTTGGTCAATCTATAAGTGACACATTGATAACTTGGTATACAATTGGTGCTCCCTTAAGGTTACCAAAACAATATCCATGTGTCGTACATGTTCCTCCTCTAACTTGGAATACACTAGTACATCATCGATGAAAATGACTATAAAATTATCTAATAATTGGTGGAAAACCCAATTCATAAAATCCATAAACACAATAGGTGCATTGATTAGGATAAACGATATAACCATGTACTCATACAGACCATACCTACTTCTAAAAGTAGTAAGGTCTATATATAAAGACCTCACCCTAAACTAGTGATAAATATATATCAGATAGATCTTGGAAAACATGTGGGATCCCCTAAGATGGTCAAAAAAATAATCTATACATGAGAGTGGATACCCATTCTTGATTTTCATTTGGTTCGACCTCCGATAATCCACAAATAGCCTCAACAAACCATCATCCATCTTGGTGAATAAAATTGGAGAGCCCCAAGGGGATTTTCTTGGTCATAGAAACCCCTTGGATTCCAATTCCTTTAAATGATAATTATGTTCTTAAAGTACCATTGAATATATCTGATAAGGAATAATAGAAATTGTATTCTTAAATATCATGATATTTATGGTGAAATTTACCTCTCTCTAGAGAGTAAATCCTTATAATTCATTAATGAAAATTTCTCAAAAATGATAAAAAAATATAATATAAACATCCTACTATGTTACATTATAATCTAACCCATGTTTGGAAACTTGTGCTACAATTACACCCAACTGCTGGTGGTTAGGTACTAAACATCCTACATGTATATTCCACTCTCCCATGTGAACATGGATACTACCTTTTGAATACACGAGGGATTATCAATTATGATAATAATAGATATGATACTAACTAATCCATCTTGATAATCAAGTAAAAATCTCCCATTTAGATCACAAATAATTCAATAGAAATTGATAACCACCAACATTGAGAGTGCATTCCCTAGAGCAGTGAGTGCCCTTAGACTAATTTAAAAATGGTGTATCTATAGTCATCACCTCAGATAGGAACTTTATGAAAAAAATATAAACTCTAAATGAACCAAATAAATTTAAAGTAATGTAAATATATATTATAAAATAAAACAGAGGCTAACAAAGTAGCTACAAGAATCATACCTCTAGTTATAAAAGGTTCAAAATCATAATCTACTATAGTTGGATGAATGGCATGAAGCTAGCCTATTCTATGAACCTAAGTACTTTTATACTTCCCATGAATTTTCCTACTATACTAGTACTACTACTCTTTCCCTGGGGTACTAAATCCCCCACCTTGACTAGTATGACCAATAGAAATCTAACTTCCCACCTACCGTGGTGTAGCTCACCCCATTACAAAATTGTGTATCTTACAAGATTCACCATCACTGATTATACACTAGGGATCAATATTGAATCTATGGAGGATCCCCATCCATCTACATGATTGTTACTCCATTAGAGGTCAATCGGACTGAGGCCACTTATAACTAGGATTTCCATACTAAAATAATCATACCAGGTTACTATTCTGAAGTGGAAAAACACTACCCTAGCTACTCTTCCCATTACTACCCTGGTGGAAACCCTCAAAACAGTGATTACCACCACTTAAATATCTAATAACAACTCTCATAGATGAATCACCCTTTAAACATGGATTCCCTTAGGTTCCCCTAAGTAATGAGGGTCTGATTCAACACATTATAGATGGTTGTAAAATAAAATACATTTACCTAAGACTTAATCTCATATTTCGGACCATCCTCAAATCGCGTCACTTGAGCCACCTCATCCCAATACAACATTGGGGAAAAATATAAATCCAAAAAACAAGAACAATAATCCATCACTAACATGCTTACTTAATAAAGGTGCATCAACTCTATAACCTTGTCTTCCCTCAAGGAATTTGGGATGAAATAATCAAAAAACTTGGTTTAGAAGTCATTCCAAGTCATTCCCACATGCTAGTTTTTTGAAAAAAATGTACCACCAATGCTTCATCGATCCTCAAAACATATAAATTTCAAGATTTACTCTCCTTTATAGGGGAGTCTCAAGGTGATAAAAAATAGTATTAATCTATTCCAATAAAAACTCTATTACATGGGGGACATATTCCCCTGAAAATATTTGTGGGTGTTATATATGAAACTCTCTAATAAGGTTTTACATAATTTGTGTGGATCTTGGGGATCTATCTCTATTAGTTACATAAATTGAAACAATCTTTAATAAAGCTGGTAATCTACCACATTGCCCAGAGCCACTTGAGGCTCTAGATCAACAACCAGAGGGGAATTCTCATTGCCACCCTTTTGATGTTGTACTAGAGGTCTTTATAGAGGCTTCACTCTACAATGAAAAATACACACCTTAGATCAGATAACCATAAAATTAGAAAATCACATTTAAGTAAATCCCTAATAAGAATAACATCACTTTATTCCACATATCACATCATAAAGGGTTATATCATAAGCACTCACACTAGCCCCAACCATCCCAAAATTGGGTCACCATAGAACTTATTTATTCTAAAATTATACTTTCTATTTTATCTTTTTATATAATTTTTTTTCTTAATTAAGGCTTAGTTAAATAAAATTTCAATTTTTATGTTATAGATGAGAACACTTTATAAGTTGTCATTGGAATATTATTTAGTTGAAGACATAAGATAACCAACCAAAATTAATAATTTGTAAATATTTAACCATATCAAGGACCATTTAAGTAAGATTCCACCATTAATTTATATTTTAAAACACCATATAAGGTTTTACATACACTTTCAGTAGTCAAACTTTTTGCATAACCAATTATTAATAAAAATCAAGCAGGAAACAACAAGTTGTCCCTACATGCCTATCATGATGCATGAACACACATACTTTTTTTAATGTCCCATGAGTGAAATAACTTAAATAATGAATATGTAACATAAAGTGTATAAATAAAGGTAAAAGTAATCCAATTGTAAAAGAGAAAATAATAACAATAGTCATATCCCTAGTAATTTGTAATATCCTCATACATGTGTTAAATACTCCTAGGAACTAATTATATACCAAGTCTTGTCAATATATTATCTCCCATTTACCTTACCCAAAAAGAAATTCAAAGAAAAATACTAAATCTGATACTACATAGTAACATACCTAACCTGATTCACTCATAAGTATTTGAATCAGGTCGCTACATGACCTCAATCATGCCTCCCCATATACTAGAGGCTACCTAATAGAGTTAATGGTCGTGAATGATAACATAAAGAGACTATACCATATGGTTAAAGTATAAATAATAGTGGAAATAATAAAAATATTATCCATCACATAACTTCACAAATAGATGTCACAGAAAGTTCTAAAATAATCCAAAATATATAACCACACTATAACAATGTGAAATTCATACAACATATATAAGAAGTACCAAAATAATACCAAAAAGAAATAAACCCAAAACTTGTTTTGAGGCCACGACTAGCCCCACTAACCGTGATCCAATATAGACATACCATATCATCTATCTAACATAGGGTCCTTGACCTTATCTTGACCTATAACCATGAAGTCTACTTGGGTACAAATGGAGGCCAAATCAGGGAATGAGTTCAATTTAGTAGGCCACCACCAATGATGTTTAAAGAATATATAGTTTGAGTAAGTGTGTATTCTAATGTGTAAGAAAATTTGGTAAAAATCACAATAAATAATAAAAACCTTGACCCACAAGTTCTAAGATGAAAATCAGGGTTAACCAAACCTTCTATATCCAATGTTGGATGTCTATATCCATAGGAACCATTGTAAATCATAAATCCATACCCATGTATACATAAATATATGCACACCCCAGACCCAAGGAACTATTCTGGGTAATCCTGCAACCATGTATGTCAGTATGTGTGTATATATATATATGCATACCTCAAATCCAGGGAACTAGACAAAGGCATCCAACAACCATGTATATTAGTATATATATATATACATGTGTATATGCACACTCCAGACCCATGGAACTTTTCTAAGGAATCCCATAACCATGCATGATTATTCATCTTAATCAACTCGTCATAATATTTTATATCATACACATTCCCTTGGAATCATCACATATAATTTAAATAAAACACTCATTATAACTTCACAATTTGAAGTCTTAAACCCATTCATTATTTCATTAGTACCATTTCGCATTAGAGTATGTCTTAATCATCCCATCAATACCAATGGATCAAGAACCCTAAATCATCCTAAATACATCACATTAGGGTTCTAAAAAGAATAAATATGAAAAATTAAGAATTTAGGGATGATAAAGGGCTAGACTCACCAAATGAGATATTCTGTAACAAAAAATACTTCAAACTGGGAAGATATGAGGATGAGGGATCCAAAATCACTAAGAAGACCCCCCTACATTCATCTAGGCCAAGTGGGGGTATATGAGAAGCTATGAGAAACAAAATTGGGGTTTTTGGTAAAATTATGAGGCTCCCTTCACAAAGATTCACCCAGGAACCCTATGGATAGAGGTAGACCTCACCTTCTAGATAGTGGATCACATGTGAGTTGGTGATGGTTCACTAGATTTTTGGTGGTTCCATACAATATCCTGGGCTATAGGCTTTTCCAATCGTTGGCTGATGGTGCCTACTCAACTAGTTGGTGGACCTACAGTAGCAATTCCAGCAATAGGCTCAAGTCTTTTCTGAAACTCTAGGCCTCACACCTTTAAAACACTCATGATTCCTCTAATATTCCTAAAATAATACATAACTAAAGTTATTACATGAGGCCTATCAAAAATTTAAATAGAAATGTACCTAAAAGTGGGTCAAGGTATTACAACTATGGTTATAGTGATATGGTGGTTTCGATGTGGCTATGATGTGTTGAATAGTGCTGGTGGAGATATAATGGTTGTGGTAAAGTAGTTGTAGTTGTGATTTCTATGTAATGTGGTTGTTTATTTATGATGGTGATATTATTATTGGATTTATATTTCATTTATATATGATATTATAAATATGAAATCATGATTGTTTACTAATTAAAATAATATTATTGATACGGTGGATCGATTATGATAGATGAAAGAGTAGTGATATGTTTATGGAACCTTCCCTTTATTCTTATATGATTAACGAAATCTAACATCACACTTTTTTATTTATATTAGTGTATTATTGATTTAGTGATGTGGTTTTAGGTGATGTAGTTGAATATGGTGATTGTTTTTACCTTCTGTTATGACTAATTACTTAGCCTTACTCTTGATACCTTCTTTATCCTTTTATTAGTTTATCTCACTCATGTCTATCCTTAAACTTTTATTTCACATAGATGTTGAATTTTCTAGAAGTATGATCTTACTGAGTGCTCTCAAGTGATCACCCCACTTCATTTTTCTTGAGTTATTTTGTAAGACAATTTAATAGACATTGGGGATACTTCCATCTGGGTTCCTAAAGTGAAGTTTTAGGAGGCCAAAATTTCATTGTCTTTGGTTTTATTTCATACATTTCAATATAATGATAATTTATTTATGGTAATTGTTATATTTTAAGTTTATATATGAAATGAATTGGTTATTTTTATTTATTTTCCTAGGAATTATGAGGGTAATGACCACCATACATTTGATAGGTACCCTCGGTACTATTCTCCAACTTGTGTCCTATTAGAGGAAGAATTTGAGGGTGACACTTGTCTACACTTCCAACCTGGGAAGGGTTCCAATGTAGGCGGGTCATGATATTCATAAATTTGAAATAAGTTTTCATTTTTTCATTTTTGATTCAATGTAATCATTCCATCCTTTAATATTTTTATTACACAATTTTTTTCCATAATATCACCTCATTTCCATTATCATAAAGTTTAAAAACATTAAAGATATTGTGCCTAAAAATGTTAATAAAGAGAATATCACTAGATTTATTCTTAACAATGTTGTTGTGTCCAATGCCTTTCACATTGAGTGATCTATAATTCCTAAATGTGACAGTGCCTCCATCATACTATTGAATGTATCTTAAGAGTTTTTTTATTTCCAATCATGTGTGATGAGAAACCACTATCAAGGATCCACAATATCTCTCCATTTTCACTCTTTTAGGCTACCTCGACCACCATTGCATCCTCTTGATTATTTATACTCTTATAAGATTTGGAATATTTATGCTTCAACTACTCTAGTATCATAGGAAGGCACTTGTTGGTGGTGTCTTCAGGTTGATCACACCTACCACAAGTCTTTTAAGATAATCAACAGAGTTTTTTTAACTATGCCTTATTTTTTAGATGTTTTTTCAGATTACCTTTAGGAATTTTAGTTTTACCCACCCTTAATACAATACCTCGCTTCAATTAAAAAAGCAAGTGATTATTCTAAAACACAGAGGTATTATGCCCACATAATCCAAAACACCACCATCTTCCCTAAAAGTGGAATATCATTGGATAGAAAATTGGATCTTCAAAATGTTGGTGTTTTTGATTTGATATAAACCATTTTTTTCAATATTCTATTTTTGGGAAGTATTATCCTTTACC
The DNA here is from genome assembly GCA_963277665.1 of Viscum album. Classification (NCBI taxonomy): domain Eukaryota; kingdom Viridiplantae; phylum Streptophyta; class Magnoliopsida; order Santalales; family Viscaceae; genus Viscum; species Viscum album. The sequence goes on along the minus strand of OY728130.1, from coordinate 616,504,864 downwards.
TTTAACTCTCCCTTATGATTAGTCTCGACAACATTATCTTTCCACACCTCTTTTCCTTTGTATTTTTAGTACCAATACTGATTTTGGAATTGGGTGAATCTTCCTAATGTGGGGAAATCATATTCTTATTTTCATTTTCACTAATTCTATTGAAAGAATTATAATACCAAGTTTCCAAAACAATTCTTATTAGATCTATAAGACAATCATAAGTCTAACAAGAAGTACTAGAAAATTTCTATGCTATTTCATAGCTTTCATTGACTTCATTGTAATGAACTGACCCAGGATGTACATCAGGAAAATGACTAAACCAACGCTCCAATGGTTTGAAGGGAATTCCTGATCCCCATGTGTTGAAAACTAGTGCCTGGGTATCATATGAATTTACTTGGGAATGGTTTCACATAATAGGAATTTTAAATAATTACAATGGGTTATATGTGACAGATTCTCATCACAAAAAGTCATTTGCGACGACCATCTGTCGAAAATAAACCATCACAGAAGAGTGAATCACAAATGTGATTATTTGCGACAATCCTTTATAGAATAGTTTTTTTATGATAGATATACAACCCGATGCAAAAATATTCCATAAATATTATTTAAAATCCCCTTTTACGATGATCTGTTGCAAATAATTTTTTTTCAAAAAAAATTAGAAAAAATTAAAATTAATAAATTTAAAAATATTTAAAAATCATTAAAAAATTAAAAATTTTAAAAAAATTTAAAACACACATAAAAGTAATACATAATTTCAAATATAATATGACTATCATACCAGATTACTAAATAGTCATAAAATATTCAAAAAACATCAATTGGCATCAGGTGGAGGAGGATCACTCGAAGGACCAGGGGTAGGAAAATCCATACCAACGCTATGTGAAAGTCATCTCATATACTCCATCATCTCCTCATCTATGAGACACTACTGCTCACACTCTTCATCCCTCTACTTCTATATCTGCTATATCATCTTATCCTGATCTCTCAACCTCTCCTCATAATGTGCAGTAGATGATGGAATCGATGAAAACTATCCATGAGCTCCCTTCACATTCACTGATGCCATCATTGAAGTACCATAATAATTTATAGGTGTCAGTCAAGAACTAATACCAATCACCCGACCTTTCTCAACACCCAATAAATTCGCCTGTATCTAAACCCCCTCATCAAAACCTGAATCAGCAGTAACATCTTGTTCAATCTCATATTGACTCTCCCATGAATGAGAGGTCGTAGCCTCATATGTTTCCTTTAAATATAGTGTAAAATTAGAATAAAAATAAAGTAAATATTCATGAATTTTTTCAACAAAATCACTAACCAAAATATGGAGTTTTGATTCACCTACAACTTCTCCTGTATGGAAATCAGTATACATCTAAAAGTCTCTCATAACCAAAAGAAGCACAACCAATCCCACACCTGAGCTGATATATTGTCGAGATGATGGGAGATACAAGAATGATCAAATACGATAGCATAAGATTTATCCATAGCTCTATTTCTGATGTTTTATAGAAACTGACAAAAGCACTCACGTATACAATTATCCCATGCCTTTTGGATAGGATCTCTCTGCTTATCATAAATCAGAGAAAATAAATTATGAAAAAAAATTAAAAAAAATATGTTAGTAATTAAATATATTTTTTAAAAAGTATATATTATTTAATAATATACAATTCAGTGGTCGAACATCAGGTCACACACGACGATGGATACCAGGTCCCATGATACGCATGGCTTAGAAAAATAATTTCTCAAAAGCGCACCAGCCTACCCAATGCCTAATTGTGAAAAACTATGAAAATTGAAAAAAATATATAATTATAAAATTATTATCAAAATTAATACACTTGGTTAATATAAAATAAATATCTTAAAAATTAAGCATACCTTTGTAAATGAGGATCAAAATCAATAGATGGTTGTCTTTTTGGAATAGGATATGGAATCAGTAATCAAGAAAGACCGTGCCCACTCCTAGTAGGCACCCTGACCTGAGGATGAGAAGCTAAATTAGGATCATCATTAAGAAGTACGAAATTAGTGAGAGAACATAATATATCTCCAAGATCATCTCCACCTATCTAAAAAAATATTATTACCAGTAAGAGATTGTTAAAACAGATATGAAATATAAAAAACTAATAAATGTCAAAATTAAATAATGTTATCTGTAAAAGATTTTTAATAAAAATATAAAATTTTAAAAAACTAATAAATATTAGAATATAATAATTACATTTAACTAAAGACTTGAATATAATACATCAATCATCATCTTCATCACTATTTTCATCAACATTAATGTCTTCATCCTCATCTTCAACATTGTCAACTGCCATATGAATTTTAGTTTCATCATCCCTTATTACTTCAAAAAAATTATCTATATCATCATCCCTTAACTAGGGGGTTTCATCATCGATATTTATATCCTGTCAGGTAAGAGACATATTTTGGGATGTTTCTTAAAAAAATTCAATATGTTGCACTTCCACAGAACCATTTTCATTTTTAATAAACTGATTGTCACGTGGTTTCATTTTTATCACACTCCACTAGTCCTTTCAAATTACTCAAAACATCAAAGTAATTTTCATAGTAAACTTGAGGTGTTTGATATGCCAACATAAATGGTTCATTTTATGTAATAAGACTGTTATATTTAATGTCAAAGAATCCATGTCGTGGATGAACTCACAACCCATGATCAGTATCAAACCAATGACATTTAATCATTGTAACATAATTTGGTACCAAATAACATAACTCAATTATTTCATCAAGAAAACCATAAAATTCAACTTCACTTTCCTTATGATGACATCCTTTAAAATGAACACCACTATTCATTGATTTCTTTGAGTCACCATATATGCGTGTATGGAATCGAAATCCATTAACCACATACCCATTATAAGATTTTACCAATTTCAATGGAGTGTTTTTGAGCACACATAATCGATTGTCAATTTTATTTACATGTTTTGTTACCTGTAAACAATAAAATTTATTAATAATAGATATCATTGAAAAATTGATTTATTATTCCATTGAAAGAAACTTAACTTACTAGTCTTTGAAACCAATATGAAAATTTTTGTTGCTGATGTACCTCAAGAGCAATAAAAATTTATTTTTGATATGTTCATCATATAGTCTAAAAAATGTTAATAGAAATAAATATATATTTTATAAATATTTAATAAAATAATAAAAAATTAGTACTTACTGCACAAATTGTTTCATTTTTTCACAATTCAGCATAATATAAGTATGATCTTTGTGTAGTTATTCATCTATAATCCATCACTCATGAAAACCACTAAAACCAAGATTAGGATAATTAAAAACTAACAACTAATGGTATGTGACATCATCAAAATTTGTCTCATTAAAACCCATGCTATTATGTTTTGAAGTATATTCCAACTGAAAATAATAAGATCAGAAATTTGAAATTTCCTCCTGCAAGTATGATTTTGTAATCGACCCTTCAACTGGTGCTTTGTTACATACTTTCTTCTTTAATTTGTGCATACATCTCTCAAATGGATATATCCACTGGAATTGTACCGGCCCTCAACATTTATCTTCATATGATAAATGCAATATTAAATTATATATGGAATCAAAGAAGCTCAGTGAGAATATTTTCTCCAATTTACATAAAATTAAAACAACATCTTTTTCCAGTATACTCAATGCATTATAAAACTATATTTTCGCAAAAATATCTCAGAAAATATATATGATATTTTAGTCAAAACATCCCATATTGAAGAATTAATCATCCCTCTAAGACCAACATATGGTAATATTTCAATTATGACATAACAGTCATGACTTTTTAACCCTATAATATGCCTATTTCTGATGTAATGAGACAAATTAGAATCATAACCATCTGGTGAACTCAAATATCTAATCCATTTAACGAATAATAAATGTTTTATTTACTAAGTGAGTAATCTATTTTTTGGAATCATTAATTTTTGTGATCTTTCATCTTCAAATAATTCAAGTTCAAGACGATTGTAAATATGTGAAAGATCTAAACATGCCTTTACATTATCTTTGGTCTCACTAGGTGTGTCCAAAACGGTATAAAACATGTTATAAAAAAATATTCTTATCAATATGAATTACATATAACATGTGAGTAACCAAAAAATCAGACCAATATGGAAGGTCCCAAAATTACTCCGCTTTATCCATATATGATCTCTCCCAAAAACATTTATCCTTTCCTCATTTATGGTTGGTCCAAAAGTAACATGAGGTAATGCAGAGACAATAGATTTTACCTAATTACCTGATAGAATTGCTGGAGGTGTATCTGTTTCAATTAAACATTTTTTTTAAAATTAATTTTGTTCCTTTGAAAAGGGTGATCTGTCGGAAGAAATCTCTGATGACGGTCAAAATAACTAACCTTTCTCCCATTAAAAAGCATAAACGATTTGTTTTCTGCCATGCAATACAAACATGATTTTAGACCATGTGTTCTCAATATAGATAACATACCATACACCATAAAGTCACTGATCATCTATATTAATGAAACCTTTAATATAAAATTCTGATATGCAGTTATATCAAATGTAGTCACACTATTGTTCCATAATGAAATTAACTCATCAATTAGTGGTTTCAAATAAACATCAATATTTTTATTTGGATGTCCCGGAATTAACAACATCAAATATATATATGGTTCCTTCATCAACATCCAAGGAGGTAATTTGTAAGGAGTATTGAAAATAGGACAATAAGAATATTGACTATCGTAAGTACCAAATGGACAAAAATAATTTGTTGAAAGGACCAGCTGTATATTATGAGGTTCTGAAGAAAAATAAGGAAGCGTATGATCAAAATGTTTCCATGAATAAACATCACATGAATGATTTTAGCTTTCGGTGATAGAAATATTTTATTTATACCATTTCATCAATATAACTATGCTGAAAGACACAAATAAACGCTGTAAATGAGGTGTAATTAGAAAATAACTCAACTGTTTCACAGGAACTATGGATTTTCCTTGTTGTGCCTCTTTATACCTCAATTATCTACATGTTAGCCAATTTAACAAAGATTCATAATCACTGTAATATAAGATGAATTCATTTGAACATGCATGGATCTTAAGATAACTTAGACCCAAATTATGAACCTACCTTTTACTTTCATAGAAACTTGCAGGAAATGTATTTCCGTTAGGAAACAATGACTTAGCCAAAGATAACATATGATTGAAACAACTATTATAAATTCTAAAATCTAATTTAATAACCATAAATTTTGTAACAGCTTCATGTTTTCTCATATGGATTCTTGGATATAAGGCCTCCTTAGCGGATTTCAACAAATTATAGAACTGAGAAGGTTCTGATTCAATATTTAGAGTATCATTCTGAGTTGTTATTTTAATAATAGATGGAACAGCTGTGTCAGGTATTAAACTTTGAAATGATGGATCTAGAACCAAAAAATTTGTATTTTATACTAAACTCTTTTAACCATGTTGATACCAAAAAATATAATATTTATGAAAACTGGAACACAATAGATGAAGTCCAACATTGTGAAATGTTTCGAATGTCCTTAGATCACATTTCTGACACAGAAATTTAATTGTTCCTTCAGAAAAAAACATAAATTTGACAATGCAAATGATATAAAGGATTCAATGCCTTCAATGTAGAAATGATTTAAACCAAATCCATTTGAATTTTTGTGATTATTTATCCAGTCACGATCACGTAATAGATACTGGAATCTACATCCCAGGTCCATCGTTATCTAAAAAAACAAAATAAAAATTATTATTACAGATCATTTTGACTAAATGAATATTATTATTATATTTTACCACCTTGAAATATTTTATGGAATATGACCAGAGTGAGGCATTGGATTATGGGGCCTGTAAAGGCTCGGTGTAGATAAAATAACAATATTAAATCTATTATATTAGATACATGCTATTTTTTGAAAATAATATGATACCTCTCGAACATTGTCTCATATGAGAAATCTGAGATTATAGTTAGGTCTGAGATGTTGGGTTTATCTGAGACGCGACATTACATATGTGTGCATCAGGTGTTTAATTACATTGCACGTGAGAGTAATTCATTTAATATGTTTTGTTATAATTTCTTATAAAAATTTAAAATATCTTCCAAACTATGTATCGTATAAAAAATTAAAGACCACCGTTGGGCTCGAGATTTTAGGTGTACCTTAGGCGTGACATAAAATTTGAATTTATAATAAATATTAGTAATATTTAACAATTACTCATATTTTTTCTTTTACAAATTTTGAAAAAAAATCACAATTTCCTCATATTTTCAAATTATTAACAATATTTTATAATTCACACTAATATTTAACATGTATTAATAATATTGAAAAATTTATTATGAGTTATTATAAATTATTTTTTTTTTCATTAAACTAATTTTTTAATGTTTTTTAATATAAATAAATCTTATAAATAACATTTAGTTAAATTTTTTTATATAAATTAATTTTCTCATCATTATTTAAAAACACCCATTTCTATTTATTTCATATATTATTTATATATAAAACATAATTAGATCTATTTACATCAAATTAATTTTTACACATTTTTCAAACAAATTAACATATCAAATCTATATGCATACATACACGAGTGAACACATACACACACACACACACTTTCATATATTTTGTTAATTTTTCAAATTATTAATATTATTTTGTAATTATAACTATTATTTAGTATTTATTATTAATATTAAGTAAATAATTATTTATATATTTTTATATTAAAATATTTATTAATTAATATAAATATATCAAAAAAATTCTAACAAATTTATTTAAACCAATATACATATTAAATTTATATATACATAGATATAAGCATACATAAATATGTAATATTTATTAATAATATTGACTAATTAATTTGTAATTATTATAAATTATGTAATGATTATTTTTAATTACTTAAATTGTTATTAAATTTTAAATAATTATTATATATATGTATATCACGAATTCATAATTAATATAAATACATAAAATATATTCTGACTTTTTTTAAATAAATATACATATCAATATATAAATATATATAACCTTATAAATATTTTTAAAATGTTTATATATACATATTCAAATGTTAATATATATATATATATTACACGATTTTGTAATAAAATATATTTTTACATGTTTTTTAAACAAATATATATATCAGATAAATACATACATACATACATACATACATACATACATACATACATACATACATACATACATACATACATACATACATACATACATACATACATACATACATACATACATACATACATACATACATACATACATACATACATACATACATACATACATACATACATACATACATACATACATACATACATACATACATACATACATACATACATACATACATACATACATACATACATACATACATACATACATACATACATACATACATACATACATACATACATACATACATACATACATACATACATACATATAAACATATCAAAAATCTTATATGTTTTTTTTAATGTTTATATATGTTTATGTCTGTATATATATATCAAAAAAATTACATTTTTTTTAAGCGATGACATGAATTGGTCACCCAATTCATGCCCCAAGGGAATTTATTAAAAGAAAGGGTTACAAAGAAAACACGAGGTGTAAATAGCTTACACCAACAGGGGATTGAGGGAGATACAAAATCAAAGACATAACTCCAGTGAGGAATTCAGTAAACAACAACTCTTCATCGAAACTGAACTAATACAGTTGAACCAAAGTTGTGCAACACTGGAAATGCCCAACTTCCTTCACGCCAGCTTCAGCAGAGTAACAATAGGATGGGAAACAGATTGAAAATGAAGTCCTTCTGGGCAGATCAGCAATAAGTGCAGGATATCGCATGGCCAACAGGAATGCATAGAAGAAAAAAAATTGAAAGACCAACATAACACATCAGGAAGATTCAAAACAAACCATCAAAGAGTGAGAAAAAGATGAAGTGAGACAGAAGACATGTTGCAGCAGACCGGAATAACATGTATATAGGAACGCATGAAGTAAGGACCAACCTCATGCATTAAAACAAGGAGTCCAAAAGTCATCCTAAGGAGAAAAACTTCATTGCCATGGGATGTCCTTGAAGTTAAAATTCGAATTCTGTTTGTATTATTCCACTAACTTCATGAACCTATGCTTTCTGATTTGAAGATAAGTATCCGCAAATATTTATCCATTCGTGTATTGATAAAAAACTATTTCATCTTTGTCTTCCATCCAAGATTCCAATTCCTCACTCACCTCGTCAAAATACTGATATGCATCCCGCACCGCAGGGTCATCCTCATCATTGTTTATGTTTGAATCATCAGAAGATGTCATTGAAGGTTCAGTAACCACCGGCTACGGTGGAATCACGAGATTTTCTTTCCGATATGCCTCTAAGGCTCTAGTGACTATTGTTCTCCCGAGGGTAGAGTAGTCTTTACGTCTCCGAGTCTTTTTGTAGCTCGGAGTGATGAATCCATCTGAATCAATCATGGGTTTTTTATCTTTCCTTGCACTCTACATTAAATAGTATTCCTCAACAAATCAAGATTTCTCATAATCATCATGTGTGGGTTCACTAGAATCAGGGTGATCGTTCCTATCCTCCTTATGCAGGGATTGTGAGGCATCTGTGAGATCGGGTTTCCCAAGCTTGTTCAGGGGCACCTTGTCCTCATCAAGCGGCTGAGCACTTGGAGAAGCATCCACTGCTCTAGGTAGTTCATTGGGAGGGGGCTGAGGATTAGAAAGTCTAGTCAGGATCTGATCAACAACCTTATAAGAAGAATCTCCAGACTGTTCAGCAGGAACATTGGTCAGCCCCCTGTGATCCCCTTTTTCAACCCAGATTGAGTTGAATCTTGTGGGGGGGGGGGGTGCATCATAAGATTTTCTTTCTCAAGACTTTGCGGAATGACCAATATTAAGACAATTAGTGCAATAGTCTGGAAGATTTTCAAAAACAACCTCTTGGAGGAATCCAGTATCCCTATTTTGTATCCATGGAAGGGACTGCGAAATGTCAATTTCAGCATAGAGTCTAGCTACAGAAGGTCAAGAGAGGCTTCTAGTAGCATAATCTAACTTGAGGGGATTCCCAATAAGACTAGAAATCGAAAAAATTACTTCTTTCTTAAAAAGGTGAAGCGGCAGACTAGGAAACCCTAACCAAATAGGGGCTATAGGAGGCTCAAAGTCAGTGCGAAAATCCGAGGACCATTTCAAAACCTTCATGAAACAACCACCGAAGGACCATAAACCTCTCATCCATAGCCGATAATAGTCATTTTCAAACAAGAAACTAAAAACCACATGCAACAAACAAATTTAAAATGCCAACATGAAAGTTCACAAAACCAAGAGATTCTAAGGTGTTTCTTAGAAAGAATAATGAAGGCCTACGCTTGATAAACTTTCCAACAAGAGCAAATCATAAATCAGAAGCCAAGAGCCTAAGATCTTCCTTTGAAAAAGATATCACAGAGAGGCCCCTGTGACGAAATCTCTTTGGTTCAATGTGTGTCGATGGTTGTGAATCTCTGTGAACTTTCGATGATTGCTCGCACCCCGCAATGACGTCCGCAAAGGATTTATGATCTGAGTTAGGGTTTTTCCGTTGAACGTCCAAGGGTACAGTCAAAAAAATTACATGTTTTTATGAAAATTATATATATATATATATATATATATTCACATGTAAATATATATAAATTTATATATATATATATATATATATATATGTATATATTAAAAACCTTATACATTTTTTAAAACTTTTATATACGTTTGTCTGTATGTATATATATATATATCATAAACTTTACATGTTTTTTTAAAAACTTATATACATATTCACATTTTAATATATATACATGTATGTATGTGTATATATATATTAAAAACATTACACAATTATGTATATATATATATATATATTAATAAATTTACACATTTTTTAAAATGTTTATAGATGTATACACAGAATGTATTGTTTATATATATTTATATTAAAAAATTCTTAATTAATCAAAATGTATTAATATGTATTTATATTAAAAGATTTATTAATTAATATAAATATATCAAATATATTATGGCATTTTTTTAAACTGATATACATATCAAATTTATATATACATATATATAAATATACATACATATATACATATATCTGTATATATATATATTAAAAACCGTAAAAATATTTTTAAAATCACACACACGCACACACATATATATAAACACATACAAATATCAAAATTAAATAAAGACATGTAAATATATATATATATATATATATATATATATATGCACGAACATATATCAAAATATAATGGTAAACATACATACTTATATATATATATACAAATATAAATACAAAACACATATAAATATCAAAATTAAAAAATTAGAATACCTAAAAATCAATTAAAATAAATTAAATAAACCATATTACAATAAAAATAGAGATTAATACAGTTGTGTCAATCCTAAATACCAAAAAAACATACAAATAAGATAAATTTCTAAACCTGTGGTTTGATTAAACCGGTATATTTAACATTGAATCAAAATACGCAAAAAAAGAAATAGATTTAAACCAAAATAGGGATTAATACAATTATGTCAATCCTAAATATCAAATAAATCATGCAAATTGGAACTTCTAAAATTAGGGTTTTACCAAAACAATATATTTAACATTGACCCAAAATATGCAAAAAAAAATTGATAGAGAAAATAAGTGCAGTCCATATCTTGAAGATCTGAGCTGCAATTTTCCAAAAATTGGGAAGAACGGGTGTTCACAGTGGTGAAAGAAATTGGGTGTTGGGTAGGGTTCCACTACCTAATTTGATAGAGAGGAGGAGAAAGGAGTGGAGGAAGAAAGGAGAGACGTCCTGGGTTAAAACCAACTTTTTTTAATGGAATTAATGATGTCGCAAAAAGTTTTTCGTCAAAATTATTTGTTACAGACACTAATTTATGTCGTAAATAATCCCAATCTGGTGAAAATTTGTGAAAAATAACGTTATCCATCGCAAATTCTTGTCATGATTACTTTTCATGCTTGGCGGTGGGAATTCCCTCCAAAACTGTTTGCGACAGATTATTAATTTTGTTGTAAATAATGATTTTTTGCGACGGAATTAATACTCTATCACAAAAAATAGTATAAAAGCCACTATTTGCAATGAGTCATATACCCATCACAAATGATCCATCACAAATGATCGAATTTCTAATAGCGTCACCCCGTTACCAAAGTTACAAAAACAATAAAAATACAATGAAAAACTGGAATGACCCATTCATATATCAGACATCCATGAAAAAAAATATATGTAGAAATAAATAAAATATTAAAGAAATAATAACAAACAATCCCTCCACTCACCCCCATTATCCCTCCATAGAAAAGAAAAACATATCCACCACTAGTGCCCTCCTAGACTCTCGTAGATATAGATATTATCCATTTGTAGAAAGTAGTAAAACCCTAGATGACCAAAGTAAATCATATAAATTTACAAACACCAAACATTATAAAAAAGTAAGAGAATGTCCTAAAAAATCACATAATAGAAAAAACATGTTGAATGCAATAAAATAAACAACTCACCTCAAATCCCCAGATAAATCAATACTCAAATAGCATTTCAGTGAAGAAACAAGAACCTCTAACTGAGATATAGTATACATGAGCAGAAAATCACTCAGTAGGACACCAAAACTCATCAAATCTATGGAAAACCCTTTGTAAAATAGTTTATAAAATTCTATTTTGAACATAAGGTATAAAATAGTTTTTAACATGCTTTATAAAACAATGAAACATGTACACTTTAAAACAAATAACCTTTTTATAAAATAAAAAGGATATTTAAACATTATAAATTAAAATTTTGGACTAAGGGAAGGGGACTTTAAACCATGGAAAACCAAACCAAGTCAAAATTTACCCCCTTTCTAAGTATCTCATGAAAAATCCTTTTTTCATAATCTATTTCAAGGATTTTTTTTCTTAAAACTCTTTAAAAAAACCATTTTCCTTTATAAATCACACTTTTAGACCTTATAAAAATAACTTGTTTGAACGTAATCCCAAAATCACACACAAAATGTGATAAATGAGTATCACATAGGCACTAAGAAATTAGGGAAACATAATCAAAAGAATACAATCAAGAAATGGTACCAATAGTTAATTGAACTAGGGGAAGTAATATCAAATCATAAGACAAGATCCTCTTAAGTATCAAAAAAGGACCTAACATCATGGGCATTGTGCCTAGGCTCTAGCAATACAAGACCTAAAATGGAGAAAATGATCCTAGGTTGGATCAACTAAACCTATCATATCCTCTAAAGTCTTGTCGAGCTATCCAAAAATTAAATTTCCCTAGAATTCGTCCATCTAAGGGAATCAAAATAATTGATAGCATAAAGGCCTGCTAATTATTACAAACTATCCATATTAGAATATCTAGAAATCACTCTCTAGTACACCCACTATCTCTATTGGGGTTTCCCCTCATTCAAGTCAGCTTTTATATTCCCAGGACCCCCATGAAAATTTAAACAAGGAGGAGATAAATTAAGAATCACATGTATTAAACATAAATCACTATAAAGAAACTCATGCCTCACCTCCCACACCCTCACATGAAGTATCCCTAAACATACACCCAAGGATAGGAATCACAACATGCATGTCAATAAAAAGCATACCCCAAGGGGTCATAAGGTATAATAGTAAAAATAATCAAATTGGGATCAATGAGGTATCAACACATTCATAAAACCATTTTAATGTTCCAAACGATCCTTTAAAACACACCACTCAGGATGCCTAGCCACATGACCAATTCTTAAATTCATTTGAAATATCATTTTAAATACCAATTTCAATCCAATATTTCAAAACATAGTCAAAGTACACTTGAAATTGTTTTTCCCCAATCATATTTGGATTTGGAAATCCACACATTTCCACAAAATTCATTTTTAGAAATAAATTTTCCACTTTTAATGAAACCAAATGTTTCCAATAACCTTTAAAAAAACATTCCCATTTAAATAATATTTCAAAGCACCTTGAGATCTACAGTCTCAAAATCATTTCAAAATAGGGTCAACTTCCCATTTTTTTAAAATGAAACTTTAAAATAAATTAAACCCTTTTAAAAAATTGAACGGGCATTAAACATATTTTGTTAAATTATTTAAATCCATTTAGAAAAGTCAAATGGGAATTTAATAAAAAACATGACATGAGACTAAGGTCCCTACCAAATCTTTAAACCTGTTTTAAAAACAATTAGTACCAAAATATTAATGTCAGTTATACATAATTGTATAAGTGAAAATTTAAAAATCCCAAAGCATTTTAAAAGAGCCACTTAAGAAACTTTACAAGTACTTGTCATATGGCTTAAGCCCATACTAAAGACAAAATCCATTCAAATTATGAAACAAGACTACTACGAGCATACAATATAATCTAAAATCCATAAAAAATAATTTAAGAACACAAGAAATTTATAAAATGAATTATAAAGAAGTTCCAAAGAAACAATTACCTCAATTAAAAAGAGGATAGAGCCGAAATGGTATGAAACTCATCTCATTCGGTGGAAGATTCCCAAACAAGTGAGAAGGGGGCCACACAAGACCAAGAAACAAGAACAACATTAAAATTTGGACCACCTAGAACCCCTAGGGTTTGGCCAAATCATGCACCACAAGAGTGAAAGGGAAAATCAATGAAAAAATGAGATAAAGGAAGACAATGGAGTATATGAGACTCTTACCTAGGAAGATCCCATCCAAAATCTAGGGAAATGATGGTTGAACGAGAAGAGAGGAGGGGGGAGGGGGTCATATGTGAGGGATTATCCTAGGGTGAAGTCTGGATCGATGCTAGAGAGGGGGGGGGGAGTGAGGGTGAGTGTTTTTATATTATTTTTCATTATGTTTAAGAAGGGGAAAACAAAAAATTTAAAGCCTTAGTTGACTTTTATGGTTTACCCACACAATTTATCAAACCATGTGGAAGACATGATACCCACACTAGAACCCTAAAACTACATGGCATAGTTTCCACTAGGTCCCCACATAGTATGATTTATCCTATTCTAACTGTTAGAAATGGAACTATCCCATTAATATCCCCCCATAGTTTCTACACAGATAGTCATAACTGTGAAAAAACTTTTCACTGTATACTAATTTCCAAAAATTTTAAACTCAAGCCTAAGGCTTCTGAAAAATTTAAATTTCCCAAATTCTATTAAAATAATATTAAATAAATGAGTATAGTGACATGAGGGAGCCACAATTATCCCTACCATGCCACTTTCTACCCCATAAAGTCGTTAGTCAAGGTAAAGGTAATAAACAAAGAGAAATACCCATATCTCCTTCATAATTAGTGTAAAGGGGTAGAGGCCACTTAAGAGATCCTAAGATCAAAAAATAGAAAAAATTATTCTATCCTCCAAGGAGCCACTATAAATTCCCTGAACCATGATAAAAGTGGATGGATACTGCACAGTCTCGTCAGAAATCTTATGCTGATCTCCACAGAAGACCCTTGGAGTTCATGGTTAGGGATCAGGTTTTCTTTCATGTTTCACTGAGGTTGGGACACAGGTAGATTAGGAGACAGGGTAAAATTTCATCGAGGTATGTGGGGTCGTTTGAGATTCTGGAGAGAGTCGGGCCGGTTTTATATCGGTTGTAGTTACCACAGAGGTACCGGGCCATGCATGATGTCTTCCACGTATCTCAGTTATGCTGTTATCACTCAGACCCGTCTCACATTTTTCAGCTCGAGGAGGTTGAACTTTAGGTAGATGCATCCTTTGAGGAGCATCTAATTTGTTTTGTTGATAGGAGCACGAAGGTTCTCTGATTCCATTCAGTTCCTCTCGTACGGGTGCTATGGCAGTATGAAACCTGGGAGCGGGAGACTGACATACGTGCTCAATGGATAAAATTTTTCACAACATTATCTTCACCACCCGTGGAAGGGCAATTCGGGGATGAATTGCTTTAAGGGGGGAAGTTTGTAAGAACCTGGTTCTTATTTTTGAGGTATGTGTTTCTTCTTTTCCTTTTCCTTTAATGTTTTTGAGAAAATAAGGGAAATGTGGGAAAAATCCAAAATTTATGGGTACACGCTGTGTACTTTTCTACACGTCGTGTACTTTGGCCGTGTGGGATGAGAATATAGGGCATGTAGGCTTGTCAGTGATTCAGGGTGTAAAAAACTAACTACACACTGTGTACTTAGTAATACACGCTGTGTAATCAGTCAGCAAGTGAACAGTAAGGTGGTGGAGACTAGCCACCAGATGAACAGTAAAACGGATGGTACATGCCATGTACCTAGTATTACACACCATGTAATCAGTCAGCAGATGAACATTAAGGCGGTGGAGAGTTGCCTTCTGTGAACAATTAAAAATAAATTACACACCGTGTACTTGAGAGTACATGCCGTGTTGTTATGTTTTTTTGTTAAAAATAGGAAGTATCCTCCTCTTTCAGTAGAGGAAGCTTAGGACTTGACAAGAGCCATGAGAGAGAGGGCCGGAACTTGGAAGATCTCCCGACTGCACACAGGGACTCTGATTCCCTCGCTGTTTATTCGTTTTAACCGCACGGGTGAGTTCTTCTCTCTTCTTTAACTTCTACTTCCAATTCTTTCTCTAAAAAAAGTTATTTGAGTTTTAATGGATAAATGTTTATCCCAGATCTACGTTCTTCTCTGTTGTTTAGGGAGGCATCATTCGCGTATATCGATCAAAGGAGATCGAGGTAGGTGGTCTTGTATTTATTTACAACTGTTGAGTGATTTTTTGTACCGTTGTGCCACGATCCCATGTTCGGGGTGTTGTGTGGTTGAGACCCTGACTATTGAGATGCCTAGAATTGCATAGGTGATCTAATGAATAATTATAAACTGCTGTTTGGGATCACTGCTTTGATCCAGGGCCACCCCGTGGGTGCGTTCCCCTTATTTAGCCGATTGGATTGGATACCCATGGGTATGCCATGATTATAAGAATGTTTTCAGTTTTCTTGAGAGGAAAAATATATAATTGCTTGTTTGTGCATTGATCTCAGCCCGGTTACTTGATTTTCCTATGGAAGGACTGAGGGCAGTGATTTGTTTCGCCTGAGGGAAATGTTTTTTTATCCCGAGGGTAGTGTTTTCGCTTGAGGGAAAGTTTCTATTTAGCCTGAGGGCAATGTTTCTTATGCCTGTGGGTAGTACCTTCTGGGCCTGAGGGAAATATCTCATATGCCTGAGGGAAATATTCATTACACCTGATGGAAGTTACCTGAGGGTTTCGATTCTGATTGCCTGAGGGTAAGGATTTTCATGTCTGAGGACAATGATTACTTTGAATATTCACTGTGGTGATTTCTTATGTTGTACCTACCAAGCTAAATCACAATCTTGTAATTGATAAATAATTATTAAAATGTCAATATAACTGGTAGAGATATTTACTTTTGAGTACTTCCTAGTTTACTTCATATCTTTATTGCACACTTTTTTTGCACATTTTCACTGTCAGTTGGGCACGGGTCTTTGGTGGTTGTCTACTGGGATTTATTTCTCACACCCTGTTTGGGTCATGTCTTAGGCCCAAACACATTATATTGAAGTAGGTGTTGGTAAGGGAAAGGGACCCTATATAGGTACATGATTGTGGCAGAGGAGTAGGAGAGCATGGGACCGAGCTTAGGATTTTATCAAGCGCATTTCCCCAAATGCCAGAGGCTGCCGACTAGCAGCAAGGGCCTAGTTCTGATAGTGGGGAAACTATGCCCTCATTTGTCAAAGTGTAGTGCAACAAAAAATATAAACATACCAAAAGTGGAAGCAGTAAACAATACAAAGCTGAATGGATAATGGTATTTGAAACATGATAAAAATGAAGGTATCCAAAATATGATTCAATGAAAAGAATCAAACAAGAAACTCTAATTAATGGAGAAAAAATGAAGGTATCCAAAATATTTAGAATCAATATAAATGGTGAAACAACAAAAAAACACTCTTACCATGGGAGTTTCACTAATATATCCACATTTCTTCAAAAACATAAAAGAAACCATATGATTACACTAACCAAGATAAACACAAAAAGATCATTTCTTAAGAGGAAACATGATCCGAGTAACACCCAAAGGACCCCAAAGACAAAGGACATCCAAGATACTATGATCAATTCTCCAAAAAAATTCATAACCAACACATCTCAAAACATCCAAATAAAACAGTGATCAAACACATGCCTCAATAAAATAAATGACATGGGTTCTAGTCTTGGAAAACAACTGAGAGATAACAGGAAAAAATATGGACTCACACTTGGTATACCATATTAGGGTGAACCCACATAGATACATTTTGACACTAGTTAGTGCATAATCTCAACTAGTTCCATACTAGTCTAAGTAACCTGAATCACTCACCCAAGGTCATCCTAATTCCAAAAAATGAATCAAAATACATTAAAGGATCTCTTTAGAAGGCTAGAGTCACCAAAATATTCCACACACAAGGAATAAAGAACAATGAGGCATGAAAAAACCTAAAGAATCACCACTCAAAGAAATAACATAGGTAAAAACAATGATTCACATTCCAAGACCACTTACAAAATAGAACCAAGGAAAGATTCCACCTCAAGGATGCACAACTATAAAATCATCATGCAAAAATACTTAATATAAACCATAATCCCAAGAGATCAAGTAGAAAGATCCTCATCAACTCATCCAATTGACTATCCAAGGCTCTCCAAACCTAGTTTCCCAAGAAAAAATAATTATTTAATTCTTATAGAAATGGAAAAAAACATTCCACTCCACTTGGAGTATGGGAAAGAGTTAAAAGAACATGGGGATAACTACTCCTAAAAAAATACTCAACACTTACCTATACACTTCTAAGAGGAATAATTTATATTTAAAGAAATATGGACTAAACCTGACCATGTTCTCTAAATCAAATCGTCCAATCCAAACCTAAAAGGGACAATATCTAAAAACACCAAATAGGAAAGGAAAATTAGATGCCAAAAATACTATTTCTTTAAAATCTACCACATTATTGAAGGAATAAAATCATATTTTACAAAAATTCACGACCTTTAAAAATCACCCAATTCCTTAAGGAAATTCAAAAACACATTCACCTAGTTTTTAAAACCACCAATTCCTTTATAAATTAAGGAAACTACCTGAGATTCTCAAAACTCATTCTTTAAAAAAATTCAAAAAAAATTTCTCCCTTCATTTTATTTAAATGAATACAATCACTTTTTCAAAATCACCATATAGTGTTCTAAATATATTTATAATTAAACAACCAATTAATTTTATAACCAAAATTTTATCTAAAAAAATAAATCAACCAATTCCAAAAAAGTCTATTTTTTGGGAAAACAAATTTCATTTTATAATCAATCTCATATGATTAAATTCCAAACCAAAATTATTTTTTGAAATTTAAAATCCATTTTATAACCAAGATCAAAGTATTTATTTCAAATTGAAATCATTTTCACTAAAATAATACTTTTTTCAAAAAAATCCAATCTAACACAATAAACACATAAAAAAGGAGGTACATTACAAGTCCATAAAAAATAGATCCACATAATCAACACATAATGAAGGTTTTAGGCTTAGTGGAAGCACCAGATAGGGTATGCTAATCTCGACTTTTTTTTCATAATCGATGATTAATATGAGATGTAAATCAGAACTAAACATCATGAAAAAAATGGAATCAAATATTAATAGTCCTAATAATTATATAACCAAACAAAATATCATAACACAATGATTTATAATTAATTTTAAATAATTAAATAATTACCTTGTGATGAATTATTTATTTTTTGATGATTCCGACAACATCATGCATTGTAGTAATTATATATAGATTCCCTCTATTGGTGATCCAAATGTGCTCCACAATCCTCCAAACATCGCTATAGGAATCTACAGGTGCTAGAGCAGAATATCCTAATTCTTTCATCATTCGTATTTGATCACCCCAAGAATCATTTCAAGAAGGATTATTATTGATATATCTATAATCGAGGGTGGTGGTGGAGAAATAATTCTCTGTCCTTGAGAGTTTTCTTAGAGAGGTATATCTCTAGATCTTTGAGAGAATTCTCTGGATGTTGTTGTGCACAAATAAAAAAAATGAGAACCATTCTTAGAAATAATATAATTGCTTTTAAATACTTCTAGGGTTAGAAAATAACAACTTCACATGCACCATTATTATTTTCTTAGTACCCAAAAAACCACATGTATATAATAATAATATTATTATTTTTTAACATGAAAAAAACTAACACATTTATTAAATATTATCTATTCAAAAAATATTTAATATATATTATTTTTCATATAAAAATTAAACTCGGTCCACCATTCCTCTGCAATATTTATCAGGCCTCGAATAATGAATATTTATTTAATAAATAAATATCACTACATTATTCTATAATAAATAAATATTATATTCACTAAATAGAAAATAAATATTTATAAAAAATGTTTATCACAAAATATTATCTAAAAAAACTAGTGATGAAGTATATGTGATAAATAAAACATGAATAATTATTAAAACATGTATGAGAATAATATTTACTCAACATGTTAAATAATAAATAATATTTTTATTTAGTTGAGGTTTTAGATACACTAAGTGTGTGACCCTCTAGGACTCTTTCTTAGTGTCTTTAATTAAAGTAACCCAAAGTACAAGGTAAGAATCTAAAAACATGCCAAGGTAACCATAGAGAAAGAAGTTAATGTCTCAATGAAATAAAAATTCGTATAAATGATTAATTTTTAGTATAATCCCTTTATCATGATATCTTAGATCGAGAAGGTTTCATGCTGGTTCAATCAACCTATGTGCTCAATATATTTTTATTTGTCTCTTCGTAAAGGAACTTTCCCATAGAACACTATAGACATGGATTTATTTAGAATATATCATTTCCATAAAATGGTCAAAGATATCAACTTTAATTAAAGAATAGAAGAAAAAATCATTTCTAACCTGATTCATAAATTAAATATTACTCACAATGCACCAAACATATCCTAATTTTCCAGGAACATATGTCATCACAATTTTCATCAATACATCAAAGTATAAAACTCATAATATTTATTAACAATAATATTAATATCTAAGGATAAATACAAATTTCCTCATATACTAATTCCAATGACACATATAAATTTTTATTTCCTACTAGCGGGTCTCGTTCTCATAATGTCATACACTTGAAATTATCAAGGGCGTACACCATGAGAAAGTGATTCAAAGTCCCATAAGTGTCAACTGCTAATAGACTATATCATTTATGTCCATAAAATGATTTCATATTATGATAGAATATATATTTATTAATATTTTCATGGCACTTCTAGGTTATCATCATATTGGGAGACTACTATGACCTTTCATTACGAGAAATACTCTTAGGACATTATCATAAACTATGTCATGAAGGAGAAAAATCAGGATGTGATAAGTAGTTTATTAAGATTAAATACTATGAATACATGTAATAAAAAAGTAAACATAATTTGGTTCTATGACACCAACTCCAAAAGACTCCCACTTTTACTAGATATAACTGCTTCTTTCATGGAAACTCTACTTACTACAACTTCAACCCTATAAGAAAAATCCCTCGAAAGGTTATACTTACAGAGTATATGCTTTATCCATTGGTATAACCTTATATTTTTTTAAGAGCCACTACTTTAGTATTATCATAATATAATGTGATAAGATATTTACTACTAGGTACTATATCAAGACCTTGGAAAAAATTTCATATCCAAATGACTTATTTGGATGCATCAGAAGACACTATATACTCAAACTCTACTATAGAATCAATGAAAAATGGATACTTTAAACTATTCTAGAACACTAATCCTCCTTGGATACTAAAGAAAAATCCTAAATATTACTTCATATAATTATAATATATTTGAAAAGTAGCATCAATATAACCATTGATGACTAGTTTCTTATCTCTCCCATACACTAGGAACATCTCCTTAATTACTCTTTGATACTTAAGTATAACCTCAATAGAATACCAATGATCTTCACCTAGATCATCCGGATATCTTCCTACCATACTCAATTCATAAGAAAAAACAATTCTAGTATATAAAATGGAATCCATTATTGTTCCCATCACTAAAGCATATGGAATCTCACTCATTATCTCTTTCTTTTGTTGTGTATGATGATACATTTTATTGGAAAGATATATACCATGTGATACTAGAATAAATACCCTCTTAGATTATTCCATAATAAATATCTTTAGTATATGATCAATGTATATACCTTGACTAATTCCAATAAGACTCTTGGATACATCAAGAATAATCTTAATCCCTAGAATGTAGGATGATTCACCCAAGTCCTTCATGGAGAAACCTTTGTTTAACAAGTCCTTAATAGAGTATAAGACTGGTATTTAATTTATAACATGAAATATGTTATCAATATATACTACTAGTATAATGAACACATTCTCACTAAATTTCTTGTAAACATATGGATCACATTCATTCTTAATGAAACCAAATTCTTTTATAGATTTATTGAACAAAATTTTCTTTGATCTGGATGATTTCTTCAATCTATAATTAAATCTATATAACTTTTATTTCTTTTTGGAATCACCTAGAGTCACAAAACCTACTAGTTATGTCATAAAGACATCTTACTAAGGGTTTCCATTATGGAAATATATTTTGATATCCATCTACAAAAATTCATAGCCATGGTAAGCCACTACAATGAGTATAATTCTGATGTATTTATACAAAACAACTGGAGAAAAAGGTTTCATTGTAGTCAATTCCTTGATACTGTTTAAACCCTTTAGCCACTGGCCTTGATTTATAGGTACTTAGTTTTCATTCCATGTCTATATTTCTCTTGAATACCCATTTTGACCCAATATGATTTACATCAACTGAAAGATTGACTAGACCCAAAATTATTTATGATATATAGAATCTATTCAGAATTCATGGCTTCTTGACATCTTGAAACTTATGATCTATATACTACCTTTTTATAGGATATAGGTTCATTATTTTCATCAAATAATGAGTCGCCATATTTTGTGAATAGAAAAACATCTCTATGGTACTTCTACAGAGTACCTATGTTTTGGGAAAATATTCTTTAATGGAAACCTATGGAATATATTCTTATACCAACTCTTATGTATCCTGAGCATCAACTTCATTGAAGTCAATCTTTCTCCCACTATCATTCTTGAGGATTTTCTCCCTCTAAAAAAAGAAAACTTTTCTAGTGTCAATAACTTTAATATCTGAGGGGGTTCCATAGGTAGTATCCACTTGTTTTCTTAGGATACCCTATAAATATACACTTTGTACCACATAGATCTATTTTGTTTCCTAATTTACCCTTAAAAAATTCCTCATAACCCCATACATGTGTATGTGACAAAATGGGTTTCTTTATACTATATAAATCAAAGAGAATTCCGTTTTCCACTTTTTTTGGTACTCAGTTTAATGTGTATTCCGTAGTTTGTAATTCATATCCCAAAAGGATAATTGAAGACATATATAACTCATCATAAAACTTACCATGTTTAGAAATGTATAGTCCCTCCTTTAACTAACATCATTCCAATGTGGTGAGTTAGGTGGAGTGAGTTGAGAAAGAATCCCAAACTCCCATAAAAAGTCAATAAACTCTTGGTTAATATATTCAACACCTAGATCAGATTAAATCATCTTTATCTTATTTCAAAATTTATTCTCTACTTCATTCTTGAAATATTTTTATTTCTCAAAGGACTCATACTTATAAATCATCAAGTAGACATAACTTTATCAACTCAATTCATCAGTAAAAGTTATGAAGTATGTATTCTCACCTCTAGCTTCAATTAGAAATGTTTCACACATATTAGCGTGTACCAATCCTAGAAGATCTATTACCCTTTCACCTTATCCACCAAATGATTGCTTGGTCATTTTTACTTGTAAACAAGAATGAAATATTTAAATTGGTTTTAGATCAAAAGAGTATGAATAACCATCTTGATAGAGATTTATCAGAAACTTCTTGTTTACATGACCAAGATGGTGATGCCATAATTGGGTGTTGTATGGTTTATTCAAACATGATTCATTATTAATTTCCAACACTATTTTTTCATAATTTAATACATAAATACAATTATCTAAATGTTCCATACCATGACATATGTTATATTTATGAAAGAAAAAAATTTTATTTCCAAACTTGAAAAAAATATGTATCATGGAAGGATACAAAAATTATGTTTTTGGTAATAGTTGGTACATTATAAATATCTTTTAAAACCAAGATAAACTCTGTTGGAAATGGAAGGTGGTAGTCTCCAGTGGATAGAGTAGCAAACCTTGCACTATTGGTACCTAAAAATCCACCTCTCCTATGTAAATATTTTGGAGTCTACTTGGTTATTATATTTGGATATATATATATATATATAAAATCCCCACATGCTATATCTAGTACCCACTATGTGGATATAGAAGGATTAGACTCGATAATAAATGCACCTTTATCTCCCTATTACTCCTAGGTGCAATTACTCTCTTAGTGTCCTTGATTTCCATAAGAAAAACATAACTATTTATTTTACTTTACCTATCATTGGATATTACTATTCTTGAAAGGATGATGTTCAAGAGCTTTAGACTTATTATGAGTCTTGGGCCCCTTTTACTCATTTTTATTTTTATTTTTTACTATAAGGATCACTGGTTTGTCATACCCCATGTTCTTTTAAACTTTGAAAATAAGAGTAAGAGGTTCCAAAAGATTCTTATAATTATTTATCATGTTATAATTAATAATAAAACTAGATAAGGTCATGGGTAGTGTGGAATGGATGAGATCAGTGTGCAACTCATTTGTGAATTTAATTCCCAATATGTCTAAGAACTTTTTTTAGCCAACAATCATGACAAAATAAGGCCCATATTGAACCAAATATCTAAGATTACATGTAAAAAATGAATTATAAATCTCATATATCTCTTATCTCATCTTCTCTTGATAGAGAGAATGAAATTTATACATTATGTTATACGATTCCATGTCCTCATGTTTCTTTATAATCTCAGTAGTCATGGATGATAGCATGAAACATTGTATATCTATATAATCAACCAAACAATTCTCATATAGAGACAAATATTACTTAGTAGAATTTTTCCCAAATTCTTCAGGAATAGGGTTTTCCATAACATATAATTTCCTTTCATGGCACAGGATAACGTGTAAGTTCCTTTTCCACTCTTAGAAATTAGTATCAGTGATAAGGTTATCCGTCTAAAGTATGATTTGTAGTGGTATGTTTAAATTCATATTTATTGTCGTTTTGATAATTAAGTAGAGAAAATATAAGTAGTTTATCTGAAAAAATGGATAATAAATATTATTTGTATTAATATCCCATTATTTTATCAAGACTCAATAGCCCTCACCATTGGCTTCAGAACAACTTGTTAGTTGGAAATTCTTATTTAAAGAACCCATATTCTCCTTCTCATAAACCATATTTGGGCATGAAAAGTAATTTAAAGGGTTTTTGGTAGGCATTAAAATTTCTAATTTTATTAACTCACCATTCCTTGACTTGTTGAGTGGACCCCCCAATCATAAAATCCTTAAAATAGATTTCCTCAACCTTTTCTTCTTCATTAAACCAAGTCATTATTGTATAGCCAACCCTTGATGTGAACTAATTAACATTGACCTAAAACTTCTTGTTAGAATTCCCTAATAATCAAAATCACCCTGACTTGGGATGTTCAAGAACTTTAAACTATAATTTGAATTTAACTTATGTAGTGAAAGGCTATAACAAATTAATATATATAAGTGATATATTTATATTTATGAAAAGATTTCCCATTTTTATCTTCATTATATGCTTGTTAATATTTAGTGGATTTACTTAGTTGATTGACCATGTATTAGATAAAATTTACCCATAATAGCATTTATTTCAGTTCTATCTTACATGTTTTTCTATTCATTAATTCACGTGATCATGAAAAAAAACATCCATAATGAAATTAACCAGGAAACTTGATAGAAATAAAATGATAAAGTGTTATGATCGTGATATTTTACTAATGATTAGTTTATATAGTGGATGAAAAAATAACTACTAACCTAGGGGAAAAGTACATTGACCATGACTTGGTTTTTGTTACAGCTTTCCACTTATCCACCCATGTACCTCTTTGATTCGATTTTCCTTGGGTCCAAACTTAAACTATATCCACTATCTTAGGTGATTCATCCATTACATAATCTTTTACTCATGCATGGGTGAGGGGAACTAAATGATTGGTTAAGGGGTTTACATAAAAGGAAACCATGGGAACACATGCCCTTACATAATGAAAGGAGGGATGACGTGCATACCATTAATTTAATTCAATAATAAATTAAATGGAAACCAATCACATAATATGGTTTGGACTATTCTCACATACATGTAAAAAATTATACATTTAATAAAATTAGCATTAAATTATAATCATTCTCATTTAAGATAAATCATATTTGGATAAATTAATTATCTTCTTTAATTAATCAATTATTTTTTCTTAATTCTCATCTTAACATTATTGAGATTCCAATAAATCATAAAATTTTACAAATTAAATAAATTTATTTAAAATTTACTATATAAAAAACATGTACCTTGGAGGAAATATGGTGACTACCCGTCCAAACTACCTCGCATATATTATATTCATATATTGTTTACTCATATGGAATTTCTATTCAAAACCTTTTAAATAATTACATGGAATGTAGGAGTCAAATGGATGACACACAAAACCCATGTTATTTATGTAACATGTTATGTTTCAATGCATGTATAGTAGTGACTGCATTACGACTTATACACTATATACAGTTCCAAAAATTACACATAAATTAATTAAAATTTTAATATAAATAAAACTCATCACATGGTGTTTACATATTCAAATAAATGACACACAAAAAACATATTCAAAATTTTTAAGTAGTATAATAAATTAATTTTTAATTCTATGTAAA
Source organism: Viscum album (assembly GCA_963277665.1). Taxonomy (NCBI): domain Eukaryota; kingdom Viridiplantae; phylum Streptophyta; class Magnoliopsida; order Santalales; family Viscaceae; genus Viscum; species Viscum album. The sequence goes on along the minus strand of OY728130.1, from coordinate 616,478,493 downwards.
TTTGGATTATACATGGCATGTATAATCTAGCTTCATGTCGTGTATAGTTCTCACCATCTATCCATGCCACATACCTAGGGACTTAGCATGTAACCATGGCATAGAAATTAATGGAGTACACGGTGTGTGCATGGATACTTGTTGTATGGTATGAAAGTTACATAATAAATAGTCATGTAGGTCATATAATTAAATACATGACCCAAATTTGACTAATTTACTACACATTATGTATGAATTTTATACATCATGTAGTTCGGATAGCCGTGCGACAGGATAACCTGGTCAACACATGATGTATTTAAATACACACTAAATGTAAAAAATAAAAATTGATTTAATTTATTTTTAATTAATTCATAAATTATATTGATTTATTAAACATGGGTAAATTATGTGTACCATCAATATATATGACATGTACTCTTGATCTATCTGACCAGAATCCTCAGAACCTCTAGATGAGTAATTTGAACATTCTTCATTCATAAAATTAATCTATTTTGATAATATTTGTGGGAAAAAAGAATAAGAAGATAATATATCATGATTTGGATTAAATAAAAATTAAAATAGAATTGAACACTAATGATAAATGTGAAAATAAATTGATGATATTTAAATAATTATAAATAATTATGGGACCGCTCTGATAACACATAAAGGATCTGGACATAGAGGAAGCACCAAATGGGGTATGTCCAACTTGTTTTTTTATAATTGATGATTAATATAATATTTAAATCAACAATAAATGTTTTGACCAACAAAATTTAATCAAATATTAATTAACGTGAGAATTTCAGAACTAAATACAGGATCATCACATAATGTTTGATAATTAATTAAAGTAATTAAAGAATTACCTTGTGATGAATTATTGCTTAATTGATGATTCTAAAAACATCTCGATGTTATACCATAATTTTTTATAGTAATAAAGTATATATTTTCTTTATAGGTGGTCCACAAATGATCCACTAACCTCCAAATGTTGTCATAGGAATCTCTGAGTTCTCATGTGGTAGATCCTAACTCTTGCATCACTTGTCTTTGATCGCCCTGAGAAACACTTCAAGAAGGATTGTCTTTGATCTCAATAGAATCAAGATTATTGGTGGAGGAGTATCTACCTCTATCCTCAAGATAATTCTTGGAGAGGGATCTCTTTCGAGATTTGAGATAATTCTTTGTATATTTTTGTGCACAACTAACAAAAAATGGAAACCATTCTTAGAAATAATATAATTGGGTTTAAATAGTTATAGGGTTATAATATAATTATTGTACTTGTTCTATTATTATCCCCTTAATCCCCATGAGACCCTATTTCTATAATAATAATAATAATATTATTTCTTAACATGCACAAAACTAGAGAATTAATTAAATATTATTTATTCAAATTATATTTAATATATATTATTTCTCACCAGAACATTAAACTCAGTGTTCCATTCCTCCACAATGTTTATCGATCCTTGAATAATGATTATTTATTTAATAAATAAATAAAATTTCATTATTCACCAATAAATAAATAAATATTATAATCACTAAATAACAAATAAAGATTTATTAAATATTTTCCTCACAAAATATTCTCTCGAATAACTAGTGATGGAATATATTCAATCAAAAAAATATGACTAATAATTAAACCATATGTTAGAATAATACTTAATCAACATGTTAAATAATAAATAATAATATTATTTAACTAAGGTTATACATACAATTAGTGTGTGTCCTAATAGGCCTCCTTCTTAGTGGCATTAGGCGATGCGACCCAAAGTCTAGGGTAAGCATATAGTAACATGCCAAGGCACCTATATAAAATGAAGTTAATATTGAAATGACATAAAAACTCATACATGCACTTACTATGTAATATAATCTTTTCATCATGATATCTCATATAAAAAATGTTTCATAATAGTGCTTTCCACCGATGTGATTGATGTCTCTTTCTATGACTTTCCAAAAATAAACATTCCCACAAAAAACCATGACCATGGATTTATTTAGGCCATATAATTTACATCAAAGGGTCTGAGATATCAACATCTGTTAAAAAAAGAAGTGAAAAATCATTTCTCATATTATTTTTTAATGAAATATTACTCATGACGCACCCATCATATCCTACTTTTCCATGAAAATATATCATCACAATTTTCATTAATACATTGAAGTACATGATTCATAATACCCATTAACAATAATATTAAATTATAAGGATCAATTCACATGTACATAGATAATAATATCCAATGAAACATATAAATTTGTATTTCCTACTGGTGGGTCTCGTTCTCATAATATACCACCCTAGAAATTACCAAGGGCATACACCATGGGAAGGTTCCTCAAAGTCCTATGAGTCTCAACCCGTGATACCCTATATCATTTTTATCCCTCAAATGACTTCATCCAACTATAGAATATATATTTTAAAATATTTTCATGGCACTTCAGGGTTCTTATCATAGTGGGGAACTGCTATGAACTTTCAGTGTGACATCTACTCATAGGATATTATCCCATACTATATCACACAAAAGAACATTCATGATATGATATTTAGTTTTTTAATATTCAAAAATATTAATACATGTAATCATAAAGTTTTCAAAAGTTGGTTCTAGGGAACCAACTCCAACACATCGTAAGACACACCATGATTCATCCCTCTCCATTAGGGATCTCTCAAGAGTAGTCTATACAACAAACCAAATAGGATAAAGGACCATGTATAACTTTACCTAATGGTTTTATGGTTCATGTTATGGACATAAAAAATCCCTATAACGTTTCAATATTGAGTGTTTGGTTACTTTCTAGTTTACCAGGTCATGTAGACCGAAATCATGACACCAATATATCTTCTATTCCTATCCTAAATCCCAATTCAATATATAAGGAAACTAAAACCATGAAAATGAAGATCAATACATAGTTAAAAATAAATCCAAAAAATAGGAATTTAAAATTCATATCTCACTTCCCATGGTAACTCGAGTGTCATCATGAAGGGTGGTGATCAAGCACCCACTCATGACTAACCTCTTGAGTTCCAACAACAACTCTTAACTTGATATTATCATGAAACACCCAAATGAAAATAATGATGCTCATGAAAGATCCTATTCCCTTATTAAAAAAATAACTTAGCTCTGAAAATATTTTATAACAAACTAACCCGGGCCATCCATCCAAATATTTCCCAAACCAGCTCACTATAAGCCCAAAAGGAATTCCTAATCCCCACAGGATGAAAATTAGTACCTAGGAATCACATGAACACACACTAATAGAAAAATACCCTATACCAACAGTTTGGAGCCATTGATATAGGTCTCCAAGCCATTGGCTGGTTTGGTGTGGGGATAGGTCTATACCAATGGTTTGAAAAACCATTGGTATAGGTCATATGAATAACCTATACCAACAGTTTCATAAAACCATTGGTATAGGTAATTAAAAAAAATGAACCTTTCTTGGTTTTGGTCCCAGCACCCCCCGTTTATAATCCAACGACCTAACCACTAACCTAACATGACTTTTGTGAAAATAATTTCATAAATATATATTTATATTCATAATTATTTTAAATTTTGATTTATTTAATGTTATTTAATGAAATATTCGATAAAATAATGTATGTACCTATACCAACGGTTCTTAAAACCATTGGTATAGACCTATACCAACGGTTTTGAGAACCGTTGGTATATGTGATTTTATTTTTTGAGTTATACCAAATTGTTGGTATAGGGTCACTATATTGGACCTATACCAATGGTTTTGGACAAAAACGTTGCTATAGGTCCATATAAGTGACCTATACCAACAGTTTTGGTCAAACTATTGGTATAGGTCCAAATTAGTGACCTATACCAACAGTTTGTCCAAAACCATTGGTATAGGTCCATATAAGTGACTTATACCAACGGTTTTGGCCAAAATATTGGTATAGGTCCAAATTAGTGACCTTTACTAACAGTTTGGCCAAAACCATTGGTATAGGTCCTATTTCTACTAGCGACACTTGGGAATAGTTTCTCCCAATAATCAGTGTTATAAAAATTTCATAAATTTAACAAAAAACAGAAACAAACCATATGTATATCAAATTTCCATGCCAAAATAGGTATGTATAAATAAATACAATAGTGTACAAATATAAACAATCCCTCTTCTCACCCCAAATCTCCCACAATAGTAATTAAAACCTTAACCACCTCCAATTCCCTCCTAACCTCCCACAAATATAACTACCATCCATCCATAAAAAGATGTAAAAGAATAATTGGCCAAAGTAAATCATATAAATGGAAACATGATGAATATTCTATAAAAATAAGATCGAGTTCTGGTAAATCACATAATGGGAGCCACAAGATGAATGCGGAAAAATAAAAAAACTCACCGTAAATACCTAGATAAATGAATGCTCAAAGATTGATCAATATGAGAACTAAGAACCTATAACTGAGATATAATAGGCTTGAGAAAAAAATCACCCAGTAGGCTACCACAACCCATTGAATCTATAAAAAACCCTTAGTATAATAGTTTATAAAATTATTGTTTAAATATAAGGTATAATGCAGGTTTTAACATGCTTTATAAAATAAAGAAACATGAATATTTTCAAACAATTACACTTTTTATAAAATAAAAAAGGATATTTAAACATTTTAAATCAAACTTTTAGAAAAAGGAAGGTGTCCCTTAAAACATGGACAATAAAACCAATCCAACACCCCCTACAATCACCACATGAAAACTCATTTTCATAAACCATTTCAAGGTAAATCATTTCTTAAAACTCATTTTAAGTAAAACAAACCATTTTCCTTTATAAATTGCACTTTAAAAACTTATAAAAATAATCCATTTGAAACTTAACCCAAAATGACATACAAAAGGAGATACATGAGTCACACATAGGCAATAAGAAATCAATGAAATCAAATCCAAATAATAAAATCAATAAATTTTCCAATGGTCAAACTAACCCAGGGAAGTACAATTGAATCATAAAACAAAATCCACTAAAGTTTCTAAAAAGGAACTAGATTCATTGACATCATCCCTAGGATCTAGTAAAATAGACCTAAACTAGAGACAAGGAACTGAGGCCAACACTAATTAATCTTATAAATCCTCATATGTCCCATTAAACTATCTAAAAAGTAGATTTATATTGAATTACTTAATCTAAAAGAATCAAAATGATCTCTAGCTTAAGGGTATGCTACTCCTTTTAGACTATCCATATTAGAGTAGCTAGGAATCATTCTTTAGTCAACCCAAAATCTCCCCTACGGGTTTCCCTTACTCAGGTTACCTAAAATATTTCTAGGGCTCTCACAAAAATTCAAATAAGGAAGTGATAAATAGAGAATCATATGCATCAAATATAAAGCATTTGAAAACAACTGACGCCTCACCTCCCACACCCCTACATGCGTAGAACCCAAATATATATCCAAACATAAACATCATATTTTTTATGTCAATAAAATGAATACACCATTGGGACACAATAAATAACATGTAATGTAAGAAAAAAAGGATCAAAGAGGGATTCACACATGCATAAACCCATTTTAGATTTTCAAAAGATCCTTTAAAACACACCTCTCGGGATGTAGAGACACATGCCCAATTCTTAATATCATTTTAAATCACACTGTTATGGTCTAGATACACAACCCTTTATTACTCAATTGAAAACCCTAAGGTTAAGGTGTGCGATGGTGATATTTTCATGGGGTGGTTCGACGAACATGGTTTAGGACATGATCTTGACGAGTTTGAACTTATTCTGCAACTAGTTTTTTTCATGTTTTATTTTTTAAATCTTGGATTGGGATTGTTCAAGGGAAATTTCTAGTGATTTTATCTCTCTTTGAAGCTCCGATAAATGGGCTTCACAGGGTACAATCCTACTAGTCAAGGCCATCGTTTCCTTTTTCTATGTCAAATGGAATTTATTATAAACCTTAATATACTAATATTAATAGTCACTATAAAATGGTTATATTACCAAAATTTAAGATTTTTAATGATATTTTAAATATGGAAGACCATATAATGGTAAAAAATAACCAAAGTAGTGTATGTGTTTTCTATAACTTCATTCCTTAAAAAAAATTCACTAATTTTAAAAAATAATTTCATTTATAAATGTTTAGGTTGTTATATTATTCCCCCCTTTAGAAATTTAACCCTAAAAATTTTCATTTCATATACTGGAACAAATATGGTTACTTATTCTTCATCACCACTTCTAGTTCCCATGTCACTTAATCAAATTTGTAGTTCCACCACAACACTTAACTAGGTAAGCTATCTTGTTTCATAGAACCTTATCGATATGATATAATATCTTCACTATATTATCCTCATATAAAAGATCATTCTCCAATAGTACCACCTATGGATTTATTAAATGTGAGGGATCTGGTATGTACATCCTCCACTGGGATACATTGAACACATCATATAGTTAAGATAGGTTAGGTGGAAGTGTTAGTCGATAGGCCATCACTCTGATGAAATAAAAGATCTCAAAGGGCTCAATGCATCTAGGAATAATCTTTCCCTTCCTCCCAAACCTTATGAATTTATTCCTTGGTTATATATGAAGGAACACTTTATAACTGGCCTTAAACTATAGGTTCCTTCAATGATTGTATGCATATCTTTTTTTTTTGACTTTTTGTAGATTTTATATAATGATGAATGGTTTTAACCTTCTCTGTCATTACTTGGTTAAGATCAGGCACCATCATCTTTCACTCTCTAAATTCATCTCATCATGTCAGAGTCCGAAACCTCTTCCTATAAAGAGCCTTATAAGGTTCCATTTGAATACTATAATAGAAAATATTGTTATATGAGGAATCCACTAGGGGAAGGTATTGTTTCCAATATCCTTGGAAATACATTGAACATGATCTAATCATATCCTCCATCATTTTAATAGTCCTTTAAAACTGAAAAATTTTCTAAGGGTGATAAGGAGTGTTGAAGCTCCAACTCTTACTAAAGGCTTCTCCAAAACCTCAAGGTAAACCTCATATCTCGATCAGATACAATAGAGAGTGAAACCCCATAGATTCTTACCACTTATCTTATATATATCTTAGAGAGTTGGTCAAGAGAGAAATATTTATTTATTGAAATGACATGCACTGACTTTTTAAGGTGATCAACTACCACTCATATGGTGTGATTTTATTTAGGTGTCCTAGCTAGCCATACAATGAAACCCATTATTTTGTTTTCCCATTTATATATTGGTATAGGAAATAGTTTCATCATACCCTTAAACTTATATCATTACTCTTGACTTATTGGTATACTAAACATTGAGATTCAAATTTCACAATCTCCCTAATCTTATTATCCCACAAAAAGTTTTTCTTAAATTATATATACATATTAGTTCTTCTTAGATCAATAGATTAGGATGATCTATGAACATTGTCTAAATGTTCCCTCTTTAGTTTTGGTTTTGATGGGACACCTATCCAAGTTCCAAACCTTATAGTTCCATATTTTTCAAAGTTGAACTATGGGATATTGACTACCTTTTTCTGAAACACCGTATCATCCTTATAAGCATCCTTGATGATATCATAAATGAATGATTGTGAATTTATTTCAGAAAGGCCAGATGAAGATACTTTTATTATTACCATATCTATCATTTGAGTTTCCAAGAATATTGGATCCCTTTCAATCCTCATCATGGATAGGGTTGTAGGATCCTTTCTACTCAGATCATATACCACTTTGCTTGCCTTCCCAGGATATTAATAGTTTGAAAAATCATAATCTTTTATCATCTCTATCCACATTTTTGGCTCATATTAGTCTCTTTTTTCATGAATAAATACTTTAAGCTTTTATAATCCGTATAAAGGTTACACTTTTATTTGTATATTCAATGTCACAAAAATCTTCAATGTGAAGATTATTGCAACCAATTATAAATGATGTGTTGAATAGTTATTCTCTAGGATATTTAATTGGTATGAGACATAAACTATCACTTTTCCATATTGCATTAATACAAAACACAATCTCTTTTTAGGCTCATCATTGCAGATCACAAATCCTTCCCCATTAATGGGTAATATGATCACAAGTGTAATGATTATCCTCTTCTTCAGCTCTTTAAATATTACTTTGCATTCATCATTCTAGCCAAGCAAGATCCCTTTCAAGTTATATTTTTTAAATATATTTATAATCATGATAAGTTTCTCAGAAATTGATGATAGTACCTATCTAATCCAAGGAAACTGTGGATTTTCATCACATATGTTGGTCTGGGAAATTCTTAGATTGCCTCTATTTTTAAGAAATCCAAATATATCTATTTTTTGGTGATAACATTCACTAAAAAAGTTACTTTCTAAAAAAACTCATATTTATTATACTTTGTGTTTAAGTTTTCCTTATGCATGGTTTTTAGGGATATATTTAAATGTTCCCAATGTTCCTCCTTTCTTTTAGTGTAGATAATAATATCATCTATAAATACTACCATAGATTTATCGAGGTAATCCTCAAAGACTCTATTCATTAAGTCCATTAATATTGATGGAGCATTAGTGAGTCTAAATAGAACTACTATGAATTTATAATTCCCATAACTTATAGGAAAATCAGTCTTGAGTATATACTCCTTCTTCAACTTTAATTGATAATATTCCAACTGAAGATCCACCTTAGAGAAGTATTGGGCTCCACATAGCTGATCAAACAAGTTATAAATCTATGAAATAGGAAACATGTTATTTATCATGATCTTATTGATCTCACAACAATCAATGCAGAGGTGTATTGATCAATAATTCTTTTTTATAAATAGGATTGGTGCACCCCATAGTGAAGCACTTGGGTGTATAAAACCTTTATCCAGATTCTCCTATAATTTCTTCTTTAACTCCTTAAGTTCAATAGTGTACATTCTATATGGAGTATTGGATATTGGAAAAGCTCTGGGAATAATATATACTGAGAACTCAACCTCTCATCTAGGATGAATACCATGAAATTCTTCATTATACACATCAATGAATTCCCTCAAAATTAGAATGTATTTATGGATGATCTTTTTCTTTGTATAAATAATTTGAAAAATATATTCTTGCTAATAGGAAAATAATATCCATACTTGAGATGATGATACCAAAAGAGATTCATCCTCCTCCTTGCACTTATATAGAGTCAGAGGACAATTCGTGATACAAAGAGTGATTTCATTCTCTTATAAATTTAGTTGGATATATATAAGGAAATACAATATATTCCAAGAATTACATCAAATTCCTCTGAAGTGGGTATCATAGGGTTCTATGGGATGTTTAGCCCCAAAATATTGATAGTGGATGACTTATATTCTTGGGGTAAAATTATTAACCCATTTTCCATCTTCACTAATAACATGACTTCCGTGTTTTGAGGTGGTGTTTGAATAGTATACTAAACTTTCATGAAAAAAATGAATTTGTAGAACCATAATAAAATTGCACATTCTTTAACAGTGACTGAATAACTAGCATACCTTTCACTAATTCATTATTAAGATCCACCTTAGTAGTTGTGATGGAATACACTCACCCTTTCTCTCCAAGCCTTATAGGTTTTTTTCATTGGTTATCACCGATAAGCCTTGTCTTAGGGCATTGATTCACATAGTTTCCCTATTCCTTGTAGTTGAAATATTGGACAACATGTTGATAGTTTACTGGAGCATTCATTTCTTCCATCACATTGGTGGGTTTCTCCCATCAACAATCACTAACAAGGTTCCATTCCGTCATATACCTAAAGAATTTCCTTGTCCTATTTAGAAAATTTTTGAGATGCTTTTTCCCACACTTTTAGAAAGTGGGATGTTGGAATTTATTTGAACCATTTGATTTCTATGTCATACCACAAGAATTAAACTCTATTTTCCACTTATTATCCTTGTAAGAACCCTGATATTCAAAAATCTCCATTTTGAATTTAAGGTCACATTAGACAATTTCCTTGTAGTTTTCAAAGTCCCAAATGGCTATGGATTTTTTTTATACTTGGAATTAACCCACCAAATATGCATAAAACTTTACTTTTGGGGGTAATGAAAAAGTCAAAGGAATATTTCTCAAGTCTTGTGAATTTTTCCTCATATGTCATGATTGATTCATCATCCTTATTCTTAAAGATAAGGAATACATATCCATTTTCAGTCAGAGAGTTCGAGGAAAATATTTGTTGAAAAAACATTTTCTAAACTTCCTTCCACTCCATCACTTTGATATCCTCCTAGGGTTTTTTATTTTTTGAAAAATTTACACCATTGATCAATTTATCCTTCCATATGATAAATATCTTGCATGAACTTATCTTAAACAAATAATTAAAGTTAGAAGAAGAACTTATCAATGGATTTGATCTGTTGTTTCATGGTTAAAGGATTAGAAGATCCACTAAAAGTCATAGGCCATTATCACATTATGGTCTCAATTTCAACTTGATCTTTCTTAGGAGGATTTTTAAATTATTACTGATTTAGGTTTCTATTAAAAACCTATGTCAATTGTGAAATTACTTTCAGGAATTTCAAAATTCCTAATCCCATCATATTGGATATCTCCTTTGAGAAGTTATCACATTTCCCTCACATTGGTTGTTGACTTGGTTCCTCCTATTTCTAGCCATTGACTAAGATAAAAGGAAAATTAGGGATGAGTATTTTTAAACTATTAAGACTATAAATATGAAACCATGAACATTAAATGCATAAATAATAAATTACATATATTCCTTAACCTATGAATTTATAGGATACAATCTAATTTATCCATAATCTATTTTCTAACATAAAATATTATGGGAGTTTTTATTCCCTTAGTAATGGATCCTAAGGATCTTGTGAATTTAATGAAGAATATCCCCCAAGAGTTTAAAAATAAGTGCGAAACAAGGCCCGTTGTTGTGCAGTTGGTGATTATTGAGTCCATCTATATATTCCATTTTTGATTTTATTAATTTTATGTATTACTATACCATAGCCACATCTACCTATAGTATATAGACATAGATTTATTTACTTATAAACCACTCACTCAATACTTTACCAAAATTTGGGGATCTATTCCTATGTTTAGACTTATAACTAAGTATTTCACTAGATTTTTCTAATCAAAATCCCAAAAAATAACTATAATTTTCTCTAATACCAACTATGTCAACCCATATTTTCAAAAAAACATTATTTCATGATTTATTACATAATGGTAAAAAAATACAATCCCATATGATCATTAAGCATAGTGTATTAGGGAAATTAGGTAAATAGAATAATAACTTGCGACATAAATACAACTACATTATTGAAAAATTTCTTAACATGCTCAAAAAATTCCATCGTTCTTCTAAAACTACACAAGATAACCTGAGGATGTACATAAAAAGGGGTGAGCTATAAAGCCCTATAAAGGAATAAACAAAGCATAGAATAAGGTAATGTAGTATATGTGATACAAGAGGTACATCAACATTTTGAAACCCTGATATTTTATAAAATATTATTTTATAAATAAATTTAATTTCATTGATTTCTTGCATTACACAAAACACCGATTTTTAACGAACCACAATATACTATTTATATTGTTATTTTAAAATGGACATTATAACCTAGCCATTAGAATTTGAGGCATGAATATAATTAAAATATTTTTAAAATTAATTATAAAGGTTTTATATAAATAATATATAATTATAAATATGTACTTACTTTATAGTAAAGTCTTCATATGCTTTGAAAATATTTTTTTCTCAAAAAAAAATTTTCATTGATTTTTGTGAAAATATAATAAAATTATTTTTTTAAAATTTTATGAAATTTATTTCAAAAAATAAATTTTATTTTTGGAATCAATATTTAAAAATTTTCATAGCGTGAATTCTGGATAATTTTCTAAAAATATTAACTTTTTAATGAATAGTGAGAAATACTGATTTTTATTAAGAAACACCTTTTCATTTAAAGAATTTAAAAGATCCAATTTATTTTAATATGGGTTTAAAAGTAAAATTAGTAAAATTATATATTTATTAATTCAATTTATATCATTTTAATCAATTTTATATTGATTTTTTATATTAAAACTTTCTATACTTATGAAAAGTTTCTCTTTGGAAAACCATTTTTTCATCGTGTATGCGAGTTTAATTTTAGATTATAATTTTAAAATTATTTGAATTGAATTTATAAAAATGGTTTAAATATTTGGAATAAAAAATAATTAATATTATATAATAATTTATACTTAATATTTGGTCAAAATTAATAGTAAAAAAATTAGAAATTAATTATTGCGGTTAAAATTAAAACACATTCACTCAGGGGTTAAACTAAAAAGATAAGGGGTAAAATGACCTATAAACTTTACTAAATCCAATTTTAGTAAATATGTTGACCTTATCACATATAAGGTTTGATAATGATCTATTTTTATGATCATTTTTAATGTTTTAAATATGGGTGCACCTTTTTCTTTTAAAAAATTCATAGTGTGTCCTCTCCCTCGCCTGTAAAAGGCCACCCAATATCCTCTATTCTAAACACATAAAAACCATTTTTTTCATAAAATAACTACCAAAATACATTAATTTATTCCATAAACACATCCTAGAGTCATTAGTTTTATTAGAAACCCCTCCTAAGAAGGATTTTGATTCTAACTAAAGGATGTTGTCTGAAAAAGAGGTAACATTCTTAACCGGATATTTTTATTTTATTTATTCTTACACCTCATTAAAATAATTTTAAAATATTTTGATATAAAAACATTATAATATTATATATACTTATATTTTATTATATTATTGGAGTAACCAACATTTATCCCCTCTTCCATCAAATGGGAAATAAAACTGCCGATCATGTGTATGGTGGACTATAACAATGTGAACCAATGTAATTCATTTTCTATAACCGACCCTCACAGTTGGATATAAAGATATATTTGAAGTATATATATGATATTTATGGAATTATTATACTTCTTTGATTATAATATCACATATACATTCTTACTTTTCATTCTGTGGGAATACAATAACGTCACTCGTGTGTACAACAGAGTACTGCATTGAAAAGCAATGTGTTTCATTTTTAAATTAAACATTATATAGAAGGTAATAAGGATAAATTTATTGAATACATGTGATATATAATATATTTACCATAATTTTAATCCATCCATTAAGAAAATGGAAAAAATGTTCATGCATACATACGACATACTATTTCTATGAATGATGTAATTCATTTTCTTTCTCTAACTTTTATGAATTATTATAAATACATATATAATGAATATGTATGATATATATATTATAGTTAAAATTTAGGAGATAATGGAACCATGATCAAAGTAAAAGGACTGGAACTACCAAACCAAAACATACATTAAAACAAAGGAGTTATTTTGAAAAATGTAATTTTTAAAAACGAACTATTAATAAAAGGGCAATAAAAGGTTATATGTAAATCATATATAGTGTGATATAAAGGATTATGGTTCAAAAATAGATGTATAATAAACCTATATCTATTATATATTATGTTTTAGTGTTTATGAATAAATTTTAGATTTAAGGTAATGGATTTCTAAACTCTCTTTCAATTATAGGAGACATATTCTATATTCACCACCCATTTATTTTGCGTAGTGTATATATATCCTTTTTGATGTGTTATACTGTGAATGTACTTATTTTAATAGTATTTAAAGTTTCATTTGATGATTATTCATTAATGAATAATACAATTCAAAAGTTACCAAAGTGGTAAGGGTTTTATGATACAATCTCATTGTTTATCAAGACTATTTATGACTATGCTTCTAATGATAAAATCTGATGATATAACTCTCATGAAACTCATGAATTTTATTCACATCTGGCTATTTATTAGAATTAATTTTTTCCCTTTCATTTAACTCTCTTTATGTCCCCAATATTCTAAAATAATATTTTTAAGGAAAAAATAAATTTATTTATCTATTCAGTCAAAAAATATTTTTCTTCCATGTCCATGTTTTCTAAAAATGTTTTAAATAATGTTTTTACTATTATTAAATAATTTTTTAGAGAAATTTTTAGCCATGTTTGATATTTTAAAAATGGTTTGAAAGGAATATTCTTGTCATTTTCCAAATAAGGGCCTTTTGGATTTTACCAAAAACATGAAAGGAATATTTGTTTTAACATGTATGGTATGAACCATATTTCCCATAGTTATGACCAATAAACGATTTAAAGATTAATTTTTTTTTTATTTTTGAAGGTTATTTTAAATAAAAATGTTTTCTTTAATATTTGGGAAATATTTAGATTTTTAATAATTGTTTTGAAATTTTAAAGGATATTTTCCCCAATAAATGTTCTAAGTGGTCTTTCAAAATAATTTTCCATCTAAGATGACATCCTTTGATGTTACTTAAGATTTAATGGGTATATGATAAAATGATATCATCCTTATTCTTTCTCTGGATGGTTTATTTTTATGATGAAAAGATGTTTATGTAACACATTCCTTTTCCATGGGTTATGCTATGATGAAATGATGAAATGTTTATGAAACCCATTTTATTTCCCCTAGAATTTATATGATGAAATTTTTATGAAACCCATTTATTTTCATGGACGATGAATGTATTATGATATTATGGTACACATTTTTATGATTTTCATTATGTTATGGGTGGGACCTATATCTCCCTCCAATGCATTGAGTAAATATTAATATCTCATGATCTAAAAAGGACTGGAATGGGAGTGAACCAAGTTCAGTAAGGGACTATGTCCACTATGACAGTCTTGGGAGTGAAATTTGACTACTATGATGGTTTGGGGAGTGAACCTATTCCACTATCACAACCTTGGTAGTAATCCTTGACTACTAAGGAAATGATATTCTATGATTACGCTTATAAAAAAATCTATGTATTATGAAAATGCTATGCTCTCATAGCTCATTCTCTTTGATACCATTATTATTCATGTTTTATGAATAACCAAGATTTATTCCATGAATCATGTTTATGATATATTATATGTAGGGTATGGTTTTCAAATTTTATTCTCTTTTTCTCATGCCCTTATGCTTATTTTATGTTTACATATCTCTTGTTTACTCTTATGGTGTATCTCAGCTCACCCTTTATAATGTTTACTTTCCCTAGGTTATATTGAAAGGTATTATATATGATATGAATATAAAGGGTGATAGTTATTAAGAACTTAATGGGAGATTATGTAGTTCACTTATTTACCAATTGTTTATGTATCAAAGTTTCTAAAGGCACTAGTCCTAAATGATTTTGCCATGGATCATTATATTATGTAATGAATGTTCATATAATAAGATGTGATATATATGTATGAAAATTATAGG
The DNA here is from genome assembly GCA_963277665.1 of Viscum album. Classification (NCBI taxonomy): domain Eukaryota; kingdom Viridiplantae; phylum Streptophyta; class Magnoliopsida; order Santalales; family Viscaceae; genus Viscum; species Viscum album. The sequence continues at coordinate 616,463,009 of OY728130.1, read as the reverse complement.
TTATTATAGTTGGTATCAAAGAAAGGTTTAGTTAATACTTTGGAAACTAGGAACAAAAAACTTTACTGAGATATCTAGGGATATGACTAATTACATGTTTAAGGATTAGTCAATCAATACCAAAAAACTGGGCAAGGCATACACCTGCCTTTATCAGCGCTAACGGAAAAGCGCTGATAAAGGGGTGGCCCTTTATCAGCGCTTTAAATATCCCTTTATCAGCGCTTTTATTAGTGCTGATAAATGTTACATTTATCAGCGCTTTTCTTAGCACTGATAATATTTATTGTATACATTAAATAAAAAACACATGTTATAACTATATATATATATATATATAATTAAATAATTATAAGATTAATACTAAATATATTTATTAGATTTGTTAATTCATTATATATTTATTAGATTTATTAATTCATTATATATTTATTAGATTTATTAATTCACTATATCTATTAGATTTATTAATTCATTATATTTATTATATATATTTATTATATTTCTTTATATTTAATGTATTTGTTTTATTTATAAATATATAATGCATTATAATATATATGTATAATTGAAATTATTGAATATATATATGTGTTTTCCAATGAATTGGGATCTATATCATACATGCATGCGTATATATATATGTGTTTTCCAATGAATTGGGGTCAATGAATATATCATACATGCGTATATGTATGTGCATATTGAATAATGTTCATTTATAGATTATAATTCATTATGTTACCCGTATATAATATATATATATATATATATTAAATGTACACTTAAAATTAAATTATATTTAAAAAATAAATATATATTTTATCATATTCAATGATATATATATAAATATACCTTTCAAATAATTTTATAAGTATAAATAGAGATATAAATATTTAGAGTTAAATAAATATATAATAATATAAAGAAATTCTTAAATTTATACATTTATTAGCGCTTTTATTAGCACTGATAAACTACGTATTTATATATATAATTAAATAATTATATATATATAATTAAATAATTATAAGATTAATAATAAATATATTTATTAGATTTATTAATTCATTATATATTTATTAGATTTATTAATTCATTATATATTGATTTATTAGATTTATTAATTCATTATATTTATTAGATTTATCAATTCATTATATTTAAAATATATTTATTATATTTATTTATATTTAATGTATTTTTTATTTATAAATATATAATACGTTCTAATATATATGTATAATTGAAATTATTGAATATATATGTGTTTTCTAATGAATTGGGGTCAATGAATATCATACATGCGTGTATATATATGTGTTTTCCAATGAATATATCATACATGCGTATATATATGTGAATATTGAATAATGTTCATTTATAGATTATAATTCATTATGTTACCCATATAATATATATGTTATAAAAAATGTACACTTATAATTAAAATTAAATTATATTTAAAAAATAAATATATATTTTATTATATTTTCAATGATATATATATAAATATACCTTTTAAATAATTTTATAAGTATAAATAGAGATATATATATTTAGAGTTAAATAAATATATAATAATATAAAGAAACTCTTAAATTGATACATTTATCAGCGGTTTTATTAGCGCTGATAAAATACGTATTTATCAGTGCTACAAAAGCGCTGATAAAGAGTGTCTTTATCAGTGCTAAAATGAAAAGCGCTGATAAAGTCACTCTTTATCAGTGCTGATAAAGTCCGGCCTTTATCAGTGCTAAAAAAGAGCTGATAAAGGTGGTATTTATCAGCGCTTTTCATTTTAGCACTGATAAATACACCCTTTATCAGTGCTTTTTACTAGCGCTGATAAAGGTCCACGCAGGATTTATAAAATCCACCGGGTCCTCTTCCCCCTCCCCACACCCTGTCAAGCTTTCGCGGAATCCCTCCTCTGCACCGCTGCCTCCTTTGCACCGCTGCCACCACTGCCGCAGCCTCCTTCTCCTTCTCCTCCTCCTCCGGCCACCGCCTCCTCCTCATCCTCTACGCCTACTCCTCCTCCTCCTCCTCCTCCACCGCGGCCTCATCCTCCTCCTCCTCCACCAGCGCCTCCTCCTCCTCCTCCTCCTCCTCCACCTACTCCGCTGCCTCCTCTCCACCACGGCTCCCCCAGAGCGGCCTCCTCCTCCTCCTCCGCTGCCTCCGCTGCCTCTGAGCTGCCTCCGAGCTACCTCCGAGCTGCCTCCGCTGCCTCCGCCTTGCCTCCGTGCTACCTCCGCGCTGCCTCCGCGCTGCCTCTGGTGCCTCAGCTATCGACGCCTCCTTCTCCTCCTCCACCGGGTCCTCCTCCTTAAGGTGATTAAAATTGGATTTTCATGAATTAATTATGTTTTCATTTATTGTCAATATTGATATTAATTATGATTTGGTGTGATTCTTGTGTGTGATGCTTGTGTGTGTGACACATGTATATGTGGTTGGTTACTTGTTTGATCTTGATTATCTCTCCCCACTTACGGTTGGTTTAATTGTGAATTGATCTTTTTGAGTGGGTTTTGGTTCCTTTTATGTTTTGGTTCATTGTGTGAACCCTTGTGGTTAATTTTAATTCCCATTGTGTTTATTTAATTAGAATTTTTTGTATTATTTTGGCCTCCATAAGTGAACTATTGGATGTAGGCATATTCATATGTGAACAGGGTGAAAATATGGATTGATACACAAATGATAATGGCTTTATAAAATGATGTTCACTTTAAACCCTAGATTTCGAAACAATTTACCTCCTTTCCTCTTTATTTTCATTATCCCTCCTCCTTTCAAATGGTTCTTATAAAACCCGAATGTTTCAAAAATGGATCCTTGGTTCCCAAATTTCAAATTTAGTTTCAAATGTGTTCCCTAAATCTAGGTATGTTTGGCTTCTTGAGGTGTGGTTTGGTTTCTAAATGGCATAAAGGCCCATTTTGAATCTTCAGAGCTTACATGGTGTTTTCCCCTTGGTTTTGAAAATGAAATTTGATTTGTAAATTTTAAATATCTATTGGTATTTTGTGGTGTTTTGGAAATTGGTTTTGAAACTCATGTGATTTATAGGCCCGATTGGAACTTGTGTGTTATTGGTTTATACCGTGCATGTGATGGACTCTTTATTATCTGGTATACTACTATAATGGAGCATCAATGTTGGTTGTTTAATATGGAGGTACACCATATGTCGGAAGGTTAGTATGAACCTAGTAAGTCTAGGGATTTATTCTAGGTATATTTAGGTAATTCTAATGATTACATATCTATATGTTCTTCTTTATTTTTCTATACTTTGGTTATCTAGTTTTCCAGTATTTTTCTACTTTTATTGTTTCAATTAATTTCATCATGGCTTTGTGATCACCTTGTTTGGATTCTTATATTGAATTATGAATTCATTTTTTAAACTAGATATCTATTTTAAAAAGGGAAGTCGTGATTTTTTTTGAAAATGGATTTTCTAAAAAATATGTTTTGGTTCTTTAAATGATAAAAACCTATTTTATAAATGTATTTCAAACTAGTGTTTTTGTATTATTTCAGGAAAGTAATGTATGGATTCTATGGTGCTTACCTACTAAGTTGTTTTATGCTCACACCCTACTTGTGACACTCAACATCAGTAGACCCAAGTTTTTTTAGGTTTGGGTTTCTTGTTTAGGTTTTCTTTAAAGCAAATTGGTCTTATAGTTAGTGGTAACCCAAAGGTCACGAGGATATCTGGCCGAGTTCTGATTTATTCTATCTCTTTTTAGTTTCTTTTTTGTTCAGTTGACTCTGTATATGGATCATGTTTATGTATTCTTTATGTTCTATTCTTATGGATCCTCATGGTTTTGTTGTGTGATCTATTTGGTTTATATATATCCCCATTTCTATATCTCACATCATATTATCACACCATGACTCTTATATATCCTTAAGAGGGTGTTCCTCATCATACGTGATATATAAAACTATATGATCCATCTTCTTTAGGCCTAAGACTCTAATCAAATAGCCTTATAAAACCTAACTAGGATATAAAAAACTCATACCAAACCTGATCCTTTTATAAACACAACTACTCCATGGAGAAATAATCTCTAGATGATCACAAAATCACAAACATTCAATATAACCCTCACTCTATCTCTTGGTGGATCAAAAACACCCTATTTATTTACCTTGGTTGCTCTTGATTTCTATCCCTTTCACTGGAACACTTATAATCATGCATGAATGCACAATCATGCATAAATTGGAACATGGTTTTATATTATAGGGTCCACCTACCTTAAAAAATGGAGTAACCCCATCACTAAGATCAACTCATCCTCAACCAAGACTATACATGCATTATCTAATCTTGTACTAATTATTGAGAACCAATATCAAGGAACAATTCCCAAATAATTAATTATAGAAACTTATAATTAATTATTCACCTTAATATAATTAGGAATAATCTTTTAAAAACTCACTGGGAAACACAACACCACCTAAACCACACAAAACATGGTGCGTTCATCATACAAGGATAACCTCTAGCCAATACAATCAAAATCTACATCATCTGAATTGATTTGAAGATGATACAGTGAAATCATCACACAAATCCTAGTTAAAATCATCCCAAATCATAGGAAAATAAAGGATAATAGTAATGAAGGAAGTATGAGTGAAAAACTCACTAACACACTATAAAAAACCCCCAAGAACCACCCCTCATCAGGGGGGATCGAAGAGAGGAAGAGATTGGATGAATCCCAAGAACCATCCAAGATTTTCTATTAATGAGCACCCCCACCATTTTTGAAGTATCAAGTTTTTTATCTAAATTATACTCATATTCCTTATCCCCTAACCTATATACTCATCCTATGGATTTCAAATAGGATGAATATAAATATAGAATGGATGAATGAAAATCGGTTGACAAAAGAGTATGAAGAAGGAGTGAAAGAGTTTGTCAAGTTTGCAAAAGATCATGCATGTGAATCTTCTCTAATCCTTTTTCCGTGTTTCCGTTGTTGTTATTCAAAAAAATTAGTCTAGAGGAGTTGGAAGAACACTTGATCTGTCATGGAATAGATTAGAGTTATACATGTTGGAATAAACACGGGGAAACAATGAATGTAGGTAGTGACTGGGATGACACTGCATTTTATGGATCATCTGATATGATTAAAAACATGAACAATGAAGATGACCATATGATGGATGTGATTACAGATGTGAATTACGATAAAGATCGTATTGAGGAAATGACAAGGACCATCGAAGATAAACTTCGTGATTGCCCAAAATTGTTTGAGAAGTTAAAAAGTTTTGCAAAGACGCCATTGTATGCTGGTTGCACTAAATATACAGCATTGTCAGCCGTACTGAAGATGTATAATTTGAAAGTAGACAACAGGTGGAGTGACGCCAGTTTTACAAAACTACTTTCTCTCATGAATGACATGCTCCTAGAAGACAATGAGCTCCCGAGCCGAGCATACGATGCCAAACGAATGCTACACTCGATGGGTATGATCTCTGAAATAATACGCGCTTGCCCGAATGACTGTATACTGTTTCTCAAGGACCAAAAATCACTTAAAGAATTCCCAAAGTGTGGTGATTCTCTATATAAGAAAGATGAATCTAGTCCTATTAAAGTTGTATGGTACTTTCCAATCATTCCAAGGTTTAGACGCCTACATGGAAGTAAGGAGACTGCAGAACAATTAACATGGCATGCAGATACAAGAATTAAAGATGGGATACTATATCACCTGGTAGACTCTCCTCAGTGGAAAAGAATCGATCATGAGTATCCTGAATTTGGAAATGAGTCGAGAAACCATCGTCTTGCATTATCTACAGATGGATTGAATCCTTTTGGTTTTCAAAGAAATAGTCACAGTACATGGCCAGTTATGTTGATAAATTATAACTTACCACCGTGGTTATCCATGAAACGAAAATACATCATGCTATCTATGCTTATATCCAGACCAAAACAACCGGGTAATGATATTGATGTTTATTTAGCTCCATTGATCGAAGATTTGAAATTATTGTGGGATTCAGGTGTTACATTGTATGATGCTTACAGAAAGGAAGATTTTACTTTGAGAGTCATGTTGTATGGGATGATAAATGACTTCCCTTCTTATGGAAATTTTTCAGGATATAGCATTAAAGGAACTCAAGGTTTTCCTGTTTGCGAAGAAGGTACACAATCAATTAGGTTGAAACATTCATCAAAAACCGTGTTTCTAGGACATCGCAGATTTCTACCACGACGACATAAGTACCGTTCTTGGACAACATCATTTGATGGAAGTTCAGAAGAACATACAACACCGTCTCCACTAACAGGTGATCAAATGTTTGAGAAAGTTAAAAACGTGGACACTAATTTTGGTAAACCGGCTTTAAAAAACCTTACGAAAATCGGTTGGAAAAAGAGATCAGTTTTTTTTGAATTACAATACTGGAATTTTATGTATGTAAGACATTTTATTGATGTTATGCATGTAGAAAAAAATGTATTTGATAGTGTCATCGACACGTTGCTAAATACATCTGGCAAAAAAAAAAGATGACATTAAGGCTAGGTTGGACATGGTTGAGATTGGAATACGAGAAGAGTTGTTACCAGTGAAGGGTGAAAAACGAAAATTTCTTCCTCCTACTGCTTACACTCTTTCCAGACAAGAGAGATATTAGTTTTTCAACTTCTTGAACGACGTAAAGGTTCCATAGGGGTATTCGTTAAATATCAGTAACCTCGTGTCAATGAGAGACTTGAAGTTAAAAGGTCTGAAATCACATGACTGTCATGTTTTGATGAAAGATCTCATTCCAATTGCTTTACATTGCATTTTTTCTAAGAATGTCTGCCATACATTAACGAAACTGTGTTTCTTCTTCAAAGCTATATGCAGTAAATTTATAGACCTGGTGAAATTGCCAACTATGGAAAAAGAAATTTCCGTCATATTATGTGAATTAGAAATGTTCTTCCCGCCTTTATTTTTTGATATGATGGTTCATTTGATGGTCCACTTGGTCAGAGAGATTCGACTATGTGGTCCTATACATTACAGATGGATGTACCCCATTGAACAGTATATGAATATTTTGAAAGGGTATGTCAAAAATCGAAGTCGGCCAGAGGGTTGTATTACAGAGCAATATATTGTTAAGGAAGCTGTTGAATTCTGTATCGAATACTTGTCTGGTGTGGAAAGCATTGTCATACCGAAATCTTTTCACACTAGCAGCTTGTGGGTGAAGAAATTTCGGGAAGACAGGTTGTCACAATCAATATTACAGATCGGGAGCAGGCCCACCTTTATGTTTTGCATAACAGTTTCGACGTTGACCCATATGTTGAAATCCACAAAGAAATTATTAGGCATTTGATTCCATCTAGGGATGAAAAATGGATATCAGATACACATAATAGATAGTTTATAGGATGGTTTCGAGATCATATTTTTAAGAAGTCAGATGAAAATCCAGATTCAATTTTGGAACGACTTCGATGGCTAGCCGGAGGACCAAGTGTGCATGCATTATCTTACAATTCTTATGTAGTTAATAGTTATAAATTTTATACTAATGAAAATGATGAAGACAGTACCATGCAGAATAGTGGGGTTACACTTGTGGCTGAAGCGATGCATGTTTCCGGTGCTAAGGACAGAAATCCAATTTATGCAAATATGTCATACTTTGGCATCATCAAAAAAATATGGGAGTTGGATTATACGGAATTTCAAGTTCTGATATTTCAATGCAAGTGAGTTGATAACAGGAGTGCTGTTAAAATAGATGATTTAGGATTCGTGAAAGTTGATTTTAGTAAGGAAGGGGAGAAAGACAAACCGTTTATAATGGCATCACAGGCAGTGCAAGTATTTTATGTTTCAGATCCCACAAACCGAAACTAGTCAATCGTTCTGTTATCGACCAAAACAGCTGAAGGGTCGAGATGAAAATTCAACAGAAGATGACCGTTTCATTGGGACTTCGCAATCATTTCACAGTGTTCCCAATGTAGACAACATTTTTTATGTCAGAGGAGACCATAATGAAGGGATATGGATAGTTGATATAGGAGTCAAATCCCTTCAGCCTTTAAAAAAAAGAGAGTTCAATAATCATGTTATTTTTTTATTTTAATATAGATTGTGTTACATTATGTTATTATCTATTAAATGCTGCTTTTATGTGATCTAAATTAAATGTTAAACCAGTTCTACAAATAATGACTACTTCACCTGCTGATGCACCCAATCCCGAGACACAAAAGGTCTCTCAACCTGTTGCAGCTGGTCCCACTACTGAGGTACAACGAGTCTCTCAACCTATTGCAGCTGGTCCCACTGCTGAGGTACAACAGGTCTCTCAACCTGTTGCAGCTGGTCCCAGTGCCGATGCTAGCGCTTCGGAGAAACATAATGATGATGCAGAAACTGAGGAAATGGTAGGCGATGAAACCCCGACAACACAAACAAACAACTGCGTCATAGTTTGACAGTTTTATCCAAAATCCTTAAGGAAAAAGCAAAGGGCATCAAATATGAGGTGGGATGGAATAAACGAGGCCAGCATGTAAACCCCCAAAAATCCATGTTTAGTAGCTACATTGGAATCGTCACTCGACAACGCGTGCCGATTGATGTAGAGTCGTGACACCATGTTGTCAGCGGGTTGAAAACATTAATGTGGGAAGAGATTATGGTAACATTACGATATCATCTATTTAATTTATTAAAATAAAATACTGAAATATTGACTAACTCTTCATCATCTCTTGCAGAGTGCATTTATAGTAGTTTTTTCTCACAAAGAATATATATTAAGACTGGCAGGAAGGATTCATAGAGGCTTTCGCACCATTTTAATGAAACATCATCTGAAAGATGCAGAAGGGAAAATCAAGCTGCACCCACCTCCTCTTTATGCACACTTGATATCCCAAGGAATGTGGGATGCGTTTTGCAACCGTTGTGCATAACAGACTTTTAAGGTACATTGTGTTTGGTTACACGTTGTGTAATGTTGCTTGTATTCATCATGTTGATTGATCGGTTTTTATTTATGAAATAGAAACTGAGTGCTGAAAATAAATAATGGGCAGCAAAACTAGCGTACCCCTACTGTAAAGCAAGGATGGGGTACGCTTCAATTGAAAAACAATTGGTATGTATTTTAAAAGTACTGTAATAATTTTATGTGACATAAAACAACATTGTAACCATGTTTCTTTGTTTATATGAAGATTGATGAAGCAAAATCCCAAGCCACTTCCATTCCACGCCATGTGCTATGGAAGGATGATCGTGTTAATAAAGAGGGGAAACTGGTAGATGAAAACACACAAAAAGTGTGGGAAACATGTGTAAGTATAACATAATATAAACTTGTTTTGCTTTAAATCACTATTACATAACGATTATTACTTATTTTTTCATATTTTATATTTGACATAGTCACAGGAATCAACAACACCCACACTGGATGCAGACATACTTTCAGCGGCCTTGAAACAGCCAGAACAGTATGGCCACGTCAGAGGTGTGGGTTTTGGGGTGTCACCCCGGGCATATTTTCAGAAAGAAAAACAAGAGGATGAACAAACTAAATAATTTCAAGTAATAAGAGATAGAGTATCTACCCTTGAAGAAAAATTCCAAAGTCAGGGAGAGATTCTAGAAAGTTTGATGGAGGAGAGGCGAAGAGAACAAACAACTCAAGAACAACCCGCACGAGAAGACCCCGCCCCACCCCCCACCAGCTTTGAGGTGAGCCATTCCCCTCAAATACCTGACTTAACTGAGGTAATAAATGTTATAATATTCGTTTATGTGAAATGTGAATCACATAGATATTGATACCTTTCATGTAATGATATTCTACAGGGTGAAAATGACTGTGATTTATATCTGTCAACTCCCACCCATCGCCTTGTAGCGAGGTTTATAGTGTTCAATATGCAGAATGACATGATACACTCCAGACCACTTCCAACCGGTCATGTCAAAATGTCGATTAACGTAGATCATGAGCCGAGCACCGAGCTACCCATGCCAAATGACGATGACGACATTCATATGGTGGAAAAAGCTATTGGAACATTCGTTGCATGGCCGTCAAATCTTGTAAAAAAACATGTCCAACAGGATGTATTAATTTACAATTAAATTTTCAAGCAGAAACTTTAACATTAAATTAGAAAATGGATGAACCAATGAATGTTATTACGGAGGACAAAATAGAGGAGCTAAAATGAAAGAGCGGCTCCAAAGGATCAACCAACCGATCAAAACGATCTACTGAGAGCACGTTCACCCCGCCCGTTCTATATCCACATTTAATATAATTGCAAGCTCATGTGGATACGAAAATGATAGGTGGAAAGAGTCACAAAATTGTTTGTGAAAAAGATATGTACAGAGAGGAAACATTAGATTTCGTTAGTGCAGACGTTGTTGCTGAGATCATCACATACGACTGGCTAGGCACATCAGTTATAAATGTATACATGAGGTATGTTTTCATGATTTGATTTTACAGAAGCTGATATACTATGATAATTATGGCTAAATACATTTCATATTTTTCACAGGCATATATATGAAAAACAATTTAAGGTATTTTCCCATGAATACAAATTTGGACTCGTTAGTCCTCACACCATTTCTACACAACGAGAAGAAATAGATTCTGATTATCAGGATGAATTAATGTCAAATCTACTCAGAACGTTTCAAAGCATAATTACGACTGACAGACTATTTTTAATACCAACATTGTAGGGGTAAAACTCTACATTTTAATCATATCAATTATATTTTCATTTCTATCAGTAATTATTCCTTTTTGTGTTTTTAGGGAACATTGGATGCTCATTGCTTTCAATTTAGATACTCTAAAGATTTATTTTCTGGATTCACTACATGGATATCCAACAAACCGACCACACATGATAAAGATTGTAAATTTTTAATACACTAGATCCAACATTTTAGAACTAAATATCTAGTTATATAATTTATATTATCTTTTAATGAGGATTTTGTTATGATAGGGCGGTGTATGAATATCGTCTAAAGGATGGAATGAATACAGGGAATAAGGACAAAAATGCCAACAAGATCTACAAATGGAGAAGTATATGGGTATATATAATTATATTTCACTATCCAAATACACATCAAAACAAATTACTTATTTTTCTCAATGTTTTTGCAGTGTCCGAAACAAACAAATGACAAGGACTGCGGTTATTATGTTTGTAAATTTATGAAAGAGATTACATTTCATGAACAAACTAGAATCCTTGAAGAGGTATTTTTAAATATAATTACTACTCCATTTAAAATAATTATTAATCCTTTGTGTATTTTTATTTTTTCAGTACTACTATGACTGTCGCAAAAACTCCTATTCAGAAGATGATATAAATGTGTTTAGAAACGAATGGGCAGCGTACCTGATAGAAGAATGAAAGAAAATAGGACAATGAAGGTGAATTCCTAATACTTATGTTATCATTATATGGTCATTGATATCTCCATTTTTTACACTTATTGAGCATCTATGATCTCCCTTTCTTATGTTTCATATCCTTAGATTAGTGAATTCCTACTACTCAGTTTGAAATTGACATCACTTTAGAAAACAACACAAGTGACATAAGGAATACTGAGAAAACGCGTTCAGATTGTTTTGATACATTAGGAAAATGATCCATTAGTCATTTTTTACGTGTACGAATCGACCAAACCTCAATCCGACGCACGGTGTGACCAGCATGGCTAATAGTGTCTGATATCAGTTTGAAATTGACATAACTTTAGAAAATAACACTACTGACATATGGAAAACCAAGAAAACATGTTCGGATTGTTTTGATACTTTAGGAAAATGATCCATGAGTCATTTGTGACGTGTAAGAATTGACCGCGCCTCAATCCGATGTACGGTGTGACTGGTATGGCTAAAAGTGTCTGATATCAGTTTCAAATTGAGATAAACTTTAGAAAACAACACTACTGATATACGGAATACCGAGAAAATTCATTCAGATTGTTTTGATACTTTAGGAAAACAATCCATGTGTCATTTGTGATGTGTATGAATCAACCGCACCTCAATCCGATGCACGGTGTGACCGGTATGGCTAAAAGTGTCTGATATCAGTTTGAAATTGACATAAAATTTAGAAAACAACACAAGTGACGTACATAAAACTGAGCAAATGTATTCAGATTGTTTTGAAACTTTAGGACAACGATCCATGAGTCATTTTTGATGTGTAATAATTGACCGAACCTCAATCCGATGCACGGTGTGACCGGTATAACTAAAAGTGTCTGATATCAGTTTCAAATTGACATAAACTTTAGAAAGCAACACAAGTGACATAAGACAAACCAAGAAAACACATTCAGATTGTTTTGATACTTTAGGAAAACGATCCATGAGTCATTTTTTACGTGTAAGAATTGACCACACCTCAATCCGATGCACAGTGTGACCAGTATGGCTAAACGTGTATTATATCAGTTTCTAATTGAGATAAACTTTAGAAAACAACACTACTGACATACGGAATACCGAGAAAACACATTCTGATTGTTATGATACTTTAGGAAAACGATCCATGAGTCATTTGTGATGTGTACGAATCGACCGCACCTCAATACGTTGCACGGTGTGACCGAAATGGCTAATAGTGTCTGATATCAGTTTGAAATTGACGTAACTTTAGAAAACAACACAAGTGACATACGGAATATAGAGAAATTGCATTAGTATTGTTTTGATACTTTAGTAAAATGATCCATGAGTCATTTGTGACGTGTAAAAATTGACCGCACCTCAATCCGACACACGGTGTGACCGGCATGGCTAATAGTGTCTGATATCATTTTGAAATTGACATAACTTTAGAAAACAACACAAGTAACATAAGGAATACCAAGAAAACACATTCATATTGTTTTGATAATTTAGGAAAATGATCCATGAGTCATTTGTGACGTGTAAGAATTGACCGAACCTCAATCTGACGCACGGTGTGACCGGTATGGCTAAAAGTATCTGATATCAGTTTCAAATTGAGATAAACTTTAGAAAACAACACTACTGACATACGGAATACTGAGAAAACGCGTTCAGATTGTTTTGATAATTTAGGAAAATGATCCATGAGTCATTTTTGACTTTTACGAATCGACTTCACCTTAATCCGACACACGGTGTGATCGGTATGGCTAAAAGTGTCAGATATCATTTTGAAACTGACATAACTTTAGAAAACAACACAAGTGACATACGGAAAACTGAGAAAAAACATTTGTATTATTTTGATACTTTAGTAAAGATATTCATGAGTCATTTTTGACGTGTACAAATCAACCGCACCTCAATCCGACACACGGTGTGACCGATATGGCTAAACGTGTCTGATATCAGTTTCCAATTGAGATAAACTTTAGAAAACAACACTACTGACATACAGAATACCAAGAAAACACATTCAGATTGTTTTTCTACTTTAGGACAATGATCCATGAGTTATTTTTGATGTGTACGAATTAACTGCACCTCAATCAGACGTACGGTGTGACCGATATAGCTAAAAGTGTCTGATATCAGTTTCAAATTGAGATAAACTATAGAAAACAACACTACTGACATATGGAATACCGAGAAAACGCGTTCGGATTGTTTTTATACTTTAGGAAAATTATCCTTGAGTCATTTGTGATGTGTACGAATTGACCGCACCTCAATCCAATGTATGGTGTGATCGGTATGGCTAAAAGTGTCTGATATCAGTTTCAAATTGACATAAACTTTAGAAAACAACACTACTGACATACAGAATAACGAGAAAACACGTTCGGATTGTTTGGATACTTTAGGACAACAATCCATGAGTCATTTTTGATGTGTACGAATCGACCACACCTCAATCTGACGCATGGTGTGACCGGTATGCCTAAAAGTGTCTGATATTAGTTTCAAATTGACATAAACTTTAGAAAACAACACTACTGACATATGGAATACCAAGCAAATGCATTCGTATTGTTTTGAAACTTTAGGAAAAAAATCCATGAGTCATTTTTGACATGTAAGAATCAACCTCACCTCAATCCGACACACGGTTTGACTGGTAAAGATTTTCATTAGATAAAGAATCAGTATTTATTAAATGAGATAAATCATCCAAAAACATATTGATTTTACATTATTCCCTTTCATTATTATCAGAATGAAAAAATTTGAGTTTAAAATTTCATATTTTAGTTTCATATTTCCATATTAATGTATTCTTTCATATTATTGTTTTAATTTATTTCATTATTGCATTACTAACATAATATTTGTTTTCTTATATAGGTGAATTTTTTTCCTTGAGTTCAAATGCTTTGTTTGGCAACAAATACCGTGGACGACAATTTTTGAGAGCAGATCATTGATATCAAATTATGAAACATGAATGTTTATAACTGTTGTTGAATAATTGTAATTGTAACCATGTAAAATAATGTTTGAAATGTATATAGCAGTGTGTGTTTTTGTATTCATGATGTTAAGTAAATGTATATACCGTTGTCTGTCAAAATATTGTGTGCGGGTACTATTTTGTGTAGGTGTGCATGTGCTACTTTGTGTAGGTATTCTAGTTTGTGCAGGTGTGCAGGTGTGCAGGTTCTATTTTGCAGGTGCAGGTGATGGTGCCTTTATCAGTTCTCTTTTGAGCGCTGATAAAGGACACCTTTAATAGCGCTAGAAGAGCGCTGATAAAGGGTCCCCTTTATGAGCACTCTGAAAAGCACTGATAAAGGGGACCCCCTTTATCTATTCCGTCATTAACATCACTTTTCTAGCACTGTTAATGCCGGTTTCTAGCACTGGTAAAGGGCCAAGTTGTAGTAGTGTAGGGATAACTCAAGGTATGTGAAAATATCCTGGAATGTTGGTGAAGGATAGAGTGAGTGGTTTTAGAGAAATTGCATCCATTTCTGAATTATTCAAGTGGATGTGGCTATGTCATAGTTGTTCATTGGTATAATAACTCAGAAAAGGGTGCATTGATCTAAACTCGGTAATCACTTGGTGCTCGACAACAAGCCTTGCTTCACACCTGATTTAAAACCCCTAGTGGATATTATTTTGAAATTCATGAACTCTTTAAGAAACTTCATAAAGTATTTGAATAATAACCATGAATGAACTAGGTTAAGCTTAAGGTTTCATAGATTGAAAATAAGGTTTCATGATTTAAGACATCCTATAAATGATTTTTATTTCTTGATCATGTCATTTCTTACTATGCTTTTTTTAGTCAATGACTGAAACTAGAAGGAACTTAGTAAGTGTTTAATGTGATAGATAATGTGTTAATGAGAAACATAATAGTATGATGTTTGTATTGAAGTATATTTTGGTTATTCATAATTAGTTACCATGATATATGATTAAAAAATTACACCATATATGATTAAAAAATTACACCTTAACTAACTATTGGACTCACCAAAAAAGAGAATGATAGAGTTTGTTGAGAGTTTAGGTTGTGGATAACAAGAAGGAAATAATATTTAGTATCCTATATGTGAAGAATGTGGGAAGAAGAAATCAATTGAATTTCTCAAAGGAATAAGAATTTTTTTTATGTGTGGAGGAGTAGGGAATAAATTAATTAATTTATGATGAAAAATGAAAAGTTTAGTAAATTAAATGCATAATAATAATGGTTTCTTAAAGGCACCATCGGTGGTTGAATGTTTTAAAAGAGTAATGTATGGGAATTATAAAAATAAATATCCTATGGGGAATGATTAATAAGAGGATTAATAAGGTTGTACAGGTAAATGTTTTGCTATTGACGATGAAGAGACTACAAATGACATATGAAAGGAACAATGTATTAAGGAATATGATAATGAATCACAGTTAATGGTTTTAGAATTAAGTTGAATGTTTAAAGTATTTATGTATTTGGATTCAAGAATTATATTGTATAAGTATTTTACCAATGGTATTTTGGTAATAAGAACCATGAAACATTTAAGGATTGTGTTAATTTTGAAAGAATATATGTCTTCATGTAAGATTAACTTATGATTTTAAGGATACTATCATGGGTTTATGATTTTAATGTTGATCATAAGATCAAAGTATTAGACACACCTTTTTAGTTTCTAAGAGATGGTTTTTTAATGTGATTAATGACATTTTGGTAGATGTTTTATTAGAATAAGGTATATGAAACTCTTTGGTTCAACATGAAGTATTATTTATAGAAGAATGATATTTTAATAAGTTTAAATGTATTGATAACCTTCAGGGTTTATATGACCATTGAGTATTAAGGTAATTTTTAAGGATGTTCGTTATATTTTTTTGAATGTTATAATAATTATATTAATATCATTTAATAAAGAGGATAACCCGTCATATCTAGAGAGGTCATGGGGCTTGAACCAATAACTAGAGGGTGATAAGGGTAAAACACATACCACTATACTATGTAATGTCTTGGTTAGTATAAATGATGTGATAGATAAATATTAAGTTTATTTTTGGAGAATATATTTTATCATAGAGATAACCATGGGATTTAAAAATGATATAGTTATAACTTATGCCTCATTAAAATTGAAGTTTCATGAGATAAATTACCCAAACCACGATTTGGAGTTAGTTTTAGTAATTTTTTCATTAAAGATACAAAGAAATTACCATTATAGAGAAAAGTGTGATATTTATACCAATGAAAATTTTTTACTGTACATATGATGATTTGAATATGTGCCAAAGAATATGGTTATAGTTGATTAAAGATTATGACTACTCAATACATTACCACTCAGGGAAAGAGAGCAAGGTGACTGAGGCTTTTAGTTAAAGGATCATGAAATCTTATCCATGATGATGATCACAAAAGATATAATGTTTATGGATTTTAAAAGTATGGATATTGAAATATTAAAGGAAGGGGATAAATATTATCTTTCTCAAATAAGTGTTAAACCATCTATCTATGATAAGATTAAAGAGGCATAAAAGGAAGACATGGAATTATAGAAGAGGGTGAGAAATACCCTTGAGCTTATCCTTGATTATAATGGAATGATAAGGGTAATGAAATATGTAAGTTTTATATCTATACCCGATTTGATAAAGGATCTATTAGAAGAAGATCACAATTCTTCATTCTTTATTCATCATGGAAGTATAAAGATGTATAGAGATTTAAAAGAGTATTTTTAGTGGGATGAAATAAAGAGAGATATTGAATAGTTTGTATCTCAGTGATTAATACATCATTAAGTTAAGGCTAAGGGAAAAAATTATAATGAGATGGTATAACCATTATCCATACCAAAATGGAAATGGGAAAACATAACCATGGATTTTTTCATTGGACTCCCTATAACGTTTAAAGGGAAAAATGGTATATGGGTTTTAGTGTATTGAATTATGAATTCATAACACTTAATCACCATTAGAGAAGATTTATCTCTAGATTGGTATGCTAGGATATACATAAATTAAGTGTTAATGTTTCATGGAGTACCATATTCAATTGTATCTGATCAGGATCTAAGGTTTACCTTGAATTTATGGTGAAGTATTCAACAAGAATTGGATACAAAGTTAAGTTTCAACATATCTTATCATCCTCATACAAATATTAAATATAATATAACTATTAAAACCCTATAAGATATATTAAGATATTTTTCTATGGATTTCAAAGGTGGTTGAGATCAACACCTTCCTCTAGTCAAGTTTTCTTACAACAATATCTTTCTCTCAAGAATTCAGAAGGATATTTATGAAGACCTCTATGGAAAGAAGAGTAGAACACCAACATTTTAGAATTAATTTGTAGAAATAAATATATTAGGGCTAGAGAAAGCTAAATAAATGAAAAATAAGTTTATAACCATTCAGAAACACATAAGGAAAGCACAAAGTTGATAAAAAAGTTATGATGATAATCGTCGATGTAATCTGGAGTTTGAAGTTGGTGAAAATATTTTTATATGAATTTATACATGGAATAAGGTTATGATATTTGGGAAGAAAGTAAATATAATACATAGGTATATTTTCCCATTCAATATTCTTGATTGAGTAGGGATAGTGGATTATTTCTTTGCGCTTTCACCGAACCTCTCTCAATTCCATGATGTGTTTCATGTATCTCTCTTGAAGACGTATATTACTGATCCTTAACATGTACTAAAATCAAAGTTCATATTACAAGACAATGATATTTCATATGAGGAATAAATGGTGGATATTTTGGATCATATATAGAAATTTCTATGAAATAAGAGCACTCACTTGGTCAAGGTTTTCTGAAGAAACCACTAAGTTAAAGAAGTTTCATGGGAACTTGATGATATGATGAGGCATAAGTATCCTTAGTTATTTGCATCAATGTGATGGAATTTTGAGGTCAAAATTTATTTTTTTGGGCGTATAATTTAACACCCTGAGATTTTATGAAATATATATATTTCAAATAATTTTAATTTCTTCAACAGTTTACATTACACACAACGCTGAGTTTTAACGAACCATGATATAATATTAATATTATTATTTTAACTTGAATCTCAGAACCTATATTTTAAACATAGAGACATGAATTAGAATAATAATATTTTAAAAATTAAATATAAAGGATTTAGATAATGAAAATACATTTATAAATAAGTACTTAATTTTTTGTAAAGTTATTATATATTTCGAAAATACTTTTCTTCTCAAAAACTGATTTTCATTGATTTTTGTGAAAAAATATTAAAATTAATTTTTGACACATTAAAAAAATTTATTTGAAAAAATTAACATCATTTTTTGAATCAAAATTTCAAAATTAACTTCAAGTAATTTTTTTGAGAATTTTCTTAAAAGTTTAATTTTTCGGTGAACAGAGAAAAATAATGATTTTTTATTTTGAACTGTCTTTTTGTTTAACAAATTTACAAGATCTAATTTATATTAATATTATTTTAAAAGTATAATTAGTTTAATTATATATTCATTAATCCAATTTAGTTCATCAAAATCAATTTTTTATTTAATTTTGATATTAAAATGTTCTATACTTATGAACATTTTCTCTTCGCAAAACCACCTTTTCATTGTGTATGATGGTTTAATTTTAAAATAAAATTTTACACTTATATGAATGTAATTTGGAAAAAATGGATTCCATATTTTTAATCATAATAAATAATACTATATAATAAGTTTAACATAACTTTTGGCCAAAATGAATAGTAAAAATAGTAAGATTTAATTACCACGATTATGGTTAAAAGGGGCTTATCGGGGGTTAAACTAAAACGATAAGGGATAAAATGACCTAAAAACTAGTCCAAATACATATTTATAACCGTATTTTTAACTTATCTCATATAAGGTTTAAGAATTGACAAAAAAAATTATCCTTTTTCATTTTCAAAACACGGGTACACTTTTTTTCTTTTCAAAAATTCTAAGTGTGTCCTCTCCCCCAATTATAAAAGGCCACCAGAAATACTCTTCTATTCACACTTACAAAACCATTTGGTTCAGCTAATCCATTCCCAAATACTTTTATTAATAACCTAACCAAATCCTATAAGCCCCAATTTTATTATAAAACCCTCATAAGAATGATTTTTGTGCCAACCTAAGGAGGTTTTTAGAAGAAGAGGTAACATTCTTAATCGAGAATTTTAAGTTTATTTATTCTTACACCTCATTCAAATCATTTTAAATTATGATGATATATTAACATTATTATATAATATATATTGAGAATTTATTATGTTAATGGAATAACCTACATCTATTTTCTTTTCCATCAAATGGAAAATGAAACTGTCGATTGTGTGTACGACTGACTACCACCCCGCGAACTGATGTAATTTGTTTCCCATCATAGCCTCTCATTGTTGGATATAACAATGAATTTAAAGTATATATATATATATATTATATTTATGATATTATTATACTTCTATAAATATAACATCACATTTTATTTCTTACATTCCATTCTGTGGAAATATGATAACGTCGCTCGTATGTTCGACAGACTACTGCCTCACAAAGCGATGTGATTCGTTCTTCACATAAACTTCACATGGAAGGTAATAAGGATAAATTTAATAAATATATTTGATATTTATTATATTTACCTGAAATTAATTCTATCTATCAATAAAATGGAAACAATGTTCATGTGTATGTAAGACCCACCATCTCCATGAAAATGGTGACCTTAACACTTAGTTTTATTCTAGGTTAACCCAATCTATCCTTTACTAAGGTGATAAATTTTACCACCATTACTATTCATAATACCCACATATAAATGGAACTATTTACAAAATTTAAATATCCTGATTCTAAATATGGTATCAAATTTTCAAGTCATATTTTCTAGAATTTTCAGAAATTAATTTTAATATAAATGTATAAAACAAAATGAAAAAAAGTTTTTAGAAAAATGAATTTTTAAGAATAAAAATTATCTTATATAAAAATCATAAAAATTATTAATTAAAATTACATTATTATAAATAAAATGGATCATATGTTACTTAAATAATAAATTTATAATATAAATAGACTTTGAAATTACTTTTTTTAATGAAATGAAATGACAATATTTGAAAAATAGGTGTTTTAACTATTCACTGAAAAATAAATCATTTCATAAAAATATCCTAAGTTAACTTTGAAATTTTTATTTCAAAAAAAAATATTAATTTTATAAATAAAAGTTCTAAAATTGGTATAATTTAATTATAATTCTAACACAAAAAATGAAAAATAAAACCATTTTTTAATAAGATGTATTTTTGATGTATAAAATGATTTCACTCAAATAAAGTAATAATTTATAATTTATAATTTATAATCCTTTATAAAAATTTTACTAATGTGGTTAAAAATATTCATACCCTCCATTTCAACAACTAGATTATAGAAGTCATATTTAAATAATATTTTTCCGTGGTTCATTTAAGCTCGGTGTTGCGTATTGTATATGCTATAGAATATAGTGTTCTTTTAAAATCTTAGGGTGTTATATTATCTACCCTTCATTAAATTACATCCTCATAATTTGAACTTTTTATTGGTAATAAAGGATCTGAAATTTGAAAATTCTTTTGTGGAAAACCTATGTTATAAAAAGGGTTAATAAAAACTCATCTTAAAAAGAGGGAAAGGAAAGTACGAAGGTCCTATAGAATAACATAAAACTAAATTTACCAATATGAGAACATTATTGGGAAGTGAAAATATGGAAATGAAAGTGAAAACAAACACCCAAGGATAAATAATGAGTGACAAATAACATTTTTTGGGGAAAGTTAATGACCAAAAAACCATAAATTTGTGATGGGTTAAAATAAAATAAATTAATCAAAAATGATCATAATAGCATAAATTTTTTGTTTCAAGATTCTTTTTCGGAAGTTAAGGAATTCATTTTCCTTCTAGTACATGAATATAATGAAATATAATTATTTAAAAAGTAAAATTTCTTCCTTTAATAAATTTTTACCACAATCTCCTCCTTTCTATAAAAAATGAGAATTTTGGATTAATATTTCATATTTGAAGTACTAAAATCAACTTATAATGGATGAAATAATCCAAAAAAATATAACAAGCTATTTCTATTTTATTTAAATTTTAACCATAATAGAAATAATTATCACAAGGTAAGATAACATCCAAAATGTATAAACACTTATATAAAGAAATAATGAATTTAACTCCAAATGTTTCCACAATAACACCAAAGGTTCATTTTAGATAATTCCATAATTAAATAATCTTACATCCAAATTAACCTCAATAGAATCAACATTAAAGATTGTTTTAACCTCAAAGGTTATCACATACCTTCCAACTTACATCCCAAAAATTTAATCGTATTCTTAGACAAGTTAAGCCTAAGGGTTACATATACACTAGTAGAAAACATAACATTAACATCAGGGATTTAACATCAGTTTTATTAAAAATAATTTTAAAACGTTTTTCATGTTGGTTTCTTATAAACTTGGTGTGAAAACCATTCTTAGGTGGTTTTACATGTTGATTTATTTATAAAATTACATGGAAATCCCTTGGGTAAAGTTTTTCACATCAGTTTTATAATAAATAGATGTGAAAAAAAATTCAATGCCAATTTTAATAAAATTGACATTAAAGTCCTTCTCATATAGTGGTGTTTTAATATTTTCAGAACACACTTATAAATTTTAAAATCACACTTTTTTTTATATTTTGGGAAAACACTTTTTCATACACTTTAAAAATTCTTCTTATTTCATTATTTATACTCTACATACCCAATGATTTTCATCATATTTCAACTAGTTATTCATTAAAATATTTCAACATTGAATTTTTCATTATAATCTCATAATTTACTTTGTCAGTGATTCCTAATATCCATTGTGATAATTTTTAATGATTTTTCTATTTTACAAAGAAAATTCAACTTTTCAGGTTGAGAAGTTGAAGATCGCACATGATTGTTTCTAGATGGAGGATATAAATCCTTCCCAATCACCATTAAAGTTACTGTATGAGTTATTTCCTAAAAAATCAAACATATAAAAACAACATATACATTGAAAGGATGCCACAACTTTTGGGAAAATTAAGTCAAATATTAAATTTATTTATTATGTTTTTATTTTCTTTCTATAATTTTCTAGTTCATCTAGTTATTCTTCTTCCAATTGAGTAATGCAATTTGAAATATTAAAAAAAAGTTAAACCCTTCTACACGTGTTGTTATGATAATAGATCTGGAAAGTAGAGTTTGACGTTGGTTATCATCATAACTGAAATCAAAAGTGGTTGGTGGAACCTTTTTCATCAATTACTAAAATAACTGACATTAAAATTAATTTTTAACATCAGTTTATATAAATTGATATTAAAATTAAAACCTACAATTTTAGGGGAATTTATGTCAAATACAAACCTGATGTTAAAACTCAAAAATAACGGATGTTAAATTGTATTTTTCTATTATTGATACCTAAACCCAATGAAACATATCAAAAATATCATTTATCACTATGATAAATCACTATATAATATTATAATATAGTGAAATTCACCAAAATATCATGAATCAAAATTATATACTAACCTAAAAGTAAATCCTTAACTTAACTACAAATATCTCAAAAAATATCACCTTGTCAATGAA
The DNA here is from genome assembly GCA_963277665.1 of Viscum album. Classification (NCBI taxonomy): domain Eukaryota; kingdom Viridiplantae; phylum Streptophyta; class Magnoliopsida; order Santalales; family Viscaceae; genus Viscum; species Viscum album. The sequence continues at coordinate 616,439,737 of OY728130.1, read as the reverse complement.
TCATTTTTTAACCATCAATTATATCTATATCACACTATCCAGTAGACCATAACAAATCATATAGTAACCCAAAAGGATATTGCAATAGCTTATTTTTCCTAAAACTCTATAAAAGTTATGAATCACCTCAACATATCATTACATAATACCTCAAAATGGGGTGTCTATGACTTTGAACTTATGGAATCCTTAAAATTTTAAATTCATGATGATATCAATAACTCTTAAGTTAACCCCATATGAAAACTTATATTATTCCAAAATCTAACACAATATTTATTCCTAAAATAAAATCACAGACTATTTCCATAAATCCAAAAATGCAATAAACTTCATAAAATATAACCTAAATCACTTTTTCATCAAATCACTAACCAATTTCAAGTTCACCAATACTATCCAATTTACTTCATAAATGTCAATAATACCTTTATTTTAATAAATAATCACTTCAATATTTACACTCTGATGATTGGTATAATAAAGGTGCTTCCTTGGTATAGGAGTTAACCCTTATATTAGGGTATTTTCTTGGATTGTGCTTATATTCCCCACACATAATATAATAAGGTATAAATGGTACTCTAGGTTTAAGTTCAAATAAATCCACCAAACTATTCACTTTTCCTTGATAATTTTTTGATCTATGTCATTATTTTACAAACATAAAACATTTTATCACTCTTTTAATACATTATCTGGGTGTTAATTTCAACATTTATAACATGAAGGAAATTAAGATTTCTTTCCTCCATGGTCTCCACCACCCAAGATCTCAAATTACTATATTATCTTATTCTTTGGTGAGTCTAAAATTTGGTTAAGGTGTAGGTTGTTAATAATATATTGTAATAATTTATTAGGAATAATCACAATATCTATTACTATAGTCTAATTTGGTTTCTCATAATCATCTTATTTTCCATCACATTCACCATTAACATGATTTCTCCTGCTTCTATCCATTGACTAAAACTGAAAAACATAGTATAATAAAAAATAATCATAATGTTAAACCATATAATCATGAAAAATAATTTATTATATCTCTAAATAAATAAAACTTAATTTCAATCTTTGATACCTTAGGTTTAACCTAGGATATCCACGATCATTACCAAAACATTATGATGTTATCTTGTACTTAAAATTATCCCTAGGATTCTCACTAAAGTTTTCTCATCATAGTTTTAAAATGTAAATAAATCTTTCTATGATACAAAATATATCAACCCATAATTTTTATACATAGATATTTAATCTTATTATATGAATGTTAAATACATAACAAAACTATCCAAGGCAAAATTGTATAGGTCTAGAATCTTTGTAAATTTTGATACATAAAAAATGGGTTATAAGTGAACTACATCATCTACCATTAATTTCTTCATAACTAAAACCATTCTTAGACATATCATACTTAAATAATTTCTTAATAACCTATGGAAAATTAAACTTAAGAAAGGGTGAGCTCATATACTCAGTAAACATTAATAAGGGAGATATTAATGATCACTTAAGCATAACATCTATATAAGGGTATTAGAATATGAGATTAACATTTGAAAACCACCAAAAAATATCATAGATCATGTTATTGAGTCATGGAATAAATATTGAAGGTTCATAATACCTGAAACATAAAGTAATCAAATAACATAATCCAATAGACCATAATATTGGCATAAGTCATAGATTTTTAGAATAAACATAAGAATAGAAAATGATTTACTTAGTAGTTAAGTCTCACTTCCAAGACCATAATAGTGGATTGGATTCACTTCCCATTATATCTTAATATTCAAGGATCTCTCTCAAGACTATAATAGTGGATATATTCCCTTATTTAACTAGATTCACTAACCGTTACGGTCCTGTTTATCTCATGAGATATCCATCTTTACCCAATGCATGGGTAGGATATATAATTTTGGGACCACCCATCACATAATGGAAATCATAAATATGTGTGAATAAAGATAATAAAAAAATCATAATATCATAACCTGTGAAATGGAAATGAGTTTTATAAACATTTCATCATAAAAAATGTCATAAAAAATCAGTGGGTTTCAAAAAATTTCATCATTTAATCATAACATAACCCATGGAAAATAAATGGGTTTCATAAAAATATTTTCACCATGAAAATAATCCATCAAGAGAAAGAATAAGGATGTTATAATTGGATAATATCTACAGTATATATTTAAATAACATGAAAGGATGTCATCATATATAAAAAATTCCTTCAAAAGATCACTTGGAGCATGTATTGAGGAAAATAAAATTTTTCCATTGAAATAAATTATTTAAATATAAAAATTTACCAAATATTAAATAAAACATTTTATTTGGAAACTTGTAATGGAAGCTTTAAATTATTGAGTTTTCATGGCTGCAGGAATTTCCGTTCATGCCATATAAGTCAAAATAAATCATTCCCTTCACACTTTTGTAAAAAAAGTAAAAAAGGACCACATTTGGAAAAATGAGAAGAAGATTCCATTTATTTATTTTTTCTAAAAATAAATAATGTGTGAAAATTAATTTAAAAAATAATAATATAATATTAAATAAATTATGAAAATATTTTTAGAAAACATGGATATGGGATAAAAATAATTTTCGGTCGAAGATATAAATAAAGTTGGTTTTCCTTAAAAAAAATTATTTCAGTATCCTGAGTACTTAATTAGAGTAAAATGAACATAAAAAATGTATTATAAAGAAATAACCTCAGGAGAATAAAATTAATGAATTTATTGAGAGGTATATTATGAAATTTCATTATTGGAAACTTAATCATAAGTAATCCCGATAAATAATGAGATTGTAATATAAAACCCTTACCTCAGGTTACACTAGATTTGAAAGTGATTTATCCTCCAATTTAATAAATTTAAATTTATTATATTTCTACACCAAAATAATGTAAATACTTATAATATCATATATATGATCCCTTTATAGCATTTCAAAACCCATTTATCAATTATTCCTTATTAAAATTATTGTTTTTGGGTGCTAACTATTTCATTTTTCATAAGAATTTCGGTTCAGTAGTTTCGATCCTTGTACTTTGATAATGGTTATATCATCTCCAAAATGTTAGTAATGATATAAATATCATATATATTCATTATATACATATATATATATATATATTAATCTATAAAATTTAGTGATAGAAAATTGAATTACACCTTTCATACAGACGATAGGTCGTACGTACACATGAACGTTGTTTTCACTTTTCGACGAATGGAAAAAAATAAAGGTAAATAATAATTAAAATTTATAGAATCATTAATATATAATATTCATAAAATATATTATTACTTCCATCCATGTAAATTGAAAATTAAAAACGAGTCACATCGTTTTTTGGAGGATGTTTTCCCCACGTACACATGAGAGATGTTATCATTTTCCAAGGGATTGGAAGGTAAGAATTTTGATATGATATTATAATTATATAAAAATACTTATTTCATAAATATAATGTATAAAAATTAAACCAATATTTATAACCATCAATAAAATATGGTGATGAAAAATGAATTGTATCACTATGTGGAGACGGTAAGTCATACATATGCATGAGTGATACTTTCACCTCCCATTTGATGTGAAAGAGGGTGGATAATGGTGGTTTCATAATAATAATACCATTTAATTATATTTAGGATACTTAATTTATTAATTTATGATATATTCCATATATTTATAGGAGGTAAAAGAAGAATTGAAAAGAAATTGATAGGTTAATGTGGTTACCACTTCTTTGAAATAACTTCTTTAGATATCATCTTAAGGATCCCAAGGTTGGTATTTAGAAATCCCAGAACCTATATAATGTGTCTAAAGATGCTTATAGGATAATTTTTAAGGATTTTTTGATCTATAAAGATGAATGTGATGTAAATAAGAGAAAGCATGGGTTTTGTTTTATAAGTGAAGGGAGGGACACTCTTGGAATTTCTTAAAAGATTAAAATATAAAAAATCACTTATCCAGAAAAATGATTCAAAATGGACATAGATTCAAATATAAGGTAGTATTAGGTTGATATACCATCATCCAATTAAATTTTGACAGGTCTTAGTGGTTTTTTAAACTTTATCTTTTGGTTTAAACCCTTAGTTAACCTATTTTAACCTTAACTGTAGAAACATCGTTTTCACTATTTAAAGGGTTATAATTTTAAATATAAGGAAAAAATTTGATCATATATATAAAGAAATTCCATTTTAGACCATATATTTTCCACTTTTCGCTGTTTAACTATTTTAATTATTTTTAAATAATTTAATAAAATATAATTTTCATAAAATATCATTATTTTCATTTTGAAACTATTCATTTAATCAGACTTTAAAGACCCCAATACTAGGATAAAATAAGAATATAATCCTTTAACACACCACTAATATATTATAAACATATATTAAATTCATAAAATACTATAAATCACTCAAATTATATTAATTTTAATATTTTAAAAATCATTTATTTTATTTTTCTATTAATTAAAAAAAATACTATGTTAGAGTTTCTTATGAATTTAATGTAATTATATAATCAATAAAAATTAGAAAAAAATTACCATCATGAAAATAATTTCATTTTTCTTACAATAAAAAATAATATTCATTCAAATGTTAGTTTTCCCTAATTAAACATATAAGATATATTTAAAAGTAAGAGGGTGACATTTTGTATTTTTCTTTGCTTTAAATATCATATAGGTCAGTTTTATGGAAAAATGTCCCTTAAAAAAAATTAAATTTAGACCCTAAAGTGATAAAGGAAAATTAAATTCGTCCAATATAAACTAATATGAAAAATAGTGACCTTAACACTTAGTTTTAACATTAGTTAACCTGATTTACCCATTTACCAAGGTGATAAATTTTACCATGGTTACTATTCATAAAGCCTAAAAATAAAAGGGAAATATTTAAAAATTTTAAACCACCTAATTAAAAGTATGATTTTAATTTTTAATAATTCAATTTATAGAAGTGGAAGAAATTAAATTTTATAAAAATGTTTAAAATGCAATGAAAAATAGTTTTTAGAAAAATGCATTTTTAAGCATAAAAAATAACTTATATCAAATTCATTAAAATTATTGAGTAAATTAGGTTATTATAAATCTAATTGGTAGTATTTTAAATTAAGTATAAATCAAAAATATAATGGTAATTTTATGTTACTTGATTTAATGAAAGGAAATGATAGTGTTTGAAAAATCAGTATTTTTCACTATTCACTGAAAAATCAATCATTTCAGGAAAATCAAAAAAATTTACCTTAAGTTAATTTTTATATAATTATTTAAAAAATTACGTTCATTTTATAAAACAAAAAATCTATTTTTTTCAAAAAAAATTATAATTCGCACACACAAAATAAAAAAATAAAACTATTTTTTAAGAAAATGTATTTTTGACGTATAAAATGATTTTTTCTGAAAATTAAGTACTTATTTATAATAAATAATTATATAAAACCTTTATAAATATTTTTATAAAGTGTTTAAAATTATTCATACCTACTAATTGAATGGATATGTTATAATGGTCATTTTTAAATAATAATATTTCACGGTTCGTTTAAGCTCCGTGGTGCGTGTTGTATATGCTGTCAAACATAGTGTTATTTTAAAATCTTAGGGAATTACAGTTTTCCTAGAAATATATACCTGTATAGATAATGAAATTTTTATATATATATTTGGCACAGATTCACCTAGCGAAAATTACCCTGAAAAGGGTTGGTTGAACATTAAGTCAATTATCACTCCGATACCCGATGAGTGGGCCCAAGACTCCACACATGGATAGAAACTCCAAGGGATATTATTTTCATAATTATATTTAATTTATAGACCATTTTTAATTATTTAAGAATTATTTTAACCAATTAATTTAGAGAACATAATAGAAAAATGACCATGGTTAACTAAGGATTAAATCAGGAGAGTTATAGGTTGATCTAAAAGTATCATATGTTAAAAGAAATTATGTCACAAGGGAAGACATATTTGGATTGATGTTTTCATATTCATATTTTGATATTATAAATCCATTTTGTTTTAATTATTTTTTTGAAATAAGATCACAAAAATGAATCCAATAAAGGTATGTTCTTAGAAACCACTATATCTTGTACCGAATAAGGGAACATAGTTAAATGGTTTATAACCTGATAATTTCTTTCTTATAATAGAAAATGTGAATTTCCTAGTATTATTTAATGTAGTGAGATTTATATTTCAGTAATATTGAAACTATCATCTATTCTCATTAGTGAGTGATATTTATCAATGATATTCTAGTATATTTCAAAAGTTATGAGAATTATGCGAAACATATAAGGATTTTTATTCATTAGTTTTAATATAAAAGTATGGAAACATATATTAAATAATATTAATAACCTCGAAAATTGATTTTATTAAAAGTTTATATTTTTTGGGATAACTATTGGAGAATACACGATTGAGGTAATGATAACACTTAAGTTTAATATACACATGATATTGTCATAATAAATGGTTGGTTTTATTTTAAAGAATTAATTTAGGTAGTAATTAGTAACCATAGGGTTGATAATTGATTCATGATATTTTTAGAGAATTTCATCTCATTTTTGGGATTATATATAGTGAGTGGCGTGTGATCTTATTGACTAGTGGTTAATAGAATTTAAGCGTTAAGGATAGAGTAAAGTTTTGAAGAAATATATATAATCTAATTATGGTTTAATTTATTGAAGATTCAAATAGGTTTTGGGAAAGATATATTATTGGGAGTATATGATTAGGGTATATAAATACTTGGTTATATGATTATAGAAATGAATAATGCAGTTTGAGGAAGGATAAATTTGATTTTGAGAGTATAGATTTCAAAGATTATTGGGTTTATAATATTTTAAGAATGTTCATGGTAGTTTGGGATCTCTATCTAATGGATTATATTAATAAATATGAGAGAACCCAACTCAATGTAACATAGTTCAAGCCAAGAATGGTATATGTTAAACTAAGTATGATATAGGTTGAACTAAGTCTTATACAAGTTGAGTTGTAAGAACTATATTCTAACATTATAGTGCTATAATGTGAGACATCTTGACATTAAATTTTCCTTTTATTATTTATGATAATTCACTTATAATGATCATCAATCATGTTAACTATTTTTGTTTTAGTAACAGATGAAACTAGAAGAAACCATGGGTGTGAGGGAAAATGTAGATATTTCCTCAATGAACAACCCAGTAGAATATGAGCTGGAGTGATAAAACATGTGATTATTCCAAACCATATATCATGAAATACGATTAATAATTTGAAAATAGTCGATGTACCAAACACACCACGGAAGAGAAAAATGGATTCTATTGAAAGATCAATTGAAAAAGTTGATGGAAAAAAAGATTCAGTTTTATATATGTCAAAAATGTGGGAAGAAATATGGGGGAAGTTACCAAAATTTATGGGTAAATTATATAAGTGTGGAGTTTAAGGTCATCAAAATCATAAGTGTAAATCAAAGAAAGAGGCTATAATTTTTTTATTCAATTGAAAAAGAGTTAAACATTATGTGATTTAATGTCCCAATCTAAGGGATAACAAAGGAGATAGTTACCAACAACTATGAGAATAAGAAAATGACTATGAAACTACAACTAATGAATCATATAGCGAGTTGTCATTCTAAATTTTCTAGATTTCTATTTCATATAATTTTTCACTATTTACTGGATATTGAGTTATAAATAAAAACCCCTAGTGGTATGACTATCATATAAATCATTTTTAAGTTTTGTGGGGAGTGATTCATTAGGTATATAGATCTATATACCGTAATAGAATTATATGTGAAATTTTAAATGGTTATATCTCTTTATAAAGAACTAATAATGATTGTTTATACATATAAATCTCATTCCAAATCCTAAAGAAACCCATGATCATCAAGAAGTGTATGGTTAATTATGAGTTCCCTATATAAATTAATTTGATCTTATGAGTCAATTTTTTAGAATGAAATTTATTTAATGGGGAGATAATGCAAACTTATGAAATTATAGTATATTATAACCATTAAATAATTCAATGTGTTTGATACCATAATCCACATGTAACACTGAACTAAAATGAAACTGTGATATGTTTTGACTATTAAAAAACCTAGCCTTTGAATTAGTGGGAATGAATAGGAGTAACCAATTTATGAATTATATGTATATTTAAAAGAAAGTCTACATATATTAATAAAATTCAATTAGTTTACCTAAAAATACTAATAAGATCGTTTATTGTTTAGAAAATTATTTTTTCTAAAAGAATTTTCCTTTTTTGAGATATAAATTTCTATATAAAGTAACATATGATTAATGATAATTTTTTTGATATTAATAATTGGTTAACACCAATTTAGTTGGTTAATTTTATGAAATAATAATACTAATATTTAATATTTCAAAATGTAATTTTCCAATAATAATATTTTTTCATTATATTTTATGATTTTATTAAAAAATTGAATTTTTTAATTTTTTAATTTGAAATTAATAAAAATGAAATCCATTTTTCAATTACAAATATAAAAATTAACTTAGTATAAATTTTTGATATTTTTTTTAAAAAGGTTGGTTTTTCATCAAAAAATATAGTTTTCATGAAACTTGTAATTTTTATGACTTTATCATTATATAAGAATGATCTATGAGATTACAAAAACTTTTAGGTGTTAAAATATGAATATATGGAATAAAATTATTCATTTTATAATATTATTTGATATTATAAATCATGTTTCCAACATTTTTGGAACTAATTTAAATGTAAGTTTAATAAAAAAATACTTTCGGTCTTTTATTTGAATAAATTATTTTCAAGGTAGATTCAGTTTTAGCTTGAATTGGAAGCCTCACATATTTTATTTGTTTTATAATAAATCAATTTATGTCATTAAAATAATTTTTCAAAGTTATTTAATCTTATATAAAAATTTAAATCTTAAAAACATTATTTTCTTAAGATCAAGAAAATTTTTATTAAAAAGAGAGAGAGAGAGAGATGGGTTACATGAATCAGAAAGATAGTATCTTATTACAATCTCTTACTAAGTGAGGTAGAAGATCAACCAGAAAAGTATCACTCCATGTCATAGCTTGGTTGACTCCTTTATTTGCAAGGCCATCTGCCACCATGTTTGCTTCTTGATACGTATGGGTGGAAATGTATCTGATTTCAAGAAGAGAATTGAGGCAGTTCATCCAGCGAGCAGTAAGAGGCCAGGCAAGGTGGATCACCCCATTCCAAATATCAGGCATAATGGTGGTGGAGTCACTTTATATTCAGATGTTAAGTCTTGAAGGCTTAATCCAAGGTCTGTCAAAAAACTTCAACCATGAGAAAATGGGGTCAGAGTTAGTGAAAAAATTATTATTGAAGTTTTTGGAATCCAAAATACCATTGTGAGATGGCTCCCAAGTAAGGAAATCATCCCCATTTATAAAGGGGTAATTGTCCACAACGTGCCTAATGTGATCAGGGATATTAGATGAACTAGAGTGCATTACATAATTTATGGTGAGATTGATGTTATCTGGAGGAGCATCCAGAGATAGCATAGAAATGAGGGGGGTGCCAGTCCAATTATTAAGCCATAAGTTCATAGTGGAATCTGAACTAACCATCCATCTTGATTTATGAATAATGTAAACAAAGGTATTTATAATGGATGTCCAGAGGGAAGAATTGAGGTAACTAGATTAACCTTTTTTATGTTTTTTAAGGAACCTATTATGAAGTAAGTTTATGGAGTCATATTTGTTTTTGATCAACCTCCAGGTGAGCTTAGCTTGAAAAGCCTCATTAAAAAGTTTGATATTTTTAATTCCGAGACCACCTCTTTCAAGGGGTTTGCAGAATGGAGACCAAGGGATAGTAACAAGCTTTCTTTAAATAATACTTTCAGTCCAAACAATGTTTTTTATATAGCTATTAACTTTTTTAATAAGACTATCAGGCCATTTGTATATCAAAAGGGAGTAAAACATTTTGGAGATAATTGTGGATTTCACAAGGCAGATCCTGCCATCCATGGAGAGGGATTCCCCTTTCCAGGAGGCCAGTTGATTAGTCACTTGGTCCACAACAGTATTAAAGTACATAGATTTAGGCCTACCCTAGAATAGGGGAACTCCAAGATAGGTAAAAGGTATGGACCCCTCTTTAATGACAAGACTTTCAATGATAAAACCTTTTCTAGAAGGGGGGGAGGTTTTCCCAAAAATGATATAGGATTTATTCCAACTAACAGATTGACCAGAGACCTATTCATAGTGAGACATGCCCTTTTTAAGGTTAAGAATATTTTTTCTACCCCCATTAAGTAACAAAATGATGTCATCATCATAAAAGAGATGGGTCGGAATAACAATATTTCTGGCAGCTTGAATAGGTTTGAGCTTGATTTGGAGAATAAGGGAGGAAAGATACCTACTGAGGTAGTCTTCTATAATGGAAAAGAGAATAGCAGAAAGAGTGTCACCTTGATGTACCCATTTTGAGCATTTAAATATTTATCTATGTAGTTAAAATTAATTACTAAGTTTAGAAATAAATTAAAATGATATAAGTAAATTAGGGTAAAATAAAAAAAGTTAAAACAAAAAATCTCTAAAACACTCAAATTTGTCTAAAAAAGGTGAAGTTGAGGTGAGTTTAGACCCACAATCATTTTTCTATCCAATTTTTTCCATTTTGTGTCCTTTGAAACTTGAATAGTAACCTTACATTATTGAAAATGTAAGGATAAATTGGGATTAACCGAGTGGTTCAGCACACCATACATTTTCATCTAGGGCTGGGGTTCGATCCCCAACCATATATTTGTTGGACCAAATTAAATTGGGGTTTAGGTTTGTGAGATGGATCCTATTGATGTCAGTGCTATTTGATGGCCCAATATAGTGGTGTGCAGGTGGAACCCCACCCATTGGTGGGGGTGGAAATTATGTAGGTACCTACGAAAACAAGCTTGGAGAACTCTGATCAAGGTGATGATGCAAGGTATACTTGCACAATGGATGAAAGTGAGAGGGGGAAGCTTCGGTGTGGGGATGTTGCGGTGGTTGATGTCAAAAATGGAAGTGGATTCTTGGGCATAGTGTTGATGGGTGAAGATACTGGGATGCATAAGATGGATGGATTCGGTTCGCGGTAACTGTATGGGGGTCGAAGCCTGATGAAAATACTAGGATGTATGTAGTTGGGTCTTAATGGTATGGATTCAGCCATTGTTGATGGGTCAACAGAAGAGCGATGGATGAATTGGATCGGTGTGGATGGGGCCTAAAAGTAGGGCTGATGTGGTGTGGTGACTACTGAATGGGATTGACGAACCCCCACCTGATGTTGGGGGCGGTGGTCCGACAACTATTTGTGTCAATGTGACATGAAATACAGAGAGATGTCAGAATGAAGTCTATACATAATTGATTTATAGGGGAGGCTCATTCTGTGGTGACAAGGTCAGTGAATGGGTGATCCAGGATGACCATGGTGGATTGGGCCATATGATTTGTAAGGGTCTTCAGGCCGCTATAGTAACGGGTCTATGAGCCTATATCATATGTGAATAAAAGTGAATGGGTTATGTCACGACCCGTCCCAGTGGGTCCCGTGCTGCAACTCCCCAAGCCCACCTCCAATAGGCCAGGGGATGGTGACTAGCACCGAGCAGGCATGTCACTAACATGGGAGGCATTTCCTATAAACCTACACACACACACACACACACACACACACACACACACACACACACACACACACACACACACACACACACACATATATCCAAGCCCACAAAGATGAAAAATAAAAACTACTAAAAAAGGAAATGCATGCATACACTAAAATCCCAACCAATAGAGTATGATAGGAAAGTAAAGTACAGTAATGTAAAACCCTGGGCCAAAAGTACAAGCCCACCAAAAAAAATTCTGTAACAAAGTCCAACCTGTAAAAAAAGGTACTGGGACTGCAATCCATATCCGTAGGAACACACCTCGGCCTGCCTGATCTCACTGAGCATCGTCTGGTCCTGGTCCACCTAGAATCCTGTCAAAGGCTCACTCATCTGCAAAAGACATGACATGTGCGGGCAAAGTCCGTGCAGGGGTGAGTATAACAATACCCAGTAGGACACCCCGAAACCACAAAGGAATAAAACAAGTGAAAAATACCACAAAGGAAAGGTACAGTCATCTCCACACGGTATATTTCTACATAACATATAAAAAGAATATCCAGATATACTCATACATGATCGACTATAGAAAAACCACCACTATGATCCAGCTTGAAGATTTCGAAAAGCATATAATCGGGAGAACATACTCCTAAGTCTAAATAGAGAGATATGAAGTACTCGTTCCGGGAGAACTCACTCCACAAGTATGATGCTCAGATGAGGATCACAACCAATAGCTATGGGGTGATTCCAACAACTCAGTTTGAACTAATCCGCTAAGAAGAGGATCGATGCCCGGGTAAGGTAGGTCACGTCGATACCAATAACTCTACTTAGGGAAACAACTCTATTCAGGAAGTCCTGCTGAAGGGATCATACTCCTGTACGTAGGAAATGATACCAGAAACCTTTAGGGGAAAGACCAAGGGTAGGAACCCTAAGAAATCTAGTCCAAGTCACGTAAGACAAAAGGCTCAAGCCATGTATAAATAGGTTACATGACATATAGTAGGATCACACGCCGTGTTCCTTGACTCTGGGTACTTCCCATGTAAATGGCCAGTGTCTCTAGTCCAGGTGTGTAAAACTAGACTACATGACGTGTAGAAGGATCACACGCCGTATTCCTTGACTCTGAGTACTACCCATGTAAACGACCCATGTCTCTAGGCTTGTCGTATAAAAAGTAACTACACTGCATGTAGAAGTATTACACACCATTTTCGAGTGTCCGGGGTTCACTCCATGTACGTTGGCCAGGTGCCCATACACGGCCTCAACCCGTGTCGCCCTGGCCATGTACCAGTACATGGGGTGTCCCAAGTATCTATCCGGGTCTGGCCGGGGAAGTGTATACATGCCGTGTCCTTGGACGTGTACCCAACCCATGTCCGTATACTCCCAGAGTACTCTAAAGGTAGTACGCCGATGAACACATGTCGTGTAGCCCATACTACATGCTGTGTAGTCAGGATTTCTCCAGAAATGCCATCTTCCTCTTCAAGCCTCGGTCGAACCTCCAAATTCGCAATATGTCATCCGTTTGCCCAGAAACTCGAGATCTCAAGTCGCCTCGTCGCCGTGATGCCAAATCCGTGGGTTTCAGACCTTTGATCGGATTGAAAATCTGATTCTGGTCACCCATGAGGAAATCATTCGAAGAACCATATCTTCTGATCCGATTCGATCCGTCCATTTCCACCATTGTCGCACCTCTTTAGGGTTGTCCCGATGACAGATCTTTAGTTTGGGATCTTTGCGTCACACAACGGATGCACAACGATCCATCGTTCATACCTCCGTGAAGAACACATAGAAAGAACACAAAGAACATGAGAAATCGAGGAAGAAAGGCACAGAAAATCGAGAGGAATGAACCTTGATCGATGTTCGTGTTGATCTTGATTCATCACCATTATAAGGCTAAACGAAACCAAAATAACCTTCAAGAATCAATCCCTAAAATCCCCGTAAAAGCTAATCCCGCAAATATGATTGATCCACGGGCTAATCTGTTCGTGGATTAGTCTGTGTTCATCATAGGAATCAATAACAAGGAAAGGAAATCAAAATCAAACATCCTACCTGGATCCGTGGCATTCGTTGGCGAAGATCTGGTCACCGTGTCGTCATCGCCGGTGAAACCCGTCGAGAACGCCGTCTCCTCGTTGGAGTTTCCTCCAAAGCCTCTAGATCCTCCAAGGGTTTCAAGGTTATGAGGTCTATAACCTTGGACCTCTGCGTAAATCTTTATTTAAAAAGATAAAAAGATATTCACTACAACAAGATTTAATAAAATATTTTTATTAAATATTTTATTACAGTTATGTCCAAAAACTATATTTTACCACCAACCTGCACCAGCTGATGTTAGGTCTCTCCAAGGGTAAAACCGCTACTCTGGACGCAACGATGCCCTCAGATTTCTGATCCGAGCACCTATTTAGGAGTTATTACACTTTTTCAGATATACCCCACACACGCGTGTAATTTAATTATTTAATTAAATTCAAACACTTGTTCCGGGATCACCGGGCCTCGGACCTGCAGGCCGTCATAATGAATGGTCTTGAAATAATTCCCATATAATACTGAAATAATATAAAGAAAAATCCGAGACATTACATCCTCCCCACTTTAGGGATTTACGTTCCCTAAAAGCCAAAACAAAGGCTACTAAAAAAGATGTGGGTACTACGCACAGATATGGGCCTCCTGCTCTCACGTGCTCTCCTGAAGATTCTCGTGCTGCCACCAAAAATGCACCAAGGGAATAGCTCGCCCATGAAGGATCTTCTCCTGCCGATCCCCGATCTCCACTGGGTACTCAGCAATGGTCGCTCCATAATCGATGTCTAGCTCGCCTGAGTCGATAACGTGTAATGGATCATGCACGTACCTCCGTAGCTGCGACACATAGAAGACGTTGTGTACCCAGTCCATCTGAGGAGGTAGAGCCAAGAAGTATGACACCTTGACAACTCTACACAGAATCTGAAAAGGTCTGATGAACCTCAGAGATAGCTTGCCGCCTCAGCCAAATCTTCGCAATCCCCATCGAGGTGAGACTCGGAGGAACACATGGTCTCCCTCCTCGAACTCCAAGGGCCTCCTTATCCTGTCGTCATAAGACTTTTGCTGACTCTATGCAGTCCTCATCTAATTCTGGATGACCTGCACCTTCTCTTTAGTAGCTCACACCATCTCTGGGCCCATGATTACTGACTCTCCTGGGTCTGTCCAACAAAGTGGTAACCTGCAAGGTCACCCGTAAAAAGCCTCGAACCAATAGTGGAATGATAACTGTTGTTATAAGAAAATTACACCAGTGGTAGGTGATCCTCCTAGCTATGACCGAAGTCAAGGATTCAAGATCTTAGCATATCCTCTAGAATTTGGATGGTCCACTATGTCTGACCACCAGTCTGAGGATGAAACGCTGTGCTCAATCGTAACTGAGTCCCAAAAGCTTCCTGCAATCCCTTCCACAAACGGGATGTGAAACAAGCATCATAGTCTAAGACGATCGTTGATGGAACTCCATGAAGTCGAACTATCTCCTGCACGTAGAGGCGTCCCAAGATCTCTACTGAACTCTACTACCGTATGGCTAGAAAGTGGGCCGACTTGGTGAGTCGGTCAATGATCACCCAGATGGCATCGTGTCCCCTAGACGTACGTGGTAAAACCGTCACGAAGTACATGGATATCCCATCTCACTTCCACTCTAGAACCTCAAGGGGATGAGTCAAACCTATTGGAACCTGGTGCTCAAACTTTACTTGCTGACAAGTAAGGCACTGAGAAACAAACTTTGCCACACTCCTCTTCATTACTGGCCACCAGAACTGACGTCAGAAGTCCTGGTACATCTTTTCCATGCTTGGATTCACCGCCAAAGGAGATGTATGGAACTCACTTATAACCTCCTCCTGCAACGTCGCTGGTACTATTGTATGCCATCTAAAAAGAACAACGTGCTCCCCACCTTTTGAATATCCATCGGTAGCATCACCTGCGGATATCTGAGCATGTAGAGTCTCACAGTTAGCATCCCCAAGCTGTGCTTCCCTAACTCAGTGTAAGAGTAGAGGGGTAACAACCATCGACTGAATGTAAGATCCCTCATCTCTATCCATGAAGGATAACTATAAAGAGGCCAACTTCCATGTCACCTCATCTAGAAAATGTGAACTGGATTTCCTGCTGAGAGCATCTGCCACTACGTTCCCCTTCCCAGGAGTATAAATGATCTCAAAGTCGTAATCCTGGAGGAACTCAAGCCACCACCTCTATCTCAAATTCAGATCCTTCTGAGAAAAGATATATCTGAGACTCTTGTGGTTAGAGTAGACGATAAACCATTCGACCATCAGGTAGTGCCGTCACATCTTCAATGCAAAGACTACCACTGCCAATTCAAGATCATGGGTCGCGTAGTTCTGCTCGTGTGGCCTCTAATGACATGAGCCATAATCAATCACCGCTTTTCTCTGCATTAAGACACAACCAAGTCCAGTTCCTGATGCGTCGCATAATACTACATACTCGACACCCTCTTCTGGTAGTCTCAAGATCGGGGCGCTCGTCAGACTCTATCTCAACTGCTGAAAAGCCTGCTGCCATCTCTCGGTCCATAGGAAAGGCTGCCCATTTCAGGTCAAAGCTGTCATGGGTGCTAAAATCCTGGATAAATCAATAATGAATCTTCGATAGTAGCCTGCCAACCCAAGGAAACTCCGCACCTCCGTCACACTCCAGGGTGGCTCCGATGCTTACACTGCGTCTACCTTGGCTGGGTCCACTACTATGCCATCTGTTGAGATAACGTGTCCTAGAAAGTGGACCTCCTGTATCCAAAATTGACACTTCGAGAGTTTCCCGTACAACTGGTGCTCTTGGAGTGTGTCCAGAACCATCCTTAGGTGCCTCGCGTGCTCCTCCTCGGATGCAGAGTACACAAGGATATCATCGATGAAGACCACCATGAACCGATCTAGATAGGGCTGAAAGATCTGATTCATGAGTCCCACAAACACTGGCAGGGCGTTCGTCATGCCGAAGGGCATCACCAAGTACTCATAGTGACCGTAGAGACATATTGAAGCCGTCTTCAGTATATCCTCATCCCGTACTCACAACTGGTGATAGCCTGATCGTAGATCAACCTTCAAGAACCATCGTGCCCCTCTTAACTAGTCGAAGAGTTCATTGATCCTCGGTAGTGGATACCAGTTCTTCACGGTCACCTGATTCAAGCGCTGGTAATCCACACACAGCCTCAAGATCCCGTCTTCCTTCTTGGAAAAGAACACTGGGGCTGCCCAGGGTGAAACACTGGGTCTCACAAAGCCCTTCCTCTACAAGTCTCCCAGTTTCACTCTCATCTCACGAAGCTCTATAGGAGCCATCCGATATTCTGATGCTAATATCATTGTCGTTCCAGGTTTCAACTCAATGCAGGATTCTATCTCCCGACAGGGAGGTAGTCTGGGGACATCCTCTGGAAAGACATCCTCGTACTCAGCCACTAATACTAGAAACTGGAAACTCATAATATCTGTTGCGCCAAGGGCTAGGCTAGCCAACTGATGTGAAATCGGCTTTACCTTCCTACGCACGAGTCCATCCTACGCTGCTTGGGTCTCCTTTTCACCAAAGAAGGAGAACCTCGTTCCATCACTGCGGACACACCACACCCTTCGCCTAAAACAGTCAATCTGGGAATGAACTATGGATAGACAATCCATACCAAGAATGACATTGTAAGGCCTCGACACTACCACCAAGAGGTTCCAACTGAAACTCTCACCTCTAAGGGTCATGTCACACTGTCTGCAAAGGTGTGTGATCTATGAATCTTCTCCAGTCGGTGTTTCTAAGCGTAAGGGTCGAGTCAACGGATCAACTAGAATCTCAAGGTCTCGAACAAGATAAGCATCCAGAAAAGAATGACTATCACCTGTGTCTATCAGTACGACATACAAAGTAGAGAAGACACAGATTGTACCTCTAATCATTCTGGGAGTACCTGGTTCATAAGCCTCTGCTGCCTGCTGCTGTCCCTGCCTCTATCCACCCACTACTGGGAATCCATGTTTTCCCAATGGTTTTAAACTGTTGGGAAAGGCCCTCAAACCATTGGGAAAACGTATCCCAACGGTTTTAGAAACCATTGGGCTATGAGGCGTTGGGAAATCCTTATACCAACGGTTCACGCTGAACCGTCGGGAAAAGGCTATTTAGATTTCTTTTATACCAACAGATCAACTAAACTGTTGGAAAAATAAGCTCACAGGGGTATGCCAATGGTTTTAAAACTGTTGGCATAAACATATAGGGGGGTATACCCCAAAGGTTTTGAACTGTTGGGAAATGCAGCAGTAGGGTATAACCCAACGGTTTTGAACCATTGGGAAATGTAGTAGTAGGGTTATAACCCAACAGTTTTGAACCGTTGGGAAATGCAGCAGCAGGGGTATAACCCAACAGTTTTGAACCGTTGGGAAATGCAGCAGCAGGGGTATAACCCAACAGTTTTGAACCATTGGGAAATGCAGCACCAGCACACAGGTATAACCCAATGGTTTTGAAACCGTTGGGTTAGACCCCAATTAATTTAAAATGAAACAGCCTGCAATTAACTGCAGGCTGCAATGAAAACTCTCTGAAAAACGTTCCATCTCACAAAAATACACTGCAATCACAAAACAAAACACTCATTCTGTGTGTTTAGGAACACTGCAACCTACAAACACATAAAACACACTCCACACATAGAAAACTCACAAAAACTCACTTCAATCACCTGCAATCACAAAAAAAAACACAAGAAACACATAGAAATAATCATCACATTTTTTAAGGCTTACTCACATCCCTTCCCCTTGTATGGTTCACATATTGATGTGGTAGAGAGACCAAGAACCAACAAAATTTTGTCTTGTTGATAAAATAGGGAGGGGGATATTGTAAATTCAAGTTTATAACTCATATATGAAGAATCACCTACCTCAATTCTGATCTATCGGATAAGGGTTATTGGTTTTGATTACTTCGGGATAAATTTGATATTTTTTCGATGAATTTAATCATTCAATATACTAACCTAGAAGGATATTTACACTATGACAATTATAACCCTTTTTTTCCTAGAGTATAATGATGGGGGAATCATATACTACAGGGTAATGACTTCTATAATGTTAAGAGATTTAGTTATATTATTTCATTTATCAAGGTATTGGTTTGTGTTTAAGAGAGGGATATAGGTCAGTCTTCTGTGACACATAGATTCTATGGGGATAGATATTTACTTGATTCATGAGAGATATCACATGCCTAATTTTCAAGGGGATCTACTATGATGACATCCAACATGGTGTTTGTTAGTGGTTATGAATCATTTACATCATCTGTTGGGCTCACTTTGGAAATTTTCTATCATATTCTAAGAGGATAAGATTACAAGGTAATATTATATCCCCAATCTGTAATGCAAACATTCAGATAATCCTCCATGACAATCCTGTATATTACTACATGAATTTTAGTATATACCTTCCATAGATGATTTTTGTATCCATTGAAATTTGAATGATGATCCATAGGGAGAATCATAAAAATTAACCATTTATCATATGGGATCATGGTCCTCATGGTGGTACACTAGCTGGTGAGCTATGATATAGACCAAATTCCCTTTTTATTTCATACACATGTTGTGTGACAAATTCTAACAAGTATAGTGAAATATCTTAAGGAATGAAAACACCTTGAGTGATTAGGTGTTGGAAGGAACCTTACTTGAGTGATAATGATGATATCATATTATAAAATGATATCTAACACTAACATGATTGATAAGGTAGGGGGAATAGGTCCCAAGTGACTAGAACCTTGTACCTATCTGGTGAGCTATGATATGGACCAAATGCCCTTGTTGTTATTTCATACACATGTTGGGTGAGAAATTCTAACAAGTATAGTGATATATAATAAAGAATGACAACACCTTGAGTGGTAAGGTTCTAAAAGGACCCTTACTTGAGTGATAATGAAGTTATCATATTATAACATGATATCTAACCCTACCATGACTGATAAAGTAGTGGTCAATATAATGGACTCACCTTGAGTGATAAGGTTCTAGATGAACCCAACCATGAGTGATAATGGAGCGTTTGGAATGTGATATTAGACCTACGATGGTTAATATAGTATTATTTCAGAAAATGGATTTACATTGATCATAATGTATTAACACGGATTTTTGTTGAGTGAGAAGGTTGGTATGTGATATATAGTTGTATGAGACACTACCATTAGTAGTATGGAAGATGTTGAGTGTTGAGTGATGAGCTATATTGAGTGAGAAGTATTAGTCTAGGGCTTTGATAAGGGTAAAGGTAGTGGATACATATAAATACGTTGGGCTAGAAAAGACATGTGTGAAGATAATTTACTATTTTGAAAGTGGTAAATTACTACTTGTGTAGAGGTAATAAGGAGGTAATAAAGAGGTACATGAGGGAAAATATTGATCCTTTCCATTTTTTACTTAGCAATAACGAGACATGTGGAACTTTTTTAAGGACATGAATTAATTAGTTGAATGAATGTATATATATGATTTCATATTACAAATGGTGTGAAAATTATTAAGGCATCTTCCATACATATCTTGACTTTCCTTTCATGTTTAAAATTAATCCAATGGTGTTCATGGATCTCATGAATGAGATCTTCCATACATATATCAACTCATTCATTGTGGTGCTTATTGATGATATCCTTATATACTCACCGACCATTGATATACACATTGGACACCTATAGATTGTTTTGTACACTTTGACCACATTATATGGTTTATAAGATCTCAAAGTGTCACTTATGCTTCCATAAAGTATGTTTTCTTAGGCACATAATATATAATGTGGGAATTTATATAGACCCAAAGAATGTATAGGTTGTGGTGTCATGCGCAGGCATGCAAAAAATGTTTGAGATTGTGGGTTTCCTTTGTTTATTTGGGTTTTACATGTGGTTCATTTAAATATTTTCCCCTTTAGAAGTGACTATAACTAAGATTACTAAGAATGTAGTTATGTTTGAGTGGTCAGAAAACTTTAAAGAGGCCTTTCTAAAAAGTCAATGATGTTTTGATCCTACTGAATTACTATATATTATGATTCAGAAATGAGGTCTCCAAATTGATCCACGAGCATGAATTAGACTTATGGACATTTCTTGCATTGGACATAGATCTGTAGTATCTATGTGGAAGGTTTTATATTTTCCTCATCATATCACATATGAGAATGTGTCAACATTGGTATGATATTAACCAAAAATCATATTCAATGTAATATTTTCAAATATTGATAACATTTATCATTAAATAAAAGTACAAGGGTCTGATGTTTCTCAACATAATGACGTATTAATCTTGATCTATGATGGATATAACATTATTAAATTCCATAGTAATTATACCTGGTTGGATTATGCATGGGGATTTTCCTTCTCCTACTAGACTCACTAAATGGGTCTTCCACGGTTTCCACAACATTGATAGTCTAAGTAGGGACATGGATATAATTATAGATTCTTCCAAGAATGTTCCTTATCCGATATACTCAGGTCCTACGAAATCGTTCTGCAGTTCCCAAATCGGGTTCAAGGAACTCAAGTTTATCTCCATACTCATCCACCTGCCCAACCCCCCACTACCCCACCTGCATAGCCACCACCCCACCTACACAGCCCCCCTGCCCAGCCCCCTACCCCCTGCCTAGCCTAGCCTAACCCCCTGCACATCCCACCCCCTCACCCACCTGCCCAACCCCCTCCCCCACCTGCACAACCACCACCCCCACCTACACAACCCCCTGCCCATCCCCCTCCCCTATATGCCCAGCCCCCCTACTTGCACAACTCCCCTGCCCAGCCCCCCTGCCCAGCCCCCTCCCCCTGCCTAGCCTAGCCTAGCCCCCTGCACATCCCCCCCTCCCCCACCTGCCCAGCACCCCCACTACCCCACCTATACAGCCACCACCCCACCTGCATAGCCCCCCTGCCTAGCCCCCTCCCCCTGCCTAGCCTAACCCCTGCACATCCCACCCCCTCCCCCACCTGCCCAGCCCCCCTCCCCCATCTGCCCAGCCCCCCACCTACACAGCCACCCCCACACCTGCACAACCCCCCCTTCCCATACTACTCCCCACCCCCACCCCCTACCCAACCCACCCCTCCCCACAAAACCCCCTACAAATCCCCCTCCTCCCCACCTCACCCCCACCAAGCACCCCGCCTCCCCCACAAATTCCCATAGGGTAGTTGATTTTAAGTTTTAATCGTATTTTTTGGGTTTTTGGCGACCCATTCAGGATTCAATCTATGGATACTTTGGAGAAATTAGGTGTTTTGGGATATTTTTTTGGGGGGGGGGGTTAGTTTGGGAGAACTCATGTACATGATGTATAGTTTTGAGAACACACATCATGTGTTCTTCGTACATGGGAAAGATGGGTTTTAGGAACTAAAAGATTTATATAATGGGGTGGGTTACACACCATGTAGTGGTGAATTGGGGTGTGCTAGTGGAAGATGACCATGTAGGGTATAAAGCTATATCTAGTGCAAGGTACATGGATAAGCATTGTTCATGGGTAGAACTTGTGTGTGGGGGGGATATATGGATAGGTACATACATGGGAACCATATGTGGGGTAAAGATTGTGTATGGGGTGATACATTCCACGTAGTAGGGAATTTTTCATGCTAAGTGGGGCCTTGTATGTGAATGTACCCAGGTGGGGGTAAACATCATATATAGTAACACATGATGTGTACTTTGGAAAAGTACACACTGAGCAGTCTATGTCACATGGAACGAGGAGACATTTTGGGTTACATATCATGTACCTAAAGTACAGGTTGGGTATTTTTTTCTCCTTGTTGTGTTTACCCTATTTTAAACCTGGAGTCAGAATTCAACTTTTGAGTATTCAATTTTGATCATTTTTTCATATAAATTTCCATGGTGGAATACTTTCTATGTTTAAATGTGGTATTTATGATGTTTTGTACTAAAATAATTCTTTATCAGGATTTCTTCAGGTATTGGATTCAGAATCCTCCAGCAGGTTGGGTTGTGAGATGAGAATCATGTGTGAGGGTTATGAGATCATTAGTTGGAATGGATTGTGAAATATAATCTAGTTTTGTTCAATGTTCTTCCATATAGATCCTGAAAATTATAATCAATTAGTATATATGAAGAGATCTTGTTTTATACTGACATGTTGGTACCTATTTCTCAAGGTTAGAACATTTGAGGATTACCTCATTTTTTTAGGATTGGAACTATTGGAACCATTGGGATGGGATGATGTTGTGGGATAGAAGTTATGGTCGGATTTCCTTAAGATATTTATATGCATCAAAGGGACTCGTGAGGATACCATAGTGGGCTTGTTTCTGATTGAGTGACCAGTATTTTCTATAACTGTTAATTAATAATGCCCATGTGGAGTGGTCAATCTTGTACTATAGAGCCCTTGTAAGGTAAAACTTTTATGATTGTCATGAGGACCATTGATAATTAATTGGTTATTCATTTCTTTTATATACCCCATTGGGTGCGTTGTTGATAGATGATCAGTTGGAGACGTTTTTGATCGATGATCAGTTGGAGGCCATTTAGGGGCATTTGGGCTATTTCTGTACTGGGTGTGTCTTGTGCTTTGGATGTAATAGAGGTACCCCTCATAGGGTTTATGTTCTTACTCTGGACTTTTTTCCCATTTGAGGTTTTTTTAATGTCTTGGGACCATATTTTAGGTGCACTTGAGGACGCTATAGTTGGAAATCACTTTATATTTCCACATTGCGGACCATGGGAGACCTATGTTTTGGTTTGGCACTAAGGTGGGTCAAAGAGAGACAATAGTGGTTGTTTTTAGAGGATAATATCCTAGGGACCATGGAGAGGGTATGTTATTTGTTTTATGTGAGTTGATCGATGCTTCTAGATCAGATATTTGGACAGTGGTTTGAAGGCTAGATCATCCCATGTTTGGTTGGAATTTGGTCGTGAGGTTTGAGGATGTTTCTGGTCAGGACTCTAGTCCAAGGAGGAGACACATATGATGATAGAGCTTCTATATTTGAGAGAAGAAGATTTTTAGAAAGAGACTGTTATTAGAGAAGATTCTAGAATTACCAAACAGCAGAGGAGAGAGAACTACTCTGAAGTCCCATGCCAATCTTCTTTCTAACCGAAATACAGACTCCCTAACAAACTAACATCCCCTCCTATTTATAACCACCACTGGACTGACTCAACAGAAATAGGAAACAATTACAATATTACCCTTAATGAAGCCCCCACCCCCTTCTTTAATATGTAAACAGAACTAGTGGCCTGGACCAGACACCAGACTCCTCCCACTGGCCATCTGACTCCTCTCACTGCCTATCAATTCCTCCCTCTTGAAGAACCACCTTGTCCTCGAGGTGGATATTAGGGAACTGGGCCTTTATTACTAAATCATCTTCCCAAGTCACCTCTTCTGTAGCTCTGCCATGCCACTGTACAAGCCAAAATAGGGTTCTGCCTTGAGTCTTTTCTGCCAGAATCGCCACAGGATATTCATCTTTTTCTATAAATTCTTCCGATAAAAATTCTTCTGCCTGGGTTCTCCCTATAGTAGACTTTAATTGAGAAACATGGAAAATAGGGTGCACCCTACTGTTCCCAGGAAGCTGTAGTTTGTAGGCTGTGGATCCAATCCTTTCAACAATAGGGAAGGGTCAATAATAACGGGCTGCTAACTTGGAGTTTACCTTAGTCACACTACCAAGATTATTGGGTTTTATTTTTACCCAGACCAAATTTCCAATTTTAAAAACAACTTCTCACCAATTTTTGTTAGCATAATTCACCATAAGTTTTTGTGATTTATGCAGATTAACCCGTAATTGTTTCAGTGTATCATCACGAGCTACCAAAGCTGTTTCCACAGCTTCAACATTAGCCTCTCCTTTGGTATAATGCATAATATGTGGTGGTTTGCATCTATATACAACCTCAAAAGGAGTTTTACCAATAGAGGTATTAAATGAAGTATTGTAACTGTACTCTACCCAGGAAAACCAAGAGGCCCACTGTTCGGGTTTATCAAAAGAAAAAAATCGCAAATAAACCTCCAAACATTTGTTCACTACTTTTGTTTGTCCATCGCTTTGTGGGTGGTAAGAAGAAATCATCTTTAGTGTTGTTCCCTATAATCTGAACAGCTCTCGCCAGAACATGCTAGTGAACAAAGGATCCCTATCACTGACTATAGCGGAAGGAATTCCATGTAAGCGCACAACTTCCTTTAGGAAAACTTCTACCACTGATTTTGCAGTAAATGGATGTTTAATAGGGATGAAATGTGCATATTTACTAAGTCTATCAACCATGAAAAATATAAATTCATAACCTTGTGATTTTGGAAGTCTAGAAATAAAATCCATTGAAACTTGTTCCCAAATTAAACTAGGAATTGGGAGTGGTTGTAAAAGTACTGCTGGTCTTAAAGCCTCATATTTATTCTTTTGACAAACTTCACATTCCCAAACGAACTGTAAAACTTGACGAGTCATCCCAGACCAATATAAACCTCCTGCTAGGCATTTATATGTTTTAAAATACCCCAAATGTCCTCCCATTTGACAAGAATGGTAATGTAGTAACAATTTTGGAATCAAAGAAGACTCACTGGGTAAAACCATTCAGTTCTTATAGAATAACAATCCATTCTGAATTGTATATCCGGGTTTTCCTCCCTACCCTGCTTGAGTTGTTACATTATTGCTGAAATCTTTGTGTCTTGAAACAACTCTTTCTTAAGAACACCTAGTTCCTCCCATCCGGGTTCTAAAATTGAGATCTGCAAATACTCCCTATCTTGCGGCACCCTGGATAGAGCATCATCAACATTATTCAATATCCCTAGTTTATAAGTAACAAAAAAATCATACCCAAGTAATTTTTCTTGCCAGCATTGATGATCTATTGACACCACCTTTTGATTAAGTAAGTGTTTGAGGCTGCTATGGTCTGTAAAAACCTCAAACCTCCTACCAATCAAATACTGTTTCCAATGTTGGATTGATAGAACCAGTGCCATAAGCTCCTTCTCATAAACAGACTTCTTAAAATTAGAATCAGATAATGCTTTGCTAAAATAGGCTAAAGGCCTCCCTTCTTGAATCAATACAACTCCAATACTGAATCCTGAAGCATCACATTCTACAACAAATCCTTTAGAAACATCATGCATCTTCATAACAGGAGCAGAAGTCATCTTCTCTTTCAGTAAATAAAACGCCTCCTGAGTTTTAGGAGTCCATTTATACCCCTCTTTTTTAGTCAATGTCGTGAGTAGTCTGGATATTTTCCCATAATCCTTAACAAATTTCCTGTAATATCTAGTAAGCCCCAAAAAATCCCCTCACTTCTTTAACATTCTTGGGTTTTAGCCACAATTTAACAGCCTCCAATTTCTTTGGGTCCATAGCAACTCCCTGAATAGATATTATGTTCCCCAAGTATTAAAAAGTTTTTCTACCGAAGGAACATTTTTTAATATTGGCATATAGCCTGTTTGCTATCAACAACTAAAGTATTACCTATACCGAATGTAAATGCTCTTCCCATTTTCTATTGTAAACAAGTATGTTCTGGACAGAAGCGAAGGGAGCAGGATGAAGTGGGGAAACATTCCGGTCGTCACCTCCCTACCCATTAAATATGGGTGAGTAATGTATCAAAAACTCTATCTAGGTATCATACATCAAATTCCGACAGGACTGTGAACTGCCGCAGGGTTTCATCCTAGAGCAGAGCCAAATCACGAAATGACCGTGGCGTGACTGCGGTGTGACTGCGGCGTGATTGTGGCATGACTGCGGCGTGACCCCAGCGTGACCACAGCGTGACCGTGGCGTGTTGGCTCGGTCCAGCGACATCTGTGGGGAAGAATCTTTCAGCCAGGAGTGAAGGGAGCAGGAGGAAGCGGGGAAACATTCTGGTCGTCGCCTCCCTCCCCATTAACTATGGGTGGGTAATGTATCTAAAACTCTATCTAGTTATCATACATCAAATTCCGACAGGACTGCGAACCGCCGCGGGGTGTCGTCCTGGAGCAGGGCCAAATCATGGCGTGACTGTGGCATGACTGCGGCGTGACCCCGACATGACCGCAGCGTGACCGCGGCGTGATTGCGACATGTTGGCCCGGTCCAGCGACATATGTGGGGCAGCATCTTCCAGCCAGGAGTGAAGGGAGCGGGAGGAAGCGGGGAAACATTCCAACCGTTTCCTCCCTCCCCATTAACTATTGGTGGGAAATGTATCTAAATCTCTATCTAGGTATCACACATCTAATTCCAACAGGACTGTGAACCGCCACATGGTGTCATCCTGAAGCAGGGCCAAATCACGATGTGACCGCAACGTGACTGTGGCGCGACCACAACGTGACCATGGCGTGACCGCGGCATGACCACAACGTATTGGCTTGGTCCCGCAACATCCGCGGGGCAGCATCTTCCGTCTAGGATTCCAAATAAATCCTATGTAGTTGCCATTCACATTATATAAACCGATCTTATGTTAAAAAAATAGACTCTTGATTCGGGATTGTGGTATGATAAAGATATATATTTTATATTCTATTTTTTAAAAGTGGTTTTATTATAAAAACATGTATTTATTTATCAAATTAAATAATTATATTAAAGAAAACTTATTCAAGATATGCAATTCAATATAATTAAGCAGAATTAAGAAAGAAGCTAAATTCAATTTAAAGCATTCTTAAATTAAAGAGGCTATGAGAGGGACTCTACCTCAAGGTGGAACCAATTCATCCACTTCGGCTCTTGGATATTTCTATCTAAAAGCTGCTGCTCTCCCACTGGGTATACGCACCTTCACACACATGCAAGGACACCTAGCCCCTATGCACACACCCGCATGGCCATGAGCATGTGAAAGTGGATCCTTACACATATTCTTATATTCATATACCACTCTCCACTCACCTGCGTATGAATTTTTATATATATACATGGGCACACCTATCCCCATACGTGTATAATCATTTCCATGGTTGACTATACACGTAACAGGGGAACCCACATACATATACTTACTTACCTATGAACACGCAGGTGAGTCACTCTTGACTTGGTGACTTGAAACCAATGAGCAGGGATCAACGCACTACACAAAGGATATTAAGAACCTTAAAACACATAAAGGACCCTACATAACCATATAAAAATCAACCAACAACATTAAATCCTTACCTCAATTGGTGAGAACCAAATCCACCCTAACCAACACAAAACGATCCAACGCCCTACCAAAAACATAATATGGAGTCAAAAACATTAAAATCCCCAAAATATATGAGGTGTGAGACAAGTAGTAATCATAGAATCTTACCTCGGATCAAAGCTGGAGGACTGAAACAATCTGAACCCCTTCTAGCCTCCTTCATAGAATATAACTACTCCCTATCCATAGAAACCTGTAAAAGACCTAAGTGGCCAATGTGATAAAGAAAATAAAATAAAAACTAATCTAAAACATACTTGTCTCCTGTGACTATACATGTCACCACCCAAAATATAAGAACCACAACGCCACATGGGTCAAATCATGTTCCTGAATCAAGGGGGAAACAAATCCATATTTCAAAATGATAATATTAAAAAGTGCATTCCTATTAATTAGCAATTAATCTTCCTATAAATTGTATATAATTAGTTTGGATCGAGTTTCAGCTTAGTTTAGTTATGTTCAATACAAGTTTTTTTGGGAAATTACATGGCTACACCATTACTAAAGGGTCAAAATAGGTTGTGGTGTAAAGTTATTGTGGAATGAAAGGATGAAAACATTATTAGAAGTGATTCCAACTAATCTTAAATGATCAAAACTTCCTAGATGAGCTTAAACAAGCTAGATCTTGAGATCTCTTAGATATTGAGTAGGAAAAATTGTTAGTGACTGAATATGAATCAACATTCACTAATCTGGTAAGTATATGTCAAATCATATGATTAATATAAGGCTTAAGGCATGAAGATTTGTGATGAAGCTATGACTAATGATGTGATCATGGACCAGTCTTCTGATTTTTATCACCTATATATTTTTGGTTAGTATGATGTCTTTGGAAAATATAGGTTTTACATGAACATGGAAGGGGATTTATTTAATTCCTCATTCAGGTGGAGGGAATACATCATTTAGTAGTTAGAAGATGAAGTATAAGCACCTCCATGGGTGATCAACCATTACTTAAATTAATTGTTTCTTTAAATAAGAATTCTTATGTATATAAAGATAGTATTAAGAGCCTCGATAGACCCTTAAACACTAACTTGATTATTCGATCATAGATTGACAAGGGATTGATTATAACTATGTTCCATGGGAGTCATGGAGTCTAAGGACGGTAAATGAAAGTAAATATATTAACACAGTAGACATATAGATATGGTGTTCACAAGCCGCCAAGGTTTAGATAAAATTCTTTAGTGATTATATGGAAATGGAATCACCCTATCACTAGGTATCCAAGTGGATAAGATATCGATTGGGATATGAGTGGTCTAACATATGTCTTATAATTTGGATGATATGTGTATGGACTGGATGAGGGTTTAGATCAAGTAAAATATTCCTAATAGGATTGGGCCTTATGGTGATAGATGTGGAAATTGTACGTCTATTGTTTGATGAGGAAATAATTATGAGGATGGATTGGGCCTTATCTAGGTATCATACATTGAATTATGATAGGACTGCGAACCGCTGCGGGGTGTTGTCCTGGAGTAGGGCCAAATCACGGTGTGACTGCGGAGTTACCATGGTGTGACCGCGGTGTGACCGCGGCGTGACCGCGGTGTGACCGCGGCCTGACCGCGGCATGACCATGGCGGGTTGGCCCAGTCCAGCGACATCTGCGGGGTAGCATCTTCTGGCCAGGAGCGAAGGGAGCGGGAGGAGGTGGGGCAAAATTCCGGCCGTCACCTCCCTCAAGGAGGAAACAGTTCTATTTAAGAACCACACCGCCCCATGGGTCAAATCATGTTCTTGCAAGCAAGGGGGAAACAGTTCCATTTAATAATCTCTTTATTTTTCATTATGTTCTTTATATAGAACGTTGTTGGAAACACCATACTAGTACACTTATCCATTGAATATGCACCTATGCTACATTAGTTTAGTTGAATATTGTGCACATAACCCTGCTAGAACCCCGCCGCATCACACCGCGATCTGAGATTGACTACAAAACCATGCGTATATTTAAGCAGTCAAACATCACAAAATCCCAAACCAAAATTAAGAAACAATTCTAATAGGATAAGAGGTATTGAAGGAATTATCGGGCCTTTTCTGAGGTTCTATGTTGTTGGGTTCACCAGTTCCATCACATTATGTAAAAAATGGGGCCAATGATTAAAATGGATAGAAAATAAT
Organism: Viscum album; assembly: GCA_963277665.1. NCBI lineage: Eukaryota > Viridiplantae > Streptophyta > Magnoliopsida > Santalales > Viscaceae > Viscum > Viscum album. The sequence continues at coordinate 616,409,395 of OY728130.1, read as the reverse complement.
GACATAGAAGAATTTATTAGATAAAATAGCTGTCTGGAAGTTTTTTTAACGAGGGAATTAAATGACAGATAATGACATCCCAAGTCATCCAATGTCCTATTTATTTAACCCTCTAAATTAGGGTTGTAAACAACCTTGATTGCTCGCAATCTAATTGGACTCGCTCGACAAATACTTGAATTCGGTTCGGATTTTTTCAAGCTCAAGCTACGAGTAGTGAAGCCGAATTCAGTGTTATAATAACACAATCAAGTCGGTCGCAAAGTCTAATCGAACATCTAATATTTTAACATGTTATTTTTATTCAATATATGTGTATTTAATTTCAAGCTCGAGCTCCAATTCAAGCAAGTTCTTGTAATTAAAATTATGATTAAACATATTAATCAAAAAAAGTCTAGCCTAATTGAGTATCTCGATCAAACTCAAGGTTGAGCCGGTAAATTGATGCTCGATGAGTATAATAAAACCATTTCATTTCAGCTTAACTCAAACATTCAATTAAGTTCAATTCCATTATATAAAATATCTCAAACATAAATGAAGGTAAGATGTGATTCATGGAGACATACCCATAAACAACACCCGACCATCTCCGTGACATGTGAGGCATCTATCCACAGCATCCCTGGTGAGTTTAGAGGGTTCTCTCCCACAAGGAACACTGTTGAGTTTCTGTAGCATCCAGGAGCTCTACACACATTATCCCATCTTCAGGGACACCTATCATGGCCTATAATGATCATTGCAGATATAATAGAAATGATCTTTGTAGATTAAACAACACTAAAACAACAACAAATTCATTGTTTTACAGTGGAAAAAAATGTAGATACCAAAAATGTAGGGAAAAAGTAGACATTTCACCCATTACAGTAGTACCAATAGAAGAATAAGCTCCCCAAAGCCAAGGCTGAGGCCTCCAAATCAGCTAAAGCTGAAATCCACCCAGATTCGACTCCACCGTAGCTACTCTAGCTCTTGGGGGGAAGGGGTCGGCCCCGAAAATCTTATTTCCCAAGTGGGAGGAGAGGGATCTGAGAGAGGGGGACGTCCCGTAGGGTGTTCGACGATGGGGGGTCTCTTGCGCGACTGGAGATGGGGGCGTGGGATGTCGGAGGAAGAGATTGAGCTCGGATGTCTCCAAGAGAGGGAGATGAGAGGGGAGGGGGGAATGTTGCTGGGAGCTGAGAGGGGAGGGGGATGTTGTCTTCGGAGAAGGAGCCGAGAGGGGAAGGGGAACGTCGCCGGAGGAGAGGGAGGGGGGCCAGGAGGCGAAGGCATAGGTGGAGGCTGGGAGACGGAGGCCGGGAGGCGGAGGCTGAGGCTGGGAGGAGGTCGAGGTCGTGGAGGGGAGGATCATGCGGGGATGAAATGTGTCGAGGGAGGGATCCCTAATTTGGGTTTAATATTTCCCAATGGTTTATAAAAACCATAGGTAATATATCTCTTTCCCAACAGTTCTCTTAAACCATTGGGAAAACCCACCATAAAAAAGCCTATGCCAACAGTTCTAGTAAACTGTTGGCATAGGTTCTTTTTCCAAACGGGTTTTCTAAACCATTGGGAACAAAGTGTTGGTATAGGTCCCAATTTCAGTAGTGGCCAGCTCCCTAAACCCGGGGTGGACCTTCTGAGGGTGGTGGTGGTAAATGGTCAAAATGCCGACCACCTCCAGCTGCTCTCCCAGCTCCTCTACCACGTCCGCCGCCCTGCAGGTCTATCTGCTCCACACGTTACCTCTGCCTTGGTGGTCCATCCACTGCTCACATGTCAGTAGTGCGGCGGGTCAGACAATCTTGAGCGAGATATCCCCTTCCACCACATGATTAGCATCGCCTCTCTCGAGGCTGGATGGATGCGCCTTGCAAACCCTGTATGACCGATCCTCTGTCCTTGGATATCCTCTGGAAATGTCTCCCATGCCTGGGTCCCTGATGTCGGCTCCCTGTTGTCGAGGTCTCTACTCCAGATCGCTCACTAACAACAACTACTAGCTGTCTCTGCTCTGCTAAGAAGATCTCGACCACCAAATCCCGCTCGAGCACCCCATCATAGGTAGGAATGCTCATAGGGATTCAGATGTACCTGCACAATCCCCTCTTGAAAGTCTGAGCTCTAAAGTACTGATCCCTGACCATATCCATCGAGTACCATGAGAGGTCGGTAAACCTTGATGAATAGTTATCCACCATCATGGTTCCCTGCTGGAGCTAAAGAAGCTCCTGTATATGTACTGCTCTCAGGGTAACCGGTGAAAACTCCTCTCTAAAGAGATGCTCAAACTCTGACCATGAAAGAGTTGCCTCGTCATGAGTCTAGATAACCAAACTCCACCATCGCCCTACTGAGCCCTATAGAAGACTCGCTGCCAGGATCACCATCTGGTCTGCTGGTGTCCTGACCAAAAAAAAGACTCTGGCCACTGCCTCAAGCCAGTCATATACTTCCTGAGGGTCAGGCTCACCTCGAAACCTGAGGGCTCTTTGTCTCTGAAACTCGTGGAGGGCGCTCAGCCTGCGCTCCTCCTCTACTGGTACAACAAGCACTAAAAACTGCTCCATAGGTGGTGGAATAGCTGGCACACCACCGAAAGGTAAAACTGGGAGATCTGGTCCCTGTATCGAAGCTTCATCACGAGGGGATCATCCTCATGATCGAGCTGCTAGATCCTATCGGGTACACATTGCGGAGGCATCCTGTAAAGAAACAAGATGTACCACAGTTAGTGAGTATATCTAGAGAGCTGACTCAAGAAGGACATGGAAACCACAACCCATTCCTATATGATTCATGTACCATTATTTTCCCCTACAATTAGTGTTCTCATGTTCCGAGTTGAAGAGCATGTTATCAGAGTCCTGGTTTATGGATACGTCAGCCGCCTGTACCAACACTGGGGTCCCTGGCCTGAAACCTGAACTCGAAACACTTAACACTATTTCACCAAACCAACTCACAGACTCTTGGTCCTAAGGTAGAACTAACCACCTCTGATACCACTCTGTCATGACCCGTACCAGTGGGGCCTGTGCCGCAACTCCCCAAGCTCGCCTCCAATAGGCCAGGGGCTGGTGACTAGCACCGAGTAGGCATGTCACTAACATTGAAGGCATTTCCTATAAACCTGTACACACACACACACACATATACAAGCCCACAAAGCTAAAAAGTAAAAACTATTGAAAATGGAAATGCATGCATACACTAAAATCCCAACCAATAGAGTATGACATGAAAGTAAAGTACATTAATGTAAAACCCTGGGCCAAAAGTATAAGATCACCAAAAGAAAGTATGTAACAAAGTCCAACCTGTAAATAAAGGTACTGGGACTGCAATCTGTAGCCATAGGAACACACCTCATCCTGCTTGATCTCACTGAGCACCGTCCAGTCTTGGTCCACCTAGAATCCTATCAAAGGCTTGCTCGTCTGCACAAGACACGACACATGCAGGAAAAGCCCGTGCAGGGGTGACTATAACAATACCCAGTAGGACACCCCGAAACCACAAAGGAATAAAACAAGGGAAAAAATACCACAAAGGAAATATATAGTCAGATCTACACAGTATATGTCTACAGAACATATAACAAGAATATCTAGATATACTCATACATGATCGACTATCATGAAACCACCACTAAGATCTAGCTCGAATATTTCACTAAGCACGTAACCAGGAGAACATACTCCTAAGTTTGAAGAGAGAGATACGAAGTAATCATTCCGGGAGAACTCACTGCACAAGTATGATGCTCAGATGAGGATCACAACCAATAGCTATGGGGTTATTCCAACAACTCAGTCAGAACTAATATGCTAAGTAGAGGATTGGAACTCGGGTAAGGTAGGTCATGTCAATACCAAGAACTCTACTTAGGGTACCAGGAAGGATTAAAGGATCTGGCTCTAAGTCTCACAGAGGGGATTCCAACAACTCTATTCAGGAATTCATGCAGAATGGATCATACTCCTGTACGTAGGAAATGATACCAGAAACCTTCAGGGGAAAGACCAAGGGTACGAACCCTAAGAAATCTAGTCCAACTCACAGAAGACAAAAGGCTCAAGCCACGTATAAATAGGTTACACAGCGTATAATAGGATCACACGCCGTGTTCCTTGACTCCGAGTACTTCCCATGTAAACGGCCCGTGTCTCTAGTCTAGGTGTGTAAAACTAGACTACACGACGTGTAGAAGGATCACAGGCTGTGTTCCTTGACTCTGAGTAATGACCATGTAAATGGCCCATTTCTCTAGTCTTGTTGTATGAAAATTAACTACACAGCATGTAGAAGGAATACACGTCGTATCCGAGTGTCCGGGGTTCGCTCCATGTACGCTGGCCATGTGCCTGTACACGACCTCAACCCGTGTCGCCCTGCCCGTGTACCAGTACACGGGGTGTCCCGTGTATCTGGACGGGGAAGGGTATACACGCCGTGTCCTTGGCTGTGTACCCAACCTGTGTCCGTATACTCCCGGATTACACGCCAGGTAGTCTGCTGATGAACACACGCTGTGTAGCCCATAATACACACTGTGTAGTTGGGATTTCTCCAGAAACACCGTATTCCTCCTCCCGCCTCAGTCGAACCTACAAATTTGTGATATGTCATCCGTTTTCCATGAAACTCGAGATCTCAGGTCACCTCGTCATCATGATTCTGAATCCGTGGGTTTCAGACCTTCGACCGGCTTTGAAATCCGATTCCGATCACCCATGCAAAAATCCTTCGAAGAATGATATCTTCTGATCCGCTTCGATCCGTCCATCGCCACCGCCGTCGCACCTCCGTGGGGTTGTCCCGATGCTAGATCTTCATTTTGGGATCGTTATGTCTCACAAATGATGCACAAAAATCCATCGTTCATACCTATGTGAAGAATGTGTAGAACACACATGAAGAATGCGAGAAATCGGGGAAGAAAGGCACATCAAATCGAGAGGAATGAACCTCGATCGATGTTCATGTCGATCTTGGTTCATCACCATTAGAAGGATAAACGAAACCAAAATAACCTTTAAGAATCAATCCCAAAAATCCCTGCAAAATCCCATTCTGCAAATACGATCTATCTGTGGGATAATATGTTCATGGATTAGTCTACGTTTGTCGTAGGAATCAAGAACGAGGAAAGGAAATAAAAATCAAACATCCTACCTAGATCTAAAGCATTCGTTGGCGAAGATCTGGTCGCCCCGTCATTGTCGCCGGTGAAACCCGTCAAGAATGTCGTCTCCTTGTTGGAGTTTCCTCCAAAGCCTCCAGATCCTCCAAGGGTTTCAGGGTTATGAGGTCTGTAACCTTGGACCCCTGCGTAAATTTTTATTTAAAAATATTAAAAGATATTCACTGCAACAAGATTTAATAAATTATTTTTATTAAATATTTTATTATGGTTACGTCCAAAAACTAGATTTCACCACTGACCTGCGCCAGCCGAAGTTAGGTCTCTTCTAGGGTAAACCCGCTGCTCTGGACGCAACGGTGCCTCCAAATTTCCGATCTGAGCATCCGTTCAAGAGTTATTCCACTTTTTCAGGAAAACCCCATGCGCGCATGTAATTTAATTATTTAATTAAATTCAAACACTTGTTCTGGGATAACTGGGCCTCGGAACTGCATGCCATCACAACGCCTGGTCTCGAAATAATTCCCATATAATACTAAAATAATATACGAAAAAATCCGAGACATTACAGGTTATCCCCTAGGGGGGGGGATTTGAACTTCACATTATCCAATTTAGGTGAGATTTTTGTGTTTTTTTAATTATAATTGTACTTCGAAGAACATATAATATATATATTGAAAATTACAGGGTTGCTCCCAAAACTACCATTTCCTTCAATTATAAAATGGTAACATCTTAACCAATTCAAGATACAGCTCCCATATGAATTTATCATTTAAACTCTACCATTTTACTCTAATTATAATCCTAACCCACTAATATAATATCATTTTCACTCATATTTATCCCAATCCCTTCAATTTCATTGAGACTTTCAAGGAAAATTCAAATCTCCTGATGTGAGTATTATCAACTAATTATTTTTATTCTTAATTATATTATTTCAAATTTATTCTATAAAAACTATTATAATAATAATATTATTATTTATATACTTTAATGTTATTATATTAAGTCTATTATCATTATTTATTCATATACCCCATCCATTATTAAAAAGAAAAATGTCGTTCGTGTGTTGTGAGAACTACCACCTCTACTACGCAACATGTTTCATTTTCCATAACCACCCTACAGGATAGATATAAATACTTTATTAAAGTACAAATATCAATTTTATGATATAATTAAGGTTTTTATGACAAATTAGAGAAACTATCAATGATATGATCAATAAATGATCATCATTAATTTAATCATTTAAAATAAGCATACTATGAGGATAACCCTTTATTCAAATTGTCTATTATCTTCATATCCCATATTTAATATTATAATTCCTTACAATTATGATACATCACAATATTAAACACTAAATAATATCATTATTCTTCTTTTATAATGATATTTCAACAAAACCAACACATAATCATTCATTAAATCAGGGTATATTCATGTTTGGGTTGATCTAACTACCTAATTGAATGATACTATGAATTTATATCATGGATGAATATGGGAAACAAATAATTTTATAATATGATATTAAATTTTAATTAATCATTTATTTTTGGTTCTGGCAATGAAATGTCATTAATTAATTAATTAATTAACAAAATACCCTTCGATTGTCAAAAATCACTAAAACATGCCTATTATCGATTTTATCTTCAAGTATAAAGATTGAAAATCTCATGAATGAAATTTTAAACATATTATATAATTATAAATCATACTTAATAGTAAATTTAATGAAATATTAATTATATACTTTGAAAAAATAATAAACATGGGAACTGATATTATGAAACTAGTAAAAATGATAATGACTATAAACACCGGATGTGGAAATCAAAAGAATTCATGTAGAGAATGATTAATTATAAAGAGTATGAATAAAAATAAATATAATTAAGGTAATTAATTAAGTGATTATCATATGATTTTTTTATATATGAGGATAAAGCATGTTCATGGAATTCAGGAAAAGAGGCAAGGGTTTTTCTCTCAATTTCCTTCATTGAGAAAAATATTGTATTTATGCCCCTAATTTCATTTATGTGGTATATATTATACCTATTTGAGATATTATATCATGAATTATATTTTAATAATGGTATTTTAATTTCAATTAAAATCCCTATCTTTCAAGGGGTTTAGATTCAAATGTTTTTAAAGCTGCAAGGGTTTATTTGGTCTCAATTATGATTCTTTGAGACATAATACATTTTGTGAACCATTATTTATTTGTATGGTGTATTCACTACCCATAGATATTTTTTATCATACTATATGTATTTCATGGGATTTAATATCCAAATAATTTTTCTCTATTCATGTGGTTTTTAATATAGTAGATTCCCCAATAGTAAGTTTTTTTGGTAACTCAAATCATCTTCTTTGATTTATAATGTTTTATCATAAACAATGTTCTACCATGATTGGGTTATCCCACCAATATATATTATTATATTATATTTTATTATACTCTTTGGGAAAATTAATTTTCAATAAAAATAATGTTTTATCTCAATTTTTATAATGTGGTTACTCAACAATGGAAATTTAAAGTATTAAAACTATCCCCTTCATAATAAAATATTTTTGATTCAATTTTATATAGAAAACTATATTTATTTTTAACGGCTCTTATATTTTATATTATTTTAAAAGTAAAGGTTTTCAATGATTTTCACTTAATATTTTGAAAATGACTTTTTGAAGTGATCGGTAAATTCCTCTTTTATACCAATGCTATTTTTTCTTCTAAAAGCTCTTTTTAAGTTTTCAAATCCATTTTACTTTTCATTTTCAAAAGTGTTTTCCCTAATAGGGTTTATGTTTAAGTATTTATACTTAAATACACACACACACACACACACACACACACACACATATATATATATATTTGGAATGAACTCATGTAACACCCTAATTTTTTTGAAATATTTCTCTTTAAATAACTTGATTTCTTCAGTGGCTTGTATTGCACGCAACAACAAGTTTAAACGAAACATGATATAATAATAAATTATTATTATTTTTACACGACCATTATAACCTATCCATTTAATTGGAGGGTATGAATATGAATAACCATATTATGAAGTATATTAATTCTTAGTAAATAAACACACGCTTTTTTTTAATAATTTATCTTATTCTTCAAAAATATGTTTTATTAAAAAAATGATTTTATTTCTCTCTATGAGAAAATAAATATATTTAATCATGAAACTTTTAGTATATTTTTTAAAAAATTAAATTTATTTTTTAATTTAGTATGTCAAAATTATCTTAGAATGATTTTTTGGGAGTTTTCTAAAAAGTTTAAAATTTTAATGAATAGTGAAAATACTCATTTACATTGAAAACTACATATTATTTTAAAACATTTAAAAAGTAAAATTATATTTTCGATTATTTTTAAAATTTAATTAATTTAATTAGATTATAAATAATTTAATTTTTTTCTTTGAGATGAATATTATATATTAATTTATTATAAAAACATTTTTAAAAAGGGAATTTTTTGGAAAAGTTGTTTTTCATTACGTTTTGACGATTTATTTTAAATTAAATTCAACCAATTAGGTATTTTGAACTTTGAAAAAATGGATTCCATTTTTTGAATTAATAATTCTAAATTTAGTAAATAGATCCCTTTTATTTTTGGTCAATATAAATAGTAACTGTGGTAAAATTTATCATCTCGGTAAAGGGTATATCAGGTTAATCTAGAATAAAAGTATGTGACAAGGGCATAATTTTTAATAAAAAATATTATTTGATGAACTAAATCTTACTCTTAATACATAAGGCTTAAAATTTAGTTATTTAATGAAAGTATTTCCATGAAAATTACTTAGACATTATTAAAACCGAAGAAAGTGACAAAATGTCACACTCTTATTTTAAATAAGTATAATATTTTTAATATAGAGTTAACCCAATGATATGATATTCAATAAATATTATTTGGAAATATAAAATATGTATCTTAAAAATGGTAATTTATTTAAAATTTTTATGAATTAAATAAATACCTTAAATTCTTACACAACGTTGATTCAGTAATTATTCAATTAATAGAAAAATATAATAAATGATAATAAAAATATTAAATGTAATATAATTTGAGGTATTTAAGGTTATACAAGAATTAAATATATTAAATTACATGTTTAGGATATAATAAAATATTTGGTTTTAATTTTACTTGTTGTCTTGATGTTTTTGAATGTCAAAGTAGTGAATAGTATCAAAATTGACAATAATGATATTTTATGGGATTAATATTTTATTAAATTATTTAAAAATCAAGAAAATATTTAAAAAATATAAATTGATTATTTTATGGTATAAAATGTCATAAATTAGTCATTTATGGTCAAATTTAGACAATATAAATAAAAATTATAATGTTTTAATATTGAAAAAGTTGTTACCGTAGTTAAAATTAAAATAGGTTAACTAAGTGTTAATCAAAATGATAAGGTTTAGAATAAAACCAAAACATGTCTAAATTATATTTATTGATGAGATTAAAACCTTATATTATCTTATCTTATAATTAATGTCCATTTAGTGGTATTTTTATAGAAATTGAATTTATTATAATTTAATCTTTGAAAAAATTCAAAAACACCCCTCTCATCACCATATAAATACCACCCCTCACAACCCATTATCCTCACATCTTTGAAGCCTTAAAGATTTAAAAATCTATAAAAAACACTCTAATCCCAAATATACCCACATCCAAGTTCTATTAGTATCACCAAATACCAATTTCAAGTTCCTCAAGGGGTCCTTCAAGAATGTGATATTAAAGATGTAACATTCTTAAACTACCTCTTATAATTTCTTTTCTTCTCATAGAATAACATCACCTATTTCATCCATAAAAGAATTATAAATATAGTATCATGTATATACTATAATTTTATATTACTAGTGAAATATTTTCTATCCATCCTTTTTTTCTCATCTCCTCTTATTCATAAAAAGGAAACTATTATCCAAACTACGGCGGTTAACCGTCTCTATGGATAATGAGTTTTAATTTTCCATTACCACCTTCAAGGTTGGTAATAAAAATATTATTATGTTTAAATAAGATTTCAGTAATTATATTATAACTTATTTCATTTTATGGAACTAATATATAAGCATTATATTAAATAAAATGAAACCAATGCTTGATGGTTGAAAAAACCACCAAAATAAACTAAACATTTCTCATTAACATTTTATTTAATGAATCATCCTAATTTTATAAAAATGATATATAAGACCGTTTAATATTTTGTAAGTTTATGAATACCATTTTATTCCACTTCTATAATATTATTTCAATTTGAAAAAAACTTCCATAATTATACACAAGTGAACCGACCATGAAACCATAAAACAAACACTTTTAGAATAATGAAATTGAACCTTATAACTCATGGAAATAAAAATAAATGAACCTAATAAAATTATAATAAATAAAATAAATATATAATAGGTTATTAATTAATAATTTAATGAATATAATTTGATTATCCAGGACATTAAGTGCAAGTTCATAACGCAATTGGATAAAAGGTAAGGGATCTCTTCGAACCTCCTTATTTACTTTTTATTATTACTTATCTCTATTTGAAAAAATTTATCTTTTAATTATCCATATATAATTATCATATATTCTATGTATCTATACCACACATATTTATCTATCTCAATTCATCTGTCATTAATGTGGAATTACATGTTTCAAAAGGGTCCCCTTCTCAATTCCTCTCGACAAGAAAACCCGATTAAAGGGAACTTCTCCACTTATTAACTATTTTCAAGTACACCCCATAGAATATTTTAAGCCTCCGATATTTTTACAAAATATCTCAATTTATTATAAAAAAAATTTTTAGTTAATTTCTTTTTTTATGAAAACAATTGCTCCTTTATCCCTTATAAAGGATCTTTATTCTTTACCTTAAACCCACACTTAAGTAACACATTTCTAATGTTACCTAACAACTATTTTTTATGTTTCAAACTCATTTGGACATCATTATTATTTATATATTCTTATTTTTTATTTATTAAAAAACAATAATGATTTAAATATATTCCCTCATGGATACCATTATGATACGCCCTTTTTTATGCATTATGAAATGATTATGAAACCCATTTCTTTCCATGGGTAACCCTTATGTTTATTTATTATGTTTTATTATTTATATAGAACACATATGCATGATCATTTTATGATGGGTACACCCAGATATCACCTCAATTCATTGGGAAATGTTTTAATCGCATGAGACATTATGTATGGGATCTGGGAGTAAACCTAATCCCTTATGGGACTCTAGACACCATGTAGTATAGTCTTGGAAGTTAGCCTTTAGTCAAGTATATATCATGTTATATATTGATACCACTTTCTTATTTTTCAATGATCAAATGAATCCATGTTCTATATATATTTTTTATATGTTTATTCATGATTCATTCCTTTTATTTCATCATGATATGCCTTATAAATCACGTGTTATGATTCATTTTCATATTTATTCCCTTATTGGGATTTTTAGTTCATCCCTTTTTCTTATGTATTCCCCTAGTTATCCTATATAGTTTTAGGATATCAAAAGGTAGTTATGATCTCATTATGAGAATTAATAAAAATATGGTTTATTCTTGTTTCATGTTTCCTAATTATGTACCTAGTATTTCGAAGACATTATAATTTTTGATCCTTGGTTTGTATTTTATGGATAATTATGATTAAAATCATGTAATAATATCTGTAAAAGGATTGGGTTTCTATAGTTGGTATCATAGGATGATCTAGTTATTTTTGGTGATTAGTACTATAAAACTTTAGTAAGAACCCTAGGTATAATTCTATCACCATGGAAAACCTAGATTAAAATTTAGGTAATACCAAGTTAGGACATACATTCATTTATATGTTTATCCTTCTATGTTCATGGTTTCTTCTTTATGTTCTCATTATCCAAGTATTAAAGTCCCCAATATTTTATTTTATTTTTCTTTTTAGTTAATATTTGTAAATAGGAGAACCTAGGATAATAACCAACATGATAGGAAATGTGATGATTTCTCTAATTACATTCCAAAACTCATGAGAATTGGATACCATTAATTCATACCAATACTAGCTCAATAGGCTCAATTTGTGAATAATAAAATGAATTGTGTGGAAGGTCCTCCTTATCCTAATAAAGATCAAGTTTTGGTTGAATCCTTTATGTGAAAAAGACCTCTTATATTTAATGTATATTCTAATCCCCTCATCACAAAACAATGAATTAACTCCACTGAGAAAATATTCTCTATCCTATAATAATTATAAGAAGATAAAGTTGTGATGAAGGTCTATAATTTTTATAGGGATTCTAATCAGTGGTGGAAACTGATAAATAAAAAAAATATAATAGAGGAAATTTATTCCATGGAATGAGAAGAATTAAAGAAAATATTTTTCAAAAATAATTTCCCTAAACTGTCTATATTAAGATAGAGAGTGAGTTCCTTGGACTAAAACAAAAGGAAGATGATTCTATTATAGCATATGAATCAAAATTTAAAATTCTTTCATGACACGCCTCTGAATTTTTCATGAACACTAAAATAAATTTTCATAACTTCTTTAGTGGATTAAAGTAAAGTATATAAAATTAATTGGAAATTTGAGACTTTGAAAACTATGAGAAGATTTTCTGTTATGCGCTTAAGGTTGAGATGGAGATTAGAGAAGCTCAGTGATCTCATGGGATCGAAGATAAAAACAGGAATATGGAGTTTAATATGGGATGATCAATAGATAAATATCTTTAAGGAAAGAACACCCAACATCCCACATGTCAAAAGTGTGGGAATAAGTATCCTAAGAATTGTCTAAAGGGAACTAAGAGATGCTTAAAATGTGGAAAATATGGGAATCAAGATAATCATTGTTGAAGGGATATGAAGAATCCCACTATATGGTAGAATAAAGGAAGGTTCAGATCAACACACAACCTATAGCATTTTGTTTCAAATACAAGGAACATGGGAATTATATGAGAAGATACCCTAATACAAGGGTTATCAGAGACAATCAATGAAAATAACCTCGAATTTAGAAAGGAATTTCATACACTATTACTACTACTGAGGTGGATCCCAACAATGATATGGTGTCAGGTACATTGGTTATTCATTCAAGAATAGAAAACATACTATTTGATTCTCATTCTATGAATTCTTTCATATCTTACAAGTTTAGAATAACTATTAAAACACCACCTCAAAAATATGGATGTTGAGTTATCTGTGAGAACAAAGAATGGGGAAATTATATCATCTAAAGTATATAAATCATCCTCAGTCAATGTTTGTGGATTGAACCTTCCATAAAATATCATATTACTTACTTTGGTGAAGTTTTATGCTATATTGAGTATAGAGTTTCCATCCTTATACAAAACGAACATCAAGTTTTGGGTGAAGGAGATCACTCTTCACATACCAATACATACTCTAATTCTATACAAGTGTAAGGAGGAGGATGGTTCTTCTTCAAAATAATTAACTCAGTTGTGTATATTATTACTTTATGAGAAATCATATACAGTAAAAATGATTAATACATAGGAGGAGATTATGATTGAATACTTTCCCATTGTGAGGGTCTATATTGATGTGTTACCTAAATAATTTCTCGATCTTCCTCCTGATATAGAGGTTGAGTTCTCAATTGAACTTATACCTAGATCTCATCCCATATCAAAGACAAGTTATATAATGACCACCATGGAGTTAGAATAATTGAATAAGAATTTAAAAGAGAATTTGTATAAGGGTTTCATATTCCTAATTAGTTCATCGTGGGGTGCATTGAACCCCTTCATCAAGAAGAAGGATGAATCAATGCACCTATGCATTAATTATCATGATCTTAAAAAAAATCCTGATAAAGAAACACTATCCCCTTCTACAGATAGATGAATTGTTCGATCAACTATATGGGGTTAATTATTTCTCTAAGGTGGACTTTCCGATGGGATACTACTAATTAAAGGTGATTAAGGAATATATTCCCAAGAATTCCTTTCAAATGATCTATGGACACTATGAGTTCATAGTGATTCCCTTCAAACTCACTAATGATCCAGTAATATTCTTATACTTAATGAATAGGGTCTTTAAATATCACCTCAAAAAATTTGGTAGCCTTTATAGATGATATTATGATATAATCCAAGATTAAGTAGGATCATGAAAAGCATTTTAATACTGTGCTAAAGAATTTAAAAATGGAAAAAATATATGAAAAGTACATTAAATTTGAGTTTTAGATGGAGGAAGTATCATTCTTAAGACATTGTATCACAAAAAATAGATATTTTTGGACCCTTTTAAGAAAAATCCAATTGAGGAGTGGGTCAGACCAGTATTTGTAATTGAGATCCATAGTTTCATTGGTCTAGCAAGGTATTACTGATGATTTGGGATGATCTTTGAATTATTTTAAAACCAAATAACTAAGATAACTCAGAATAGAGTAATGTTTTTTTGGAATAATGAATGTAAAGATCGCTTCAAAGAGTTGGAAAAGAGGCTTATCATGACACCAGTACTCAATCTACCCACAAGTGGAGAAATATTTGTGGTATAGAAATAATGCATCAAAGAATGGATTAGGTTGTGTAAAGATGAAAAATGATAAAGTAATATACTACACCTAAAGCTAGATGAAAGTTCATGAGAAAAACTATCCCATGAATGATTTGAAGTTATTGGTTGTGGTCTATGCATTGAAAATATAGAAAAATTGTCTATATGGAGAGAAGTTTGAGACATATACTGATCACAAGAGCCTCAAATATATATTCACCCAAAAGGATCATAATATGTTTCAATAAAGATGGTTATATCTCATCATGGATTATAACCGATCAAACCACTATCATCCTGGTAAAGAAAATTTTGTGGCAGATGCTCTAAGTAGAAAGGATCCCGCATATTTATCATTGATGATAATTGAGAAGGATCCAATCTTCTTAGACTTACAAAGTATAGAAATTTTAATAATAAAGGAAGGAATATCATCATTAATTTTTGAAATTATTTCTCAACCATCCCTTATGGAGAAGATAAAGGATGATCAAAGAAATCCAGTGGAAATTTAGAAGAAGGTGGAATGTATCAGAAATGGGAAATCCTCAGAGTTTAAAACTGATGAGGAAGGATTTGTAGGATTTGGGTCATGAATATATATACCATCAAATCCCAAGATAAAGTGTGATATTTTTAATGATGCATATAGATCAACCATATAAATCCACCTAGGGAGCACAAATATGTATCGAGATCTCTGAGAGAACTATTGGTGGTACAATATGAAGAAGGTGATCATTGAATATGTTTCCCCATAGGAAATTGTTCACCCTTTTATGGTTTTAATGGTTTTAATAACCAAAAATCATGTCAAAATGATGTCTAATCATTTCAATAATGTTTATAACCAATCATTTTAAGTTATGTTTAATTATTATTATCTATGTTTCATTATATGTTTAACACGTTCTTTGTATATTCATGTTTTAAGATGGTTAAAATAGAAAATAGGCTAAGTATGAGTCAATGAAACCGACAAATAAAATGACTCACCAAAAGAACAAATGTGTCACTGATAGTAAAAACCAACTCACTGATAGATGACTCACCAATAGTACAAATGAGACAACGATATAATAAATGTCTCACCAATAGACAAAATGAATCACTGATAGAATAAATGTCTCACCGATAATACAAACTGACTCATCGATAGAAGACTCACCGACAATACAAATGAGACACTGAAAGAATAAATGAATCTCCAAAAAAAGAGAGAGTCACAGATGCTTTGAGTTATTGATGCATTGAGATATTGAGAGAATGACTTGTTGATAGAATGAGTCATCGATACCAACAAAAGGACTCACCTATAGAGGAGTCACCAACAGACTGTTTAAATTTTCTTTTATTTAAAATTATCTTTAATGGTTACAGTTGAGTGTTTTAATGATAATGATTAAAATAATTATTTTTGAAGACAATATTAATTGGGATTTCAGAAGAACGAGGTAGAAATCCTACCCTAAATCACGCTTATTGTCGGGCTGTAAAATATAAAAGAGAAAAGAATGTGAGCTGATAGATATAGAGATATAGACTTACAGGAGATGACTCGCAGGAGCACCCATACTGAAACTATGAATGAAAAGAAGAAGAACACATGAGGAATTATCATTATTTCTTACTAAAAAAATGGAGAACTTGTTGTGAACCAAAGTTCCAACATCCTTACATCAAACAAAACATAACCAAAGGAATAGAACTTCATCTTCCTGGAAACCAGAACATAAAGCTTCACAAAACTCTGTTTCAATGTATGTTTCTAGAAGAGGACTAAATATTCAAATATGTTACATCCAAAGAGTCCAGAGCTGCATTTCATAACACTTAGAACCTTATAAACTCTATCTCTCTATTTTTTACTCTGTTTTGTTCTTCTTTACTACATTTTGAAAAGTGTGTGTATATATCTATTAAACACACACACTATCTCTAGAACTGAACTGGAGGATAAAATATATCCTCACAAAAATATCTTTTTACACATTTTATATCCCACGTAGAACTATGGTAGAGGTCCTGTGTGGCCTGGCTATTTCAGTTCCCACGTATAACTATGGTAGAGGTCTTGTGACATTATCTGTTTGTATATTGTTGTGTAAACCTAGATCCAGGGTGCAGATCAAATATTTATGTATATATTTCTTGGTGGAAGGTGATTACCAAGTGGAGTGGGTTAAGTCTCATCTTGAGACTGAACCACTTGTTTTAATCAATTGTATTTTCAAATTTAGTTTACTATGTTTTTAACTCATATATCAGAAAACTAAGTTTTACTTTGATAGTTTGTCTTGGATAGTGTTTATAACTATTTTGGTTTATTAAATTAGTTTGAAAATTTATTTCAATATTTCAGGTTGATATAACTGAGAAGTAATCAATCTCTTGAGAAATTAATTGAATAGTCAAACTATTATAAATTTACTACTTTGATTATCTGTCCTGTTTTGTTTTTGATTTGAGGGATTTTTCAAATAAAGTTTTGAATAGAATTTTTTATAGGAACTCAATTCACCCCCTATTGAGTGTCCTACTTCGACCAACATTTGGTATCATAGACTATTTAAAATCATTTTCAAATATTTTCAACTATTATTTTAGTTATGTTTTAAAGATCTCTAAATTTCTGTTAGTTATAAATTTTTAGATCTTTAAAAACCTATTCATTCTTTATTATGAAAAATAGATTAGAAGGTGATTCTACCAAAAAAATCCCTTTTCAGTGGAAAAAAATATGCCCAGTGGAAAATAAAGATAAAAATGAACTTATAAAGTATGGGTTTTGAAATTAGGTCTTGTATTGTAGATGAATATAAGATTCCCGCCACTGCTCGAAATACTTGGGATTGCCCAACCAAGATTGATTATAATAATTACTACAAATCTATGAAAGCCTTATATTGTTCTTTTGGAGATGAAGAATTCAATAGGATTTCTGCATGTAAAATATCCCATGAAATTTGGGATACTCTAGGTTTTTCACATGAAGGAAACACGAATGTCAAAGAAATGATACTTAACACCTATACTATTAAATACGATAACATTAAGATTAAGCCTTATGAAACTATTTATTATATGTATCTTTGGTTCAATGAAATTGTAAATACTATGATTTCTTAGGGAAAGTAAGTTACTACTAAGGAGAAAATCATGAGAATTATTAGATGTCTACCAAACAGATGAAGAGGAACCTCAATGTCAATAAGAGAATCCTGTGATATCAGTAAGATTCCAGTCAAGGAGATGATAGGAAATCTGATGATGTATGAGGAAGAATTAAATGTCAACAAAGAAGATGAGGATTAACCAATGAGAAAGTCAATGTCTTTCAAAACCACTATTCCAAAAATAAAGAAAAGGAAAGGATTCAAACTCATTCTGATAGTACAAGTTATGAAGATTCACCATTAGACAGTTATGAGGAAATGTCTCAATTATCTAGAAGGTTTTAGAAGTTTTATAGATTGAATAAATTTTTTAGGAATCCCATCTACAAAGGTATGTATGATAATAAGGGAAACTAGAAAAAGTATTGTAAAATGAATGATAAATCAAATGAAATAGTTTGTGATGAATTTAAGAGGAGAGGAAATGTAACAGTTGATTGTGCTAAGTTAAAAAATAAAAAGAAATATGAGGATAAATATAAAAGATACAAGAAGGAAATGAAGGGCACATGGAGTGGTTCTGAGTACAGTCAAGTGAATTCGAATCATCACATGATGAGAATGGTGACAAGGAAAACATGTGTTTCATGATAAAAACATCTGAGGTAACCCTTGAGTCTCCTGTAAATAATTCATATTATTCCAGAAATGAAAGTGATTATGAAAATATGACTAATGAGGAAATGTTTGAATACTAAAAAATAATTGAAGATACATGAAATGAATTAAAATTTAAATATAAATATTTAAAGAAAAATATTGCTCTTACCTCTACTGTTAAATCTAATCATACCATAGAAAATGAAAAAAATTCTCTATTGCTTAAAGAAAATAACGAGCTTAAATTGTACAATGAGAAATTGAAAGAGGATTTAGAAATTTTTACCAATGAAAAAGATATCTTAGTTCAAATTGTTGATAAAAAAGTTTCACCCAATACACTAGTGGTATTGGCTATCAACCTGGTAAAATAAATTTTGTCAAAAATAATTTTGTATCTCAATCTGGAAAATCCAGTTTTATTCTTAGTTCTAGAAAATTTTCTGCAAGTTTTAGGTATGAAAAAATTCTACTGTTTCAAGTTTTTCTAGCCCAAATAAAGTCTATTTTTCAAATACTTTACATAATATTTATAGGAAACCCATGAATCAAGTATGGGTTCCCAATGCTCTTATTACTAATGTTACTAGACCCAAACAAATATGGGTTCCAAAATTTTTTACTGACTAATCTTTTCTTGTAGGAAAACTATTTGAAGACATCCTGTAGAAGTCTATGATACATGGATACTGAATGTTCAAGACACATGACATAAGATTATTCATGCTTCAAGAATATGATAAAGATTGATGGGGGTCATCTCACCTTTGTTGACAATTCTAAAGGTAAAATTATGGGCCTTGACCAAATTGGTAACTCTAATTTAGTTTTAATTTATAATATACTTTTTTTTGATGGATTAAAATAAAATCTTATTATTATATCTCAGTTGCGTGATGATTTTTTTAATGTTAAATTTGAAAATAATGCATGCAATGTTTTTAATTCCAAAAATAAATTAGCATTTTCTGCTTTTAGAAATGAAAATGTTTATGTTGTAAACTTAGATTACTTAGTTTCTCAGAATATTTCATGCTTAAGTGCCTTTCATAAAGATTCTTGGCTCTGGAATAGGAGATTAATAAATTGTAATATTCATTCACTTAGAAATATTATTAGGAAAGGACTGGTTAAGGATCTATCCAAACTTGAGTTTCCAAATGACAAAGTCGGTAATCCTTATCAAAAGGGTAAAAAACACAAAATATATTTCAAACCAAAGAAAGAAGTTTATACTTCTCAACCTCTTGAGTTGGTTCACATGGATTTGTTTAGAATATTTAGAGTTTCAAGTCTAAATGGGAAGCACTATGTCTATGTTCTGGTAGATAATTATTCTAGATATACTAGTACTTTCTTTCTTACTCACAAAATTGAATCTTGATCTCATTTCCCCATGTTTTCTAGAAAAATAGATAAATTAAGTGGACTTAGAATTAAATCCTTAAGAAGTTACCATGGTCATGAGTTTGAAAACCAATAGTTTTAATCTTTTTGTTCACAAAATGGATATAGTCATAACTTCTCTGCTCCTAAGACACCTTAAGAGAATGGTGTTGTAGAAATAAGAAATAGAACCCTACCTGAAATTGTTATAAAAATTCTTAATGAATATGAATTACTTGTATATTTTTCGGAAGAAGTTGTCAATAAAACTTATTATATAATTAACAGAGTCTTAATCATACCAATTCTTAAGAAAAATCCCTATGAGCTATAGAATAGTAGGAAACCAAAAATTAGTTACTTCAAAGTTTTTGGTTGCAAGGTTTTTATTCGTAATAAAAAAGATAATCTTGAAAATTTTGAATCCAAAAGTGATGAAGGAATATTTCTAGGTTATTCAATCTCTAGTAAATTCTATATAGTGTTTAATAAAAGAACTAAGTGGTTTGAAGAATCTTTACATGTAAAATTTGATGAAATTGACCCACATGGACCCAAGACCTCCCTAGAAAATCTTGAGGATGATCTGTTAAATCTGGACATAAATGAAAAATCTCTTGACCCTACTGTTAAACAATCGGTTAAATATTGTAGTTTTGGAAGTTCTCCAGACTCTATTTATGATGAACCAAAACCATTTGATGAACCTAAAATAATTATCCCTTCTTTTTCTAGACCCACAAGAAATCCTAAGAACCATTCTTTAGATGTTGTATTTAGTGACCTATATAAAAAAACACATACTTGAGCTTCTATGAGAAATCAGGTTGAACATCAAGTCTTTTTGTTATAACTCAAACTTAATAACATCAATGATGCAATTATTGGTTAATTTTGGGTAATGGATATGCAATAAGAATTAAATTAATTTGAAGAAAATAAAGTATAGAAACTTGAAGACATACCTAAAGACATCTTAAAAATAGGCACTGAATCGGTGTTTAAAAATAAAGTTTATGAAGCTGGTAATATTGGAAGAAATAAAGATAGATTGGTTATAAAAGGTTATATTCAAGAATAAGACATTAACTATGAGGAAGCTTTTGCACCAGTTTCTAGACTTGAGGCCATTAGAATATTTCTTGCATATGTAGAATATTTAAATTTCAATCTATATCAAATGGATTTTAAGATTTCATTCCTAAATGGGTATATAATTGAGGATGTTTTTCTTGAAAAACCCCTTGGTTTTACAAACCCTCACTTTCCAAATCATGTTTTTAAATTAAAAAAGGATTTATAGGGTTTAAAGAAAGCTCTAGGATCTTGGTATGATAGACTAATTAGTTTTCTTATTTCTAAAGGTTTTATAAAAGGTATAACTGATCTCACTCTCTATAAAAAGAATTTATAAAGATGTTTTAGTACTAGAAATTTATGTAGATGATATTATTTTTGGATCTTCTAAAAATTATTTATGTGTTGATTTTTTAAAACTGATACAAAGTGAATTTGAAATGAGATTACTGGGGGAAATCAAATTCTTTCTTGGATTTAAAATCTTTAAAAATAAAGAAAGTATTATTTTAAATCAAAGTAAATATAATAAAGATGTTTTAAAATGGTTTGGATTTTATAGTAAAAAAAGTACTGACACTTCAATGATTACCACCTGTAAGTTGGATCATGATGAAAATGGAAAATCTATTGATCAAACCACTTATAGAGGAATGATTGTAAGTTTACTCTACTTGACTTCTAGTAGGCCTGACATTATTTTTAGTGTGTTTATGTGTTCCTATTTTCAAGATAACCCTAAATAATATCATTTAAATGCTGTTAAAAGAATTTTTAAATACCTCAAATATACTACCAACTTAGGATTGTTCTATCCTAGAGGACGACCTTTTGATTTAGTGAGTTATTCAGATACCAATTTTGGTGGTTGTAATTCAAATAGAAAGAGCACCTCTGGAACATGTCACTTTTTGGGAAAGTCTTTAGTTTCATAGTGTCGTAAGAAGAAAAATTATGTTACATTATCTACTGCCAAAGCTGAATACATAACTGCTGGTAGTTGTTGTGCTCAAATTTTGTGGATGAATCACACTTTACTAGACTATAGATATCAATTCTGACATGTCCCTATAAATTGTGATAATAAAATTGCTATTGACATTTCAAAGAATCCTTTATTTCATTCTAGAACAAAGCATATTGATGTAATACATCACTTTTTGAGAGATCATTGTCCAAAAGGTGATATAACACTAGAGTTTATTGGCACTGAACATCAGCTTGCAGACATATTCACAAAGCCATTGAACTCTGAAAGAATGAATTACATAAAACATTAATTAGGGATTATTAATTTTTAAGAAACTTATGTTGATAAATCTATGAAAAATAAGCGTAGATGTCATGCCGACATTGAAAATGTCATACAGACAATGTCAGGCTGACACCGACACTCTGTCATGCCGACACCGATAGTGTCTTGCTGATGCTGTCATGCTGACACCGATAGTGTCTTGCCCATACTATCATGCAAAAACTGATAGTTTCATGTTGATACTATCATGCCAACATCGATAGTGTCATGCTGATATTTTCATGCCAATACCGATCATGTAATGGCTCGGACCTCTTCGGCCCTTTACTTTGTCAAAACAAAAGGTCAAGAAGTGTTTTGGAGGGTAAAATGGACTTCTTCCACACTTTCCAGAATTTTGAAACTACACGCCGTGTAGTTTGAGTACACGCCGTGTACCCCCTTCCTGGGTATACCTCGTGTTGCAGACCGTGTCCTTGATGTGTGGAATAATGGGTGCACACTGTGTGTCCAGTTCTACATGTTGTTTAGTCCTTCCCTGTGTACGCATTACCAGTCAACGGCTGTGTACCGTGTTGGAGTCGTGTCCTTGCCGTGTGCAATAAATGAGTACACTTCGTGTGTCTAAACTACACGCCGTGTAGTCCTTCCCCGCGTATGCATTACCCTCAAACCGTGTGTTGACCAGTCAACGGCCGCAGAGCCATGTTGGAAGCCGCGTGGAGACCATGTGAAAGAACCGAGTACACGCCGTGTACAATAATGTACATGCCGTGTACTTTTGATTTTCACGCCTATAAAAGGAGGGGTCCCCTCCTCCTTTCAACTCACACCTCTCCTCCCCTCTCCTCTGAGCGGGGCTCTCCCAAGAGACTCGAAGGCTCTTTATTCCATAACTTCTTCGTCCGAGCTCCGATTTATGATCCGTCAGCAGCCACAGGATCGTAACGATGAGGCGGAGCTTCCGAGCTTGGATCCGTTGACTTTCCTTTGGCCTTTTCTTTCCTACTTCCACCCAAGGAGGTTTTTCCGGGACCCGACAGAAGTGACGGACGCCGACGGACGTCTTCTAAGGTTGATCCGGGGGAGTGTTGCGATCGGAAACTGATGAGGTAGGGATCTTACCTTTGTCTCTCTCTCTTTTGTGCATCATGCGGGGTGGGTATCCTCTTGTTTTCATGAGAAACAGTTGAACCATTAAATAAAGATAATAACTGGTTAAAGAACGGGGTTGGTAAGTTGTGATTGCTGTTACTTTATATCCTGTGATATTATGTTGTGAATTGAATGAGCTTCTACCTACTGAAAGTCACGGTTGTTGGGTGCCTTTACTTACGCAATTAAATGTTTCCCTCTCCTTCTGGATTTTCTTGTGGATGGAAACTTTGTGGAATGTGGAAATTTGTTAATCACGTAAAGTTGGCTGTTAAAATCTGGAACCCTTATGTGATCACCCCAGTTAAAAAAAATGGAATAATGAACATGTGGGTGTTGGATTTTTTACGAGGCATGTGTTGGGGGTGTTTTGTGGGTTGTTGTGGATAGGGTGAGCAGTGGGGCTGCGGTTGACTTAGTTGTGGGTTGGTGTGAATGTTGTGATGGTGATGGGCAACGGGGCTGCGATAAATGGTATTAAAGAGGTGATGATGTACGGTACGGTTGTGGTTATGGTGGATGGCAGCGGGGCTGCAGGGCTGGGTTTAAATGTGAACGGGCTATGGGTTGTGAATATTAAATAAAAGTGGAAGAGTTAATGAATAGTGGGGCGTGGTAATGAAACAGAAACATAAATAAATGGGGTTGGTTGGTTGATAAGAGGGACTTTGTTGTGCTGCTTATGTTTATCCTAACTTGTTTTGTGGATGGAAGGGATATGTTTACGAATGATTGATGTGGTTGGTTGTGGATAGTTGCCCAATAGTTAAGGAACTAGATAAATTTTTCTACTAAAATGTGAAAATCTAAAGGGGTTGGGTTTGTTTGTTTTATTCATGCTTCGTAGTAGCAGTTCCGAGGTACGTGCTCAGTTTCTCTTTTTAGAAGCCATGGGTTGGGCTGTGTGGTTGGTATATATATATATGTATCTTTTGTGTTTTATCGCACCCCACCCATGTTGAGCACTTAGTTTTGAACACTACCATTTAATGGGAGAGGGGGTTTTTCCCTTAGTTACTAGCTCCTTCGTGCTCCTTCTCCCCTAGGCTGTGATGGTTTGAGGCGACCTTACACCTAAGACTCTTCGCGTAGGTTTCGATTGGGGTGGTTTAGCCCAAGACTCTTCGGGCAGGTTCTATTATTTCCCAAGAATCTTCAAGATGAGGCCCAGGTGTGTGTGGGCGGGATACATGGTTGTGAGGCCCAGGTGTGTGTGGGCGGGATACATGGTTGTGAGGCCCAGTTGTGTGCGGGCGGGATACGTGGTTGTGAGGCCTAGGTGTGTGCGGGTAGGGAGAGTGTGGCAGCATCAGGGTGTTCATCGTTAGGAAGAGTAGCTAACTAAAGGGAACTGGTCTGGGGTACCCAATACTCTTGTTTCTTATACTGCTACTACCTATTGTGATAGTGTTTTGGTGAGTGTGGCTGGTGAGGTTGGGTGGATATAATTCCGTGATAGGTTTCTTCTGTTGTTCTCACGGAACATTAGGATGTCTCCCCACTTGTGCATGAGAGATTTAGGTTTCCCTACTGAGTATACTTGTATGCTCACCCTACATTTACTTTCAGGTTTCCAGGAGGACTACTAGGGCCGTACGGGACCCTACTAGTCGGACAGTTGGAGTTGTTGCTATTGCTGTACCTTTGTTTTCTTTTGGTATTGTACTTTGAGCTTTCTTGTACTTGTACCTTGTTATAAAATTATTTAAACATGCATGTGGTCTTGGTTTGGGTTTATTTATATACACTGGTTCTTTTCCTTTTTGGTGGTTGACTTGTCCTATTTCCCGATCTTTAAAAATAAAAATGGTAATGCCTCTCATATTTGTGAAAACGCATACCCTTGGTGCTAGTCACCACCCCGGGGCCTACTGGAGGCGGGACTCAGGGGTTATTATCTCCCTTTCACCATTTCCAGCTCAGGAGGGGCATCTTTGGTGGGAGGGGTTCGTGAAAAAATGGTATCAGAGGTGATGGTTGAGAGATAGGATGGAGTCTGGAGTTACGCACCGTGAGGATTGCATGGGATGGTAGGGCAACAGTGTTAGTCAATCTTGGTGCGTGACATAGGCCAGGGGAGACCGACTAGGACACGAGATTTTAGGGCCCCCCGTGATCCGATGCAAGGACTCTGAGCCTACCGAACGACCAAGTGAGACTACATTGATTGTAGGGTAGAGACCCTAGGGAAGGTACATGCATCATCATGATTGTGTTTTACTTGATTTGGGGTGTTCTGGGAAAGAAATTAAAATAAAATGATAAAATGAAACCTTGAGTTTTTCCTTACTACTTGGGATTAGGCGATCCTTGTTTACCGTACAACTATGGAACCTGGACGTCATCCCCAGGTGGCTCAGACGGCCGAGGCCCAGCAGATTCAGGCGGTCGATCAGTTGAGGATTAACTGAGAGGAGGAAGATAGCCAGTGGCAGAAGACTCTCCGTTCTTTCCAGCGGTAGACCCTCAAGAAGTACGAGGGTAGTACTTCAGATACAGAGACAGAGGGGTGGCTTGAGGAGATAGGGATCTCTTTTACCTTGATCCGTGCTCTAAGGGAGTACTGGGTTCCCCTAGCAGTCAGTCAGCTGAGAGGTGCGGCGCGACAGTGGTGGACGCTCTACCTCGGAGAGAGGATAGAGGCAGAGGTTCCATGGGCTAACTTTAAGATGGAATTCCGAGAGTAATTATTTTCTTCCATGATCAAGGCGTAGAAGTGGAAGGAGTTACTCTCCCTTCAGCAGGGGAGTATGACGGTATGAGAGCTGGGGATCAAGTTCAAAGATCTCCTGCGCTTTACTCCGGATCTCTTTCCGGATGAGGAGTCTCGGGCGAGACGTTTGGAGGAAGCAATACGTCCTTCGCTCCAGTATGCTGTCACCCTCTTCACCCTTCCAACATACTTGGCGGTACACAAGAAGGAAAAGGTTGTAGAGAGGATGCACTCGCTGGGAGGTGCACCCCGTGAGGGGAACCAGCCAGGCTCGTCGAAGGGAAAAGCAGTCAGCAGTAGGTCTCTTGCGACGGGACCTTCCAGGTTCAGGCCAGTGGGGAGCAGGCCCCAGCAGTTCCAGTTCAGATCTTCGGGTCCTTGTCCCTTTTTCACGAGCCCAGGACCGAGGTGTTTTTCTTGTCGAGGTTTCGGTCACGTTCAGAGTCGGTGCCCGACCCGAGCTCAGTACGGTGGAGGTGGGCAGGTTCAGTGCCCACCTCAGCAGCACCAATTTCCAGTGAGGCCCTTCTAGCAGCAGCATGACCATGATTCTTCGAGGGCAGACTTTGCAGGAGGAGGCCAACCTCAGGGTGATCCTCAGGGACCTCGACCAGGGCGTGGTCGGGGAGGTGGACGACATCAGAGAGGAAGAGGAGTTGGGCGTGGACAGTTGCACGCAGTAGAGTTGACAGCTCCAACAGGACAAGAGGTGGTGCGAGGTACGATTTTTTTTCCAGCACTCTTGTTTCTACTTTGTTCGATTCAGGAGCTTCGCACTCCTTCGTTGCACCTGTTCTAGCCCATGCTTTGAGAATAGACGTAGAGAGACTTTCCGTACCACTGGTACTTAGTACACGAGTTAGGGGCCAGAAAAACGTATCTTGTGTTTTCCGGGGATGTGGGCTGATGTTGGGACCACATCGATCTAGTGGGGACCTTCTTCTGTTACAGATGCAGCCATACGATGTCATCCTAGGAATCGACTGGTTGTTTTCTGTTAGTTCCGTTATCGACTGCTTCCGGATAAGAGTCGTGTTCTCTGATGTGGATGGGCAGTGCGTATCTTTTGTTGGTGAGAGGAGCTATCAGGTGGGAAGCCGGCATATGGAGCCTATCCTTTCCTTGTTAGGCAGGTCATCAGTGGTTCCAGCTGATACAGAGATGATGGATGTCCCAGAGGTTTTTGGGGAGTTCCTCGATGTTTTTCCTGAGGAGGTTGTGACTCTACCCCCCCGACGTGACGTTGAGTTCGGGATAGACTTACAGCCTGGTGCCCGTCCAATTTCGATGGACCCTTATCAGATGGCACCTTCAGAGTTGCGGGAGTTGCGGATTCAGATTGACGATCTGATGGAGAATGGTTTTGTTCGACCCAGCATGTCGCCATGGGGTGCTCCAGTTTTCTTCGTGAAGAAGGCAGATGGTGGTCTCTGGCTATGCATAGACTACCGAAGGTTGAACCAGGTAATGGTCAAGAACCGTTACCCCCTCCCAAGGATAGATGATCTCTTCGACCAGCTGAGGTGAGCAGGTTGGTTCTCTAATATTGATCTACGATCTGGATATCATCAGCTGAGGGTGAAGGATAGTGACATCTCAAAGAAGGATTTCAGGTGCAGGTATGGGTACTTCGAGTTTGTAATGATGCCTTTTCGAGTTACGAATGCACCGGCTATGTTCATGGGACTTATGAACTTTGTCTTCCGAGAGTTTCTGGACCGGTTCGTCGTTGTATTCATCGATGACATCCTGATCTACTCAAGATCAGAGGAGGATCACATTGATCATCTCAGGGCATTCTTGGAAGTCCTTCGACACCACCAGCTTTACGGGAAATTGTCGAAGTGTAAGTTCTTGACACAAGAAGTACACTTCCTTGGGCACGTGGTGTCTCAGCATGGAGTGTCAGTGGACTCGTCGAAGGTGGAGGCAGTTGTTTCTTGGGCAGCACCCAAGAGCATGGCAGAAGTTCGTAGTTTCCTGGGGTTAGCAGGCTACTATCGGAGGTTCGTTTCAGACTTCTATCAAGTTGATGCTCCATTGACAGCTTTGACGAGGAAGAACCAGGTATTCCTATGGAGCGAGCAGTGACAGAAAGCTTTTGACTACCTGAAGGAGAAGTTGGTCAGTGCTCCCGTACTCAGGTTGCCAGAGGAAGGGTTGTTGTATGAGGTGTTTTCTGATGCTTCTGGCCTCGGTTTGGGGTGCGTGCTGATGCAGAAGAAGGGAGTGATTTGTTATGGGTCTAGGCAGTTGCGCCCTCACGAGTGTAAATATGACACCCATGACCTGGAGCTTGCAGCAATAGTGTTCGCACTGAAGCTGTGGCAAAATTACCTCTTTGGGGAGGGCTTTGTGGTCTTCTCAGATCACAAGAGCCTCTGTTATATCTTCTCCCAGCGTGACCTGAACTTACGGCAGCAGAGATGGGTCGAGTTTCTCCAAGACTATGACTTTGATATCTCTTACACTGAAGGCAAGGGAAACGTTCTGGCTGATGCCCTGAGCAGGAAGTCGCATCAGGAAGTAGTTCGGGAATCCGCTGATGCTTGGAATGTGATGGGAGAGTTGGCTGCCTTACACTTGGATGCAGGGGTAGAAGGTGTTATAGGCTGTTTGTTTCAGATGACGGTGCAGTCCTCCTTGTTGCAGCAGGTGAAAAAGTCTCAGTGGGGGGACTTCAAGGCGTAAGTGATGCAGGATCATGTCGATCAGGGGAACGCTCCAGAAGGATGGTCAGAGGATAGCCGACATCAGATGCTTTTCCATGGAAGGTTGTTTGTCCTGGAGACAATGCGTGAGGGAGTTCTCCGTGAGTTCCATAGCTCAGCCTTGGCAGTACATCCAAGAGTTTCAAAAATGTACCAAGGCCTGAGGGAATAGTTTTGGTGGCCTGGGGTGAAACAGGCAGTGGCAGAGTTTGTGGCTAAATGCCTAGTGTGTCAGCAAGTGAAGGATGAACACCGTGTTCCCAGTAGTTTGTTTCATCCTTTAGATGTCCCTGAGTGGAAGTGGAATGAAATCTCAATGGAATTTGTCACAGGACTACCCAGAGCTCAGGGTGGTTATGATGCTATCTGGGTGGTGGTGGATCGACTGACGAAATCAGCTCACTTCTTAGCAATCAAGGAGTCAGGCCCGGTGAGTACCTTAGCACAGAGGTACATAGACGAGGTGGTGCGTTTGCATGGAGTTCCGAGGACTATCGTCTCAGATCGGGATACTCGGTTTACCTCACAAGTCTGGAGGGGGCTACAACATGCTTTTGGCACCCAGCTACGCCTTAGCACTGCTTTCCACCCCCAGACCGATGGGCAGACGGAGCGGACTATCCAGACATTGGAGGACATGCTGCGATCATGCGTTCTAGATTTCGGATGATCATGGGTACGACACTTGCCTTTAGTAGAGTTTTCCTACAACAACAGCTTCCAATCTACTATTGTCATGGCACCGTTTGAGGCTTTGTATGGAAGGCCATGTCGTTCACCCATTTTCTGGGCAGAGGTTGGTGAGACAGGTGCACTTGGGCCAGAGGTAGTGCAGAGCACCACAAAGAAAGTCCATCTTGTACGTGAGAGGATGAAAGCGGCTCAGGACCGACAGAAGTCTTATGCTAATCTTCGGAGGAGGCCCTTGGAGTTCGAGGTTGGGGATCATGTGTTCTTGAAGGTTTCCCCTCGACGGGGGCAGCGGAGGTTTGGGAAGGGGAGCAAGCTCTCACCCAGGTTCATCAGACCTTTTGAGGTGTTGAGGAGAGTCGGAGAGGTGGCATATCAGCTGGCCCTGCCACCTCAGATAGAGAAGGTTTATGATGTCTTCCACGTCTCCCAGCTTCGTCGGTACTTACATGATGACTCCCACATTATTGACTTGGGAGAGTTAGATATGGGAGATGACGTGACCTTCCAGGAACGACCAGTCAGAATCAAAGATCGTAAAGAGAAGGTGCTCCGTGGACGAACCATTCCGTTGGTTCGTGTGTTGTGGAGGCATGGCGGGCTCGAGGAGAGCACTTGGGAGCGGGAGACCCAGATGCACGCTCAGTACCCGGAGTTGTTTTGACTTGTGTTTTTTCCCTTGTTCTTATGAGCTTTGTGTTGATGTTGTACTCTGTACCTTTGATATATGGAATGCTTGTCTTGCCAGTTGTGAGACCTTTTGTTTCTTTGTTCCCTGGTAATGTGTAACATGTCCGGATGTATGGGAAAGGGAAAAGCCTGACCCTTAATCGAGACGCATTAATGCAGATGCGATTGAACCTGTGCAGGCAAGTCCGTACCGCCTAAAGCGGATAATATCTCGACATAGGT
Source organism: Viscum album (assembly GCA_963277665.1). Classification (NCBI taxonomy): domain Eukaryota; kingdom Viridiplantae; phylum Streptophyta; class Magnoliopsida; order Santalales; family Viscaceae; genus Viscum; species Viscum album. The sequence goes on along the minus strand of OY728130.1, from coordinate 616,378,896 downwards.
AAAGGAATTTCCCAAACCCACGTGTTCGGGTAGTGTGTTGGTTGTGTGGTGTTGGGGTTAGTGCGGTTGAAAAATCTTAATGTATGAAAGTGGGAAGACCCAATTCTTAATCGAGACACATTAATGAGGATGCGATTAAACCCGTGCAGGCGAGTTAGTGCCACCTAAAGCGGATAATATCTCGACATAGGAGAAGGAATTCCTAACAGATATGATTAGGGTTGTTGGTTGGGTTCCTGTTATAACGAGAACTCTAAGAGGTATCTTGTCGGGTTCCTCTGGGTTTGTTTTTGAATTCTAGGGGATGAGAATGTTTTAAGAGGTATCTGATGTAATGGCCCGGACCTCTCCGACCCTTTCCTTTGTCAAAAAAAGGTCAAGAAGTGTTCTGGAGGGTAAAATGGACTTTTTCCACACTTTCCAGAATTTTGAAACTACAGACCATATAGTTTGAGTACATGCCGTGTACCCCCTTCCCAGGTATACCCCGTGTTGCAGACCGTGTCCTTGCTGTGTGGAATAATGGGTGCACGCCGTGTGTCCAATTCTACACACCGTGTAGTCCTTCCCCGCGTACGCATTACCAGTCAACGACCGTGTACCGTGTTGGAGCCGCGTCCTTGCCGTGTGTAATAAATGAGTACATGCCGTGTGTCTAAACTACACGCCATGTAGTCCTTCCCTGGATATGCGTTACCCTCAAACCGTGTGTTGACCAGTCAATGGCCGCAGAGCCGTGTTGGAAGCCGCGTGGAGACCATGTGAAAGAACAGAGTACACGCTGTGTACCATAAAGTACACGCCGTGTACTTTTTCTTTTCACGCCTATAAAAGGAGGGGTCCCCTCCTCCTTTCAACTCTCACCTCTCCTCCCCTCTCCTCTGAGCAGAGCTCTCCCAAGAGACTCGAAGGCTCTTTCTTCCATAACTTATTCGTCCAAGCTCCGATTTACGATCCGTCAGTGGCCACGGGATCGTAACAATGAGGCGGAGCTTCCGAGCTTGGATCTATTGACTTTCCTTCGGCCTTTTCTTTCCGAATTCCACCTGAGGAGGTTTTTCCGGGACCTGACAGAAGTGACGGACGTCGATGGACGTCTTCTAAGGTTGATCCGGGGGAGCGTTGCGATCGGAACCTGTTGAGGTAGGGATCTTAACTTTGTCTCTCTCTCTTTTTTGCATCATGCGGGGTGGGTATCCTCTTGTTTTCATGAGAAACAGTTGAACCATTAAATAAAGATAATAACTGGTTAAAGAACGGGGTTGGGAAGTTGTGATTGCTGTTACTTTGTATCCGGTGATATTATGTTGTGAATTGAATGAGCTTCAACCTACTGAAAATCACGGTCGTTGGGGGCCTTTGCTTATGCAATTAAATGTTGCCCTCTCCTTCTGGATTTTCTTGTGGATGGACACTTTGTGGAATGTGGAAATTGGTTAATCACGTAAAGTTGGCTGTTAAAATATAGAACCCTTGTGTGATCACCCCGGTTAAACAAAATGGAATAATGAACATGTGGGTGTTGACTTGGTTACGAGGCATGTGTTGGGGGTATTTTGTGGGTTGTTTTGGATAGGGTGAGCAGCGGGGCTGCAGTTGACTTGGTTGTGGGTTGGTGTGAATGTTGTGATGGTGATGGGCAGTGGGGCTGCGATAAATGGTATTAAAGAGGTGATGATGTACTGTACGGTTGTGGTTATGGTGGATGGAAGTGGGGATGCAGGGCTGGGTTTAAATGTGAACGGGCTATGGGTTGTGAATATTAAATAAAAGTGGAAGAGTTAATGAATAGTGGGGCGTGGTAATGAAACGGAAACATAAATCAATGGGGTTGGTTGGTTGATAAGAGGGACTTTGTTGTGCTGATTATGTTTTTCCTAACTTGTTTTGTGGATGGCATGAATATGTTTATGAACGATTAATGTGGTTGGTTGTGGATAGTTTCCCAGTAGTTAAGGAACTAGATAACTTTTTCTACTGAAATCTGAACATCTAAAGGGGATTGGGTTTGTTTGTTGTATGCATGCTTCGTAGTAGCAGTGCAGAGGCACGTGCTCAGTTTCTCTTTTTAGAATCCATAGGTTGGGCTGTGTGGTTGGTATATATATATATCTGTATCTTTTGTGTTTTATCGCACCCCACCCATGTTTAGCACTTAGTGCCGAACACTCCCATTTCATGGGAGATGGTGTTTTTCCCTTAGTTACTAGCTCCTTCCTGCTCCTTCTCCCCTAGGCTGTGATGGATTGAGGCGATCTTACACCTAAGAATCTTAGGGTAGGTTTTGATTGGGGTGGTTTAGCCCAAGACTCTTCGGGCAGGTTCTACTATTTCCCAAGAATCTTCGGGATGAGGCCCTGGTGTGTGAGGGCGGGATACGTGGTTGTGAGGCCCAGGTGTGTGCGGGCGGGATACGTGGTTGTGAGGCCCAGGTGTGTGCGGGCGGGATACGTGGTTGTGAGGCCCAGGTGTGTGCGGGCGGGGAGAGTGTGGCAGCGTCAGGACGTTTCTCGTTAGGAAGAGCAGCTAACTAAAGTGAACTGGTGCGGGGTACCCAATACTCTTGTTTCTTATACTACTACTACCTGTTGTGATAGTGTTTTGGTGAGTGTGGCTGGTGAGGTTGGGTGGATAGAATTCCTTGCTAGGTTTCTTCTGTTGTTCTCACGGAACATTAGGATGTCTCCCCACTTGTGCACAAGAGATTTAGGTTTCCCTACTAAGTATACTTGTATTCTCACCCTACGTTTACTTTCAGGTTTCCAGGAGGACTACCAGGGCCGTGCGGGACCCTACTAGTCGGATAGTTGGAGTTTTTGCTGTTGTTGTACCTTTGTTTTCTTTTGGTATTGTACTTTGAGATTTCTTGTACTTGTACCTTGTTATAAAATTATTTAAACATGCACGTGGGATTGGTTTGTGTTTATTTATATACACTGGTTCTTTTCCTTTTTGGTGGTTGACTTGTCCTATTTCCTGATATTTAAAAATAAAAAGGGTAATGCCTCCCATATTTGTAAAAACTCATACCCTTGGTGCTAGTCGCCACCCCGGGGCCTACTGGAGGTAGGACTCGGGGGTCATTATCTCCCTTTCACCATTTCCAGCTCAGGAGGGGCATCTTTGGTGGGAGGGGGTCGTGATAGAATGGTATCAGAGGTGATGGTTGAGAGATATGATAGAGTCTGGAGTTAGGCACAGTGAGGATTGAATGGGATGGTAGGGCGACCGTGTTAGTTAATCTTGGTGCATGACATAGGCCATGGAAGACTGGCTAGGACATGGGATTTTAGGGCCCCCCATGATCCGATGCAAGGACTCTGAGCCTACCAAATGACCAAGTGAGGCTACATTGATTACAGGGTAGAGACCCTAGGGAAGGTACATGCATCATCATGATTGTGTTTTACTTGATTTGGGGTGTTCTGGGAAAGAAATTAAAATAAAATGATAAAATGAAACCTTGAGTTTTTCCTTACTACTTGGGATTAGGCAATCCTTGTTTACCGTACAGCTATGGCACCTGGATGTCATCCCCGGGTGGCTCAGACGGCCGAGGCCCAGCAGATTCAGGCGGTCGATCAGTTGAGGATTAACCGAGAGGAGGAAGATAGCCAGTGGCAGAAGACTCTTCGTTCTTTCCAGCGGTATACCCTCACGAAGTACGAGGGTATTACTTCAGATAGGGAGATGGAGGGGTGGCTTGAGGAGCTAGGGATCACTTTTACCTTGATCCGTGCTCCTAGGAAGTACTAGGTTCCCCTAGCAGTCAGTCAGCTGAGAGGTGCGGCGCGACAGTGGTGGACGCTCTACCTCGGAGAGAGGACAGAGGCAGAGGTTCCATGAACTGACTTTGAGAAGGAATTCCGAGAGGAATTCCTTTCTTCCATGATCAAGGTGGAGAAGTGGCAGAAGTTACTCTCCCTTCAGTAGGGGATTATGACGGTATGAGAGCTGGGGATCAAGTTCAAAGATCTCCTGCGCTTTGCTCTGGATCTCTTTCCGGATGAGGAGTCTCGGGAGAGACGTTTGGAGGAGTCGCTCCGTCCTTCGCTCCAGTATGCTGTCACCCCCTTCACCCTTCCGATGTACTTGGCGGTATAGAAGAAGGCAGAGGTTTTAGAGAGGATGCACTCGCTGGGCGGTGCACCCGGTGAGGGGAACCGGCCAGGCTAGTCGAAGGGGAAAGCAGTCAGCAGCAGGTCTCCTACGACAGGACCTTCCAGGTTCAGGCCCGTGGGGAGCAGGCCCCAGCAGTTCTAGTTCAGATCTTCGGGTCCTCGTCCCTTTTTCATGAGCCCAGGACCGTGTTGTTTTTCTTGTGGAGGTTTCGGGCACGTTCAGAGTCGGTGCCCGACCCGAGATCAGTACGGTGGATGTGGGAAGGTTCAGCTCCCACCTCAGAAGCACCAGTTGCCAGTGAGGCCATTCCAACAGCAGCAAGACCATGCTCCTCCGAGGGCAGACTTTGTAGGAGGAGGCCGACCTCAGGGTGCTCCTCAGGGACCTCGACCAGGGAGTGGTCGGGGAGGTGGATGACATCAGAGAGGCAGAGGAGTTGGGCGTAGATAGTTGCACGCAGCAGAGTTGAGAGCTCCAGTAGGACCAGAGGTGGTGTGAGGTACGATTTGTTTGTTCAGTACTCTTATTTCTGCTTTGTTTGATTCAGGAGCTTCACACTCCTTCGTTGCACCTGGTCTATCCCATGCTTTGGGACTAGACGTAGAGAGACTTTCCGTACCACTGGTACTGAGTACACCAGTTGGGAGGGCCAGACCAGCGTATCTTGTGTTTTCCAGGGATGCGGGCTGATGTTGGGACCACATCGATCTAGTGGGGACCTTCTTCTATTACAGATGCAGCCATATGATGTCATCCTAGGCATTGACTGGTTGTTTTCTGTTAGTTTCGTTATCGACTGCTTCTGGAGAATAGTTGTGTTCTCTGACGTGGATGGGAAGCACGTATCTTTTGTTGGTGAGAGGAGCTATCAGGTGGGAAGCCGGCATGTGGAGCCTCTCCTTTCCTTGTTAGGTAGGTCATCAGTGGTTCCAGCTGATACGGAGATGATGGATATCCCAGAGGTTTTTGGGGAGTTCCTCGATGTTTTTCCTGAGAAGGTTGTGACTCTACCCCGCCCCCCCGACGTGACGTTGAGTTCGGGATAGACTTACAACCTGGTGCCCGTTCGATTTCGATGGCCCCTTATCGGATAGCACCTTCAGAGTTACGGGAGTTTCGGATTTAGATTGACGATCTGATGGAGAAAGGTTTTGTTCTTCCCAGCGTGTCACCATGGGGTGCTCCAATTTTGTTCATGAAGAAGGCAGATGGTGGTCTCAGGCTATGCATAGACTATCGAAGGTTGAACCAGGTAACGGTCAAGAACCGTTACCCCCTCCGAAGGATATATGATCTCTTAGAACAGCTGAGGGGAGCGGGTTGGTTCTCTAATATTGATCTATGATCCAGATATCATCAGCTGAGGGTGAAGGATAGTGACATCTCGAAGATGAATTTCAGGTGCATGTATGGGCACTTCGAGTTTGTAGTGATGCCTTTTGGAGTTACGAATGCACCGGCTGTGTTCATGGGACTTATGAACTTTGTCTTCCAAGAGTTTCTGGACCATTTCATCGTTGTGTTTATCGATGAAATCCTGATCTACTCAAGATCAGAGGAGGACCACGTTGAGCATCTCAGGGCAGTCTTGGAAGTCCTTTGATACCACCAGCTTTACAGGAAATTGTCGAAGTGTAAGTTCTTGAAACAAGAAGTACACTTCCTTGGGCACATGGTGTCTCAGCATGGAGTGTCAGTGGACCTGTCAAAGGTGGAGGTAGTTGTTTCTTGGGCAGCACCCAAGAGCGTGGCAGAAGTTCGTAGTTTTCTGGGGTTAGGAGGTTACTATCGGAGGTTCGTTTCGGACTTCTCTCGAGTTTCTGCTCCATTGACAGCTTTGAAGAGGAAGAACCAGGTCTTCTTATGGAGCGAGCAGTGCCAAAAATCTTTTGACTACCTGTAGGAGAAGTTGGTCAGTGCTCCCGTACTCAGTTTGCCAGAGGAAGGGTTGTTGTATGAGGTGTTTTGTGATGCTTCTGGCCTCGGTCTGGGGTGCGTACTAATGCAGAATAAGGGAGTGATTTGTTATGGGTCTAGGCAGTTGCGCCCTCACGAGCGTAACTATGCCACCCATGACCTGGAGCTTGTAGCAGTAGTGTTCGAACTGAAGTTGTGACGACATTACCTCTTTGGGGAGCGCTTTGTGTTCTTCTCAGATCACAAGAGCCTGTGTTATATCTTCTCCCAGCGTGAATTGAACTTACAGCAGTGGAGATGGGTCGATTTTCTCCAAGAATATGACTTTGATATCTCTTACACTGAAGGTAAGGTCAACGTTGTGGCTGATGACCTAAGAAGGAAGTTGCATCAGGAAGTAGTTTGGGAATCCACTGATGCTTGGAAGGCGATGGGAGAGTTGGATGCCTTACACTTGGATGCAGGGGTAGAAGGTGTTAGAGGCTGTTTGTTTCAGATGACGGTGCAGTCCTCCTTGTTGCAGCAGGTGGAAGAGTCTCAGTGGGGGGACTCCGAGGCGGAAGTGATGCGGGATCATGTCGATCAGGGGAACGCTCCAAAAGGATGGTCAAAGGACAACCGACATCGGATGCTTTTCCATGGAAGGTTGTTTGTCCCGGAGACAATGCATGAGGGAGTTATCCATGAGTTCCATATATCATCCTTGGCGGTACATCCAGGAGTTTCAAAAATGTACCAAGGCCTAAGGGAACAATTTTGGTGGCCCGAGGTGAAACGGGCAGTGGCAGAGTTTGTGGATAAATGCCTAGTGTGTCAGCAAGTGAAGGCTGAACACCGTGTTCCTAGTGGTTTGTTGCATCCTTTAGATGTCCCCGAGTGGAAGTGGGATGACATCTCAATGGACTTCGTCACAAGACTACCTAGATATCAGGGTGGTTATGATGCTATCTGGGTGGTGGTGGATCGACTGACGAAATCAGCCCACTTCTTAGCAATCAAGGAGTTGGGTCCGGTGAGTACCTTAGCATAGTGGTATGTAGATGAGGTGGTGAATTTGCATGGAGTTCCGAGGACTATCATCTCAGATCAGGATAATCGATTTACCTCACGAGTCTAGAGGGGGCTACAACATACTTTTGGCACCCAGCTACGCCTTAACACTGCTTTCCACCCCTAGACCGATGGGAAGACGGAGCGGACTATCCAGACGTTGGAGGACATGCTGCGAGCATGCGTTCTAGATTTTGGAGGATTATGGGTACGACACTTACCTTTAGTAGAGTTTTCCTACGACAACAGCTTCCACTCTACTATTAGCATGGCACCATTTGAGGCTTTGTATGGAAGGCCATGTCGTTCACCCATTTGCTGGGCAGAGGTTGGTGAGACAGGTGCACTTGGGCCAGAGGTAGTGCAGAGCACCATAGAGAAAGTCCAACTTGTACGTGAGGGGATGAAAGTGGCTCAGAACCGACAGAAGTCTTATGCTGATCTTCGGAGGAGGCCCTTGGAGTTCGAGGTGGGGGATCATGTGTTCTTGAAGGTTTCCCCTCGACGGGGGCAGCAGAGGTTTGGGTAGGGGAGCAAGCTCTCACCCAGGTTCATCAGACCTTTTGAGGTATTGAGGCGATTCGGCGAGGTGGAATATTAGCTGGCCCTACCGCCTCAGTTGGAGAAGGTTCATGATGTCTTCCACGTCTCCCAGCTTCGTCGGTACTTACACGACGACTCCCACGTTATTTACTGGGGAGAGTTAGATATGGGATATGACGCGACCTTCGAGGAACGACCAGTTAGAATTGAAGATAGTAAAGATAAGGTGCTCCGTGGACGAACCATTCCATTGGTTCGTGTGTTGTGGAGGCATGGAGGCCTTGAGGAGAGCAATTGGGAGCGGGAGACCCAGATGTACGCTCAGTACCCGGAGTTGTTTTTACTTGTGTTTTTCCCTTGTTCTTCTGAGCTTTGTGTTGATGTTGTACTCTGTACCTTTGATATATGGAATGCTTTGCTTGTCAGTTGTGAGACCTTTTGTTTCTTTGTTCCCTGGTAATGTGTAACATGTCCGGATGTGTGGGAAAGGGAAAAACCTGACCCTTAATTGAGACGCATTAATGAAGATGCGATTGAACCCGTGCGGGTGAGTCAGTGCCGCCTAAAGCGGATAATATCTTGACATAGGTAAAGGAATTTCCCAAACCCACGTGTTCAGGCAGTGTGTTGGTTGTGTGGTGTTGGGGTTAGTGCGAGTTGAAAAATCCTAATGTATAAAAGTGGTAAGACCCAATTTTTAATCGAGACGCATTAATGAGGATGCGATTAAACCCGTGCAGGAGAGTTAGTTCCACCTAAAGCGGATAATATCTCTACATAGAAGAAGGAGTTCCTAACACATATGATTAGGGTTGTTGGTTGGGTTCCTGTTATAACGAGAACCCTAAGAGGTATCTTGTCGGGTTCCTCTGGGTTGGTTTTTGAATTCTCAGGGACGAGAATGTTTTAAGAGGTATCTGATGTAATGGACCGGACCTCTCTGGCCCTTTCCTTTTTCAAAAAAAAAGGTCAAGAAGTGTTCTAGAGGGTAAAATGGACTTTTTCCACATTTTCCAGAATTTTAAAACTACATGCCGTGTAGTTTGAGTACATGCCGTGTACCCCCTTCCCGGGTATACCCCGTGTTGCACACCGTGTCCTTGCTGTGTGGAATAATGGGTGCATGCCATGTGTCCAGTTCTACACGCCATGTAGTCCTTCCCCGCATACGCGTTACCAGTCAAAGGCCATGTACTGTGTTGGAGCCGTGTCCTTGCTGTGTGCAATAAATGAGTACACGCCGCGTGTCTAAACTACACGCCGTGTAGTCCTTCCCCGTGTATGTGTTACCCTCAAACCGTGTGTTGACCAGTCAACGACCGCAGAGCCGTGTTGGAAGCCACGTGGAGACCGTGTGAAAGAACCAAGTACACGCCGTGTACTTTTTCTTTTCACGCCTATAAAAGGAGGTGTCCCCTCCTCCTTTCGACTCACACCTCTCCTCCCCTCTCCTCTGAGCAGAGCTCTCCCAAGAGACTCGAAGGCTCTTTCTTCCATAACTTCTTCGTCCGAGCTCTGATTTACGATCCGTCAGCGGCCACGGGATCGTAACGATGAGGTGGAGCTTCTGATCTTGGATCCGTTGACTTTACTTCATCCTTTTCTTTCCGACTTCCACCCGAGGAGGTTTTGCCGGGACCCGACAGAAGTGACGGACGCCGACGGACATCTTCTAAGGTTGATCCGGGGGAGCGTTGCGATCAGAACCTGTTGAGGTAGGGATCTTACCTTTGTCTCTCTCTCTTTTGTGCATCATGTGGGGTGGGTATCCTCTACTTTTCATGAGAAAAAGTTGAACCATTAAATAAAGACAATAACTGGTTAAAGAACAGGGTTGGGAAGTTATGATTGTTGTTACTTTATATCCTGTGATATTATGTTGTGAATTGAATGAGCTTATACCTACTGAAAATCATGGTCATTGGGGTCCTTTTCTTTTGCAATTAAATGATGCCCTCTCCTTCTGGATTTTCTTGTGGATGGAAACTTTGTGAAATGTGGAAATTGGTCAATCACATAAAATTGGATGTTAAAATCTGGAACCCTTGTGTGATCACCACGGTTAAACAAAATAGAATAATGAACATGTGGGTGTTGGCTTGGTTATGAGGCATGTGTTGGGGGTGTTTTGTGGGTTGTTGTGGATAGGGTGAGCAGTAGGGCTGCGGTTGACTTGGTTGTGGGTTGGTGTGAATGTTGTGATGGTGATGGGCAGCGGGGCTGCGATAAATGGTATTAAAGAGGTGATGATGTACTGTACGGTTGTGGTTATGGTGGATGGCAGCGGGGCTCCAGGGCTGGGTTTAAATGTGAACGGGCTATGGGTTGTGAATATTAAATAAAAGTGGAAGAGTTAATGAATAGTGGGGCGTGGTAATGAAATGGAAACATAAATCAATGGGGTTGGTTGGTTGATAAGAGGGACTTTGTTGTGCTGCTTATGTTTTTCCTAACTTATTTTGTGGATGGTAGGGATATGTTTATGAACGATTGATGTGGTTGGTTGTGGATAGTTTCCCAGTAGTTAAGGAACTAGATAATTTTTTCTACTGAAATGTGAAAATCTAAAGGGGGTTGGGTTTGTTTGTTGTATGCATGCTTAGTAGTAGTAGTGCCGAGGCACGTGCTCAGTTTCTCTTTTTAGAATCCATAGGTTGGGCTGTGTGGTTGGTATATATATATATCTGTATCTTTTGTGTTTTATCACACCCCACCCATGTTGAGCACTTAGTGCCGAACACTCCCATTTCATGGGAGAGGGTGTTTTTCCCTTAGTTACTAGCTCCTTCGTGCTCCTTCTCCCCTAGGCTGTGATGACTTGAGGCGACCTTGCACCTAAGACTCTTCAGGTAGGTTTCGATTGGGGTGGTTTAGCTCAAGACTCTTCGGGCAGGTTCTACTGTTTCCAATAATATTCGGGATGAGGCCCAGGTGTGTGCGGGTGGGATACGTGGTTGTGAGGCCCATGTGTGTGCGGACAGGATACGTGGTTGTGAGGCCCAGGTGTGTGCGGGCGGGATACGTGGTTGTGAGGCCCAGGTGTGTGCGGGCGGGGAGAGTGTGGCAGCGTCAGGACGTTCGTCGATAGGAAGAGCAGGTAACTAAAGGTAACTGGTGCAGGGTACCCAATACTCTTGTTTCTTATACTACTAATACCTGTTGTGATAGTGTTTTGGTGAGTGTGGCTGGTGAGGTTGGGTGGATAGAATTCCTTGCTAGGTTTCTTCTGTTGTTCTCACGGAACATTAGGATGTCTCCCCACTTGTGCACGAGAGGTTTAGGTTTCTCTACTGAGTATACTTGTATTCTCACCCTACGTTTACTTTCAGGTTTCCAGGAGGACTACCAGGGCCGTGCAGGACCCTACTAGTCGAACAGTTGGAGTTGTTGCTGTTGTTATACCTTTGTTTTCTTTTGGTATTGTACTTTGAGCTTTCTTGTACTTGTACCTTGTTATAAAATTATTTAAACATGCATGTGGGCTTGGTTTGGGTTTATTTATATACACTGGTTCTTTTCCTTTTTGGTGGTTGAATTGTCCTATTTCCTGATCTTTAAAAATAAAAAGGGTAATGTCTCCCATATTTGTGAAAACACATACCCTTGGTGCTAGTCTCCACCCCGGGGCCTACTGGAGGCGAGAATCGGGGGTCATTATCTCCCTTTCACCATTGCCAGCTCAGGAGGGGCATCTTTGGTGGGAGGGGGTCGTGACAAATCGTTTCATGCCGATATTGTCATGGCGACACCAATAGAACTCACTATTTTATCTATTTTATTTTTTGACCAAAATGATGCTGTTTTATTTATTTCTTTAAACCTTGTTCAAGAATCTAAGATATCTAATCCCTAAATGATATAAATTCGAGTTTATCCACTCTATTAATTACCCTCATAATTTAAGCCTCACACTCCTACCATTTCTCTATACCCTAGACCTTTCACCTTCCGACCTTCAATAGAACCATAAAAAATGGAAAGAATGAAATGTTCACTTAAAGGAGGATCTGGAGATGAGTCACAACCTCCTATGAAATAGAAGGTAGAATCTAGTATGTCTCAACCTATCAATACAACCCTTGTAAACTATGTGGTAACACCATAGAAGGAAGTCCTCATAGAATGGTTTCTAGATAGTAAGTTGTTGTTGTTAAAGGTTCTGCAAACTCAAGGATGGTAGGAATGGTTTGAAAATAATGAAATACCTTATTATCCCAAGATGGTACACGAGTTTTACATGAATACTTAATTTCTTTTGGAAGTCATTGAAGTTAGTTGGATCAAATCTATAGTTAAAGGGAGTATAATTTCATTTTCTTCTAGGAATTGGGCTGAATTCCTTAAGGTTTCACATGAAGGGATATTCGATGACTATTAAGGTACCTATCCATCTAAGAGTGATCTGTTCAGCTATGAGATAGCTCTGAAAGAGCTAAATAGAACTGAAGAGCACATAAAACCAATATCTATAGAGTTATAAGGTGAGATATGATTGTTGTTTAAGTTCATTCAGCACCAACTCTATCCTAGGAAAGGGTATTTTTCATCATTAAAGTATAAAATATGTATACTTGTTATATTTATTAAAAAAACGAGTTAAGTAAACCTATGAAGATATTTTATAATGTATATTAGTGAAATGATTAATCCTTAATGTAAAACCAACTCTCTTTTTTACCCAAGGATGATCTCAACTATATTAAAGGAGAAAGGTTGTGTGGATGAGAATGAAGAGTCTGTATCTACTTATAGTGGAATCTGTTTGAATAAGGAAATTTTCAAAAGAATGAAAATTCATTGAAATCCCTAGAATAGGGAATAGGTTTGTGATGAGAATAAAATTTATGAAAAATTCAACCTAGTGGACCATCCTGTTAGGCCGAGAGATTTAGTGGATCCTGGTCTAGGAATAGAAGATGCTGAGCCTATTTATTATGATGAGGAAGAGGCTTCTACTCTTGATAGAGATCAAGGGTCTTCTATAGATGATCAGAGTGACCCAGACATTTCTGAAAGACCAAGGAGAATGACTTATGGACCTCCTAGTCCACCTATGGCCTTACCATAAGATGGACCAACTCTTGGTGACAATGGTGATGAGGAGATAAATGTTTCTTAAAGTATTGAGTATGTGATCAGATCCAATGGTTCTGAAGGATAATCCAGAGGAGAAGAAAATGCAGACAAAGAAGAAGAAGATGAAAGTGGAAGTAGCTCTAGAAGTGAGGAAGAAGGAAATAAAGATGATGATGGAAATGATGATAATGGTGAAGAAAGTGAAAATGGTAAAGATAATGATCGTCTTAATGATGACTAGGGTGAAAATATTGATCTGGTTGAGGCTGTAGTTCAATAAAATCCTATAGAATCTTAAAACGTTTCTACTATAAGTGAGACAGTGGTTGATGTTCAAGAGAAGTAGATTCTACTTCTAGAGAAGAGAAATCAGTTGCAGTTGATAGTGAAGTGGATGCTCAAATAGTCTCTACACTATATTTGGTTTATTCTAGAATAATACCTCAAGTTGAGGGGGAACCTCATGTAAGGAAAGATCAAGCTAAGGGGGAGTATCAAGTTAGAAGAGTGAGACTTGACACTCTCACCCCTTTAGATGATGATGTTATGTATGAACGGGAAAAGGAATCTTGGATATGTTGCTCTTGGTTTGAAGTATTAAGATTTAGATGATGAGGTGTTTGTCCCTGTTTTAAGAGAATCAGTGGTTGAAACCCTTCCTAGAGACAATGTCACTAAGGCTGACTTTGAAAGGTTTAAGGAAGAAATGTGTTCAGCTTTCAGGGAATGTGTTCAAGATCAAGTTGTGCCCATGCCTACTCTAAGTTATGAGGTAAAATATTTAAAGGCTTTGATAGAAGAGATGAAGTAGTCTTTGCAAGATTCTTCTATTCCAATTTAGATAGTTGGTATTGAAGAGGCTGATGCAGTTAATGTTTCCGATAAAGTGATAGCTGAGATTCAGTCAAATTTAATTTCAACAGCTGAAACAATTATTGAAAACAATACCACGATTGATAATGAGATGAGAAAATTTGTTTCGTCCATAAATGGGTTAACCTCTGAGTATAAAGGATGTTTGGAGATAGTGCTTTAAGCTCTTAAGGAACATAACTTATCTCCTACTCTTCCTTCAACCCCTGCTTAGACATCTTAGGCCTTGTACATTGAGGTAGTTAGAACTGTTGTTAAAGAAGAGCTTCAACCATTATTTGGTGCCTCTGGTTTCAAAATTCATTCTAAAATTGAGAAGAACACTAATCGTGTGCATGATATGGTCAGATTTTATACTAGGGAAGCATCTTCCACTTAGGAAGAGCTTACAAATAGGATTAATTCATATTTATCGATGATTTACACCAAGCACCAGCTCACATGTCACTTTAAGTATTTGGAAGAGAATTTGACATTACCTCCAGTTACTCAAGCATTCAAAGAACAAGTTAAGAAATTGAAATACTTCACACCTCTTCCAAACAAGTTTATGGAGAACAAGGACAATTTTGAAAAGGCAATGGAATATGGTGGTGAAATAATTAAGGATTTGATCAAGCTATTAAAGCCCTATCTCCATATTCAGAGTGAAGCCATCGTGGTTCCAACTACTGCACCTCTTAGAACCTCTACTACCTCTCCTTATATATCCTTACCTCCCTAGACACAATCCATGTATGTCTCTTAGGCTCTAATCCATATTTGTCTTGTTATCATAGAATAGACTCAACCTCATGTTTTTTCATAGCACAAACCCATCCTTACAATATATGTTCTTGAATAAATACATATTACTCCTCTCTAGAGTCATTCAAACCATCCAATCTCCCAGCCTCCATCCCCCAAACCTACTATTCACCCTTATGACAAAGGAAAATACCCGCTAAATCCCAATGAGTAGTGTGGATCATTTTTTTGATAGGGATTCTTGACTGTACTTTTTTTGTATTCCACTGACTGTACTTTCCATTATTTATGAATTTCACTAATATTTCAATTCTATCTATGTGTTATGTCTTTGTATTTCTTGATTTATATCCTTTCATATCTTTAAGCTTTTTGATAATCCAAAAAGGGGGAGAAAATCAAGGAATTATTATTATTTTTCATTATTTACATTATTTTTATTCTTTTTTCATCTCATTAAGATAAAGGGGGTGAAAAGATAAAGGGGGAGAAAATAAAGCATTATTTATTTTACCTATGAATATTATCTCTTTTATTGAGAAATTTTATTTTTTTAAGAAAATCAGTAATGGGAGATGTTAATTGGAATGATTATATTAATCATAAAATTATTTTACTTTATAATTCCACAATTTTTGATCATCAAAGGGGGGAGATTGTTGGGCCATAGGAAATTGTTGGCCCCTATCTGGTTTTAATGGTTTTAATAATAACAAATCATGTCAAATCATGTCTAATCATTTCTATAATTTTTATACTAAATCATGTTAAGTTATGATTAATTATGAACATATATGTTTCATTATATATTTAACATATTTTGTGTATATTCATGTTGTAAGATAGTTAAAATAGAAAATTGGATAAGCATGAGTCACTGACACTGACAGAAAAATTGACTCACCAACAGAACAAATGTCTTACTGACAGTAAAAACTAAATCACCGATAGACGAATCACTAATAGTAAAAACGAGACACTGATAGAACAGATGTATCACCGAAAGATAAAATGGATCACCAACAGAACAAGTGTCTCACTAACAGTACAAATGAGACACCGATAGAATAAATGACTCATCGATGGAACAAAATAAGTAACTGATGCATGGAGATACCAACAGAATGAATCACTGACAGAATGAGTCACCGATACCAAAAAAATGACTCACCGAAAGAGGATTCATCAACAGATGGTTTAAATTATATTTTATTTAAAATTATCTCTAACGGTCATATTTTATAGTTTTAATACTACTGATTAAATTAATACTTTTGCAGACAATATTAATTGGGATGTCAGAAGTACGAGGCACACAACCTACCCCAAATCATGCTTATTTTCGGGCTGCAGAATATAAAAGATAAAAGCATGTGAGATAATAGACATAAAGACATAAACATATAGGATAAGACTCACACGAGCACCCAAACTAAAACTATGAAAAAATAGAAGAAGAACACATGACACACTCTCATTCTTTCTGACTAAACACAAAGGAGAACTTGTTGTGCACCAAAGTTCCAACACCCCTATAACAAAAAAATAGAACCAAAAGAATAGAACTTCATCTTCTTAGAAACCAAAACGCAATACTTCATGACACTCTATTTTAGTGTGTTTCTATAAGAGGACATAATCTTCACATCTGGTACATCCAAAGAGTCCAAAGATTCATTTCATAACACTCATAGCCTTCTAAACTCTATCTCTCTATTTCCTGCTCTGTTGTGTGCATTTTTACTACATTTTGAGAAATGTGTGTTTCTATATGTTAAATGCACACTATATCCTGCACTGAACTGAAGGATAAAAGATATCTTCACACAAAAATCTTTTTACTCCTGTTATATCCCATGTTGAAATTTTTTATAGGTCTTGTGTGATCTGGCTGTTTTAGTTCCCACATAGAACTGTTGTATAGGTCTTGTAACCTGGACAATTTGTATAATTTTGTGTAAACACCTATCCAGGGTGTGGATCAAATATTTATGTATACATTTCTTGGTGGAAGGTGATCACCAAGTGGAGTGGATTAAGTATAAGATTGAGACTGAACCACTTGTTTTAATCCACTGTGTTTTCAAATTTAGTTTTCTCTATTTTTAACTCATATTTTAGAAAACTATGTTTTACTTTGATAATTAGTCTTGGATAGTGTTTATAACTATTTCGATTTAGTAAATTAATTTCAAAATTTATTTCAATATTTTAGGTTGATATAACTAAGAAGTAATCTATCTCTTGAGAAATTAATTGAACAATCCAAATATTATAAATTTACTCCTTTGATTAACTGGCCTGTTTTTTTTATTTAGGGGATTTTTTCAAACAAAGTTTTTAATAGAAGTTTTTTATAGGAACTCAATTCAACCCCTCTTGAGTGTCATAATATGACCAAAAAAATATACATCAAAGTGCCTGGTATGTCAAAAAGTGAGGTCTTAAAGGATCTAGTCTAAGGGAATGATACAACCATTACCTATACCTACATGAAAATAGAAAAACATCACCATGGACTTTTTCACTAGGCTTCTAAATACATAAAATGAAAAATAATTCTATATGGGTTGTTATGAATTGTCTTATAAATAATTCTCACTTTATTGAAATTCAAGAGGAATTATCACTTGATCATCTTGAAAGGATATACATCAGAGAAGTGGTGAGGATTCATGAAGTAACATTATCGATTGTATTTGATCAAGACCTGAGATTTACCTACAAGTTTTGGAAAAGTCTCCAATATTCTCTAAAAACTGAGTTGAATTTTAATACTTCCTATCACCACAAACTGATGGCCAATATGAGTAGACTATTAAAACATTGGAAGACATGTTGAGATCCTTCTCAATGAACTTAAAAGGAGTATGGGATCAATATCTTACATTTTTTGAGTTCTCTAATTACAATTGTTTCCACTCAAGAAACAAAATGGCCTCATATGAATCCCTTTATGTGAATAGGTATATAACACCATCATACTGGGATAAAGTTGGAGAACATAATTTACTAAGAAATGAAATGGTTGAGAAAATAGTAGAAAAGGTGAATACCATCTATAATCATATCTAATCTTCCCAAATCCGATAGAATATCTATGATAACAATCATCTATGGGACTTAGAGTTTAATGTTAGAGATAAGGTATTCCTACACATATCACCTTGGAAGAGATTCATGAGATTTGGGAAGAAGGGAAAGATAATTCCTAGGTACATCATTCCATTTTATATTCTTGATCTTATCTAATTTGCAGAATATAGACTAGAACGTCAACAAATTGTGTCTCAAATTCACGATGTCTTCCATGTATCCCTCCTGAGGAAGAACATACCAAATCCCCCACATGTAGTGAATTTAGAGGTTGCACACCTGGAAAATGATCTCTCTTATAAGGATTAAATGGTGAAGTTATTTGACCATAGAGATAATTTTCTACGCTATAATACCACTCACATTGTTAATCTACAATGGTGGAGCCCCAAATATGAAGAGGCAACATGGGATCCAAAGGAAGAGATGATGGAAAAGTACCCTCAATTGTTTTCACCTTAGTATGTAAAAAAAAATCAAGGGATAAATTTTATAAGGGGAATGAATATAACACCAAATTTTTTTAATAAATATCTCTCTTTAAATAACGTGATTCCTTCAGTGGCTTATTTTTTATGAAACATCATGTTTAAAAAACATGATATTCTATTAAAATATTATTATTTTAACACAATTCTTATAAACTAGCTATTGAATTGGAGTTAATTAGTAGGAATAACCATATTATGAAATATATTAATGGTCTGAAAAAATACTTAACTTTTTTAATAAAGTCATTTTATTTTTCAAAAATCTATTTTCTTCAAAAAATATATGATTTTATTACTTTCTATGAGAATATATATTTATATATATCTGTATATAATTTTGAAACTTATAGAAAATTTATTTGAAAAAATAAATTTCATTTTTGAATTTATTATTTTAAAATTATCTTAGGATGAATTTTTGGTAATTTTCTATAAAGTTTAAAATTTTAATGAATAGTGAAAATACTGATTTGCATTGAAGTGTATATTCTTTTAAAAATTTTAAAAAGTAAAATTCTATTTTGGATTTTTTTTAAAATTTTATCAGTTATTTTTTATTATAAATAATTTAATTTTATTCTTTGAAATGAATTTTATACATGAATTTATTATAAAACATTTTTAAAAAGGGAATTGTTTGAAAAAATTATTTTCTGTTGTGTTTTTTCAATTAATTTTTAATTAAATTATACCACTTATGTGTTTTTAATTTGGAAAAAATGGATTCCATATTTTGAATTAGGATGCATAAATTTTAAAAATAGAACCCTTTTATTTTTTTTGTCAATATGAATAGTAACCATAGTAAAATTTATTATCTCGGTAAAGGGTAAATCTAGTTAATCTAGATTAAAAATAAGTGACAATTCCATAAATTTCCATCCAAATTCTTATTGTATGAATTAAATTTGACCCTTAAAATATAAGGTTTGAAATTGAGTTATTTAATGGACATTTACCCATGAAAATGACTTTAACATTATTAAAACAAAAGAAAGTGACAAAATGTCACACTTTTATTTTTAATAAGCATAATATTTTTAATATAGGGTTAAACAGAATACATTCTTGACTATAAATATTATTTATAAAGATAAAATATTTATCTTCATCATGGAAATTTATTTAAAATTTTATGAATTAAGTAATTACCCTAAATTATTACACAACGTTGATGTAATAATTATTCAATTAATATAAAAATAAAATTAACGATAATAAAAATATTAAAAGTAACATAATTTTAGATATTTAATGTATCTAAGAATTATATAGATGAAAATAAAATTTTAGGATAAAATAAAATATAATTTTTCGAATTTTACTTGTTTTATTGATGTTTTTAAATGTCAAAGTAGTGAATTGTATTAAAATTAACAATAATGATATTTTATGGGATTAATATTTTATTAAATTATTTAAAAATCATAAAAACATTTTAAAAAATAAAAAGTGATTTTATGTGGTTTAAAATTTCATAATTGATCCATTTATGGTCAAATTTACAACATATAAGTAAAAATTAAAACCTATTAATATTGAAAAAGTTGTTACCATAGTTAACATTTAAATAGGTTATGTAAGAGTTATTAAAAATGATAAGGTTTAAAATAAAATAAAAACATGTCTAAATTATACTATTTGTTTATATTATAACCTTATATTATCTTATATTTGAATACATGTCGATTTTTTTGGTATTTGTATTGAAAATTAATATATTATAATTTTTTTTTTGAAATTCGAAACCCCCCCCCCTTCCCCCTTTTGAATACCACCCCTCACAACCCCTTTTCCTCACCATAAAAATCTTGAAAATATTTCCAAATATATACCAAACACTATCCTCCCCACTATCCCCATGTATAATTGCTACTATTACCTCCAAAATACAAATTCCAAATTCCTCAAGGGATTCTTTAAGGAGACAATATTTAGGAGGTAACATTTTCAAACCACATCTTTTAATTTTTTTCTTCTCCTACCTTATCCTCACCAATTTCTTCCATAAATGCATAATAAATATAGTATAATTTATATAATATAATTTTATATTAATAATGGAATATTCTCTCTCCAACCATTTTTCTCATATCCTCTTATTCAAATAATGGAAATTATTATCCAAATTATGGTGGTTCAGTATCTCCATGGATAATGAGTTTTCATTTTACATTAAAACCTTCACGGCTGGTAATAAAACTATTATTATGGTTAAATAAGATTTTAATAGGTATATTATAAATTATTTCATGTTATGTAACTAATATATAGACATGATATTAAATAAAATTAAACTAATGTATGATGGTTGGAAATACTCCAAAAAAACAAACATTTATCATTAATGTTTTATCAAATGAATCACCCTCATGTAAAAAAAATAATATATGGGACCACTCAATATTATGAAAGTCTATGAATACCACGTAATTCCACTTCTATAATATTATTTATATTTGAAAATAACTTTCATAATTATGCACAAGTGAACCGACCATGAAACCATAAAACGAACACTCCTAGAACAATGAAATTGAACCTTATAACTCATTGAAATGGAAATAAATAAACTTAATAAAATTATAATAAATAAAATAAATTTTTAATATTTTATTAATTAAGAAACTAATGAAACTAATTTGATTATCAAGTATATTAAGTGGAAGTTCAAAATGCATTCAAACATAAAGTAAGCAACTCTTTGAACCTCCATATTTTCTATTAGTTACGATTTATATCTCTTTGCCTCAATTTATCTCTTAATTATTCATATATAATTCTCTTTTATTATATGTATATGTTCCACACATATATATAAAACTTAATTAATCCTTCATTTATGGGTAATTACATGTTTTGAAATGGTCCCCTTATTAATTCCTCTCGATAAGAAAACCCGATTAAAGGGAACTTCTATGCTTCTTACTAATTTTCAAGTACAATTCCTAAAATATTTTAATCATCCAATATTTTTATGAAATATATTAATTTATCATGAAAAAAAGTTATAGGTCATTTCTGGTTTTATGAAAATAATTATTCCTTTATTCTCTTTCAATACTCTGTTATTTACCCTAAAATCACACTTAAATGGAACATTTATAATGTTATCGCACCACTCTTTTTCATGTTTTCAATTCAGTTGGACGTCATTATTATCGATCTATTCTTATGTTTCCTTTATCAATGTCCAAGAATGATTTAAATCTCTTACTTCATGGATACCATTATAATACACCCTTATTTATGCCATGTGTCATGATTATGAAACCCATTTATTTCCATGGGTAACCCTTATGTTTGATTATTTATATGGCACACATATGCATGATCATCATATGATAGATGCACCTAGATATAAATACAATGTATTGGGTAATGTTTTAGTTACATGAAACGTTATGTATGAGATTTGGGAGTAAACCTAATCCATTATGAGACTTTGTCTACCATGTAATATATTCTCGGTAGTTATCCTTGACTCATGTTTATGTCATGTTATATTTTTCCACCACTTTCCTATGTTTCCATGAATACATGATTCCATGTTCTAAATATTATGCCTCCATATGTTTATTCATGAGCCATTCCTTTTATGTCATCTTGATATTACTTATTAATCATGTGCAATGCTTCATTTATATATTTATTACCTTATTGGTATTTTGAGATCATCCATTTTGCCTATGTATTCCCCAGGTTGTCCTATGCAGTTGTAGGAGACCAAAAGGGAGTTAGGATATCATTATGAAGATAAATAAAAATATGTTTTATTCTTGTTTCATGTTTAATAATTAAGTACCTAGTCTTCCAAAGACACTAGAGTTTTTTATCCTTGATTTTTATTTTATGGATAATTGTGCTTAAAATAATGTAATAATATGTGTAAAAGTCTTGGATTTCTATAAATCATGATACCAAACAATCCAATTCATGATCCCTTCTTTGGTGGTATCATTCAAAAATTCTTTTGCAAGGATTTTTTTCATCTATATCAACATCCTTCTAGGTTTACTTTATTAATATGGGGATATATTATTTTGAAACCATCCACCTCCTTCTTTAGGATGTCTTATGATCATATAATTAAAAAATTAAATTAGTTGTATACTCATTTCTCTATATGGAATAAACATCACATTTTACTTAATTAATATTAGTTGATGTTTGCCTAGAAATAATGTTATCCTATTAACATGGGGAAAAGTATTGGAATTATATATATTGTTATTACAATATAGATGGTTATTTGAAAGTTAACTATGTATAGTTTAACTACCCACCTTCCTCCTCTATGTGGGTTATAATAATGTTTTCCATTTTATTGATATAGGTAAAATATCGATATTCTTGATGATTATTGACTGCTAACACAAGTTTATTATATATTTTATTTACTTATTTATCATTATTTGGATATACAAGTTTTATTGAGTTATTAGTTCTTCACAAAATGGTATTAATGGTTTTAATCACAATGATGGTGGATTTATTGGACATAATCATGTGATAGGTGGGGCTCAAAATTATATAGTCTCAAAATACCTCGATAGGCCCCATGAAAAAATAGTTTTCGGTATTTTGTGTATTCCTTCCCAATTCAGTAATATGTATTGATTTTGGTCTTGATGAAATTTAAAATGTCTTGGAACAAGGCCTTTATAGTAGGTTTTTATTGTCTGACATTATTCATTCTATCATCATGAGATTAGTATTATTTATCTCTAAATTTTCATTTCTGTCATGGATATAACATGCTCCCAGTTTCAAGTTGATTATGGATTCATGTTGTTTACCTATTCTTTCCATAATATTTATGTTGTGTTTATTACATGATTGATTTAGTTATATGTTTAGTTTACTAAGTATTTGAGATCACCCCTTTCTTATGTTTCTATTCCCCAAGTTATGAAGAAAAGTGGTACATGTGATAGGTTTAGAAGGATAGTACATTTGTATGAATTTATGGGAGATGTTGAATAATTTCCATGAATAAAGTAGTTTATTATATATAATGGTAAAATTTTACATTATTTGAGAAAGAAATGGGTTTTATTAGTTTATGATGTGCCCTAATTATCTAAAATTCTAAACCTGAAAATATCCTTCAGATGCAAGATATTCAATAGTCATTTATGATTTTGTAATTTTTTATAGTTATATGCATTTTTTTATAGTTGATATCAAATTAAGTATATAAAGTATGTGTTTATGGAACTGGATATAGAAGTGAGGGTCTAGGGAATCACACTTCATATGACCGCCCATTTGATATTTATTGCAAAGAATGGAACATTCCAAAAACAAAATAGCTTGATTAAAAATGTGACTTGTAATATGAATTATATAAAATTTTATATCCAACCTATGATGGTGTAACACCCCAACCTAACTTTTTTTTTGTTATTTCAATCCATTGTTGATTTAATTTTGATATTATTTGTTTCTTGTATTTTTTAGGAGTTTTTGGGTGTTCTAGGGAACATTACGTAGAAACTTTTATTATATAGAAGGCTATGCCGGAGCATTTGATGTTGTGTTATGGTAGTGTGTTTGAGGATAGGAGCATGTTTTAGTATGTGGGGATACCCCATTGTGCGACGCCATGGGTGAGGTTATGTCATGGTGTGTTGTACAGTGTTGTGGTAGCCCAAGACTGAGGACCAACAACCCTACCTTGAGGGGGGTGGGATCTATATTACAGTCCTATAGACCATGCCGTAGATGCCCCAATAGAGTTTCATTATGACATGGTGGGTGGGGTCACACCATGGAGCGCTCCTAAACATTTTTTTTGAAATTATATATTTTCCAATCTCCTGATTTAAACTTTTTAGGTGTCTCATTCTCCCCTCCCCAAGGCATGCTTCCCTTTGATTCTCCTCTCCTCCATGTCATATCGTATAGATTATTTGAGCTTTAAGGATGATCATCCAAGTTAATCTCATCCATGTATTTTCTACTCCCTCTCTTCTTTCTTTTCTCTTATTTTATTATCTTAGTATAGTCTAATAGAACTAGGATTTCTTTATATTCAAATTTAATTGTTTTTTTGTGATTTAGGGTTCATGAGTGATTTTAAATGGGTCCTCTCATATTTTCATGGTGGGTTGGAATCATTATTAGTGGAAGTGAAGAGGTTAAAGGTATGGTTCTCTATGTATAATATTTTAAACTTAAAATCATGATTACTTGTGGTTTCTTACATAAGTTCAAGGTATTTTATCAATGTGATCATTCATATTTAAAACTTAATGTCTAATGAAAATAATTTTTCCTTAATTTTAAAAAAAATTCAAAAAAATGTCTATTATCATTTTAAAATATTAAAGGTATTTTGGAAATACCATTCACATAAAGTGTTAGACTAAGTATGCATTTGGATATATTAAAATAATCCCTTCATCTAAGGAAATGTTTTAGTCTTTAAATTACTTTTATAAAGGTTTAATCTAAGTTGAAAGGTGTGTTTGGTTATTAAAAGGGGGTTTTGAGATACATTTAAGTGTTTGAGGTTTTATGATGATTATATGAGTTGGTTTTCAAAGTGTTTTTTATAACTTTTTTATTTAAATAATGTCTTAAGGCTCGATTTTCAACTTATAAATTTGGTTTTTCCTAAAATGTCGGATCTTGAAAACATTTACCTGTTTTTGTTATAAAAGGAATATTGAAACTATGATATTATAATGTTATGTGTATAAATCCCCATAAGAGGAATTTTATATTTCTTTATCATACTGAAAAATAGAGCTATTTCTATAATTGGTGTTCATAAGTGATATTGAGATTTACTTTCTTATTGATATGATTTTGTTATATATTATTATTTTTTTGGATCACCTCCATATCGTTATCATGGAATGACATGGGTAGCTAGGTGGGAGACCAATTAATACTTTATTCACTAGTGTACAATCATTACTAAATCTAGATGACATAAGGTGATAGTTTCTCTTCTTAGGGTTTTCCTCTCAGTCGGGCTAGGTGGGGTGAAACAATGAGTTGGGGTAAGTTAATGATATTTATTGTTGTTATATATAGTGGTTATTTAATCATGGTTTATGGTCAATACAAGGGATTATAAATTTATATGATTCTTGAGATTTGTTTTCTTGGTACATTGTTATGTGTATTTTTATTCCTTGGTTATAATTCTATTTCTTTTAAATGTTATGAGGAAAGTGTTTTCAATCATTCCGACCTAGAGATCTATTTTAAAAAAAAATTAATGAATTGTTCCAATGTTTCTTTAAAAGTTTTGTCTTCTATATAATAGAATTAAAAATACTAATATATTTTTGGAAAATATTTTATTTTGGGCATAACAAAAGTGTTTTCAATTGGAAGTGTTTTGGTATTTTTTAAAGGAGCTATGCATATTAAATGTATGTCAAACTAGCTTGAATTGATTTTATTTTTCCAAGATTATGCATGGGGTTTAGAGAATATATCTTATAGGAATGATGCTATCACACCTATTATATTATGATTATACCATTTTCCACATAGATTTCATTGTTTTTATTGGATTCGAAGTTCGAGGTTCATGGAGGTAGAAAATAGAGATGTTAAACTTGTGCATGGAGATGGATGGATGTGATTTTATTTTCTTTCATTCACTTTGGAATTAGTGATTTTTAGACCACCTCATCATTTTTTAAATTTATCTAGCCTTATTATTTTCTAGTTGGGATTCATGTGTTATGATCATTGGTTTTAGTTTATTTTTATGCAGATTTTTTACTCTCTTATGCCTTGTTTTTTTCACATAATTAAGAAAATTCTTATTTTGTTACATGGATATCTAATATATGGAATTGATATTCCATATTTACATATAAAATTATTATATTTATTATTTATTTATCAGTTAAACCATTCTTAATCGAATATATTTTAATTCCCAAAACTAGTTTATAACACATGGGGATTGGTAACACCCCTCAAGACATGTCACAACTGGCTCGAGGACCCGATTTCGGGGTGGTCAGGCTTAGTTTGGGATAAAATGGTATCAAATAATAGTTATTATTAAGGGATTTATGGTAGAAATAATCTAGGATCATCCAGATTCAAGAGGTAGTTCATGAGTATGTACATGATCACCACCTATCATGATGAAACTTGAGTTACTAGGGTTGTAAAAGATGTGGGTTTTATGGAAATCAATCTTGGTTATTGGTTTTATTTTTCAAGATTTCTAGTTTTTTACTTAAGTGTTTTATTTCTATTTAGAATTTATTGGTTATTTATAAAAATTATTGGTTTTTAAGTGGAATTTTGGAAGGGATCAAGGGTCGAACAATTACTGTGTATGGTCTGGAAAACCATGCAATGACCATGAAGAACAATCTGGGTAACTCAATGGTGATATTTTCATAATTTCTGCATAGTTTTTCAAACCATGTGACTAAATCATGTGCATTTGTAAATTTTTTAAATTTTTTAAATTTTGGTTCCCTCATAATTTTGAATTTCTTTAATCTTCCTTATAGTTTATTTATGATTGATTGATGTGTTTTCTATATGTTATTGATATTGTTCAGATTAAATTAACTTATAAATTTTGGTGAGAATGTTTCTGTTGTTTTATAAGAGGAAAAGATTTATAAATTTTAATTCATTTTCAAAATGTTTTGGAATTACATATTAGGTTTATTTTTACATAACTATAATATTATATAAAAATTAAAGTTGAGTTATGTGTTTTTATGGACATTGAATTTAGTTTATGAAAGTTTATTTTAAATCTTATAAAAGGTGTTAAATTGTAAACATTATGAATTGAAATTTTGAAAAATTAGAGTGGTAAAAGTAGTTTTATTTTATATTATATAGTGTGTTAAAAATGGTGATTTAAAATGATGATAATTATTTTGAAAATGAGTTTTTATAAAATATCTCAGGTTTAACATTGATTCTCTTTTGGTATTTTTAGTTTATATTATTGGTTTAATTTAGTTTTATGAGATTATTAATTATAGTTTGTTTTACTTATGTTCCATGTTTCGTGTTATTCTAGAGTATTCTCCCACTAAGTCTTAATATATTCTTGAGAGGGAGTTATGGGTGGTTAACCATATGTAGAATCTCTGGCTGATCATGTTTTTTTGGAGTCGACCTTTCCAATTTCTCCAGTAATAGAGCATAGTGATCATTATATTCCAGCTCAGTGTAAGGATTTTGTTCAAGAATTTAAAAAACTAACCACTCCTCATTTTCTTAGGCAACCAAAATCTCTGGAAGGAGAAGAATTGTTGCAGAATATTGAGGTGATTCTTTAAAAAAAAAATTCCTAAGTTTATTCATCTTAAATTTTAAAAATTTATGCTCTAAAGTCTATATTAGAAGTAGTGTAAGTCTATTATATAAATGAAACCATAGAATGACCTATCCTGGGAAGGTTTCAAGCATTGTTCATTAAATAATATTTCTTGCACTATGAATATTTAAAAGGCCATGGATTTTTACCCTCTAAAAGGGAAGCTCATCAATATTAGAGTATGTTTTTTGTTTTCCTAAACTTATGTCATACCTTCCTATCATGGATTTACTTAGTTCTATGAAATATATTTTTTTATTTCAGATGTGGGATTTGATTATATTTCTTTTTGGTGGTTTCTTTTCTTGGATTTGACACCTATGAAGAAGTGGAGAGACATGTCATTAAAATAAAAGTTGGGTTAGATGGTGTGCCAGTGTTGGTTGATGTTTCCCCAGTTCTCATAGGCAATAGAGGGAGCACTATAAGAGGAAAGGGGAAGTGAGAAAAGTATAACTAGGTGGGTGTAAGTATTAAAAGGCCATAATTTTTTTACTATCTTCCTCTAGAAGTAATCATATGGTGTTCTATTAATGTGGGAAGTTAGAAAATAACTATCCATCATGTCAAGAAAATATAAAGACCTATCATAACTATATATGCATGGGACACCTACATAGGTTTTATATAAAAGTTTCTCATAGGAGAGGTGGATCCAAATTTACCCCTTTAGAAGATCCCCAGGTTCAACCTATATTACCTAATGTTGACGGGGCCACTATTTGAGGTATTAATTTTTTTATCCTACCTTTACTTATTAATCTTTATATCCATGAGTTTTTTTTGGATGGTGGTGCTTATAGATCTGTGGGAATTTGTTAATGGTGTAAATATAATGTTATTAATTATTAAATTTTTTTAATTATTAATATTGGATCTTCTTTCATTATTATTTTCTTTAAATGGATGTTTTTAGAGATTTTGAATCAATTCTAGTCTTAAAGATTGAGTATTGGTGAGAGTTATTAATATGGTGGGGAGATCACCATGGAGGGACCTATCATGATGAAAGAATGTATCTTCCTTGTGTTAATGAATGTGTTTTAAAATTTCCTAGATAAAATCATGGTTTTCTTGACCCTTTGTATGATTCCTTTCCCTCATTAACAAATTAGGGTTGTTTAGAGGATAGTTTTTCTTTTGTTTTCCCATACATAGTGAGTTCCTTTGGGTTTTGATAATAGTTTGTGTTATAGATGTGCATGGGGATTTTTAATGAGCAGTAGACATCTCTTTTCCTCTTATTTATTCTTTTCCTAGGATGTTCATTGTTTTTTATAACATATTTAAAGAAGTTAACTTTATTCATTGGTGAATCTTCATTTAGTTAGATTTGAAACCTCAGATAATGGGGTCTTCAGTCCTCTATGGTGACATATATATCATGAAGTTAGGTGCATGTAGTATACTAAACTTTCTTCTTAGTAATGATGTGTTGGGTATTTTTAATGGTAACCATAATTGGTTTCTCTCTCTGGTTTCTTGATTCGTATCCTTTAGAGTAATATAAACCTTGATTCCTTTCCTTTATCGATCGTTTTTTCTTGGATATTAAAGGGGTAGAAAGTGGAATGGTAGGAAGAATTATCACACCCTGATCTCACTTTATTGTGTTATTTTATTCCTTTATTAGTTTTATTTTGTTTTTTATTGGATTTCTAATTCACACTCAAATTTACCCAAGAGATGAAGGCAGAACAATCCTTGTAGTTTAGTTTGGGTTGTCGAATCCTCAGAGACCTAAAAAGAAACCTATAGACATGTACATTCTATGGATTTTTTTTGGATATAAAGTGGCCAACTTGGGTTGATTTTAGATGGGTTTAAACAATAACTAATATATTTAAGTTAATTCAATTTAAATGAATGAGTTGATCCTAGGTTATCGCTCGGGGTGGATTGGATGAAATTATTTTTCAACTATTTCAATTTCTTATATTTGAGATGGGTTCATTTAAGAAGATCAAACAACATCCTCCCCTACTGGTTTAATAACAACACACTTTAATACTAATAACCTATACACTTGAAGTATAAATGTTTTCAGAACTTCAAGGTAAAGGTTCGTATTAGCACTTGAAGTGTGTGGCCTTAAATTCAACAAGGACGATGGAGTTTAAAAATCATCAAATAAAAATCTCAATTAAAAGAACTGATTAGACATTAATGGGGTGATAAATAATATCCAATCCAGCCCTTTTCTACTCCCTTGGATCAACCCATAAGTGGGTTATCCCTCCATTGATTCTATGTTTTCAATGGAAGCGGAAAGTAGAATCCTAAGGGAGGAAATGGAGAAGTAAAAAAACAATGAAATAACAACCACTCCACCATTGTGTGATAATTTCACAAAGTTTGGTGTGAATAAATTCACATCTTGAACCAACAGTATCAAAGTGATATGAATAAAAATATAATAATAGGAGAATAATAACTTTTATTAAGAAACTAAAGTGAATTGAACAACTTACATATGAAAGACAAACTTGAGACAACAAAATCACAACATAACATTAAAATTGAACAAAGCACAAAATACGATCAAATCCTCCACCAA
Organism: Viscum album; assembly: GCA_963277665.1. NCBI lineage: Eukaryota > Viridiplantae > Streptophyta > Magnoliopsida > Santalales > Viscaceae > Viscum > Viscum album. The sequence continues at coordinate 616,349,096 of OY728130.1, read as the reverse complement.
AAATGCCTTAAATAGGCATTTTTGAAGCCTTGGGTCTACCCTTTAATAGTCCAAGTCTCCTCAATTAATTGTGGTAGACCATAGGTGGGTGGAAAGTTGAGGTAGAGTTTATTTTTCCACCTTTGACCCGAGGTGGCATCCAGCTTTCATCCACCAAACAGACGCATATCAATGGACTTCTATATGGCAGAATTAATGTGGTCCATATAAGACAAAAGTGTATCTCCGGAGGTTTCCTAGATCTCTGTAAAATTTCAGCCCAAATGGATATTTTGTTTCCGAGATATGATTAAATTGGTGGGATGTTTTTCTGGGCCGTAGAATCTGGACCAGAATTTTATCTCTAAATTGAGTCGCCTTAATAACCACCATGGAGGTCGAATTAGCCCTAGATTCAGCATCATTATTTTTTACTATATATGTATTCTAGAATATCAAAAAATTTGGGCTTCATTGGGCCTGTATGTTGGTCCCCACATTCTCATCAGTTGGATGGTATCCAATCTTCCTTCTACAGAATTGTTTGCATGAAATCCCATTTTGGTGGTCTTCTAATGCGAATCATCCAACACTCCACAAGTATAAATTGTTCCCAATATAATTAGAAACCTAAAAATTAAATATTAAAATAAAATCAAGATCATTGGGTACTTTAAATGATTTTTAAATATGTACCACAAAATAGTGCATTTTAAGAAGGAATTACAATCATAATGTGAAATGATGTTCAAAGTGTAAAATGCACTAAAATGGAGTTTATGAATAATAAATCACATGAATATTATACATATTAACAATGAATTTTAGCCTCATTTAGTGGCTAATCACACCCCCCAACTTGAGTTTTTCTAGTCCCGAGAAAAATATATATCAACAATATGAAATTCAAATTCCCTTTTCCAAAAACATTTTAATACACAATGATCACCAAAAACCCTTATACCAAACAATCTTGAAACCCATCAAAATATTTTAATACAAGATAGTTTCATAAGCATATCCCAGTCCCAAGCCCATTCCTTTGTTCAAATTCATCGCCATATTTCATCTAATATCAATTAAGAGTGATGATGTGTTGTGCATCGCATTAGACATGGGGGTTCATATTTATTCAAGAGGGAAATGATGGAAGCGATAGGTGGAATCACATTTCGATATTAAGATGAGTATTCAAAAAAAATTATTGTATTTTTTTGTATTTTTTTTCAATTTTTTCATGGTAATTGAAATTTCACTCAAAAGAGTCAACCCCTATAGCGAGACTTTGCCGATGACTCTAGGATTAAAGACCTTAGGGAACCAAGTGAAGCCCACATACTCGAGAATCATCACGAGTTAACTCAGTCAAAAAAAATTCAAATTACCAAAAATAGAGATAAAATTACTAACTCCGGGCCAGAAAACTATGGAGTCATGATCCCCAAGTGCCGAAAGCCACGCATTAGGTCATTTCATTTCTCTACATGCAAATTTATTGTATTTTTAAATTTTTTTATTGAATAATCATATTAAAACTAAAATGATCACCAAACCTATGCTATTTATTTGGGGGAACCAATGAACTCAGACTAATAACCCACTATCCAAAGGACGTGCGTTGTGATTCTTTTTTTATTTGGGTAAAAATATAAATAATGAAATATCACATTAGACATCCATAATTTCCAAAATCTATGCTCAATAAATATACATGGATTAAAATTAGAATCAGGGTATGCAGAATTATTTGATATTTAGTTTCAAAGTGTGAAATTTGTATTACCATGCTCAAGGTTAAAGAAATTTTTCCTTCCATTAAGGCACACTTTTTTTTCAAATCATTTTTTTCACGCAAAAGCATTTGTTTACACAAAAGAAAATTTTTATTTTATCTCCCCCAACTTAAAATAACACTATCCATAGTGTTTAAAGAAAATATAATTTAGAAGGGGGTAGAGTTAGAGAATGGGAGTTCAAAAAGGAAATTAAAAATGAGGATCATGTAATGAAGTCACCTGGTGGTTGAAGTTGAAATTCTTGTTGCTCCCTTTTAATCCCTTGATCTCGATGTCACTCTGAGAATTACCTAGTAGAAAAAAAAATAAAAACAAACAAACAAAAACTATATATATATATATATATAAAATAAAGAAATTAAAATATAAGTATATATATAAAAATTATAGAATAAGGAAGCACGATAAGCCATAGGTCAGTGGTAAGCACGTTCCCCTATCTCCCTTCAATCCCAAGTTCAATTCCCCATGGCTTCGCCGGTTGTGATGGGGTTTTACCCACGACCTATGATGTGTCCCTTTTTTATTAATATATTTTTATTTTTTTAAAATTATTATTTTAACCTACAAACACATAAAAATAAAATGAACTAATGATACATTCTCTTCTTTTTAAATTTTTGGGTAAGGTATTACTCAAGGATCACACCACGTGAAACAGATGAATATGGTGCTCCCCTTTAATACCCATCCATTCTCATAATATAAGAACATGTCAAAATTCTATTTTTTTTATTTTTAAATATCAAAACGATTCATTAATCCTATTTAAAATATAAAGTTTATTTAAAAAAAATTATTGGAAACTTGAAAACCATGGGTTGCCTCCCATACAACACTTTGTTTAATGTCGTTAGCTTGACTTGGACCCATAATTGATTAATTGTTTTCATCATCTAAGGTATGTTCACACAATTCTTCATCAAATTCATGTTTTTGGAATGGCTCTATGAATGGTTTGACTCTATGACCATTAACTTTAAATGTTTGACCATTGGTGGGATCTTGAATTTCAATAGCCCCATGGGGGTACACCTTATGCACTATGTATGGGCCTGACCATCTAGACCTCAACTTTATTAGGTGTAAATGAAGTTTAAAACTATGAAAAAGAATAGTTTTACCCGGTATAATGTGTTTGGTTTTAAGATTCCGAGATTGGTAGGATTTTACTTTAGCTTTATTGATCCTTGAATTTTCATAAGCCTCCATCCAAAGTTCCTCAAGTTCATTGAGATCTAATTTCATTTTTGTTTCAGCCAATGAGAGGTCATAATTCATTTTCTTAATTTCCCAAAAGGCCTTATGTTCAATCTCCACTGGAAAATGGCATGCTTTACCATAAACCAACTTGTATGGGGACATTCCTAAAATGGTTTTATATGAGGTTCGATAGGACCAAAGTGCATCTAAGAGTTTGTTTGACCAATCTTTCCTGGACGGATTAACATTTTTCTCAAGAATTTGTTTAATTTATCAATTGTCTAACTCAGCTTGACCATTAGTCTATGGGTGGTAAGCAGTGGACACTTTGTGAGAAATTCCATACTTTTCCATGAGTGATGATAATGGACGATTGAAAAAATGAGTTCCACGATCACTAATGATAGCCAAAGGAATTCTAAATCTTGAAAATATGTTTTCTTTTAGGAATCTAATAATAGTTTGATGATAATTGGATTTTGTGGGGATGGACTCAACCCATTTTGAGACATAATTAATCACTAAGATATTGTAAAGATATCCCCTAGAGTTTGGGAAGGGACCCATGAAATCAATTCCACAATAGTCAAATATTTCAACCACTAAGATGGGAGTGAGTTGAATTTGATTCCTTTTTGTGATGGACCCTACTTGTTTACACCTAGTACAAGTTTGAAAAAATGTGTAGGAGTCCCTTAAGAGGGTGGTCCAGAAGAGACCGCACTGAAGAATATTAACAGATGTTTTCTTAGAGGAAAAGTGACCTCCACAAGACTCACTATGACAGAATTTAAGGATGGACTCTTGTTTAGATTCTGGGACACACCTCCTAATGACTTGGTCAGGGTAGAGCTTATAGAGGTATGGATCATCAAACACATAGTTCCTAACATCAGAAAGGAATTCCCATAGATCATGAGTACCTAGGAATTTTAGAATGACTCCTGTAACTAAGAAATTGGCTATGTCAGCATACCAAGGGTAGTCACTCATATAGTATAGGTGTTCATCAAAGAATGAATCAGACACAAAAAGGTGATTTGAGTTGTATTTTAATTTATCCTAGAGAGGTGATCAGCTACAACATTTTCAACACCCTTTTTATCCATGATTGTGAGGTCAAATTCTTGTAAGAGAAGGACCCACCTAATTAGTCTAGCCTTGGCATCTTGTTTTTGGAAGAGGTATTTTAGTACAGAATACTCAGTGAACACAATGATGGGGGATCCTAAGAGGTAGGACCTAAACTTCTCTAAGTCAAACAAAATAGAAATTAACTTCTTTTCAAAGGTGGTGTAGTTTATTTGGGCATCATTTAAGGATTTTCTTGCATAAGCAATGACATAAGGATTTTTATCACAATGTTATCCTAACACAACTCCTATAGCAAAGTCACTGGAATCACACATAAGTTCAAAAGGAAGGTTCCAATTTAGAGATTTCATGATGGGGGAGAGGTGAGAGAGGATTTGAGGGTTGAGAATGAACCCTCGTAGCTTTTTGTCAAAACAAATGGAGCATCCTTTACTAGGAGAGCACAAAGGGGATGGGAGATTGAACTAAAGTCCTTGATGAATCTTTTATAGAAACCAGCATGTACTAAGAAAGACCTCACTTCCTTAACATTTTTGGGTGATGGAAGGTGACGAATGATGTCAACCTTGGCTTTATCAACTTCAATCCCCCTACCTGAGACTAGATGGCCTAGAACTAGTCCCTCTTTAACCATGAAATGGCATTTTCTCCAATTTAGGACCGGATTCTTTTCTTCACATCTTGATAAGACTCTCTCCACATTCCTCAGACATCCCTCAAATTTATCCCCAAAGATAGAGAATTCATCCATGAAGACCTCAAGAAAATCCCCTACCATGTCTGATAATATTCCCATCATGCACTGTTGGAAGGTTCCAGGGGTATTGCATAAAATGAAGGGCATGCATTTGAAGTAAAAGGTGTCGAATGGACAGGTGAATATAGTCTTCCCTTGATCCTATAGGGATACCTCAATCTGATTGTACCCCGAGTACCTATCTAAGAAAAGGTAGAAGGCATGACCTACCACTCTCTCAACGACTTGGTCAATGAATGGTAAGGGGAAATGGTCCTTCTTGGTAAATTAGTTTAGCTTCCTATAGTCGATACAGACTCTCCAACCACTACTCACCCTTGTTGGAAGAATCTCTCCATCCTCATTGGTTATCACTGTTATTCCTGCCTTTTTGGAACCACTTGGATTGGGCTCACCCATTCACTCTCAGCTATGGGATAGATAATACCAGCTTTTAACAATTTTAGAATTTCTTTTCTCACTAATTCCATGATATTAGAATTGATTCACCGTTGAGGTTGATGAAATGGATTTGAATCAGATTCCAAAATAACCCTATGAGTCCCGATAAGTGGGCTAATCCTAGGAATATCAAATAGGTTCCAACCAATGGATTTCTTGTGTTTCCTAAGGACATCTAGAAGCATCCTCTCAGGATTGGATTCAAGAGAAGAATAAATGACAATAGGATGTCTTTGATTGTCCCCTAGGAAGGCATACTTGAGTGCAGCGGGAAGTTCCTTCAATTCAAGATCAAGTTGGTTCAGAATTTCAGCAGAAGATTGGGACATTGGATCAAGATCAATTTTGTTTCCTAGAGTTTTAGATAGGATTGGTTCCCCACATGTAGAAGTTTCAGCTACTAGATTGGCATGATCATATTTATGGAAGGAAGTTGGAGTGGTCTTCATGAAAGTGGTTTCCTGAAAGGTTTCAGTGATTGTTGGACCTAAGACTTCATTATAAGAGAAATATGAAAATGATTCAATCCAAGGAGATAAACTTCCTTCATGTGAACAAAGGAATTCAATCTCATCTTGACTTAAATATCCATCAAATATTCCTTAATGTTCTATGGATTCATTATCAATACTTCCTATCATGTTTACTTCATGAATGTCCTCATCATCCCCTATTTGTGATCTTGTATTATAGATGTTCAAGTCTAGACTCATGTTTCCAAAGGTGATGGTCATGTTCCCATTTTGGACTCGGATAATAGAGTTAATTGTTGCAAGGAAGGGATGACCAAGGATGATTGGAGTTTGTTCCTTATTTCCTAAGTTTGGATGGTTGTCAAGGACAATGAAGTCATCATGGGTAGATGAAGTTTTCAACCTTTACCAGAACATCCTTTAAAATCCCCTTTGGAACCCTAATGATACGATCAGCAAGTTGAAGTGTGATAGATGTGGGTTTGAGCTCTTCTAGGCCTAACTGGCAGTACACAGCATAAGGGATGAGATTGACACTAGCACCTAGGTCACACAAGGCCTTGACAAATTTGCTCTCTCCTAGTTCAACATTGATGTAAGGGAAACCCAGGTCTTTCAACTTAGGAGGAATGTTCCCTCGAATTGTGGTACTCACATTAACTGCCAAAAGGACTTGGTTTTTATGTGAAAATTTCATTTTAAAAGTGCACATGTCCCTAAGGTACTTTGAGTAGGCAGGTACAGTTTGGATTGCATCGAGAAGGGGAATGTTCAACTTGACTTGTGAGAAGATATTCCTCAATGTTTCACTCAATTCAGGATTGGTTTTCCCCATCATGCGTTGAGGAAATGGTGCAGGTTGTGGGGTTTTTTGTTGAAGAGTTGTTTCTTTGAAAATGTTATCATGTTTTTCAGTTTAATAATTTAGTTCATTTGAATTTTCATCCAATTTTGAATCTTTAGATGGGTTCTGAATTAGTTGTTCAGGTTTATCAATTGATTTCCCACTTCTTAAAACTATCACAGCCTTTAGTTGTTCATGAGTTGTTTGAGTAAAACTTGACTCTCTCATTTAATTTGAGGATGGTACCGCCTGAGTAGGCGTGGGTGCCTTTCCAGTTTTGATGGTTTGAAGTTATTGTTTTAGGGAATAGACTTCTGAGTTCATCCTTTCCATTTATTTGAACAGTTTTTCTAGTAGGATTTGTGGAATAGTTTGGGTTGGTGCTTGAGAAGATTGGTTTATCCCAGGGAGTATTTTAGAGGTTGGATGGTTTGTTGAAAATTGACCGGTGGCTGTTGGTATTGGATAGGTTGGGTTTGGAACTGGTTATGGCTTTGGTAGTTCTAATGGGGGTAAGGATTTTATCCCTGTGGTTGGCTAGGTTGTTGGTTATCTTTCCAGTGGAAGCCTAGGTGGTCATTATACCTTGGGTTGAAGTTGTTTTGGTATTGAGTATTTTGGAAGTTAAAAATCATTTACTTCCACTGAGGTTCCTTGTAAAAGAACATCCTTGATGGATAGAATGGTTGGGAAGTTTTCTTTTTTATGGTCATATTTTTCACAAATTGTGCAAACAGGTTCTATAGTTTGGATTTCATGGACTTTCCTAAGGTCTATCTCTTCAACCTTCCTAGAGAGTGCTGCGAGTTTATCCCTAAGGATTTACTCTTATATAAATGTATTAATTCCAGTAGTTCTTTATGAATTTTCAGAATAAGGTGAAGTTCCCTATGTTTGGTTTTGTTCAGCAAGGCTTTCCAGATACTCATAAGCATCATTTGGGGCTTTTTTTAAAGGTTCCATTACACATCATGTCAATGAATTTTTTGTTCCCCAGACCCAACCCTTCATAGAAAATTCTCACTTGTTCAGGAATAGAAAAACCATGGCGTGGAACCATGTTTAGAGTGTCTTTGAACCTCTCCCATGTTTTATAGAATGACTCTCCCTCTTTTTCAAAAAAGTTTTGGATACTCTTTTTAAGTCCAATTGTTTTGTGGTGGGGAAAGTATTTTTTATAGAATTCTCTTTGTAGTTAGTCCCAAGAGTTGATGGATGATGGTCTCAAATTGTTTATCCAATTTTTTAGCTCTATACTTTAAATAAAAAGGAAATAGCTTCATCTTAGCTAATTCTAGTTGATGTGGGCGGCACATGGTTTGTACATAGTCATTGAACTCCTTAACGTGAAGGTAAGGCATCTTGGACTCCATTCCATGGAATGTGGGAAGGTGGTTTATGACACGAGATTTAAAGATGTATTTGGAATCTCCTATGGAATTGTGTCTAATGTATGAGGGGGAATTGGTCCAGGCAGGTGTGAGGTAGTCATTCATGGTTTGATCAACTGAATTCCCCAAGTTTGGGGCTGCCTCATTTGGGTTTCCATTTTGGTTCCCACCCGGGTTTATGAGTTGGTTTCTTTGAAGACATTCCATTGAAATGGGCTAAATTTTTGACTCAGGGTTATTAGGAATATTTGGATCTAATGGAAAGAGTTACTTTGGTGTACTTGACTCCCCAACCCCAGGACTATCCACCCTAACTAGACGGTTTGATTGATCGCAGGTGTAGGTAGACATGCGCCAAAAGAAAAAAAAATGAGAAAGGGACAAGATAAGATATCTTGGGTGAGAATAGAAGAAATCGGGGAGAATATAATGGGTGTTGAGATGAATTACTTGGGTCCTCTACAATGGTGCTAAAATTTTATTCACACTCAAATTTACCCAAGAGATGAAGGTAGAACGATCCTTGTAGTTTAGCTTGGGTTTTCAAATCCTTAGAGACCTAAGAAGAAACCTATAGACATGTACATTATATGGACTATTTTTGGCTATTAAGTGGCCAAATTGGGTTGATTTTAGATGGGTTTAAATGATAACTAATAGATTTAAGTGAATTCAATTTAAAATAATGATTTGATCCTAGGTTATCACTAGGGGTGGATTGGATGAAATTATTTTTTCAACTATTTCAATTTCTTATATTTGAGATGGGTTAATTTAAGAAGATAAAAAAACATCCTCACTTACTGGTTTAATACCTAAACACTTTAATAATAATCACATATACACTTTAAGGATAAAATTTTTGATCACTTTAAGGTAAATGTTCATATTAGCACTTGAAGTGTGTGGCCTTAAATTAAACAAGGACGATGGAGTTTAAAAATAATCAAATAAAAATCTCAATTAAAAAAATGATTAGAAAAAAATGGGGTGCTAAATAACATAAAATCCAGCCTCTTGATACTCTATTGGATAAACACATAAGTGTGTTATCCTTACATTGATTCTATGGTTTCAATGGAAGCAGAAAGTAGACTCATGAGGGAGGAAATGGAGAAGTAAAAAAACAATGAAATAACGATCACTCCACCGTTGTGTGATAATTTCACAAGGTTTGGTGTGAATAAATTCAAACCTTGAACCAAAGGTATAAAATTGATATAAAGAAAAACAGAATAAGATGAGAATAATAAATTTTATTAAGAAACTAAAGTGAATTGAACAACTTACATGTGGAAGACAAACTTGAGACAACAAAATCACAGCATAACATTACAATTGAACAAAGCACCAAATATGATCAACTCCTCCACCACCACTACCTTAAATAGGAATTTTTGAAGCCTTAGGTAGATAATCCAATAGTACAAGTCTCCTCAATTAATTGTGGAAGGCCATAGGTGAGTGTAAAGTTGAGTAAGAGTTGATTTTTTCACCCATGACCCGAGGTGGCAGCCAACTTTCATCCACCGAACAGATGCGTCTGAATGGACTTCTAGATGGACAAATTAGAGTGGGACATAGAAGAAAAAAGTGGTTATACAGATTTATCCTAGATCTCTATAAAATTTCATCCCAAATGGATATTTGGTTGCATAGATATGATTAGATTTGTGGGATGTTTTTCTAGGCCACATAATCTAGCCCATAATTTTATCTCTAAATTGGTCCGCCTTAATAACCACCATGGATGCTGAATTAGAAATGGATTATGAAGAATTATTTGTTCCTATATATTTATTCTATCATCATAAGAAATTTGGGCTTCATTAGGCCTGAATTTTGGGCCCCACATTCTCATCAGTGGGATGGTGTCCAATCTGCCTTCTCCAGAATTGTTTGCATGAAATCCCGTTTTGGTGGTCTTCCAATGTGAATCTTCCAACACTCCACAATTATGAATTGTTACCAATATAATTAGAAACCTGAAAATTAAATATAAAAATAAAATCAAGATCATTGGGTACTTTAAATGATGTTAAAAAATGTACCACATAATAGTGCATTTTAATAAGGAATTACAATCATAATGTGAAATGATGTTCAAAGTGTAAAATGCAATAAAATGGTGTTTATGAATAATAAATCACACTAATATTATATATATTAACAATAAATATTAGCCTCATTTAGTGGAGAATCAATTTCGAAGATATTTTTGGGTGTTCTGTGGTACATTGCATCATATGATGTAGTCTGTAGGGGGCCACACCATAACATTTTCCACTACACTATGATCGTTACTATGAGGATATGACTAGACCAAAATTTGTGGGGCTTAATCATGGTGAGGTACCAAGAGAGAGGTTGTGACATAGTGGTATGAACTGTTTTGTGGTGGCTCTAGGATAAGGGCCCTTAGTCCTACCATCATGAGGTCCCATCACATATAAAAGGCCCTAGAATAAGGGTGTTGTACTATGGTGGATGGGATCATGCTATAGGGTGCCCATGCCAGTTTTTATTTTTATTTTTGTGAAGTTACATAGATTCCCCTATCTCTATTTAAACCTTATAGGGAACTCCTTCCCCCATCATTTAGTCGAAAAACCCCTAGATATTCCTACCTTTGATTATTCTATCATCTATTCCATATCCTATGGATTTATTTGAGATTTTAGGCTGATTCTCCAAGGTAATTTCATCCAAGTATTTTACTTTCCCTCTCTTATTCCTTTTCCCATTTTTTATTTCCTTAGTATGGTCTTGATGATCAAGGTTTTATTTCTAGTCAAAATTATTGGGGGGGGGGGTTGGTGATTTATGGTTTGTGTGTTCTTTTAAAAGGGTTTTCACATCTTTTGGGGGTTCTTTAGAAGTATTCTTAGTAGAACTGAATTTTTTAAATGTAGGTTGATCCATGTATAATAATTTTAACATAAAATAACGATTTTTGTAGTTTATAATATAATATAAAGGTATTTTATATATTTCCTCATGTATATTTAATGGTTCATATTTAATCAAAGTTAGGTTTACTAAAATTTATAACACATTAAAAAGTGTTTCTATTGATATTATAAGGCCTAAAACCTGTTTTAAAATACCATGCACACCAAGTGTTTGACCAAATTCTCATTTGAATATTTTAAAGGAACACCATTATCTAAGAAATTATTTTTGTCTTTAAATGTATTTTATAAAGTTTTACATTAATTTTAAAAGTTTGTTTGGTTATATTAAGGGATGTTGAGATACTCTAATGTTTCTGTGGTTTTATGAAAATTATATGAATTGTTTTTCATATTTTTTTGTATAAAATGTTTTCTTAAAGAATTTATTAAGGATTAGTTGGCACCTTATAAAGATAGTTTTCCTTAAAATGTCATTCCTGGATAACATTCTCCTAGTTTTTTCATAAAGATAATATTGAAATTTTTATATTATGATGTTATATGATCGAAGAACCATTGTGGGAAGTTAATATTGTATTATCATACTTGAAATAGGGTTTCTTATATGAAGGGTGTTCAAAGGTTAGATTTATGTTTACCTATATATTGATATGATTATATTTCATATAATTATTATTTTTATTAGCTCCATTCATTTTTCATGGGATGTCGGGGGTGGATAGGCTAAAGAGCTAGGACCACTTAGTACAATATTGTATGATAATTTCTCTAGCTAGTGGACCTAATGTGAGAGCTTCTATACTTAGGGTGTTACCCCTTGGTTAAGAAATGTTGGGTGAAACTAAGAGTTATGGGAGGTTATTGATATCCAGTGACGATATTTCTATATAGTGATTATATTAGTGTGGTTTGAGGTCATCCCCAGGGCTCCAAGGTATCAATGAAACTTGATATTTTTTATTGGTATGCTGGTATGTTTATTTTTATTACATGGTTATTTTTTCTATAAAATGTTATAAATAAAGTATTTTCAATCATTTTAACCTAGTGGTGTATTTTAAAATAAATTTATGAATTGTTTAAAAGTTAATTTAAATGTTATTTATTATTTAAAAAGGGCATTAAAAATATCAATTTAGTTTTCAAAAGAAGTTTGTTTTGGGAATAATCTAGGAGTTTTCAATTGGAAGTATTTTTCTATTTTTTTTAAAAGGAACTGTGGATCTTATCATATAAATGTATTTAAAACTAGTATAAATTGATTTTATTTTTTAAAGGCTGTGCTTGGGATATGTGGAGGATATATACTGGGAATAAGTTTCTCACACTTATCTTGTTATAATCCTAGATGGTTCTGTATTTATGTAGGAGTTTGTTATTAAAATTTTGGTTTATGTTTAATAGTGGTGGAAAGTTGAGATATTATAATTATACAAAGACATGGCTGGATGTGTTTTTTTTAAATTCTATTCATTTTAGACTCATTTATGTATCAACCACCTTGAAATTTTTTATTTATTTATAAAGGCGTGTTTATTTCTAGTAGGAGTTCATGTGTTATGTCCATTAGTTTTAGTTTATTGTTATGGATGGTGTTTAATCTCTTATGACTTGTTTTGTTTTTATATAATTCTGAAACTACTTATTCTTTTACATGAACATACAATGTATGTAATGGTCATACCAGATTTCATGTTGGAATTATTGGGAATAACCATTCCCAAAAAAGTATAAAATTATGTTTCATACTAGTTTCCATTATGTGGGAATCAAAAATTCCCCTTAAATCGTTTATTCAAACCACTTTGGGACCTGGGTTAGTGGTGGTTTGGATTATTCCATTAAAAAATGGTATCAAATATTGACTTTTTTAGAGAGTTATTATAGAAAAGAGTTCAGATCATCAGGACACAAGAGGTAGTTCATGGCTAGATTCCTGATTACCACTTATCATGATGAAATTTGAGTTACAGGGGTTCTCTAGGATGTTTGTGTCATGGAAATTGATCTTGTTTCTCAGTTTTTTTCAAAATTTGAGGTCTTTATATAAGTTTTTAATTATTTCATGACATTTTATTTTCTATTTTTTTAGGATTATTGGTGTTGAAGTGGAAATTTTGAAGAGATCTATAGTCACACGATCACTATACATGGTATGGAAAATCATGTGTAGGCCACACAAACAAACCATGGAAACTCTCTAGTGACATTTACATGGTTGTCACATGATTTTATAGACTTTAAATCCAAACTGTGTGTAGTTTTAAATTTTTTAGAATCTTAAAATCTTATTTCCTTGGAAATTATGCGTTGCTTTATTCTTCCTTATGGTTGATTTATGATGGATGGAGGTTTTTCTATGAATTAATGATGTTTTTTTTGGATTAAATTAACTTGGAAATTTTGGCTACAAATTATGTGTTGTTTTTCAAGATGATAAATATCATAAAATCAAAAATATTTTTAAAATATTATCGACTTCAAGATCATAACTTGTTTTTTAAAACATTTTTGATGTATAAAAATGAAGGTTTAGTTAAATGTTCATAATATCATTATATTCAGTTTATGAAATTTTATTTAAAATATTATAAAAGGTGTTAAATTATAAACATTTTAAAATAGTATTTTGAAAAAATAGAATGCTAAAAATGGTTTTCTTATATATTATAGAGTTACTTAAAAAGGTTGATTAAAAGTGATGAAAATTGTTTTCAAAAGGAGTTTTTATAAAATATATTAGGTTTAAAATTGATTATATTTTTGTATTTTTAGATTGAATTATTGAATTATATTTGTTTCTATGAAATTGTGGATTTAGGTTTTTTTAATTATGTTCCATTTTTCTTATTATTTTAGAGTATTCCCCCACTGAGTGCTGATGGATTGTCAAGATGGAGTTGTGGGTGGTTAACAATATGTATACCCTATGATTGATCAAGTTCAGTATGATTTGACCTTTCTAATTACTCTATTCATAGAGCATGTTGACCTTTCTATTCTAGCTAAGATTAATGATTTTTTAAATAATTTCAAAATCTAAACACTCATTATTTCCTTGGTAAACTAGACTATCTTTGAGAATAAGAATGGATATGAAATATTGAGGTGATTCTTTTATGACTTGAGATTCCTATGTTTCTTAAGATTAAATTCACAATAATTATATTGGAAGGTCTGAGTTAGAAGTAGTGGAATTCAATTATATTGATGAAACCATAGAAGGTCCACTCTTGGGAAGGTTTAAAGGGACTATTCATTTAGTATTATTTCCTTGAAATTATGAAGATATATAATGTAATGAAGTTATATAGCCTTTAGTAGGGAAAATCATTTGTATTAGTGCATGTTTTTCATTTTTATAAACTCATGTCGTATCTTCCAGACCAATATTTGTATATTTCTCTACAAGCTCAGTATTTCAAAAGAGGTTTTCAATTATATCTCTTATCGGTAGTGCCTTTTCTTGGAGTCAAAACCTATGAATAAGTAGTGTGAAAGTTAGGTTGGTCAGTTTACTAGTAGTGGTTAATGTTTCCTTAGTTCCTAGAGGTAATTGAGGTACCTACAACAGAATAAAGGGGAAATGATCCAAATATCATCTGGTGGGTGGAATTATTAATAGGATATCTTGTTTTTCATTATCGACTTCTTCTGTGAGTAACCCCTTGGTATACCATTAATGTGGGGATCCAGGGCATAATAATCTATCATGTCAAGAATATACCATAAATTATCATAGATATGGATGAGGGAAACCTATATAGGTTTTTTAAATTAGTTTTTCAGTTTAGAGGTAGATTCAGATCTACCATTTTAAAAGATCCCCTAGCTTTACGTGTTGACCCTAATATTAATGGGGTGACTATTTATGGTATTCTTTATTGTATCCCAACACCCATAATAACAATTTCCAGCTTAAGTTTGTTTTTTTATGATAGTTATTATGGATTTTTGGAATCTTTTAATGGTGTAAATGTATTGTGTTTGATTTTGGATTTTAGTAGTAATGTATAATAAATCTTGTTTGGTGATTATTTTTTATACATACTTGTGTTTTTTTGGATTTTTGGAATTATTTCCATTATTAAAGGTTTATTATTAGTGAGAGTTATTAATATGGTAGGGAGACTACCATGTAAGGAATTATCATAATGAAAGAATGAATCTTTTTAGATTTAATGAATGTAGTTTAACATTTCTTAGGTAGATTTTTGATTTCCTTCACCCCGTGCATGCCTCCTTATCCTCATTAACAACATTTGAGTGAATAGGTGATAGGATAGTCCTTTTTTATTCCCCACACTTAAAAATTTCTTTGTATTTTTATCATATATTATGTTATAGATACTCATGAATATTTTCAATGATCTGTAGAAGGATCCTTTTTTCTTGTCCATGCTTTGGTTAGGATGCTCTTTATTTTTGTGATTGTATTTAAATAATCAACCTTTTTCTTTAGTTTTTCAACTTTTTATTATCTTTAATCCCTTGTATAATGGTGTCTTTAGTCCTTTGAGGTCAATTCTATATTGGGAAGTTAAGTGGATTTCATACACTCAACATTCTTATTGATAATGGCATGTTAGGTTTTTTGGTGGAAACATTAATTGGTTTCTATCTTTGGTTTCTCGAGTTATATCCATGAGAGGAAGTTGAAACTCAAGACCTTTCCTTGATCTACCAATTATTCTGGTACTTTCTAGGGGTAAAAATTGGTATGATGGGGAGGATTTTAACACCCCAACATCATTCTATCATGTTATTTTATTCCTTTATCAATTTTATTTTGGTTATTTGTCTTTCTTGGATTTTCATGTGTTTTTAAGTGTTTTGAGGAACAAAAAAATGTATGATGTAGTCTGTAGGAGGCCACATCATAGTGTTCTATGTTTCATTATGGTGGTTCCTATAAAGATAATAATATTACACAACATGGGGGGGGGGGGGGTTGTGTTGTGTTGAGGTTTTATGGACAAGGATGCACCATGTTGGGCCACGTTGCACTGTGGTGACCCAAGGAATATCAGAACTATGATATTATAATGTTATGTGATTGAATCCGTATTGGGTAAAGTTTATATTATTTTATTATACTTGAAAATGGGGTGCTTTCTATGAAGGGTGTTCAAATGTGAGATTAAGGTTTACCTTCTTATTGATATGATTATATTGTATATGATGATTGTTTAGCCCGCCTTCATATGTTTATCATGGGATATAGTGGGTAAATAGAAAAGAGGCCTTGGAACACTTGTTACACAAGTGTATAATCATTACTCTATCTAGTGGACCTAATATGAGAGTTTCTTTACTTAGGGAGTTACTCCTAGATTATCCTAGGTATGGTGAAACTAGGAGTTAGGAAAGGTTATTGATATCTGATATCAGTAATTTTATATAGTTGTTATTTTAGTATGGTTTGAGGTCATCCCTAAGGATCTTAGTTTCCCATTATGCTTTATACTTGTTTTTATGGTAGGCATGTATGTGTATTTTTATGCCTTAGTTATATTTTTTCCCTTAAAATGTTATGAGGAAAGTGTGCTCAATAATTCTGAACTAGAGGTCTATTTTGAAACAAATCTATGAACAATTTAACTGTTTTATTTAATGTTTCATATTCTTTAAAAAGTGAATTAAATAGGTAATGTAATTTATGAAAATGGTTGGTTTTATGTATAATTAAAGATTTTTTAATTAGAATAGTTTTATATTTGTTTTTAAGAGGAATTATGAATCCTTTTGTATAAATAATTTTCAAACAATCTTGAGTTGATTTTATATTTTTAATGGTTTTACATAGTGTTTGGAGAGGATACCAACTTGGAATTATGTTCTCACACTGATCATATTTCAGGTTTAAACATTTCTACATGGATGTGATAGTTTATTATTTGATTCTTGGTTTGGTTTTGATATAGTTTTCAAGTGGTGACATTCCACTTTTTCATGGAGATGTATGGATGTGGTTTTATTTCCTTTAATTCATTTTGGACTCATTGATATATCATCCACCTTGGTCTTAATTTATTTATTTATTTATCAAGACCTTTTCTTTTCTTGTTGGTATGAAAGTGTTATGTTCATTGGTTTAGTTTACTTTTATGTTTGGTTCTTACCCTATTATTCATTTTTTGGTTTTCACATAATTATGAAACTACTTATTTTTTGCATGGCCTTCCAATGTATAGAATTATCATGCCTGATTTCCTTGTGGATATCCTCTAGTAATTTTTTATTCATCAAGAAAATTCGTTCCCAATAAAGTATAATTTTATTCCCAACACTAGTTTCTAGTTAATGAGGATCAAGAATGCCCCCCGTACCATGTCAAAATCTAGCTCAGGGACCCATTACAAGGTTAGTATGGATTTTTTAATGACATATGGTCTCAAATGATTTATAATTTTATCAAAGTTCTCTATTATAGACATAAAATTTAATAGTAACTTCTTAAGACTTTAGATTTTGGACTTAAGTTTTATGAATTCATTCTGATTAACAGAATGTAGTGAGATATAAATAGGATTGGATTTAAATTCAAAAGCAAGCCTCAAAATATCCTCATTAGATTTAATAATATTTTAATTAACCTAAGTATACTTATTTAAAATATTTTTATAGGTTTTTTCTACACTATCTATATAATGTCTTATTTATTTAATTTATAGAGAATCAAGGTATTAATCATTTGAATAATAAATAGATTTTAAGGAAATAGTAGAAAAGGATTCACTAACTTTTCAAATATATAATATTTCATTTTTTTGAATTATAGCATAAAATATGGATATCTTATAGATATTATCACTTTTTGAGCCACTCCTTGAAGTAGAGTCTCCAGTTACACTCTAAGTGTCAGTATCTTTGAGTACTTTCCTACCATTGTATTTAGTAAATCTTATGGAATCATTATATTCCATTTTAATCTCAGACATTCTATCTTAATATGTCTAGTTTTATTTCATTTATTGTAGATAACATCATTATAATATTTCTTATCATCTCATCTTCCAAAATTATCATACTTATCCTTTTTTTCTTTTTTGTTATTGTTTGAGAAGTTCTTCTTTTGAAAACTTCTACCCATACTCTAAAAAATTGATAAAATTACCCTTCACTGAATTCAACATCACTATCATCTAAATTATTCTTATAATAATCCTTTAAAGTATAATACTTTGAAGTATTATCTTTTAAAGTAGTAATAATACTGAAAACTCTATTCTTTTACTTTTCTTTCTTGGCATATCTCTTCAGCCAATTCTCATACTACATTAAAGTTTTGATAAGATCATCAATAATTAACTTTTTAAGATTCTTCCTATCATTAATAGTTATTCTATTTGACTCTTATTCTCTTATAATTATTTTTATAATCTTTTATACCAACCGATTATCTATAATTTATTTTTCTCTAAGTGATTATAAACCATTCACAACTTTCATGAATCACTTATATATATTTGAGAAAAATATTCCCTTGGAAGGAAATAAAATACTTGATAGTATAATAACAATAGATACCTTTTGGTTTATAACAAATTTGATATTATAAAATTAGTGATTTCATGTTTTTCCTAGATTCTATTAGTTATCCCACAATATTAAATCTGAATATAGATGTTCTATTTCATTAAACATAGAAGTTTATTCCCAACTCTGTAATTTGATTGATACTCATTTTTACCCTCTCAAAAAGTGTTTGTATTTTAATTTTATGGAATATTATAGTCTCTAACCATTATTTGATAGTTATTTACACATGTATTAATGATGATCATCATCATTATTTCATGATAGTATTTATAATTATCTCCATCAAATATGGTTGGATTACTATGATTTAGAGTCTCTAATATTATGATGGGTATATTTGCTGTTATAGAAAAATATTCACTCTACTTATACATCACTATAACTAAAATATATAGACTATCTCTGATACAAAATTTCATCTCAGTATGAAAACTTCAAGAGTTGGGGGTAAATTTAAGTTTTTACAAACTTATAGAGTTTCCATATTTTAAGTGAAATATAGATAAGAAGATAGCATGTTCAAAACAAATCAAATAAAAAAGTATAAATATTGTATAAATAAAAGTTTTAAAAGATAAAACCTTTTCAAACATATAATTTTAAATAGAAAAATAATCATAAATTA
Organism: Viscum album; assembly: GCA_963277665.1. Taxonomy (NCBI): domain Eukaryota; kingdom Viridiplantae; phylum Streptophyta; class Magnoliopsida; order Santalales; family Viscaceae; genus Viscum; species Viscum album. The sequence goes on along the minus strand of OY728130.1, from coordinate 616,330,035 downwards.
ATCACAACAAAATGTAAAATGATGCAATAGAGTTTCATATAACAACAACTATACTCCTAAATAATGTTTATTAAAGAAAAGATATATAGTTATTATACTTAGAACTTGTTTATTTTAATCCAATGAAACAATAGGATCTAGATTAGATCTAGAATTATAGGTTTCAACCCAAAACCTCATTGATCACATAGATTTAATTCTTCAAGTTCTATCCCTAGACTTCGTTGATCAACGAATGAAAGTATAAGATGATACCCCAAATATTATTCAATCACAAAGATTAGTAAAAACAAGTCCTAATCCCTAAGACTTCTTTGATCACATGTTATCAAAAGTAAAAATGATTAAAATAATCAATTATGTTCTTTTAAAAAAAATCCACACCCAATGAAACCACTTATATTTTATTGAGAAACACAACGAATAGAATCTCTGTATCAAAAATACCATGACCAAATTTGTAAAAGTACATGTCTTTACTTAGTAAATCTATTTCCTATAATCAGAAGTCAATTATTAAATATGTATCATTTAATATATCAACACTCATTTTAATCAAATGAAGGTATTAAGTGTCTTGTATTTATTACCAAAATGTGTTTTATTCAAAATATAATTATTTTGATGAAAAAAGTTAGAATGGTAAACTCATCTTGATTGATATGTTTTATTGGTAAACAAACTATACAATTGATATTGGAATGAGGTTTTTAAGCTAGGGTAGGAGTTTAATAATTATTGGACATGGTTATATTGGTGCACATTGATGGTGAATCATTTTTAAGTAATTAATAAAAAAATATTATTTATTATTTTTTGTTGAGAATGACAGCATGAAAAAAATTATCCCCCTTAAAATACCCAATGAATTATACCGTTACATTGAGGGGGGGGGGGGGGGTAATTAATATTGACATATTTTATCAATTGTTTTTTAAAAAATTAGTCTTTTACTAACTTTTTATTCAAATATCTTCACCTATTAGGATGAATTGATGTATTATGTTCACAAATACATTCACACAACATATAAGACATAAAGTAAATGAATTCAAACATATATTATTTATACAAGGTTCAAACCTAGTGTGGTAATATTTTCCTTACTGTGTTTGGGTATATTATGATCCATATATTTTCCACTAATATAAATAATGAATATGAGTGGTATGGGAATGTATCATTCTTAACCCTTGGGTAGGTATCATTGTTTCCAAAGCTTTCGTCGGGGCACACACATCCGTCTATTCAAGGATGACGACACTGTTTGTTGCCCTGCATTCCTGCTTTCCAAAGTTAGGCGACATCTGTCGCTTATTCAGGGATGTTTTCTCTTTGATCAAAACAAGATTATGGGATTTTGGTTCTTCCTTCCGTGGATTCCTCCTCGGAACTCATCACCTAGTCCAGGACTCCCTTATAGACTAAGACGTTGTTCGTGAAATTCTTCTCAGTGCCATGCCTTCATAGATGTCAGTTAATTACACTGCTTCTATCAGGACATTCCAAGGGGTTCGGCCAGGGCATCAACCTTAGGTTGGGATAATAGTCACGTTGGACGTCACTGGCGTGCCTGGATGATAGAACACTGTCGTGTCTGGATTTCTTCCCCTTATTATAGGGCTTATCGAGAGCGCGAATGTAGAGACCCGAAGCCTGACGTACATGGAAATTACATTTATTTTGCGAAATACTTAATACATAACAAAAACAGACACACAAGGACCGTAATAGTTTAGTGTCTTTGGAAACTGGGAACGTAATCTTCTAATGGTGGTGAAAGATCTTCAACATCTCCCTTAACGATCTTCCCCTTTTTGTTTCCTTACCTAAAACCTTTCTTTATTTCCTGGGGAAAATAAAACATAAAAAGGGTGATCTCAAATGATCAATAAGGGAAAACATAGAGAACATAAAACAATCCATAAACATTTGAAAGCAAAAACTTTAACATGAAATCTAAACATTAAAACCTTAAGAAAAGACATAAATCTTGGAAGTATGTAAGGTATTTATCATAAAGGAACATCAATCACGATAAAATAATATGGGAATAAAACATGTAATTGTGGAAACCATTCAGCACATGTTATGATTTCCATAGTATCCAAGGCATTGCCACCAAGACCATCTTAGAGGACAAAGTCCCTTTCTGAACCGAGTTCACTCCTCGTTTCAGTCCTGTAACACTGAACCAGATTAACTTACCGTTCCAGTCATGTCTATCTCATGAGATATAAATATTTACCCAATGAATTATAGGGAGATATAGGTCCCACCCATCTCATATTGAAATCATTCTTATGTGTGTCACAAAACAATCATAAATCATTCATCATAACCCAAAGAATAAAATAGGTTTCATAAACATATTCCCATCATAACATAATACATATAAAAAATTGATATCATTTCATCGTAATAAAAGTGAAACCATGTAAATCATAGAGACATTATACTTGAAACATACACATATGAAATAATTTCATCTTATATGGAAAATAGTTTTGATAAAACACTTGAAATGAATTCTTGAGGAAAATATCCTTTCTTATTCAAAATCAATTTCTTTTCACAAAAAGTCATTAAATTTTACAAGAAAGAGATTTTGTTGAAAATAGTCATGAAATATTTTGGAGGAAGCTTCATCAAAATAAGGCTTTATAAAACCGTAAAAATCCGTTCATGCCGTATAAGTTAAAAAAACAATCTTCTCGTACTTTTGCCGGAAAAGTCAAAAAGTACCTCGTAAAAGAAAGATTCCTTACACACCATGTAGTAAAAGTAAAAAATGGGAAAAAATGACTTTAAACATACAAGAAACCATTTTTAGAAAACAGGGACATGGATGATAAATATAACCCCAGTGAATACTTATGAATAAACAATCTCGGATAAGAGCGAGATTGGAATAGTTATCCCTTACCTTAGGTCCGATATGCTTCGTACGTTTCCGAACCTCCTGTATAATGATTTAAATAATGTCATTGACTTATTATAGAATCATATTCATTGTTATTATATCATATATGGTTCACTTATGACTTTATATTACTCGTTCTTTTGTAAGTTCCATGTTAAAGCAGCGTTTTGGGTAAAATCATTTCATTTATCATATGTGTTTTACTTGTCGTTCTTGATATTATTACTTATATCCTGATTTACATAATTCCATAATGTAAAACATGATTTATATATAATATATATTCATCATATACATATATATATTATAGATCTATAAAAGGAATGAAATACACCGTTCATGGAGACGGTAGGCCGTACATATGCATGAATGCTGATTTCGTTTCCTTATTGAATTGAATGAAACTAAATAGATGACATACATATATATATACATAAATACAGTATCATAATTATGTAATATATTTCATGATTACTTATTATATATACTTTATAATCATTTATGAATGGTTAATCATTGAGAATGAATCTCACCGTGTCGTGGAGACGGTATTCCGTACGTACGCACGAGCGATGATATCATTCCCATGATCGTGGAATTTTATTGGAGTGTATTTATAATATTACAGAATCAATATCAAATTAAAATAATCATATATAGTTATTATTTACACCATTATACCCATCCAAGTAAGATGGTGGTGGAAAATAGATTACACCACGGCGTGGAGACGGTATTTCGTACGTATGCACGCGCGGTGATTTCGTTTTCTGTAGGATGGATAGATGGTGAAATAGGGTTGTTTCATACTTATAATAACATATCCGTATATGAGTTATACTTATGTTATTACTTCATAATGAAACAACTAAAGAATAATAAGTGGAAGAAGAAATAAAGTTGAAAGAATCGGTAACAGACATTACCTCTTCTTTGAAGCGCCTCTTTGAGACCTCCACTTAGGGCACTAAAATTGGTCTTTGAAGAAGACCAGAACCTCTAGGATGTTTCTATGGAAGTTTAGAAGAGAATTTTTCAGGGGTTGGCCGAGCTTGAAGTCTCAAAGTGGTGTGAGGAAGAGATGGAGGAGGTGCCCTTTTATAAGGGAGGAGAGGGGCACCTTTGGAATAACTAAAAATATTCTTTTATTATAAAGTCATATTCCGTTTTTAATAGATCCAAATTGATATATTTTGAATCTAAGGTGGGTATGGTTCTAAATACTCTCATCCAATATAATTTAGACAAGTGTAGGTCATTATATTAACCATATCTTTTAGTTTTAACTCTTAGTTAATTAGATTGACATTTACCATGTCACTTTGTATTTTTATATTATATAGTTAATAAACTTCCCATATACATCCAAGAGACCCCCAAGTGGTCCATTAATGATACAACTATCATGATATAAGTATCGTGGCCGAACCTTAGAATTTTAGGAATATAATAACAATTAATAATATAATATTTTTTTAAAAAACTATTTTATGTAAATTTTGACACTATTTGGTAATTTATTTTTGTGAAACTAATAACAGAATTATTAGTTCGAAAAAAGTTAATTAAATAAATACTAACATGTCATATTAACATAGAAAATTATTGTAATTCATAAAAAGTCTCAAATTACATTTATTTGGGTATTTATAACATCAATTATGTCAATATTTCATTAATAAGATAATTACTACATCATCATTGTGTCATAAATAAATTAAATTATTTTAAGTCTAAAAATTAAAAATAAAATACAATTATGTAGGAAATATTTTTATATTTCTAATTAATATTTATAGTCTAATTTATCTTATGTATAACCCTATATTAAAAATGATTTAGTTATTAAACTTTGATTTTAACTATTTTAACCCTTCTTTAAATTAATTAATAATAAATGTCCTAATCTAATCCAAGTGGGCCTAAATGGTAATATTTTATTACTAAGGTTGTTTTTGGTCGAATTACACTTATCCAATAGAATTAGGACATGTGTTGGGGTAATAATAATAACAATTTAACCCTTAATTACCCTATTTACTTTTAATCGTGGTAAAAAAAAGTAAAAAGTTACTATTTATAAAAAATTATTTTCATCTCATTGAACCGCATTTTAGTCCTTGATATTAACTGTGTCTTTTGGATTTTTTAAATTCTACTCACATAGGCGGTAAAATTAAGTTTTATGAAAAATTTAGTTTTTTAACTACCACCTAGTGGTTTCACTATTCATCAAAAAATGAAAGTTTCCAGAAAAATACCAAAAATTAGGCCAAAGATATATTTGATATTATGAATTCAAAAATGATGTCTATTTTACCAAATTCAAAACATATCAGTAACATTAACTAATTTAAAAATTAATTCCCGTCGTCAAAACAAATAGCGTGTTTTTAAGAGATAATAACTATCAAAGGATTGACACTTGTTTATGTCTGGTTTAAATGTGAAATTACATCCAATGACCAACATTGTATTAAATTGTAAAAATATATTCTAAATATACTTTAAAACCACTCAAATTAATAATTTATCACTATTAATTATTTCTATTAAAAAAGTTGTTTTTAATTAAAATTTAGTAATTTCAATATTCATCAGAATATGAAAGTTATCCGAAAAGTACCAAAATTTCACCCTAAGCTAATTTCGATACTCTGAATCCAAAAATGAAGTCCATTTTGAAATATAAAATTTATAAAATTTCAAAAAGTTGGTATTACTATTCATAACGGCTAGTTCATAATAATATTATAATAATATCTCGTTTAGTGAAACTTGGTATTGCGTACTACACACGCTATCGAGGAAGGTCACGATTGTATGTAATGCAAGGCAAGTCAGGGATGCATGTTGTGAAATCTCCTTTTGGTGTAGCGTACAACACAAGTCATTAATGAAATTAAAAAGAATATTTTTCATTAAATATTGGGGTGTTACATTTTACCCCCCTTAAAATGAATTTCACCCTCGAAATTCATCGGGGATATAAATGGTTTACTAATCAAAAGTTTCTTTAATAGAAACCCACATCGTAAAAAGGAATACCAAAACTTGGATTTAAAAAATAAAGTATGAAACATAACGGTTACCCAAATTAACTCATCACTGGGTTTCCACGTACGAGAGCGTAGGTGAAAATATAGATATGGAAGAAAAATCTAACCATCAAGTTCTGATGGAGAGTGGTAGAGAACATGGATATGAAAAATCTATCAATCACAAAACCATAGATTTGTGATGATCTACGGTACCATCTGATTCATCGGATATAAGGGCACTAGGACAACATTTTTAGTTTTCAAGATCATTTCCCTAAAGTTTATGAAATTCGAATTAGAAGAAATACATTCATGATTTTGGTACAGTCTCACCGTTGGTCGTTCTTTGGACAATTTCCACTTCATCTATTAAATAAATGAAGTTGAATTTGTCATTCATGAAGTGTTAGTAGATCATGTGATAGAATGATGGGTCATTCCATCTGTCTCAAACAAAAGGTTAGAAAAGTTATCAAAAATACATAAGTCCATCTATGGTGAGGTTAATCATATACGATTCCAAATATGAACATATACTTCATATATCATACCGATTAATAAAATAAAACTAGTTTTTACTCATCAGGGACTTCTTGTAGGCTAGTGGTATGCGATAAAGGCCAGTTGCACTTCAGTTGTGGGTTCGATTCCCACAGCCTTGTCCGACGCGATGGGCTGTCGCCCGTCCTACAGGTTGTCCATTTTCTAAAACTACATTACTATAACATCCCATCAATAATACTGAAAAACGTTCTATCCTTAAACAATACTAACTTATGTCCAACATAATCCATTCCAATATTTAGGCTTATCTAAAATACTTCAGTCCAAGCTCATAGTATAAAGAAAATGATTACTTGAAATGTCACATAACAATCACATGAATGCCATCATTTATCCTCAATATATCATAAGATATATCTTGTTGGTGAAATTACAAACATGTGAATACCTTAATAATGTATTTTCTTGAAGAATTAATACCCATTGAACCGTAGTGAAAACATGAATGTTGTTAAATTTTAACACTTTCCACATACCAAAATCCCAATAATTCTATATACTCAAACCATAATATCACTTAGTCCTTATATCAGTCATGAGATCATGAATACAATCAAACGTCTCATTATCTTCTTATCCCTTCATTATGTGCATATCATCTACTTTCTAAAAATATCTGAATAACCTTTCATGGTTACCGGTACCATATACTTTCAAATACTTTAGGAAAAACAATAGTGTAACAATCCTTAGATGATTCTTTATTCCATAGTACTATTAACTATACAACATAACTCTTGCTAAACATACAATCATTCCACTACTTTCTTAAACCATTGACCAAGCTTCAACAATTCTTTTATCTCACGTATCATTTTTAGTCTCTTTATCATCATCAATATAAATAATACTCATACGTCCATGATGATTCTTTTCATCAGACTTTCCCTTAGGGAATTGGTTTGCATAATGCCCGTACATTCCACATTTAAAACATTTAACCGTTGTTGATGTCATAGAAATACCATTATCCTTGTCCATGGTGTGAACTAAACCTTTTCCTTTGCAATTACTGGCTTTGTGTCCTTCTTTTCCACACCTAAAGCATCTTCCAGTTCCTTTGAAACATTCTCCCTGATGCCTATTCCCACATGATTTACATGAGGGAAATTGAACTTTCTTTCATCTATGATCATCATGAAGATCCATATTTCTCTTATTAGCCGAGTCAGGAAACTTACCAGAGTTGAGATTATTGATCATATTATGATATTTCTGATTAGGCATAATAACTATATGTGGACCTCCAGATCCAATTTCATTTGGTTGCATATGAAGAATATCATTCCATTGTCCATCATATCCTCCATTATCGTGAATCTTCCTGTTTCCAGCCATTTTCTAAAACCCAAAAAGAATAGTGTGAGAGGAAAAAATCATGCTCGGGAAAACAACATAGTAAAGGGGGAGTACCATCAATATCTAACATCTTAGATTAAATTCTAAGATCGTTACCGTAGTTCTAGGACTATATCCTATACGTATACTTATCCTTAGGGACATCCCTAGACATACCTTAGAAATATCTCTAGGGATCTCACTAACGTTTTCACATCCTAGTTTCCAAAGGTTAACTAAACCTTTACTCTGATACCAACTGTAGAGACCCGAATCCTGACATACATGGACATTACATTTCTTTTGCGGAATACTTAATACATAACAAAAATAGACACACAAGGTCCGTAATAGTTTAGTGTCTTTGGAAAATGGGAATGTAATCTTCTAATCGTGGTGAAATATCTTCAACATCTCCCTTAACGATCTTTCCCTTTTTGTTTCCTTACCTAAAACCTTTCTTTATTTCCTGGGGAAAATAAAACATAAAAAGGGTGAGCTCAAATGCTCAGTAAGGGCAAACATAGAGAACATAAAACAATCCATAAACATTTGAAAGCAAAAACTTGAACATGAAATCTAAACATTAAAACCTTGAGTAAAGACATAAATCTTGGAAGTACGTAAGGAATTTATCATAAAGGAACATAAATCATGATAAAATATCATGGGAATAAAACATGTAATTGTGTCAACCATTCAGCACATGTTATGATTTCCATAGTAGCCAAGGCATTGCTGCCAAGACCATCTTAGAGGACAAAGTCCCTTTCTGAATCGAGTTCACTCCTCGTTTCAGTCCTTTAACACTGAACCTGATTAACTTACCGTTCCAGCCATTTCTATCTCATGAGATATAAATCTTTACCCAATTCATTGGAGGGAGATATTGGTCCCACGCATCTCATATTGAAATCATTCTTATGTGTGCCACAAAACAATCATAAATCATTCATCATAACCCAAAGAATAAAATGGGTTTCATAAACATCTTCCCATCATAACATAATCCATATAAAAAAATGGATATCATTTCATCATAATAAAAGTGAAACCATGTAAATAATATAGAAATTATACTTGAAACATACAAATATGAAATAATGTCATCTTATATGGAAAATAGTTTTGATAAAACACTTGAAATGAATTCTTGAGGAAAATATCCTTTCTTCTTCAAAATCAATTTCTTTTCACAAAACATCATGAAATTTTAAAATAAATAGATTTTGTTGAAAATAGTCATGAAATATTTTGGAGGAATCTTCATGAAAATAAGGCTTTATAAAACCGTAAAAAACCGTTAATGCCGTATAAGTTAAAAAAACATTCTTCTCGTACTTTTGCCGAAAAAGTCAAAAAGTACCTCGTAAAAAAAAGATTCATTACACACCATGTAGTAAAAGTTAAAAATGGGAAAAAAGACTTTAAACATACATGAAACCAGTTTTAGAAAACAGGGACATGGATGATAAATATAACCCCAGTGAATACTTATGAATAAACAATCTCGGATAAGAGCGAGATTGGAATAGTTATCCCTTACCTTAGGTCCGATATGCTTCGTACATTTCCGAACCTCCTGTATAATGATTTAAATAATGTCATTGACTTATTACAGAATCATATTCATTGTTATGATATCATATATGGTTCACTTATGACTTTATATTACCCGTTCTTTTGTAAGTTCCATGTTAAAGCAGCGTTTTGGGTAAAATCATTTCATTTATCGTATGTGTTTCGACTTGTCGTTATTGATATTATTACTTATATCCTGATTCACATAAATCTAGAATGTAAAACATGATTTATATATAATATATATTCAACATATACATATATATATATATTATAGATCGATAAAAGGAATGAAATACACCGTTCATGGAGACGGTAGGCCGTACGTACCCATGAACGCTGTTTTCGTTTCCTTATTGAATTGAATGAAACTAAATAGATGACATAAATATATATATACACAAATCCAGTATCATTATTATGTCATATATTTCATGATTACTTATTATATATACTTTATAATCATTTATGAATGGTTAATCATTGAGAATAAATCTCATCGCGCCGTGGAGACGGTATTCCGTACGTACGCACGGGTGATGATATCATTCCCATGATCGTGGAATTTTATTGTAGTGTATGTATACTATTATAGAATAAATATCACTTTACAATAATCATATATAGTAATTATTTACACCATTATACCCATCCAAGTAAGGTGGTGGTGGAAAATAGATTACACCACGACGTAGAGACGGTATTCCGTACGTATGCACGCGCGGTGATTTCGTTTTCCGTAGGATGGATAGATGGTGAAATAGGGTTGTTTCATACTTATAATAACATATCCGTATATGAGTTATACTGATGTTATTAATTCATAATGAAACAACTAAAGAAGAAGAAGTGGAAGAAGAAATAAAGTTGAAAGAATCAGTAACAGACATTATCTCTTCTTTGAAGCGCCTCTTTGAGACCTCCTCTTAGGGCACTAAAATTGGTATTTGAAGAAGACCATAACCTCTAGGATGTTTCTATGGAAGTGTAGAAGAGAATTTGGCAGGTTTTGGCCGAGCTTTAAGGCTCAAAGTGGTGTGAGGAAGAGAGGGAGAAGGTGCCCTTTTATAAGGGAGGAGAGGGGCACCATTGGAATAACAAAAAATATTATTTTATTATAAATTCATATTCGTTTTTTAATAGCTCCAAATTGATATATTTAGAATATAAGGTGGGTATGGGTATAAATCATCTCATCCAATAGAATTTAGACAAGTTTTGTTCACTATATTAACCTTATCCTTTAGTTTTAACTCTTAGTTAATTAGATTGACATTTACCGTGTCACTTTGTATTTTTATATTATATAGTTAATAAAATTACCATATACATCCAAGAGACCCCAAAATGGTCCATTAATGATACCAATATCATGATATAAGTATCTTGGCCGATCCTTAGATTTTTAGGAATATAATAACAATTAATAATATAATATTTGTTTTAAAAACTATTTTATGTCAATTTTGACACTATTTGGTAATTGATTTTTGTGAAAATCATAACAGAATGATTAGTTCTAAAAAAGTTAATTAAATAAATACTAACATATCATATTAACATAGAAAATTATTTTAATTCATAAAAAGTCTCAAATTACATTTATTTGGGTATTTATAACATCAATTATGTCAACATTTCATTAATAAGATAATTATTGCATCATCATTGTGTCATAAATAAATTAACTTATTTTAAGTCTAAAAATTACAAATAAAATACCATTATGTAGGAAATCTTTTTATCTTTATAATGAATATTTATAGTCGAATTGATCTTATGTATAACCCTATGTTAAAAATTATTTAGTTATTAAACTTTGATTTTAACTATTTTAACCCTTCTTTAAATAAATCAATAATAAATGTCCTAATCTAATCCAAGTGGGCCTAAATGGTCATATTTTATTACTGAGGTTGCTTTTGGTCGAATTACACTTATCCAATAGAATTAGGACATGTGTTAGGGTAATAATAATAACACTTTTACCCTTAATTACCCTATTTATTTTTAACCGTGGTAAAAAAAAGTAAAAAGTTACTATTCACCAAAAATTATTTTCATCTCATTGAACCAAATTTTAGTCCTTGATATTAACCATGTCTCTCAGATTTTTGAAATTCCACTCACAAAAGCGGTAAAATTAAGTTTTATGAAAAATTCAGTTTTTTAACTACCACTTAGTGGTTTCACTATTCATCAAAAAATGAAAGTTTCCAGAAAAATACCAAAAATTAGGCCTAAGATATATTTGTTATTATGAATTCAAAAATGATGTCTATTTTACCAAATTCAAAACATATCAGTTACATTAACTAATTTAAAAATTAATTCCCATCGTCAAAACAAATAGCGTGTTTTTAAGAGATAATAACTATGAAAAGATTGACACTTGTTTATGTCTGGTTTAAATGTGAAATTACATCCAATGACCAAAATTGTATTAAATTGTAAAAATATATTCTAAATATACTTTAAAACCACTCAAATTAATAATTTATCACTGTTAATTATTTAGATTAAAAAAGTTGTTTTTAATTAAAATTTAGTAATTTCACTATTCATCAGAATATGAAAGTTATCCGAAAGGTACCAAAATTTCACCCTAAGCTAATTTCGATATTCCGAATCCAAAAATGAAGTCCATTTTTAGTGATAAAATTTATAAAATTTTAAAAAGTGGGTATTACTATTCATAACGGCTAGTTCATAATAATATTATAAAATTATCTCGTTTAGTGAAACTCGGTATTGCGTACTACACACGCTATCTAGGAAGGTGGCGATTGCGTGTAATGAAAGTCAAGTCAGGGATGCGTGTTGTGAAAGATACTTTTCGTGTAGCGTACAACACAATACATTAATGAAATTAAAAAGAATATTTTTCATAAAGTCTCAGGGTGTTACAGCGGAAGCCCGAGGCATCCCACATCAAATGCATGGAATTATATGCCATGAGCATGCATCTGTGGTTTTCCACAGCTTCCCATGTTTAAAACAGGGTATGTCGCAGGTTTAACGTCTAGTAGAGACAAATCAGACTAATCAGAACACTGACTAGAGTGGATCAGATGGGTGTGACCCCTGGAGGAAACCCTGATGCTAGGAGGTGAATTGGCATGATCTCAATGGAATGTGGCGGTCCTGGTAAGAATCGGGATGGACGATTAATGGTTAAATGAAGCGAATGGATAATGAGATGGAGTCAATTTGTGGGCGACGATGATGTTGGGATTGAGCCTCGAAGAGACCTCCTACGTATCCCCATGGGAGGGAATCAAAGTCTGCATAGTTTGGTGGGATGATGGGACACCTAAGGAGGCGAACCGTATGGATGGGACCTGAAGGAAGTGGACCCTTTAGGTTGGGGCATGAAATTGGGGTGTGGACGAAGGAAAACGTCCCAATGAAATGCTGGGGATTACGCATGATTAGCGGCCCGAGAGTTGGTCTGATGCCACTGGGATGGACCATCGATATGGGTCCCAAAAGAAGGGACAAAAGTGACTTACCACCTGGGTCTGATTTACAATGGCTTACCATTGACATGAGGTCACAACAGTTTACCACTGGATGGGGTCACAACGGCTTACCACTTGATGGGGTCACAATGTATTACTGCTGGATGAGACCACAACGGCTTACCACTGGATGGGGTTGAACCTCATAGAGGCTTCTTACGTACCCTATCAAGGAGACAAGGATCAAAGCCCACGTAGTTTGGGAAGGAGTGGGAACTGACGTGAAGATGGTCGGTACCAATGGGTGTTGGGATTGAACCTTAGGGAGGCTTCCTACATATCTTTCATTAACAAGGATCAAAGTCCACGTAGTTCAAGAAGGAGTGGGAATTGACGTGAAGATGGTCGGTACCAATGGGTGTTGGGCTTGAACCTAAGGGAGGCTTCCTACGTACCTTGCCTTGACAAGGATCAAAGTCCACATAGTTTGTGAAGGAGTGGGAACCGATGTGAAGATGGTCAGTACCAATGGGTGTTGGGCTTGAACCTTAGGGAGGCTTCCTAATCACCTTTCCTTGACCAGGATCAAAGTCCACGTAGTTTGGGAAGGAGTGGGAATTGACGTGAATAAGGTCGGTACCAATGGGTTTTGGGCTTGAACCTCAGGGAGGCTTTATACGTACCTTTCCTTGACAAGGATCAAAGTCCATGTAGTTTGGGAAGGAGTGTGGGGCTTACACTCTAGGCTTCCCAGAGAGGATTTCATGGTCAATGCTTACTCTAAGCCCACGTGAGTCATGCTCAGTGTGAGAAACAAAAGGCAGTAAAGGCCTAATGATCACGCCGTGGAAGGTGCATCCATGGGAAGTGGAATGGGGGGATTACACATGGTTAGAGTCCCAAAAAAGAAACAGGGGATTACGCGTGGTCCACAACCCATGGTGATGGAGATTGAAACTTACTCTAGGGTGGAGGCCTGGGTGGAGACAAAGCCCAACGAGAGAGGGATGGGATAAAGAAGGTCCTAATGCCCATCTACCCTTTGGTCTTTGAAAAAAAAAGATAGGAGGATCAGAGGTGTTTCCTCATACAAGAAAAGATAGGGGATTACACCAAGGTGGTTGCCCTATCCCTGAGGACAAATGCCGCTCCAATAAAGAGGATCTCATTCCATGTGAGGAATGATTTCACTTTCATAGAGACCAGTGGGTGTAGAGAATGTCCAAGGTGGGGGACCCCTCATAGAGTTCATGGGGTGAGTTTATAGTTTAACGTCATGTGCTAAGGACGATGGTGCTTGGAAGTTTAACTTCCTGTAGCTCGGATGATTGGTGGTGCGCTCCGCACCCCTAGGACTTACATAACTGATACCCGCCTACCCTTGAGGGAAGGAAGGAATCTGAAATGCCATGGTGAGGGGGTGTTATTGACTGATCCATTGAGGGGTCCATGTTATCATGGCTATGCGAAGAAGAAATATCTGTTAGCGTACCTATGTGAAGAAGCATGAGGTGAAGCAACGCAATGTGAAGTACCGCCCAAGGGACTTTGAAATTGCTTCGTGTAAACCTAAAGGGTTGACTGCGCTGTCGTGACACGTAACATTTATTATGATTTTTAGATTGATTAATAGTCTAGGGAAGAACATAGTTTGTCTCTTGAGGAGCGTTGATAGGTTTTGAGTATGTGTTTTTAATAAAGATTACTAAAAAGGGGGGAGGTTTTGAAAACAGATTTAAGTAAATTACTTAATTAAAGAGTTAAATAGTTGATAGAATAAGGTGGTGGTTTAAGAATTATGAGATAAGGATATCACTTCAAGTTAACTAAACATCTTGTATAGTTCATTGTTCTTAAAATTTCACATGGATTTGTTTAATTCTTTGGTTGAGGGTTGTCAAGATCTTGATTCCCTCTTGCCTCTCTAAACGTTGCACAAAGTACCAACCCTTGACACAAGAATCGTTTTGTCAAGGTTTGGACTTCAAGAACATATTAAATTCTGCAAAAGCATACTAATATCTTTTGTATGTGTGATAGAAAGAGTATCCTTGTGTTTCCCAATCAGAACAACTCAAGTTTCCCACTTGAAATTTCAACCCAATCAGTGTTGAAATGAAAAGCGGTTCACTTAATTGAACCAAAGAAATGAACTCAGAGAAGAAACATGTTTAGATAAAACATAAGTGAAATAATACACAGACAAATTACACAAAACCAGTAGAGTATAAAGTTCCAAAACTCCCTCCCTAGTATGTGTAGCTCCCTCAAAATGATCATCCACCGTTTAGATCGCCATCGAGAGGAGGAGAAGGATCATGTGGAACTCCTTCTTCATTATTGATCCCCCTATGATGATAGGGGACTCTAGAACTTCAAGTATTAGGAGATAACTCATTTGGGTCTCCAAAATACCAGATCTTTTACTCCTGGTCAAACTTACAAATGAGGATCCCAAGGTGCCATTTTATAAAAAAATGGGAAGGGGGTTTTGAGCACACAGAGTTATTAAAACCACTTGTCACAGCTGTTTTGACCACAAGACAACCTTATCTAGATTTGGAGAAAATAAAAAAGTTGTAGCCCCACCTTGTGGCTATATACACCGAAAGTGTGTCATAAATTGGACACATATATCCCGAGATATGAACAGATCTTAGCACACCACTTTTGAAATCGTGCAGATTCGGTGTGTTGGACAGATCAGGTCGGTTGGGATACTAGATGGCCGAATGATTCTTGGGTTTCTTCATAATAAATGTATCCCAATGAAATTTGGTTCAGTAAAATAAATATCAACCCAATTGGATGCACGGTCTAGTAGAAGTGTGCAGATTAATCCACTGGTGTGCTTGGACCCTGTGCAGTTTGGCCCATTTTTCTTAGACATCATCATGGCCCCTCCAAATCACCTTCTCCTACAATGGAATCCTCAAAAAAGTATCATTTCACTTTTTCAAAGCGATAAAAACAAAATAAATGATTCAAAAATGGAATGAAACTTGTAATTATTTTTATAATTTTCTTTATAAAACAAGTTCAACACAGTGGTGTAAAGGTGAAAATTACACAGTGAATTGTGGTATGATCACACCCCCACACCTAAACATTTGCACTCCTGGGAAAAGTCACATATCCAAATAAAATGAGGCATATAAACATTCCCACCATCATGAAGATTTAAAATTAAAGGAAATTTTAATTCATTAAAGTAATGAGGTCAACGCACGAACCGCACCAAGGAGTTTTTCCTATGGAAAAAGATGTCTCATAAATAATATCACAATGAAATTCAAAGAGATTCAGGACACCAACATGAGAAAGGAATTCAAATGTAAACCATTCCACTAACTCTCCATGTGTGTGTGTGAAAACCATTCCATGCTATTCTTTCCACTTTCTATCCAATAAATATATTTTATTTTAAAATTATTCAACTTTAAATGAATTTTCACCGAACCTTCCCTACATCCTTTGCAATCATATTTCAAGACCCACTCACTTAAGCATTCCCAGAAGTAAAACCATAATCTCCTGACCTAGATATCCCCATATGTTGTACATTTCATCACTCCCCTCATTTATTATTTTTGTTTTTTAGAAGTTTCATTTGGAACAAATCTCACACTCATCTCTCAACCCTTGTTTGATCTCCTCAAGACACTAATTGCAATAGTTATAACAAGATCAAAGGTTGAAGAGGAGTAGTTTTTGACCTGCCCAAGACATAAACATTTTTTTGAGGGAGTACAACAGTCAGACATTAGGTACACACACATAGGTCAATATGGTTCAGTAATGAAACAGATCGGACAAGGAAAAAACGTATGAAAATATCATTTAAAGATGAAAAATATTAACCTAACATATATTTACATTATATTAAGTAATAAATATTCACACTTCGTGGTTTGGTGCAAATACGTATGGAGATATTAGTGACACAGTTTTCCCAAAAACTACTCACACAAGGGAAATCAATCATCTCAAATGTTTCACAGTGATAAAACCATTTATACCATTGATAGAAAACCAATTCACTAAAAAATCACTCAGTGATGTTAACTTCATAGAAATATTCTTTTTTGTCATTATTTATAGTATTTTTACTTTCCCCCCTTATGATCACCAAATCATGGAACTTTGAAATTTTTGATGGGGGAAAAAAATAAAAATACCATAAAGAAGGTGAGAAAGAGAAGAAATAAGAAAGACAATGAAAATCCTAATGAACTCAACAGGACAAGGAAAAGTTAAAATACTATAGAGAAGGTGAAAAAGAGAAGAAAGAGAAAAAACGATGAAAATTATTATCTAACCCAGGAATGTACCCATCCCCCCACACCTAGAATGTGCAGTGTCCTTACTATAATAATTGGGAAGGTGAGAAGGAAGGATAAAACCTGGTGTGTTTCACTGGTATGTTGCTTCATGAACATGGAGTTCCTCTATCGGGAACTCCAAAAGGGCTTCGTGGAAGTGTTTCAGCCGCTACCCATTCACAGTGAAGATTTGATTTGTTTCTTCATTTTGAACATGAACAACACCAAATGGAGATACATTAATAATAATGTATGGGCCAAACCAGCGGGAACAAAGCTTACCTGGATGCAAATTTAGCCATGCATTGTAAAGGAGGACCTTCTGCCCAATGTGGAACTGATGATGAAGTATAAGACGATCATGGACAGCCTTGGTTCGCTTCTTATAAATCTTGGAGTTTTCATATGCATCTCTTCTCATTTCCTCCAAATTCTGTATCTGCATCTTCCTTTGGGCACCCACACCAGAAAGATTAGAATTGAATTGTTTAATGGCCCAGTAGGCCTGGTGCTCAATCTTAACAGGTAGGTGAAAACTCTTTCCAAACACAAGATGATAGGGTGGCATTCCAATGGGAGTTTTGAAAGCAGTTCTATAGGCCCATAATGAATCATCAAGCCGAAGACTCCAATCTTTTCTATTGGGTTGAACTATTTTTTCAAGAATCTATTTTACCTCTCTATTTGAAACCTCGGCTTGACCATTGGTCTATGGATGATATGAAGTAGACACTCTATGACTGACCCCATACCGATGCAAAAGTGATTGGATTGTTTGGTTGTAGAAATGAGAACCCTGGTCACTAATAATGAACCTAAGTAAACCAAACCTACAAAATATTTGGGTTCTCAAAAATTCCACAACTGTTTTGGAATCATCTGTCCTTGTGGCTCGAGCCTCTACCCATTTGACACATAATCAACCGCCAGAATAATGTACAAGTTTCCAAAGGAATTAGGAAATTTCCTCATATATTCAATACCCCAAACATCAAAAATTTCAAGAAAGAGCAATGGTTTTTGTGGAATTTCATTTCTTTTAGAGACATTCCCCATTCTTTGACAATGAGGACAAGATTTGAAACAATCCTAGGCATCCTAAAAAAGTGTTGGCCACAAAAAGGCCAGAATCAAGGACCTTGAGAGGAGTCCATTGGGGACCAAAGTGTCCTCCACAAGCAAGAGTGTGACAGAATCTAAGGACAGACTGAAACTCACTATCGGGAACACAACACCTAAGGAATTTATCACTACATGTGCACCAAAGGTAGGGTTCATCCCAAATGTACCAACAAGACTCATGTTTTAGA
Organism: Viscum album; assembly: GCA_963277665.1. NCBI lineage: Eukaryota > Viridiplantae > Streptophyta > Magnoliopsida > Santalales > Viscaceae > Viscum > Viscum album. The sequence continues at coordinate 616,311,495 of OY728130.1, read as the reverse complement.
CAACTGGCTTGGTTTTTATTTAAATCAGTTGAAATGCAAGATACTACCAAATAATTTACAATTTCAGCATACCAAGGAATAACATCTTTCACTCGGTACAATTGCTCATCAGGAAACATATCATTTATAAAAATACATGGGGATGAGTCAATGTATGAGGATGGTGGAATCCTACTGATATGATCAACCACCACATTCTCTGCTCCTTTTTTATCTCTAATTTCTAGATTAAATTCTTGAAGGAGGAGCATCCAACGAATGAGACGTGGCTTGGCTTCTGGTTTCATAAAGAGATACCAGAGGGCTGTATGGTCTGAGAACACAATGAATTTGGACCCCAAAAGGTATGACCTGAATTTGTCCAAGGAAAATACGATGGTAAGGAATTATTTTTCAGTTGTGGTGTAGTTTTCTTGGGAAGGGTCCAAAGTACGTGAGGCATATTCAATGACATGTGGAGCTCGATTGACCCTTTGTGACAAGACTTCCCCAACTGCATAGTTAGAGGTATCATACATGAGCTCAAACGGTAAATCCCACCAAGGTGGTTGGATTACTAGGGGTGACATGAGACTCCATTTTAACATATTAAAAGCTTCCAGAAATTCTTTATCAAAAAAAAATCTTTTTCTTTTTAGAGTAATCGGGAGAGGGGGAGTGCAATTTTATTAAAGTCACGAATGAAACGCCGGTAAAATCTAGCATGACCTAGGACATACCGCACATCCCGTACATTTTTGGGGAATGGTAAGGAAGAAATGACATCCACTATTGATTTATCTACTTGGATTCCATCCCTAGAAATGACATGCTCCAAAACTATACCTTATCGCACCATGAAATGTCATTTCTCATAATTTAATACAAGATTTTTTTTCAATACAACGATGTAGGACTGAATCAAGACTACTCAAACATTCATCAAAAGAAGAGCCATAAATAGTGAAATCATCCATGAATACTTCCATGCAATTCTTCAGGTTATCTGAAAAAATACTCACCATGCATCGTTGGAAAGTACCCGGAGCATTGAATACACCAAATGACATCCTTCTATAGGAAAATGTGCCAAAGGGGAAAGTGAAGGTTGTCTTTTCCTAATCCTAGGGGGAAATATGTATCTGAAAGTATCCAGAATACCCATCAAGGAAACAGTAGTGGGACTTACCCGCTAGCCTCTCTAGCATTTGGTCAATGAATGGAAAAGGGAAATGGTCCTTCCTAGTGTGTTGGTTTAGTCGGTGATAATATATACATACACACCAACCATTCTGCACACGAGTTGGAACCAATTCATTGTTTTCATTTCTGATTACTGTAAGCTTGGTCTTTTTAGGAACTACTTGAACTGGACTGAACCATTGGCTATCAGAGATGGGGTAAATGATTCCAGTAGCCAATAATTTTGTTACCTCATTTTTTACAACTTCTTGGAGGTTTGGGTTCAGTCGACATTGTGGCTGCCTCACTGGTTTAGCCTCATCATTTAACAAAATATGATGTGTACAAATTGATGGTCTAATACCAGGAATGTTAGTAAGTGTCCATCCCAAAGCTTGTTTATACTCCCTCAAAAGTTCAAGCAGTCGCAATTCATGCTCAGGAGGGAGTGAACTTGAAATGATGATGGGAAACTTGTTTCCATTCTCAAGATATGAATATTTTAAATCTTGAGGCAATTTTTTAAGTTCCAATTTAGGTGGATTTTGGATTGATGGGAGTGTGTGTGAAAGTGAGAGATCATTAATCTCATCTAACTGCTCAATGGTATCATCCTCAAATGAGAAATGAGATTTTACAAGCTTAGCAGTATCATTGATGGTCAGTGGATCCTCAGTGTTCAAGAAATCAACAATCAATGAACATCCATGACACTTTTCTAGACCACTACAAAGATCAATGCATGAATAATTTCCTAGCATTTCTATCAATGAAGAAAACTCAGAAAGGGGATCAGGGGAAAGAAAAGTTGTTTTTTAGGGGTAGGGAGTACATCAATTAAATTAACAGAGAGAGGAATGTTCTTGTGAGGGGTGCTTCATGGAATCAAGGATGTTGAAATGGACTATGTCACCACCAAATTCCATAGATAATATACCATTATGAATATTAATTATGGTTTTTTTGGTTTTCAGGAAAGGTCTCCCCAATATAATTGGGGCCTTTCCATTCATCCTATCATCTTCCATTTTAAGCACATAAAATTCAGTAGGAAAAATTAAATTTTGGAAACCCCACAAGAATATCCTCTAACACACCAGAGGGGTGTGTAGTACTCCGGTTAGCTAGCTTAACAATAATTCAAGTGGGATTCAGTTCCCCAACCTGAAATGTAGAGTAAATGGAGTGAGGCATCACATTTATAGAGGCACCTAAATCAAGCATTGCATTAGAAAAATAATACTCCCCTATGGTTCATAGAATTGAGAATGTTCCAAGATCATTGCACTTGGCGGGAAGTGATGGATCTATCAATGCTAAAACATTCCTCCCCAAGCTCACTTACTCATCACCTCAAAGTTGCCTTTGGTGTGTACACATCTCCTTTAGAAACTTGGCGTACCATGTAATTTTCTTCACATCATCAATCAACGGGATGTTAACTTGTACTTTCTTGAAAATATCTAATATTTCCTAATAAATTTAAGTTTCCTTTTGTTTTCTTGGTTGGGTGGCTCTTTGAGGAAATGGAAGATGAATGGTTGGGCTAAGTGACTCATCAATGTACACACTCTTTCCTTTGGAAGGGATTCTCTCAGGACAAGGTTCTTCAATATTTGGAACATTATTAATGGTTGGGATGGAGGTTTCCTCGGGAGGGGATGACTCTAATGGAGGATTCATTTTACTTTATAGTTTTTTTCCACTCCTAAGGGTGATGGAACTAACATTTCCTTTATCCCTAGGGTTAACTACTGGTTGATAGGGAAGTTTACCTGACCCATGACTTTGAATTTCACCCACTGAGTTAGCTAGTTGACCTAATTGGGTTTTAAGGTCTTGTATGGCTGCCTGAGTGGTTTGTTGGAATTGAATATTGTTGGCAGCCATTTGTTTCATCATATCTTTTAGGCTGGGCTTGAGTTTTGGAGGGGTTTGTTGGAAAGTCCTTTAGGGTGGTTGAGGATTTCTGGGTGGTGGTGGTGGATGACTAATCTGCCCCTATTGGTTCTATTGTTATTGAGGATAGTTTGAATACCACCTTGCATATAGGCTTGGTTCTCCTTCCACCCAGGGTTAGATGGATAGTAACGTTCTTGCCTAAAGGGTTGGTTATAGGGGCGACCTGGAAATATTGCCTCACAACTCTCAGATGTTACCCTCAATTGAGGACATTGGTTAGAGTAGTGAGTGTCAGAAGAATATATACCACAATATATGGGAGGAGGAGATTGATATTTCCCTTGGGAAAGAGCAAGTTGTCGAAGAAGGGTACTTACCTCTTCGAACTTTGTGTCCACCTTCTTCTCAAGTTTAGTATTTTTTACCTCATGGACACCTCAAATCGGTACATTGGACCTTGAACCAAACTGTTGTGTGTTTTGAGCCATGTTCTCAATCAGGGTTCTTGCAGCAATTGGGGTCTTATCAACTAGCGCACCACCTACATCACCATCAATCATATTTCGATCAATAGGGATTAATCCTTCATAAAAATATTGAATTAAAAGTTTATCACTTATTTGGTGGTGTGAGAAACTTGAACGTAACCTTTTAAATCTTTCCAAATATTCATGAAGTGTTTCCCCTTGAGATTGTATTATACCACTTATTTCCTTCCTTATTGTTGCAGTTCAAGAGGCTGGAAAATATTTTTCATGAAAAAGGCATTTCATGTCTGCCCAACCTCTTATTGGTGAATTAATATAGTACAACCGATCTTTCGCAGTGTCTTCTAAAGAAAATGGGAATGCTCTAAGCTTTACTTGTTCCTCATACACATTATAAGGTTTTAGTACTGAACAAAAAATATGAAATTATTTTAAGTTCTTGTGTGGATCTTCTCTAGGAAGTCCATGGAATCTTGGTAATAGATGAATTAAACCAGATTTTAGTTCAAAATTGGATTCCTCGCCTTGTAATTGAATATAGGTGGGTTGAATATCAACATCAGGTGAGTTTAGTTCTTTTAGATTTCTATTGTTTTTATCCATGTTATTCATGTTAATTTTAGTTTTGATGTTAGTTCCAGAAAAAGATGAAGGGTGGAGAATAGTTTCAATATGTGGTGTGTCCTCCTTCAAAGTGTTGTCTTGTATGTCTTGGTGTCGTTGACGTAGGGTCCTCTCCGGTTCGGATTCAAAAGGTGCTAAATATCCCAGAGTAGAATGCTTCATGCCCCAAACCTATACAAAAAATAGACCAAAATACAAAATATAGGTAGAGGTATAAGATAAAACAAATAAATATTCACAAAAATTACAAAAAACTTATAAAAACACGCACTAAAAATCAAAGCTCTCTCCGGCAACGACACCAAAATTTGACCGCGCTGTCATGATACGTCAAATTGATTATGATTTTAAGATTGATTTATAGTCTAGAGAAGACCCTAGGTTGTCTCTCGAGGAGCGTTGATTGGTTTTGAGTATGTATTTTTAATAAAGATTACTAAAAAGGGGGAAGGTTTTGAAAACAGATTTAAGTAAATTACTTAATTAAAGAGTTAAATAGTTGATAGAATAAGGTGGTGGTTTAAGAATTATGAGATAAAGAGATCACTTCAAGTTCACTACACATCTTGGATAGTTCATTGTTCTGAAAATTTCACATGGTTTTGTTTAATTCTTTGGTTGAGGGTTGTCAAGATCTTGATTCCCCTCTTTCCTCTCTAAACGTTGCACAAAGTACCGACCCTTGACACAACAATCGTGTTGTCATGGTTTGGACTTAAAGAACAGATTAAAGTCTACCAAAGCATACTAATATATTTTTTATGTGTGAGATAAAGAGGATCCTTTTGTTTCCCCATCATAACAACTCAAGTTTCCCACTTTAAATTTCAACCCAATCGGTGTTGAAATGAAAAGCGGTTCACTTAATTAAACCCAAGAAATGAACTCAGAGGAGAAACATGTTTAGATAAAACAAAAGTGAAATAATACACACAGAAATTACACAAAACCAGTATAGTATAGAGGTCCGGAACTCCCTCCCAAGTATGTGTAGCTCCCTCGAAATGATCGCCCACCGTTTAGCTCGCCATCGAGAGGAGGAGAAGGCTCAGGTGGAACTCCTTCTTCATTTTTGATCCCCCTATAATGACAGGGGACTCCAAAACTTCAAGTATTAGGAGAGAAATCCTTTGGGACTCCAAAATAACAGATCTTTTCCTCCTGGTCTAACTTGAAAATAAGGAGCCCAAGGTGACATTTTATAGGAAAATGGGAAGCGGGTTTTGAGCACAAAGAATTATTAAAACCACTTTTCATAGGTGTTTAGACCTCCAAAAATCCTTATATCGATTTGAAGAAAATAAAAAAGTTTTAGCCCCACCTCTTGGCTGTCTCCACCGAAATTTTGGCATAAATTGGACACCTATAGCCAGAGATATGGAAAGATCACAACACACCACTTTTCAAATCATGCAGATTCGGTGTATTGGACAGATCAGGTCGGTTGGGCCACTAGATAGATGAATGAGTCTTGGGTTCCTTCATAATAAATGTATCCTAATGCAATTTTTACCAGCCCACAAAATATCATCCCAATTGGATGCACGTTCTAGTAGCAGTGTGCGGATTAATCCACTGGTGTGCTTAGATCCTGTGCAGTTTGACCCATTTTTCTTGGACATCATCATGGGCCCTCCAAATCACCTCCTCCTACAATGGAATCATAAAAAAAGTATCATTTCCATTTTTAACAGTGATAAAAACAAAATAAATGATTCAAAAATGGAATGAAACTTTTAATTATTTTTATAATTTTCAATATAAAACAAGTCCAACACAGTGGTGTAAAGGTGAAAATTACACAGTGAATCATGGTATGATCAAGGGTCATACAGAAAAATGAGTTACAAAGCAAAGGAGTTCATAGGTAGAACCCTTGTGAAGCTCTGGTGCTCCATGAAGTGGAGGATCTTCGTGAAGGGATGTTATTTGAGAAGTGAAGTGGACTAGCCTAGGCATAGGGCATAATCACATATAGAAGGTGCTTCGCGAAGTGGGAAGGCATTTGCGGAGCAATGAATCTCGAAGAAAGGGTGGCCCACGTAGCATAATATTGCCAATAAATATGCTTCACAAAGCACAGAGACCCTACCTTAGCATGCAGGTCACATGTGCATTAAGGGTACTTCGCGAAGCACAAGTGCTCCATGAAGACCCCAGTCCCTTTGGGGATCTCCTTACTTCACGGAGGCATGCAGGCTCTGCGAAGGGAATCCCTCTTTGAATAGGGGAGGAATTCATGAAAAGGGGAAGTCGCTTAGTGATGAAAAATAACCTTGAAATGCTCATGGTTTGCAGAGAAAAAATTGCTTCACGATGTGGGAGCTCAGAAGGAGAAAGGTCGGATGATCCATCCTTAGGGCTCGAGGGGAGCCCGGTATTTATAGGCAAGAGGTGTCGTGAAGAAAAGATCGATCAGCCTTAAGACGAAGCTTGCTCCATGGAAGGTTCACATACATCAAAGGGGTCCAGGGAGCATCCATCCTCCTTGCTCCGTAGTGGGTTCACGGACGTCAAATCGGTTCACAGAGCATCCCGCCTCTTTGCTCTGTGGCGAGTTCGCGAACGTTAAATTGGTTCATGGAGCATTCTGCCTCTTTGCTCCGTGGCAGGTTCATAAAGGGTGAGCTATGTTCTAGCCACAAGGCCACAGGGGCTCCACAAATGGTCTTCACATGGAAAACCCTAATGCTTTCTCTTTGTTCTTACTTTTCCCTAATTTTGGTGTCAAGAAATTCCCCCCTCGGACTTTGAGATGAGGAGAAAATGAGGGTCAAAGATGGAGGGTCAACCACCAAAATTCCTTGGTCAATCGCGAAGGTGACTCACGAAGGGGGATTGTAAGGCGGAGCAGCATGCGTGGGCTGGCGCACCATGAAGCTCACTGCGGATTAGATGCGCTGTGAAGCACCTGGGGTCCTCGCCTATAAATAGGGGAGATGACCTCTCTTTTTTCCTTTCTCTTCTCCGCGTTTTTGGAATATAGAAATCTCGATTCTCTAAGCTTCATGTACTCCGTGATTTCTCTCTGAGAATAGGGACTTTATCTTCGTGGCGCACAGCGAGTCTTTGACTTCACGGTGGAGCACTTTGCAACTTGCGTTTGAAGGCCGGGGCAGGGATCCGTGATCAGCCTTCGTGAACGGTCTCCGTGAACTTACTCAGCGAAAGAGCTTCAAGAACAAAAACCAAAGAACACACAAACCTAAAAACTGAATGGATCACCAGGAGGTTGTTAGGGGGTCCTTGCAGATGCTTCCGGAAGGGAGGATATGGCTAATAGCTTGGGTCTAGGGGAGTTGATACAGAGCCACTCTGACCAAAATTCGCTAGTGGAGATTTTTCCGAAAATCCATAGGAACTATCCACTGTGTAAGAGGCTGAAAATGTATGGATTTGGGTTGAGGGATGACGTCTTCATCCCTGGAGCAAGTAGGGATGAGCCAGCTTACTGGTTTAGGAGAACGTTGTGCCAGTGCGAATGGTTTAGGGCAGCTGATGGACATGCCCGAGAGGATTTCACACCTATTATTGCAGATTGCCTGTACAAACATATGAACAATGTTGATAGGAAGGAATTTCAGCCAAAGACATCCTCCCCTCTGTACCAGACGATCTTGAAGGTGGCCCTAAGGAACCTGGAGAAGGGATGGTCTGATGGGTGGAATTTATTCCAGGGTGGAAACTTCATCGATGACTAGGCCTGGGCCTACTGGGTAGGTGCCTCGTGTGAATAGTTTGGGGAAGAGGTGAGGATACTGGGCCTGTACGAGGTGACTTGGGCCTCCCAATTTCATATCTACCAACCGAAGTAGCTGATGCGAGAGTTTTTGAGAAGGTGTTCATTGAGGACCAATACCTTCCACTTGCACCACAAAGAGGTTGGAATTAGTTTATGGGACGTGCATTAGATCTTAGGGGTCCCGATACTAGGGGTGATGTATGATGAATTCCTCCCTGTTATGGGTGTGTGGGAGGATCCAAAGCAAATACCGTCGCTGGAAATGGCATTGAAGGAGCTGGTGTCGGGAGGGGACAAGGAATCAATGAGAGACGTCCACTTCAGACAGTGGTTCAGGCAGTTTCTGAACTTCCCGGAAGATAGATAGTTTTTGGTGATGCCTTAGACTTTCCTAAAGGGGGATCAACAAGGCAAGGAGCACTTATACTAGCAGATCTTGGAGGAAAGCCAGTGGAAAACTTGGGGATTCAGTGTCAGCACCGAGCAACAACCGATAGTCAGGCTGACAACATTCATCGTGGCTCTCATCTTCAGTTGGATCCTGCCAGTGAGGGATACGAACATGGGCATACGACCAAGCACATTTATCATGGTGTCTATGTTGGCGACATGAGGGTGGGTGAACCTCAGAATCCTGATGCTCGTCAAGCTGTACAAGATGTTGTGGCATATCAGCGAGGGGAAGAGGACACAAAGGATATGCAGACCGTTCCACCTCGTTTATGGGTGGATAACAGTGCACGTCAGGGGGGTCTATAAATATCTGAACCCTATTTCCCCTCTAGGATCAAACTTCTGCCCATCCATTCTGAATTCCACAGGGATCTTTTTGGCCAAGATGATTGTGAAAGCGGTACTGAACCATGTCTGGAAAGTAGAGGAATTCAACTTTCATCTGTTCCTGTTGCCAATGGGTTTTTTCACTGATGATGGACAAGGAATGGAAGATCACCAGTCCTATCTCCTAGCCTTTTGAGGTAGAGTCCTAGTGGAAAGAGTAGACCATGAGCCTCTCAACAAGCCGTACACCCTGCATCGATTCGCTAGGAAATTTCGGTGTATGCAGCGACTGACCACATAGGCCTATTTGGGGGTGCTCTATGAGGAACATCCGTGCATGATGAGGTAGATTTGTCTCATTTTCACATGAGAATATGGAAATATGCAGAATGATTTGCCTCTACCCATGGACATCTTCGAGTTGGCATAGAAGCATGCCAAAATCTAGGAGGCAACCTACCCAGGGGAGATGATGAAGCAGTCAAGCGTTCGGGCCGTTGATGGTGTGCCTCCCCAACCTCGAGGCTGAGGCCGAAATGTGGTAAGGAAATCCTGCAGTGGCAGGGCTGCTGTGATGGAGAGGCCCATACTGGCTGAGGGGGAGGCAGTGGTAGCAGATCCAGCAACAACAACGAACCCGATGATCCTAGAAGAACAGAGTTATCTAGAGGGGAGGCCACAGAGAGGATTCTGTAGAATATCTACTTAGGATCTGGGTAAGTGGCTGCGCCACATAGATATGCTGGAGAATGCTGCCTTCCTGGAGGCCTGGGACATTTGGGATGTCAACGGGAAATTCCTTAGCCCATCCGAGATGTGGCAACACTTGAATCATTTCAGGATGGACTAGTCAGACATTGGCCCTATCAGGGCTAGATTTGTTGTATCCCAGGCAGAGGCAGAGCGATACCTGACTGAGTTGGAGGATTTTTTCCACTCCCGGGGTGCCCCGTGTTTAATGACAGACTAGGTGAAGGTGTTTTTGTATTGAACGACCCCTCCGTAGTTATCTTCTGCCAAAATGAGGGAGCACTTTCCTCTACCAGAGGAATCAGATGAGTCCTCCTGAAGGGAAGAGGCCGGTAGAGGGAGCCCATTTGAAGAGGGAAAAGTCGATGATCAAGGCTCAGATCTTGAGGAATTTGTAGAGGCACTTGAGGTAACATCCTAAGACCCTTCCTCAGGGTCTATTTCTAGGTTATTTTTGAATTACTTACTAATATTTGAACTGTGCAAGAGAACCTCATACAACGAACCCGCTCCCACCCTGCAGCAGATGCAGATGCAGGGCCTTTGGGATTTGTGCCCACTACTATGGTGATTAGTTCACCTGGCATGGCCAGGGCACTCAAGATGACTTCCATGAAGTTTTCAAACATCCCTATAATATATAGAGGTCCACGTCTCGGGGTCCCCATGGCAACAAACCAGGAACAAGACCAAGAGTTTGACCTCTGCAAGTCTCCTTCTCACAATTCATGACTGCCACTCATTGACCAGGATACCAAAATCTATGCCCCTATTAGTTTTCATAGTTATTCAAATGGAAAGGGATTCCTTGGTGAGGTTGGTCAGGAATTCTGGCAGCACCTTTCCCAGGGGAATACCGATGATCGTGGAGGTAGTGATCCAAAATGACCAAGCGACGACGCTCCTAATCACTGGTGGGACTATTAGTAGGACTGAGCCTGAGATCATTGAGGTGGGATCCAACAATGAGGATCGATCAGACAGCTCAGGCCCCACTATACTCGATCAAACACCATACATGTACCCTACTAATGAGCTCCTGGTGGCGTTCCCCACATATGAGCTTCCCAACCGTGCCGACTGGGATGAGACAACCTCTGCTGAAGAGGATAGAAAAATAGTTCATCTTCAATCATGGAAGATGATCAAGCACTTCATTGATGAAAACCTCCAATTTCAATGGCTAGATGAGATGGATAGACTTCGTTCGCGGCTGTGTGAACTGTGTGTTGGGGGAGTGGATGCCCAGCGTCCCCACATGATTGTCTGAGATCTTATGGCGGAGAAGATTCAGGAGTATAACTGTGGCCTCAGTGTGGGCTAGAAGTAGAGGAAAGTAGTGAACATCAAGAGACTCCAGGAGGCTAAAAACAAGGTTTAGCAGCTGTAGGTCCAGGCGGATTAGCACTCATCCTCCCTCAATGCACAATCAAAGCTAATATTGCGATTTAAGGCCCAACTAGCAGAGGCCGAAGAGTGCATGATGCAAGCCTATGCAGAAATGATCGGCATCCAGACCGACATAGAGTAGGCCCAGATTATGGCTAATGAATTGTGCCCCATCGCTGTCGAGGAGGATCAGGATCTTAATAGGCAAAATCAAATCCTATACGCCATTAGCCATAGGGTGGCAGAGCTGCAATGCTCTTTTAACGGGGTTAACTCATCCATAGGAGGGATTGACCCTCAGGTACTATAATGATTATAAACCCTCGAACGTACTTTCATGATTTGATTGTTTTATTCCAGATGCATGCATGAGTTTTGTTTTTTGTATTGGTTTATTGAATTCTCTTCATATTTGTGGAGCGTCCAACGATCAATCCCTAAGCTCACGTGGGTCGGGCCCAATGTGAGAAACAAGGGATGACAACCTTATTATTCCACCAAAATGTAAGAGTGCAAACCAAGCTTTAGGTATCTAGGGGTTTTGAAAAACCAATCTGGATTTTTGAGAAGAAAGGGAGAGGCCCGACTGGAGGATGAGGACCTCAAAATAGTCGAATCATCGCTTTCCTAGTGTGCACTAGTGCACGAGCGGGGTAACGCCAGGGGCATTGGAATTAATCTGAACATAGGGGAGTGGAATGTGTGAATCATGATACCCAAAATTTGGAACACTGTAGGATGGCATGATAATAAAGAATAACTATTGACCGTGTTCGAAACACAGTATCTCTATTGCGTTATTCGGAAATAGGGATAAAAAATGAGGGCCGACCACTGACCATGTTCGAAACACGGGGCTTGACTCAAAATGTCATCCATTTGTCTTCTAGAACATTGGCCCAAGACAGTAGGCAATCCATAAACCGAGTATCCATACTGTTAGGGGGTTTCTTTAGATGTGAAAGAGGATGAGGGTCTGAATTAAGGGTACGTAAAGAGTGGAGTTCGAGTGATGGGCTGTTCTAATGGATTCCAACACTCTTGAAACCATGCCACTGTGATGAAGGAACATTAGGTGGGCGTATCCATCTGATCATGGATCAAACATACTTCCAAGCAAGACCTCCTTGGCAAGGGATCTGGTGCATCCGATGATTAACATGGGGAATCCAAAACTTGTTCAGGGTAGAATCGCAGTTTAGTGTCATGCATTGAGGACATATGGACTCGTGCAGTTTAACGTCATACGATAGGATGGTGCACATAGTTTGAAGGCCATACTTCCTGGAACAAGATCAGGGCTGAGGGGCTAGAAGGGTTAATGAATCTGGGGCTAGGCCCAAGGCGAAATGTCTGGGCATCACTACGTATCCCATAAGGATGATAATCAAGCCAAACGTAGTTCTTAAAGAACAGAGTGGTCATAGATCGATGCTGGTAGGGATAATCCTCTTTGGAGAGGAAGTTGACACATCCCATGATTGACATAGGGCATCCTGAACTTGTTTACGGTAGAACTGCAGTTTAGTGTCATGTGTTGAGGAAATATGGATTCACACAGTTTAACGTCATACGATATGACAAAGAGTGAAATAGAAGATCCCAGGAAGGGAGTATGTGGTGCGGTAGCTATAAACCTGATGTAAATGAGGACATAAGGAGTCAGAACCACACCACTTATCCTTGGAGAAAGTTCTTTAGGTCAGGGGACCAAATGTAAAAGTTAGGTTGGGCCTGAGGCAAAGTGGTCAGGGGTTCCTACGTACCCCATGAAGATGGGAATCAAGACATACATAGTTCTAAGAGCGTAGTTTAACATCATGCAGGACGATGAAAGGCATGTGTGGCATGATTGTGCCAGTACACATCCAACCAGAACTACTAAGCCCATGTGAGTCGTGCTCAATGTAGGAAACAAGGAGTAGTGATGGGTATTTCCTAGCACAAGAAGGCACATGTTAGGGGCGATGGGATGCTAGGTGAATGACGTCCCAAGGATGTTGACCCACCTATATAACACACCTAGATGCACGAAGGAGTAAATACGAGTATATTGGAATTCCAATTGAACATAAGGAAGTGGAAATATGTGAATCCTGATGCTCCAGATCTAGACCACAATGATGGTGGCATGACGATAAGGGATAACTATTGACCATGTTCGAAACATAGTATCCATTTCGTGTTAGCCTGGAATGGGGACAGACAAAGGATGGTCGACCACTGACCATGTTCGAAACATGGGACCTATCACAATTGTCATTTGAGGTCCTTAGGGATGTTGGCCCAAGACGGTAGGTAAGCCAGTGTGGCATGAGACCAGGCTGTAAAGGGGGTCCCTTCAGACATGGAAGAGAATGAGGATCTAAATGATAGGCTCATGAAGATTGGACATGGAATGAGGGAATGTCTGTTTGAAAATTACACACTTCGGGCACTGCCATAACGCATCTGAGTAGGAAAACAAGACATATCAGATAGAGGGAGTCGAGTCCCCCTACAAGGACAAGGGTTTTGAGGTTGCACGCTTCCCAAATTAATGGCCTTAGTATGGGCCATTAAGGGGATATTGATTTAATGGACTGGGTACAGTGCAACGAAGTAGCCAAACCCAATGCATAGCTCCCATATAGAGATCTTAGTTTAGAGTCATAGAACTCAAACCAGATTGGGAAAAGACATGGGGGTACATGGTGCGGCTCTTGCAAAACCCAACGTGAATGAGAACCCGAGATTTATTCTCTGCATGCTCCCAAAATATTTCAAGCCAATAAGGATAAGGAGAGAACATGATTTTAGATTCATGGGGATGGACCTAGAGAAAATGTGTCTGGGTGTTCCTATGTATATCATGAGGATGAGAATCAAGATGTACGTAGTTCTGGAAGATGTCGTATAGTTTAACATCTTGCGGAAAGGACATAGAGTGGTCTTAGTTTATGGTCATAGAGCTCGGACCATGGATGGTAGGGAACATGGGAGACACATGGTGAGGTAATTATGTAACCCAACATGAATGAGGACTTGAAGTCCAGATCACCATGTGTTCCTTGGGGAGGTTTTACGTCGAGGGACTGTAAATGAAAGTTAGGCTGGGACCGAGACAAAGTGAACCAGCATTCTTATGTATCCCATGAAGATGGTAATCAAGCCATACATAGTTCTTGGGGCGTCACGATAAAGTACCAGTGCTAGGGATGATAAGGTCGTGCGGGTCTGACCCTCACACCTAAAGGAGCGACATTTGATAGATCTTGTATTTCATTTAGGATGAATGTTTGTGGTTTTTTTAAGCGATGGATCTATGATAGAAAGTCTAGGCATCTTCAAAAGAATCAATCCATATACAGGCATTGAAAAATGGTATGGTGTGTGACCGATACCAAACATGATGTCCCCTCGAGTGAGGATATCATGGTGTGGTTCCGTTTTTCTTCGTGTGGCTAGGATGATAATGTCACAACTTAGGGTCATGTGATGGGTCCAACCATATATTTTAACATCATGTGGTATAGAAATAACAATTTAAAGTCATGTGGGACTAGGAATCATAGTCTAGAGTCATATGGATCTAACATATATGAGAAAGATGAGGTTCAAAAGGGAATGTGCACGGTGTGATAAATCATACCCGACGTGAATAAGGACGAGGTCCACATCATGTCATGCACGATTCTGGGGAAGAAACCTCTGGACACGGGGGGCCAGAAAAGGTTAGAGAATATGGGGTAGGAGAGACTAGCTCTCAGTTAAGATGGACCCAGAGACAAAATGTCCGAGCGTTCCTACGTATCCCATGGGAATGGGAATCAAGCCATACATAGTTCTAAAAGAGATCTTAGTTTAAGGTCTTAGAGCTCGGACCATAGTGAAGAGGAATCCTTCCAAGTAAACACGGACCTCAATCCGATCCCTAAGTCCACGCGAGCCAAACTCAGTGTAGGAAACAATGTTGGAAAAGGTTTTTACAATACCTAGAATACACGCCAAAGGGAGGTCAGTGCGGAGCCCCAAATGATGCTTTACTGTGGCTTCGTCCTCCTAACGTGCAAATGTGCACTGAGGGATAGTATCGGGAGGGTTGAAATTCCACTTGGACACAATGGGGGTGGAAAATGATGTGAATATTGTAACCGATATTTAAGTCTTGAAGGGGTTGGTGTGACGATGGAGGATAACTATTGACCATGTTTGAAACATAGTATCCATATCATGTGACCTGAAATCGGAACAAAAAATGTGTGTCGACCACTGACCATATTTTCAACGCGGGACTTGTATCGATTTGTTGTCTGAAATTCTTGAGTATGTTGGCTTGTAATGTTAGGAGAGCTCTTAGGCCTATCATCCATGCCATTTGGGGGTCCTTTTGGATGTGAAAGATAATGGAATCCAAAATGAAGAGGAATAAGAAGCCTGAAAAATTGGTGAAAGGATGTCCAGATAGAATCCGACACTCAGGGTTATAAACCATAGTAATATCGAAAAAATTGGGGAATCGCCAAAGAGGGTTGAGGGACCCGACTTATGGGAGACCGACTTGAAGATATGAGAGTAGTTAAAGGGAGTGAAGGCCGCTCAGGAGAGAGAGAGGTATGCGGTGTGGTTGTTATAAACCTGACATGAATGGGACATAATCCCATGTCACATTGTATACCCCTCTCCTGGAAGAACACAGGCCAATGGGCCAAAATGATAGGGAGGTTTCTAAGAGATGGGGCTGGACCCGAAGACCAGGCGTTCGGGCGGTCCTATGTATCCCATGAGGACAGGAATCAAGCCATACGTAGTTCTGGGGGTGTTGTGCAGTTTAATGTCACGACGGTAAGGAAAAAGATAGGGGAAAGGTATATCATCTAGGGATGTGTACGACACAATGAGTAACCCAACGTGAATGAGGTCATAATCCCACACCACACTGTAGAACCCTATGTGAAAACTTGGTCTAGGGGCTCGAAAAGGACAAGGGGCCTGAGGCCGGGCCACAGACAGAATGCCACGACCAGCTCGAAGTTTAACATCTTACAGTGAGGATGAATGTGATCTTAGTTTAGGGTCATAGAGCTCGGACCGTATATGCCTAGTTTAATGTCATATTTATGGGACAGAGAGGGTGAATCATCATGACTATGTAAGACCACAAAGCGACAACGATGATAGAGGAAAACTGTTGACTAGATTCGCAACACAGTACCCACCCTTGTGTGACCATAATTTGGGGAAAAAAATTAAGCGTCAACCATTGAACATACTCACAACACATGACATATATCAATTTTTCACTCGAAATCCTCAAGGACGTTAGCCTGTAATGGTAGGAGGGCCCTTGGGCCGAGCATCCATGCCATTGGGGGCCCTTTTGGATATAGAAGGTGATGGAAAACCAAATGATGGGGCTCGCAAAGCATGAAGGGGCCTTTTCTCATGGGATGAACGATAAATGAAGGGAGGCATGTCTCAAGGGGATATGCGTGGTGTGGTGAAATAGCCCGACGTGAATGAGGATGTGAGTCCATACTACACCACACAATCCTAAATGAGAACGTGGACCAAGGGGTCGAAGGACCTGAGGTTGGGTGTCCCGACCAACTGTAGCCATATGAACTCTCATATGGGAATTTCCCTCATAGATCCTAAGCCCACGTGAGAAATGGTCAGTGTGGGAAAAAAAGAGTAGGACTAGTCTCTCCCCATCACATAAGGGTCTGATAACTAGAATTACACTTCTGCTCGAGGCAGACTGAGATTCGGAGAGACAGCGGGGCATAATGAACCACTACACTCCATATTTGGGACATATGGGGGTGGTGACAACGACAAAGGATAGATATTGGCCAAATTAAAAACACAACATCTATATCGTGTGACTTGAAATGGGAACAACAAATAAGCGTCAACTATTGACCATATTCGCAATGTGGGACTCATATCTATTCGTTGTCTAAAACCCTTGAGGGCATTGGATTGAAATGATAGGAGATCCCTTAGGCTAAGTATCCTTATAATTCGGGGGCCCCTTCGGATGTGAAATATAATGGGAACCCAAATGATGGGGTGTGTGGAGCATAAATGCGCCCGTGAAATTTCAAATAAAGTTAGACACCAGAATATATAAAGATATTCAGGGGAGAGGGATACATGGTATGGTCACAATTAACTTGACGTGAATGAGGGAAAAAGACTATGCCACACCATGTGTTTCGTCCCAATGGGAGGTCCCAAAGTTTGGGGCTAGGCCTATAGATGAAATGTCTGAGCGGTCCTACAAATCCCATGAGGATGTGAATAAATCCACACATAGTTATAGAAGGGCCACATAGTGTAACATTATGCGGTAAGGAATTCGGAGGATTAGAAGAATGAATGAGGGCACTTGGTGCAATCATCATAACCCTGACATGGTTGGGGCAAAAGAAGCCTATATGACGCCACATGGGATCCTCCAAAATAACTATTCCCAGGAGGGGATAGTCAAAGAGGAAAATGGGGGTTGGACTCAAGATGAGGCGTTTGAGCATTCCTACATATCCCATGAGGATGGGAATCAAGCCATATATAGTTCTTGAGATGCAGTTTAATGTCTTACAAGATGAAAAATAGTTTAATGTCTTTTGGGACATTTCACAGTTTAAGGCCATTTAGGACCAAATAGTTTAAGGTCATGTAGGACCGTAATGTAGTTTAGGTTCTTGTGGGACCATCACGTAGTTTGGGGTCATGCAGGACCATATAATTTAAGGTCATGCAGGACCATACGTCTCAGGAAAAGTATCTCTTGAAGAACTTGGCATTGGTGGGAGGAGTTATACACTCACCATCCATTGTAACCAATGAGTATGCTCCATTAGAGTAAACCTTGTGAATGATGTATGGTACTTCCCATTTGGGTTCTAACTTGGGTGATTTCCTGACAGGTATCATTGGTGCCCTTAGGGAGAATACCAAGTCACCTTGAAAGAAGGATCAGAGGTGAACTTTCTTGTTCAAAGCTCTAGTTATCTTGTTTTGATGCCTTTCCAGATTGTGCAGGGCACGAAGCCTGTTCTCGTCGAGCACTTCCAACTTAGCCAGATGGATTTCGTCCACTTTATCTGGCTCTTGCTAATCATAGACATTCGTGCGCAATTAGGGAAATTGAATCTCTATGGGCAGGATGACCTCCGTCCCATACACCAAAGAATATGGCGTCACCTGGGTGGAATTACGAGTCATAGTCTGATATGACCAGAGGGTGTTGGGGAGCTTGTCTGAAAAACTATTATTATTTTGACCAACCATTTTCCATAGAATGTTAGAGAGGGTTTTGTTGAATGCCTCAATCTGTCCATTTGCTTGCGCATGATAGCAGGAGGTATGGTTAGAATGGATGTTGTACTTACCATACAATTTATTCACCTCAGATTCCTGGATGTTTGTGTCGATATCTGTGAGGATGACGTGAGGGACTGAGATTCAGTAAATGATGTTAGAGCTCACAAAGTCAACGATGGAATGGGCCTTGACCTCCTTGAGTGAAACTACCTCTTCCCACTTGGAGAAGAAATCCATAGCAGTTAGGATGAACCTACACTAGCGAGCTGTTGCTGGTGGATATGGTCCCATGACATCGAGTCCCCATACTGAAAATGGATAAGAGTACTTGGTGGCATGGAGAGGATCTAGCGGCTGATGCATAAAGTTAGAATGAATTTGTCATGGATGGAACCTTTTGGCGAACTCAATGCAGTCATGGATCATAGAGGGCCAAAAGTACCCTAGTTTCTGGACCTAGTGAGATAGTTTTGGCCTAGTTTGATGAGCCCTGTAGGAACCAGCATGAACCTCCTATATGACTTGAGAAATCTCGACTCCTTGAATGCAATGAAGGAGGACCCCATAAAACCCGCACTTGTAAAAAATTTTCTCATGACTTGGACTGTCCTGGAGGGTAAACTGTAATGCACAACGTCAGATTCACTCATGCTCAACCAGATCTGCTGGAAGATTACCATTCTAGAGATACTCAACAAAGGGGTCTCTCCAGTCAGGAGTCACTTCAATCACTGCATCCAGAGGAACTAGGGGTCTTGACGTGGAGGCGTCAGCAGTAAGGTGGTTTACCCGTAGGCTGTCATTGTCACCTAGAGTGATAGGAGCAACAACTCTCTAGTGTGCCACATGGATAATCAGATCATCCTGATCAGGCTCTGCAAGTGATGCAACCAGGATGGCCAGGGCATCAGCCCAACCGTTATGAGATCGAGGGACATGAGTAACTTCTGGTTGAGATGGGAACTGATCCATTAGCTGGAGAGTGTGCTCCAACAATGGTATGAGCTCTATATTTCTAATGAAATATTCACCATTGATATGTTTAATGACTAGTTCGGAATCCCCTTTCACATGAAAGTGGGGCACATCAATATCGAGGGCCAGCTCGAGGCCAGTGATGAGATCCTGATACTCTTCCTCATTATTAGTGCAGTCTTACGACAATAATAATGAATAAGGTAGAATGACTTGTGCTAGGGTAATGGAGATGATACCTAGGCCTACTCTGTTGTTTCTGGGATCATTGAGACATCTTCCAGTGGGGCTTTGGGAAGCACCATCAAAGTGAATCTTCCAGCACGGTGTGGCTTGGTCTACTGAGAGGATCACATCATTGAGAAAATCGAGATCTAAGGAATAGTCAACAGGAGCTGGATGGGTAGCAATGAAGTCTGCCAGTTCTTTCCCCTTAATAGCCTTCTGAGTGACAAACCTAATGTCGAACTGCTAGAGATACACTACCCACCAAGTTAGACGACCTGTCAACATGGGGTGGTTTAGGATGTACTTCAGTGGTTCTACTCGGGACACCAAATGGACCTCATAGTGCAACAAGTAATGTTGCAATTTTTGTACTACGAATTCTAGCACAAAGAATTGCTTTTTGATAGGGGAGTATCTGGTCTCTGTATCGAGGAGCATGCGGCTGAGGTAGTAAAGGCTGTTCTCTGTCCCCTCATTGTTCTTCTAGGTGAGAAGGGCACCGAGAGATCATTCCAGGGAAGTCACATAAAGGACCGATAGATTTTCAGAGATGGGTGGCATTAAGACCGGAGGATTGAGCAGATACTATTTGATTTTCTCAAATGCAGTTTGACATTATTCATCCCACTCATAGAGTGTGTCTTTCTTCATGAGATTATAAAAGGGATTACACTTGCCATCCAAATTCGCGATGAATCGGAATATGTAGGATAAGTGGCCTTGGAAGCCTCAAAGTTCCTAAATATTTCTCAGAGGAGACATCTGGCTAATGGCCTTGATCCTCTCTAGGTCAATGTCAATGCCCCTGTATCTGAAAATGAATCCAAGAAACTTTCCAGAGGTGACACTAAAGGCACACTTCAATGGGTTCATCTTCAGGTTACAGGAATGGAGGAAGCCTAAAACTTTCTCAAGGTCTTTAAGATGGTCCAAACTCTAGCAAGATTTGACCACTAGATCATCCATATAGCATTCCACCAACGTTCTGATGATCAACTTAAATATGCAATGCATAGTCTGCTGATAGGTGGAACCTTCATTATTTAAACCGAATGGCATGACTTAGTAACAGAAAGTACCTTGTGGTGCCCTGAAGGCTGTATACATCTCATCCTCAGGGTCTATTCATATCTGGTTATACTTGGAGTACCCATACATGAATGAGAGGTTTTGGAACCCAGCTGTGGCATCAATTAAGAGTTCCGTCACAGGAAGGGGAAAATCGACCTTTAGACAGTGACAGTTGAGATCCTGGAAGTCGATGCAGACTCTGATTTGTCCATTCTTCTTTCTGACTGACACAATGTTGACTATCCATTTGGGGTACTAGACCTCCTTGACGAAATTGGCTCTGATGATCTTATCAACTTCCGCCTCTACCATGACACCGTGAGAAGGGTGCGTCTTTATGGGAGGCTCCTTGAACCCACGATGATTTTCCGGGAGACCGAGGCGGTGGACGACTACCTGAGGATCTAGTCCTGGATTCTCATCATAACTCTAGGTGAACACATCACGGTGTTGTTTCAAGAAATCTATGTACTTCTGTTTCTCCATGAGGGTCATGGCGACACTAATCAATGTGGGTTTCGAGTCTGACTTGCTACCGAGGTTCACCTGTACCAACCCATCAACCGTAGTGGAGACACCCTACTCAAAGGTAGGGGAGTATCCTCTAAATCCTCTTCTTTATAAAGGGGTAACACTTAGTGGTAGGAGTTTCTTCTGAGTCGGTAGATCTCTATTGGAGGCTAGTACCAGCCTAAGAAAAAGTGAACACTACATTGGGGAATTCTTGTGCTGCCACAACCATAACGATGAAGGATGTTGATCCAATCCCATCTGGTCTTCGGCCCAAGGGGCCAAACTTGATGATATCAAAGCAATAGTGGCGCTTCGACTTGAGCCGGTTAATTCCAGCCCATAGAAACAAGCAAGTATGACATATTACTATTGCCATGGGGTGGACATCCCGATACCTTATGGGAGTAGGAGGCTCTGATATCACTAGAGCCTGATTTTTATAGGAGTACGAGGTGATATTCCGGCCTCACATAGGCTTGGGAATGTTTTCCCCCCTAATTCCAGAAACAATGAATCATTTTCCCATGTTCGAGGTTATAGCCTCCAATTGGTGGATTGGAAAGTTGCAGGCGTCATCTAGATCTGTCCATGGGTCGATCGCAGCTGTGGAGTGCTCAACCTCGTTATCTTAAATCTGCTTGTCTTTTTTCTTGTAGTAGTCGGCATCCAAATAGTGGGCTTTACAAGAATCAAAGGGAGACACGTCACCTTGAAGTACGCCCACTCGACCATTAAGGGAGTACTTGAGGCAGTGGTGATATGATGAGGGAACTACTATATGTAGGTGGAGCCATGACCTTTCCATCAATGCATTATAGGCGGTGTCCTGGGAGACAACCATAAATTAGGTGCTGAAAAGTAGGCCACCAAACTAGGTCCTCAAGTGGATATTTCCGACCGGTTTCTGTTCCGTCCTATCATAACCTTGGATTCTTAGGTTAGAGGGACTCAGATCATCTTCAGACAATCCCAGTTTTTGCAGTGTTTGAGGCGGGATTAGGTTAATCCCAGATCCCGTGTCGATAAGGCAATGACGAACCTCCATGCCAGTACACTAGATAGTGATGTACAATGGGAAAATGTGCCCCTATATGGGGGATCCTTCATCTTCTCCATATAATGAGATAATGGCCTATCATTCAGCATTCTCGACCACTTCAGCATGAAAGGATTCTGCGGCCGCTACCTCCATCTCAAACTGGAGGGGGCTTCTTAAAGCCTCAGCGAGGGCCTCACGCATATCTGATGATAGGTGAAGGGCCTTAAGGATGGAGAGCCTTGCTGGAATGATTTCAAGATGCTTAAGAATATCGTACTTCCGTGCCAGGTGTAAAATTTTGCTTACAGGAGGTCACTCTATGACAGGAGGTATGGTGGGCCCTGCTGACTGGACCAGCGACTAACTGGTACTTTGAATATCCCACTGCTCACTAGTTGAAGCCTTCAGAGTGGCTAACGGATGAGGTCTAAATGACTAAGACCGGCCTGTAGTAGGGAATGGCTATCCACGACGCAGTCGGGGTGGCTCTTCCTGATCCAACAACATGAACGATGGTGAAGGTGGGCCTAATGCCACCAGATGAGAAGGCTACGCATGCTGAGCTCTACGTTGAGCATGTTTCCTGGTTTCGGTAGCATGCACAGCCTGGTTTGAAGTGCTGACTGAGGCACTCCAGTGGACCATATATCCACGACTCCATCGACACTGGTGACAGCTGGGGATGTTGGGAGGATCCACCTAATGCTCCTCATCGTCAAGAATCATGTAGGGGTTTACCATCTCTATGGTGTTAACTGAGGCGTACCCTTGACCATCAGTCGAAGAGTCATCCACTACTGGATGGATTCTGGGAGGTATCGCCATCTCCGAGGGCATGAAGTTTCCAAGAGTACAAGATGACGATGGAATAGGCAGGTAACTTTGTTTTCCCTTTCACCGCCAGTGTTTTCTCTTTTAGGAAGAGGACGACTGAGACGACGATACAGATGTAGTGGATGTAGCTTCTGAATGCTCTGGCCAATTCAGGCATGCACAGATGGAACCATGGGCACAGACGACAGTTTTATGAGACATCCAGTCATCATAATTCAAGGACCCACAACTGGAAACCTGATTCCACTCTCCCTCGCAGTCGCTGCTGCTGTCTGGCCTCACGAAGACGCGTGCCACCTATGCCGGAGCTAGGCCTAAACAGACTATGTTGTTATCTACCTAGTCTTAAATCCAGTATTTGAACATATAGCACTGCTTGAGAGTGTGCTCTAGGATCCAGTGATAGGGGTAGTAATTAGGGTGATCAGTGAGGTTTGCCTCTTCTAGCCTTCTACATTCAGAAAAATGTAGAATCCTCTACTCCAAGGCACTATGGAATTTACCGGGGACCTATGCCTCGTTGAATGAGTAGGTCCGGTTTCTCCTGTCTAGAAAGGGGGCCCTTGGAGATTTACCATGATGAGGGTCTAGAGGAGCCTGTCGAGGAGGTGGAACTTGGTTATCTCACCTAGGCGGTGGCGGCACATTGCACGAGGGCACATACCGATTCTAATGTGGGCACTATTGGGACAGTGGCTATGCCTGAGGTGGAGGGCCTCTAGGAGGCTGTGGTGGCAGCTCCACTGGAAAGAACTCTAGTCACCTGGGGGCCTCTATTTGGGTCACTACGGTGGGATTATCCCTGAAGGCCCTTCTCGCGGGGATTGCAGGAGGCAACGGATGTGCCTACTTAGCTTTCTATAAGGCTTCCTCTATGTGTTGGGCCTTATTAGAGAAGTCTCAGAATCCCCCAGGATAGTTCTGGGTGATCAAAGAGGGGACCAGTTCCGTCTTGACATTACCTATGCACATCTCCAACAATTTCTCTTGATTAAGCGGTATGTTAAGGGAATACATGAGTCCTTTCCACCGGAAAACAAAGTCGAAAAAACACTCATCAAGACTATGCTTTCACTTGAAGAGGTCTGCGATACTCATCTTCTGAGTGGTGGAACTGAACTGATAGAGAAATTTATTACGAAGGTCTTCCCAGTCGGCTACTGATCTGATGGAGTTGGCTGTACCAGACAAATGCATGCCCTTCCAATGTCTTTACGAAAAATAGGAGTTTGGAAGGTTCCAATTGCGTTGAAGTTCGCAACATGGGACCACACCTTGAGATAAAGTGGGACAGGTGCTGTGGCGGGTCCCCTATCCCATTGAAGGGGGGTAATGTGGGATTCTCGAAACCCAGGAGTACTGACATATAATCCACCCATGCCGGATAAGGATAGCCATCAGATGAGAGCACCACCTATCACGTTTCTAATGCCTCGAGATGAGCAATGAGTGTCGCCATTAGATCATCTGGGTGGGGGTTCCTATCTTGATGGGGATCCCTAACTACCAGTGCGTTGGTGGGTTCTTCAACACGATAAGGTGGCCCAGCGTCTTGTGGAGTAGCTGGTAGAAAGATCTGTGGGGTAGCTGGGGGAATCTGAGTTGGGTCCCAAGGATTGTCACATCATTCCGGAGGATTGGGAAAGACATACTGCTCCATCTTGCCATAAGTTCTAGTGTCAACCCTATCTACGTGGGTAGGATGGTTAGGGTCACCTGGAGGCAATTCACTGAGGGGAAGTTGTGCCTGCCCCTGCTGCCCTGGCCTAGGATCACCATACTCCGGCCATCGCTTTGCAGCACGTTTAGTAAAGAGTTCATCAACCATATTATTCTTTTCGGTGATTTTCTGATGCAACATGTCTTTTTCAGGGTCTTCTTCCACCTTTTTCATTGATCCAGATGGGTCGGAGGGTTTATCATCTCCGAGGTGTTCCTTTCCCTTGTTAGGATTCCAGTTGAGAACTATCACCTCAGTGGGCACAGGAAGACCCAGTAGATTCCTCTGTTGACAAGTAATCCTTCCTGAAAAATCCAAGAAGTGTGAAACCCCCTCAGGGGGTAGGTCCTCTCCAAGAATCTCTAGCTCATTGTCGCCCTCGGGTAGGTCGGCCATGTTAACCGCGAACCTTCCTGGAGGAATATCCTCTATGTCGCCTGACAAATTGGGTTGACGATGGATAGGACTGAAGAGGAGGGCATCATACTTCCCCTATCCCTGGATCTGTATGTGGGGAGAAGCCTCTTTGATAATCCTACGGAGTACTATGAAACTCTGAATGCACCATTACTGGAGGACCCTATGACGACCTAGTGACTCAGGGCGCTAGGCCACAGGGAGTGCGGCCAAATCAACCAGACGGAATTGTTTTCCAATGTCCTAGAAATGCACTTGGATCTTAGGGTAAGCCACTCATGGATGACGAAGATAGAAATGAGTCACCCAGAGGGTCTAGAGGAAACAATCAACTTCCTCTTGGGTGAGGGATTCTGGAGCACAAAAATTCAGCGCTATAACCGGCCAAAACATCTCAAGAAAGTGGTCCACTGCGAGGATATCCCATAAACTTTTGGGCTCAGATTCACGGTCTGTCCCTTCATTGCCCCACTCTTCAATCAGAGGCAGCTGGGGAATGGGTAGAGGTACTGAAGCAGACCACTCGGACTGTAGGCTGGTCAGTGGAGAATGCAGTGAGTGAGCTGAAAAACTTCCGCATCTCGGGCTATCCTATAAGGAGTGAACTGACTTTGCCATGACATCGCGGTAAGTCTGGTTGACTACCAAAGTTTCCGACACAGGGACTACAGCTACTGGTGGTGGACCACACTACTTCAATTCCACCTTTGGTCCCCAGAATAGCTCTCCGTGATCTCTAGTCGAGGTAGAGAGTGCTTCTGGTGATGATGGCGGTGATAGCACGACCGTAACCTATGAAGTTTCCAAATTTTCATCATCTTGAATATACCTAAGGAGGGATTCATGAATCATATGGACCTCGCATTATGGAAGTATGAGGATAATGAACCTTGTTCCTTCCCCGACCCTTGACACAGAGGATCTCAGCGATGACTCCATCGCTGAGTCGTATTCTGATTCGGATTCTGAGAAGCAAACTAGTTTATTCTCAGTTTGAATATTCTAAATGTTCTTTTTTTGGCGGTGATGACCTGCCCTCATACCCTTGGATGGTTCTTCAGGATAGGGTAGATTTATAGCACGAGGAGGACCTTCGACCGTACTGGTGCTGGGGCAGAGAGGATTCCTGCCTGAGTAAGTTGGGTTGTGAGGAGCACCAGGAAAAATATCAAAGGGTATACAGGGAGGAACTCCATGGGAAGTGTTAGAGTTGGTAGTAACTTCTCTCAAGATGATAGGAGAACGGGTAGGAACTTCATGCTTGTTTCCCCTGGCGACATCAGTGCGAGGAAGGTCTTCGTACTGGTCGAGCAGAACACGAGTAGGACCTCCGTGCTGGGTGCTGGTGAAGCGAAGATGGCCTTCACCCATCTGATTACTAAGGTGAGGAGTACCTTCTCTAGATATTTTGAGGACATGGGGAGGCCCCCCATGCTGGAGATTGACCGAGTGTGAGACTTCCCCACCCCAGCAGTGTATGCTAGGAGGAATGACTCCATACCTGATGTAATGAGAATAGGAGAGGCTTTCGTGCAGAGTGTCACCATCATGGGGAGGTCCCTCATTCAGACTAAGGGTATCATGAGGCGGACCTCCATGCTGATCTGGGAAGTGGGGAAGACCCGCATTCTTCATGGTGGTGGTACGGGGAGGCCCTCAGTACTGGCGGCGGTCACTACCTGCACCGACGACCGAGAGAGTCGACCCAACCTGCCCATGGTGTGGTTGGGGCCTCAATTCGGGTTGGGTATACAAATCCCCATACTCAAAATATGCAAGGGTTTAATGATATACATTAGCGGTGGCCTGATCCATAGTAGTTTCTGATGTTGACGCCCCTTGGATGGCGTCCTCCTTGGCTTGTGCCCGACGCTAGAGGCGGGTCAACTAGACTGATGCCAACAGTGCAGGCGCATGGCTTACCTACTCCTCAAATCATGGGACCAGATGGTGGTGTTGGCACAACCTAGTGGGATCCCTCCTTGGGGGACCCTGAAATAAGATCCCAACTGGGCTGGCCCAAACAACCCCTACCTCGTCAGCGTAGGGGAGAGAGTCGTTGAGGCATTCCGGGGAGAAGATCCTGAAACGATTGTATGTTGGAGTGGGGAGTAGTGGATCCCTACGTGGCCCTTAGGGGCGATAGTGGTGACGAGGCACAGATGCCTCTAGATCCTGGCGGTCCATTTACCGAGTTGGGATAATCCCCTCCTCCTCGTACCAGCATACAAGGTCGTTGATCACCCTACACTGAATGAATTCAGATAGGGAGACGGGGCGTGGGTGCCCAATGTTTGTAGATGTGGATATTGTCACAAAAGTAGTGGAGCCACATGAGACTGCCGCATTGGCATTGCCCCTGCCCTTGCGTCGGTGGATAGGCGATGATCAAATTCATGCAGCAGCTTGGTTCCTGAAAAGTAGAGAGATTAACCCATTAGTGATGAAATGATATGAATCAATGACCAGTTACCCAACTCCATTCTGTCTTCCATGGCTAGTAAGATGGATCTATGCTGACAATGTCGCAGACCGGGATGTCCAACGTTTTGACTGCCCCAACTTCTGGTGAGTTTTACACCAGTCCCACTATTTGTTTGGCGGGACCCGATGCTGGATAGCTGGATCCGGTCACACACTAATCCACTGATGTCTCTAACTCTACTAATCTCTATATTTAGGAGAATATCTTCACGTCAGGTTCAACATTTCTGTTTCCGATGCTTTCATTGGGGCGCGTACATCCGTCTGTTCGAGGATGACAACACTGTTTGTTGCCCCGCATTCCCGCTTTCCAAAGGCGGGCAACATCCATCTCTTATTCAGGTATGTTTTCTCCTTGATCGAAATTGTATTATGGGATGTCAGTTCTTCCTACCGTGGATTCCTCCTATGAACTCATCACCTAGTATAGGTCTCCCTTATAGAATAAGATGTTGTTAGTGAAACTCTTCACAGTGTCATGCCTTCGTGGATGCTGGTTAATTACACTGCTTCTATCAGGATATTCCAAGGGTTCCAGTCAGGGCAGCAACCTTCGGTCGGGAGAGTATTCACGTTGGAAATCACTGGCGTGTCTGGATGCTGGAACACTGGAACGTCTAGATTTTTTCCCCTTATTATAGGGATTCTCGAGAGCACAAAATCCCAAGGCATCCCACATCGAATACGGGGAATTATATTCCATGGGAATGCATCTGAGGTTTTCCTCAACTTACCATGTTTAACACAAGGTTTGCCGCAGGTTTAAAATCAAGTGGAGACAGATCAGACTGATCAGAACATTGACTAGAGTGGATCAGATGGGTGTGACCCCTAGAGGAAACATTGATCCTAAAAGGTGAATTGGCATGATCTCACTAGGATGTGGCGACCCTGGTAAGAATTAGGATGGACGATGAATGGTTAAATGAAGTAGATGGAGAATGATATGGATTCGACTTGAGGGCAGCGGTGACATTGGGCTTGAGTCTCGAAGATACCTCCTACGTATCCTCATGGCATGGAATCAGAGTCTATGTAGTTTGGTGGGGTGATGAGACACCTAAGGAGGAGACCCATATGGATGGGACCTAAAGGAAGCAGTACCTTTAGACTGGGGCATGAAATTGGGGTGTGTGTAAAGGACAACATCCCAATGACATGCTGGGGCTTACGTGTGATTAGTGGCCTGAGGGTTGGTCTGACGACACTGGGACGGACCAGCAATATGGGTCCTAATAGAAGGGACAATAGTGGGTTACCACCGAGATCAGATTGAAAATGACATACCATTTATATGATGTCACAATAGTTTACCACTGGATGGGGTCACAACAGATTACCGCTGGATGGGGTCATAATGGCTTACCGCTGGATGGGGTCACAACGACTCACCATTGGATGGGGTCATAACGGATTACCAATGGATGGGGTTGAACCTCATAGAGGCTTCATACGTATCCTATCTAAGAGACAAGGATCAAAGCCCACGTAGTTTGGGAAGGAGTGGGAACTAATGTGAAGATGGTCGGTACCAATGGGTTTTGGGCTTGAGCCTTTGGGAGGATTCCTATGTACCTTCCTTGACAATGATCAAAGTCCACGTAGTTTGGGAAGGAGTGGGAACCGACGTAAATATGGTCGGTACCAATGGGTGTTGGGCTTGAACCTCAGGGAGGCTTCCTACATTCCTTACCTTGACAAGGGTCAAAGTCCACATAGTTAGGGAAGGAGTGGGAACCGACGTGAATATGGTCAGTACCAATGGGTGTTGGGATTGAACCTCAGGGAGGCATCCTACGTACCTTTCCTTGACAAGGATCAAAGTCCACATATTTCGGGCAGGAGTTGGAACCGACGTGAAGATGGTCGGTACTAATGGGTGTTGGGCTTGAACCTCTAGGAGGCTTCCTACATACCTTGCCTTGACAAGGATCAAAGCCCACGTAGTTAGGGAAGGAGTGTGGGGCTTACACTCTTGGATTCTTAGAGAGGATGTCATGGTTGATGCTTACTCTAATCCCACACGAGTTATTCTCGGTGTGAGAAACAAGAGGCAGCAATGTCCTGATGATCATGTCGTGGAAGGTGCGTCCGTGGGAAGTGGAATGGGGGGTTACACGTGGTTAGCATCACAAAAAGAAAACAGGGCCTTACGCGTGGTCCGCAACCCAAGGTGATGGAGATTTGGACTTACTCCAGGGTGGAGGCCCGGGTGGCGACAAAGCCCAATGGGAGAGGGATGGGACAACTAAGGCCCTGATGCCCATATCTCCTTTGGTCTTTGGAAAATAAAAATATAGGAGGAGCGGGGGTGCTTCCTCATGCAAGAAAATATAGGGGCTTACACAAAGGTGGTTGCCCTGTCCCCACGGAAAAATGCCTCTCCAATAAAGAGGATCTCATTTCATGTGAGGAATGATTTCACTCTCATAGAGACCAGTGGGAATAGATAATGTCCAAGGTGGGAGACCCCATGTAGATTGCACGGGGTGAGGCCATAGTTTAACGTCATGTGCTAAGGACGATGGTGCTTAGCAGTTTAACGTCCTGCAACTCGGATGATGGGTGGTGCGCTCCGCACCCCTAGGACTTACATAAATGATACCCACCCACCCTTGAGGGAAGGAAGTCACTAACAATGCTGTGGTGAGTGGGTGTTATAGAGAGATCCATTGAGGGGTCCATGTTCGAGTGGCTATGAGAAGAAGAAATAGCCGTTAGTGTGCTTATGCGAAGAATCATGAGGAGAAGCAACACAATCTGAAGTACCGCCCAAGGTACTTTGAAATTGCTTCGTGAAAACCTGAAGGGTCACATGAGAAAATGAGTTGCAGAGAAAAGGGGTTCATATGTAGAAGCCTTGTGATGCTCTGGTGCTCCATAAAGTGGATGGGCTTTGTGAATGGATGTGATTTGCGAAGTGAAGTGGCCTAGCCTAGGAATATGACATAGGTGCTTATGGAAGGTGCTTCGCGAAGTGGGAAGGCATTCACGGAGTAATTCCTCTCGAAGAAAGGGTGCCCCGCGAAGCGTAATATTGCAAAGAAATATGCTTTGTGAAGCACAGTGATCCTGACTTAGCATGCGGGTCACATGTGCATGAAGGGTACTTCGTGAAGAACAAGTGCTCCATGAAGACCCGAGTCCCTTTGGGGATCTCCTTCCTTCACGGAGGCCCGTGGGATCCTTGAAGGGAATCCCTCTTTGAAGAGGGGCAGAATTAATGCAAAGGGGAAGGCACTTCATGATGAAAAAGTACCTTGAAAATCTCGTGCTTCAAAGAGAAGAAATTGCTTCACGATGTGGGAGCTCAAAAGGTGAAAGGTCAGAGGATCCATCCTTTGGATTCAAGGGGAGCCTGATACTTATAGGCAGGAGGGGCTGCGAAGCAAAGCTCGCTCGACACGAAGATGAAGCTTACTCCACGGCGGGTTTGCAAATGTCAAAGGGGTTCTCAGAGTATCCCACCTCCTTGCTCCGTAGCGGTTTCACGAAGATCAAATCGGTTCATATAGCATCCCACCTCTTTGCTCCGCGGTGGGTTTGTGAATGTCAAATCAGTTCACGGAGCATCCCGCCTATTTTCTTTGCGACAGTTTCGTGAAGGGAGAGCTCTGCGCCGACCGCGAGGCAACAGGGGCTCCACAAGTGGTCTTCGCGAGGCAACTCCTAATTCTTTCCCTTTGTTCTTGCTTTTCCCTAATTTTGGCGTCAACATTCATCATTGTCCAAATACTATTGATGCGAATTTTCACGTGCACTCTATTATTTTATTATGATTTTATTTACTAAGAGTAGTAAAGTGGCAGAGATAAATTAACATCTTGAGTAGTGAGTGATTTAAAAATATGGTAATAGGTTTTATGGAGAAAAAAATAATATGTGTAATTTAGAGACAAAAGAGTGTTTTTAGTGATTTTGGGAAAAAATGAAACAAATGATAAAATAATTATTTCTTTAAAAACATATCAAGTATTATGATCAATCCAACATACGCATTCATTAGTTAATAATCATTAACCCTTATAATTGAATTAATTCAATTTTTTTCCTATTTTTTTATCTCCCAAATCCTATAAAGGGAAAAATTACCCCAAATATTGGACCAAATTAACTATAAGATTACTTTAGGATTTCCAAATGTGACACACTACTTTGATTATAGTCCTAAAAATCCAACATATGATTAGTGTAAAATTAGTACATTTTCTCTACTCTAGATATAATTTTTTGAGTTTGAGAATTATATTCACACCCTAAAAATTGATCCCAAGTAGATTATATATTTTAATTAATGTGATTCTCTCATGATTCAAAAAATCCCAACCTCACGGTCAATGTGAAAAATCAATTGAGTGATTTAAGCTTTCCAAATTAATTTAATCAACCTTAATTTTTTGGAATTATAGTGAGTACATGTATTGAAAATATCTAATGAATGAGGTAATAAAAATATCAACCACAAAAAGAATTACACTTCCATGGGTGGATTTTTCATCATGGAGAGGCTTTTCATAACTAAAGGATTGAATGTAAATAAGATAATATCACCACACCTATCATATTATATCTCCAAGAATAAAAATAAAAATAGATAAATAGAGGGAAAAAAGTTCTATTGAATATTAAAAGAGATTACAAGCATAATTATAAAGAAACGAAAGGTAGAAGAAGAGTAGGAGTGTGTCCTTAGAAGATAACCTTAAAAAACTAATCTCTTAAAAATGGTTATATATGTGTAATAAAACCACTATATTCTTCAAAAATCTCCTAAATCCTTAACCATCCCTTCTCAAGTCTGAAAAAATTCATTAAATAAAGATTTTGAGGTCTAGGGTTTTAAATTACAATAATGGTACCTATGAAATTATGCCTCCAAAATTTACTCTTCCTTGATATGCATTTTATACTAAGTAACCATGAAAACTAACTACAAATTTAGTTTAATTAAATGTGTGTAATTGAGTTATTTAAAATCTAGAAACATTTCATACCATTCAATGCATTTGTGAAATAGTTATGGCATAATTGTGAGGTGAGGTCAAAATTTTCAAATTCAATCATTAGGTGCCTTAATTATCACTTTTATCCCTTCAAGGGATAAAACTTCCATGATATATATTAATAATGTATCCAATTTAGTGAATAATACTTATAAAAAATTTAAATTTTGAAATTAAAAAAAATGTTCTAACAATAATACTTGAGTAAACCTAAAGGGTTAAAAATATAATCTCCATTTAATTTTCAAATTCAAGATAAAATAAAAATTACCATTAAATATTAAAATAAATCTCAATATGTGGAAGTTATATCAATATTTATCAAAAAATATTCATCAAAAACTTGTTTAATCAACTCCCCCACACTTACCCATTTTCACTCTTGGGAAAAATCCCATGTCAAGTATTCCAAAAAATAATTCATATTAAAATTTATAAATCCATGATAACCATATGAACAAAATAATAATCACATAAATAAATAAATATATTTAAATTTTAAAGTTATTGTCCCATAAACTATATAAAAATAAAATCTAGTAATATTAATGACATTAATCAGGTTAAAACAAGTTACGAGTCCACCATGCCACAAATTATCCACATATGTGTGTGTTCCAATAATTTTAATCTTGTCTCTCCACCCTTCCAATATATTCATGTGAAGTAAAGTTTTCTCCTTACTTGATTTTATTCCACTAAACCTATTTTACATCCTTTTCAATACAATTTTAAAACCCACTCACTTAAGCATGCCCATAAGTTAAACCTTAATCTCATAACCTATATATCCCCATATGTTATACATTTCACCACTTACCTCATTATTGTATATTTATAGGGTGTAAAATAATCAGATATCAGGAAAACACACCCTATTTAATCCATTACAGTAATGAAATTTATCTGAATAAAAATAATGTATTGGAGACCATTTTTGTAAGCTAAAAAAATCTTAACTTGATTATACCTTTAATTGGGTAAAAAAAGTCCAATTCATGATTGTGTGTTAAGTTTTGTAGAGATATTAAATAACATAATTTCCCCAAAAAATCACCACAATGTATGGTCTCAAAATCTCAAAGGTTTCATAAAGACATAGTCAGTCATATCATTTTTTTGTAGCTCAAAAGGCCTCTTTATTATAATTAATAAATAAAAGAAGAAACGTCCGAAGAAAAAACCAGTACCCATACATATGAAAGGACATAAACCCATTTTTGAATGAGTACACATACTATGAAAAGGGAGTCTTCCACCCCTAACACGGGGATGTTGTCCCCTCTTCATGGTCATGACTTGTATCCATGGACCATCACCGTGATCATATCCAGATTGCTCGACACCAATATCAGTCTTTGTGTTTTCATCTTTGGCCACTCCATCACTTTTCTTCCCATCATCATCACTGCTAACTGAATTAAGAATATCAAAAGGGTTATGCGTACTTACATTTCTTTTTGTCCTGGTCTTAAAATCTTGGGAAGGGGTGCTCTTGACAACCAACCTCCCAAGACCATCCATAAGTTGAGTATGAATACTTGGAGTAGTATGATCCTTGCCGCGAGAATCCCAAATCTACATTCCTAATTCAGCATCCTTCACAGGAGTATGTGCATCTCTTGCAATAAGATATGAAGGAGGCAGTGTAGGTGGTACCATCCCATTTTTCCCTTGTCCAAGTGACTTAGAAACACTAAAAGTAGAACTAGATACTAGAAGGGGACGAGTGACTTGAAAGTACCCAAACTAGAACTTAAGATTGTTAGGGGTCCAAGTGACTTGGGGAAACCCAAACCAGAACCAGAAATGGAGGCTGGTAGGGTTCCAAGTGAAATGAAAGCATCCAGACCAGAACTAGAGGCTGGAAGGAGCCTGAGAAACTTGGAGGCATCCAAATTAGTACCAGAACTGAAGGTGGAAAGGGGTCCAATTGACTTGGAAACCCCAATACCAGAATTTCAAGTTGGCAGGGAAATGACCAGAGGATCTTCCTTCAAATTAGAAGAAGATTTGACCTTAATTCTAGTAGGAAGTAACTCCTTCACAGCATCAGGTTCAAGACTTAGAAGTGATTCTACAAGAGCCCTTTCCACAGACCCTATTCCTTAATTTTATTTATGAATAAAAATTTCAGACATATGGGAATATTGAGCATCACTTATGGTCTTATACCTCCTTAATATCACCACATATCTCTTTTATTTACCTTTCTTACTTTTGGCATTAACCAAAAGCTTCTTCTGTCTCATATTGTGATCAACTTCCAGTTGAACAGAGAGTTCTTTCCCCCTGGCTGTCATCTGAATCTATATCTTCTTCACCTGATATTCCTATAGATAATATATCTTTAAAAGAAAATCCATTTAGAATGTTGTTACATTTTCTTCCAGTAGTGTTTAGTTGGTTTTCATCAGCAAGATTCACCCAATTTAGCTTAATCTTACCTATCATGTTAATAGGGGGAATAGGTGCAGCAACCTCAGAAGTAATGAGACCAACCTTTTTAGAGAGGTTGTCTTCAGTCTCTAGCTTAATAGAAACCTCAGTATGGTTCAATTCAGTTTCATGAACCTGACCGACCGGAGCATGCATTATTTTAGGGTCCTCCTTATTATTGACAATGGGATTCATTGAGATCCTATAATGTTACAGATCATGCCCTTTTATCTGTCACTAAACTATTTCCCTTCTATAGGTTTTTGTTTAATGTCCTATAATTTTACAATGTGTACAAAAGGGGGGGGGGTCTCATACTCAATCCTGAGGTAGATTTCATCCTATGGTGTGGACAGAACTACCTTCTCAATTTTTATGGAACTAAGATCGATTTCAACTAAGACACACACATAATGACCATAAGTAACTGACTCAGTATAAAAGTCCATTATTATAGGAATTAAAATTGCAGAAGCTATATCATATAGAATCTCAGCATGCTATAACACCCAGTTAAGTATGTGTATTCTGATCCACACCTGTACGCAAGTATCCTTGAAATCATGTAGATTGAAATTGAGCTTCCAATCATGGATCTAGAGAGTTCCTGGTCTGAGATTAATAGAACCAATACCCCATGCTTGACTTTTTAACTCCACAGAGGGTAACAAAATATGGAAGAAACCTTATCCCAGGGAGACGCATTTAAAGTCTTTTAAACCCAATATTTCCACAAGATGAGAAACAAAGTCATTAAGCTTAAAGAGTTTCGTACATTTCATCAGAGAAATTTGAGAAATGATTGAGAGTTTTCATAGATCAATCTGGGCTTATATAGCATCATCTGTGGCAATAACATGTGCAGTCGATCCCTTTCATATGATACGATGTAGAGCTCGATTTGCAAGAGGGACAAAATAACCCCCGAAGAATCTAGAGAAAGAGGAGAACCATTCATTCTTGTCTCGTTATTTGTTTCTCTCTATGTTAGATGAATCCAATAGATTGACACAATTATTAGATTTGAATGATTGCAGGTTCACACTTCTCGAATGAATAAGGGCAAAGTCATCATCATCGAGAGGCATCAAATGCCGCCTCTCCTTTTCCACCAACATGTTGTAGGGTTTTACCCTCCATAGTTAATCATATCATTGATAAACATCCATTTCACTAAAATCAACCACCAATTATAAAATAATGACCATTATTAACATGATTCCCATGATATTATAAAAATATAAAATGCATTTTCAGTAGGTTTCATGGAAGTAATGAGAATTTGATATGATTTTTTTATTTTTTTATTAAAAAAAAAAGATAAAATGAGTAAGGGAAAAACTCATAAGAATGAAAAATCCAAAATATGCTTCCTAAAATATTAATCCCACACTTAAATTTTACATTGTACACAAAAATAATCTCACAATATTATTCCAATTAAAATTGTTAAAATAATAGGATAATAAAAAGACAAGTATGATGGAAGGAAACAATCATATTATTATCTCTAATTTGGTAAAAGTTAAGCATCTCCTAGGGTATCTAAAATACCTAAAAGAAAAATATAAAATAAAATTTATACATAATATAAAATAAATAAATATGAAAATATAGGGGAAAAAAATTAAATAAACTGAAATTTACCTATATAAAAGTGATTCATTTATACTATCTAAAACATAATCATAATTGTAGACTATCTATTGCTCAATGAGGGGTTGGATTATTATTTCTTGAACCGCCACATATTGGTATCTCTAATTCTCATCCAAAATTACTTCATCTTAATTAATTCCTATAATCCAATGAAATATATTTCCACCTAAAAAAGGATTAATTTGTTGATTACTGGGGGTAGAAAGAGAATGTTGGGTTCCTTTATCTTCTCTTCATCATGAGGAATGATATTTTACACTGGGTGTTGAATAGAAATTCCTTGAAGTGAATATACTCTCAATTTGGATTCAATAATTTTCTCCTCATTATATTCCAAGTATATTACATCTTGATCAAGTTCCCCACTAGATAACATATTGGGTTCTTCCATATTTTCTACCAATTACACTCCACCTTCTATGGTCTCCTATTTGTCATCCAGAGTATGAAATAATTATATCTACCAATCAATTTAAAAAATAAGGAATATTAGTTTAAATTTTAAAATATGAATGATAAAAAGATTTTGTGTCAAGCATGAAATTTACCTCAAATCCTTAAACCATTATCTCTATTACTTCAAGAAATCCTCCTACAAAACTATTTTTTAAAATAATTTATAGTGAGTTTTTTGTATCCAATGATTCCTAAAAATCTATAATTTCATTATCAAAAATAGGAAGAAAACTTATTCTTCATCCTATTTAAGTATTACTTGTGGTGGATTCTCTATTTTTCTTACATACTATTGAATAAAAGTGCTCATCTCATTAATTTGGATATGTAGTTCCACCATTTTACTCTTTGGGATAATAATTTCAACCTGTTATTCTGTATAAATCTACCATAATTGAACATGATTACTTGGTTAAGGTTCTGATTGTACTTGTTTTAATAGAGAGGTTATTTTTTTTTATACATCAGACAAGATTCATGTGGTTAGTTGTATTCATATACATTTCCTTGGTAATCCTGTCATCCTCCATTGAAAAATTATTATCATGTGGGATTTAAATGTTGTTGTGAAATTTTTCCAACCAATAGTTAAAGATATTCTCAGAGAGTTTTGGTAAATTGGGTATGACCCAAATAACTTATCCTAAAATTTATTTGAAGAGAACACTTTCCTCCCTATCGATGACACCAATTTGATGAGTGTTATCACACACTCTCTCAAAAATTTTATAATTTTATTTACTAAGTGTAGAATAGGGGATAACCTAGGTAGTTCATTTTAGGAGGAAGTGAGTTAAAAACCCCCAATAGAATTAAATTATAAAATAAAATAACTAGAAAATAGGGTAAGGGAGTGGGATTTTATTTGGGTGATTTTATAAAAAAAATGAAACAAACAAGAAAACTATTACTTTTGAAAACAACAATATCAATGATTGTGATTGATTTAACCTACCCCTTTATTAGTCACTAATAAATATCAATTATGAATAAATTAATTAAATTATGGTTAACTAATTTTTTAACCCAATAACCCTATGTAATATAGCACTACTTCAAATATAGGAACAAATAAACCCTAAGATAACTTCAGGATTTGCAATCATGGAACCCTACTTCAATTTTTGTTTCAAAATAAAAATTACAGTCAATGAAAAATTATGATATCATATACACTATAAATATGAAAATTTATTGAGTTTGGGGAGTAGATATGAAACCTATTAATTGATTCTAAGTAGATTAGATTTGTCAATTAAAGTGCCACTCTCACAATTTACACAAGATCAGACTCACAATCAATGTTCCAATTGTTTGAGTGATTTCAACTTTAAAAACTAATTTAATTAATAAAAAATTAATGAATTACAATGAGTAAATGAATAAAAAGTAACTAATGAAGTATATGATATGTAAATCGACCACCAAAAGAATTACACTCCTATGGGTGGATTTTTCATTATGGAGATGATTTTGATTAGAAAAAGATTGAAAGAAAATAAACCAATAACATATTCACTCTTGGATTATAGGACAAAGGAGTAAAAATAAAATAGGTAAAGTGAGTAACATAGAAGTTTTATTAAATATTAAAATATATTATAAGTCTAAACACAAAGAAACAAAATGTAGAAGTGGAGAAAGATTTTCTTCTTATAAGAGAACTATGCAGAGAGCCTTCATTCTTCAAAATGTTTTGATGGGTGGAATAAAACCACTCTCCTTGTCAAAAACCTCATAATTTCTTGAATAAAACTTTTTACGTTTGAATAATTCTACTAAATATAGTGTGGGAGGGATAGGGTTTGAAATTATAATAAGGGTATTAGTAGAATCTTTGATCCAAAATTTTATCCAACTTAAGATGCATTTTTGGCCGAGTTCACACACAAACCATCTATCACTATAGTTCAATGAATTAAATGTGATTTAGTTCCATAATATAAGGAAATATTTATTCCCATTCATTTAAATTATTAAAACTTATGGCTCAAATGTTTAGGTAAGGTTTATTTTTTCAAATCTAGTCCATATCTCTATTAATGGACACTTTTCACCCTTCATAAGTTTACATAGTCTAAATGAAAAATTTAACCTCATTAACGAAGAATATATCCATGAAATATAATTTATAAATTTAACACATAGAAAATTTTATGATAATAATTCTCAAGTTAATTTAAGTCTAAAAATATAATTTTCTTGTAATTTAAAAAATTCAAGCGTAAAATAAAAATTCACATTAAATAGTCAAATAATGTTCAATGTGGGAAAACTGTATAAATAATTATCAAAAAAAAAATTAAAAAAACATGGCTTATCAACTCTCTCCTGATATTAGTTATTCTGCGATATCTCCTTATTATCCTAACTGGTATGGAATAATTATACTAGGTTTGTAACATCATATTCTCGGTACATCTCTCATATATGTTTAAGAAGTTTTATTTTGGTTTAGGAGTCTTTATAGGTGATTTAGTGGTTTATCAAGGCATTTTGTCCATGTTTAGTGGATATAGAAGGCCACCAACCATCTGTTGGCATGCTTATAGAAAGGGGTTCCTATAATAACCCCCCAAGCTGGTCGGTGGGTGTCCATAGGCCTACTAGTGGGGATATTCAAGCTAAATTCATTCTTCTTATAACCACTATCTAGCTATTAGGGTGAATGATAGTCAATACACATTTTCAGTACCCACTAGCTAATTGATGGCCACTACTAGGTAGTTTATAGCCATGGGATGGGTGAGAAAACCAAGGGTTTTTTAGTAATTTTAGGCCACTAAAGCCTTTAATTTCCCTCCTAATAACTCTTTGTAAAACCTAATATGACCAGTGATCCTAGAGAGGATTTAACTTAGTATTCTAAGATCCTTAAATATTATCTATTTGATGTCTCAATCCAAGATTTATTGGTTTTAAATACTTTATAAATTTTGATCAATTATCTTTTCTTTCTCCCATTATCCTTGGAAATTTTAATGGTTATATACTACCTTTGCTGGGTCTATTGATAACTTGGTGATTCCTTATCCATTTATTATAGATCCATGGTTTGTTCGTATTCCAAAGGCTAGATATCATGTTGGTTGTGGGGCAGCGTGTGTGATCCTTGAGGTATGTATTGATTTATCTTCTTCATCAAAACTTTTTCTTATAAAAACACAATTTTATGTTTTTTGAATCATTGTTTTGGTCCTCCTATAAATTTCTATTATGTTCCCTTTCATTTCTGTGTGTGTATCTCATTATCATTGGTGTGAAACCTAAGTTTGAGATAGTTAGTTCTGTCTCTATCATGTTTTTGATTAACTATGAATTCTCTTAGTTTCCTAAATGGTTTTCCAAATAATAATTATTATGATACATGAATTTTTTGATATGGAAGAATAAAATGGGATTTTTCTAAAATATATTTTTCCATTTATTTTCATAAAATAATGATGCTTTTCAAGGAATTATGATTTTTTTGTGAAATTAGTTTTCAAAGAATGGTTTTGGGTAAAAAGGGATTGTTTGGAATCATATTTTGAAATATAAAAATCCCTTTTTAAAAGATATTACATATACAAAATATGGGATCCTTGTGTACATAGATGGAGGGTTTATTATTGGTCCTTGTATCTTGACACTGTAGGGGGTTTAATTTTTGGTGTTAACCTTTTTTCAAGATTATAGATCCATTAGCTTTAAGAACATGATCTTGAAACTATATAAGGGTTCACTTT
This sequence comes from Viscum album, assembly GCA_963277665.1. NCBI lineage: Eukaryota > Viridiplantae > Streptophyta > Magnoliopsida > Santalales > Viscaceae > Viscum > Viscum album. Next base: position 616,270,782 of record OY728130.1, on the reverse strand, counting down.
CTAGGGTGTTCTTATTCTTAGCTCCAGTGACTTGATAGTACAATATTCATGATTTTTATTAGGTTATGAGTGACCTAGCTAGCCCAAACTATGATATCCTAGGGGTTATTTCCATTGTACATGGATTTATACTGCTTTAGATTGATATGATATATGATATATTCTTTGATAAACATAAAGTGGTTTAATTAAAATGTACTTTGAAATGGTATTATATGGATTTGTTTTAGAACTGTGGAAAAGGGGAATTATTTTTCCATTATTTTGATATAAATATGAAAGATTTTTATCATGAAATTTTTTCTTTTAAATTTAGTATAAAGATATTTTTTAATAAATACTTGTTATGCAACACTTTAGTGACATTCTACTGAGCCTGTTTAGCTCACACCCTGCACACTCACTTGGGGATGTGTAGACCTTGTTTTTTATGATGTAGGTAAGAAAAAGGTGTCGTAGTGAGGTTGTGAGGTTTATGTTAGCTGAGTAATGGTATCTAGTGGTGAGATGGTTAGAAGTTACCCATTTCCCACATTGAGTATCTATTGACAGTTTTTGTGATCCCTTTTTGATGTTTCTAGATATGTAAATTGGGTTTTTTCTTACTTATTTTAGTTGTATTGATACCATTTTTTCTTTTGGTTTATATAATAGTCCTCTTTTATGGTTATCATTATATGTATATTATATATATCTTATTTATAGTCGGGAAAACCATTCCCTCTAGTTGTCATTGGATGCCTGGGTTCTAGTCGCTAAACCATGAGGATCAGGAATTCCCTCCAGGTCATGACTTGGTTTGGTTTAGAGGCTAGTTGGATGGTTTTTTCGGAATGGGTTATGAAAATTTGGTATTAGAGAATTGGTATGCTCAGTCTTGGGAAGTTTATATATAGGTGATATGATTTTTTAGACTTGGATGGTGGGTTAGAATGAGTGTCTAGACATATCTTTCCTTGGAAGGCATCAAGTCAGCACATAATGTTGGGTTGGGTGTCTTCTATGTTGGATTTTAATCTAAATCTTAGTTTTCTATTGAATTATATTGAGTTTAAAATAATATTTTTTCATTCTATGATCATTTAATTCTATTTTTTTGTATATAGAATCATCCCCTGAGATGTCTTCCAAGATTTACTTAGGAGGTTACAATAGATAATACTCCTCAAGGGAATCCTCCTCTTTATTGGAATCCCAATAAGGATATAGTGTGATTAGTTCAAAATATGGACCATAATGTACCAAATATTCAAAACCAAGATTTTGAGGCACAACTAGAATCCATAGGAGAAATGTATCAAGAAGATGAGTTCATACGCAAGAATCCCCCATCTTTTACAGGTACCAATGACCCTCAGGAGGTGGAGAGATGGGTGGAAAAGATTTATAAGGTCTTTGATTTCTTGGGGACACCTGAATATGTCAATATGAAGTGTGAAAATTTTAATCTTGAGGTTCCAAGAAATATTTTGTGGGATTATATGGTTCAAGTTAATCAAAATATGGGCATAGAGTGCAAAGGATTGAATACCCTCTTCTTTAAGTAGTTCTACCCAAAATATTTGATGATGGAAAAGAATATGTAGTTCCTCTCTCTTTAGTAGGGATAAAATTTAGTGACTGAGCACACTAACCATTTGGCAGAGTTGGTTCATTTTTCTCTGGAGGTGGTGATGAATGATTAGTTTAAGGATTATAAATACCTACATGGTTTTAATACTAAAATCTAATCATAAGTCTATATGTTGATCTCATCACCTATAATGATATGGTCGAATGAGTTATGATATTTGAAATTTATATGACATGAATGATAGGTTTGCTTGGATCCTATCTTCCACCCAGTGAAAGTTATAACAATGCACATTGGATGAATAGGAAGTGGAATTATGGTCGCAAGAGTGGTGGAGGTGGTTCTAATCAGTATACTTTTTTCACTCCAACAATGACTAGCAGTGTACCATTAAGTTGATACCAATGTGGAAATTTTGGGGACACTTAATGATCTTTCCCTACACCTCCAGATAACTATATTTCTTATGGATTTTGAGGTCATATGTAAATATTATGGTAAGTTCTTTCAATAACCTATTATGGTTAGGGGTCTTCATCTCCAAAGGCTACTGCGATGTAGTCAGAAGCATCAAAGTCAACAGGGCTACAACAAAAAACTAATGAGTGTAGAATCTTTAATTAGTAAATGAGTTTCTAAAAGAAGTTTATGTGCACATGACTATAGTGAGAGGTACCATATTTGTTTCATCTTTTATAAAAACTCATATGTTTGATATAAGATCCTCATAATCTTTTATATATTCTCATTTCATGGATGTGTTCTATAACCCCACCCCCACCAAAAAATGTACCACTACTAGGATAGAAATGAGGGAAGTGACATATTCAAGCCCAAATCCCACATTAAATAGTCTACAGGCTGGTGACAAGCACCTAGGGGGAGGCATTACCCTACAAGATATGAGAAAGGAGAGAGATAAGAGAGAAAAACCAAAAAAATCATACTCAATATAAAGATAAATAATGTTCCCAAATACATTCATATAATTTTATACAACTGAAAAACTATAAAAACGTAAACTATAAGTACCAAAAGATAAACTTGATAGTGACCTTGAAATCCCAAACTACCCCTAAACAACCCATGAGATAGTAATTTTCTACCTGATCTTAAAATTGATCTTACTAACCTAAAAAATATATTATATATACATAGGGTGAGTATAATAGGTATAATTAGAAAGATCCTCCTTGGAGCCTCTAATGAAAAATATAATGAAATAATGATAAGGCTTAGTAAACAACAAGTGAATCTAACTAGTCACCAAAATATGTATTCTATGTTCCAATCCTCAGCATGGATATCTCTCAACAAGTATCACATATAATAGATAATAATATATAATATCAAAAGAAGGTACCTCACTACTACTTACACATTGGTTTCCCACTTTTCCCCACCACCACATGTCTTAATCCTTATCTATCTAAAAGAAGAATGCCCAAAGACACCCAATGTAAAGTATCATACCATACACCATGTGTATCAAATTATCTCATCACATACCACTCACCTCATGCATCAAATCACCAAATCATCCCATGAAACATCTCCATATAGTAACCAAGTAGTTTTTAAGATCCACCATAACCCATATGTGATGTATTATACCTAAATACATCATATCTCATACACATCATACCAATAATAATCCATATGATACTATATCTAGAGATATATGTGTATGAAATAACCATAATCCATTATATCCCTATACACACATATACGGGGAAAGATAACCAATAAACATACTAGTACATAATACTACTAAGATAAGAAATTTAGGTCAGAGGGGGTAGTAAACTATCTATTCATTTCCAACCTTGATATGGGGGGAACACCGTCCCAGAGTTCACTAGGTCTCAATCAACAAGCCAACATGGGTAGGGTATTGTATAAAATCTCAAAACATACAAGATATAACATATCTCATAACCAAACTATTATCTTTAACCTAATATTAGGATTAACTATAGTTATCATCTCTTGGTCTCCCAACTGCCACTACTAAAACTATATTTTTGATAAGAACTTAAGAATTCATGGAGCTTCATTTAATTTATTCTTTTATTTTAAAGATTTTATTTATATTAATTAATTCATTAACTATTAATTAACCTAATTCCATTTTCATTTCATTATCCACTAATAAAATATATTACCTCTAGGGATAATCTAATCTATTTCATGGTTCCTTAAGATTATCAATATTTACATTCTATTCAAGCACCAAACCCATGGGTTAAAAAATTAATTAATAATTTACATTCCATAATTATAGGTACTCTAAGAAACATAATAAGACACCATAAGATAGATTCATAAACAAGAATAACTAACTCCCTGAAGAAGTAGGTAAAGGAATGGAGAGAAAAAGCAACCTGAAAATCTGACCATTTTTAAGAAAAAAAATTATCAATAAATCATCCAAATTTAAACCCAACAATGTAAATTCTTATATTCAACCCATTACATCAATCATGGTTCCTTCCCTAACATCACCATATATATCACCATTCACATCACCATGTATATCCCCATGAACATCACCATGAATCCCGCCATCACAAGAGTCAATTGCTGCCATAAACTCTGGCCTCCTCACCCATGTCTTATCATTCTTCATCCATCCCAAGAAAACATCACTTTATAAATCAAGGGTCGTATCTAGAGAAATCAATGAAGTCATAAAAAACCAATAGATTCAACATGGAATCTATTCCCTAAAAACAAGGTATTCAGCCTTTACATGTTAATAGGTTCTCTCAGACCCAAACATTTATCTTTATCAAAAAACTAGTTTCATTAAAATCTTGGATTAAACTATTCATTTACCATAGGTTACAACTATGGGTAACCTAAAACATCAGTTATTAAAAGATATTAATTATTTAAACATGCTCTAAATCATAACTTCTTATTTCAACACACTTTAATGAATAAAATTTCCATTAACATGCCCCTTTATTACTATAAATAACAAGAATTTTGGCTTCATGTTCTTTAAATATTTCCATTAACATATGGTAGAAACATTTAAATTAAACATTCATTAAGAATCATTTTATTTTCATCAAATTATAAGAGTCAACGAGAATAATAAACATGTCTCTTTAATTCCTTATCCAACCAATCATTACTAACTTTATGTTCTTTAACCATTTTCTTGAAATTAAATTGATAAACTATAGTGTAAAAACATGATAAAAAATCATAATCAGATATAGTACACTATATTTTAAATCAATAGGTAAATCATTATCATGGTGGAAAAACATTCTATTGCTATAACCATAAACCATTTCTTTCATTAATCTGGTTAAATATTGATTATATTTAATTACACCATCACCCAAATAGATTAGGAGTGATAAATTTAAAATTTAAAATAAAAAAAAAATAGAATAAATAAATCCCATACCTCAAGGATTTCGGTGTTCTTGAATGAGAATGGAACAAAAATGCAGATCTCTGATCACCTCTCCCACATGGAAACTACATCCCTCCAAGAACTCTTCACTATAACTGCACGAAAAATATCATAAGAATAAAGGATATCTTCCTCCATAGAATGAAAAAAGTTAACTAGATGAAATAAGACTAATTGAAGAAGAAACAATAATTGAATGAGGGGAAACTCACTATAGATCACCATAAATTGAACATAGGAAGTCAGGGATCACTCCCTATCAAAATGGTTTTGAAACACCTTAAAGAAGCACCTATATTTTCCTTGGGTTTCAGATAATTAAAAGAATTTATTAGAAAAAATGGCATGATTATATTTATAAGTGCACCTCCAAGAAAACTTTCATGGTGTGAATGTTCCATTCATGCTGTAAAAGGTTCATATTTTAAGACTCGCTGAAAAAAGAATAACCTCAATCCTAAAAAACTGAATTGATTTATGTTAGGAACTTCACATTATCATCATTAGTTTTCAATGAAAGAATCATTGGGTACAAACCCCATTTCATTCACATCATGAATCAATGGTTCAAATCATGAATTTCAACCTATTAACTACCCTAACACAAGTTGAAAACTTCTATTTAGGTCACTAATCAAAGTATCATGTTGTGAACTATATTTTACATTGTGAACTTCTCCTGATTCCAGATTCCATCTCCCAAACTCCACAAATCCTACTTCAGGATTCCTCCAAGAACCAAAGACCTCAAAAAACACAAAGGAATGGTCTAAAATGATTCATTCTGTTACATTAGATGGCTCTCAAGAAAATCTCATCCTTATGAATTTAAAACCAAACGCAGAGAGAAGATAAGAAATTTAGGTCTTTTAAATAGCCACTCCATGAGATAGCTCTCAAATATCTCACCATTATAGGAGATCAATCACCTTACTCAAAGGAAAAAAGTGAAAAAATATGAAATACCAATAAACTTATCCTAAAAACTCTCATGGAGAGAGATACCTCTCAAGAATGAGTATGGTCACAAATAAGGAATCAAAGAATAGAAGACCATTTCATAAACCAGATAAAGGTCAAAAACCATAAAAAAGTATCACAATAATTGAAGAGATGAACATCAAATAGACTGGGATACTGATCATGTATTTTTGACTCATATTCCCAAGTTCTATACTCCTAGACATTATGCCACCAAAGGACATCAACCAAAGGAAAAACATTATTATGTAACACCTTCTCCTACTAGTCCTGGATCTCCACATGCCACTCCTCGAAGGTCACATCATCATCAGTATTGACCTCACCCCAATATATGATGTGGGAGTAATCATGAAGATAAATAAAATGACGTGACACATAGAGTAAAACATGCATATAAGTCATCTATGTGGTAAGTGTTATCTAATATGCTATAGCTCTAATAGGGGCCTACTCCTCAAAAGTCCCAATAACTAAGGAGAAATCTTATCCCACCCAAAACATCACAGCCCATGATGAAGAGTCACCTTTGTGAGCATATGTTTTCTAGTTTCAAAATATATATGTATCCTCCTATGATCTACATAGAACTTCGGATGATCCTTCACTTCCTTCATCCTCTCATGAATCACCTGAACCATCTTTGTCATGCTCTACAGCAGTTATAACCCAATAATTAATGATTATACAAACCCAACCTAGAAAAATGGATAATAGAAAGCTCAGAAATGAAAATATTGAAATTGTTCCATACCAATAGTAGAGTAAACAAATGTTGTAATAAAACCCAATCAAAGGTATGTGCCTCCTCCATGAACCTCTAAAATCTAGGACACAAGCATGAAACATGTCTTCAAGAGTCTAGATAGTCTGCTCTTCCTGACCATCTTTCTATGGATGAAAAGTATTAATAAAGAATAAATAAGAGATAATATCATGTTGGATACCTCTCTAAAACTTTGAGGAAAAACAAGGATCATAATCCGAGATGATTATCCTCAAGACTCTATGGAGTACCACCACCTTGTCCAAGTATTTCCTCTTGACTCCTTAATTGCTATAAAGTGAGATGATTTAATCAAATATTCCAACATCAACCATATAACATCATAACCTATTTTAAGTCAAGTTAAACGAGTAGATAATTCCATCAAGACTTCCTCCCACTTATACTGAGGAATATCCAATGGCTGGTGAAAATGACCAGGAACATGTTGCTCAACCTTTAACTTTTGGAAGAGAAAATATTGTGACACAAACTCTGCAACTGAACACGTTAACCTAGGCCACAAAAATTGAACTTTCAAAACTTGGTATATATTTTTTAAACCAATATGTACAACTAAGGGTAAGATATAGAACTCATAGATAACCACCTCAAAAATCACCAAAGGGATGAAAAACATCCCTTGGAACAAAACCCAATATTGTTCATACTCATACCAACCTTTAGGGGAATCACTAAAAAAACTACATATCTTCAGAACTCCACCTTAGAATCACCCAACTAGGAATCGTCCAAATGCTGCACTAAATATGAATACACTTCCATTTGAAAAAGGAACCCTATACCTCCAATTTCTCCTATATCAAGATGAATAACAGAGAGATCCTCCATCAATCTCTAAGTTTGTCTAAATTCACACACAATATCAATATATGACTTCCAAAATAGATCAATAGATATAACATCACCCTATCCTAGTTTATATGAAATATCAATATCATTATCCTGAAATAATTCCATACATTATAACTGTTTCAAGTTTAGGTCACACTGGGAGAAGAAAAACCTTAGGCACTTGAGATCAGTAAAAACCAAAAATAATTTTTCATGCGGTAATGTCACTATAATTTTGAGGAAAAATGACTACATCTTACTCAAGATCATGGGTGTAATAGATAAAATCATGAGAAAATAACTTTCATGACCCATACGAAACAAATTATCTCTACTACATCAAAACACAACCCAACCAAATATGCAAAGAATCATAGAAAGACTCAAAATAAACTCTCTATTATGGGAAATGAATAACCAATGTATTGACTGAATTTTCTTTTAGGTAATTTAAATCCATTTGACACTGACCAGTCTATAATAACTCTATATCAATTTTGGTCAAGGATCAGGATGAAGTTACAACCTGATATAGATATGCTACAAACCTCATATAATAGCATACGATATTAAGGAAACTCCACAACTATGAAAATGTCATAGGGTCTACCCAATAAATGAATACCTCAATTTTTGAAGGATCCATGGTTATACCATTCTTGAACAATACATTACCCAAAAAACTAACTTCATGAATCTTTAACTCACACTTAAATAGCTTCCCAAACTACTATTTATGATGGATAACTCCCAAAATGGGCCGAAAATTCTCTATGTGCTCCTCCACAAACATAGAGTACACAAGAATATTTTTAATGAAAACCACCACAAACCAATCCAGGAACTCTATGAACAAACCCACGAACATGATTGGAGCATTGTTAACACTGATCCACATCACAATGAACTCATAATTCCCATAATGACATCATAAAGTGGTCATAAGTATATCCTCATCCTTTACCAATGACTAATGATATCCTGACCACAAATCGATCTTTGAGAACCAACTATATCCTCTTAGATGATCGAATAAATTATCAATCCATGGAACTGGATAGAAGTTCCTCACCATCACATGATTTAAGTGATGATAATTGATATAGATATGCATACTTCCATAAAAATTCTTTATGAATAGAACTCGATCACCCCAAGGTGACACACTCAGCAAAAAAACATTACTATAAATGATCATCTATCTATACCCAGAGCCCTCCCAACTTAAAAGGTATCATCCTATATGAAGATATTGAGATCTAATAAGTGGATGGATGTAGATATATCTCAAACTCAATATCCCATTAAGGTGTTAATTCCACAGCCTCCTTATGAAGGACATCAAGGTACTCATCCATAACCATGGAAAACACCATCGGATGAACATCTAAAGGACTTAGCCTCAGCTTGGCCAATAAAGAAGATAAGGAAGTAACATGACTCTAACCCAACTGAGTTCATTTATTTCCAAAAAACATAGAAGACTCTCCATCAAAATCATAGAACTAAATATTTCTTTTTAAGAAATACACAATAGACTACACTGAATACATCTAGTCCATGTTGAGGATGATGATTATGGATGTATCCATAAATATAGGAAGTCTATCCAAGAGCAATGTTTCCCCAAAAGTAGCTCACAGTATCTACAAAAATCATAGAGATAGTCTTGACCTATAACTATCATAGTCAATTCCAAGGGAACTATAAGCCTCTCCACAAAAATCCCAAAGCATGGACTAGGGAAAGTGATATAAAGGATTGAGTAGCTCCAGAGTTAAACAAATCATGCACCAAGGTATATTACAAAAAAGAATACATCAAATGACATATAGCTTTCCTAGTGTTGGTAAATCTAAAGCATGAAACTAACAAAACCTACTCTATGACCACTCTAATCATAATGGTGACCACCACCTCAGCTACCATTTTCTCTTTGAGGTCGAGGAGCATCAAGGGGATATTCCCTACCCGCCCCATCCCAGCTCTACTAATACCAATACGCTTCACCTTTTTGTTCCTCACTTAGTTAAAAATTACTCATTGGAGGGACCTGAAGTAAAAAATTTAATAAACACCACTGAATCATAAATATCTATCAATATTTCTAATATTGACCTTATCCTATACAAGAAAAACATTCATTTGATCCCCTAGAAGGGGCTTGAGAGATTCCACCCCAAGAGAATGAGACAATGAGGGTTGGAACCTACCCTCGACCATCTGAAATATATTATATCCAAGAAACTAGAAACCCTAGAAAAAAAACGTTTCTATGTGATGAATTCAAAAGACTCACATATCTTGAATGGTTTGTTTCTAGCCATCATCCTCTCAATAACCACTTCAATCTCCAGCAACTCAAGGTATGTCAGTAGCTTAAACATGGTGAATTGGTATTGAATATCTGAATGTAAAGTCTCATCATAATGCCTCACCCTTGCCTCCTCATATGAAAATAAGTCTAAAGAAAAATAGAAAAGAATCATGAAATATATTTCAATCTCTCATATTCTAGAACTCCCCTATCGAAGGGTTTCAGAAAACTATATAGCTTCATGGTCAAAGAAAGAAAATTGACTATAAACTCGTCTATTAATTTATTCCACAAGACACCCAACTACTCATGGTCCCTGAGGAACATGAACCAACACTTCCTCATTGATCTACACAACACCATTACCACAAAAAATCCCAGTGCTCCCTTTGAGCATGGAACAAACTGAAGGCTATCTCCACCTCCTCTAACAAGTCCTCTATTAATGAGTATGAAAAAAAACCTCATACATTGGTAGACTCTAGAATTGAAACACTTAGAGTGTCCTATTCTAAATTTCATCATCATTGACCTCTACTCTATAACGATCCACTGGCACATACTACTGAACATATTTTGTATGAACCTAATGAGTACATTAACCTTGAGCCATACCCTCAAAAGAAAAAAAATATTAGGGACTCCTAAACCTAGAATATATAATATTTAAAGATTAATTAATTAATTAATTAATATTTAACCTAATCCCAAGGTCTACACATTTCAAACACAATAATAAAGAAGAATTATGCACAATCCTTCCCAAGGTATCTACCCTGCAACTAGTATCACATCACTTTGTAGGCTTAGTAAACATAAAGGTCCATGAATTAGATAACATGGGGAAATAAATACTCATTTCTAATCTAATATACCTTATCTATATCACTTAATTAACAGAGTTTAAACCATTTCCCTACCAAACTATACTGTCCTCACATGTTTCTATCTCTAAACTCTATCATATCCCTCAATCGGAAGCCTTTGTTACCACTTTTTCATGACCCCCTCCCCCCAAATATATAACTGATGGGACAATAGTGATAGAAGGAAGATAATTATACCTGAAACCCACCTCTAATAGCCCATTGGATAAATAAAATCCTCTATGGTATATCATAATTACATATGGGGGCATTACCCTCTAAAATATCAGAAATAAGAGAGAAGTAAAAAAACATCAAATAACTACTACTAAAGATAACCATAAATAAATATCCTAAATACATGAATGTAATTTCATACAGCTAAAAATATAAAAAAAAATAAAAACTACAAGAACCAACATATAAACTCAACAATAACCCCAGAATCCTAGACAACTCTTGAACTGCCCACAAGCTAGTAATATCTTTCCCAATCTGAAACCTTATCACGTTGAACTAAAAAATAGATTATATATATAGGGTTAACATAATATGCATACTTAGTAGGACCCCATGGAGAATCTCATTCAAAAGATAAATAAATTTTGTTAAATCCCAGTGAACCCTAAGTGAAGCTAACTTAGCACCAAAATAGGTATGCTAAGTTCTCCATGTTAACATGGATATCTCTCATCAAGTATCATATACAAGATATAAAATAATATAATATTAAAATAATTTAAGTCACTTCCACTTACCCAAAGGTTTGTTTCTCTTCCCCGACATCTCACATCCTAATCCATCTCTCTCTAAAATAATCCATCCTAAAGACACCTAGGCTAAAGTATCACATTGTTCACCTCATGCATCACATCATCTCATCACATAAAATGCACCCTATGAAATATATCATCACATAATCCCATTTCACATATCTAGTTAGTAACCGAGTAGTTTCTAGGAGCCACCATATCCCTTATGTTTTGTATTATACCTCAAGAAATCACAACCAATACATGTCATACTGATAATAATCCAGAGGATATTATATCCAAAGATAAATGTTTGTGAAATAACCACAATACATTAAATCCCTCTATAAACATTCATGGGAAAATATAACCACCATGCACAGAAACACATAATACTACCAAGATAATAGATCATATTTAGAATGGGTAGTGAGGCATATATTCCTCACTAACTTGGATTTTGGGTAAAAAAACCTCCCAGAGCCAACTGGGTGTCAATCTCCCTACTATCATTGGTGGAGTAGCATATGAAATCAAAAAACATACAAGATATAATATAGCTCACAACCACTTTATGGGATTTAACATAGTATTAGGAACAACTGTAGCTATCATCTCTCGAATGCCTGACTTCCACCGCTAAGAACTAGATATCCTATAAGAACACAATAATTCAAGGAGATTAATTTAATTAATTCTTTCCTTTAAACATTTCTATTTACATTAATTAATTAATTATCCATCAATTAAAATTATTCAATTTTCATTTCATTAACCACCAATAAAGTCTATTCCCTCCAAGCATTATCCAACAGATTCCATGATTCCTCAAGATTATCAACATTTTAATTCCATCCAAGAACCAACCCCTAGTTTGAAACAATTATTAACCATTATCATTCCATAATTACAGTTACGTTAAGAAACATATTAAGCAACCATAAAAGATATGTATAATCATGCACAACCAGTTGCCTCAAATAGTGGGTAAGGGAATGCAGGTAAAAAAGAAATCTGACCATCCTATCCGTTTTAAGTATAACATCATCCAACAAGTATCCAAATTTTAGTAAAAAAATGGGAAAGTCAAGATTCAACCCTTCCATCAATATTTATTTTATACTCGACACCATTATGTATATCAACATTTATATCACCATACATATAAACATGCATCCCACCATTACATGCATCAACTACTACCACAAACCCGTGCCTCTTATCCCATATCTAATGAACCATCATCCATTCTAGTATCACATCACATCTTAAAGAAAGTCTGACATCCATAGAAACCATAAATGGTAGAAAATAAAAAATAGAGTCAATAGTACATTTTGTCCCTAAAAATAAGGAATCCAGCCTTCACATGCTAACATGATCACTCAACTCATAACATTTCTCTTTATCATACAACTAGTTTTATTACCATATTAGATTAATCAATCCATTCATCAAAGGTTACAACTATAGGTAACCTAAGGCATCAACTATTGCAAGCTATTAATTATTTAAACATTCTCTAAATCATAACTTCTAGCTTCAACAAACTTAAAGAAAAAAATTTCCATTAACATGACACATTATTATTACAATCAACAATAATTTCAACATCATGTTATCTTAACAATTCCATTAATATATAAAAGTACATTTTCAATCATATATTCATTAAAAATTATTTGATAAACCATAACATAAAAACATTCTAAACAAATAATAAACACAAATAGAACACTGTCTGGTGAAATAAGAGGCAAACCATTATCATGGTGGAAAAACATGTGATCGATACAACCATAAACCATTTCTTTCATTAATATAGTTTAATCATTATTAAGGTTTTTATCCCACATCACCATAATAAATAAAGAATGATAAATTTATTATTTCACATAAAACCAAAAAAAATCCCCTACCTTAAGGCTTTCAATATTATAGAATGAGAATGAAACAAAAAAACATATTTATGATCACCACTCCCATAAGAAAACTATATCCATCCAAGAATTTTGTTCTATAACCACACCAACAAACCTCAAAAGAACTCATAAGAAAAAATGTGATCAACTTACATATCATGTTAATAAATAATGGGAGGAAACAAGACCGATCAAAGAATAAACTACAAGATAAAGAGGAAAAACTCACCATGAATCACCATGGATCAAACACAATAATTTAGGGATCAATACATATTAAAAGGGATTCAAAACTCCTTGAATAACCACCACTAGTACCCTAGGGTTTGGAAGAATTCATATGATTTCTCAAAAAAAAATAAGGGTGCAGTTAGCTTAATAGATGAATTACTAGGCAAACTTTCATGACTTCAATGGGTCATTCACATCATGGAAGGTTAATGTTTTAATACTCACTAAAAAATATATCTCCTCAATCCTATAAAAATGTATTGATTCATATCATGAAATTCACATTCACGTCATGATTTTTCAATGAATGAATCAGTAGGTCCAAACCTAAATCCATTCATGTTGTGAACTAATGGTTCATGTCATGAATTACACCCCCTAAACCACCCTCACACAAGTTGTTAACCTCTATTTAGGCCAAAAATTGAACTCTCTTGACATGAACTATAGTTCACATCCTGAACTTCTCCTCCTTCAAGATTCCAAATCCTAAAATCCTATGATCTTATTCTAGAATTCTTCTAAGCACCATGGACCTCATAAACACATAAAAGAACATGAGAAAAGTATTTAGGCCCTTACATACTGAGACTTCCAATGGATATCAGGTGATTTTTTATAGAGCTATAAATTCTTCTTAGTAAGTTGAAATAGTAGGTGTTTCATTTCCCTTCGTGATATCTTTCGATAGCTGATGCAGATTTAGTCTGGGAATTCCTATTTTTAGATCTAGATCTTTACAATGTCATCATCAGGATGGATTGATTGGTTTATCACCATAACCAAGATTTATTTTTTTCATTTATGTGTTTCTTTTTATGTTGTTGAAGGTAGATACCAGGTGTTCTAGTGAGAGTGGGACCTAAGGTTGGGTTATATGAGACCTTTTGTCTAGATCTCAAGAGTCTTTTTTCTATCATTACAGTTGATCCCAATGATGTTTACTCTTATATTGATCTTCCCTTGGTTATTCAGGACTACCCCAAGGTCTTCATAGATGACTTCTCTAATACTCCTCTAGAGAGGGAGGTATAGTTATCCATTGATTTGGTTCCTGGTACTTAGCCATTCACAATACCCTCTTATCATATAACACCTATAAAGCTAGAACTTAAGGTGCAGTTGGATGAAATGTTAGAGAATGTATTTATTCACCTTAGTGTCTCTTCATGGGTATCCCCATACTCATTTTCAATAAGTATTATTTTTCTTTTTGTTTCTATGTAGACTATTAGAAGATGAACTAGGTAATAGTTAAGAAAATGTATCATTTCCCCCATACTGATGATTTATTTGATCAGTTAAAGAGGGAAATGTGGTTTTCTAAAATTGATATTCCATCGGGTTATCTTCAGTTTAGAGTTAAGAATCATATATTATAAATACTACTTTTAGGATATGGTATATCCACTATGAATATCTTATGATACCTTTTGGCCTAAATAATACTCCTATAGTGTTTGATGAACAAGATAATCCACCGGTACTTGGTACCTTTGTTGTGGTATTCATGAATTATATCTTGGTTTATTCAATATATTAGAATAAACATGAACACCATCTAAATGTGGTTTTGGAAACCTTTAGGAATAAAAACCTTTATAGGAATCTATCAAAGTGAGATATATAGATTTGAGTGTTGAAGTTCTTAGGGAACATGATTCAGAACATGGTCTCTCAGTCAATCTAGAAAAGCTAAAGGAATTATTATAATGATAATAACCTTGAAATGCCTTTGAGATACAGATCTTACTAGGTATATCTAGATACTATTGGTTTTTTGTAAAGTATTTCTTGAATCTTGAATCACCATTTACTTATCTTATCATGAAGTGGGTAAAATTATCTTAGGATGCTAAGTTTCATACATATTTTTATGAGTTGAAAAAATATCTTACATAGACTCCTATATTGATCTTTTCAGATCCCAGTATGGGATATATAGTGTACTATGATGCTTCAGGTATTGGTATGGGGTGTGTGATTATGCAGTATGACCATGTTGTCATGAAAAGTTATTGAAAACTTTGGATTCATGAAAAGAGGTATACTACTCATGACTTGGATATCGCCACTATTATGCATGCTATAAAGTGTCGGAGACACTACCTTTTTAGATATAGGTACACTATCTTCTCTAATCATAAGAACCTACGTTACATATTTTCTTAGAAGGACCTAAATCTTAGAAATATGTGAGGGTTAGAGTACCTCCATATGTTTGAATTCAACATCTCCTATACCCCAGTAAAGGGTAATATCATCATTGATTCTCTTAGTAGGAAATCACCTTCTCAAGTTTTCCTAGAATTGAAATAGAAGTGTAGCCTTATGTGTATTTTCACTCAGTATCATATGGATGCATATGGGGATGACATGGGTTTTAATTTAACTACTTTTCAGTTGTCATAATCTCTCATTGATTCTATTATATATGGGCAGTAGTAGGATGGTGAGTTTATAGGAATTAGAGAATCATTATATGGTAGGGATATTATTCTTGGTTGGTCCCTCCCATTTTATGACATTATTTATATTTAGAGTCTGTTCATCATCCCTTTATTTGTTAGTAATTTTATGTTTCAGGATTACCATATTTATTCATGGTTCATTTAATTTTTCACTACGAATATGTATTATAATATGAGATAACATTTTTGGTGTCCATGTATGAAGCATGAAAATATTGATTATGGGTCCCACTGTTACACCTTTCAATAGATTAATAAAGACCACAAAAATCATTCTAGTATACTCTATATTCTTCTGGTTCCAATATATAAATGGGATGATGTGTCCATGGACTTCGTCATTGGGTTACCATGTACTCCCAAAGGAAATAATGTAATATGGGTGGTGATTGATCAATTGATGAAATTGGAAAATTTTATTCTGATTAGGGACACCACCAAGGAATAATATCTAGGTAAGATGTAAGTAGAGGTGATTGTGAGGATTCATGGTGTTTCATTTACCATTTTCTTTTATAGGGATCCTAGGTTAACCTTATGGTTCTGGAAAAGTCTCTAAGAGGTGATGGAGACTCAGATCAAATTTATTATAGCTTACTATCCAAAAATAGAGGGTCATATGGAGTTTGTTATTTAGATCTTGGAGGATATGATTAATTCTTGGATATTGGTTTATGGTAAATCTTTTTATATATATATATAGGAATATTCATGTTTTCTTATAATAATAATTACCTATTTTCTACTAGTATATATATCTTTAAGGCTTTGTATGGTCTCCTGTGTAGGTCACCTCATTATACGTCAGAGGTGTGTGAGGCCTCTCTTATTAGAAAAATTATCATTCGTAATAGTTTATTGAAGATATAGGATATGTGCCAAAGATTTTTTCATAGATAATTGTTAACATAAACCATATTTGGATCATTGATGTTGTATTTGGAGTTTTCCATTGGTGATCGAGTCATCTTGAAAGTTTCTCTTTGGTTGCATCACTATCATCTTGAGAGACATGGAATCCATGATCTGTGATATTTTGGAACATTTAAGATCATTGATATTCTTGGTTAGGTTTCATATTTTGTGGATTTATTATCTTGATTGATAGGTATTGATGATTGTTTCCATATATCTCAGCTGAAGAAGTACGATCTTGATCCTTCCCATGTTCTGATTTGGGATGATATTAAGTTGGAGCCATACGTTTCAATTTTTTAAGAACTAGTAGATATCATTTATTATTATATGATATGTCAACATGGTAATTATATTATATTATTCAAAGTATTATGGTAGCACAGATCATATTCCCAAAATATTTGGGAGCATGAATCTTTGGTGAGGGATCTGTGGAATTGTATTTTTCCAGAGCAACCTTCTTCTGTGTGACTTTCTGGGTACATGAAGTATTAAGGTGGGGAGAATTAAAATATTATGGTCTATTTATGTCTCTATTTTGTGTTAAATAGGTTTTATTTTGGTTTTATGAGGCTTCAAAGGTGATTTAGTAGTGTTTCAAGTGGCCTCATCCTGGTTTGGTGGTTGCAGATGGCTACATGCCAACTGATGGAAACCACTAGGCCACGAGTGGTATGATAGCAGTAAGGGATTCCTATAAGAACCCCACCAACAAACTAGTAGAGATCCCATGACTATAGGAATTATACCTATATCCATAGAACAACCAGTGGATATCCACCAACCCACCTATAGGCTAACCAGTAGCCACTACACATCTATAGGGCTCACTGGCCAGTAGGTGACCACCCTGGGATAGCTAGTGGCCTTGATTTGGGGTGGAAAACTAAGGGAGTTTTAGTAATTTTGAGCTACTTAAACCCTTAATTGACCTCATGGATACTCTTTATCAAACCTAATCTGACAAATGATCTTGGAGAGACTTTAACTAAACGTTATAAGCTTCTTTGATCTTCTCCACTTTGTGTCTCGATCCCAGATTGATCCGTTGTCATTGATTTGGAAAGTTTAATAAATTCTATTCATGTTATTCCAATATCATTGGAATTTTAAATTATTTTATTCTATTTTTTGTGTGTTTATTAATACCTTAGTGGTTCATTATCATTTTCTTATATATCCATCATTTTTTCATCTTCTAGAAGCTGGATCTCATGTTAGTTGTGGTGCACGCGTGTGATCCTTGATGTATGTATTGATCCATCATATCCACTGAATCTTTTTATTATGGAAACAATATTATATGTTTTTATAATCATTATTTAGTTCCTCCTCTCTATTTCTATTTTTTCCCTTTCCTTTTTGTGTGTGGAACCTATTGTGTTTGACATGCAACCTTAGTTTGAGGTAGGTGGTTCAGTCTCTGGACTATGTTTGATAAATCATAAATTATCTTGGTTTATTAAATGTTTTATAAATAAAAATTAGCATGTTCATTGAATTTATTGATATGGGTTCATATATGGGTTTTTGATAAAATATATTTTTCCCTTTATTTTGGTAAAATAATGATGGTTTTCAATTAATTATGAAATAGTTTGTGAAATTAGATTTCAAATCATGGTTTTGGGTAAAATGGGATTGTTTTGGAATCATATTTTGATATGTGAAAATACCTTTTGAAGTTATTTAACATATACAATACATGAGATTTTTTGGTACCTCAATGGATGGTTTAATATTGTACCTTGTATCTTGACATCATAGGGGGTTTACTTTCTGGGATGTCCCTCTATTCCAAGATCATATATCTATTTTATTTAGGAACTAGATCTTTCACCATGGGGGGGGGGGGGTTAACTTTTTGGAATTTTCATCCATCCCTAGATAATATATTCTTGGCTCTAGGTACTTCAGTGTTCACTATTTGTGATTTTTATTAGTATATGAGTGGCCTAGATAGCCTAACCTATGATATCCTATGGGTGATTTCCATTTTTCTAATATTTGTAAAACTTTTAATTGTTATGATATATAATGAATGATTTGATAAATGTAAATTGGATTAATTAAAATATTATTTGAATATATATTATCTAGATTTGTTTTGGAACTTTGGGAAAGGGTAATTGATTTACCCTAATTTTGATATAAATGTGAAAACTTTTTATCATTCCATGTTTTTATTTAAATTGAGCATATTAGGATTTTTTTTATATAGACTTATTATTGAAGACCTAAGTAAGATCCTAATGAGACTATTTAGTTAACACCTTCCACTCACCTTTAGAAGTGTGTATACATTTTTTCTAATCAGGAAAGGGAATGGTTTTATAGTGAGGCGACAAGGTTTATGAAAGATGGGTATGAGTAGTTAGTGTTGAGATGGTGGGATGTCTCCCATGAATCATATGGAGTAGCTGTTGATAGTTTTGGTCATCATTTTAGATGTTTTTGTATATGTACTTTGGGTTTTTTATTTCTACTTTTAGTTGTATTTATTCCAAAAGTTTTCCCTTTTTAAAGGAATATTCACTTTCTGGTTATATTTCTATGTATATTCCATTTATTATGTTTCTGTTTTTCAAAAATCATTCCCTCTAGTTTTCATTGGATGTACAAGTGCTAGTCGCTAGACCATGGAGATCGAGAACGACTTTTGAGTCTTTCCATATCTTGGTTCAGAGCCTAGTTGGATATGTTGTCCGAGATGGGTCATAAAAGGATCCCTCTAGTCTTCAATGGTCCTCTTTTTGAACAAGATCATAAATAATCTCTAGGATATCTCCTCATACCAATGTAAGATCCTCTTCCTCAATAGAGTCTCTTCAATTTCCATGGATTGAAAAACTTCAACTACATACACATTAAACCCATACTCTTTTAAATATTTGGAGTCTCAAGTATTTTAACTTATGGATTATTAACCTCTAAAGTTTCCTAAAAACTATAATTTGAAATCTTATGTTTTAGATTCTCAAGTTCATGACCCAAATAATATTCATAACTTGCTGTTCGATTCTCAACTAAAGTGTATCTATATGTTCATGTAAGATACATCAATTAAATTGATTTTTATGTAAGTATCTTCACACAATATATTTTCATGTAAATGTATTTGTTCAAGGAATACTTCACATAATCCTTCCACAAAAACAAATAATTTATCCCCTCTAAAAATTTCATCAAACCCCTTAGTGATTCAGTTAGGACATATTTATCGGCAATGAAAATTATTTCATGAAACATCTTTGTGAATATAAAAATCACTACCTACTTTCATGATTGTAACTCGAAACACATATATTGACTTTTGTGAGTGGAAAATACTCCTAATTCTATCCTCAAACGTAACATAGTTCACACAAATCATCTTCCATAGTTACCTGAATTATGTCCCATTTTACATAACTTTCATGTTATTCTTACGAAATTTCATGCCATACTTTATTTGTTCAAAGTGATATTTCTATCACCTTATATTGCTTCTAAAAATAACATGTTCCATATATAAACTTCAATTTTTTTGGAATTTATTATTATATAATCTTGGAATGTTTTATAGGTTTACTCAGCACAATATTCTCTAACATATGACTTCCATGAGACTCAAATTCTATAAATACCCTTTTATTCACACTACTTATCCATCCAAATCATGTTTCTTATACTTTCCTTAACTTCCAATATTCTGGATATTGTCAAATTATCATATTGAAATAGCTTCTAGAATTATTCTTTCACATTAGTGAACCCTCCAAACACCACTTCTTACTTACAAACTCTTTCAGTATTTAGATTATTTATTCATGATTTCATCACTCAAACACTTTTGGATTTGCATCAATTGAAGTTATTATAATCACTTACTTCACCTAATTTTATACATATCCTTTCATAACTTTCATTTTTTGAAACACATATTCTCAACTTATATTCTTATCATATTAAAGAAATTATCTTCTAGTCTCACTCCAATATCCTCTTATTATTCTTATTCTTCTTCTAGGTAGTCTATACAAATTTCACTTATGATATTGAATATTACTTCATTACATGATGTTATAAGGGAATCCTTCACATTAATTTCTTTAGTTTCTATTATTTTAACTTCTGAAATATTGATCTTACCCAGTTTCATAACTTTGAATCGACTTTAGCTTATGCACTTCTTAACTTCCTAAATTCCAATCTACTCAGTTACTCAAGGATCTTAGAATGTCAACTTCCAAAAATTATAACTTACAGATTAAACATGAATAAATATTTTCCTTTAGTGATAATGATGTTTGATACTATGAAGAATAGTGTATAAATATGATATTTAATTTTCATAACACCTTTTATAATATCTTTAATATCTTTACATTTTTTAACTAATGATATTTACATAAAAAAATTTCACTCTTTTGAACCATAGTAAGAATTCTCCCTTTACTACATTCTTCATCTCACCTAACATAACACCATATCATCTAAAATTTTCAAGGTTTGGCTTAGGGATTCATCTTTAAGATTGAGGTGAACCAAGTTAATCATATATATATTTTACATCATTTCTATAATTTAAAAATTACATAATATAATAATTATATAATCCTAGAATCAAAAGGTTTAGTGTCCTTATATATTAGCTAAATAAACTTCTTATTACAAATTATTACTGCAATATATCCCAAAAATATCTTTTAATAAAACTTCTTTCTACATAAAGTCCTTTATATAATATCCTAGGAAATGGGGGAAAATAAGGAGTGATATATAATGATCAGTAAGGGAAAAAATTCAATTAATAATAGAGGATTATATCTTAAGAATATAAGAAAACCTGAATTTTGGAGAAATACCTAATAAAACATAACCTAAAATTATAAGAGTTTTCCATACGGTAAGATAAAAGGGTATATGACCTCAAAAGATCATAAACATACCATGGATTAAGAATGTTGAGATATGAGATAATAATCATGATCCATAGAGCATAACATAAGCATATTTAATAACATAGAAACGTGGAATAAGAATAATCATAGTAAATCATAACATTGTGAGTATGGATTAATTGAATAAATATCCACACATAAGGTTGTGAAATGAGATCAGGTTCAAACATTGTAACATTGTGGACATGGATAACCAAAAACAGATCCATGCATAATATCATCATCATATTATGAGATATAAAGCTTTAACTATTGAATTGGTGGGATATAATAGACCTAGTATTTATGTAATGATAAGCCATGCATATTTATACCACATGAACATGAAATCATTCATCATTCCTTCATAGCTTAATTAACCCATGGAAAAGAAAAAGTTTTCATGAAAATTTCATTAAAACATAATCATAATACATCTAGATAAATTTGTTAGACTATATCATTATAACATACACCCAGTGAAGAGTAATAACCATTAAATGGTGTTGACATAGATAAAACATATATTTATAAAATTATTAGAAATGTTCTTTGAAAAATAAGAATAAATTTCATTTTCTTTTGGTAACATTTGAAAATAAAAAATTCATAGAACAATGGAAATATGATTTCTTTTTAAAACCCATGAAAAAATGGAATTAAATCTTTATAATTAAGATCATACATAACATCATGAAAATACGATCAAGTGAAAAATTTAATAAAAATATTATTTTAAAACTTTTATAAAGAAGGTAAAAAATGACTTGGGTGGAAATCCTTAAAAGGAATCCTTTTTAACCAATTAATACTTATATTTATTTTAAAAATAACCTTAAATGGTTACCCAAAAATTTATCCTTAAAATGAAATAAAGGTTAGATAAAAATGTAGGGAGGGTGATAAAAAGGTATAAACGTGAAAAAATGCCTTGTTAGATTTTATGTAGTTTGAAAGGACAACCAAAACAAAGAAAGAGTAAAAAAATTATTTTTAAAATAATATAAATAGATATTTAAAAATTAATGTGATAAAACATGATTTTATTTCATATAATTAAAATAAATAATATTCTGTATGAAATAATATGGTAATGTAATAAAAAAATATTTGTTATAAAGAATGACAAATATTCTTAAGACAAACATTTTCTATAGAGATTGAAATCCATAAAAGAAGAATATTTTGATGTAAATATGAAATTTAAGTGTAGATAAAATTAAATTACCATATATTAAATAGAAATGTCATAATAAATGAAACTTTTAAAATCTTATTCTAAGAAGATAGTTTTGCACCCAATGAAAAGGAAATTGAGTCGAGGAAGCCCTTAACTTAGATTCTTGTTTAGTGGTATTCACTCTCACCTCATGTATAAATATAATAGACTCATTAACCATCTATTTTACAAAAAAAAATCATTTACCTATTATATTAATCTTTTATATTTTTTATATAGTTATTACTTATTTTTAATCTATATTGACCATCAATGTAAGTATTTTTAACCATTCCTTATATGTTTCAATATAATGGATTTAATTAACATTACATTTTCATGGGTTAATCATATATATAGTATTTAAGGTACTATAATTTTAATTTCATTTTGATTTATGAAGTTATAGGTCCATTATATAGGAGTTTTATTATATTTTTTTTGATATGAAATCCCCAAATGGTTATTTTGGAAATTTTTAATGAATAAAAGGTGGTATATTAATAATGAATTAAAACCTAATACTATAATTATAAATAAAAAACACATCATTTAATTATTAAAATCATATGATACCAGTAATTAGGTTTTCATATTTATCTATGATAGAAATTTACATCATTGTTCATGTAGGGTGTTAAATTGACCCAAACAAGAACATGAAATAATAAATGGATGTGTATGATTGTGAAGTGATTTTTTATAATATAATTATTCAATAATAATAATATAATTTAATTAATGAATTTATCAGGTTCATATCTATGACAGATACTTGAACTGGGAGAAAACGTGAGGAGAGGGGATCTTGGGAGAGGGGGTGGTGCATGGACATGGAGTAAGGGAGGGATTGGTATCATGCAATATAAGGGTAGAGGGGGGGGTAAGGGAAAATAAAAATGGTTAGAAAAAAAATATATAAAAAATAATGTTGGACGTAGTGCATGGTATAGGCACATGGTTTACCAAACCATGTGTAACCATGTGGTCCTTATTGGATAAGAATCGGGCACCTACACAGTTAGCCCTATGTAGTCACATGGTTGAGATAACCATTCCAAAGCAGTGTAAATCATCACTGTCATATTGACGGATCCCCATGCATGCTTAGAACAAGATTTCTCATAACCATTTGCAACACCACTTCCCTTAACATTATTAAAATTTCCACATAGAATTCTCAAGAACTCAAAACAACTAAAAATTAATTTAATTAATTAATTAATTAGCACCACCGTGACATAGAAGGAGTAAAAAATATCCAACATACCACTTTATTCCCCAAAAAGGCTTTAATACAAAGATGTGGTTAAAATGGAAATGAATTTCAAGATAAATCTCTAAGAAAATGTAATCCTCAAACATACCTTGATCACAAACTGATCAAAGGAAGGATCTAAATAAATGGTGACCATACATTTGTCTCCCCATAGTTTAGGAATGAATTAAAATGGTGGGACAATGAATAATATCTTACCACAAACAATATAATGTCACTAAGCAACTAGATCCCCCCAATCTCTAAATGGAATCACAAAATATTACCAACCATGGGTAACCAACCAAAACCACAAGGAGATAACTACTCCTAGAAACATCCAAAGGAATTACAAAATGGATCATGGAAACTTAAGGTGACCAAAAACCAAGAAGCACAATAACAAGTGACATTCATGATTGATAAATGACTAGGATTTAAACTAAAGGTCACATCCGACATATAAGGGTGTCAAGATACAACTCCTTAGAATACTATCTCATAGTAGTCCCGATGGAAAATGTATCCCAATGGAATCCTCAACCCAACTCGGAACAAAACTACACCCAAAGTATATAGGAATGTACCCTAGGTTATACCCAAGTTCAAACCCAAAATGAACTAAAAAAACCCTAGGTCAAGGATTAACTAATCCAAAACTATTCTCAACCCAATGATCATGAATTTCAAAGCGAGTTTTCCTCCTAAAAAATACACAAACCAATGCCCAAATGAACAGATTTCTAAAATAAATTTCATAAGAAATATTCCAAAAGAGAACATATCCTCAATAATCCAACCATCAACCAAAATTCACGTGTCAAAAACACTAGAACCAAAAATCTCAAAAAGTGTCGTTAGAGAATCAATACCTTAGATAAACCCAAAGAACAAAACTATGAGAAGGAAATAACATGGGAAACTCAATTAGGATTCTAGGCAGTGTTAAACAAAAGGAGTAGAATCCCTAAAGAAAACATTATACTTTTCATTAGACCTTTCTGGGGGGAGGGGTCACATCAAATAACTTGAGACACAAACCCTCACGCGATCATGTACCCAAAATTAAACCAATATGTCCCAAAAGACACAAGGGACCAAACAAAACACTGAATTTAATAAAACAATCCAATATTTTCTAAAATCCCATTTTCAAAACCAATGAACCATTAAGATTGGGCCTTATTTTATTCAAAACCAAATGGAAACCATTTTTAACACTCAAAACCATATTCCTAACCTTACTTGGTTAGTTTTTAAATTCACACAAAACTAGTTTCAAATAAAACACCAACAGGTTCTAAAGATAAAGCACCATTTTGATTTCAAAACAAAAACACACTTTTTGTTTGAAACAATTTTCAAATTACACACACTTTTGAAATACATTCACTAAGGGTAAATATCCAATTTTATAAAATACAAGTTTAAATTAAAATAGGAAACCTATATTTCAAAACCTCATACACTTGATTAGAAAAACCAACCATGAATACTTTTTTTCCAAATTTATAAATGAAATAAAATGTTTCAAAACATTTTAGAAAATCAAGGTCACTTTACAAATAGACCCTGGATACTTATTTTAAAACCATTTTTTTTTCTTCCATTAAATCTATTTTTTACCCACAAAAATGAATTTAACATCACATGTACAATTTTATAAACAAGTCATTACACTATCCTCAACCAAATAAATCCAAATATGCCAATATATCTCAAGATTGACTGTGACACTGATCAATTTTACCAAAGAAACCCTAATAAATAAAATGGTCTAGTGGTCTATATAGAAAAATAAACTAGGATGTGGATATGTTACTAACTTTTTCACATATTTGATGGTCATATGATATTCATGTGTTAGTTACTAAAGAGTTTCCATAATAAAATGTTTGTTTATCGCATGGTTTTTCAGGACCTACAAAACAACCTCCCATCTTTCCTTCTTTCTTAATCACCATCCCAAAACAAAACCTATGACCCCAAGGCAACTCAATCCTTAAAAATGAGGTTCAATAACCAATAACATAGGCAACCAACCATAATACAAAACACCATCAAATAGAAAACCAAAACCAATTGGAAAATCCAAACTTCCCCTAGAAACTAAAGGCTCAAGTTGAAAAAGACTTATGATACTATCCCCACACTAACTCATATGTCCCAATAAATAAATAAGGGAATTCTAAAGACTTAGTCTGATATAGAAAAAAATAATCCAAGATATGATACCATTTTGTAACAAACCAGTCTGGGTCGTCCCTCTCATAGATACCCGAACTAGACCGCCACATGACTTAAGGGAATTCTTGATCCCCATGTGCTAGAGACCAATGCATGGGAATCCTAGGAACACAATTGGGAATATTTTATCATAATAATCAGAGTAAAATTGGTAGAGGGAATATAATAAAAAACCATCCTCACCCATCTATACATTGGATGTCCTATAAAAAAAATAGAAATAAACAAATAGACAATAAAAAAAGAAACACACTGGCTAAACCTTCCACTATCCCGGTCTTGCTCCCCTACAAAAAAATCTACAAACACCACCAGTTCTCTTTTATCCCCTTTTTTAAATATAAATACCATCATTATGTATAAATTAGTAAACTCCTAAGTTTCCAAGGTGATAAAAGAAGATGAAGTAAAAAAATAAACTACAAACATACATGTGTCCTTGTGACTAAATGAGTCTCTTCCCAATAATCATAACCATAACTCCCCATAGGAGAGGATAAAGGATATGATGAAATGTCAAATAAAAATAATAAATATTTGTGAGAACATAATCTCTCATTAGGACACCACTAATAGTATAATCTATAGAAATACCTTATAAAATTAGTTTATAAAATGCTAGTTTGAACATATAGTATCAAAGTAGGTTTTTCACATGCTTTGTAAATTCAAAACACAAGTACACTTTCCAAACAACTATCCTTATAAAATAAAAAAAGGATATTTAAAATTTTAAATTGAACATTTAAACCTAGGAAAACAATCCATAAAACTTTTCCCCATTTTCAAACCATACCCTAAAAATATCTTTATCATAAACTATTTTAAGGAAGAGAATTTTTCTAAACTCTTAAAGAAATAAAAAATAATTTCTTTTTAAAATTTTACTTTAAAACCATTTTAAAAACAAACCATTAGAAAGAAATCCCAAAACACACACAAGGGTATTCCATACAAGTCATATGAAGCAACAATACTACCATAAGGCAACCCACCTAATATCAAGGCTCAATCTTAAAAGAACCAACATTTCCACACATGAATAATATAATAGGGAAGAAATAAACATGATAAATATAAAATAAGTAAGGAATAAAATACCATAAATATTATTAGGAAACATCATAAGGACTAACAGAACTACAAAATACATGAAAAGGCAGCCCTAACTTCCATCGAGTAATACGGTCACACATATCCATCATCTGAATCACTCTCAACTATCCTCATTAGTGACCAGACACTATCCATCACATGACTCCCAAATAGGGGTAACTAGCTAGCGTGTAATCTCAGCTATCCATTTTAGTGTCCCGCTACTTCCCACCTAGTAACATTGGTCTCCTCATGGAAGAATAAATATAGGCGTTCCATTAGTAAACAATGTACTCACATGATAATAACAAATACCCATAGGATAACACCATATCCACATCCTTCCCACCTCCCGCACTACTGTTGAAAAGAGCCATAATCTATAAGCACATAATGAGACACATAATAAAACATCCATCACATGGATAAGCATAAACATCATTGACAACACAAGGGGGTCAATATGGGAACTAATAATATCACAACAAAAAGTTCCAACTAGGAATTCACTTATCACATATAATATATATACATATTTAAATTCCATTACAAAAATATTTGGAACCCAAATATAAATCCAACGGAAAAACACACTCAACACCAAGGAAAAATCCAAAAAGCTCAGAGTAAATTACATTTATTTCATAAAGGACACCACCCTTTTCAAAAAAAATAAATCCCCTTAAACATTAATATGTTACCATTTTGGAATACCACTTTCCTAAAGTCCTTGTAAATCTAAATTACACACCACAATTTAAAATAATTTGGAAGCCCTTTAAAATAAATCCCACCCTTTTTCTAAAAACACCAACCGACTTTGAACATATTTTTAAAATAATGAAATATATTATTTAAAGAAAAACATGCACTAAAAACCACTTAAAAATCAAATGAAAATGTTGAAAACTTTTAACTTCATGGGAAAATATTCCAAATCCTTGAAACAGTTTTAAAGATCCTTTTTGGAAATTTGGCAATTATTTGGTATGTAGCCAAGACCCATGCCAAGTACTAAAAACCAGTCCAAGTAATTTCAATCATACTTTGTCCTATAATAATATTTTAAATTTATAAAAAGGAACTTAAAATAAAACAATAAATTTAAAATATGAAATACAAGGGGGTTCCAAAGAAACACCTACTATAAAACATTTTCCTTTGATGATGGACACTCTAATCCACCCTTTTATGCTTACACTTATATTCACCTTCACATATATATAATCACACCAAGACCTAATGTGAATATTCACATCACCATAAGTTAATATGTACAAGGGGGTATTTATATATATTCCTATATTTTTATATACTTGTAAGATGTCTTCAAATAGTTTCAAGACACCCTAAATAACAAAGAGGAAACTAAAAATCACAAAATCCCTAATTAAAATTGGGGGAAAAGAAAAGGGAAGAATAAATCCTACCTCAAACAACAATGGTTGATCCAAAATAGTCTAAGTAACTTCAAATTTGGTAGTAGATTCCGAAACATGGAAGAATAAGACCCAGGAGACCAACTCACGACCTTACAACCAAAAAAATTACCAAAATCAGGTCAAACCATGACCTACAGTTCAACTAATCTTGGTGGGATGACAGGAAGTGATAAAAATTCCTAAAATTATAGTATAAATGAATTGGAGACCTTAAATTTTAATATTTACTACAAATCCCCAAGTAATATTGGAGAAAATGTAAGGAGTGGGGAGTTGAAGAGAGGGGGTGGCATGCAACTATAGAGAAAGGGAGGGTTGGGCGTCATGGTACACAGGGGGAGAAGGGGATAAGGGAAATTAAATAACAGAAATAAAATAGAAAAAAAAATTAAATAAATAAATATTTTTTTTTCAAAGAAAAACACGGACATAGCATATAGTTTACAAAACTATGTGCCAACTGTGTTGTCCCTACTAGACAAGCACCAGACACCCTCACAGTTACTCCTAGCCAGTCAAACAATTGAGGTAACAATTATAAATCCATGAAAATCAGAATTTTCCCATTGATATACCCTTATTCATGGTTAGTTAATGGTTATTCCTAACCATGTAGAAACTGTGCACAATACCACTCCCCTTAAAATTTTTAGAATTTCACCCAAAATTCTTGAGAACTAAAAATGGTTCAAAATTAATTCAATTATTTAATTAATTAAAGCTACCATGAAAAGGTTTATTTCACAATTTATATGTCATTAAAGTGGTAAATCATAATTTAGGATATGTGTATGAATAAGATAAATTAAAAATAATGATAATATATCAAAACTTTAAAAGAAGAAATCATCTCTCCTCTTGAGAGCCTTCTTGGTTTTGAAGGGATTTGGAAAATCTATAAGTAATTGAAGATAGTAAACATGTTTTATAAATTTTATGGAAGTAAATATTTTATATTATAGGATAGAATTATAATTTTGTTATCTTTGAAAGGTGGGATGGAGAAATCCTTTTATAAGTGATAGGTGTAACAATTTTTTAAATATAATTTTTATTAAAATAAAAGATAAGTCATATTCAGGTAAAGCGAATCCAAAATTTATAAAAAATGACATGGGATAAAGTTTAGGTTTTTAAATTCTCTATAAAAACATTTACATATAATATTTTATGAAAATTTAATTTTTTAACCCTTGATTTAACACTTACCTTATTTTATCCTTTATCAGGGTGACTAGCTTTTACAATGATAACTTATTTTTATGACTAAAATTAAAATTGACCTTATTATGTAATTTTATAATTCTTATTCAAAATTTGAAAACCATTTTACATGATTCAATTTCTAGATTTATTAAAACTTAATTTTAATAAAAGTAAACTTAATGTAACAAAAAACAGTTTTTAGGAAAATACCCTTTTAAGCATGAAAATAAATTTAAACCAAAATCATATATAAAATTGACTTTAATTTAAATTATTTGTTTATGAATAAAAAATAATAGTCTTTTTATATTTAAATCCATCTAAAACTAAATGGATCATCTTGAAAACATAATTAAATTAAATGTACCAAAATAGTTTTTTATAAGAATAAAATATAATTTTGGATCCAAAAACTCAATCATAGATTTATAAATTCAACATAATAATTTTAAATGAATTATTTTACTCCTTAAATCAATTTTTAGATGATAAAAATGATTTTCATATTTTAAAATCATGCTTATATTATAATTATGACATAAATGTTACAGTATTTATAAAAACTATACTTTCACTATCCACTTAAAAAGAATCATTTTTAGAAAAATTCCAAAAAAATCATAAGCTAATTTTGAAAATATGAATTGAAAAAATGAATTATTTTTATAAAATCAAGATTATAATAGTAATAAAAATTAATTATAATATAATAAAACTTAATAATTTTTTTAAAAAAAATTTTAAGTATAAAATGAATTACAATACTTGATAATGAAAATAGTATTTTTTTTATATTAATAGTTACTTGTTTATATCATTATAAATTCTACTTATAAAAAAACTCAATTCATTTTCACAATATCTAAGTGTAATATATTTATTATTGGTATTAACTAGTGGTAGTTAAACTAGAATAGATTTCGTAATGATTTTCATGTGCTTGAATTAATCCACATGCAATTTTCTCAAGCCATACTAATTAAGGTTCATATTGGTATTGGTCTAGAGAAAACTCTAGTGATGTGAACACATTTAAAATATATTCCAAATGAACCTCATAAGTAAGACTAATACCACTTGATTCCATTGTTATAGATTTCTTAATGTGGCTACATCTATTTATAGAGGCTAATTCAATTAATGGTTATATTTAATATTTATAAAATATTTTTTATGTTTTGATTTACTTTGGTGTTTTATGAGAAACAATATATTCAATAAAAATTGTTAAATAAATATAGACTAAATTCATGGGTTTCTATATTTTACCCCTTAAATAATTCCATCTTCAAAATTCCATTACTTATATAAATACGAGCAAGGGAACTTTGTTCTCATTACATCATTACGTTCCCCTATAGCTTCTTAAACATTTTATTTTTTATATAACTTCAATTAGGTGGGTGGTATTATTACATATGAATTTATATATTTGATCTAGTATCTCTACTATTATTATACAATTTCCACTAATTTTTCTACATAAGTGAGATCATGTTCTAATTGAACATATTCCGAGTTTAATACATGTGATGCATCAGGTATGTACTTCTTTAAAAGTGTTACATATAAAACATCATATATTTGTGATATTTGTGGATGGAGTACTAAGAGATAAGCTATAACCTGAGATGATCATGAACCATGAAGGGATTGATTTACCTAGGGTGTCACTTCCCCTTCTTCCCAAATATCTTAACCCACTTATAAGGAGATATCCAAAGGAACACTTTGTTAGAAGATTTAAACCCTACATCTTGTTTGTGATTATAAACATAGAACTTTTGTTTACTTTGTGTTTATTTAATATATCATTTAATGGTTTGAACCTACTCTACTATTTCTTGGATAATATTGTGTATTGACAGCTTCGTTTCCCTGACTTCATCCTAGAATGTTGTAGTTCTACATCTATCCCCTTATAAAGCTTCATATGGATCCATTTGGATCATAGAGTTGAAACTATTATTATATGAAAACTAGGATGGAGGAATATATTGATACCAACTTCCTTTTAAGTGCATTAAGTTGGATCTTATTATATATTCTATTGTATGAATGTTCCTTTCATATTGACTATCATTTTGAGGGTGATAAGTTGTGATAAAGTTTATCTTTATATCAAGTGTTAAATTTAGATTCCTTTGGAATTTTTATTTGAACCATGGATATTGATAATACAAAATTGAAAATATAAATCCTTGTAATATCATCACTTCATTTATGTATAAATTGGAAAGTTGATCAAGTGATAAATCCTCCCAGATAACAATGAAATGTGCCAACTTTGTGAGTTAATAAACCATTATCCAGATGGAATTGTTCCATTCAAAATTCTCAGGGAGGCTAATGCTAAAATCCATAGTGATTTTCTACCACTTCTATACTGGTATAGGAAATGCTTTAATCATACACTTCAATTCCTAGAATTACACATTTTCATGTTAACATACCAAGATTCTAGATATATACTTTGCAATCTACCTCTTCATGTTTTCCCTAAAGAAATATTTCTTAAGATCTATATAAATAATCTTTCTTCCGGGATGAATAGGGAAGGATGGGTTATTCGAATCATACAAAATTTCCTTCATCAATTCTAATTTTAATGGGACATATATTTGGGTTCCAAACTTTATAATTATCTCTTTATAAATTTTGAACTTCAGAATATTTTCTACCATCATTGGAATCTCTATATCATCATTATAGGATTGCTTAATATTTACATCGATGGTTAGTTGATTAAATAATTTTGGAAAGGTATTATTTCATCCCAGATTTTATGATTTATATATTTATCCTCTTAATATACATAAATATTAAGTCCCTTTCAATCCACATCACAGATAGGGTAACATGGTCATTTCTTCTTAGAGAATCCACCACCTTTTTTCCTTTCCTAGATGGTGATGTAATAAGAATAATAGTCTTTAATCAATTCCAACCATTTATATTGGAAATTTTTCAAATAATTATGTGTTAATATATACCTTATTCTCTAGAATAATGTTTTTCCTTTCTCACAGTCTGCAAAAAATCCTCGACTGATCTTCATGCTCATTCTTACTCAAGGATTACATGAAAATATTGTCAATAAAGACTACCAAAAATTGATAAATTTAATCTCTAAAGGCTCTATTCATCAAATCTATAAATATTTCATTCGAATTTGGTTTTTTCCCAAAAGCAATCACTCTGAATTCATAGTGTATATACCTCATACAAAAGTTTGTCTTGGGTATATCTTTCCTTTAGCTCCTTGATTGATGATGTCTAGATCACTGGTCAATCATTAAGAAGTAATTATACCCTATGAGTTGAAAGACTGAAAATTAACTTATTTATTTTCAAAAAACTTTTAAGGAAAATTAAGAAACCACATGGTTCACCCGAGAAGAGAAACATCATATGATATCATAAAATCACTGAAAAAGAGCTTGATCATAATGGAAAAATTCCCCAATTTTTTTTGAGAAGAGACTATTTACCTATGTTTATATGTATTCCTTTATAAGGTATTCAAATTTGTTAGACATATTCTTCCAAGTTTGAATGTACTCCTCTTCATTTATCTTCCCTTCATTAAATCCTCTTATTAGTATAAGGTCTTTCTTGTCAATCCATGCACTCTGTTCATGATTAGTATCCACAAGAAGTGTTCTTCCCATCATCCTATCAACCTTTTCTATTGAAGAATTGATTACAAGAAACTCCTCCACCATTTATTCCTTTGAGTGGATAAGAAGCTCTAGTTTTTTCCTGATAATGACATCCTTCGCAACTATCTCCCACTATTGACTAGTGATGCCACCCTTAACCTTGACAGTCATTCCCTCGCTGAATTATGGATCTGCTGCTTCAGATTTCCCCTACATATCATCAATACTAGCAAGCACAAAATCCATATGGGGGAATAGGATACATGTTCTTGATCATGATCTTGTTATGTTCATGGTAATCAATGAAAATATCCATTATTCCATCTTTTCTCTTGATAAATAGAACCTTTTCATTACATGTTAAATTAGTAGGGATTATATAACCCTTATCAAGATTCTCCTAATGTTTATTCTTCAATTATTTCAATTATATGGGTTCCATTTGGTGAGGACTCATTGATAAAGGCATATAATCTGGTATAAGTTCAATTGAAAACTCAACCTCACATTTAGGGGGAAGACCAAGTAGTTCCTGGGTAAATATATCAATATACTCTTACATGATTTGTATATCTCCAGTGATGATTTACTCCTCATCCATTTGATCCAAGACTCCCTCTTTATTTTGTATCATAACCCATATTATTGAATTTACTTCCAAAGATATTTTTAATCATCCTTCCATTGATATTTGATAATGGGATAATTATAGATATAGAATTTTACTTCCTTATCTAGAAAATTGACATGAGAACCCTATAGATAGATCTAATACATGCCCACTATCACATAAAATTCTACCAAGGAAAGAAGAACTATATTCTCTAGAAGTATTTCCCCACAAACGTCAAGGAGAAGAGTTTTTTATTAGGATGGAATCAACACACCACCAGATTTTTTAACTGATAATTTAGTATCAAATGTTTTTTGTGGGGAATCAATATTCCTAGAAAACTTTTATGATATAAATGAATGAGTAGAACCATAATCAAATATAATATTTGTAGTTTTGGAGTGGAGATTAAGTTTGACTTTCACAACTTCTTTATTATTATCCACTTTAGTAGTAATGATTACATAGGTTCTTTCATTCCCCCTTTCATTAATATTTTTTTATGTTTATCATCCTTATAAACCCTTGGATTGTGCCATTAGTTTTTATAATGCTTAAATTTCATGCATTTGAATCATTGAAGTGTGGGAGGTGAATTAGTTGGGGCCTTATTTTCCTCTATTATATTGATGAAAATATCCATTGATACTCTTTAATCATGAGCTTGATGGCCCATTCTTCCACAACTAAAAACATCTTCCATTTCTTTTAGAAAATTACCTTGGTTTCTTCCCACACATTTTTATCATATAAGTGGTTAAACTTACTTTCATCCATGATATTTATTATTAGAGTTTCCTTAAATATTCATTTCCATTTCTTGTCTCTAAATCCATGGGAGTGATAAGACTCCCCAGTTTCTATTTATACCTTGAGTACGCATTGAAAAATTTCTTTGTATCTATCAAAGTATCATATAGTCAATAACTTTTGAACATTTTTTAAGCCTAGATTCATTGGTGCATCATGTAGTCACCCTGAGAGGGGGGTGAATCATTGGTGACCGACTTTTACCAATTATATTCAAATTAAACTCTTTTTTACTTTATTTTGATTAAAATTATTTTTATCGGTTAATATGTATGGATATTTAGTAACTTTATCCAAAATTCTCCATATGATAAATATATCTAGTGAACCTATTTCTTATGCTGGTGTGAATCTATATGATATTCTCTAAGACTCAATGCCTCTGACTGATGCACCTAAATACTTTCTCTCTTATTGGTAACTATTTATGATATAATTGTGTTTATTGTACTTGTGACCAGTGAACCTCTATCTCGTGCCTCTTCTTCAAACAAGTATTTCCTTGATTGGAAACTCATTCTGCTCTGAAATCTTTAACACTCCACTTCACATATGCATAATAATGTTAGTATGTTCAATACATAGTAACATTTATATAGGCACACCTCAATGGAAAATGTTGGGAACTCAAATATGGTTTCCCGCTCAAATAAAATTCCAATTTTGAACATCCCATTAATTTTGACTTCACTGGATGCATCTAAAATCTTATATAATATTCATGAAACTTCATGAAAAATCTTGTATCTACAACCATATTAAAACTTCCATAAGATCAGTGTTAATGAACTTCTTAAAACCTTCTTATCTTAACAAGATAAGAAAAATCTGAGAAAGAAATATAATACCATCATTGTTAAGGAATTTACAAAGTCTTGTAAACCTCTTCGGTACTTCATCCGACATATAATTTTCTAATGAATTAATTAAAAACCCCATAGTGTAACTCTTTTTTTGTCTGAAACCCTTTAGTCCAATATGTATCAACTGATTGAATCATTCTAATGGATTCAAAACTTCTTTGACCAGACTCTTCATATTCTTTCTCTAACAGGTGATTCACCTCTACATGATATTCATTGACTGATTGCTTCAGTTTGGTAAAATCATAGGCTCAACGTTTGATGATTCATACAATTTTCTTCTATCCAAGTGGAATCATATATGTTCAATTGATAATCTGGATATTTATCAACATCCAATAAGACTTCATATACTCTATCTATAACATATCAACATCATATTTATATTTGTAAATGTTTGACCAATGATATCACAAATGTTCATCTGATTTTTTTTCTGCCTGGTGGGTCAACAGATATTTGTATGGTCACCCTACCATAGCTCAAACATTATAAAGAGATTTTTTTACAATACTAAGAATCTTATATACTATAACCTCATGATAACTTTTCTAGTTCTCATCCATATGATGGTTCTCTAACCGATCATCTTGACTTGAAAAACTCATATTGGTGTATACTTTGATAAACTACCTTCTTTGATCATTGAAAATTCTAACTCCCCTAATTGGTAGGACTTTGTTAATTGTCTATATGGTATAACTTAATCTTTATCTCAATCTTCCTACATCTTTCTCTACCAGTAGAAACTTCTTATTTCTTTAACTTATGACATCATAAATCTTCATCAGATGTAACTCCCTGATAGTATGTCTGATGGAACATCATCAAACATAGTCTCTTTAAATATTAAATGTACTTAATATGGGGAATCATTAAAACTATACATCCATTGATCATTATAAAGATATGTTTTAACATTCCTTTGGTTTTAGTGACCTCTCTTCAGACCAAAACTCAATTCAATAGACTTAGACTGATGCATTTATTCCATAGTGGCCTTTATAGCTTCAAACTTCATACTCATACGGCTTCAAATTTGTAACATCAACCAAGTATAACTTGAACCTTCAACTTTGTATACCTTATTTTCTGCTAAAATTGGATTTCACTTTGTACCATGCACAAACTTTGACTTCACAATTTTTATTACTCCTTATTTATATTTATTTCACTTTGTTAAAAAGAATAAAAAATTGGTCCCTTAGGATTATTGTTGCTCTCTATTTAATAATAATGTTCCTGAGACATCTAGAAGAATTTTTCATTATCCAACCAGTGACAATATATAACTTTATATTTTTATAATTTGTATAAACACATATGGGAACATGAGTATCTTTATGATGTTACGAACTTAAATATTGGAAAAACATCACATGAATTTTTAGTAATGTTTCTTAACTTGGTTAAAGAAGCTTTATTAACCTCCTTTGTAACTTTATATTAAAACATTCCTAACTTCCATAAGGAAAGTTTCTTAAGATTCTATTACAGCTCACATGGAATTCTTCTAAATATTTAGTGATATTTGAATATCCTGATTATCCATGATAACTTAACTATTTTTCTTCATATGGTTTTAATTTTGAGCTAACTTATTTTGTTGGTCTTAAATGTACTTCTTTCCTGGTACTTACTTCTTTATCTCCAAATATATAAGAGAGTTTTTAGAAAAACTATCCTATAAACATTCCTTATGAACCTTTACTTTCAACTTCCTCATTGACATTATAATATACTATTGAAACCATATACAATATATCAACATCATCATCCTACATGAACTTCAATCTCACTCTTTGGATTTTTTGTTAATAACAAATTATTTTAAAATTCAATGAGATATTTTCCCCCTTATTGAAAATTAATTCAAACTCTCCTTATTCCAATAACTTTAAGTGAGGGAAAAATTTTATCTCCCATTTAATGATCTGAATTTTTTATCTTCATTGTTTACATTTTTGGGGAGAGGGAGGAACTTTTGGATCATAAGAGTTTATAATGGATACATGAGGGGGTGAATTTTAGTTTAAAAATTTAAAAAAATTAAATACCCAAACTTATTTATTATAGTTATCAGACATAAATTGTTTATAATTGTCAAATTATTATAACAGAATCATAGTTCATATGGTTAATTAGATTATATAAAAGTTTAATAAAATAAATATTTGTTATAAATTCAGATTTTAATGAAAACAACATGTAAAAACAATTAAAATTGAACTTTACAAAGTTCTATAGTAAAAGTAACATAATTTTTATAAAAAGAGTAAGCACACTTTAACCTTTACCATAAAGGAAGTAAATAACCTTGACTTATGGTATCCATATTTTTAACAAAACTATAAGTTTTTTTCTTTAAGAAGAAAGCCCCCAAAAACAAATATCATAATCATATTAATCTTCTTGTCACCATAATCCCTTGATCATCTTGATCAGGTCTAGCTATCTTCCTATACTTGAAATCACTTAATCTTAACCCATATCAAACCCATAATACAATTGAAAAAATATTATAAGGATTTTACAACCCTTACATAGAATCCTTAGAACTAAATAACTCTTAAAATATTACAAAGTTAAAGTAATGAGAGGTTACAACAAATAAATCTTCAGACATTTTTAGTTCTCAAAAACATATTATTCTATCTCCCCAAATTCACCTTTATTTATAAGCATAACTCAAAAATTAATATTTCTATGATTCTCAGAGTTTGTTGCAATGGAATTAGATGATCTTTAGTTTGAAAACTCAGTATGATATGTATATTTCCATATGATGCTGGTTTTTAATAGTGATATTTCAATTCTGTAAAGTGTATTTTGTTTGGTAGACATAGTTCTAATCATCTAATTATAAACATTATTCCGATGGAAAAAATATCCCAATAAATCGAAATAGGTTTTTTTGATAGATATAACTTGGTCAGTCTGATGGACTAAAATCATCAATTTTAATGACCTAAACTTAGTAAGTTCAATTGAAAAAACTGTATCAATATGATAGACTATACTTAGTCACTATGGTATACTAGATTTTTTCAGTTGGATGGACTAGACTTTTTCAGTCTGATGGATCATAATTTATTAATTTGAATGGACTAAACTTGGTGTGGAAAGTTTATAATTTCCAGTTTATAAATATTTCTATGCCTGGTAGAATTATTTTTTTTTCTACAAAAATATTCTAAAAATCTG
The DNA here is from genome assembly GCA_963277665.1 of Viscum album. NCBI lineage: Eukaryota > Viridiplantae > Streptophyta > Magnoliopsida > Santalales > Viscaceae > Viscum > Viscum album. The sequence goes on along the minus strand of OY728130.1, from coordinate 616,231,156 downwards.
GGAAATATAATGTTAGTAAAACATAGTTTTTAAGGGAATGTTGTGATTATTTATTATAAGTATAGAAAGTGTAGAAATTAAAAATTTCAAATAAAATATATCCCTATTTTTTAAAAGCACAAAACACAACACTTAAATATAAAACTAATTTCTTTGAAAAGTTGACAACCCCATTATTCATTTAGGAATAAATTTCCCCTTTATCCTTCTTATATCATTTTTTCTTTGTGACCCCCTTTTTGTTAAACAATTATTTTTTTCTAGAGAAAAAGATGGCATAATTTCTTAAGAACATCCCCCTAAATAAGATCTTCCCGAATAACCTCTCCCCAAGGTAATTTATTCAAAAACTTCTCCATTAGTAACTTATTTAATAAATTATACCCCCTTTATGATTTTCATAAATAAATTATAAGAAACAATTTATTTTAAATAAAAGTTTATCCAATAAAATAAAATTAACTTTTAACCAAATAAAATTGTAAAAACATTCAAACATATTATGTGGAGTAAAATTAATTCATTATTTCATTTTAAAAAAGTTCTATTTTTAAATAAAGAGTTCATAAGGGAAAAAATTAATACTTTATTATGAAACTTCTAGAAAAATAATTTCATCTCCTTGAAATCCTCATGGTTTTTCTATATTTTTGGTATCGTTGCCACTAACTTTTTAAGTCTTTCTTAAATAACTTAAAACAATCATAGTTATTGTGTTTTTATTTATACTCATTATTTAAGAGATTAGTTCTTGATATTATCAGCTTTCAGATTTTGAAATTCTTTTTGAAGAAAAAAGTTCATTTAATTGGGATTTGAAATTTATTCATCCCAGTATTTTGATAAACACTTGAACTATTTAAATAATTCAAAATTTTAATCAACTTCAGAAGTAAACTTCTGAAAGGAATCAACAATGTCCATATATTTATTATTAACAAAATTGATCTATTCATCATGAATCTTCATATCCCTTTCAGTATCCTTCAACCATCTAACAATTTTCTTAACCCTTATTCTTTATAAATTGGATTCAACTTTAAAATCCTTGAAATCAGCCTCATTCTGAACTACGGTTTCAACTATCTAGTTTAAGGCATTTGATTATTCTAACACATTTAACATTCTCTTGATTTTATTACCCTAAGATTCTATTATTGGTAGATATGGAATATAATACCCATGTTTCTTTAATAATTAATTTAAATAAGTGAATATTGATTCAATTCATTGACCAGAGTGAGTTTCTTAAGAATCTGTTCAATCTGATGAAACATCTAAAACATGTCTTCTTGATGGACCAGAAGCTACTTTCTCTTTGTCTTTATATTTCCCTTTCATTTTTCTAGTATCTAAAACTTATACTACATTAAAATTTCTATCATTCTCATATTTTTCTTTTTTTTATATTTCATATTTTCAATTTATTTTTCTAAACATTATTCAATTTTTGAAACCACCACGTCAGCATCATTCTTGGAGTGAGTAATAAAAGAAGATGTTTTTGAATCATAATATTTTTATTCTTATTCTTCCTCTTCCTCTGAAAAAGTTTCTTTATATTCTTCTTCAGTTGTATTTATAATTTTATGGTGAAATTTTATTTACTTATAACATATGCTTTTTTATGGTTCTTCACAATTTTTTAACATAAAATTTAACTTGTTCTATAACATATTTTTCAATCTCTAAAACTTTTCATATTCTTTTTACAATATAAATATGAACTTTATATGTTCCAAAAATTTCAAATTTATGAATATTTAGAGGAACAATTTAAGGAATGTATAGAGAAATTGGTTGAAAAATTGATAAATGAGAAATTAAAATTACTCGTTGTCCTTCCTCTCTAGTAGTAGTATGGATATATCCATGTTACCTTTCAACACCCTTCATCAAACATTCAACTACATTTTTATCATAAAATATCTTTTTCTATTTCCTATTCTTCGAATCTTCTTTAAAAAAATTCTTCATTTCGTGGCTTTAGAGCTAAGAAATATACCTTATCAAGTCTTAAGTATGGATCTCCAACCTTTTTTTCTTCCTTTTATTTCATTAATTATGGATATACCTCATCATACATAACATTGAATTTCTTTTTCGGCCTGGGTGTAATGAAAACACTTTCTTATTTTCTTGAAAATTTTCTTTTAACAAAAGATATTTTGAATTAGATGATGCTTTTTCCAATTTATAAACAAACTTATTTAGCTATGGCATGAAAAACAATTTTATTCTTGAAATTGTTAAATCGCTTAGAAACAAAAAATTTTCTATCATCGTAAGATTCTTATTTTTAATCTTCATTAAAAATATATATTTTATCAACATCTTGTTAATAAAACATGAAAAATATAGAATTATCAACTTCATCAAACTTTTCTTAATGGATTTAATTGAAAAGAAAATATACATCAGTAAATTTATTTTTCTCAGATTTATTTGAAAGTACAAAAAAATATATCTAAAAACCTTAGGGTAAATTTGTTTCATTTTATTCGAATTAAGTAACCTTTCATCTTTAATAGAACAACTCTGTTTCCCGATTTCAGATGATATACTTTGCTAACATTCACATATATAGGAAATAATGAAGTTTAAACATTAGTTTTCTCAAAATAACAATGATTTTTTGAAAGATTATGAGTTACAATATAAGCCTCTTGGCCTAAAGAAACTTATATAAGATCTAAAACCTGCTGAATATTCAACCTCTAGGATTTATCAAAAAGGATAAAATCAATTAAATATATGTATTTTTTTTACTAAACTAAATAGATGAATAAAATTCCCATATTATTGATAGATAATGAAGATCAAAATATTCTATTTCTACGCAAACCTTTTACCAACCCAAAAACCTAATAATTTATTTCAAGAATTATTGAGTCTTATCATACTAATGTTTCTCAATAAACCTATTGTTGAAAACTTCCATGTTAAATATTTCTTCAAGAAGAGAAATTTTTTAAAAATTGAAATAATTGATAAGATATGATCAGATGAACAGAAACTGATTAGATGAATGAAAAATAATCACACTGACAGAGAATTTGAGGCCTAAGAGTCATCATCTGTCTGAGAAACTAATACGAGATGAGGTGACCCACTTTCATTTTTATAGGATCGAGGTGATGATTCAACTTCCAAATATATAAAGTTTCATATCTAATCCCATAAATTGATTGAGAGTTTGATAATTATCCTCCAATGATTAAAATATTTATTCTGAACTCTTAATGGTTTTAAAAAGAAATTTTTATTGAAAAAACTTATTTAATGGAAATTAAAGCTTTAAGATTTGTAAAAAAATAGAAATTTATGAAATTTAAATAGTAACAGAATAAATAAAATAAAAATATAGTAATTATTAAAGATTAGAAACTACCATATTAGAGTAAAAAATGTAACTTTCTTGTGAGAAAGTGAGTCCAGTAATTATTATTCTTGGTTTCTAGAAACACTAAAAAATTAGTAAAATCAATTTTTTAGAAAATAAGAATAATTTAGTAAAAATAATGTTTTAAATAAAACAAAATATTTTAGTTAATTTGAATAATTCATAAAAACAATTTTTTTTTATAAAAACTTTATTTATAAAAAACTAATGCTTTTAGAAAAATGAAAGATTTTATTAAAACTAAACTTTTTAGTAAAAATAAAGTTAAAAAAACATGGCATATGTGCTCCCAATTTGAAAAAGATTTCATTAATTTAAGTATATTGGTAAACAATAAGTATATATGAATGATCATTTAGTATTGGCCATTCCTAGGTTCTTTTTAATATATTCAAATTTATCAAAACTAAAAGGTTTAGTAAAAATATCATCAAGTTTTTATTGGGATCTGGTGAATTATAAAATAATATCTCCTTTTTTGTGTGATCCTAAAGGAAATGGTGTCTTATATATATGTGTGTGTTTTTATCATTATTTATGCACTAGGTTTTTTCTTAAAGCAATGTCACTTGTGTTGTCACACAAAATTTTAGATTTATTAAAACTCAATACACTGTTAGTGAGTGTATATTATATCCAAAAAACTTGAGCACAACAACTTACAACTTCTATATATTCGACTTCCATAGTGGAAATTTATAAAAAGTGTTGTTTTTTACAAGACTAAGAAACTAAATATTCTCCTAATAAATGAGAAGTTCTAGAAGTAATTTTTCTATCCATTTTATATCCACCAAAGTCATAATCTAAAAAACTTTTAGTTCAAAATAATTTCCAGATGAATAAAATAAACCTAGATCCATGGTTTCATTAAGATAAAGATAATCTTATTTTACTGACTTAAAATGGGAATATTTAAGATTACCTTGATATCTTGCACACAATAATACATGAAACATTAAATATAGAGGATTATCTGTTAAGTATAATAAAATTCCAATCATTCATATAATTTTTTTGATCAACTGGTTTCCTAGATTTATCAATATCTAAATTATTTGAGGTTCTGATAGGAGTACTAATAATTTTATTATTTTAGGATCCAAATTTATTAATAATATATTTTATATAAAAATTTTGGGATGTAAAAGTTCATTCTGGTTTTTGTGAAATTTTAAAACCTATAAAATAAGTAATTTCTCCTATCATTCTCATTAAAAACTTAGATTTCATAAGTTTCAAAAAAAATCTATATTTTATTTTTGATTTAAAACAAATATAATGACATTGAAATATATTTTAACAATAATTGTGTTTTGGAGAATCCTTTTTTATAAAAAGTTTTGGATCTGCTGCTCCCTTAACAAAACATTTTGTAACGAAAATATAGTTAATCTAACATACCAGTTTATATGGGATCATTTAAGCCCATAAAGTTCCTTAATATGATTAAAAACATGTTCTTTAAATTTTTTATTTTCAAAACCAATGATTTTTTCTACATAAAATCCCTCTTAAGAACATCTATTAATAAAATCATACATCACATCCATTTGATAATTTTTTTTTAAATTAAGACATGTTTCATATTCTAGAAGAATATGAATAGATTCAAGTATTTCTATCAGAGCCTAATTTTATTCATTATATATGAATTCTTGTTGATTTTAACCCTTTTCAATAAGTCTAGATTTATTTCTCAATATAATTCCATTTTCATCACACTTATTCCAAAAAAAATCTATTTTACTCCAATTACAAATGTATCTTTAATTAGTTCAACTAAAGTCCAAACTTGATTCTTTTGAAATTAATTGAGTTAATATTTCAAATATTTTATCCAATATTCATCAATTAAAGATTTATCCAAAGTTTTAGGTTAAAATTTTGATAAAAATGAAAAATGTTCAACTTTATTTCTTAAAGAACATCTAATTCTAATAGGTTGATCAACATCACCAATGATATTATCACTAGGATGATTCATAAGGATCAATTGATTTCTTGGATTTGTAAAATTATTTTATTAAATAACATGTTGAGATTATTCTTGAGGTATAACCTTATAAACATATTCTTAAGTTATTCTATCCTAATAATATATTTCTAATGTTTATTGAAAATCAGTATTTGAAATAACATCTGAAGATGTGTATTGACGTTTCTTAAAAAAATGAATCAATTTCATCAAATTTAACATGTACTGTTTCCTTAACAATAATTTTATTTTTTTAAAGACTCTATAAGCCTTACAAGTTGTAGAATAACCTAAAAATATCCCTACATCGTATTTTGGAGAAATTTAATTTAAATTATATTTAGTATTCAAAATGAATACCTTAAATCCAAAAACATTATAGTAAGAAATTTTTGGATTTCTTCTAATCCATAACTCATAAAGAGTTTTATTAATAAAGGGACTCATTAAAACACGATTTATAGTATAGAAGGCAATACTGACTACTTTAGCTCAAAATATATTACCAACTAAGTATTAACTGATCATGGTTCTATAATCTCATTAATAATTCTATTTCCACTTTCAACTACACCATTTTTTTTTTTGAGTTCTAGGTGTTGAAAAGTTGTTTATTATACTATTTTTACAACAAAAAGTTTTAAAATAATAATTTCCAAATTATTATCCATGATCAATATGAATAGTTATGAGGGATAGATTGTTCTAATTATTATCTCTGGAAAAAAAATTTAAAATAGAAAAAGGATTTAGACTTCTTTGCAAGAAAATAGATCCATGTATTTCTAGTATAATCATTAACTAAAACATATACATAGTATTTTCCATCGATACATCTAGTTTGTGTAGGACTGAATAAATCCATTCCCACTAACTATAAATAACTAGTAGTTGAGAATTCACTAATAGATTTAAAACTTGACTAATGTTACTTTTTGAATTTATAAAGATCCCATAATTTTATAGTATCAAACCTATGTTCCATTATATTTTAAACAAGTCATTTATTAGATAGTTTATCTAAAGTTATAACATTTTAGTTTTCTAATATCATATTCCATAATCAATATTGATCTTCTGTTTCACTAATCCAAGTTAGGTCTTTACCCCTAAGGTATTCTAAGTTAAGTGTATAAACATTCTCATTATGATTGGTAGAAAGAATAAATTCATAATTTGAACTATGAAGAATAAATTTTTCATTCCTGAAGTTCAAAAGATATGACTCATCAGATAATTTAATTATGGTAATAAGGTTATTCTTAAGACCTAAATAAATAAAACATTTGAAATTAAATATTTTCTATAAGGAAAAATGTTACCTATTCTGATAATTTCTCCTTGAGAATTGTCACTAAAGTTAAATTTTCCACCATTAAATTGTATATATTATTGAAGAAATATTTTTTAGTCATATTACTAGAAAAACCACTATACATGTACCATATATTGTTGTTTATATTATTATTTTTCTGAAAACAAAAAGAAAATTATTTTGGATCCCAAACCTTCTTGGGTCCGGTATTATTAGAAAGTAATATTTTCAGAATCCACATTTTTCAACATTTCAATGTTGAGAAGATATTAATTATTTTTAAAAATAATATTCATGAAAACTTAAATATTTAACATTATTTAAAGAGTAATAATTTTTCCAATTTCCTCCACTTTGAAATTTTGTACAAAATGGATCACTTTTTGGAACAAATTAGTTATTTGGAAAAACTGGTCTATTATCAATATAACCCATTCCAAATACATCCGTATGAGGTATAATTTTTCCATATATCTTATAAAAGTGTTCCTTATTAGAAGTAAACTTTGATAGAAGGTTTTTCAAACTTGATATTTCAGAATTTAGTTTTATAACTAAATTATTATCCTCAAAATAAGTTATATTAAAATTAGTTTTTTATATATCTTTTAATAATTTAGTTTTTTCAAGATCATATTTTTATAATTCTTTTGAAAGATATATTCTGTCAAAATTATTTTTTTCTAATTATTGTGAAAAATTTTAAATATCAGTAGTGAGTTTATAAATTCTTGTGTTTTCTATCACAAGTTTTGATTCAGCAATATAAATTTTTTTAGTAATTTTTTAATTCTTGTTTTCTAGTAGTTTTGAAAATCTAGGGACTTATTCAAAACTAGTTAACGCATTATTTTATTATGAAGAAGAAAATAAATCATCAAAATATGTATGGAGGCCGATGAACCTGATTTTAGGCGAGCGAGAAAACCCTAACACTCCATGCTCCTTCATTGATGTGGTTGCAGGAAGAACCGAGGAGATCCATGTGCCTCACATTAACAATGTCATGATACATAACCCTTACATTCATCCAAAGCATTTTTGTCACTGTGGACAATTGGTTATTTCTTTCTCAACAAACGAGGTAAGCCTTCTTGTATCAGATTTACGATTTGTTCTTGTTGGGAACTTTTCTAAGCATAGACCACTGTTAAAATTCTTGAGACAATCTCTTGAAGCCATAAACTTCCCAGGTTTTCGCATTGGCCTCCTAAACTCATCCAATTTTGTCTTTTTTTCTATTTAGAGGACAATTATTATCTCTTATGGGTGAGGCGATCTTGGTTTTTTGGGAGATGTTTTATGAGGGTTTTTAAATGGAACACCGATTTCAACCCCTATAGTGAATCTCCCATTGTTTGGGTTTGGATATGATTTCCTAGTATTCCACTTCATTTGTTCAAATAGTCTTCCATTTTTCCAATCTATATGATGATTAGCAACCCACTAAAGTTGGAATTAGAAATGAGGATTTTTTCACACCCTTCAATTGTTAGAATTTGTGTAGAAATTTATTCCTCTTAGGATATTCCTTCCTTAATTTGGATTCAGAATGGTGATTCTGCTTTTTTCAAGGACACCATCTATGAAAACCTACCCGCTCACTATTAATAATGTCTTAAACTTGATCATGCCTCGAAAGAGTGTGCCCATCTCTCATGTCGTGAGGTTAAGAAAGATTCTTGGATTGAGAAAAGAAAAAATGAAACCTGGCCTGGATGAAATCATGGTTTTCCAGTCAGGTACTACTGGCGCTTATGGTGAGGGAAACCCTACTGAAGATATTAAGACTGATGAGAACAATAAGTCTTTGGATAAACCTAGACAGAATTTACAACTTGAATTTCATTCTTATGGAAATATTGTATTGTCTGATGTTGTAGATTCATTGGTTCCTATCGCAAGTGGTCCCAATGTCTCCACCATTCAAGTGGATGAACAGAAGAAGCACCTTGAGTCTCATGGCACTCAAGAAAAACTCTCTGATTCTATGGACTCTCTTTATGAGGTTGAGGACCAATCCATTCAAATGGAGGAAGCCTATCATAAATCAATCACTAGTAAAAAAATTGATATATATTGAGGGTTTCATTACCCCAAACTCTAAAAAAATGAAGAAGCGTAGGGACTACTCTAATATTAAAAGAAAAATTGTTACAAGGTCTTTATATGCATCTAGAAAGGTCAAAATTGAACATTCAACAACCCAAAATATGGAATACCATTCAAATGTTTTCATGGAGATTGAGGAGGACGTTGATGGAAGAAATAAGTACCATGTTTTCAGAGAATCTTACTTGATTTAAGAGCCTGTAGGAGATGCAGTTGATGATTGGATGGATGAGAAAGATAAAATTACACACCTGAAGTATTGTAATAAATAAATTTTTGAGGATAAATATCTTGCAATTTTTAAGTGAATGTTCATGAGAATAGTGTAATAATACAAGAGAAATCATGATTTCAATTTTTGGGACATTCCCTGGGAATGATGTTTTCTGTTACTTGATTTCTATATTTGGTATTATTAGTGGTACCTGTTTTTGTTCTGTGAGTTTCTATTTTTTGGGGTAATGGTGGTTCTACTATATGGAGAATCTGTATGTGAGTTGTCTATAGTTGGATTCACGGCTGATGGTTGGATTATCTTGATTAGATGTTATTGGCGAATGCTGAAGAGGTTTATGGTGGCTGTCTGATTGGGTTACTCCAATGTGTGCCACTTGGTGATTTTGTGTTGGACATTATCAAAGTACTTTTTTTGGAGTTTTATGCTTTGGGTGTTTTTCTACTGGTTATAGGGCGATATGATGTAGGGTTTTTCACATATGTTTTCTTCTGATCGACTACATAATTCTTGTCTTGCATGGGTACTTGATTTAGTGGTTTTTTGGGCAGCACCACACCCGTTTCTCAGAGAATATTGATCAATGTCAGGGAGAATCAGGTCTATCTCTTGGAATTTGTTCCTTTTATTGTTTAATATTTGAAATCAATGACTGATTTCCCTTCAATACTCTATTATTGTAAGTTTTTTACACCTCGTTCTTGTACTGTTTTTATTGCTTTTAATAAATTCCTTTGGGGGCATGAATTGGGTGGCCAATTCCTACCACCGTTATTCTTAAAAAAAATAAAAAGATGTATAATTATTATCAACATAAATTTCTGGATAATTCTAATTTAATGTAATATTGGATAAATATTCAACTATTACCTTTTACATGAATCAACTATTATTTTTCAAAATATCTTCAAAGAAACTACAGCTCTTCTTATCTTTACACCACTATCAGATGAATTCCATGATGAATTATCACCACCACTTCCACTTTATGTGTCTGATGATTTTATACTTTCCTTATTCATGTGTCTATATAATTTCATAGAAATCATTTATAAATTTACATCCTTCTTTTATTTCCTTTTAAGCTACATATGGTCATGTCTTATATAACCCTCATTTTTTCATTCATAATAGATAAATTCAGAAGAATCCTTATTATCACTTATGTCCTTATGATTCTTATTATACTTATAATGAAATTACTTTTTCCGAATTATCTTTTTCATCCTCTTACCATGTTATTCTAATTCATTATTATACTTTTATGATTAATTACTCTTTGTTTCAACTATAACGTTCTTTTTATTTGATGAATTTGAAACCTTATTAGATGAATAAAATTTATTTAAAATATTTGAAGTAGTAGAAAACACAAATCCTTTATTTTTTCATATTTTCAACATATATATTAAATATACCATCATATTCCATAATATTAAAAATCAAATCATCCAAAGTTAGATGTGTTATCCTTCTCATGTTATATAAAGCTGTTCTTCTAAATTTCCATTTTCTAGGAATTATTTCTGTAATATTTTCTAAAAAACATTATCAGTAATATCATTCTCACCAAACTATTTAATACTATTAATGAATTTCATAAATCTATGATGCATCTTCATAACAGATTTTCTAGTTAGAAACAAAAAATCTTGATAGTCTACTCTTAGAATTTATCTTATAGTCTCAATTATTTTAAAAGTTCAAAAATGTATAACTTCTAACTTCTTAAAAATATTATTAGTTTCTTCACAAGTAGATATCAGAATATATATGTTTCTAGTCATAGAATAGAGAAAAGTATTCCTTACATGATAGTTCAATAGATATTGTAGTTTATCTTGATTTGTAAAAATAGAAAATCATTTCTTAGAAATCTTGTAAGTTACATTCAAAATTAAAAAGTTATCAACCCCAGTGTTAAAAAAAAATTCTTCACTATATCTCTTTAGTATTCATAGTTAGCACCATCAAATATTGGTGGTCTTCTAAAATTAATATTTTCAAGTGTACCAATATTTAAACTTTCCATATTATCTAAACAAAAACAATTTCTATAATATACATGTTACTGTAATAATAGTTTGTAGACAACATTTTATCATAAAATTTCACTAATAATTTAGAAATTTACTTAATATAACAAAATTAAAAACCAGAAATTCAACCAGTAGAATCACTCTGATACCAATTATTTGATCATAAGAGTTTATAATGGATACAAGAGTGGAGGTGAATTGTAGTTTAAAACTTTAAACTAATTAGAAAACCAAAAAATATTTATTATATTTATTAGACATAGATTTAATCTAATGACCATATTAAAATAATGAAATCATGTTTTATCCAGTTAATCATAGTATATAAAAGTTTACTAAAATAAACTTTCTTTATAAATGCACAGTGAAATTAAAACAACTTGTATAAATAAGTAAAATATAAACATTATAAATTTATATGATAAAACTAATAGAAAATTTATAAAATTAATAAGTACACATTAACCTTCAGTGTAAAGAAATTAAATAACTTTGACTTAAGATATCCACATTTTTAACCAAACTGTACGGTATGTATTACTTCAAGAAGAAATCCCTTGATCAAAAAAATCAAAATCATATATGTCTTCCTATCCCTAGAAGACCTCAATTAGCCTAATCGGATCCAATAATATTCTTATCCCAAAAATCCACTGATATTAACCAATATTATACAAAGAATATAATTTTAAAATTTTCAAAGGATTTTACTATCATCACATGGAATCCTTAGATTGAAAACTCTCAAAAAAGATTATAATGAGAAAGTAACGAGAGGTTATAGAAAATAAATCGTTAGAAAGGATGAGTTCACATAAGTACCTTATTTTATCTCTTTGAATTCACCTCTATTTATAGGTATATCTCCAATAATAATATTTTCATGATTCTTGGAGTTGGTTGCAATGGCCTCAGATGATATTCAGTTTGACAGCTCATCATTATCTATATATTTTCATTCGATGTCATTTTTTGATAGCACCATTACAACGATGTAAAAAAGTATTCCATATTGTAAAAATAGATATAATAATATTATTATAAACTTTATTATGATGGAAAAAAATGTGTTTAGACTAATTAATCAAAAAATGTTAGTCTGATAGATCATAAATGGTCAATCTGATGGACTGAACTAATCCAGTATGATTGATTAAATGTAGTATGTCTGATGTAAATTTTTTTTTCAATGTGATGGACTAGACTTAGTCAGTCTTATGGACTATACTTTGTCAGTATGATGGATTATAATTTTTCATCTTGGTGGATCATACTATAGTAATTCCTATGGAATAAAATTTGTGTGTAAATTTTATAATTATCAGTTTAGTATTATTTCTACATATGGTAGAATAATTTTTTTCTATAAAAAAATTATAAAAAATTGAGAAATATAATGTTATTAAAACATTGTTTTTAAACGTGTGTTATTATTTTCAAAATTAAGGACATAAAATTTAGAAATTATTTAGTTTTGGAACTCCTTGGTTAGTTATAATGAATTTCTACTTCACTTTATAAATATTTAGGAAAAACCAGTTTCACCTTTCAACTTCAAGACTCCCCCTAAACATTATCACCTTTAATTACGTTCCACATTGTAAGCTTGTTGAAAAATATGTTATAAAAAGGTGGATGTTTCTTAGATTTATCAAATAGACAAATAGGTCTGATAAAGTTTTCCCAACCCATAAAATTTATTTTCTATAACTCAAATTTTCTTTGTGTTTCCCCCCTTGTCCTTCCAATCAATAAACATCTAGATTGGCATGGGTTTCTTCTCCTCATTTTTCTTTTCAACATTATACGATGAAGTCTTATTAACTAATACTAATATGGAACCTAAAATTTTCTTATTTTTTTCACTTCTAACCTCCTTTCTTCCGCCAACTATTATATCCGTACAACCATGTAAACATTTGGAATATGTTCAAATTTCTTCTTATGCTCAACTTTATTTACAGTAAAGTTTTTTACATCCCATTATTTTCCTTTATAATTTAAAAAATTCTTCTATCTTGGTATGATTATCCTAAAATTTTCAAGATTGGGTCCAACAAACTTATATATTCCACACAGATTCATATATTTTTATTAGTTTTCTCTTTTGAGTTAACTTCTGATGTTATTTAACTTATTAATTATATATATCTTCTAACATTCCAATATAATTATGTATTTATCATATTGATTTAATTTTATTTTTTAGATTCCTTTATTTGTATAGAAAATTAATAGAAAGATACAAATATCTATGAAGTATCCTTTTCTTCTGTAGATTTAAAACATTTTCTTGGGTATGAAATCTTCCCAATATTTCTTCCATTATATAAGATTATTATTTACTTATATTTTCTTGCACCCTAAGGTATACATAAATTATATCTTCCTTATGTTTTCTTTTATCTTTTTTGTCCTCTTATTGTTAATATTTATAATGACTCTAGTTTTGTTTATTTATTACTTTGAATATTTCCATATATGTCTCCAGATTTTTTTCTTAGAGTTTTCATAGTGGTTGGGCATCATGGGACCCAAGAATTAATATATTAAAAACATTATTATATATATATATATATATCATTTATGTGAATAGTTTCATAATAAATAGTTTTCCTACTGTTTGAGACCTCATATAGGAACTTTGAGACCACAGATACTTCCGAAATGTGGGGTTTTCCATAGGCATGACATAAATTTGGATAGTGTCAGATTTATAGTCAAGGTAAAATTTTTATGGTTCATTAAGTAAAATAAATAAATAAAATATTTTTTTAATTGACCTAAAAAAAACTAAATATATCTATAAAAACATTTTTATAAAAAATCCCTAGGGTTGTATGCATAACCTTGGGGTGATTTGAGAGTATGAGGGAACACTCTTCATTGATGTTGGAAAAATAAGAATATGGATCAATGATGAATGATTTTGGGGAATAATGAGATATATTATGGACAAAACAGATCTTCTCTATCACTAGTGAACATGCTATTCTCTAAATATAAATCTAATCTCAAGGTATGAATCGTTATTTTTTTAGTTTTCTACCCTTGTTTATTATTGAGCTTTGATTATGAAAAATCTACATAATTTATCTTAGATCCCATGAATTGAAGAGAACTAGATATAATTCTTATTGAGATTCTAATTTATTAGTTTGTTCATTGTGTCATTATTCACCCCTACCTTCCATAATTTATGATAATTATACAATATCACATTTAAAGAGTATGGTTATCACTTCATTCTTGTGAATTTCACACACTTTTCATTACATTCTTCATTTTTGTCCCACAGGGTTGCGGTTCGACATTCTCGGGTTGGATTTGAGAACGATCAAACCGCTAGATTCATAAAGGATGTATGGACGATGCTTGGATTGGTTTTTTTATAGATATTGATGAGATATTGGTTTTGGTTATTGAAGACATGGATCAAAAGATTATTCTTGATTCTTCATCCATGGGAGAGGCATAATACGATGGGATGAAACACACATGGTTCGAGTGGCAGAAATCGAGACACCGATGATAGATCGGGCATAGTAATCCCTAGATTCCCTAAACATGAATCAAGGAAGAAGTAGTGGAGAAGGGTGCATAAATGAGATGTGTGAAGTCATCCTATGATTCTAGAAACTCCTGACATACATGGTTTGTAGTCTAGGAACACACTCCATGTAGTCCCATGATTATGAAAGATAGGGTTTCAGGAGAAGTTAAATATCACACACTGTATATAACCCACAGATGATGTGTGACCCAGTATTGGTGGCTCAATGTGTACCACAAGGTTACATGGGTATGAACATGGATAGGTATATGGGCATGACTAGAGTAGACATACGCATGCTAAAGTACACCGAAATGGGCCATGAGGACACAAGTAGCCCTCAGGTAGAAGATACATGTTTCATATTGAATGTAAATTTCATGTAGTTCCACATGGCCGAACAAACCATGTATAGTTGAGGAAAGATATGGGTGTTTAGGTGAGGTCATAGGCTATACGACCCCAGTAACACGCCGTGTACTTTTTTCACGTATTTAAACCATGCATATCTCTTTATTGTAGACTTAGATTTGGTCCTGTGAGTAGCCTATCCTCAGTTGTTTTCCTTCTAGAACATGATAATGGACTTAGTTTTGGCATCAGATAAATTACATGAGTTTTTATGAGTGTAGATATTTTTGCAGCAATTCTTGATCGATGTAAGTGATTAGGTGTGATCATCAAAGATATTTTGGGGTCAGTACTCCTCTATTGTACTTGGGTGTGGCTCCCCCATTATCTTTACATAGATAGAGTCGTTACTTCCTCCATACTACAACAGGGTGCATGTACTCTATCTAAGTAGTGTTAATCAACCGTCTTCTATCTGGGTGGTAAGGGGTCCTCCATGGGATTTAGTGCTCCCTTAGTAATGGATCATAGTAACATGGAGTGGTCCCCTCCATTTATATTGTTGTGAGGTTGTGCATGATTTTCAGGATAAAATATGGACCATTAAATCCACAGGATAACACAAAATTTTTAACCGAGTTGTGGAGATAAATTTACCCTTTCTCTATCTCTAGGGTTTCTTTATAAACATATCATATATTGGGTTTTCATTTCCCTCTTTCTTATGGGTTTATTTGACTCTTGTATCTTTATATTTCTCTCTGTTTGGTTTATGGGGCATCATAATGGGTATGTATATACTAACCCATGCATGGGATTCACCAACATGTTTTGTGTCTTATATAGATGAAAGAAATGTCTGTGGAGATCTTGGTAGAGTAGTATTCAGAGGATTATAGCTATAACTATAATATTCAACCATGTTTGGTGGTGGGACTTAGATATTGTTATTGAGCTCTCTTTAGATTCCCTTTTTCTAGTTTTTGTTAGGTTATAACCTCATCTTTGTTTGGGAATGTATTTTTTCCATTTTTCTTATATACTATGATAGTGTACATTGATACTTTCCCAAAGGATGTTTCACACATTATTTTAACTCTAGATGTTCATTAATTTATTATATATCTATATTGTTTCATAATGTTGGTTGTGTTCATGTGTATAGGCACTTAGGTTAAGGCCTCCCATTTCATCATTTCCTATGATGTTCTTGTCATCAAACCCTAGCCTATTATAGGTGGGATTGGTGTTTTCACACTCATATTACCTCTAGTTAGGCGGGTACTGATGGTTCAGTTAATGATAGAGTGGTATCATTGGTGGTTTTCACCTAGGTTGGTTTTTGTAGTTTGAACTTATTAGAAGGATTTTTTTAGAAACTTAAGGAAACATTATTGTAGCATCTTGAGTGTGGATTTTAGGATGGGGAACCCAGTGTTTGGTGTAGCAGCTGACATATCCGTTCACTAGGACTCTTACCACCTTCTTATTGAGTCAACATACCAAGAAATTGGTTATAGTGAATAGATGTAACATGCATCATATAGGATTGGGTTTTTTTACTTTCATTTCCTTTTTGAGTCATCTCCCCATTTATGCTCATCTAACCATGGTACTTATTGATAACTTTTAGGATGTATCTATGATAAAATACAACAAGGATGATAATATAGGATCATGATGATGCTCATTTGAGTGATGTGACCTCCATTGAGGGACTATTTCATGAGCTTTCCCCCCATTATTCCAAGAAAAGGATCAACTATGTATGGGAAAACCAATAGCTCTAGAAGGTTTTTATGAAGATTTTTGTAGGCTTATAATGTTATGTGAGTTCCAATGATATATACCTCTAAGGTTTCATAGTGATATAGATCCTCAGGTAGTGGGGCGTTGGCTCGATTAAATGATCTGGGACTTTAGGCTTGTTCAAATGTGGGTTGATCAAATGATTGTGCTTTTAGTCCATCTTCTTCATTTAGCAGTAGGGAACTAGTGGAGTTTGATCATACAAACTCATGATAAGATATCTCCCACACAGTCATACTTCTAGTATCTATTCTGAGATGAGTATTACCCTTTTTTAGTTTTGATTTTTTTTGGTTTTAGACGCTTATGATGCTACAGTAGGGTGATAAGACAATTTCTAAGTACAATATGAGGTCGAACGACCTCACACATTACTCCCTTGATATGGTGCAAGATGGATTACTTTGGGTGTAGAAGTTTGAGAAGGGCCTTCAAAGAGACATTTTTTCTATAGTAATCTCTTTGTGTATTACTACTTATGCTGAAGTGATGGCATAGGCTCTTATTATATATAGATTCTTAGAAGAGGGATGTTGGGTAGCTAGATATGGTAGTGGTCATTATAAGGTTTAGTCATCCATAGTATCTAGCAGGTGATATATGTTAGGGTCTTAGATCAGGAGGTACCGAACCAAAAAATGTGGATATGTGGTGTAGGGTTCATATAGAGGATCTAGTCATCCCTAAGAGGTAAAATGATACTCTTTTGATGGGAGAGGTCACAAGGATCATGATTTCCTGACCTGATGTATTATAGAGGGTAGGAAGATAGTGGATGTACCACTATGGAAGAGGTAGTTCCATGATTAGGGATCTCCTAGGTATGCTTGGGGCAACGCCAAGGTGGCGTTTCTAAAAAAGAGTGGGAGGATCTTTGGAGGCAGGGGCTGCTGGTAGAGGGAGAAGATGTGAGATACTTCCACCACCACCACTAGGTGGCCCACACCTGGATCAGGGATCTTATGGTCAAGGCCATGGGAAGATATAGGCTGTCAAGGGATATGATCAGGTTGCTTACGAGATTATTTGATGTACGCTCTATTTATTTTTTACAGTTACTCTAGTACTTGTATACAAAGGAGAGAGCTATTCATTTATCTTAATATACCTCATGTAAGATCTAGAGCTTCCCTTTGAGACTTTATCCCATCATTTATGGATATAGGTTCCTATTGAGAGTGATTATTCTATATTTCAAATCTATTAGTGGTGTGAGTTGGTGTTTGGTAGAGAGAGATTAATTTGGGGCCTCTTGGTTTTCATAATTAAACCTTATAACATAATCTTGGGTATAGATTGGTTTTCCATGGTAAAATCCTAGATAGACTATCATTGTAGGATATTTAGATGCATTCAAACAAATGGGACAAGTATCTACTTTGTGGGTGAGAGAGATATTATGGATAAGTGAGTGGGGCTCATGAGTAGAAAACTACAACCCATCACCCATTCATTGGTGAGATTAGACCTTGGTATAGTTGTATCTTCAGGCATATGGCTTCCATTTATAGTGGATGATATTAACATATTCATTGAGGATGTTTTGAGAATACCTATGATGTGGGAGATAGATTTATACATAAAATTTCACCCCGGGATTTCACTAATATCATCTACGGCCCCTACCGAGATATAGGAGCTAAGGGTGCAGAGATAAAAGTTTTATCTAACTTGGTGCGTCCCCAAGGGAAACTCCAATTTTTTTATGAAAAAATTTGGATGGTTTTCTGAAGCTTTTTTGACTATCATTTTCTGAATTAGGTAACGATAAATAAAAATTACCCATTGCTGAGGATTGATGACTTCTTCGACTAGTTGAGAGGTGTGTGTTGTTCTTTATGATAGATCTAAGGTCCGGATAACATCAGTTGAGGTTTTGAGGATATGATATTATAAATATGTAGTTCTATTGTTTCTATGGAAAATAAAATTTCCTTTTGATGCCTTTCGGTGTGACTAATTCCCCCAATGTGTTTATGTATCTTATGAACTAGATATTTCAATCATATTTAGACCAATTTGTAGTTTTGTTCATTAATTTCATAGTCATTTACTCTTTATTAGAGGAGGATCAGGTAGATAATTTTAGGATGGTCCAATACTTACTATTAGTGAACAATATTCATGGTAAGCTCTATAAGTTCCAATTTTTTATATGTGAGGTTCCCAATCTAGGTCATGTTATCTATGAGAATGGTTTATATATGGTTTTAGAAATGATTGATGCATTTATTGATTTAGATCCAAGAAAGATCATGCCAAAGGTGTAGAATTTCCTTGGTTTGGTGGGGGTACTATAGGAGGTTAGTAACAGATTTTTATAGGATAAAATTAAATCTCCTTTCACTTCCTTGATTTGGATACCGAATCCTTTTTTCTAGACTAGACAGTTCTATAGATCCTTTGAGGAGTTGAGGATTTGAATAGTGCAACTATTTTGATACAATCAGGGGATGGAATTTTTTATATTGTGTATTACACCTCTAGAGTCGGGATTAGTTGTGTGTTGATATAGATGCAAGTGGGTATCTCTTATGGGTATAGGTAGTTGAGACCCCATGAGAATAACAACATGACTCGTGATTTGGAGTTGGTATCAGTAGTATTCACTATAAAGATGTGGATGCACTATCTTATGGGAAAACATTTTGTATTTTACTCATACCACTTGTCTTAGGTACATATTCACCTAGAGAGACCTCAACCTAATATAAAAATGTTGGATTCAGTTCTTATAGGAATATGGATTTGAGATAGTCTATACTCCTAGAAATAGAAATGTGGTAGAAGATTCCCTTATTAGGAAGTTTCTTTCTTGCCTGGTGGAGGAGGAATATGAGCATTTGGGTTCATTACAACTAACCCTAGTGGAGGAGAGGATGATGTTTTTCTTTAGTCGATGGTGGTGACTCCTTTTCTTTTTTAGAATGTGATAGAGGCATAGTTTGGAGAAATTGACTATGAGATTCTACCTGACTGGATATACTCATGAGATTTACTAGATTGATTTTCTGAAGGAGGATAGCATGTCATCCATTTTTTGGGATGATTAGTGGTCTTGGTCACATTACATGAGGAGGTGATGAGGTAGTTTTACAATTCTACCATATTTTTACATTTCTGTGTGGAAAATATGTACAAGGACCTTCATAGACTATTTTGGTGGGCTGTATATGGGTGGAGCACCACCACATTTTTCTATCAATGTCTCATATGTGAGCAGGTAAAGGCTAAAAATTAGGTTCTAATAGGTTTGACTCAACCTCATAAGATCTCATAATGTAATTGGGATGGTATATCACTGAATTTTTTGGTAAGGATTTTGTAGATATAAAGTTTCCATGATGGGATCGAGGTGATTATTAATTGACTTACCAACTCAACACACTTTCTTTCCATCAAGGAGCAGAGTTCATTCAAGAGTTTGGGGAGTTGAACATGGGTGAGATCATCCTGATTCATGATATACCCGTGACGATCATCTCCGACTGCGATTCTAGGATAACATCATGGTTTTGGAGAGGTCTGTGGGATGTTTCTGATTCTTAGTTACAAATTATTGCAGAGTTCTACCCCTATAAGGATAGTAATATCAAGTGAACTATCCAGGTGTTGAATGATATTCTAAGAACCAATGTGTTGAAATTCATATGGAGTTGCGAGGATCACTTTCCATTGGTAGAGTTCTCTTATAATAATTTTTATCTCTCTAATATCAACATGGAACCTTTTTAGGCCCTATATGAGAGAACCAATAGTTCACCCTTTTTTGGATGGAGATTGGAGAGACATCTATTGCTAGGCCATAGATTGTGCGTGTGATGATAAATAAGGTTCATGTGATCTATGAGCATATGAGGAGAGACTAGAGCTAAAATAAATATTATGTGGATCAACATCATAGTGATATTGATTTCATTTAGGGATACTATATTTTCTTGATAGTCTCACCATGATGTGAATTGAAAAGATTTGTTTGTGGGGGGGGGTAAGTTTTCCCTGATGTTCATCGAGTCGTTTAAGATTGTACAAAGGCTTAACAAGGTATCTTACCACTCGGACTTTACCCCATAATTGGACTGAGTGCATGACATCCTCCATGTGTTGTAGCTGAGGAGATACATGAATGACCCAATGCCCATTATTGACTGGGGCGATCAGGACATCAATGATGGATCCACCTTCAAAGAGTACTTGGTGGCAATTGAGTACTGATAGGAGAGGATCCTATGTGGATAGACCATCCCTTTGGTTTGACTTCTTTGGATGTATTGAATCACATAAGAGAGATCCTAGGATAGTGAGAGTAATATATAGGCTTAATACCTCAACCTTTTTGTGTAGCTTGTTCTTTTTTTGTGGTGAAAGGACTTGAAGGAGAAGATAATGCACCGACTCTGATTTTTTAATTTATTCCAACAAATATTTCAATATATGTATGTATATATTTACTTAGAGTTGGAACTATGTTTGTGTGTCATAGGTACTTATAATTAATATATTAAAAATATTAATAAATATATATATATAAAGTACATGTGCACAAAATTTTAAAATAAATGGTTTTCCCACTATCTGGGACCTCAGATGAGAAATATGAGACAATGGTTTATTAAATAATGTGGGGTTTACCCTAGATTCAACATAAAGTTGGTTGGTATTGGGTTTCTATTCAATTGAAATTTTTGGTGGTGTGTTATGTAAAATAAATAAATAAATTATTTATTTTATTTTATTGACCTAAAAACATAAATATCTCTATAAATATGTTATTATAGAAAATATGCGGCGTTAGGTGTATAAACTTGGAGAGATCAAATAATAGTATGGATCATTATTCATTGGCATTGGAAAAATAGGAATGTGGATTAATGATGAAAGAACATGGGGAATCATGATATGGATGATAGACATAGTGAATCTTTTTCTGTATCACTATTGAAAATGTTCTTTTCCAATGATTGATCCAATCCTAAGGCCAGACTCATTATTATTTGATTTTCTTCCCTTATTGATTATCGATCATGGATTATTATTTGTCTACATAATTTATCTTTGATCCTATTAATTGCAATGAACTAGATATAAATCTTGTTGAGATCTTGATTTGTTGTTTTATTCATTATTCTATACAACACCCCTATTTTTTACACTTTATGATCATTGTACAATATCACATTGTCTAATGATGGTTATAATTTTGTTCTTGTACATTTCCCCCACCTTTCATTTCATTAATCATCATTGGTCCATGGTTGCGATTCGAGGTTGTTGGGTTATATTTGAGCATGATTGAACCCTCGTATTCATGGTGGGTGTATGAAAAATGTACGGATTGGTGTTTTTTTATGGATCATGATGTGATTCAGGTTCTGGGTGTTGAAAACACATATCAAATCCTGTTTCTCAGTTCTAAGCCCGTAGAAGAGGCATAATGTAATTGGATGAATTGCACGGGCTTTGGGTATCTAGAATATAGCCACTGACGATGAATCAGGCATAGTAAACCCAAGATCTTAGTTACTTGATGTGAATCAAGGTAGATATGGTGGTGGAGGAATCACATGAGAAACATGTGAAGTCTTCCTTGGATTATAGAAAATCCTGACAAATATGGAATGTAGTCTAAGAACACACAATGTGTTGTCCCCTAGATGTGATGGCTAGGGTATTGGAAAAAGTTAAATATCACACACTATGTATGATCCGATACCGGTGAATTGGTGTGTACCCTAGGGGTATACGAGCATAGATATGGATAGGTACGTTAGAATGTCTTGAGTACATGGATGTATATTAATGTACTTTGGTACAAACAGTGAGGAAATGGGTAGATATTGAGAATAAAAGACACATTGTGTACTGAATGTACACATTATGTAGTTCAAAACGGATATCCAATCCATGTATAGGAGATTACATGACTTGGTTTCTAGGTGATGTCACATGTTGTGTGACCCCAGGCACACGCTAGGTGAGCCTAGACACACACCATATACTTTCCTGAAAAATCTCCACATTATGTATCTATTTATTTGTCGACTCATATTTGGGATCATGAGTAGACTATCCTAAGAAATTTTCTATATAGAATGTGATTATGGACTTCATTTTGGTATTAATGATATGAAATGAGGTGTTATGAGTGTAATAATTCTTTCAAGAAAGCATGACCAATGTCTAGGATTGGGTGTAATCATCATAGAGATTCTAGGGTCGGTACTTCCCTGTAACACTATGGTGTGGGTCCCCCATACTCTTTACACAGGTTGACTTGGTACTAAACCATGTTATAATAGGGCAGGAGTCCTCTATCTATGGAGTGGTGATCTTCTATCTTCGAGATCCAATGGTGAAAGAGTCCTTAATGGAATTTATTGCTCCCTTGTCCGTAGAGAATAGTAGTGAGGAGTCATCCCCTCTACTATAATTCTTGTGAGGTTTCACATGATACTGGGTAATGGAGATGGACCTTTGGCTCTATAGGTAGTCTCATCATTCTTAACCGGGTTGTGGAGATGGATATCTGCTTCTCACTCTCTTGGGTTTCTTTAAGATTATATCAGATGTTGGATTTTCGTTTCCCTCTTGTATATGGGTTGATTTTACTCTTGTATCTTTCTATTTATCCCTTATTGATTTTTAGGGAATCCCACTAGGTATATATATACTCAACACTACATGGGATTTTCCCACACATTTTTTGTCTTATAAAGATGATAGGATAATTAATGGTGATCTTGGTGAAGCTGGATTCAAAGGTGTATATTTTTACCTTGAAAATTTAACTGTGTTTGGTGGTTAGTCTTGGATATTGTGAGTCGGGATCTCTTCAGTCTCTCTTATTCCAGTTGTTTTCAATTTTGTTCCCCATCTATGTTTGGTTGTGTATTTTCCCCCTTTCTCTTATATACTATGTTATTATACTTTTATATTTTTCTGGAGGATGTTTCATGCATGTTTTGCACTATATATGTTTAGTTTTTTATTATATCTATTCACTATTTCATGGAGATGGTTGTGTGTATGCATACAAGTAAATAGGCTAAGGCCACCCATTTCTAAATTTCCTACCTGATTCTTGTCTCCATCTCCTAGACTATTATAGGCGGGCTTGAGGTTTTCCCACATAGCTTACAACCATCCAGGTGGGTGATCATGGGTCGGGTCCTCACAATAGTGTATGTTTTGTGATTAGTGGAAGTGAACCAAAAAATTTATTCATATTTTACATTTCTTCTACAACTCTCAAAAAAATATTCAAGATACCCAAATCAGTAATATGTCATTAGATCTTTCTTCATTCATAATTATTAAGTATATATAGATGAGTTTCTTTTTCTGTTTCACTCCCCCCTTAAATTTGGATTTTTATATTCTTAAAACCATAGAAAATTGTTCCAATAATTGATATCCATGTGTCCAAAATTTCCATAACACCAATATTAACCAATAAACCTAGGATTATGTTGTTTCTATGTATTTTGGCTGGTGAAAACTTTTTTCTTTAGGATATATCTAGGGAAACTTTTTCCCTTTCTTTTCTAACTTCCATTTTTTAGTAGAGGTGGGTTTCTCAACTTTCTTTATCCTTTTTTCCAAAATTATAACCTCAAATAACATTATGAGAGTTAGTGATAACATATTCATTAGAGTGTTGGGTTACCTTTTTCTTCATCTTTTCAATAAAATATGGTTCCAATTCTTTCAAATTCTTCCTATCATTGGATTGAATCATTCCTAGTGTAAGTCTTTCCTTAGAAACTTTTGCATAGATTCTATCCTCATTATTCTATGAAGATTCAACTTTAGAAAATTACATGTTTATCAATCTAACTAATTGATCAAGACACCTTATATTTAAATTGTTCTTTTAATTTTAAATAACCCTCACTTTATCTTCACATAAAACTTTTAAATTATGTATATTTTCCTCATGCATGTCACACTCCTCTTTAAAGGGAAGATGAATTTCATTTAATTTATTTTTCTTGATCTCAAATTGAGCATCCTTAACCTTAAAAATTACTTTGTGAGCACATTATAACTCATATATCTTATATTTGAAAACCTTTTTTATCATACCTTCTTCACACAAACTCCTTAGAAAATCTTATTCCATAATGATGAACCATCTAACTCATAAATCTTATCATTGAAAACTTTTTTATTGCATATTCTTAACATAAAATATACAACAAAGATTCTTCTATAAGGGAAATATTTTCTTCTTAGGATGTTTGTGATTCATCCTTAAGATCATTGAGTTTAGTATGGGTATCACAAAAAAGTTCCTTTTAAATTATTTCTTTATGAATTTTTCTCTCCTTATAAATTAATACTTTAAGATCTTCAATTTTTCCTACTTTATCTTCAACATAAGTTTCTAATGCATGGAAAATTTCCTTAAAGAAATCCTTAAAAATAGTATTCTCACAAAAAATTCTATAAAATATTTCCTCTCTAAGGTTGATTTTTTTATTTAGAACATAACACAATTTCTTCCTTGACTTAAATTAGTTTAGTAAGAGATCTATATTATTGGAGCTTCTTTCATAATTTTTTCTCCATATCATCAAGTTCTGATTTCAATAGTGACATTTCCCCATGTTGTCCCCTAATATATGAAATTATATATGTAATAAATTTAACAAGGAAAATTTTCTTGTAATATTGGATTTTTATATAAAAACTTCAATAGTTAAAATTGAATCATATTCATGAAAACATGAGAAAGATTCTCCTAGAGGATTAAAATTTTTCATATTCAAAATATTTCCTATAAAAAAACACAACATTCAGTAGAGATGGATCCTACTTTTATTGGTAATTAAATGATGACTTCATCTGATTATAAACTTATATCTTTGTTTAGTTTTTAATATTTTTTGATTCTCCATTTTTATACAACCAAAAATAACTTATGTATTCATCATCACAGTTTTGACATTTTTATCCTTAGGATAAAAACAATCTTTAGCATTGGAAAATATTCACTTAATATAAAATTGTTAAATATTACTTGAAAGAAAATATTTTAGATCCAAACATAGGTATCCATCACTCTGATACCAATTGATATTCCCATGTATATCATTTAGTCACCATGAGGCGTGGGTGAGTCAGTTGTGAAAAACTTTTACCAAGTATATTCAATATAAACACTTTTTTCTTTAAGTCAATCAAAGCTATGTTATCGATTAAAATGTATAGATATTTTCAAACTATTACTCATTGATTTACCTTTATTCTATGAAAATTATATAAGGAAAAGAACACACATGAATTTTTATAGGTTTCATCTTCTGTGTGATAACCAACATCATTTCCATGGAAACTCCTATCGGTCCACTGATTCTTTCACTAATAATTTTTTATCAATTAAAAGTGAGGGGTATTTGTATTATATCCAAAAATTGATTTATCTCCCAAAAATATCCTCTTATCTATTGATAGGAAATTTTAATGACTCCCATAAATTAAAAAAATTTCTTATATTTAGATCCATCATAATATAAACATGTAAATAGATCACAGAAACCTTATCTAGAAATTCTCAATCAGATAACTCCATCTGGTGTGACTCAATCTAGTGCACCTTTTTCTTTGTCTAGTGTGACTCTATTTGATATGCCTCAACATTC
Source organism: Viscum album (assembly GCA_963277665.1). Lineage (NCBI taxonomy): Eukaryota > Viridiplantae > Streptophyta > Magnoliopsida > Santalales > Viscaceae > Viscum > Viscum album. The sequence goes on along the minus strand of OY728130.1, from coordinate 616,204,717 downwards.
TGCACCTTTGACCGATGTTCCTCAACACTTCCCCTTTAATCGATACCTCTATATATAATATAACTCTGACTATTTTTCATGTGACCTGTGATCCTCTATCTAATACCTATGATCAAAATCTCTAGCTAATTCCTTGATTGGAAACTCAAACTACTCTAAAATAATCTTTACTTAAATTCACTTGTGCATATGAGGAGTGTTATTATGTTTGGTACATACTCTTATTTATATAGGAATTACATAATGGAAAAGGGAAGGAACTCAAATATTTTTTATTTCTCAAATAAAATTCCAATTTAAAACTTCCCACACATTTTGACCCCACTAGACGAATCTCAACTCTTCTAGAATATTCTTTTATCTTCATGAAAACTTCAGCATCTACAATCTTCAAAGAAATTATTTTACATCGGTGTTAAGGAACTTCTTCAAACTTCCCTGTACTATTTAGATAAGTAAACTTTGTTTGACCAGCAAAGCATCATCTTTATAAAGAAAATTACAAATCCTTTTAAAGATCCTCAGTACTGTATCCAACATTTTATTACTGATGACTTCATTAAAAACTCCTCTATCCAACTCTGCTCTGTCTAAATGCCATTGTCTGATTTTAATCGACCGATTGAGTCAGTCTATTAGATTCAACACTTTTTAGGATATTTATATTCATATACTTTCTCTAACTTGTGATTCATCTCTACATGATCTTCTTATACTAGTTTCTTTGGTTTGGTAAAATCAGATTCTCTTTATCCGATGCTTCATACATGTTTCTTCTATCCCATTGGATTCACATATGTTCGACCAATACTTTTAATATTCCTCACCATAAATTAAGAATCTGATTTCTATATAGTTGAAAAATATCAACTTCATCATAGAATTTGTAAATTTATGACTGATGGAATCACAAATTTTCATCCGAATTTTTCAATTTTGATTAGTCAACATCTCTCCCACTAGTTACCTACACTCAGTTCAAACTTCATATTGTGCTTGGTTTGAAAAACATAGAATCATCTGTCTAATAAACTCAATATAAATTTTCTAATTCTCATCCATCTAATGGTTCTATGATCAATCATCCTAACCTGTAAAACTCATCATAGTGTCTCCTTTGATAAACTAGGTTATTTTACTGATAAAAATTCTACTTCTATGATTGGTGGGACTTTTTTAATTTTCCATCTGATAGAACTCAAGCTTCATCTGAGTATGAATACATAGTTCTATGCTAGGAGCACATTAATTTTTCTTTGACCAATGAAATCTTAAATATTTTTTAGATGTAACTCTATAATTGTCTTTCTGATAGGACATAACTAAATACTAACTCCTTTAATATTTTATGAACTTCATCTAGGGGAGATTTGAACCTATCTATACATTGATATTTGTAAAGATCTATATGATCCTTTCTTCTATTCAAGTGAATTCATCCCTATTCAAAACAAAACATAGTTTTATGGTTCTACATCTGATGGACTCAAACTGAAGCCTTTATACCATAGTGGCCTTCATGACTTTGAACTTCATACATCGTGAAAAATAAAAATTGTAACATTAATAATGTACATCTTGCACCTTCAGTTTTATATACCTCATTTTTCTTCTAACATTGTGTTATACTTTTTACTATGATCAAAATCTGAATTCACACTTTGTATTTCTTATATTAGTATTTCTTTCACTACTAGGAAGTTGGGTTTTACCAACACTAGTATACCAATGGTTCGGTAGAACTATTGGTATAGGGGTCCTTTACCAACAGTTTATTCAAACCATTGGTAAAGGTTGGTTTAGTGAATGACTTGCCAATGGTTTGAAGAAACCGTTGGGAAATCCACAACATTTTCACCCTTTACCAAAAGTTTGTACAAACCATTGATAAAGGCCATGATTTTCCCAACAGTTTTTAGAAACCATTGGGAAAGGTCTCGCCAAATACACCAACCCCACCCCCGATTACACAGAAACACAGAACTCATTTCCCCTGATTTCTAGAAGCCCCCACGTGTAGGTGAACCCTAACCTGAGGTCTTCCATCCGATCGACTGAAAATCCCCCATCCAGGTTAGACTCCTTAAACCTCTTCCCAAATAAAGACATATAATCCCTATTCCCCCGATTTCTCCATTTATTTCAATATCTAGAATGATCATGTCATTATTTTCTATTTCTAGGGATTTTAGAAAATTTTATGATTCACACTATTTGATATTGAATCAATGACTAAAACTTGATTGGTAGATGTCTGTGAGTATATAGAATACAGATTCTAAACTATCCCTTAAAAGTATCCCTATTTTGTGTTCTTTATAATGGGTATAGTATCATTGACATACTTTATTATTAATCTCAAATTTAAAAATAAATGTTTCTGTCTATACTTTATGAAATTAAACCTCTTTAAAATCCATGAACAACCTATTAGTGTAGAAGACTAAACTTTATCCACCCATGGGGTGCGCTTGAATTGGGAATGTTTCCCCAAATACCCAGCGCCCCAGCTCCCAAGAAGGTCTGATTGTAGACCTAATCCAGACCTCCTCCCGATGTATTCTCGGCCCGCGAAATACCTTCATGTAAAAGATCCTTCTTCAATCAATTTTTTTTATTTCTACACTTTAAATTAGTAAGTGTTATCTTAGTTTTAGTGTTCTTACTCTTTTTATTTTATGTTTTATGTTTTGATTTCGGTTAAATTAGAGTTATTGTTGTTGGAATAATGAACCCTTTGTTTGTTTTATGTTTTTTTTTTCTACACTTCATACATCGTAAATGGTCTATTTAGTGGGGTTTGTTTAGTGCAGGGGGTAAAGGGTTTGTTTTATGTTTTTTGTTTAGTGGGGGTGGGCTGTCCTAGACACCTCGTACCCCCTGGACAGCCCCCCACTCCTGGAAATCCCCCTGCCCCCCCCCCCCCCCGACCCCCTGGATAGCCCCGCCACCCCCGTGGATAGCCCGCCCACCCCCTGGACACCCCGTACCCCCTTGGATAGCCCCCCACCCCCATGGACAGCCCACCGACCCCCCTGGACACCTCGTACCCCCAAGACAGCCCCACCCACCCCCTAGACACCTCATACCCATGTGGACTACCCCCACCCCTGTGGATAACCCTCCCACCCCCTTGGACACCCCATACCCCCATAGACAGCCCTACCACCCCTGCCACCACCCTAGACAGCCCACCCACCCCCTGTACACCTCGTACCCCATGGACAATCCACCCACCCCCTAGACACCCCGGACACCCCTGGACAGCCCCGCCACCCCCATGGACAGCCTGCTCACCCCCTATACATCCTGTACCCCCCCTGGACAACCCCCTTGTTGACAGCCCCCCTAGACACCCGCCCACCACCCTCCGGACACCCCCATCCCTCCGGATTCCCCCACCCCCATGGAACCCCCCACCCCTTGACACCTTGACCCCCCTGGACAGCCCCGCCACCCCCATGGGCAGCCCGCCCACCCCCTTGGACACCCTGTACCCCCTCCCCCCCTCGGATAGCCCCACCCACCCCCTGGACACCCCGCTCACCCCCTTGGACAACCCGCCCACCCCCTGGACTCCCCCTACCCCACTGGACAGCCTGACCACCCCCGTGGACATCCCGTCCCCTAGACACTCTGGCCCCCCTAGACAGCCCCCCACCCCCAAAAACCTCCAACACCCCTGTATGACCCCGCCACCCCCTAGACACCCCGTACCCCCTTGGACACCCCCCCCCCCCTTGGGAAATGTATGTGATAACTCAAATTATCTACTAAAATATAAAATTTCTTCGATCTAAAATTTATTCAACTCCTAAATAATTCTCCTCGACAAGTGTACATGATCTTGTACACTCATGTATAGTTCTTCAAAGATATTTTGTTATAAATATAGTATTTTGTTGTCTTTTATATTATGATTCTCATATAGAGTAGTGTGTCCGTTATGGTTTTAAATAAAGTGAACAATTCTCATTTACTTAAATATATTTTTAATGAAACTTCAATATTATTGAATTGCTTTTGACAAAATGACTTATAACAATTATTTTTTTATAGAATGGATAGAAGTTGGATGTATGAAACCGATCGAATCTCAAGATATTTTCAAAACAATTTGGAGAAATTTTTAGATTTTTCATTTCACAATGCTTCAGATAGTGATCACATACACTACCCATGTTCCATTTGTGTTGGTAGAGCTTGGTTGAGCCATGAAGAAGTCATCTAACACATAACCAAATATGGTTTTCAAGCAAACTACTATGTGTGGTATCACAATGGGGAGAAAATGAAATCTCGAATTTCTGATGATCCAAATGAGAGGACTGGAGTGGAGAATTTGTTATATGACCGGTTTCCATTTATTCATCATCATAAAAACGAAAGGATTCAGACCCAAGAAAACTTTGATATGAGGACACATGATGCGTCTAATGAAAATGATGATGATGTCAGGGTGAAAATATTTAATGATGCTTCCAAGACTCCAGTATATTGACAATGAGATAAAATGAAAAAGCTGGAATTTTTAATCTGATTGTTTCATGAAAAAACTATGTATGGGATTCCTAATAAAACAATCGATTACATTCTTAACTTCTTGAAGGATTTACTTCTAGATGATGAAGATATTCCCTAAAACTACAATATGACATGGAAGTTATCTTAGGAACTTGGATTTTCAAGAAAAACAATTCACGCTTTCCCGAAAGATTGCAGTTTATTCTGGGAGGAAACTGCTGAATGAAATGATTGTATAAAATGTGGAACATCTCGCTGGAAGTCAAAATCTAATGGAACACCATCCTGCGTGCCATAGAAAGTAATGTGGCACTTTCCATTGATCCCCAGACTCCGGAGTCTTTTTATGTCTGATGAAATATCAATAAAAATGAGGTGGAATGATACCAAGAGAAAGAAGACTAATGATGAGTTGGTTCACCCTGAAGATTGATTTTCATGGAAAATATTTGATGCTAGATATCCTGATCTTTCAGCTAACGTGCATAATGTGAGGCTGAGTCTTTCATACGACGGTTTTAATCCTTTTGAGAAGATGCTTACTTCGTACAACACATGGTCAGTTTTTATACACATTTTTAATCTTCCAACATGGTTGTGTATGAAAAAACCTTTCACTTTCATGAGTATACTCATATCTGGCCCTTCTAATCCTGACATTGATATTTACATATACATGCATATTTTAATAAAATAGTTGAAACTTCTTTGGGATGTGGGTGTGCGCACATACGATGCATATTCAAAAGACATATTTCAGATGCGTGTTGCGCTTATGTGGGCGATCAATTATTTTCTGGGTTATGCAATGATATCTAGATGGAGCACAAAGGGAAAACTCTCATGTCCTATTTTTATGAAGAATACACGATCCAGAAGACTAAAACATCCTTGTAGTTTCAGTTTTATGGGACATCGTCGATTCTTTCCAATGGACCATACATATAGAAATAATCATTGAAGATTTGATAATACCATAGAGACCGATGATCCACCTCATTGTATGTCTGGAACAAATGTGCTTAATGAATTGAAAGATTTCAGTTTTTCATTCGGGAAGGGTCAAATGAAATCTGGAAAGAGAAAGAATGTTTCCACTAAAACCTGTTACAATTGGAGGAAGAGAGGTATCTTTTTTGATTTGCCTTATTGGTCAACCAATTTTTTACTTCATTGCCTAGACGTAATGCACATTGAAAAGAATATATGTGAAATGTTGCTTTCGATACTTCTAAATGTTAAGGGAAATACAAAAGATGATTTACAGTCTCAACGTGACTTGGTGGATTGGGGCATCAGACCAGAATTGCATCTTGTGAGTATCAGTGAAAATAAATGGAAAGTTCCATGTGATTCTTATGTGATGAAACCTATGGAAATTTTTTTGGAAGAATTAGAGACTATTAGAGTTCCTGATGGCTATTCAAGGAACATATCTAAACGAGTCAACAGAAGATAGTGGAAGCTAAAATCATTGAAAACTCATGATTATCACGTTCTTCTGCATGAGTTGATTCCAATAACAATATGTCATATTTTTTCCAATAATGTAAGGGTTAATGTTATTCAGTTGTGCCATTTTTTTAGATATCTTTGTGCTAAGAAGTTGTCCAAGTCTTTCTTGCAAAAAATGTTGACAGATGCCCCATTAATTTTGTGTGAGTTGGAGAAAATATTTCCTCCATCATTTTTCACATGCATGATGCATCTGACTATCCATATTCTCATTGAAATAATTCTCATAGGACCCATTTGTTTTCGTTGGATGTATCCAACTGAAATAAATATGTACATATTAAAGTATTATGTCCGAAACAGGAATCATCCTGAAGGTTCTATCATGAACGCTTACTTAGCTCAAGAATGTATGGATTTCTACTCATTGTATTTTTATGATCTTACTACAAGAATGAACATACCAATGAGAAATGAAGAAGAATAGTATGATAAAATTGAACCCAGTTTTCCATCACTTCCACAAACAGGAGGAATTCCTGGATCATATACATTGAATACATTAAGCCTTGAAGGGCGGGAGATGGCACATCGCATAGTTTTGTTCAACTGTGATTTGTTCAATGACTACATTAGGTAACTAAATTGAATATGTATATCTTACATATATATTTGTTAATCTATTCATATTTTTTATCTACAGGGAACATAAAACAATGATAAATAGAAGGCATCATTTGTTATCTTTGAGAAGGAGGGAGTCTTTGCATAGCAAAGAGTTTTCTTCTTGGTTAAAATTAAAGGTAAATATATTACTATTTAAAATAATTAAATCAATATTTAATTAAGTTTAATATTAATTTATATTGCAGGTATTGAGTTTTCCTGCTAACTCTGTCTTTGAGGAAATAAGAGCTTTGGATTTCGGTCCTAATACCATGGTTTGTGACTATAAATCAATTTTTATCAATGGGTACAAATTTATTGTCACTGAACGAGAAAAGAACATGAGAACACAACATGATGATGTTATGGTTACTGCCACAACAGATTGTTATGCCAGTGCATCAGATAGTAGACCACGATTTGAAAATGTGGGTTATTGTGGAGTCATTGAAAAAATAGTAATATTGGATTATTACTCTCATGGACGAATCATGATGATGAAATTCCATTGGTTTGATTCGATGAAGAGATAGAGCACATTTATTGATGATTGTGGATTTTGATTAATTAATATGACTCACACTCTTGCTACCAAAGAACCATATGTATTGGCATCAATGGATAAACAAGTTTTTTATGTCAAAGACCAACTTCGACCTGAATTTGGTGTCATAGTTGAATTAATTCCAAGAGATATTTTTGATGATGGTGATGATGGAATTGACACTGTCCCTACTGCCATTGGAAGTAATCCATTTATTTATTTTGATGAATTTAATAGCTCAATTGTCAAAGTTGATTGTGAACCTGAAGTTGTGGTGTAAAATATATAGAATCATCCATCTATGTTCTCAATTTTTTTGGTTTACCTCGAGTTGGGTTATTAAGGTTGTTATTATTCAAACCGATTTAATATTGATTACAAATATGTTTTATCTGATTTGACCGTGATGTGCATTTTCAATGTTTATTGGTTGGAATTTTTATTTGAATTGCATTTTGTAATTTAGAATTGAACTGTATTTAAACCTACGAAACCAACATTTCTAACTTGGTGAAAATTTCAATGCTTCAACTGTGATTTGTATAAAATTTGCATGAATCTAAGACCTCTATTTAACAGTTTACCAGGTAATGAACATGATGGTTTTTATTGTTATGAAAAACATGTATTGAAACCTGCATCATCTACCTGAGCTAAAGAAATTAAAATTTTCCATAATTTTGACAACTGTTTCACCACTTATGAATATTGTATAATCAATGTTCCGTGATTTTAATAGACTGATGACACTTAGTAAATAATAATCCTACTAAAAATAAAAATTTTCCCTCTAATTTATTTTGTTTTTTGGGTTACACATTAGTCATCCTTTTCTATTTACTTCCATATTTGTTTTCAAATGCAAGAAAATGAAACCAATTAAAGAGAGGTGACAAAAACAGATTATGGACAACAGTCATCACATGGCTGAGCTGGGAATTCCACCACTAGTGCCTGCAGTGAGTACTTTATTTCAAATATATTTATTTAAATAATATATAATGTCATGTGATTAATTTTTTTTAAACATTTTTTTAGGATCCATATATTAGGCGACAGTTATTCGATGAGCAACCTAGTAGTGGTCCCAATACTTGGGGTGTTCGTACGAGGGGGGGGGGGTACGGGAGCTAGACAATCTGGTCGGCGTGCCCGATTAGACCCTCCCCTCCCCCCCCCCCACTGACATACCATCCATCCCACATTCTGATCCCGGTGTGCCATTAGGGATACACGGGATATTTAGAACTCCCATGTTTTCACCACCCTTTACATCTGAGCCTCCTCACCCGTCTGTACCATATCCGATGATTATTCCCACTCCCCATCCAGCATTTGGCCAGCCATCCTTGTTATCTTCTTTTACATATTCTTCCTTCTCTCTAGGATTTTATATTACATCTTCTTCGACTACTACTCTGCCAGAGTCTATCCCTATAAAGCATACATTGGGACCCACTCCATCTGTATAGGGTGTTCCTTCAGTTTCTACGGATCCAGCGGCACCCATTGATCAGACTGTCGCAGGAATACTTATACAACCCTAACAAATTGTTACCCCATTATTTATTTTCATTATAAAATGTATTGATAAAATATTTCTTTTTCTTTCATAACAGATACATCTACTAATAAGAGGTGGGGGAGGGGGCGTACACTCATGTGTTCGGTGTGGAACTGCCACACGCAGTTGATGGTGGAGTACAATGAAGATAGTCAGATGATTTGAAAATTAGGGCAGCAATGTGAGAGTTTTTTGTCTACGCTTGATAAATACTCCGACATCATTCCTGTCAGCCCGCTCTCATGGAGAAAGCTGCCAAATGAAGTCAAGGATAATGCCTGGGCAGAGATATGGGTAAAAAATCTATTGTATTTAATGTAATATATTAATTTTTGTATTTATATAAATTAATATTTTGGTTTCAACTGCGGTTTAATTTCCCCCATGATGAGGGTGCACGACCAGCACGTCTAAAGGATTTAGGCGATCTTTGGAGAGATTATAAGCATGAGTTTTACATTGGCTGATGTGATAGAGTGGGCACAGAGTTAGAGGTGGTACCTGTCATGGATTATTTTCCATTAGAACAGTACTAACAGATGATTACTCATTGGGAAACTATCCAATTTATGGTATCAATCAAATTAGAAGTATTTAAATTTAAATTTTCATTTTTTTCTTTAATAATAATTATTGAATTTTATTTAGGATGCATCTGGAAGAAATAAAAAAACATTGATGCTAAGAAATATATCCACACATTAGGACGTACTATGATGCTAGATCATGAGAGACAACTGGTATGACAGTTTATAATCTTTCTTTATGACTTTCACTTTCTATTGATTCCTCCTCAATTTATTCGATTGCTAAAGTTGTTATATAATTTTAGTTAAGAAATTACTATTTTTTTTGGTATCCTATTTTTAATTATGTTTTCCTACATTCAATTTAATTGTAGAGTCATAAATTGAATATAGAAGGATGTGTGCCTCGAGCAAAACTATTTTGATCGAGTAGAAAGAAGAAAGATGGAAGTGCGGTTAATGAACCAAATCAACAGCAGATTGTTTGTTTTACTTTGTAGATTTAAAATTTTAATCTCTATTTTGTAACTTAATAATCTATTTATATTTGTATCACGCTACTTTAGAGGCCCTTGATGCCCAGGAACCTGAAAATTTTGGGCCAAACGATCACTTACATCAGGTGTTGGGAGATGAGCACCCTTGTAGAGTACGCTGCCGACCTGGAAAGAGTATAGTTCTGAAGAGCTATTGGCCCTCTTTAGGTACGAGTTGTAGTGACACCAAGTTGTAGAAGGTTAAGTAACAGGTAGAAGAGGCTGAAAAAAAGGCCATAGAGATGGAAACACATTCTACTATGGCAAACACTACATTTATGAAACTGATGGAAGCTTTACATCCAACACTTCCACCAGAGGCTAGAACTGCTTGTGAGGAATATATGTCATCGATGCCCTTTATATATGGTGCAACAAGTGATAGTTCTAGTGGTGGTCAAGACAATAGATAGGATGAGGCCGAGGCAGAGGAGGGGGAGGGTGAGGAGGAGGCCGAGGCGGAGGAGGAGGGTGAGGAGGAGGCTGAGGCGGAGGAGGAGGGCGATGAGGATGCCGAGGCAGAGTACGAGGGTGAGGAAGAGGGTGGGGATAATGATGGGGATGACGATGAGGAAGAGGGTGAGGGTGAGGATGATGGTGATGATAGTGATGGTGATTAGGGAAAAATTGATCTGTTACATTTTTTACTGATATTACTGACATTTGATGTTTATTGATTTTTTGTGCATGAATATATGTGTGATTAGGTAGGTCACATTATCTTTATCCTTTATCTATAAATAATAAATCTTTATTTGATGATTTTCTGTGAAATCTCCCTATTTTAATGAAATTGTAATTTTTTAGTGGAAACCCCCCGGACAGCCCCCCCCCCCCTCGCCCTCTTCCCTGGACCTCGGACAACCCTCCCACCCTCCTTCCTGGACCCCAAAGAGCCCCCCAGACAGCCCCCACCCTCCTTCCTAGACCCCAGAGAGCCCCCACCATCCTCCCTGGACCCCAGACAACCCCCACCCTCCTCCCTGGACCCCGAACAGCCCCCCAAATAGCCCCCTGAACAGCCCCCTGGACAACCCCCACCCTCCTTCCTGGACCTCGGGCAGCCCCCCCACCCTCCTCCCTGGACCCCAGACAGCCCCCCGGAACAACCCCCCAGAAAGCCCCCCACCCCCCTCCCTAGACACCGGACAGCCCCCCAGATAGCCCCCACCCTCTTTCCTGGACCTCGGACAACCCCCCTCTTTTTTATACCCTGGACAGCCCCCCCCCCCCCACCCTCCTCCTACCATGCATAACCCCCGCCACATATATCCTCAACCTACACCGGGTACCTCACACAATTTTGTATCACCAACATCATCACACCAATCACTACATCATAAGGTCACTGGCCCCAATCTAAGCTCTCTTCAATATTCACCCTAAATCCCAATCTAATTAACATTCCATTACTTTTACTTCAGTACCAAGCATTGACCACCTACCTTGATTCTGAAGACAATCACACTCTTAATTCGGCGTCTCAGATCCCAATCTAAGCTATCTTCAAGATTCACCCTAAATCCCAATGGAAAAGATTGTTTTATAGATTCAAAAGAAGATGAGTGAAGAGTGAAAACCCTAATCGAAAAGAGGAAGCAAGGAGAGGATTTTAAGTAAAAACAAAAGACATTCAGAAAACCGAAAAAATGATTTCTGATTGCATTGATAATTTAGTAAAATGATCCATGGGTCATTTTTGACGTGTACGAGTCCACCCCACCTCAATCTGAGGCACAGTGTGGCCGATACCACTCAAAGTGTCTCACTTTTATTTGAATTGGATAACATTTCAAGTGAAAACAACAACTGGCATACAGAAAAATGACCATACACATTCAAATTATATTGATAGTTTAGGAAAATGATACATGGGTAATTTGTGATGTGTACGAGTCATCCCCTCCTCAATCCAAGGCATGGTATGGCCGGTACCACTCAAATTGTATCACATTTATTTGAAATGGATAATATTTTAAGTGAAAACAACAACTTGCATATAGAAAACTAACCAAATGCATTCGGATTCTGTTGATAATTTTGGAAAATGATCCATGAGTCATTTTTGACATGTACGAGTCAACCCCGCCTCAATCCGAGGCACGGTGTGTCCGGTACCACTCAAATTGTCTCACTTTTATTTGAAATGGACTGGATTTTAAGTGAAAACAACAACTTGCATACAGAAAACTGACCAAATGATTTCTGATTGTATTGATACTTTAGTAAAATGATACATGGGTCATTTGTGACGTTTAAGAGTCAAACCTGTCTCAATTTGAGGCACGGTGTGTCTGGTATCACTCAAAGTGTCTCTCTTTGGTTTAAAATGGACACTGTTTTAAGTAAAAACAACAGACATTCAGAAAACCAACCAAATGTATTCTGATTGTGTTGATACTTTATCACAAGGATCCATGGGTCATTTTTGATGTGTATAAGTCAACCCCATCTCAATCCGAGGGATTGTGTGGCCGTTACCACTCAAACTATCTCACATTTATTTGAAACGGACAGAATTTTAAGTGAAAACAACAACTTGCACATGGAAAACCGACCAAACATATTCTTATTTTGTTGATACTTTAGGAAAACAATCCATGGGTCATTTTTGACATATAAAAGTCATCCCAGCCTCAATCCGAGGCATGGTGTGGCTGGTACAACTCAAACATTATCACTTTTATTTGAAATGGACAGGATTTTAAGTGAAAACAACAACTTGCAAACGGAAAACCAACCAAATGCTTTTTGATTATATTGATACTTCAAGAAAACAATCCATGGGATATTTTTGACATGTACAAGTCAACCCTGCTTCAATACAAGGCACAGTGTGGCCGGTACCATGTAAATGTCTCACATTTATTTGAAATGCACAAAATTTTAAGTGAAAACAACAACTTGCATATGGAAAACCAACCAAACGCATTTGGATTCTGTTTATACTTTATGAAAAACATTCATGGGTCATTTTTGATGTGTACAAGTCAACCTCGCCTCAATCCGAGGTACGGTGTGGCCAGTACCACTCAAAATGTCTCACTTTTATTTGAAATGGACATGATTTTAAGTGAAAACAACAACTTGCATACGGAAAACTGACCAAAAGTTTTCTGATTGTATTGATACTTCAGTAAAATAATCCATGGGTCATTTTTGACGTTCATGAGTCAACTAAACCTCAATCTGAGGTACGGTGTGGCCGGTATCACTCAAAGTGTCTCTCTTTGGTTTAAAATGGATGCTATTTTAAGTAAAAACAACAAACATTCGGAAAACCGACCAAACGTATTCTGATTGTGTTGATACTTTAGCACAAGGATTAATGGGTCATTTTTGATGTGTATGAATCAACCCCGTCTCAATCCAAGGAACGGTGTGTCCATTACCACTCAAACTATCTCACATTTATTTGAAATGGACAAGATTTTAAGTGAAAAAAACAACTTGCATACACAAAACTGACCAAACGCATTCAGATTCTATTGATACTTTAGGAAAATTATCCATTTTTCATTTTTGATGTGTAAAAGTCAACCTTTATTCAATTATAGGCATGGTGTGGCCAGTACAACTCAAACTGTCTTACTTTTATTTGAAATGGATAGGATTTTAAGTGAAAACAACAACTTGCATATGAAAAACTAACCAAACTCTTTCTGATTGTATTTATACTTCAAGGAAACGATCCATGGTTCATTTTTGACGTGTAAGAGTTAATCTCGACTCAATACGAGGCACGGTGTGGCCAGTACAACTCAAAGTGTCTCACATTTATTTGAAATGGACAAAATTTTAAGTGAAAACAACAACTTTCATATAGAAAACTGACCAAACACATTCGGATTTGGTTGATACTTTAGGAAAACGATCCATGGGTCATTTGTGACGTGTATCAGTCAACCCCACCTCAATCCGAGTCATGGTGTGGCTGGTACCACTCAAACTGTCTCACTTTTATTTGAAAAGGATAGGATATTAAGTGAAAACAACAACTTACATACAGAAAACTGACCAAATGCTTTATGATTGTATTGATACATTAGGAAAACATTACATGGGTCATTTGTGATGTGTACGAGTCAACCCCGCCTCAATCTGAGGCACAGTGTGGGCAGTATCACTCAAAGTGTCTCTCTTTGGTTTAAAATGGACACTGTTTTAAGTAAAAACAACAGACATTCAGAAAACCAACCAAATGTATTCTGATTGTCTTGATATTTCAGGACGAGGATCCATGGGTCATTTGTGGCATGTACAAGTCAACCCCGTCTCAATCTGAGGGACTATGTGGCTGTTACCACTCAAACTGTCTCACATTTATTTGAAATGGACAAGATTTTAATTTAAAACAACAACTTGCATATAGAGAACCAACCAAACACATTTGGATTCTGTTGATACTTTATGACAACAATACATGGGTAATTTATGATGTTTATGAGTCCACCATGCCTCAACACAAGGCACGGTGTGGCCAGTATCACTCAAAGTGTCTCTCTTTTGTTTAAAATGGGAAGTATTTTAAGTAAAAACAACAGACATTCAGAAAGATGACCAAATGTATTATGATTGTGTTGATACTTTAGCACAAGGATCCATGGGTCATTTTTGATGTGTATGAGTCAACCTCGTCTCAATCCGAGGGACGGTGTGGTCGGTACCACTCAAAGTGTCTCACTTTTATTTGAAATGGACAACATTTTAAGTGAAAACAACAACTGACATACGGAAAACCGACCAAAAGCATTCAGATTCTATTGATACTTTAGGAAAATGATCCATTGGTCATTTGTGACATGTACGAGTCAACCCCACCTCAATCCGAGTCACGGTGTGGCAGGTACCACTCAAATTGTCTCCCTTTTATCTGAAATGGACAAGCTTTTAAGTGAAAACAAAAACTTGCATACGGAAAACCGACCAAACGTATTCGGATTGTGTTGATACTTTAGCACAAGGATCCATGGTCTAGCCTCACACAATCCACTTCTCATGTGAGTAACTCCTACCCCTATTCTAAAACACATGACATTTAATACGCCAATCCCATCCTCAAAAAGTGGGTTCTAGGACCAAAACAAAGTCCCTTTGGGAACCAATACCAAAGACATAATTGAATATTCATACCCACTACCCAAAATGGGGATTTATCTCACATCAATCCCAAGAGACCAAATTAAAATTATCCATATACCCCCTTATTCCAATTGAAAAGTCTATGAAAAACATGTAGGCTATTCTGGTAACCCATCTCATATGTCGAGATTGGCCAATGTTTCCCACTAACACATCAAGAACCATTTATACATGGAAACATAGTCATTAGAGGAATATAGACATCCCATGAGCTTCCTATAACTCATCCTAGGTCTAAGCACTTTACCACTACCATTTTCTATCTTATGGGTATCATGATCCTTGTCCACTCTACCCAAGTTTTTCTGTTGGTTTTAAGATAGTCAACCCAAGACCATGAGTAAACATCCCATGTGCTTCCTATAACATGTATGTTTTTTCTATTGTGTTTATTGGTGTTGTGGTTTAAGTGAGGAGTGAATTCTAAATTTTTAATATTGTTATGGGTGTTATTGATTTTTAATTCTAAATTTCTGAATTCTGTCTGTATTGGATTCTGACTGTATTGGTAATGAATTCTAAATTTTGAATACTGTTATGTGTATTGGATTCTGGATTTATTGGATTTTAATTTTGTATTGGTGTTATGGGTGTTATTTCATTTCAATTCTGGATGTATTAGACTGTGGATGTATTGGATTCTGGATTTTTTCTCTTGTGTTGTGGTTTGAGGGAGGAATGGAATTTAAATTTCTAAATTTTTGAATTCTGGATGAATTTTAAACATCCCATGTAGCCTTTTGAATTCTGGGTGTATGTTTTCTTGTTGTTCATGGAGAGAAGGTTGGAGGTGGCTACTGGCTACTACTGCTATGGAGCAGGTTGGAGGTGGCTGCTGGCTGCAGCTGCTGTGGTGCTACAACATATGTATACCAATTGTTTTCAAAAATGTTGGTATATCCTTTTGTTATATATTATACCAACATTTTTTCATAACCGTTGGTATAAAATTCTACCAACAGTTTTGAAAACCGTTGGTATACCCTTTTCAGGTATATTGTACACTATATACCAATGGTTCTAAACCGTTGGTATAAGGGCAACGTATACCAATGGTTTTTGAAACCATCGGTATATCTCTTTCTTTAACACATATACCAACAGTTTACATAGAACCATTGGTATAAGGATATACAAATGGATTACTTGGCCACGGTTTGTGAAACTGTTGGTATATAATATACCAACGGTTTCTAGGCCTTTACCAATGGTTTAGAACCATTGGTAAAGAGTATAATTCCAATAGTGTTTCAATTTGTTCAAAATCATAAAAACTGATTACATCGGACTTCTAATTGTTCTCCAGTTGATAACAATGTATCTGGTCTATATGGTGACATTGTGCATTTTATTCCCAATAACATTTTGTAACTTTATCTTTTTACACTTCACACAAACTCACTTGGATTATGAATATCTTTATTATTTTAGGAACTTGAAGATTGATAAATAATATTTTGAATTGGTACAAATGTTTCCTAATAGAGTCAAGGAAACTTTCTTAACCTCCTTTAGTACTTCATATAGAAACATTCTTAAATTCCATATTTAAAGTTTCCTAAGATTCTCCAACAACTCATAGGGTAATCTTCCAAATATTCAATGATTTTTTACATGATGATTTTCCATGATAACTGCATGGTTGTTGTTCTTATGGTTTTAACATTAGGTTAACTTCCTTCATTATATCTTCAATATACTTCTCTACTAGTAATTAATTATTCATATCTAAATATTATAGTTATATTTCAATAGCACTATCCTATAAACTTTCCTTAGAAACCTTTACCTAAGGAACCATTACCTTCAACTTCCTCATTGAATTTACAATAAAATATTGATAAACTATATAATATGTTAACATAATCATCCTATAGAAACATCAACTACACTAAGGGATCAACTAATATTTTTTTAAAGTTAGTAATAAAATTGTATGTGAACCTTATGAGTCTTGAAGTTTCCTTAAAAGTTTTTAATTGATCAACCCTCTTTTTGTTTCAACCATAGAAATTCCCCATTGATTTTTATGTAAAGAGTTTGGGGAAAATATTTAGTGAAGAATATTTAATTTAACTCCTACATTCCATATATTCAATTTTTTTTCTTTTGAATAATATTATTAATGATGGTCCACCATTTTCCAAACTCACATTACAAGTGATAGATGGTTAAAAAACTTTTTCATGGTCTGAGAAATAAAAAATAAAAAATATATCATCTTTTCCATTAATCCAATTATTGATAATTAACATGTTATAAGGCCCACTAAAGGATGTTGTGCACTGCTATATGAAGGACTCTATAAAAAGTTTCTCCTTCATTTGTGAGTTTAGGGGAAAAACTTGGATTGGCTTATTTTTCATTTCTCAAGATAGTTGAGTGAGAATTAACATAAGATTTTTTACTCTATCTCCCATCCAATTTGATGGATCAGGGGGATAATCACCAAATTTTCCTTCACGCCCTTTATTTACTCAGTTTCTATTAGTTCTAACCATTTAATAAAACCAAAAGAGGTTAAGTTGAGTAATAAACAATAATATCTTAAGAGAATCAGAGTGAAAAACTATATAAAATTGAACAATACATATTATCAACATCTTACTCAAAGTCACCTTAACCTTACACTAGGAGACTTTTAGTATACTTTTGGTTAATACTAGGTTACTTTAACTTTTTATATATTATAATTCGTAATATAATATCTAAAAAATAACTAAACCCTAATTTGATAGAAACTGATGTTATCCAAGATAAACATACATATATTTTACATCATTTCAATAATTTAAATATTACATCCTATAATAAATACATAATCCTAAAACCAAATGGTTTAATTAATTTGAATAATGTTTATATAAACACATTATTACAAACTATTTTTTCAATATCTCCCACAAACATCTCTATATAAAAATACCTTCTACACATAGTCCTGTATATAATTTCTGGGGAAATGTTAAAGAAAAGAACGAGTGAGCTCTAATTATTAGTAAGATATTTTTTTAAATGAATCATAAAGTATTAGATCATGATCATATGAGAGAATGTAGACATGGGAGAAATTGTTTATCAAAAAGAGCTTGGAATCATAGGAGTTTTTCACATGACACGATAGAAGGTCATATGACCACAAAAGATCATAAAAAACCATGGATTAAGGATATAGAGACATGAGATAATAATCATGATCCATGGGGAATAACATAGGCATGTGGCATAACATATAGATGTGGTATAAGTATAAGCATAAAAAATCATAACATTTTAGACATGTATTAACCACAAATAGGTCCACACATAAGGTTGCGAACATTTAATCAGGTTCACACATTTTAACATTATAAACATAACTAATCATAGATTTTTCCATGTATAACATCATATTCATATCATGTGATATAAATATTTACCCAATGAAATGGAAGGATATAACAGACCCACCCATCACATATTGATAAACCATATATATTTATTCTACATAAACATTAATGCATTCATCATTCCATCATAGATTAAATAACCCTTGGGAAATAAAGAGGTTTCATAAAACTTTCTATAAAAATTTATCATAAGACATTTATAGGAAGTGGGTAAATGTTGTAATTAGATGATATCCTCAGTGATGCATAATAACGATTAAAGTATGTTTATATAGATAAAAAATAATTTCATAAAATAATTAGAAATATTCTTGGAAAAATAATTCTTTTTTTTGTAGCTTTTAAAAATGAAAAATTCATAGAATAATGAAAATAAAAACTTATTTGAAAAAACTGAAAAACTTGGAAAGGATATTTGGTAACAAATAATGAAAATATTTTCTAGAAAATGTGATAAAGTGGTAAAAATTTAAAAAAATCTTTTGAAACTTTTTTAAATAAGATCAAAATTGAATTTTGTAGAAATAATTAATAGGATTCATTTTAAATACATTTATAAGAATATTTTTTAAAACATCACTATAAATGGATATCCAAAATTTGATTCTTGAAAAGAAATAAATTATACATAAAAAATTTGGAGTGTAATATAAAAAGGTACCAACATAAAAATAAAATTCCTTTTTAGAATTTAGGTAGTTTTAAAGGAAACCAACATCGAAGAAAGAGTTAAGAAATTTAGTTATGAAATCAAATAAATTAAAATATGAAGAGTATGGTAGATATTATTTTTTATTTAATATAAATAAAAGATAAAATGTTTTATATATAAACATGGATAAAAAATATCCTTAAAAATGATGAGAATTATTCTTAACAACAAAATATTTTTATAGAGAATGAAATACATCAAAGAAGAAGATGTTTATTTGAATATATAATTTCTTCAAAGAGAAAGGTAAATACCATATAGGATATAGAAATGGTATAATATAAGATACTTGGAAGAGAGTAGCCAATGAAAATATTTTAGGACCCAATAAAAAGGAAATTGAGTCGTTGTAACCCTTACCTTAGATTCTCACTTGGTCGGATATGCTCTCACCTTATATATAAGAATAATAGTCTCATTAAATATATTTAATAACCTTTTTTATATTGATTTCAGTTTATATTAATCTTTTATATTAGTTTATTAAATATTTATTTTTCATTCTTATTTAATATTGACCATAAATGTCAATAATTTTTACTTTTCTTTATCTATATCAATATAATTACTTCAGTTACCATTTCATGTTCCTAGTTTCATCATATCAAGAATAGTTAAGGTACTATAAAAGTTTTTACATGATAATTTATTAATTTATAGGTCCATTTATGGGATTTTTGGGTATAATTTCCAATATTAATTCCATAACACTATTTTTTTAGAATGTTTTAATAAAAAAAGGTATTATATTAATAATGAGTTAGATATTAATATTACCATTACTTGTACAAAAAATTGGTTATTTATTATTAGTATAATATACTAGTAATTAATTTTTCTTATTCATCTATGATATAAATTTATTGCACCGTTCATGTAGATGGTTAAATTAACCCAAACAAGAACTTTCTATAATCAATATATAAATAATATTATTAAGTGATTTTGTTAAAATATAATTTTCAAAGAATCACAATTATACTATATATATTTTATTAAATATTTAAATCATAATTAAGTATAATTGGATGAATAATATAAATTAAAATAATTATAATAAATCAATATTTATAAAGAAAAAATTGTCTCTCCTCCTGGAAACCTTCTTAGCATTGAATGGATTTAGAAAATATCTAAGAAAAATAAGCTAAAAAATATAGTAGAGGATTTTTATAGAATTAAATATGGTAGATTATATGGTAGTGTTCAATTTTTTTGTAACATTGAATGGGTAGGGGGGATCCTTTTATAAGTGAGTGGAGTGTCTTTTTTGTAAATACATTTTTTAAAATAAAAGATAAGTCGTATTCATGTAAAGTATATCCAAAATGGGTAAAAATTTACAAAAAATATTTGAGAGGTAAATAAATCCTCTTTAAATCCATTTGGAGATAATATTTTCTGATATTTTAAGGCTTTAACCCTTTATTTTACACTTTAACCTTACTTTAGCCTTTATCAGGGTGACTAAATTTTACCACGATGACTTATTTTTATAAATAAAATGAAATGATACTTAAAATTTAATTTGAAAATTTTGATTAAAAATTTTAAAACCATTTTAAAAGATTAAATTTTGAGAGGTGTTAATTTTTTTTAAAATTACGCTTAACACAACAAAACTTGTTTTTAGAAAATGTCAATTTTAAGAATAACAGTGAATTTACACCAAAATCATTTATAATATTGATGGAAATGAAAATTATTGGTTTTTGATTAATTAAATGAGATCTTTTTTACTTTTACAGAATTATAGAACTGAAAGGATCATTTTGAATACTTAATTAAAGTAAAAAATACCAAAATATATTTTTTTATTGGAATAAAATATAACATAGGTTCAAAAAAGTGAAGCATAAATTTATAAATTCTCCATACTAATTTTAAATGAATTATTTTCCTCCTAAAATTAATTTTTAGTCAAGTAAAATATTTTATATATTTTTAATTCATGGTTATATCATAATGATTTCATAAAATTTATGGTATTTATAAAAACTATATTTTCTCTATTCTCTTAAAATTCAACTTTTTTAGAAAAATCCAAAAAATTCTTCCTATGCTAATTTTTAAATTATGAATCAAAAAAATAAGTTTATTTTTTCAACTTTAAATTATAATATTAATAAAAATCACTTTTAATATAATAATGAATGATTTTATTTTTTTATAAAATATATTTTAATTATAAAATGAATCATAATAATTAAGAATGGAAATAATAATTTATTACATCAATGGTTACATGTTTATATCATCATAATTTATACTTAAAAATCCCTCAATAAATATTAATATGATATAATTTTAATATATGAATTGGTGGAATTTGTGGGTTGTGGTACAACTAACATGGATCTCGTAGTGAATTCCATGAGTTTGAACTTCTCCCATAGACAATTTCACTCAAGTCATACTTGTTAAAGTTTAGCTTAGGATTGGTCATAAGATAAACCTACTAACATAATCTCCTTTCCAAGATAATAAAAATAATACTCCTAAGGAATAATTCTACTACTTGATACCATTTCTATAGATTTCATAATGTAGTTACATCTATTTATACTGTCGAATTCAATGGCTATATTACACTGATGATATTTAATAAATGATCATGATTTTGTTTTAGTTCAGTTTTATATACAAATAATATATTCAATAAAATTTATTTTATAAGTATATAATAAAATATTGGTTCTTTACATAGATGTTCACAACCTACATCTAGAACATACATTTCAAAAATGTGTAAGTATGTCTTTTGATTTTAAATCTTCCTCCATCTATTTATTTCTAGGTGAACTTCATCTTTACATCCTATAGTCATCTTTAAACTACTAGAATTCTTTATGTATTATCTTCAATGTATACATATTTTAGAAATTATGCTTCCAAACTTGATTTATTGATGTTTCTGTATCCTTAGTAATTTTTTCATTCAATTTAATTTTTATAAGTGTAACTTCAATAAGTGTGAATTATGGATGTACCCTTATGAAAACACATTTCCTCCAACATTACCTCTCAGGTAGAACATGTAGTATATAATTCTATATTATTTCACCAAAACCTACCATATATTCTCACACAAGTTCATCTCAACAACCGTTAGATATATCTTTTTAATTATTTAGTTATCTTGGACTTTGTAGATTTTTAAACTAATAATTTTTTGTAAATAATTTTATGTACATGTAACTTCAAAAAACCATTTTTTACTTTAATTCAAAATCGTTAACTTTAGATAAATATTCTCAGTAATTAGATATAACTTTCATATAGTCTCACAGTGTCTTTCATTATTACCTTCTAGAAGTATAACAAGATGTTACTTTATACATAAGTTAACTTTCAAAACTTCAGAGTATAATTTTATTACAACTTAAATCAAGAGAGTTAAATTATGAAATGATATACAATATTCTAGATAACATAGCTTTATATCATCAAAATCATCTCAACTTATTTGTATCACCCAAGTGACACTTCCATTCCATGCATATTTTTTCATTCCAATCATCAAAAGGATGAGCTTATTCCAAAATTCATCTTTAACCAATAATATATTTACATTACACTTCTATTACATAACTTCATATTGACAAAAAATATAACAATCTTCATCACAATACATCAGGATCCTTTAATCCCCCTTTGTATTTCTTATCAATACCCATTTTAGTTTTGAATCCAATATCATTCTCATATTCTATTAAATATGTTATCAGTTTCTCTCTCCATTATTGAAAATAAATAAGGTATCTCTTCTATATCTATATTTTTAGATTCTTTGAGTAAGATAAATTCACACACATCTTGTCCTATAATCATGACTTGAAAGTTCATATTCTCCAATTTATCATCATTTATATTGAAAGTAAAATTTAATTCACCTAATATAAGGGTTACATGTCATTTCTATAAGTAATGAGTCATCAATTAATCAACTATAATTCTACATGAGCATTGATCAGTTTAGAAAATAGTAGAGATTAACTTAAATAACAATGTTGTATATAAACAGTTTCATATATAATACCAGTCCAAAAATCTTCCTTCAAGGGTTGTTCAACAGATTTTCAAATTATATCTTTCATTCAAATTAATAAATATATAAAAATAATTAAAAATAATAATTTTTATCCCCTTTTAAGGTAAGTTTCTACTGTCTTCATATATTGAATCACCCCATTCAATGTCATCATTCATTTTTAATATAAAAGTATCAGAATATGATGAAAATACCTCATTGATGAGAGTATTAAATTCCTATAATTTCAATTTCTAAAATCACCAGATACAACACTTATTATAATTTCAAATTTCCATGAGATATAAATATCTCACAACTACTCAACTCAACCATACCCCCTCATGATATGAACTTTATTCATATTCTTATTCATGGATGATACCACATAAAATTGTATGGTTAATATCAATTGAGATAATGTAATTGATGAAGGATATCTTTAAATTTGTTGTATGAATTTCAAAAAATTCATTACTTCATGTATCCCCTAAACATAAGAATCATATTTAATTCCATTCATAGAAAATAGAAATATAATACATGGTAATAAGGTGGGTAATTATAACTACTTAATGAGATAAATATGGTTGAGAGTTACTTATCAACCCAAAAATCCTTTTATTTTCATCTCCAAATTTATGGGAACTTTTCATGATTTATCCTCCGTTCATTTTCCTTATTTTAACTTCTTTAGACATCATGTTATTCTTATATTTCACAATCTTCTTCCTATATAGAAGTGGACTTTTCACATCTACTAACAAATAAATTTTATTATCTTTTGATTTCAATATATTCTTTTCCATTACTAACTATACAATCAATATGATTATTCTTTCCATAGGAATATTCTTAGCTTTATTTATATTTGAGTAATCCTTCTTCCTAGAAACATTCTTGGATCATGAATTCAGTAGTTATTTTATTTTCTTTCTCACAAATCCTTATTCTATAGTATCCATGTCATGTATTCATTAGGAATGTGTCCATTCTACTTACCCCTTTCATTATCCTTTTAAAAATTCTTGAGTTACTACTTTTAGAAACATTACATTTTTTTCTTCTTAGAATTCTTACACTAAACCAGTCCTTTAATTTATCTCTTCATCTAATTATATTTATTTATTTATCTTTCTTACTTTAATATTAATATTTATGGAATTTTTGTAAAGGACTATGATATTTCCCTTTATTTTAAAATATAATCACTTCCTCTTTAGTGTAAATCCATCTTGACATTATTCTTAGGAGTGTTTTTTTAACAACTTTATTCACTTGCACACACCCCAAGGTAGACTCTTCTCCATTTCTCTAATTATTTATCTTCTATGTTATTTAATTATTTTAATTATATGAATTATTCATGCTAGGTTTATAAAATCAATCATAATTACAATTACCACTTCTATTACATTATTCGCATAAATTTTCCAAACATCCAAATCTGATCATGATGGGGAAATTTATCTTATTATGTGAAATTTTCTTTTACACATAAATATTTCTATTCACTTAAGATATTATCCAACTTAATCCAATCCTTATATAATTTTAAAGAATTAAAAATGTATTCTAACATTCAATGGTATTGTGTTCAAACCTTTCATAGAAAAAATAATGAACAATAAATATTTTTCTCTTGCCTTTGATTATTATATGGACATATTTGGAACCTTAATATTTTTGGATGAAACAACTCTTATTTTGAGAATTATTTGTAGATCTATTATTCTTTACCATACTCACATCCACATTTGATGAAGTTTTGGGTCACTCAAATTTTTTATAAACCCATATTTTCCTATACTATTATTTGTAAACCATACTAGAAAATAAAGAAATATTAGTACAAATATAGTTTTCCAAAAAAAGGGTTATTTTTTCCAAGATATTTCATTGGTTTTATTATTAGATTATATCAATATCTTATTTCCACTAATATGACTCTTTTTGGAAGAAATACACTTAACAAAACCTTTCATGGAAGTATCTCTTATTTCAACGGTTAAAGAAGATTCAACTTGTGTTACTTCTAGGTTTCTCATTTTTATATCCAACTTAATATGTGCTAAGTTGAGGGTGTTATTATCAACCACACCTAAACTTATTATTTATTCCCATTCCTTCTTAGTCTTCTTAGTCTAATTTATTGAAACTTACACATTTCTTGTAGAGTGTTTTGAAGCTCATTCACTCTTTTTTACTTGATAGACAATTGATGATTCTTGATAAAAACTATAGATTTATGATATTACTATAGTTCATGTATCTCATATTATCTCCTTATTCTCATTAATTAATTTTTAAAAACATTCTCTATCTAAGGTCTATTTTTCCATATAGAACCATAAAAATTGTTCCTTGGATTTTATATCCTTGATTATAGTGTTTCACTTATTCACTTTCCCATATGATGTGTTTTCAATAACACCATATTATAACTCCATATATGATTTTTAATATTTTTTCCCCTTGATATATATAAGTATATATGTGTAATATTTAACATGAACCTTTTTAAAATTTTCCATTACTTCAGAGTAAAAATAACTAAAAGATTCAATTAAAACTTTCTCTTCAAAAATTACACTATTATATTTTGGAGGATCTTTATTAACTAATATAATATAAAAATTAAAACTTTTAAACCTTTAAGTAGTGGTGCATCCTATTTTTCCTTTGAAATAATTCTTATATACTTAGCCGCTTTATTTTATTTTTTATTCAAAGTTTTAGCTAAAACCTCTATGGTTATACAAATAAGAATGGGAACTGTGTTCTCGGAATGAGGTAGCTCAAAACCTTCCTCATATATAAACCTCATGTAACACAGTTAAAATAACTAGGAGAAAAATATATATGTCTAATCAGATATGTAATATTGTGCTCTGATACCAATTAAAGTGACTAGTCAGTCATGAAACTACACTGAAAGGGAGGTGAATCAGTGTATACATGTCTTATTGAATTATTTTCTACTTAAAAATTTACCCCAATTTTTATTTGAATATATAAACATGTTATGATAAAATATATATCATATATCCACTAACACATTCTTACCATAAGAAAGAAAAAATGTAAATAAATCACAACAAATAGTATTTGTACATGGTTCGACCCTAATGTGGGAATCTAATCCTTACTGTGATCGGGTGTTTTCTGATCTCTAAATTTTCCATTGACATCAATAATTATTAAAAGATTTGTATAGAGGTATCATCCTTAAACATTAGGTTTCTATCACCCTTATACCAATATTATCTTATGATGGTAATTATCTCCAGATAGCTCTTTAGTCTCCCAACTGGTATTTCCTAGATTATATTTGATCCCTCCAATATTCAATTGTACTTCTCCTAAACAAGATATTTATTAATATAATTTATTTACTTAAATACCAATGTAATATCATATTCTTGATAGTAGGTGTTTTACTTCCACTAATTAAACATATTCAAATACATACACATTTACTCTGTACACTTCTAGATATTCAGAATGTCAAGTCTTTTAATGTATGGATTCCAAACTTCTGGAGTTCCCTCAACACAATAATTCAGAATCTTAAGTTATAGTTCCTCATTTTCTTCTACCAATTTTTTTGGAACTTATATATCATTTCTAAAATTGTTCACAATATTATATCTCATATTAAAAAATAGTGAAACTTATTATCTCATATGTATGTCTAAGTAATATACTATCACATAAATATTTTCATAAAATTAATACTTCATGTAATCCTTACATGGAAATAGAAACTTTAACTCTTATTATAATTTCATCAACAAACTTAATGATGTGGTTAGACTATATTTATAAGTGAAGCAAATCCATTTGAGAAACCTATTCATAATTCCAAAAAATCACTACATCTATTTTTGAACATAACTAGGTTCATGTATCATGAATTACATGATGGGAAAATACTTAACCTTCCATTTGTGAAAGTAACATGGTTTTTGTATCTCATCATCTATGATTTCCTATATTAGGTGCTATTCTGACCAATTTTCATGAAATCATACCCGACTAGAATACCATCCTTCCTTTTAACCAAGTTCATCTGTGAACACCTAATAATACTTATTGAACTTAAAAGTTTCATGTGTTAACTTATGAGATTATAGTCTTTGGAATTTTATCATATGGAAAATATTTATAGGATTACTTAGTAAAATATTCTTCAACATATGACTTACATATAACTCAAATTCCTATACTACCTTTTTATTCACACTGCTTAGTCTTCCAGATCATGATGCTTCAACATTCCTCAACTTTCTATCTTTTGGTCTTTGGAAAATTATCATCCTGAAATACCTTCTAGAATCAGTCTTTCACATAAGAGAATCCTCAATACTTCACTTTCTGGCTATAAACTCTTTTAGCATCTTGATCAATAAAGTATACTTTAATACCTCCAACATTTTTATATTTATATCAACCAATGTTATCAATATCACTAATTTCTTCTACTTATAGACATATTCTTCCAGAACATTCATTCCATACAACTTATGTTTTTAAATTTCATTCTTATTAGCTTCTAGAATTAACCTTCCATGATCAATCCTATATATTCTTATCATTCAATAAACCTATAAAAATTAAGCTTCCACTTCCATATTTTCCTTCAATACATGATTCACCAATTAAATCCTTAATATCATTTACTTTATCTTCCATTCATCTAACTTATGAACAACTAAGATTCCCCATTTTCATAGTTTATGATCAAATTCAGATTATAAACTTCTTTGTTTCCTGAATTCTGATCTTCTTAACTTCTCTAAGATTTTGACATGTCATCTTCCGGAACATCCACCATTGAGACTCATCTTAAATCAATATTTATTTTTGAGTGATAGTGTTGTCTAATACTATGAAGATTAGTGTATCATTTTCAAATCTAACTTTTATAACACCTCAAAAAACATATTTATGATCCTAAAATTCTTAAGTATATGGCCTTTCTGTAAGAGTTTGTTACCCTTACATATCACAATAATGATTTTACTTTTGTCTCATTCTTCATCTCTCCAAAAGTTCAGTCATATTTTCCATATGTTTTCAAGGTTTGTATTAGGGATTCTTCTTTTGGATGAACACAGTCTATATCTGAAACTTATATTCTAGTAGTGTATACACATATCTTCTAAAGGTAAATCTATCTTTATATAGTAATTTTTATATTTCCATTCATCTCAACTTATTTTCATTACCCAAGTGATAATTATATTCCATGTATATTTTTTTATTCCAATAATGACTAAAATGATCTTCTTTTGAAATTCATATTTACCCTTAGAATATATCTAATTTAATCCTCATTGTATTTTCTTCACATTGACAATAAATAAGAAACTACTCATCATAATCCATTCAGTTTCGTCACCCCTTATAAAATCATTTTAGAGTGAAATGAGAGAGCTATTAGTATTTGAGGAGTAAGTATCCTCCATGGAGTAGGGATCCACTAAATATGAGGGATTCATTGCTAGTGGGTTACAATAGCATGAAAATGGTTATGGTTCTTTGATTTTACTTATTTAAATTAGGGCTAATCTTATATCCATTCATTATATTATCAAATTTTTTAATATTGACCTGAAATTTGACTATATTATTCCTTATATCCAAATAAATACATTTCCTTTGGGTTTATTAAAATATTTTGAAAAAATTTCAATTAATGTTAGATATAATTTTTTGGGTTAAAATTGAAAAAAATTAATAAATGTTTTGTTTTAAAAAAACACTAGACCTACCATATATGGCAAGAAATATCCTTACAAGATGAACATAACCCCTTTAGAATCAATCCAGTCAAAGTTGTATTTTAAAAGACATCTTAGAGAAATTATTTCTACTTTCCTACATTCTCTCTTCATTTCAAGGGTTCTAAAGACCAAATTTCAAGAAACTAAGGCCTCATATGAGATATAGGGTACTAATTTAACCTTTTTATGGAATTTTGTGAAACTAGTGGAGGATAACCCTCAGGAGACCACCATGAGTAGTAGATCATGGGAACCCCAATGGGATCTATAAAAATTATGGTGAGTATGGGTTCTATAGAATAGGGACCATTTGATCCAGAGGTTGATGGTCAGATTTGTACCACATATCCCTTGCTAATGTCATCTGATAGAGATTATAGGTTCCCCACATGGTCATCTAATTGTAGTAATTGAATGGATTAGGTGTTATTTCATATAATTTATCCATGGTTGATTTGGTCACATCATGGCCTGTAAGACCCTGACCCAAACCACTAAGTCTGATCTAGAGGGTTACATGGCCTAATGTGTTCTTCCCCATATGCAAGAGGCTTCTAACTAGTAGTGAGGGTCTAAGTCCATTAGTGGTGAGACTATACCCTCAGTATCATGTCATATCACTAATTAAAAATAAATAAACAATATAAAAAATAAATAGAGTTGATTGTAGAAACTATAAGATTGAATACATGTCATAAAATAAATAGATAAATGGGATCCTAGGGTAGCAAGCCAATCTAGAGTATTTGTAGAAAATAAATTAATAAATAAACAAAAATTTTCGAGTCCTCCAGAACCCGTCCTGGACTGCCACTCAGTTCAGTCATTAGTAATGGTCCCCTTTCCCTTACTCAGGCCCCTAAACATAAATTCAACATGTACATTAAAATTACCATATAGGGTGCTATTAATGAAACCCATTTGGATACAACCAATTAATACATAACTGACGTTCTCATGTAAATCAACATATTTTATAAAAAAATAATAAATACCCAAGAAATGATAAAATCCAAAACCCAGTACTTGTGTGATAACCAAGACACCACGATCCCCAACTATACCTACTTCAGTTCCATTCCGGAAGTAATGTTAATATATCAAGAGAAAGAAAGAACTAACTACAAGGATAATAATGAAATTACCCATCATTGTGTGTATGTACTACTAAAAATTCACTAGGAATCAAGTGATTCATGTTCTAGGAATCTTCTTGGAATCGAGTTATCTTGCGACAATGCATTGATCATACACACAAAATCCACAAGGCATCATCATATCCCTACAATGTTCTTAGGTCCATCTTCACTGTCATCGTAAGTCATGTGCACTCCCCCTCTATGGGATAAACACGTCATGAAAGTCCACCTTCTTTGGGTACCAAGAAAAATACCTCCAAAGGCAAAAATAATAGGGTAGAACACTCAAGTAAGAATAAAATATCATCATAAGTAAAAGTATAAACATAAAATACATGTGATCAATATTGAACATGAGTAAACAAGCTACGAATGTACTCATGGAAAAAATAATCACATAAGGCTCTCATAAGCTATGCACACAACCAAATGGGATCATAATCAAACATGACTATCAAGTACACCATAAAAAGTGTTATATCATAGAAACAAGTGTAAAAAATATCCCCAAAAATATAAGGAACTTCCTACATCAATTTCATTGATAAAGAACTTAAAATTTAATCAAGTAATTGTTACTCGAACATCATCCACACATTTTTTGGCTTAAAACACTTGTCATGGATTATTATAACCAATCCCAAATATTTTATTTCCAAAAGAAATAAAATACCACATGTGATTATAGTTTCTCTCTCCTAGATAATTTTAAAATTATCAAAAATATGTTGATGTGTCTGCTAACAATTTCTTTCTCAAATAATAATAATAAAACCACTTGTGATGACACACTGTCTCTTTAGAAGAATATTATTGTGATAATCCTTTATTATTATTCTTTGAAAATTCTAGTTTATTATCATATCAAGATTTCTTTATCAAATTCCATAACTTAGGAAAAACTCAATTTGAAAAATAAAATAAAAGAATACCTAGGTATTTCACCCTTAAAATTCAGTACCAAATAGTGGAAGAGGGAGAGAGAGAGAGAGATAGAAACTATTGTGCCTAAAAAATAGAATAAAGGCTCATATTGTTGAAAAAAGGTTTCACTAAACTAGATCACAATAATTTCAAGTCTTCTCAAACTTAAAGGGTAAACCAAAACCAAAGTCTTCAAGGGTTTAATTTTTTTAGAAGTAACAAAAACATATACAGTTTTGCAATATTAAAAAACAAAAGATTAAATTAACAATTTAATTTGTGTTTTAAACAAATCATGAATTTAGAGTGTTTAATTTCATCCCATAGATGTTTTTTAATCCTAAATGAGTCAAGGAAATTAATTCCCATGATTTTTGGATATTTAAATCATAGAAATGTGTTGTAGAAGTGTTCTAGGGAATAATAAGAGTAAAAGAACATTTCTAAAATATTCCCTTGAAAAAGAGTGTTTCTTACAGGTATCAAATTTTTACCTTGATGTAGCTCCTAAGTGTCATTCAAGGGTAAGTAATTACCCTTATTCTCCATTTTTAAACTCTAGTCTACCCTTATGTAACCCTTAGAATTTAGGTGTTACCCATATGCAACATAGGAACTACCCTAACACAAAACCTCTTTACCCTTACACGTCCTTTAAGAAATTGAGGTTACCCTTATGAATCCTTTAGAAAAATTTTATTACCCTTAAATATCATCTTAGATACCCTTATGTAGCCTTTAGACATATGTTCTTACCCTTACGCAACACTCTAGTTACCCTTACATAGTTTAGTACTACCCTTACATAATGCATTAAGTACCCTTATGTAGAACATATACACAGGGAGTTACCCTTAAAAAGCATATATAAAAATGAATTTACCCTTTAATAGTAGCTATAAAACTCCCATACCCTTACGTAGTGGCTCTTTTACCCATACTTGATGCAATAAAACCTTAATTAAGGGTGATTTTTATTGAAAATTTAAATTTTCAAATAAAAATTATTATAAATTATAAAAAAAATTTGGTTTGAAGATAAATTTATATTTTAGAATATTAAAATCCCCCCTCTATAATAACTTCCCATCCCTGAGAATTATCTATAGAAGTCTTTCTCAAATAACTCAGGACATTGATCTTGAACATCAGATTCCTACTCTCATAACTCCTCCTTGATTTGTTCATGCTACAACAAGATCTGAACAAGTGGTATCATATTCCCTCACAAGAATTTCTCACTTCAGACTATAATGGGAACCAGAAGGTACTCATAAGATACTCTTAGCTCCAAATCAACACCCTCATAGTCTATAACATGAATAGGATTGTGACTATACCTCTGAAGCTATGGATCATGAAAAATGTCATTCATACCTCAGTAGAGAGAAGGAATATCTAGATGGTAAGCCCCTATCTCAACAAGCCCAGTGATATCAAAGGGTC
Organism: Viscum album; assembly: GCA_963277665.1. Classification (NCBI taxonomy): domain Eukaryota; kingdom Viridiplantae; phylum Streptophyta; class Magnoliopsida; order Santalales; family Viscaceae; genus Viscum; species Viscum album. The sequence goes on along the minus strand of OY728130.1, from coordinate 616,172,330 downwards.
CAGTAAACCATGATTCCAGATTCCCCTACTTCCATTAACTATGATGCCCCTATTGAGGTGTAACATGCAGGAAAACACGATCGCCAATAGTGAAATCCCAAGGTCATCTCCTTCAGTCTGCATTCGATTTTATCCTTCTCTATGTGGTGATAAACCACATCTGAAATAGTTTTACTCTTTCATAGGTCTCTTGAACCAAACCAGTCCCCACAACCACTACTTCACCCACCTCATGCCGAAAAAGTGGTGAATGACATGGCCTCCCATAAGGAGCCTCATAATGTGCCTTCTAAATCAAATCCTTGTAATTATTGTTTTATGTGAACAAAACCAAGTTTAGGTGATCATTCCCAGATCAACTAAAATCTAGGATTCAAGCTCAAATTAAATCCTCCAATATTTGAATCATCCACTATGAATTTCTATTTATCCAAGAATGGTACATTGTTCTCAATCTCAGCTGAGTCCTCGTGGCCTTCTGTAATCCCTTCTAAAACCATGACATAAAACACGTGTATCTATTAGATATAATGGTAAATGGAAATACATGAGATAATATGATCTCATAGACATAAATATTTCTATGCTTGCCTACTAAGTGATTCCCTCTAATTGGTAAGAAGTGAGAATATTTTGTCAACCAATCAATAATAAAATAGAAAACATCATGAATCCTCAAGTTCCTAGGTAACCCCATCACAAAGTGCATCATGATGTCCTCCCACTTCCACATGGTAACTAAAACTGGCTGGAGCAAAGCACTAGGAAGTTGGTGCTCAACTATTACCATGTGGAAGGTAAGGAAATTGAAAACGAATCTTGTAATATCCCTCCACCTAAAGGTATGTAGTTCCCTTATAAAATCGTCTTTGATAGAAATATAGACTACTACTCTTATATACAATAGGAACACATCATATTTTCCTAATAAAATATTAAAGTAATGTAACTTAGAGAATATATTTATTGGTAAATCATTTCTAGTCACAACTTGTGTAGATATGAAGTAAAAGGGAAACATTAATATCAAACAAGGCAATAAGTTAATTAAAAGTGATCAAGACGATACCTCATACAGTAGATAGTATCTCAACACCATATTTTTTAGTCCAATCCACAGTTTATACACGACCATCCATAGCTCTAAAACCTTTTCAATGGGATTCATGGCTAGTATGATTCATCATCTAAGTCCATTACTTAGCACCACATTCAGATACTTGGGTCATAAATTGTTTCTATCAAGCACCCTTGTAGAACCTCAAAGCTCTTGAGAAGAATTTATGACTATTTCCAATCATGAAACACCACTGATACTTACTCTAAAGTGTTGGTCATAACTTCTGATAATGAAAAAACTTCTCATAGTTGAAGCACTATTGACATCCTTCTTTTAAAAAAGGTGTGGATGAGCCCTTACTCTACCATGATTTTCTACCACTACTCTAGTGAAAATCCTAAACCTTTCTATTTATTCTTTTATAAGTATCACCAAAAGGTCCATTTGTAACTAGAATAAGGCCCATAACTCTAACCTCCCCCAGAAAATTATTTTTCATCAGGGCCTTCTAAAGGACTTTTTTTGAGTCGTTTCGTGTAATAAGACATTGTCATCAAGCTCGAATGAATCTCCATAAGTTACTAATCACTATTTATATCCAACATACCTAGAAATAATTCTTTAAAGAAAATTTCTTTAATGTTTTTTCAAGTCATACCTGTATAATATTTATAAAGTTTCACTACACCCCACCATCGCTTGATGGGTCCCTATAGCATGAACACCACTAGATTCACCTTTATATCTTTAAAGGACTTTACCAATTGAAAAATACTCTTGGAAATATGAATCCATTATTAAGAATCTTGAGTGCCTCTAAATATGGTGGATAATGGAGATGAAGGTCTCAAGCATAGTCGAACATAGTCATGGTGAATCCCCCTCCCGGAACGAGCACTAGGAAGAATACTCCTGGTTGAAGTTGTCCTTCAACCTAAAATACTGGAGTAGATGTGGAAAAATTCTATGAAACACCCTCCTATATAGATGGTGGTTCTACTAGTCATCTATGTGTTGGAATCTTCAGAAACATGAAGAGATAAAGGTCATTAGGATAGATCTTAATTAGTCTCTAGGATCAGGAAGATGTTCTCCTTTGAGTCTAACCTTAAGCGAAGGTATACCAATCCTAGCAATAACCAAGGTCTCTATCCATGCATGTAAGTCACATTCATATATATAAAACTTCAACAAAATGCTCAGGTTTTACTTAATAATGCTAGCTCAGATATATCATAATAGCATGAAATCAGATATATCACATAATATATAATACAAGTCTATCATGAATAGACAGCATAATTCAAGGCACTAAATTTAAAAACTAATATGTAGCACAATTATAGGTATATATATGGAGCATGAACCTACATTCAAAATCATGATGCCTGAAATCACTTGAAACCCCATAAAAATAGTAACAACAATAAATTCTATAATAACTAGGGGACATTACACATCAATTATCTTGGAACATGGAAACTTCCCTAGTTGTGTCCCACATGGAAATATCCTAGCTACCATGTCCTAGCTTAATCTAAAATGAAAAGAAGAAAATTGGTGGTCGGATACCATTTTGCAACACCCTGACCTGATTCACTGTGTATGATCTAGAGGGTCACATAACCTCAGGCGTTCCTCCTAATACATAAGAGGATACTGACTAGAAATGAGTGTATAAGATTATTAGTGGCAATATTATACCCTTAGTATCATGTCACAACACTAAATAAAAATAAATATACAACATAATAAATAAATAGAGTAACATACAAAAACTAAAAGATATCATACATTTCATAAAATAAAAAAATAAATGGGCTCCCAACATGGAAATCTAATCCATAGTATATGTATAAAATAAATAAATAAATAAAAACTATAGATTACTTCACAAACAGTCCCAATCCACCACCTATTCCATGCACCTCAACCCAACCATCATCCATGGACCCATTTCCCTTACTCGGGTCCCTAAACATAACGTTTACTTGCACATCCAGATTCCCATACTGGGTGTGAGTAATGAAACCCAGTAGAACACCACCATTGTTTCCTTAACTGATTTTCTTATGTAAAAAAATTGTATACAAAAAACAAACAATAAACTCACAAGCAACACAATAATCAAAAACAAAGAACTCGTGCGCTAACTAAACTACCCCAAGCCCTGGTCACACCTGATTCAGCTCCGGACCTGAAAGAATGTCAATATATTATGAGTAATAAATAACTATTCATGAGTCTAATAATAATTTTACATGTAATTGTGTGTACATACTACTCATTATCCACTAGGTATAAAGTGATTCATATTCTCAACATCCGCTAGGCATCGAGTGATTGTGCTACTCGACATCCACTGAGCATTGAGTAATATAATCAATATCATATGGTAGGAATCGATCATATGACACAACATTCATGAGGAATAATTATATCCCTACCATGTTCTTAGGTCTATCATCGCCATTATTGAAAGTCATGTGCACTCCCCCTCTAAGGGATAAACATGTCACAATGGTCCACCTACTTTGGGTACTAAGAACAATACCTCCAAAGGTACACATAAAAGGGTAGAACAAGATAGAAAGCATATCATATAATCATGAGTAAAATTAGAAACATATAGTACATGTGATGAACAATAAACATTAATAAAAAAACTACAAACATACTTATGGAAAAAAATTATCACATAATGCTCTCACAGGGTATGCGCTCACCCGCATGTGATTATATTCAAGAAAAACTATCAAGAACACCAACATAAGTATTGTATCATAGAAAAAAAGTTTAAAAAAATCCCCAAAAAGTTAAGGAACATAAAACCCCAAATACATTGATAAAGAACATTAAATTGCATCAATAAATTATTACTTGAACCTTGTTCTCACGTTTTTCGGATCAAACAGCTTGCCATGTATTTATAAAAACAATTCCAACTATTTTACTTACAAAAGAATTAAAATAACACATTTATTAATAGTTTATATCTTATGGATAATTTCCAAAATTCTCAAAAATATGGCAACAAATGTTCTAGATATTTATTTTTTAAAATTATAATAATAATACAACATGTGACAATACTCTATCTCTTGAGAATAATATGCATGGGATAATCCTTTTTTATTATTATTAAATAATTCTAGGTTGTTCCATTCTCAATAATTCTTTATCAAATTCTATAACTTAGGAAAAACTAAATTTGTAAAATCACTTAAAATAATATCTTAGAATTTCCCCTTAAAAATGGAAACAAACCATGGAAGTCAGAGGGAGAGAGAAATTCCTAGTCCTAGAAAATATAATAAAGGATCATATTGTTCATATAAGGTTTCACCAAAATAAAAAATAATAATTTTATGGATTCTTGAACTAAAAGCGTCAACCAAAAATGAAGGATTCAAGATTTTGAATATTTTATATGTAACAAAATTTCATACAATTTCATAATATTAAAAACCATAAATTAAATTAACAATTTAATTTTTTTAATTGAATATTAAATGAATAGTGTTAAATTTTATCCCATAAATGGGTCTTAATCCAAAATGATTCAATGGAATTAATTCTTATGATTTTTTTGTTTTAAAATCATTGAAACATGTTGCAGAAACAATCTATGGAAGAAGGAGAGTAAAACCAAGGTTTTAAAATATTCCACTAAGAAAGGAAGTTATGTGAGGGTAACATGGTATTAATCTTACATGGCTCCTAAGTGTCATGTAAGGGTAATAAAATAACCTTACACGCTATTTTTTAACTATGGGTTACCCTTAAGTAACCCTTAGAATTTAGGTGTTACCCTTACGTAGCATAGGAACTGCCCTTTCATAACTCATATTTACCCTTATGAATCCTTTAGGAAATTGAGTCTTCCCTTTAATAATTGAACGTTACCCTTATGGAACCTTTAGAAAACTAGGTTTAACCTTATAAAGTGTTTGAAATTTACTTATGTATCCTTTATAAATCATGTCTTTCCCTTATGCAACACTATGGTTACCCTTACATAGTGTAGTACTACCCATACATAGTTCCTTAATACCCTTATGCAGTATATATATATATGGGTTTACCCTTATATGGCATATATAAAAGAGAGTAACCATTATGCAGTGGCTAGAAAACTCCCCTACCCTTACGCAATGACTCTTATACCCTTAGTCGACACCATAAAGACTTATATAAGGGTTATTTTTATTGAAAAAATATATTTTTACATAAAAATAATTATAAATTATAAAAAAAGAGGGCTTAAGGATCAATTTAAAATTTATAATGCTACTGGTCATCTAACCAAATAGATCATATGACTAGGGGAGAGGAGGTTGATGACTCGTGGGGAGGTGATGTGGAATAGTGAGGTCCATATGATCAATAGGATAGATCTTCAATGTTGATTTGGGGAGATTTGTGATGAGGGGCACACGTGAGAGTGTGTGGTCCATGTGGAACCCCCTGGTTGGTTATCAATTTAAGGTGTATGTGGGGGCACATGACATAGTATTTTAATGTGTTAAAAATTATGTTGGACCCATCTTGATGTCCCAGACCCAATGAAACCAAGTTTGAGGAATTTTGAGACTATTTGGGTGATTAATTAAAGATAGGGTGAAGAATTAAATGTTAAACATATTCTTATTGAATAATAATAATTTAACTTGAATAATGTAGAAAATTAAGTGGGGAATGGACCCTAAGTAATAATAATTATGTTAAAAAATAAATTAACTCTTTTAAAATGTGAAATAAAATGATTGGATGTTAATTTTTCTTAAGTTTATTCTATGAAATATTATTATTATTTTAATAATAATAACATATAATGGGGCTAATATTTGAATAAGAATGAAAAGTTTTATTACTAAAAAAATAGTGAGTAAATTAACTACAGGGGTGGTGATAGGAGTGTATTATTGGTTTAGAAACTATGATGGGATTATATTTACAAATAAAATGAGTTAATTAACTCTATAATGATACTCCTAGGGATATGATGTAAACACGTTTGGAAATTTATAAATCTATTACACAATAATGAATTTTAGATGTTGATCATGTATGATCAAATTTAATTAGAATTGTGTAATGAAGTAAAAAAGGGGTGATGTATAATTATGATGATAAAAGTGAATTGTATGGATATTGAATTATGAGTGATCAAAGTAGGATAAATAATTAAAATAAATATAATTCTTAAAGAAATCAGTTTTTTTTAAATGGGTTTTTCTGGGGGATGTCAGGTTGATTTAAATGTAATCATTTATATCAAAGTACTAAGTGGCACCAACTAGACTAGTAAATATGGATAATATGATTTAATCATAAATGGAAATAAACCTAACTAATATAATATGTCAATAAATGGAATGAATGAGTGATGTAGTATTTATAATGGGGGTTCCCTCATATATTCTGACATGACTACAAAAGAAAAGGGAGATTCTTAATGAATTAATTTTAATCGATGGAGTATAATAAGGAATGGTGACTTGAAACATAAGGAATAAGGTGGTGGAATATGTCTAATAAATATTCAGATAAACTATTATAATGGTTGGGTAATTTAATAGAGTAACATTGGATACTCATCATGACAGAGATAAAACTTTAATTGATGAAAGTGGTATCATCCCAGTTTTGATGTAACTAGCTGAATAATTAAATAATAAACCTTATAATTGTTTAATTATTATTTCTAGTGTTATTCAGAGTGATTAACTCAAAAGGGAGTTTAATTGAGTTCCCACTAAAATTTCTATTAAAAACAATTTATAACGAAATACCTCAATTTAAAATAAATTCATCTAGTTAATAAAAAATGTTGTTTAAAATAATATTGATCTTTTAAAATATTTCTCAAATCATGATTAGGGCTCAGTTAAAACAATATTTAAAATTACATTAACTTTTTAATTAGATTTACTTAATAAAATAATTTATATATACACTGGTCAACATTAACTATCAAATAAAAAAATATAAATTAAAAACAAATTAAGTTTTAGATTTAAAATAAAGGAAACTAAATACAAACACACAATAGAATAAACAAGGAGTTAAATATCAAGAAGAGACTTAATCCCATCCACTTGAAAATCACCCACTGCCAACCAAATTATATAACAATATCTTATCCACAACTAATATTAGGTATACAAGAAATATCTCAGAAGCTATCCAGACTCAAATCATCTTCCATAGTTATACGTGGGAAGAAAAAAACATAGACCACATAAGGACCTCTTCCAAAAATACTCTGGGTAAAAAAATAAAAATAGATAGAGATAATATCAACGATTCTCTATTTTAGGCACAAGAGTCTATGCGTGCAGATAAACAGAGAAACAAAACACAATGATTGAAAGTAAAAAAAAAGATAGAAAAAAAATATAGATTAATAAATGAACTTATACTTGGTTTTTAGTGCTCCAGATGCTTGAGAGTCCTCATATTGTTTTTGGTGATAATCTCAAATAGTTTCTACAAAAGTTATAGAAAATAGAGTGACACAAATTTCTTTTTTTTGTATAAAGATGATCTTATAGTCTTCTCCACAAAAAGTATATTTATATTTGATATTTTATAGACATTTATACACATATGTCATTATGTATTCAACATGTATGTTCTTTCATAGTGATCATACATCCATGAGGAAGATCCTCTAAAATATAAAGCACCGGTGGTTCAAATACTCATAGAATAATAATTATAAAAATTTTATGGATCCTCATATTGAACCTTTTACTTTTATTTAATGATTCCATGAAATGGGTTATAAATAATAATTAAATATCCCCTTTGAATTAACTCACATAAACTAACCGTTGAATCATTTAACTCAAACTTATCATAAAAACAATAGTGTAAACGTTGATGGTAGAACTCTTGGTGGAAGCTCATCTGGTGCTGGCATGATCTTGGAGATAGAACATCCTGGAGGTAGATCATCTGATGGTATCATAGTTAAACTAACAGTAGCACAGAGATGGTGGAAATAGATTTCTGGTGGTAGAAAAACTTTGGTGATAGTGGAGTTTGGAAATTGCAGACTTCCACTAGTAGCAAAGTTCTGATGGTAGTAAGATTTGGTGGTAACACACAGTTGGTAGTGGAACAAGTCTGGTGGTGGAACTCCTAACAGTAGAAGGACTCTAGCTATGGAAAGACTCTTATAGAATCAGATTCTAGGAGTTGAAAGATTTGAGCTAATGGTGTAAATTTTCTACACTTATCAAATTTCATTCAAAATTATTTTTTAGAAATAAATATACTATCATACAATAGTAATTGCATTAGAAATATAGGAAACATGATTTTTTATCATAAAAACAAGTAGGTTACAACAATATCCCCCTTTTTGATGATCCCAAATCATGAAATTTTATAAACCATGTATAAAATAAACTTAGGCATAAATAGATGAATTGTAAGAAGTAATGATATCTTCTTAGAAACTAAAAAATATAACATGATATTTTGAAAGTAAGTAATTGAAGTATTAACTCATAAATCCAAAAAAACTCTTATATTATGTTACATCCAAATAATTATGGTATCAAAGGATAATTCCAAATAATAATTTTAGAAAAGGATAAGTGTGGTATCAAAGGGTGAGGTGTAAAAGGTAAATTCCATAACTATTCTCCCCCTTTTGGGGTTATCAAAAAGAAAATACAAAAGACTATAAAGATAAAGAAGGAATATATGAATAATAATCGAGAAATTCCATTAATTAAAAAATTATTTGTATTAAAACTGAAATGAAATATAGGGAAAGTACAAAAAAAGTTCTTATCAAAGAATAGGTCTAATGAAAATCACTCTTAGTTTAGGAGTTAGGATCAATAATTCCCTTTCCTTTGTCAGAGGAAGGAGGCACTAATGTAGATGATGAAGGTGTTGAGGTAAATATTGAGGGTTTGGATGAAGTATGAAGCAAATATTTTATGATCACTAGTCTAAGATGCCTAATTTCTTCCATGAGAGACATAGAGAATGGTTGGTATTGAGGAGGTAAATGATACGAGGAAGGAGCATCTATGAAGGCAGACATGGGAATCACCTATGGTAGAACCACTATAGTACCAGATACATATAAGAAGGGCATCATGAGATTGAAAATTTCTATAATAATGTTTCCACCTCTATCCATATCTCTAAAGAAATATTTCTTATCTTCCATGAAAAACATGAGAAGAGGGGTCATCACCTTCAACTGATCTAAAAGTTCCTTAAAATCCCTAATAATAGCTATCATCCTTAGATTCTCATCTAAAAACTTGAACTGATAATTCAACTCATGCTTAGTATATACCATATAAAAATAGTATTTAATAGCCTTGGCGATGGTTTCCTTATCACTTTGGGATTCATTTAAACACTATATTCAAGTTTATATATGTGCTAACTATGCTGTCCAATATATAAAAGATAATACTTATAAGATATATGAATATCACCCATAACATCATGGAGATCCTCTCAAACTATAGATCTGATCATCTCGGCATGAACAGAGGATGAGGGAGGTGGATCAATAGATTTAGATGTAACAATAGGTAAAATCTTCATAATCTCTAATAAAGAAATCTAAATAGAAGTAAAGGAGGTCATCATATCCTACATCACAGATCTCATAGTTACCATCTCACTAGAAATCCTTCAATTCTCAATCTCAACTTCCTGAATATGAAAATTAAACTTAGTATGAATAAAGAAAAAAACAACTTAAATAGATTATTGGCATCAGCTTCACCGTGATGAGTGATGGGAAGTTCCTAAGACCTAAAAATGCCACTGAATTTTGAAATCATCCTCTCTCTATGAATGAATCTAAATCATCTCTGTAAATAGCATCTGAAGGCAATGGAGTAGAATCTCTCTTAGTACTGGTCATAGCAGTCTCCGTAGGCTCTAATCTATAAGTTACATCTGAAGAAAAAGCATGAAGCTCACCTACATCATCAATCTACTCCACTAAAGATACATTTGGATCTATCCCAACTTCAACTGAGGTAGAAATTCCACCATTTTTTGGTGGAAGACTATAGTCACCATGACTCCCATAATCATATGAATATTTATCAGATATAATAATCAATTTATAACCAAGATAATGAGTCCCCTTAGATGATGCCTCATTCTCTACTAAGGAAAATCTATCCTTAACATATCCATGATATCTATCATCTCCTCTAATATCTTTGGACTTTAAGTAATCTAGTACAATATGGGAATACCCTAGGAATTTTTTCCAATAATCAAGTGTAGAAACTTCCACTCTATCAGAAGTCATCTCAATGGGATCTATAGGATCAACTCAGTGATTGAAAGAACCTAGGGATTACTCCCCCTTAATAAGAACTCTAGTCACACCTCTAGTAGGTGAAACATCATTAATTGAATTATCTAAAACCCATCTCTCCAAACATACAAATTTCACTGAACAAGGTCTCCCCATAGACCTAACTAAATGAGAACCAATTGGGGGGGGTGGATGATGTGATTGATTCCTAACAGTATCATCCTCATCTCCATCACTATTCTCATCATCATTTCCATTATCCCTATTACCATCATCACCATTATTATCATCCTCAGAACTATCTGAGACCTATACAACTTCTCTAAAAGAATTATAAGAATTCATAATCTACTCATCTCTAGAGACAAAAGTCTCTTCATCGCCATCATCTCTTTCAATTAAGAGACTCTCTCTGGTGTGGATAGAAATGGTAGGACTGGCAGAATGAAAAGATATGACATGAAACATAGGAATTCCAGGATCACTACTCTCTTCAAAAGAGGTGACCATTTCCTCTTCTTCATCCAAAATAACTTCTTATTCGGCATCTACTTCATCATCTGAATAAACCACTATCTCATATGACTTCAAGATATGATTAACTAGGTTTCTAGGTCTAGTAGGGTTTTCAATAGGATTAAAATCATCATAGATCTTTTCATTATCACAAACCCTATTTTTCATCCAAGGATTCAAATTTACTTTCATCATTTTACAAGTTAATCTACTCAAGAAAAAACCACCACACTTCACTTCAGCTTAATCCTCATCATCAACCAATCCTTTGAATTTTATCACGGCTGAAATTAAGTTAGGGTAAATGAGAGAGCTGGATGAATAAAATGACTTGCACATTTCCATCATGTACAATGTAAGGTATGTGAAAAGGTTAATTGTATCCCCACATTTTATAAGGAATAGATGGTACATGTATTGATATCTCATAGTACTAAATTCCACTTTCTTAGGACACAACATATGTTAAATTAATTTCAACAATAGTCTATATTATCCATCAAACTCAATAGCAACAGACCATCTCAAAGTACTATATCTAGTCATCTATAGAAAATAATTCTCATAAACAAATGATTCACTATCACATTGAATAGACTTTTGAGTGTCATTCAAAACTACTCTATGAGAAAAATTTATACACTTATCCCATTATTTTTATGAAAATGTAATATCCTTACCATCTATCATGCTCTGAATCGAATATCTTGTTTAATTGAAACCAAACTATTTATATTGATAAAACTGATGAACAAATATAGGATAGAAAGATATATCTTTATTAAATAACTAGTTGAGGATAGATCGAAGGGCCTTGGAGAGGCAGCAACCACTCTCTGTGCGAGGCTAGGGTTTTCTTCAGAGCCGCCTCCTTCCCTCCTCCGACATGGCATGGTGTGTATCGGCATCGTCTCCCCTAGATCGACTTTGGTCGACATCGCTTGGCATCAGCTCTGGCTATTGGCTCCGTCTCGTATCTCGACGTTGTCTTCAGTGTGAGCTCGGCCTGGCATCGGCGTGGCTCGGCGACGGCTCGTCCTGGCGTCGGCACGGCTCAACGTCTCCTCCAGCGTGCTTCTAGCTTTGTCATCTAGTGTGGCTTGGTGTCGGCTCTGAAGCGGCACGGAGGGGGGAGGGTTGTTTCTGGTTTTGGATTTCGATGTTTCTATGGCTCTTTCGAAGGTTTTATTTCATTGGTTTTGTAATTTGTATTAATGGGTTTAAAAGTTACGGATCTGTTGGCTTACGGTGTTGATGTTGCTGGTTCGGTCCTCCCCTCCCCCTCTACCTCGCTTCTCGTGGATTGCCTCAATAACTGCGGTGGTGGTGAGAGTCTCATGGAGTGTGGGGGTTCATCCGGTATGAGCTTGGATTGCTTGTCTGTGATGAATCCGGCTGGTTTGTGTTCGGGTGGTTGGCTACGTATTTGAGGAGCTGTGAATCGCATGTCTGGTTTTGGTGTTTTTGTCTACTATGTTGAAGGCTTGGGATTAGTGGATCTGTTGGTTGAATGTGGAATCAGTGGAATGGATCTATTGGTTGAATGTGGAATCAGTGTAATGGATTTTTATTTGGCCTTCTCTTGGGTGATTCCGGATCCTGATGAATATTGTCAATTTGAATGATGGCGTGGTTGATTTTGTATGTTGAATGAGTTGTTTGGTTGGCCATTGTGTGTTTGAAGTTTGTCATGAAGTCATGTATGGTTTACCACTTTTCTTCAAAAGTGTTTGTTGGTTTCTCACTTTTTCCTCAAAAGTGTTTGGAAAATAAAAATATCAATTTTTATTCATTAAAGAACTAGTCTATCCATCCTTGGTTCTCAATCACCCTTATCACCAAAGACTTACTATAAAGAAACTATTCTACATATACTTATTTTTCGGCAACAACCACACGATTCAAAAGATGCAGGTTCCTCGACTCGGTTCTACTATAGACTTATTCATAGGTCTTGATTCTTTAGAAGACAACACTAGAGGTCATCAGAATCTCAACATTGTAGAAAAATTAAGGTTTAAGCAAAGGTGTGAAAACATTGAAGGTTGGGAGAGAAACAAAAGGAGAAATAGTTCAAAGGTAGTAGGAACAAGTGAGAGAGAGTGACTAAAATTTAGATTTTAATCCTAGTTTATCATTAGGGATTTGAATTTAAAAAAATACAAGATAAGATAAATGATTAAATATAATTAAAAAAAATTTACATAGTAAATTATTAATGGTAGAAAATCATGGGTTCGACTAGTTGTAAGAATAAAAATAGAGACAAATAGCATCCCAATGTTAGATCATTCTAATGGTGGATCTTTATAATGTAGGATCGTTCCAATAGAGGATTTTCTAGCACTAGATTTTCCAACAGTGGCTTGTCTAAGAGTGGATCCTCTAAGATTAAAAACTAACCAAAATTTAACATTTCTAATTAAAGTATGATGTAGTTTAATCTCTCATAATTAAATGTATTTGTAAAAATATTAGCAATATGATGTTAAATTCCTTTGAACTCAAGAGTTATATCACCCTTTTGAAAATTATCCATCAAAAATTTATGTTTTGCATCAATATTCTTTTTCTTAGGATGAGACATGGGTTTTTTAGAAATTTTTATCTTACTTGTGTCGTTAAAATTTATAGGGAAATGTATGAATTGATATCCATAGACTAGAAAAGTTTGTTTCATCCAATAAATTTGTGCACATAAACTCCCTGAAGCTATGTACTCAGCTTTAATAGTAAACAGTGCAATAGAGTTTTACTTTTTACTACACCAAGATACTAGAGACTTTCCCAAAAGACGACATGTTCTAGATGTTCTTTTTCTATATAATGTAAAACCACTAAAATACTCATCTTAATAACATACTAAGTCAAATTATTTTCCTCTAGGGGAGAATAGACCTAAATTGGTTGTATATTTGAATTTTTTTGAAAATTATTTTAATAGAAAGTAAATGAGACTCTTTAGGGTTTTCTTAAAAACGGGCATAGATACACAAACTAAATATAATATCATGTCTTCTAGAAGTTAAGTATAGAAAACGTCCAATCATACCTCCATAAATAGTTTGCTCTACTAACTTTTCAGCTTCATCAAAATCAATCTTACAGGTCATACTCATGGGAGTATCACTAATTTTAGTGATATCCAAAACAAAATATTTTATAAGGTCTTTAGTATACTTACATTGGTTTAAACTAATTCAGAATTTATTTTTAGAAATTTGAAAACCAAGAAATAATTTTAGTTCAACCATTAAACTCATTTCAAATTAATTTTGCATCATTTTTTAAAAATTATTATACAAATAATTTTTAGAATATCCAAAAATAATATCATCAACATAGATTTGAACTACTGAAACTTATTTTGAAATTATTTTTATAAAAAGGTTAAGATCATATATTCCCTATAAAAAACACATAGAAATTAGAAACAAGATGATCCTATAATACCTATCTTTAGGAGCATATTTTAATCCATATAATGATTTTTTATTTAAAAACATGATTTGAAAAATGGGTATTTTGAAATCCAGGGGTTTTTTTCAATAAAAAAATCATTAACTATATAACCATTTAAGATTGTACTTTTGATTTCCACTTGATATAATTATAAATCAAAAATTTTTTGTATAGGAAAGCATCATTATAATGGATTTATTTCTATCCACTAGTAAAATGGTTTAATCATAGTTAATACATTCCTCTTGTCTATATCCTTATAAAACCAACTTTTCTTTATTTTGGACTATAGTACCTAAATTGTCAAATTTGTTCCTAAAAACCCACTTAGTTCCAATGGTCAGAGTTTCTTTAGGTCTAACTAAAAGTTCCCAAAATTTATTCCTTTCAAATTGATTAAGTTCTTCTTGCATCACCATAACCCTAAATTCATCATTAATTGTATCATTGATGTTATTAGGTTCAATATGATACAATGATGCTTGATGTTCAACCTAGTTTCTAAGAGAATCACTAGTTTGTGTACCTCTATCTAGGTCTCCAACTAAAACATCTAAATGATGATATCTTTGAGTCCTAACAGATCTAGGGAAAGAAGGGATAGTTATCTCAGAGTATTCTACATATTCCTATTTAGGTTCATGATGTTCCTTGAAACTGGATAAATATTTTATATATATCACAGAATTTTCGAAAGGTTTGGCATTGATATTCAAATTTTATAGATCTTCCTCTATGATTTCTAAAGGGGTCTTAGGCTCATGTGGATTTGTTTCATCAAATTTCACATGAATAAAATATTCTATAATCTTGGTTATTTTATTAAACATCCTATATGATTTACTATAAGTTGAATAACCAAGGAAAATTCCTTCATCACTATTAGAAGAAATTATTTCAAGATTATCCTTAGCGTTAAAAATAAAGACTATTCAACCAAAAAATCTAAAGTAATTAACCTTTGGATTTCTACTATTCCATAATTCCTAAGGATTTTTATTTACCAGATGTCTAATTAAAACTCTATTGATTATATAACAAGTTGTATTCATAGCCTATTCTAAAAAATAAATAGGAAGATTAAACTCATTTAGAATAGTCTAGGAAATTTTTCAAAGGCTCATATTTCTTCTTTATATAACACTATTCTATTGTGGGGTCCTAGGAGCATAAAATTTATGATTATAGAAATTTTTTGAGAAAAATAATTCAAAATATTGATTTTCAAACACTGAACTATGAAAAAATCTTAATATATTAATCCTAGGTCCACTAAGATTTTATAAAAATTTATCATACTTGGTAAAACAAGAATAAGATCTACTTTTTTGGGATAGAATGAATACCCAAGTAAAACTATAAAAATCATCTACTTGAACATAAACATTGTTCTTCCCATTTATACTAGAAACTCTATAAGGTCCAAACAAGTCCATGTGAAAAAAATCTAGGGGTTGAGAAGTTGAAAATATGTTCTTTGATTTGAAATATATTTTGTGTCATTTCCTTTTTTGACATGGGTTGCAGACTTTTTCATTGGGGAATTCATGTTTCAGTAGATCTTGGACTAAACTTTTCCTATTTATCTTTCTAAGTGAGTGAATATTGAAATGATCTATTCTCATATGCCAATGGCAATATTCCTTGTGAAAGGCTCTTAGACAAGAAATATTTTTTTTTAAATAAATAATATAAATTAAGATCATAAGAATTTTCATTTCTCAAGGTATTAAATACTAAAAAATATTTAGAGTCAAAAACATTAAAATAATTATTTTTAAACATCATATGAAAAACATAATCACATAATTGTGATATGATATGAAGATTGTACATTAAAAGATCTAAAAATTTTACTTTAGAAATTAAAATAGTATTATAATTATTGATTTGAACAAGTCCAATAATTTTCCCTTTGGAATTGTCACAAAGAAGTGACATTTCAAACATCCACATTGATCAGATACTTAAATCTTGAATAATCTACAGTCATATGTTTGGAATACCCATTTCCTTGGTACCATAGGTTCTTACTGGAGATCTTCAAGAAAGTTTATTATAAAGAAAATTTTACACAAAAAATTACTTTGGTACTCAGATCTTATTGAGTCTATAAATGTTAGTTATTAAAGCTTTAGGAGCCTATAATTTCATAACAGGTTTCATATAAGAATATTTTAAACTTTTAGAAATAAATTCTACATTGGTTCTGGAAGAGTATAAACTCATGGCATAACAAGAACTAGGAATGATTTTTTTAACAATTCTCCTATGTCTAGGTTGATATCCTATACGAGTAGTGTATTTGAGAACAATCAAAGCATGTTGTTTCTTTACAATTTTATATTTATCATTAAGTTTATTAAATTTATCCTCCAACATATTATATTATTTAAAAATTTATTTATTATACATATTTTCATTATTTTTTTATCTTTATTATGATTATAAATAAGTACAGGAGAAGCAGGAAAAACATTGGATACCTTAGAAGTGTTTTTCATAAGACACATGTTAGAACTATCATGCTTGTCCTCTTGGGTTGTGTTTCAATCACCTGAGATGTCTTCAAAAGAAATATATGTTTCATTCATTTATTTATTTTATTTCTAATCCTTATCATTATATTTCTTCTTGTATTTCATCTTAGGAGAGTCAAATTTGACATGCCATTTCCTTTTACATTCATAACAGATGATTCCATCTGAAGCCTCATCTCTCTTATAATCCTTCTGCGTATTTCCTGTATTATAATATTTACCTTTATAACATGATTTCAAAAATAACTTATTCTTCTTTTAATTTTTTTAGAATATTCTGTCCAAATGGGACATATCTTCATCACTATCAGTAGGAAATTCTTTATCACTTGAACTGTCAACTAGAATTTTATCCTATTATTTTGAAGAAGTGGATTTGAAGACTATAGATTTCCATTTGGGTGAATAATCATCTTATCTGTTGACTTGGATTCCTTACTCATACATCATCAATTTTCCAACAACCTCCTTTACATGTATTATAATTACCTCACATGATTCTCTGATTAGCACTGAGGTTCCTCTCATCTATCTGGTATACACCTCAACAGACACATCACTTTGGTCTTTATCAGAAATAGGTTTCCCCAATGAGTGAATTGTATTCATTATCACATTTAACCTTAGATATATGTCACAAATAAGTATATCAAGTTTAATTTTAAAAGTATCATATATTATATTATAGGTATTTAAGAACATTTATTTAACATTAGTTGTTTCCTCATGTGAAACAACTAAAGTGTCCCAAATTTCAAAAGAAGCTTTAAATGTAGATATTCTATTAAATTCTTCATCTATGAAAGCACAATACATAGAATTAAAGGATTTACAATTATTATTATAATCATATTTAGTTGCATCACTATAAGAAAATTTTTAATTTTGAGGTAATTTATATTGATCTTCAATTACTATCCACATATCAAAACAAATACTCTCATGATGAATTTTCATTTTAATTTTCTAATGAGCATAGTTAGTGTCATTAAATTAAGGAGGTTTGTTGGTAGTAGACCCCTCTTATCTATTATCCATAAAGAACTAAATTTAGAAATAATAGATATTTTAGATCTTTAAAAGAAAAATAAATCATAGTTGAAAAGATATTTAAGAACATTTAATACCAAATGTTTATTGGAGTGAGTAAATCAAGAGGGAAGTGAATTGAGTACCTAATAAAATTTATGTTAAAAATGATATAAAATAAAATCTCCCAATTTAAAATAAATTCACCTAGTTAATCAAAATAGTAGTTTAATTTAAGTTTTATATTTTAAAATATTTCTCACAAAATGATCATTTATTAGTTAAAACAATATTTAAAATTTCCTTAAATTTTGAAATAGATTTACTTAATTATAGATTTTATATATACAGTGGTTAAGATTAACTATCAAATTATGTTTTGTTTACATATTAAAAAAAATTAATTTTAGTATTTAAAACAAAAGAAACAAGACACACACATAATGGAATAAATAAGGGGTTCAGTCTCAAGACGAGACATATTTCCCTCGACTTGGAAATCACCCGCTGCCAAGAATATTATATAATAATAATTTGATCCACAACTTGGATCGGGTATTCAAGAAATATCTCACAATATGTATAGGCTTAAGGAATATTCCAAAGTTATACATGGGAAGTAAAATAACATAGTCCACATAAGGATGTCTTCCAAAAATATTCTACGTAAATAGATAAAAAGAGGTACAGATAATATCAAGAATTGTCCAGTTCATGTGCACGAGTCAGTGTCTGTGGATAAACAAAGAAATACAACACACTTCTCGATATTATAGAAAAACCAAGGAGAGAAAATAAATATAGATGAAGAAATTAAGTTCTTCTTGATTTGAAGTTCTTAAGATACATGAGAGTCCTTGTATTTTTCTTGGTGAGGAGCTCGAGAAATTTCTATTAAAGTTATATAAAAATATAGTTTCATGAATTTCTATTTAGTTTATTAATATTATTTGAATGTATTCTCCCCAAAAATATTATTGATCTTTAATATTTTCCACACATTGACACTCGTATGTCAGTAAGTATGCATCATTTAAGTTCTCTCCTTGTGATCATACATGTATGAGGGAGATCCTTTAAAATATAATGCATTACAGGATCGAATACTCATTGAAGAATAATCATATATATTATATGGATCCTCATACTAAACCTATGACTTTCTTTAAATGTGTCTATGTAATGGGTTATAAATAATCATTAAATAATAAATTTTAATTAACACCCATAAACTATCCATTAAAAAATTTAATTCAAACTTAATAGAATAATAACTGTGGAAAAAAATTATGATAGTGCTCTTAGAGCTAGGTCATCTTGTGGTAGCATGAGCCTGGTGGTGGAAAATTCTAGAGGTAACTCATCTGATGGTAGCACAGTTGAACTAGTGGTAGCACAGAGCTGGTGGCTGTTGATTCCTAGTGGTACAAAAACTCTAGCGGTTGAAGAGTATGTGGTAGTAGACTTCTAGTGGTAATAAAGGTATAATTGAAGCAAGATTTTGTGGTATCACATGATTAGAAGTGGAACAAGTATAGTAGTGGCACACCTAATGTTAGCAGGACTCTAGTGGTGTAAAGACTCTGGTGGTAGTAGAGTCTATCAGATGCAAGATTTGAACTAATGGTGGCACTTTTATACAATTATCAAAATTTCTTCATAAGTATGATTTAGAAAATAATATAATATCATAAAATAGTAATTGTATTAGAAACATTGGAAACATGTTTTGTGATCATTAAAATGACGAGGTGCCAATAGCTAGCATACAATGAGATGTGTATGTGGAAACCCATTGGAGATTTCATGGCATCCAAAAATGATCAGGTGAAAATTAACATCGAATTTTCTATTATAATACTAAAAGAATAATTCTATAACAAAATTTCACATTTTATTGAATTTTCCTTAGCATATATGAACATGTCTAGTGGGAATTTTATGAGGGTGGTGACAGTTTTATATTACAATATGGGGAGTCTTTCTCGACTGATAGGTTAAATTTGATTGTGTGTATAAAAAAATATGATATGGGATGAAACATATAACAAAATCATATTGATGATGATAAAATATGACATTGGAACTCCTCTAAACTCACCCTTTTACTAGGTTTTGATTGGGATTATAATGGTCATTCACTTTCTCAACAACTGATTTGGGTAGAGACTGATGATGTCATTTTCATATATCTACTTATTCTAAACCATTTCTCTAGGATGATATGGATTAGAAATTTCTAAGAGATAGTTATAGATGATTAATTACTTCCCAATCTTCAGTTAGGGATAGATGGAGATGGTTAATATGTCAAATATCCCTAATACGAGGACACGAAGGAGATGATATGTGTATTTGGGTGATTCCTTTGGAATCCTTGATATGGGAATGTAGTAGATTAAAATTCCTCAGAGTTTTGATGTCCTTCCTTACCTAGATATTTAGGGTTGAGATGGAAGATTATACACCTAATACTATCTCTACTCTTTATCAACTTCTCTAATGTTAGGAGTACATGACATTCAGTGACAATCCTAAAGATGTGTATTTCATCTAGTATACTAGTATACAGCTTCAACACTGGTGATGTATATTTCTTCTTATCTTGACACATCCCATGGGGCTCATCCCATGACTACCTCAAGCCCACCTTCCATAGGCCAGGGGTTGGCGACTAGCATCGGAAAGGCGTATCCCTAAAACAGGAAGGCATTTCATTTTTAACCTGTACAAACACACAGTCCAAGAACACAACAAGAAGCAACCAAGAAGTAAACTGATGTAGTAAAAGTGTGTTGAAAGTAAAGGGGACGGAATACAAGCCCAATTGAAAAGTACAAGTACAACTAAGAAGTACAAACACAACTGAAAAATGTAAAAAATCTCCTGGACCATCCACTGAGGATCCTACCTAAAGGGTAGGTACAACTCACGATAAGTAGTACTTGTGTCACGTCACACCAAATGGTCCACCTCTGAGCATCGTCCAGTCCTGGCTCTCTCAGCCTCGATAAATGTTGTCCCTTTTTTTCACAAGAAACAATAAGGTGCAGGCATAGCCCGTGCAGGGGTTAGTATAATGATACTCAGTAAGGACCTAGAGACCCTCATAGGTCTCTCAGAGTTCCACAAAAGAAAAACCACAAATAAAAACCTTCATTGTAACGCCCCGACCCCAGCTACCTAGAGTCGGTGCATTACTTCGTAACATTGGCATGATCACAAAAGATCAAGTCTCGAAAGACCGATTAGTTTAGTAGCCTTGGAAACACTAGATACATTCATAAGTCTTTCATTACATCAAAAAGTGAAAAACTACAATAACAAAGTCTCCATAGTCCACACTCATATCCTCTTCCGACTATCCCTGTAGTTCAATCATAAAATACTTCTTCACATCCTGGAAAATATTAAAACATTGAAAGGGGTGAGCTCAGATGCTCAGTAAGGATAACAATATTGCGGAAGCTTTCATAAATAAACATAAACATTTAAGGCAATGTATAACTAAAACAAAAGCCTTTTAAACATGAACTTCAACATAATATGGCAAAAGTAAAATGAGATAATGCCATTTACTTCTTCACATGGATATTCTACTGGTCGAATAATCACATGCAATATCAATAACCACTTTCATAATGATGGAATGCATAATGCCAGACTATCATAACCACGTAGCCAAGGCCTCGTGCCAAGACCACAAATAAGATTTTGTCAAGGCCTCGTGCCAAGACACTAGTTTGTCCCATGAGACCTGCCGATGCATCGAGGAGCTATAGCGGGCTCCACCCGTCACTTATTAAGTCCAATGCATTCCTCATATGAATAGGTTTAAACATATCATAAACCATAACATAATTGTATCACATAAAACATGCATAAAGGAAACATAACATTTCCACATTTCAATCACAAGATATCAATACAGCACATTGATATAATAAAAATTCTTTCAAAACCATTTTCAATACCAAAATAAAAGAAAGTTAAAACTTTGTATTTATTTTTCATTAAAAAAAAAGATGGCTTATAGAGGAAGCCGAAACTCAAATAACGGTCACGACGGCGGAGTAGTCGTTGTCGCCGCATAAGTACGGAAAGAAAAACATTCCCTTTTTGTCGTTTAGTAAAATGCTTCGTATAAAAAAGATTCCTTTTGAATAAACATGAAAGTCAAAGGGGTTTATACACCGTATAAAAGAAAGTTGTGTATAAAGCCAAATATGCCTCAATGAAAGGAGATTGAGACAAAGTCCTTAAAAAGATCATTTTTAAAATAAAATAGATATATTATGTGTATTCACTATAGGTACACATAAAGAAAGTAAAAATACAAAATAGGACATAATAATATCATGACATAATTTGAAAGTAGGAGATTAACCCAAAGAATGGAAGTTGGGTTAAGAAATTCCCTTACCTTGTGTCCGACTTGACTCAACCGTTCTTTAACCTCCTGAATAATAAACTAGAGTTAATATATACCTTATTAAGAACCATTCTCAATTTCATTATCCTTATTATATCACTTATTACAATGATATGATCATTATGTAATTATTTAAGTTAATAATGTTCATTTTGTCGGTATTTGGTTCTTAAGTCAAAAATAGGCTCCTTACACTTACATGTTGTTAATTTGGTCAAAGGTTCATTATATCCAGAATGGTATTCATGATGTAGATATCATATATGTCATATATATCCAGTACATACATTCATTTATAATATTACATCACATTTAGAGGTAAGAAATGAAATGCACCGTTCATGGAGACGGTAAGCCGTACGTACGCATGAACGCTACTTCCATTTCTATTTCATATTTTCTGGAATGGAATCATAATGATATGAGAGTATATTATAATTATAGTATAATAACATATATAATGTCATTAACTTTATCCTTCACACATCCCACATATGGTATTAACGAATCAAATCACTTTCAGGGGCGGTAGTCCGCGCTTCCTAAAATGAAGATATCGTGTTTTACCCATAATGGAAACCATAAAGGTATGCCCAAAATGAAAAAAACAGAAGCTTAAGGAAAACATAAACATATTATATATCATATATAAAAATAGTGACATCATAATGGCCACCTTTGAAGGTGTTAAATGAGTGTTGAACAATCATCGTTTCGGGAGGCAGAATTTCTCCATCCACGGAAACCTTATGTTCTTTAACCATTTTATGTAGTTGTGTGGAAGTGTAGCTCAAATAAATCTTATAACAACATCCTAGTATATTTAAGATACTGGTGTTGTTACAAAAGAAGTAAATAAAAAGAGTTTAGGGGGTTGGAGAAGCAAAATAAAACAAAAGAACATGAGAGAATGAATTACCTTAAAAAGTGTAACTCCTTTTGAGTTGAGCCTAAAGGCTTCCTTTGAAAGGATTCTGCCCAAAGGGAATCCTCTAGGATGAGGAGAGGGATGTAGAGAGAGCAAATGGGCAGGGGTTGGCCGAGCCAATGGCTTGAAGAGTGTGTGAAATGAGGTAGAGGTGGGGGCCTTTTATAAGAGGAGAGGAAGGGCACTTTTGGAAAGTAAAGGAACATTACATTATTTGAAAATGTGTTTCGGTTTTAAAAGGTCCCACATTGATAGAATTCGTGGATAAGGTGATAAGGCATCGAAATCCACTCATCCAATAGGTTTTGGCCATGTGTAGTTCATAGATTTTATATTAACTTTCCATTTTATTTAAATCGTTAGATAATGATGTCATCGCTGCATCATTATTATGTCATAAATAATTAAATTTATTTAATGTCTAAAAATTATAAAACAAATACTATGGTATAGGAAATCTTTTTATCTTTCCAATGACTATTTATAATCAAAATTTGGACTTGTATAACCCTACTTAAAAATTGTTTTCGTAAAACATATTATGTTTGTGTCATTTTCACTTTAACATTAAATAAAAAGTAATTTATGTCATTTCCCAACAAAAGTGGATCCATGGGGTCCCCAAGTTGACCCATGGCTTGTCTTGGTCGGCCATGACACAACCAATAAGGTTGGGACATGTGTCTAGGTCATTTTATATTATTAAAGCATTATTTATTCCTTAAACTACACTAATTACCACTAATCGCGATTAAAAACTTAATAAGTTACTATTCACCAAAAAATTATTTTTATCCCATTGAACCACATTTTACTTCTTAATGACAACCATGTATGTCGGATTTTTGAAAATCAAATCACAGAAGTGGTAAACTTTCATTTAACTGAAAAATCAGTTTGCTTGATTACCACTTAGTGGTTTCACTATTCATCAAAAATTGAAGTTTTTCAGAATAAGGCCAAAATTTCACCCTAAGCTATAATTGATATTCTGAATTCAAAAATGAAGTCCATTTTACAAAATTCAAAACATATAAGTCAAATTAATTAATTTAATAATTAATTCCCGCTGTTATAACAAATAGCGTGTTTTTAAGAAACAATTTATATCAAAAGATTGGCAATTGTTTATGTCCAATTTCAATGTTAAATTAACTTTAATGACCACCATTGGATAAAATGGTAAAAATATATTCTAATTGTACCTTAAAACCACTAAATAGTATAACTTATCACTATAAATTATTTTGATTAAAAAAGTTGTTTTAAGTATTTTTCACTATTCATAAAAATTTGGAAGTTCTCGGAAAATTACAAAAAATTCAACATAGGCTAATTTCAATATTGGGAATACAAAAGTGAAGTCCATTTTGAAATATAAAATTTATAAAATTTCAAAAAGTAGGTATTACTATTCACAACGGCTAGTTTAATTAGTTGTGGTGTGTGCTAGAGCTCGAGGTTGCGTACAACACACGCTATTGCATTATTGAATGAGAAGCGTATCGTGGAAGCTCGGGGTGTTACATTCTACCCTCCTTCAATAAATTGCGTCCTCGCAATTTGAAATTTTTCTTTGAAAATAAAAGGTTGAAAAGAGAAAATACCTTTTAGGAAAACCCACATCGGAAATAAGGTTAATAAATATATAACATTAAAAGAAAGCAGGATAAGTACAAAGGTCACCCGATATAGCCCATTCTAGGATTCTATGAAAATATGGATATGGAAGAAAAACAAACCATCAAGGTCTGATGGAGAGTTATAGAAAACAGGATTAGGAGAAAGTTTAACCATAAGAAAATCACAAACTTGTGATTGGTTAAACGGTCATTGAATCCCCAGTTGGAAAAGTTAACCGACAACATTTTTGTTTTAAGTTACCTTTTATAATGTTGAGGAATTTATTTATGAGATTTACTAAGAACGTAAGGGAATATACATACTTGTTATGTATACTTTCATTCGTTAATAAATTTTTACCACAAACCCAACTTTTACTCCAAATGGTAACGGAACTCAAAAATATTCTATTTATCCTAATTGTATAAGGTTCCAAATGTTAACACATACCATTTAGATTAGTAAAACCATTTTGTAATAACCAGGGACTTCCTGTAGGCTAGTGGTAGGAAATAAAGGCTTGTCGCACTTTGATTGTGGGTTCGATTCCTACAGCTTTGTCCGACGCGACGGTTTATGCCCCACCCTGCAGGTTGTCCTTTTTCTAAAAAAATAGTATTATAGTATTCCAGAAATAATCTTCAGAAAAGTTTTAACCTTAAACAATACTATTCAAAGTTCAACTTAATCCATCCCAACATTTATAGTTATCCAAAATACCTCTGTCCAAACTTTCTCTAAAAGGTCTCTTAATTCCAAAATCAATTGTAACATCAGATTCCCCATAAAAAGAAAAGTTTCTCTTATTGTCACATACTAAAAATATGATTACCTTAATCATATTAAAACCTTACTGAAATCAAAAAGTACTGCAGTACAATCCTTATATAGATCACATTATTCTAATAACCAGAATATAATCCATGAGTCCGAAAGCATCAATACATTAGTTATTCTGCTTCAACTGTAGTAATAGCATAAGATTGTCCTTGATCCCTTGGCCTTTTCTGAGGTAAGATTCCTTGACGCTTAGGACATTCATTTGCGTAATGACCCATTTCTCTACAATTGTAGCATTCAACTTTGACAGCCTCTTTCTTTCCCTTGCAATCACGTGCCTGGTGACCCTTTTCTCCACATTTATAACAAACTCCCATTCCTTTTAGGCAAGTACCAGGGTGATTCTTCCCACAATTATCACATAATGGAAAATCCTTCTTTCCCTTTTTCCCTTTATCTGTCTCTTGTTCCACCGTTCTCTTCTTCTCTTGCTTTACTTTGTTGTCATAAGACTTAGAGAATTCCTTTTCTGTCTTGATAGCACACGAGACAATATCTTCGTATGATGAGAAGGATTGTGATACTAAAGATCGACGGAGAAATGGTTTTAACCCATCAAAGAAACGATCAATCTTACTTCTTGGGTTACGTATATAATCTGCAGCATGCCTCGCTAACCTTGTAAAGTTAGCCTCATACTTTGCGACATTCTCATCCTCCTTTTGTCTCAGACTCAAAAATTGCCTTTCCATATCCGCTCGATGGTCTCGAGGTAAGTATTTTTCTAAGAACAGTTCTTTGAACTCCTGCCATTCCATGTTTGTTAATTCATCATCTTCCTTTGTGTTTTGAATTAGTGACCACCATTGATCGGCATCTCCAGTGAGGCGGTAAACTGCCATGACAACCTTCTCCCTTTCACTACTCCCCAAGGCATGGAATATTTTCTCTAAGGGATTTATCCATTGCTCAGCTACTGTAGGATTTGTACTCCCATTGAAGGTTGGCGGTTGTTGCCTCATGAAACGGTCTAGCATTGATCCTCCACGTTGCGGATCAGGGTGCTCCATACGAGTAAGGTTGTTATTCATAACCTGCGTGAGTTGTCCCAGTATGGTAATAAGTTGATCAGCACCAGTTGTATCTTCAGGTCCACAATAATTATCTTGAGCAGGAGGGCAATCCCTACACGGAGTTCGTGCATTGATACAGTTTCCATTCCTTCTACTAGGCGCCATTTCTAAACAATGGCATAAACTAGATTAGTTTATGAATCAAAATACATAATTCCATACTTGTAAAATACTTAACATAAATTGAACTAATTATGGATATAATCCATAATTATAAAAATGTATTCTTTGAGGAAGCATATACTCGTAACCCTTCATAGTGGTTTGTAAAGAAAATGGGAATTATCCAAAGCATATCCCCCGGGAGTGTCGTAACCAAGAGTGCAGCAAGGCCCGTTGTCGTGCACCAGTTCCCGTTCGAGTCTAGCTCAAAGCGGTGTTTTCGGGTTTTACCCCTAGGTACATCTGTGCCAGAGCCGCCTCTACCTGCTCGTATCCAGACAGGGATGTATTGCTCGGAAAACTCATATCATCTCTATAATACCAAAATTCTAGGAAGTTCTTCTATACTAATCCTCGAAGCCTATCTTTGGGCTATGCGTTCTAATCAGAGTTTATCTACATCTAGCTTCCAAGGTTAGTACTAACCTCCCTCTGATACCAACTGTAACGCCCCGACCCCAGCTACCTAGAGTCGGTGCATTACTTCGTAACATTGGCATGATCACAAAAGATCAAGTCTCGAAAGACCGATTAGTTTAGTAGCCTTGGAAACACTAGATACATTCATAAGTCTTTCATTACATCAAAAAGTGAAAAACTACAATAACAAAGTCTCCATAGTCCACACTCATATCCTCTTCCGACTATCCCTGTAGTTCAATCATAAAATACTTCTTCACATCCTGGAAAATATTAAAACATTGAAAGGGGTGAGCTCAGATGCTCAGTAAGGATAACAATATTGCGGAAGCTTTCATAAATAAACATAAACATTTAAGGCAATGTATAACTAAAACAAAAGCCTTTTAAACATGAACTTCAACATAATATGGCAAAAGTAAAATGAGATAATGCCATTTACTTCTTCACATGGATATTCTACTGGTCGAATAATCACATGCAATATCAATAACCACTTTCATAATGATGGAATGCATAATGCCAGACTATCATAACCACGTAGCCAAGGCCTCGTGCCAAGACCACAAATAAGATTTTGTCAAGGCCTCGTGCCAAGACACTAGTTTGTCCCATGAGACCTGCCGATGCATCGAGGAGCTATAGCGGGCTCCACCCGTCACTTATTAAGTCCAATGCATTCCTCATATGAATAGGTTTAAACATATCATAAACCATAACATAATTGTATCACATAAAACATGCATAAAGGAAACATAACATTTCCACATTTCAATCACAAGATATCAATACAGCACATTGATATAATAAAAATTCTTTCAAAACCATTTTCAATACCAAAATAAAAGAAAGTTAAAACTTTGTATTTATTTTTCATTAAAAAAAAAGATGGCTTATAGAGGAAGCCGAAACTCAAATAACGGTCACGACGGCGGAGTAGTCGTTGTCGCCGCATAAGTACGGAAAGAAAAACATTCCCTTTTTGTCGTTTAGTAAAATGCTTCGTATAAAAAAGATTCCTTTTGAATAAACATGAAAGTCAAAGGGGTTTATACACCGTATAAAAGAAAGTTGTGTATAAAGCCAAATATGCCTCAATGAAAGGAGATTGAGACAAAGTCCTTAAAAAGATCATTTTTAAAATAAAATAGATCTATTATGTGTATTCACTATAGGTACACATAAAGAAAGTAAAAATACAAAATAGGACATAATAATATCATGACATAATTTGAAAGTAGGAGATTAACCCAAAGAATGGAAGTTGGGTTAAGAAATTCCCTTACCTTGTGTCCGACTTGACTCAACCGTTCTTTAACCTCCTGAATAATAAACTAGAGTTAATATATACCTTATTAAGAACCATTCTCAATTTCATTATCCTTATTATATCACTTATTACAATGATATGATCATTATGTAATTATTTAAGTTAATAATGTTCATTTTGTCGGTATTTGGTTCTTAAGTCAAAAATAGGCTCCTTACACTTACATGTTGTTAATTTGGTCAAAGGTTCATTATATCCAGAATGGTATTCATGATGTAGATATCATATATGTCATATATATCCAGTACATACATTCATTTATAATA
This sequence comes from Viscum album, assembly GCA_963277665.1. Lineage (NCBI taxonomy): Eukaryota > Viridiplantae > Streptophyta > Magnoliopsida > Santalales > Viscaceae > Viscum > Viscum album. Next base: position 616,143,330 of record OY728130.1, on the reverse strand, counting down.
TTACATCACATTTAGAGGTAAGAAATGAAATGCACCGTTCATGGAGACGGTAAGCCGTACGTACGCATGAACGCTACTTCCATTTCTATTTCATATTTTCTGGAATGGAATCATAATGATATGAGAGTATATTATAATTCCAGTATAATAACATATATAATGTCATTAACTTTATCCTTCACACATCCCACATATGGTATTAACGAATCAAATCACTTTCAGGGGCGGTAGTCCGCGCTTCCTAAAATGAAGATATCGTGTTTTACCCATAATGGAAACCATAAAGGTATGCCCAAAATGAAAAAAACAGAAGCTTAAGGAAAACATAAACATATTATATATCATATATAAAAATAGTGACATCATAATGGCCACCTTTGAAGGTGTTAAATGAGTGTTGAACAATCATCGTTTCGGGAGGCAGAATTTCTCCATCCACGGAAACCTTATGTTCTTTAACCATTTGATGTAGTTGTGTGGAAGTGTAGCTCAAATAAATCTTATAACAACATCCTAGTATATTTAAGATACTGGTGTTGTTACAAAAGAAGTAAATAAAAAGAGTTTAGGGGGTTGGAGAAGCAAAATAAAACAAAAGAACATGAGAGAATGAATTACCTTAAAAAGTGTAACTCCTTTTGAGTTGAGCCTAAAGGCTTCCTTTGAAAGGATTCTGCCCAAAGGGAATCCTCTAGGATGAGGAGAGGGATGTGGAGAGAGCAAATGGGCAGGGGTTGGCCGAGCCAATGGCTTGAAGAGTGTGTGAAATGAGGTAGAGGTGGGGGCCTTTTATAAGAGGAGAGGAAGGGCACTTTTGGAAAGTAAAGGAACATTACATTATTTGAAAATGTGTTTCGGTTTTAAAAGGTCCCACATTGATAGAATTCGTGGATAAGGTGATAAGGCATCGAAATCCACTCATCCAATAGGTTTTGGACATGTGTAGTTCATAGATTTTATATTAACTTTCCATTTTATTTAAATCGTTAGATAATGATGTCATCGCTGCATCATTATTATGTCATAAATAATTAAATTTATTTAATGTCTAAAAATTATAAAACAAATACTATGGTATAGGAAATCTTTTTATCTTTCCAATGACTATTTATAATCAAAATTTGGACTTGTATAACCCTACTTAAAAATTGTTTTCGTAAAACATATTATGTTTGTGTCATTTTCACTTTAACATTAAATAAAAAGTAATTTATGTCATTTCCCAACAAAAGTGGATCCATGGGGTCCCCAAGTTGACCCATGGCTTGTCTTGGTCGGCCATGACACAACCAATAAGGTTGGGACATGTGTCTAGGTCATTTTATATTATTAAAGCATTATTTATTCCTTAAACTACACTAATTACCACTAATCGCGATTAAAAACTTAATAAGTTACTATTCACCAAAAAATTATTTTTATCCCATTGAACCACATTTTACTTCTTAATGACAACCATGTATGTCGGATTTTTGAAAATCAAATCACAGAAGTGGTAAACTTTCATTTAACTGAAAAATCAGTTTGCTTGATTACCACTTAGTGGTTTCACTATTCATCAAAAATTGAAGTTTTTCAGAATAAGGCCAAAATTTCACCCTAAGCTATAATTGATATTCTGAATTCAAAAATGAAGTCCATTTTACAAAATTCAAAACATATAAGTCAAATTAATTAATTTAATAATTAATTCCCGCTGTTATAACAAATAGCGTGTTTTTAAGAAACAATTTATATCAAAAGATTGGCAATTGTTTATGTCCAATTTCAATGTTAAATTAACTTTAATGACCACCATTGGATAAAATGGTAAAAATATATTCTAATTGTACCTTAAAACCACTAAATAGTATAACTTATCACTATAAATTATTTTGATTAAAAAAGTTGTTTTAAGTATTTTTCACTATTCATAAAAATTTGGAAGTTCTCGGAAAATTACAAAAAATTCAACATAGGCTAATTTCAATATTGGGAATACAAAAGTGAAGTCCATTTTGAAATATAAAATTTATAAAATTTCAAAAAGTAGGTATTACTATTCACAACGGCTAGTTTAATTAGTTGTGGTGTGTGCTAGAGCTCGAGGTTGCGTACAACACACGCTATTGCATTATTGAATGAGAAGCGTATCGTGGAAGCTCGGGGTGTTACATTCATCTCAAGCACAAAGCGATAAACATCATCTCTACTTAGGTATATGCCCATACATATACCTAAGTTATCAAGACATACTCATCTCATGCATGAGGGAAGAATAAAACAAAGTTAACACCACGAAGTTATAATTACCACACAAGAAACACCACAAAGTTAGAAGTACGACACATGTAACACCACAAAGACAACACCACAAAGGTAGAAGTACCACAAAGGTTACACCAGGAAGACAACACCACAAAGGTATAAGTACCACATAGGTAACACCACAAAGATAGAAGTACCACATAGGTAAAACCACAAAGATAACACCATGAAGGTAAAAGACTCATCTCACAATTAGGTATAACTTATGTATAGAAGTATAGATGATTATTCGTAAGCTAGATCTTATTATTCTGTTAAGAGGCACTGCTTCTGACTCACACATGATCGATAGGTAAAAACCCCCACTAACCCACACAGGATCTGAAATACACAGGATCAGTGTTTACTAACCCACACAGGATCGATGAGCACTAAACCACAAAGTATCTGATATATGGTGACCCACAAAGGATCGATAGATGCTGAACAACTTTGGATTGATGTTCTTTATTCATGTTACATCCAACCACCGGATTCTTCACACCTGATGCGATCGAGTTCCATATAATATTACACTCAAGATATCAGTCATACCTCAACCACCAACAATCTCAACAAAGGAGTAACCCAAAGGACCGCTATGTCGTTAGGGTTCCAACGCGATAAATGGTGCATCAATCGGACGTCCGGTCTGTGAGTTATAAGCATTTTAGTTCCAAGGTCCTGGTTGGATTCGGGTTCGATCCAACCCAGCCATACTCCAACTGTCTCCAAACCTCAAGTGGAGTATACCAAAAGAAACATCTTGATCCAAGGACCCAGCGCTGTTGACGTTTCATCAAATGGACATTTGATTCTCAAGATATGTCCCTTTAAGTGTTTTCTGGGTCCAGTTGGGCCTAGGTCTGGTCTGACCCGGGCGGACCGACCCAACCCGACCCGGACTGGGCAGGGCCGCGGCGGGCTTGGCCCATTGAGTCGCAGTCCGGCCCATCCCACAAGGGTTGCGGCCCACTGGGCGCATGGCCCGCGACTTGGTGGAGGGGCCTGCTATGGCGGGTCTCGCCCTAGCCGCCACATGGGGGAGTGACCCCTGGTTTTCCTAAACGTTTGTGAGGGACGTTCAGTTTCCTCCGTAGTGGCAGTGCCACATGGAACCCCCAGGTGGCATGTGGGACTCACTGAAGCGAGTCCTTCCTCTCGATGTGTCTGGACAGTGACGACTGCTGTCTTCAGCGGCGGGCAACGACGCGCCGCTCCGCCACCCGCGACAGGCTGGTGTGTCAGCCGCCTCATTTGGTATACCACAGCTGACGAGCCATAGGATGAATCCTCAAACGGCATGCTGGTCATCCCACCCTCCGCTTCTATGGCTGACCAGTGTGTCGACTACGTCTTCTGACTATCGCGGCTGATAAGCCGCGGCCGGTTCCTCCAGTGGGGCGGGTGTGCTGCCTCCTCCCTCGTGGCTGGCCGGTGCCAGCCGCTGCCTTGGTCCCCACCGGTGTCGGTCAGTGGTACCTCCATACTGTCAGCCTTCTGTAGGTCATTGGGTGAGCATCGGTGGCCTGTTTTTCTTTCCAAAGGCATTATTGAACTTCCCGAGACATCACCGTCGCCTCTAGCCCTTCAAAATTGGGTTCTGTCCATCCCGAAGAATCGCCCACGAAGAATTCACAATTAATCAATATATCATAGGGATCATTCCTTTTTTTTTGGCCCATGCCTACATGTTAGCATGAAATCAATTGGTTGAAGATATTGAATCATCCATACTTGAAATTAAACAAGTTCAAATCCCTACCTCGTAAATCCATTAGAGAACGTCCATGCTAGAAGGTGGGTCAGTGTTCTTCGTTCCCATAAAAAGATTCCAATGAAACCACTGTAATGGTGATCCTCCAACATTGCTTGGTGGATACGTTATTCACCAAAGGGTTCCTCTAAAGTTATCCTCTCTAGATATCCTCCTTCGCCAACGATTTCAAAAAAAATTCCACCTAGAGGAAAGAGGATCTTTCAACCATTAAAGGGGGTGGTTCATTAATTTAGAATTAATGAATCCTATTAATTAAATGGTTTAGTGGTTACACACTTTGTGTAACTGAGTATTTAATACCTAACATTTAATTCCTGAACTCCCTATTGTGGTCCCCACCACCAAAAATTAAAAGGAGAGATGGGAGGATATTCTTATTAAAAATAAAATATATTTATTTTATTTTATCCTCCACGAAAAATGAAAAAACCAACTTCTTCTCTCGACTCACTATGGTCAAGGTTAAACCTCCCTTAAGAAAATATCAGCGCTGCAGATTCAATGCTGCCCTTGAATTTTTGATCCGAGCACCAGTTCAAAAGTTAGAAAACTCCTCTTGTGCGTTTACTGAATGTACCTTAAAAAGAGTTCAGAAATTCCTTTTGGGCACATAATGCCTCGAAATCACGCGGCGTCATTTTTTGCAGACTCGTAATAATTCTATATAATTAAAAACAATTACATGGAAAATACAGGTATTTACATTCTCCCAACCTTAGGGATTTTCTTACCGGAAAGACGCAACATAGACTAAGAAATCAAATGGTGGTACTGAGCATGAATATGAACCTCCCTCTCCCAAGTTCTCTCCTGGAGGTTCCCATACTGCCAGTGAACACGCACCATAGGTATCGATTTCCCATGAAGGAACCGATTCTGTTGATCCTGAATATGTACTAGAACCTCTGTAAATGTATCCCCATCATCAAATTCCAGCTCGTCGTGGTTGATGACGTGAGATGGGTCATGCACATATCTCCTCATCTGGGATATGTGGAAGACGTTCTGAACCCTCTCCAACTTTGGTGGTAGTTCTAAGCGGTATGCCACCTAGCCAATTCTCCAAAGTATCAGAAATGGTCCAATAAACCTCAGTGAGAGTTTTTCGCCTCATCCAAATCTCTGTAAACCTTGTCGAGGTGAGACCCGTAGGAAGACATGGTCTCTCTCTTCAAACTACAAAGGTCTCCACCTACTTTTAGCATAAGACTTATATCTACTCTGTTCAGTCTTTATATTCTCCTGGATGATCTAGACCTTCTCAGTGGATGACCATACCAACTATGGACCCATAAGTGCTGACTCCCCTGGGTTTTTCCAGTATAGAGGTGATCTGCATAGTCGACCGTATAAGGCCTCAAAGGGTTCCATATCGATGGTGGAGTGATAAATGTTGTTGTATGTGAACTCCACCAAGGGAAAGTGATCCTCCCAACTATGGACAATATCTAGGATGCATGCATGAAGCATGTCCTCCAGCGTCTGAATGGTCTGCTCTATCTGACCATCCATCTGAGGATGAAAGGCGATGCTCAAAGTAGCTAAGTCTCGAACATCTCCTGAAATCCCTTCCACAACCGAGAAGTAAAACATGCATCACACTCAGAGATTATCGTCGATGGAATCCCATGAAGTCGCAAAATCTCCTATACATAGAGGCATCTCAATCCCTCTACTGATCCCTGCTCTCGGATAGGTAGGAATTGGGATGACTTGGTAAGTCGGTCAATGATCACCCAGATGGAATCATGTCCCATGATCGTACATGGAAGCCCTATCACAAAGTCCACGGAGATACCATCTCACTTTAACTCTGGCACCTCTAGTGGTTGTGCTAAGCCTGTTGGAACCTGATGCTCGACCTTCACTTGCTGACAAGTGAGGCATCGTGAAAAAAAATCTTCCACTGCTTTCTCCATCCCTGTCCACCAGTGCTAACGTCAGAGGTCCTGATACATCTTCGCCACACCAGGATGTACCACCAGAGGGGACATATAAAACTCCCTCAACACCTCCTCCCGTAGAGACATCAGTACCATGGTACATCCTCTGAAGAGGAATACATGCTCCCCACCTTCAAAAAATCCATTAGGTGCTTGTACTAAGGATATCTTAGCATATAAAGCCTCACAATCAATGTCTCCAAGCTTCACCTCCCTGACTCATTGAAGGAGTGGGGGAGTGACTGTCGAATATTGGAGGTAAGTTACTCTATCTCTATCCAAGAAGGATATCTGCAACGTGGCTAGCTACTCTGTTGCCTCACTCAGAAACTGCAGACCAAACCTCCTACTAAGTGAATCTGCTACCATGTTCTTCCCAAGAGTATAGACTATCTCAAAGTCATAGTCCTGGAGAAACTCCAAGAATCACTGTTATCTTAGGTTCAGGTCCTTCTGAGAGAAGATATACCTAAGACTCTTGTGATCAGAGTAAACTATAAAACATTCACCCATCAAGTAATGTCACCACATCTTTAAGGTGAAGACCACTACCACTAACTCCAGGTCATGGGTTGAGTAGTTCTAATCATGTTTCCTCAAATGTTGTGAGCCATAGGTGATCACTGATTTCTCTTACATTAGGTCACACCCAAGTTTGGACCCTGATGCATTGTAGTAGACCACATACCCAATTCCCTCTTCTGGTATCCTCAATGTGGGGGCACTCCTCAGTCTCTACCTTAGCTCCTAAAAACTCTGCTGGCATCTCTCCATCCATACGAAGGGATTTCCCTTCTTCGTCAATGCTAACAAGGGTGCCGCCACCCTGGAGAATTCATACACGAATCTTAGGTAGTAACCAGCCAACCCTAGGAAACTCAGCACCTCGGTCACAATTCTGGGTGGATCCCAAGAAAGTATAGCCTCTATCTTCGCTGGATCCTCTGCAACTCCAGCCTCTAAGATAACATGTCCCAGAAAGTGGACCTCTTGTATCCAGAACTGGCACTTCGAGATCTTACCATAAATCTAGAGCTCTCAGAGTGTATCCAGAACTATCTGCAAATGATAGGCATGATCCTCCTCCATCACTGAGTATATCAAGATGTCGTTGACGAAGACCACCATAAAGAAATCGAGGTATGGCTGGAAGATCCTGTTCATGAATCCCATGAACACTGCTGGGTCATTGGTCACGCTGAACGATATAACTAAGAACTCATAGTGGCCATACTGACATATGAAGGTCATATTCTGCACATCCTCATCTCGTACCCTAGACTGATGATAGCCTGATCTGAGGTCTATCTTCGAAAACCAATGTGCTCCCTTTAGCTGATCGAAAAGATCATCAATCCTCAGAAGTGGATACATGTTCCTCACGGTCACCTGGTTCAGGCACCAGTAGTCCACACAGAGTCTCAAACTTCCATCTACCTTCTTGAAAAACAAAATCAGGGATGCCCATGGAGAACCATTGGGCCTTATTAACTGCTTCCTCTGCAAGTCCTCTAACTGTACTTGTAACTCACAAAGCTCTGTGGGAGCCATATGATATGTTGGTGTAGATATTGGTGTCATCTAGGGGTACATGTTGATGTAAAATTCTACCTCTCTATGTGGAGGTAGTCCCAGAACATCATCAGGAAAGACATCTTCATTCTGGTCCACCACTACAGGATATCTCAGACACTCAACATCTACTACTTCAAGGGAAAGGCTATCCAACTAATATGTGATCGGCTACACCCTCTTCTAGGTAAGTCCATCCTATGCTGCAAAGGTTCCCTTCTCACCGGTGAAAGAAAACTTGGTCCCATCCTCACGGAAACACCGCACTTTGCGCCTAATATAGTCAATCTGAGCATGCACTGTGGATAATCATTCCATACACAAGATGACACTGTAAGGCCTCAACGCTGCTACTAGAAGATCTCAGATGAATCTCTTGCCTCCTAGAGTAATCTTACACTGCCGAAACTAATGTGTAATTGCCGAATCCCCTCCCGTAGGAGTCTCTATCCGTAAGGATCGATCCAACAGCTCCACCGAAATATCTGAGCTCCAAACGAGGGTCATGGAAATAAAAGAGTGACTGGAAACAGTGTCTATAAGTATTGTAGCTAAGGTGGAGTAGATAAATATCATACCTCTAATCATCTCTAGAGCGTTGTGGTCATATGCCTCAGCTGCCTAGAGCTAAGCTCGTCCCTGTCCACCTGCCCCTTATGGTTAGGGTGGACCACCTGGGGGTGGTGGCAGTAGAACCTCGAATCACCGCCCACCACCTACTACACGACCAGCTCCTCTGCCACATCTTCCTACTTCCTACAGACCTCCCTAATCAAATCTCTGCCTCTTCCTCAGTGGTCCCTCAACCGTCTATTGGTCGTCCATATAGCGGGTTGGGAAGTCGCATTCCATGTGACCCTACCCGCCACACGAGTAGCACTGCCTAATCCTAATCTTCCCTCCTATATCTTGTGAGCCACGCACCACTAACCTTGTATCCTGAGGTCATCCACCAGAAGGTCTGGTCCGCTTGGGCCTCGGCGGTATCCGCCTACTGCCTACTTCAGATGAATCTGCTACATGATGTCTGGTGGTGGCTCTCACTGTCGGTGCCTGCTCAGCTAGGAATCTCTCCACCAAAATTGCTAACTCTAGCACCCCATCCCGTGTTGGTATGCTAAGTGATATCATCGATGCTCTAATATCCCATTGGAGACCCTGATCAAAGTCCTAGGCCCTAAATAAATGGTCTCATACCATTTCAGTGGAGTAGAAAGAGAGATTAGTGAACCTCGCTGAGTATTGGGCCACAATCATGTTGCCCTGTTGTAAGTGCATCATCTCCTGTATGTGCACTAAGTGTAGTGTCACTAGAATTAACTCTTCTCTGAATAGGCTCTTGAAGCCACCCAGACGAGGTTCAACTCTTCGTGTATCTGGAGTTTCAGACTCCACCATCTCCCAGCTGCTCCCTGGAAGAGACTAGATGCTAGGATCACCATCGGATCAACTGGTGTCCCCACTAAGCTAAAAACTCTGTCCACAGCCTCCAACCAGTCCTCAACCACTTGCGAATCTATATCACCTCAGAACCTTAGAGGCCTCTACCTCTGGAACTTTTGCAATGCACTTAGTCAGAGTGCATTCTCTACTGGTGGGGATGGTGGCAACGGCTGCCCTACAGGTAGTGGTGCGGCCGGTACACCACCCGAAGGTGCTAATGTCGTAACAGGGCCCTGCACCAAGGCCTCATCGCTCAGTGGTCCGTCATCGCATACTATATTGAGAATCCTGGTTGGTTGTCTATGTGGTGGAATCTTGAAAGAAGATAGGTGTTCCATGATCAATAAGTTATAATTGGTGAGATGACTCAAAGAGATCATAAGAAAAACTTTTCAAAAACACACACAATCAGTGATTCCGTGCACATAGTTAGAAATCAGAATTCTGGGTCCTGGTGTATGGATATGTCATCCGACGCACCAAAATTGGATTCCCCAAACCAAAAACCACACTCATAACACTTAACTCTATTGCCACATAGAAAATATCAGAGTCCTAGTTCTTTTGTAGAACCAACTCCTCTGATACCACTTTGTCACGACCCATCCCTTAGGGCCCGTGTCGTGACTACCCCAAGCTCCCCTTCCATAGGCTAGGGGCTAGCGACTAGAACCAGAAATACCTATACCTAAAACGGGAAGACATTACCTTTTTAACCTGTATAGACACACAGTCCAAAAACACAACAATAAGTAACCACGAAGTAAACTGCTGTAGTAAAAGTGTGCTGAAAGTAAAGGGGTCGGAATACAAGCCCAACTAAAAAGTACAAGTACAACGGAAAATTACAAACACAACTGAAAAGTGTAAAATAACTCCTAGATCATCTACTAAGAATCCTACATGAAGGGTAGGTACAACTCACGATTAGTAGTCGTTGTGTCACATCATGCCAAATGGTCCACCTCCGAGCACCGTCCAGTCCTGGCTCCCTCAGCCTCGATCAATGATGTCTGTCGTTTGCACAAGACACAATAAGGTGTGGGCATAGCCCGTGCAGGGGTGAGTATAACGATACTCATTAGGGTCCCCGAGACCCCCGTAGGTCTCTCATAGTTCCAAAAAGTAAAAACCACAAAGCAAGACTTCCATCTCAAGCATGAAGCGATAGACATCAACTCTACTTAGGTATATGCCCATATATATACCTAAGTTATCAAGACATACTCATCTCATACATGAGGGAATAATAACACAAAGATAACACCAAAAAAGTAAAAGTACCACATAGGTAACACCACGAAGACAACACCACGAAGGTAGAAGTACTACATAGGTAACACCATGAAGACAACACCACAAAGGTAGTGGTACCACACAGGTAACACCACGAAGATAGAAGAACCACTTAGGTAATGCCATGAAGATAACACTATGAAGGTAAAAGACTCAGCTCACAATCAGGTATAACTTAAGTATAGAAGTATATATGATTAGTCAAAATCTAGATAATCTAATTCTGTTAAGAGGCACTGCTTCTGACCCACACATGATCGATAGGTAAAAACCCCTGCTAACCCACACAGGATCTAACCCACATAGGATCGGTGTGCACTGACCCACATAAGATCACTGATCATTGACCCACATAGGATCTGATAGATGTTGACCCACATAGGATTGATAGATTCTGACCCACTTAGGATCAATATTCTTTCTTCACGTTACAGCCGTCCACTAGATTCCTCGCACCCGGTGCCCTTGAGTTCCGTAGAATCTGCCCCTCGAGATATCGGTCATACCTTGACCACCACTAAGCTCCACAAAGGAGTAACCTAAGGGACCACCATGTCATAAGGGTTCTAATGCGATAGACAGTGCGTCAATCAGACGCTCAGTCTGTGAGTTATAAGCTTTTTAGTTCTAAGGGCCCTGTTGGATTCGGGATTGATCCAACCCAGCTATACTCCAAATGTCTCCAAAACACAATTAGAGTATACCAAAAGGATCATCATAATCCAAGGGTCCCAAAGCTACAGACGGTTTGCCAAATGGATGTTCGGTTCTCAAGATAGGGCCCTTTAAATGTTTTCTGGGTCCAGTTGGGCCCGGGTCCGCTTCGGCCCGGGTGGACCAACCCGACCCGGCCTAGGCCGATCCGACCCAGCCAGGATGGGCTGCTGCGGGCTCGGTCCACTGGGCTGCAGTCTAGCCTGGCCCGACTTGCAAAGGGGTGTGGCTCTGCCGCACGAGGCACGACTCACAGCTGGGTGGAGTGACCTGCTGTGGCGGGGCCTGCCCTAGCCGCCACCTGGGGGAGTGACCCCCGGTTTTCCCGAATGTCCACGAGGGCTGTTCGATTTCATCTGCAGTGGCGGTGCCACATGGTGCCGCCAGGTGGCATGCAGGACCCACTGAAGTGGGTCCTACCTCCTATCGCAGCCGGCTGGTGCCGGCCGCAGTCTCCTGTGGCGTGCGACGGCACGCCGCTCCACCACCCACGGCTGGCTGGTGTGCCAGCCTCCTCCTTCAGTCTACCGTAACTGACGAGCCATGGACCATGTTCTTCGGTGGCACACTGGTCGCGCCACCCTCCTCTTCCACGGCCAGCCAGAGTGTCGGCCACCTCCTCTGACCACCACAGTTGATGAGCCATGTCCAGTTCTTCTGATGGCGTGGGTGTGCCGCCTCCTCCCTCATGGCCAACCTGTACTGACCGCTGCCTTGGTCCCTGTCGGCACTGGTCGCATGGACCGCCTCACCTACGGCCTTCTGCGGGTCACCAGGTGAGCACCGGTGGCCCGTTTTGTCTTCCTAAGGCGTCGTTGAACTTCTCGAGACATCACCGTCGCTTCTAGACCATCAAAATTGGGTTCCATCCATCCCGAAGAATCGCCCGTGAAGAACGCACAATTAATCAAGATAGCGAAGTGACCGGGACTTGTTCGTTTGGGTCGCTCCCTCCGCGTTATCTTGATAGAAATTGGTTGAAGAGATTGAATCATTCATACTTGAAATTAAACAACTTCAAATACCTACCTCATAAATCCGTTGGAGAATGTATGCTCTTGAAGGTGGGTCGGTGTTCTTAGTTCCCGAAACAAGCTTCCAATGACATCACTGGAATGGCGATCCTCCAACCTTGCTTGGTGGATCCGTTCTTAACCGAAGGGTTCCTCCAATGTTCTCCACTCCAGATCTCCTCATTCACCAATGATTTATAAAAAAATCCAACCAAGAGGAAAGAGGAGCTTTCAACCATTAAAGGGGTGTGGTTTATTAATTTAGAATTAAGGAATCCTATTAATTAAAGGGATTAGTGGTTACACACTTTGTGTAACTGGGTATTTAATTCCCATCATTAAATTTCCAAACTCCCTCTTGTGGTCCCCACCACCAAAAATTAAAAGGAGAGATGGGAGGATATTCTTCTTAAAAATAAAATATATTTATTTTATTTTAGCCTCCACAAAAAATGAAAAAAACAACTTCTTCTCTCAACCCACTACAGTTGAGGTTAAACCTCCCTTAAGTGAGTCCTAGCACTACAGATTCAATGGTGCCCTCGTATTTTTAATCTAATCAGTGGTTCAAAAGTTAGAAAATGTCGCTCGCGCGTTTAATGAACGTACCTTAAAAAAAGTTCAGAAATTCATATCAGGCACACCGGGCCTCGGAATCACGCGCCGTCAATTTTCACATACTCTTAATAATTTCATATAATTAAAAAATTACATAGAAAGTCAAGGTATTTACACCTATAGAGGTCAAACATGTATATTTTGTTAGTTGTAGATATTTGAATTTTCTCCAATTAAGATATGTATTTCCTATAGCATTTCAGATATATTTGTGGATGCATATTTTCTCCAGTTCAATCAAGATAGGTGGAAACGTGTATCTTCTATAATTTCCCATGATTATTATATATATGGTGAATTACTGGGAGGGATATCTATATTGTTTTGTGAGATATAATTTTTTTCCATTATCAAGAACATTATTATTTGGTCAATGTGATAAAATTGAGGTATGGGTTGGTTGGTCAAGATGGATCATGGTGATTCTGATTTATGATGTTTAATTTTATAAATTTTACTTTCTATTGATACATGTCAGGAAAAAATGTTTATGGGGTCAACTCACTACTTTGGAAGACCATACTGGGTATTGTTATACTCACCCTTGGATGTGCATTTGCATGTTGTTCACTTTATCTCATTATAGATTAGATTAAAAAGAACTTGTATGATCATAGATCATAAGGATAAATTGAAAACTTAAATAGTTGGTAGAGAATATATTTTATGATGTTTTACAACCACATATAATCAGAGATTTATATTTCATCTATTTAGGGTGTATGAGCTGTACCTAGAGTTTATTTTGTATTATTTTATATCGTATCATGGAAATTTTTTATATTAATTTTTTTTATATTTTGTTCATCTGTACATTTCATTCATTTATGTTAGATTTTTTATAAATAATAGAAGGTGATAGATTTATTAGAGATAAATCCTCCCATGAATGTGTGGATACCTCATTGTTGGTCTCTAGCCCTAGCCTAGTGGAGGCGGGATTGGGGAGTTCAACTACTAGTAATTTGTGAGGTTACAGATTGGTATCAGAGTGTTAGGATGAAGTATGAAGTTTTTAAAATGTAAAATTTGTTATGGATAATTAAAAAAAGTCTTACTAAGGATCTTTAGTGTAACACCCTGAAATTTTGTGGATTATTATTTTTTGAATTAATTTAATCTTTTTTATATTTTTTGCATTTCATGCGACACTGAAAATAGTTTATTTTATATTAAAGCACTATTTTTGGATTACATTCACTACAATAAACATAAATGTTAGGTTTCTCTATATATAACATCGAGGTTATATCACATTATACACAACAATGACTTTCCTTGATATCTTGCATAACACGCATGACCAATGTTTAACAAAAAATAATATATCATTAAAATATGATATAATAAGATGTAACCTATCCATTAAATTAGATTTAATGAATATTATTAACTAAATTATGTAAATATTTGGTTTTCACAAAAAATAAAATAATTTAATTTTTTACAAAATATTTATAAATATATATAAGAACCAAATTGAATATAAAGGGGGTATTTTTATAAAAATCTATTATTATATTCAAAAAGTTATTTTAATCATAATAAATTTAATTAGTTAGTAAGTAGTATTAATTTAATATATATTTTATATATCCAATTAAATATTTTTGATATTTATCCAACAGATTTTATAAGCATAAGATAAGAATAAAACCAATTTAACATATAAAACCCAATATTTTTATTTTGGTAGTTTTACCGCCTTTTAATGATGAAACCCTTTTTAAATCCAATTTTTGACACTTTTACAGATTTAATATGTAAAAATAAACTTCATATTTTAAATATAAATATAAAAATTAGGTTAAGATAAATTTTGGGTATTTTTTTGATATGTTTCTTTTTTTAATGAATAGTTAAAAGTGATAGATTTTAATTCAGAACTTCTTTTTCATATAATTTATTTATAAGGTTAAATTATATATCAAATTGGTTTAAAATTTTAATTAGATAATATTTTTATCATTTAATCCAATTTAGGTAATTATAAACAATTTTACTTTGAAATTGAGTATAAAAACCTAGCAAACGTTTGATCATTTTTACTTTAAAAACCTGCATTGTCGACCCAAACTATGGGATTAATATTAAATTAATTTATAAAACTTATGTGATTGAAATTTTTAAAAATGGATTCCATATTTTTAATCAAAATAATTTATAATTTCTAATAATGTCAACTTATTTTTTGACCAAAAATATTAGTGAAGTAATTAAAATTAATTACAATAATTAAAGTTAAATTAAGCTTAATAAGGGACTAAGCCATAACCTTAAGGCCTAAAACGACCTATAAAATTGTGATAAAACCATTTTATGGACATATTTCTACCCTATACTCCCTTTCATCTACTTTTAACCATTATTTAACCACTTTAAATAAATCAAACATGGGTGGGGTTTCTTTCCTTTAAAATAATACAAGAGATTCCTCCCCTCCTCAATTATAAAAGGCCTCATATCCCCCCACTTCCTCACACTTCTCAAGACACTTAGGATCGAAAAACATTTTCCCAATTATCTCCAAATAATACATAACTTTTTATTTTAATCCTCCTTTGGGCATAAATCCTTCCAACGAAATCCTTTGGTGCAAACCAAAAGGAGTTACCCGATTAAGAGGCAACACCCTCCCTCAAAATCCATTTTTTTGTATCCTTTATCCACTCCCTCAAATATTATTATTCTATTATTGTAAGAAAACTATTATCCTCAATATACTATGATTTTTGTATTCTGATTATTATACCTACACTTACACACACTTCCATCTAATGGGTAACGAACATAATGTTTACGTGTAGGTGGACTACCGCCTCACTAAATGATGATTGTTCAATTTTCATTTACCCCATCTCATAGTGGAAATTATGATTGAAATTTTTTTTATATATGTTATAAATAATATTTATTATTTCTTTAATCTTCTTTAATTATTTTAAATCATTCATCTTTATACTTTCCATTTTGTGTTAATACGATAATTTCGTTTGAGGAAGTGTGGACAACTGCCCCCTCAAAGCGTTGTGATTCATTTGTACACTACATGGAATGTATTAAGGATGGAATTAGTGAATATATATTATATATATGATAAAATCAAGCAAATTTAATAATGATATATATATTTGTGTGTGTGTGAATTTTACTTTCTTTCAACATGACAATTAAACGGAAATAACATTCATGCGTACATATGACTTACTCTCTCTATAAACGGTGTATTTGATTTGATAATTATATATTATATGGATTTTTATAATACACATATAATGTATATACATAATAATTATATCATGGTTTATATTTTTTAATCATGATATAAGTATAATGACTAATGATATAATAAATTAAGACAAATGCGAAGAACAAAGCGAATATTGTACGAAGGGAAACCTTAACATATGATGGTTAACAAGAGAGTGATATGAGGTCAAAATAAAACCATATATGGTATAAGATATAATAATTTGGCTTGATAAAAAATTTATAATAAAATTATAATTATTATACTAGTGTTTTGAATGAGTACGACGAGTGTCAAGACACAAGGTAATGTGGATTTCAACTCACTTTTTATTTTTGTGAGATACATGATATGTTTGCCACTATTTCCTTTTATTTGGTGTATGTACTTACCATTATTGTGTTAAATTATTATTATAAATAAATTTATTGGGATTTACATATCCATTTTATGATATTTCTTTCATGGGTTTTAAGTTTCAAAAGTTTCCAAATCGATAAAATAGTTTTGTCCCAATTTCCTTCATTGATACCCATGTTTTGTTATGCACCTAAATTAGTTTTTGAGCTATATATAATTCCATTTTACATGTTATATCATGAATATAATTATTTTCATGATATTTTAAGCTTCATGTAATTTCTTAATCTTATATGGAGAGTATGGTCTCATGTAATCAAGTGGTAAGAGTTTGTTGAAACAATCTCATTGCTTTTAGATATTGTTAATGATTATGTGTATTTTCTGAAATATTATGATCCATATCTCAAGAAAATTCATGAATTTTATTATCATATATATTTTTCATAATATGATAATGTATTGGATCCATTTGTCTACTCTTTGGTACATAATATAGTTAAGAAAGTGTTTTTAATAAATCCCAACATTACCCTCTCTTCGGTTGGAAATGCGAGTTCATTCAAAACCATGTTTTATAAAAAATGTTTATAAGAATATTATACTAATATCCTAAGATCATTAAAAGATATTTTTTCCCTTTTTTTATTTTAACAATTTTTACAAAGTAATGTTCTTTTCACTTTCAAAATGAGGCATTTTGTAACCTTTTTACCGTGAAAAAGAAATGTTCTTTTTAACTTGTACAACATGTACGGATTTACCCTCCATAATTTATTTGAATATTCCTTTGAAATTTTAAAAGGTTAATATTTAAGAAAAAAATTAGAATTAATTTTCAAGGAACTTGTTTTCAAGATTCCTTTATAAATTTTCAATGAAAATTGTTTTCAAGCCTTATTTACAAGTTTTCAAAAAATATTTTCCAACAAATGATTTTTTAAAACATTTTCAAGATTATTTCATATGTTTTCAAGTAAAAATGTTTTCAAAACATTTTCAAGTTTTCATTATGTGTTTTAAAATTATTTTAAGGTAAAAATGTTTTATAAACACTTTCAAGTTTTATTTATAAGTTTTCAAAGTATTTACAAGGAAATGGTTTTTAAAACATTTTCAATATTTCTTTTAAAATTTTCATAGTGTTTTCAAAGAAAAAGGTTTCTAGAATGTTTTCTAGGAAAAAATTTCAGAATGATTTCAAAAATTCTTTAAAAAAATTTGAGGAATTTTCAATGAAATTTATTTTTAAATGTTTTTAGGTATTAAAAAGTTTTTTTAAAGAAGAAAGGATATTTTCCTCAAAAAAAATTTTAAAAGTATTTCAAAATTATTTTCTAATTAATATGACATCTGTTAATGTTACTCATGCCCTTTGAGGAAATGATCTAAATATTACATTCATATCCTTTCTATAAAAGGGTTTTTCTTATTGTCATAGGATTTATGAAACTTGTTTCTCTTTCATGGTTTAAATGATTTTGAAACCCATTTCTTTGGACGGGTTATGTTTATAACAAAATGATTATGAAACCTGTATATTTTTTCACTGGTTATGTTATGATTACATGTTTATGAAACCCATTTCATTTCATGGGTTATTATATGATTATTTATGATATTTTGTCACATTTATGTATGATTTCATTATGTACTGGGTGGGACTTATATCTCCCTCCAATGCATTGGGTTAAGATTTATATCACATGAGATAAACTAAAATGGTCTTGTGAGTAAACCTTGACTACCAAGATGGTATGAGGAGTAAACTCATTCTACTAATATGTACATGGGAGTGAACCATGACTACCAAGATGGCATGGGGAGTGAACCCATAATACCAAGATAGTCTTGGTAGTGATTCCTTGTCTATTATGGAAATAATTTTATGCTTATATGACTTCCATAATTACATGTTTTATTCATATGTAATGTTATTGTGGCTTATGTTATTTATTTCATTATGATTCATGTATTATTAACTACCATGCTTTATTCCATGATTCATGTATATTATATTTTATATATTGGGTATGATCTTATATTTTCATGATCATATTCTCATACCGTTATGCTCACAATTATGCTTACATGTCTCCCTTATCTTCCCTTACTGAGCATTTGAGCACACCTATTTTTATGTTTCCTTCCCTAGGTTATGAAGAATGGTTTTAGGTAGAATTTATAAAGGTATATATCTTTATGGTACATGTTAAATATATTTCACCATGATAGAATATTTGGTTTCCAAGTTTCCAAAGACACTAAACTATTATGGTTCTCGGGAATGTATTTTTGTAATGTACTAAATATTCATCTAAAATTATGTGTTATCCATGTATGTTTAGTCAGGATCACTATATTTACCATATACAGTCACAATATCAGACTTTGAAAAGGATATGGTGGATGAACTACTCATATGAATAACTCTTATTCATGAAACATGATCGAGACTTTGGTATATAGACTAGGATTGTAAAAAAGAGTGTCATGAATCATATAAATATAGCTCATGATTTTTGTATTTCATGATTAACATGAACGTATACTTGGATAGTCTATGTTGGCTAGACTGGTGTAAAATCTACCAATATCATCATCATTTTATAGGAGTTTGAAGTTAATATTTTATCTAATGGAAAATGGGTAGGGATGACTAAGAGTGGGATGTTGTATTGTTAATTGATGATTGTGATGAAGATATCATATTGAGATAGTAGATATAATGCTATAACATAGCTCTAGATAATAAATTTCAGACAAACTGGGCATGCTTTAATGGTATTATTTCTATATGGTGTTATAAATTCTTTATGGGATGACTAATAAATTCATCAATATATTGTAAATTTATCTTTCAAGTGTTATGATTTCGTTGAAATTTTTATTTCCTTCCAATTAGATATTTGATACTCTATATACATTAGTGAGAATTTGAGATCTGTATAGTTGAGTTTTCATAGATTATAGTTCCATTAGTGATTGTTTTTAAGTTATTTATCCTTGTTATCAGACTGTCGTAGTGGAATCATAACAGTATTCATGAGCTCTAGCGACGATGAACATGATTGTGAGGAGTTATTTAAATAATAGAAATTATTGAGAATAAAATTCATGGAAAATATCTATTCAGGTGACTATGGTCCACCTCATCACTAAAACAAAGGGAGAAAATTCCATATAGTCTATCCACTATTGTAACTTGATGGAGGACTTCATGGTCCTCAGAAAAATTAGAGTATATAGAAAGTACATGCAGAGAACATCCCTACTTGAAATCTTCCGAAGACCCCCCCCCCCCCCCCTTCATAGTTGGAAAAAATCAATATAGATAGAGCTTCAAAAGGTAACCTAGGTTCCAGTGGTTTTTGTGCTATATTTAGGGACCACAATGGAAAGACCATCATATGTTTCTTCAACACCTGTGGCATCTCCTACTAATTAGAAGCTGAAATTATCAGCATGATACATGTTGTTCACTATTCCAATATTAAATTATTGTATAATATTTGGATTGAAAGTGAATATAACACAGTTTTTCAAGCTATTCAAAATGGAGTGATACACCTATCTCAGAAACTCACTACTAGATATATGAATTTTCTCACAATTCTTTTGAATCTCAATTACATTGTCACACATGTGTACCAGGAAGCAAACATGATGGAAAATGGGCTCACAAACAAAGGAATCAAAAAATATCTCATTTAGATTGATGATTTACCTACTGTTTTGAATACTCTCTTTGAAAAATACTATAATAAAATCATTACTTTTTACTCATTTAACTTATTTTGTCTTTAATAAACTTATATTGGCCTATTGGGACAAGACAACCCTCTCAACAGAAATTTAAGTTGAGTGTTTCAATGGAATAATCAATGTCATTATGACCTATTTAGGTTGTATTATAGAGCTCAGACCAAACACTTTTCTTTGAGTATTGAGGAAATCCTAACTAATCATGTCTGGTGGTGGATAAATTCCCTATATATCCAAAAAATATGATGTAGTAACAAGGTTCAATTTATCTTGTATTAGTGTGATCTTGGTGAAAATAAAATGGGGTTTGTGTTTTCTCCTTAATGGAGATGGTGTGTTCAATTATCATTCCTGGTGGTTCATGCATGTTATGAACTAAAACAGTTACCAATGGAAGATGGTAATTTTTGGGGAGATAAAATAATAATAGTATGATGGTATATTTAGTTTAGTTTTGAAATGACTCATAAATATGAGTGAGTGTTGAGGATATGTTCACATAGACTGTAATTGAGTTATTATATGTTTTTTTTGCCTTAATCAATGGTTTCATTTCAAGTGGTGTAATACCCATGTCTTCTTCTTGTATTAGACCTTAGAGTACCATAGGGGAACCCTTAGATACCCTAAGAGTGGGGTTTTGAAAGCTGGTGAATGTTTAAAGTAATATTTAAAGAGTAATCCAAGATAGTTTTGTTCTATTGATGAAATATTTTGAGATTTCAATTGATTATTTTATTATATTTTAGAAGATAAAATTTTAGTGGTTTTACCAAGTACGGGTAGGATTGTGTGTCTACATCGATCCATTCATCATAGAGTATTGATGATCCTTATTTTCTATGTTGACTCATGAAAAATTAATTATAAAAAAATTAGTTGTGATCATATGTTTTTTCACTACAAACCCTAGACCATTCATTAAAGGTAGGGATATTGACTCTATTTCTAGGAATGTGTGACTAATGTTTCTAATATATAAAAAATGTATTGAATTAGACTCACACTTTTATGTGACGATATCCAGAATATATTAGTTCTAATATTGAGCATCTGTATAGTTTCTTATTTTTTTAGTTGTTTTATGGTATCAACATGTTTGATCCTTATGATGGATATGATCCATTTTCATCATAGTTTTTATTATTATTTCTATCTAGAGTGTAATTAGACAAATGAATTTTTTTAAAGGGAATTCTTGTGCTGGATAACATAGAAAAAAGATACGCACTTTTAATATGTTCTCTAAGACTATAGAAATATTTATGGTAGTTCGTGATGACTACCATAATGGTCATTACTTCTATTTATTATTAAATTGTTATTTAGAGGGATCCTTCTTTGGGGATGGAGGATTGATGAATGTTTTTATTACTCTGTGAGTGGTTTTTTTTGTTTTCAAGGACGAAAAGTCTTAATGTGGTGAAGATGTAATAGTACAGGTCTTAAACCATGAATTACTTTGCCTATAATCAGACTTTTATGCTTAATTTTGTGCCATTGAACATATTATCACCCATTTGAATCAAATAAAGAGATTATGTGGAATATATTGATCTCCAATAGAAGTTTTATTTAGAAGTATTAGTTTTCTATGACAATGGTCAAAGTGGTAAATTCTCCTTGATTGGGGTGTTAGATTGGGAAACACATTAAACTATTGAGTCCAATATGGGTTGATTAGAAATGGGTAGTGGTTGGGTAATTTTTTTACATATTCTCTTTGGTGAGAAATGGGGGTGAACCATTTTTAATTATTTATTAAAATAAATAATATTTATTATTATTGTGCATGAAAACTTGACCAAATTTCTCCCCTTATAATCTCACTTTAGTGGGAAATGAGAGAGGTAGATAGGGATTGATGTGGAGGCTACCTACATGGAGATAGTATCCAATAATGATTGTAGATTCATCATCAAAGTATCATAAATGCACAAAAATAAGAATGGTTCATCGATCAAAATCCATTATTTTAGCCCAAAAATTATTTCCCTTCATTTTATTATCAAACCTTTAAATGTTGACCTGAAATTCGAGTATGTTTTTCCCTATCAAAAAATGAATCCACTTCTTTTGGATTTTTCAAAATATGGAGAGATGATTTTGAGTAATGTTAAAGAGAATTTTTGGGATAAAATCAACAAATTGTTAATAATTCTTTAATATAATCACTAGACCTCAAATATGAGGCTAGAAATATATTAATGAGATGAACCAACCCCTTAGGGATCACTCAATTCAAATTTGTATTTTAAAGGATATCTTAGAGGTAATATTTTGGGTTATCAACCTTCTCTCTTCATTTTGAAGGTTTTAAGGTCCGAATTTCAAGAAACTAAGGTAAGATATGAGATATAGGGGTCTAATTTTAGCTATGTATGAATTCTGGTGTAAATGATGGATGTAAACACTTGGTAGACCAAAATGAGTAGTGGGGTAGAGGCAGTGCCGATAAGATCTATGATGGTGAGGGTGAGAATGGGTGTCAGAACATAGGAACAAATCGATCCAATGAACAATGGTAAGATCTAAACCATAGATACCTAGATTTTGGTGTGTGGAAATGATTAAGAACGTCTCACATTTCCATATAATCATGGAGACCAGATGACTTAGGGGATACCACATCATACTTAGTCGGGGTGAGTTGATACACAACTCACCCACAACATGTCCCTATGACCAGATAGATCGAACAATTGAGAAATATGTTGTTGATGGCCCCTGAGGTGGAGAAATGGTAGAATGAGGGCTATTAGATCAATAAATTGAACAAACAGGGTTGATTCAAGGAGATTCACAGAGAGGGATATTCATAAGATCTCATGGACGTGACCTATGGAACCCCTAGTTGGATAAGCATTTGAGGCACACATGTGGGCATGTGATAAAGACTTTTTTGAGTGCCAAAAATTATGTCGGATCTACCTCAACGTTATGGAACCAAGGAAACTAATTTTGAGGATTTTTTAGACCATTTAAATGATGAATTTAAATGATTATGATTAATTAAAAGTAAAAAATTATTGTTATTGAATAATAATAATTTAACTTGAATAATGTAGAATATTAAGTGGGGAATATACACTGAGTTTTAGGAATATAGTTATGAAATAAATGAAATTATCAAAATGTAAACTGTTAGGATGGGAAGTCAAGATTTCTTAAGGGGATAATGTGGACTTTTTTTATTATTTTAATATTAATAATATATAATGGGTTATTGATTGAATAAATATGAAAAGTTTTATTACTCAAAATTTAGTAGGTAATTTAACCATAAGAAGTGGTGATGGGAATGTTTTGGATTTTTAGTGACTGTAATGGAATGATAATCACAAAATAAAGGAGATCATTAACTATATATTGATACTCCTAGGGATATGATGGGAACTCTAAATATTTATAAATTCATTTTTCAATAATTAATTTTAGATGGTGATCATGTATGATCAAATTGAATGAGAATAGAGCAATGAAGTAAAAATTGGTGATGTTTCATTATGAAGATAAAATTAAATTGTCTTGATGTTAAATTAAGTGTGATCAAAGTAATATGGATACTTAAAATAAAATAGTGCTTAATAAAATTATTGGTTTCTTAAATGATGATTTAGTGGTGATTTATGATTTATTTAAAGGTAATCATTTATATCAAATTATGGAGTGACACCAATTTTATTAATAAAATTTATAATGTGATTGAATAATACATGATAATAATGAAAAAGAATTTAATAAGTTAGTAATGAAAATGAAAGGATGATATAACATTGAGGATGATGATTCCCTCAGATTATATGACATAAGTATAAAGGAAAATGGATATGATTAATGATTTTTTTATAATCATGTAAGTATAATAATAAATGGCGACTTAAAGATTAGGGACTAGGGTGGTAGATCCTTTCAGATAATGATTTATGTAAACTATGAGAATGGATAGGTAATTTAGTAGAGTGAAGTTATTTAATCAAGATGATTAAGATGAAAATATAGATGAGGAAAGTGGTATTGGTTTGGTTAAGATGTTTCCAACTAAACAAATAAATAAAAACCTTATCATTATTTAATTATTATTGTTATCATGTGACAAGATCTATATGTGGTAACCCATTCAGGATGTTATGGAATTTGGATATGATTAGGTCAAAAGTCCCAACGACTGTACTGTGATTAGACTAGAATAATAATTAAATAACTAAATTTCATCTTTAATGGATTATAAATGACCATCTATGAACTTGACCAGTAGGAATATAATGAGGGTGATGTAGCTACTCTAGAATTCAATACAAGGAGTCTTATGAGACTAATAGGGGAAATTTGATTTTTTTATTTACTCACTCTATGATAGGATGCAACATACAATGGATGGATATTGATGGTGACATGATACGATGGTTGATATCATATTCACTCACCCTCTGACTAGGTTTTTATTGGGATGAAAATGATTATGCCCCCTCTAACCCACTAAGATGGTTTGAGATCGATGATAACTTATTCATGTATCTACTTCTACTCAAACCACACTTGGGGATGGGATATATTATAAATTTCTTGTATATATTTGGAGAATATTAATTCATGTAACATTTATAGTTTAGGTAAGATAGAGATGGGTAATAATTCCAGTATCCCCAATAAGTGGACATGGAGCATGGGATAGGCAAAGACATGTAATTTCCATGATGTCCTTGATATGAGAATGAAGTGGATGGTAATTAACTCAAGTGATAATTCTCTTTCACACCTGTAAATCTAGGATTGTGGTAGATGATGATGAACCTGATATTATCTCTACTATGTACCCACTACTTTTTTATTGGGAGTACCAAATATTCAGTGGAAACCCTAGAGATATGTATTTCCTCTAGTATATTAGTATATATATTTAGCCCTATATATGTTTATTTCCTCTAGTTTCTGAACATGTATATGTCATTAGTCGCGAATATGTCTATTTTACCTTCTAATTTTTTTATTTTCTATAGTATTCTTGAGATAGTGGGAGATACATATTTCCTCTATTTTAATCTAGATACGTAGAGATGTGTATTTCCTACACCATCTCATGGTTAGTGTATCTAGGGTGAATTACTAGGAATGAAATCTTTGTTGGGTTGTTATATATGATTTTTTTCCTTATTAATAAAATTATTATTTGTCTAGTGTCATGATTGTGATTTATGGGTTTGGTGGTCAAGATGGACCATTATTATGATCATTGATGATTTCGATTGATGTCATATGGTCAATATCTTTCATTAAGTTGATGCACTTAGACACTAGATGTTTAATGGATTTAATCACTTCTTGGGAAGATGACTCACCCACATGAATCATTAAAATATCATGGGCTAAAGTAAAATTAATAATTTATAATCCCAAAATACAGTTACTATAAGGGCTTAGTAAAATGTAAGTGCAGGGTCGAAACCATGAG
Source organism: Viscum album (assembly GCA_963277665.1). NCBI lineage: Eukaryota > Viridiplantae > Streptophyta > Magnoliopsida > Santalales > Viscaceae > Viscum > Viscum album. The sequence continues at coordinate 616,117,838 of OY728130.1, read as the reverse complement.
GACTACTAGATGTTCAGTAGCCAATTGAACAAACCACTTGGAAGGGAATCCTCCCTTTCACACTAAAAATTTTATGTTTTAACTAAATCTAGGTATTTTGGAGATTAATCTATATAATAAAGGAAAGGATCAGGTTCAATTTTAGGGATCTTGACAAAATATAACCCCAGATTTAACTTGGAATAGTCTTATGGATTAGGCTGTGATGCAGTGAAAAGATCACCAATTACTTTTGGTCAAACCAAATGGATCTACCTATGTTTCAAATATCCCATGGTCAGGGTACAACCAAAAATATATGTTCATTAATATGTTCTTATATACAGAAAGTTTCACATGCTAATGGTTATAGTCCTTCTAAACTCCAATTAGGTTAGGTTCATTCAATCAAACATCCCATGGTCAAGGTTGGAAAAAATAATGTGATGATCAATTATTATTAACCTAATCAATATACATAGGGTTACCAAGGGTCAATATAAATATTAATTATGTTTAGAAATATCCATACTCTCAACCCCTAACCATATGTGGATTATCCACACATAGAGATGATAATCAATAATAAGGAATTATTAAGAATATTGTGTATAATCATAAAATAGTTATAACAGAGACAATCTAGGATTAAATAAGAAAGAATGAATGTTTAAACAATTGAAACCAATATAAATAAAATTAAAAACTGACTTTTCATGATGAAATTATAAATAATGAGAAATCCTGAATCAAGAAAAATAATAAACAATAGATAACTCCCTACGAATGAAGAAATGTTGAAGAATGATGTAATATTTGATAAAGAATGGTGTACAACATTGAAACAGACATTGGGGTTGAAAATAGTATTTCAATGGATGAATAATGGGTGATTAATGATTAAAAAGCCACAATGATTCAATAAAACAATGAAAGTAATGAAATATGACTAATTTTGAATGAAAACGAATGAAAACATTAGAAGAAAAATAATAGAAAATGAAATCGAGTGAAGCTCCTATGTATGAGAGAGCTCTAGAAATATTAATAGGCCTAAGAAGTACATGTCGTGTAATTCATGCACATCATGTACTACTTTTCATGAATTTTGTTCTAATATCTTCACATCACATAAGTTGGTTTAATGCTTTGTATTTGAGATCCAGTTTTCCTGGTGAAGAATTGGTCCATATATTAGCCTAGGTGAGCCTTCAAAACTAGCACATCATGGAATATATGTACAATGTGTATGGGTTTCAACTTTCATGGGATTGTGATCTTTGAAAGATTCATGTCATGTAATGATGTTACACGATGTGTAATTTCTTCACATCATATATGTGTTTCAAGGTTTGGTATGTGGCCTTGTAGGTATGTTGTGAATGAGGTCTACACATCATGTATGTGATACATGACATGTAAAGAATTTTTTTTGGAACTTTTCCAATATTTTTTACTTTAAGTCCAAAATTCCTAGTTCCTATGAAAAAAAAAACCTAATGAATTATCAAAAAAATCATGAATAAACATTAAATAAATTTATCCAATAGGTATATATAATTTCAGCTAATCAAGTTCCCCCATACTTGAACAATTGATTTTACTCAAGAAAAAATTATCCCAAAAGGGATTCCAAAAGAAATAGTTTTTAAATAGGAAACATTCATTACAACTAGGAAAATAAAATTAAGTGTAACTAGAAAAATTCAGTCCTCTAAAATCAATCATGTAGAGAAAATCTGTCATGCCTCATAGTTCAATTCTTTATAAATATTCTTTATTCTGTTAATTACAAGTTAATAATTTTTCTTAAATTTTATACCCATTTTAATTTATCTCACAATGAATTTTCCCTCATCACTCAGGGTAAAATGTAACTATAGTTATACTCATACCCAAAATACATGTTCTGAACCATATGCTTGCATTGGTTCTATCATCTCTACTTTGTAAATAAAAATACAAAATTAATCATAAAGGATTCAACAAAAGTGTTCAAATGACTCTAAGGATGAGGTCATGTGGGTAGAAATAAAAATTAGGGAAAAAAGGATAGTATGCTCAAAAGTATAATGCACGATAAATGTGAATAGTGTATTGAAGTAACTCTTCCAAGATCAGATGGTATCCATGCTCTGACAAATCAAAGTGTATCCATGAATATAAAATGTAAGTCGCCTTTTTTTATTTTTCATTTTATTTATTTTTTGAAATTATTATCCAGGACAGATCTCACATACATCCCAAAACCATATATGATCCATCATGGGATTCATTGGTCTAGAAATGTTGATTTTTGACCTTCTTAATACACAACCCAAAATATTTTTATTTTTATTTCAATATTTTATTTATAAATTATTCAAAGGAAAAAGGTAGGAATAAAAATTTCTAAAAGTAACCATGGACCATATCATATCATTATACTGAAAGTTGTGTAGTATATCTCCTCAATAATAACGTCTCATGTCCATTAGTAATCAAAATTCCCCCCCACTTGTTCAAAGGATAATCATTCATAATACCAAGAGCATGGTAGGAAGGGATAAAGGGCTTGAAACAAAATCATCATAAACAGGTCATTCATGGATATTACAGGATAAAGAAGGAAAAATGAAAGGGGGTATCAGGAAAAACTGGCTTAAAAAAGATTCCCACAATCATATTAAATATGTATTTGTTCATTCATAGTTTCAATAATATTTCAATGTAATTTGTAATAGGATTACATTCCCCATGTTTCTACCAAGATGTATGCCTAGAAACGAATATGAAATCATGGTTCCAGAATTCTCTCAGGAATGGGAGTACACAAAAAATAACTTGAAATCACTCATGGTATAAAATCCAGTAATAAGTCAAGTAGAGGCAATTCAAAAAATTTGAATTTGAATTAAATTACTACACTCATCAATCATACTAAAAATATAAACATGAGTAAAACATGGATTTCAAAGATTTACAACCTAACTTTGTCTTTTATTTAATTGGTTGTATTGATATTTCATGTTTAAAGCATGATTTTAGTAAAAAAAATGTATCCTAGATAAATTAAAACAAACAATAGTCCATATTTATCAATAATGAAACTCAATAAAGAATCCCCCACACTTAAAATGAGAGAGTTTCTTCACTTTCCCAGAAATTATCTTGGGATATATATCACATATATATAATAAAAATGAAATAGAAATTGGAAATTGATTTTAGGGAATCTAGAGTTTCCTATAATGAGTGTCATGCCATGGTGAAACTTGGAGGATGATCATTTCAAATTAGGATACATGTATAACGTGTTAGAATGACAAAACCTGCAGTAGATAAAACATTAGTACATATGGTTTAAATAAGATGAAATAAGTGAAATGGGAAGGTGTATATAGTTAATAGGAATAATGAGAAACTCATATAAATTTTTATATGTGGGTACAATGAAGTTATGGTATGTCCTACAAATAATAATTCTACTAAAACAAAAATCATAAGTACAAGAATGAAACTAAAGAAAACAAATCAAAAATGGGTTACCTATAATAAATTGCTAAAAATGGACTCATCATCCAGATGGATGAACAAAAGGATCAGGTATTGTTGTCCATCTTCTTATAAGTTTGTTGCATCCAACAGGAATGATCATCTATTTAATCAATCTCTTGGGGATTATTATAAAGATTTAACACCTAAGGATCATACTAAGATTGAATCTCATTTAGTAAGAATAACATATGTAATCATTATGGTGGGGATCCCTACAGATCATAGATCTCTAGTGGGAGCCCCTCAAGCAGGTGCTCGATTTCATCCAAATGCTAAGTCATCTAAAGGACATATAGTGGCAAGACAGAAAAATCAATGACCATTGATGAGGAAAAAGATCTATACATGGATAATATAATATATAAATGAAATGAAAATAAGCAAACATTAGTAAATCAAAAAATGTGTATCCCATGTTTGTATAGATAAATGAAACATCAGTATGAAATGGGATAAAAGTAAAAAAAGGTTTCACCCACACAAAATACAAAATGGGGGAGGGTACAAGAGAAAATTAAGAACCAGTGTCACTGTCACTGACCACTACATCTGAAGTACCCTCCCAAATAGTGGGTCCCTCGATCTAGCCTTCCATATCTATGTCCTCTATATTTATGAATAGAGAATCATCAATGACCTCTGAAGATGTTGTGGTGTTGGCAGCTATCACTATAAAAGGTGAAGATGAGGTATCAATTTTGATGGTGGTTCTGTGTCTAGTAATAGTGTCAATGAACAGTACTTTGATAGATGGTAGTAGGGTTGGTCCCTTTCCCCACTAATCCTATTCTTCTAAATACTCATGTTGGACTAAATGGTCTATCAGATCAGAGGGTTGAGGGGTTTGGGTGGGAGTTGGTGAGGGAAAATATGAAGATGAATGGTCTATCAGTAGTGGTGGGTGGGATGATTTGGTGACTGGTAGTGGTGGAAAGGTGGTAAAAAGGTAAATATCTATGTAAGGGATGCATAGGTGGTGGGAAATATGGCATAGATTATCCAAGATGAAATGGTGCATGGCCCAATGATATATAGGAAATTATGGGGCGAGTGATGGAGTGGGAAGGGTAGTGGATGATGTAGAAGGAAAATGGGTGGTTTCGGGGGTGGGAATCGGTGTAGTAATGTATTAGGTGAGGGCGGTGGAAGGATGTTTTGAGATTGAGGGTGTGGGAGCAATGAAGCGGCCAATGGAAGAGGTTGGGGTGGGGTTTGGAGAATGAGTTGGGGGAGTTAGTGTGGTTGGTTCAGCCACATGCTAAGAAGGGGCCTCTTCAACATCCTCCAAATATGATGGTCCCATTGATAGATGTTCCCATGCTTTTTGAGTAGCCCCTCTTATATAGAAGTAGGTTGATTCCCTCCATAGGGTCGAGAGAGGTGTGGGGATGGGCTTCCTTTAAAGCACCAAGATGTTTAGCCAAATGGGTGTTGAAAAATCTATCCATTAAATTATCATGAGTCCTCTTGGATAGGGTTTGATAGAACTCACCAAACTACCTATCCATGATGATAGTTGGGCCGCCCATGGCTGGAGAAAGTATAACAAACTCAATTTGGCTCACCCCACTAGGGAATCACCATGGTCTAGCCAAACATGATCTAAATCCTATAACAGGATCTGAATGGAAGCATCTTGAAGCATGGTTCTCTTCATGGTTCAATTATCATAAATGTTATTCTTGTCTCTGGTGATCCTAGCCCATAGTTATATAGACACATCCTTGTAAGGCTTTAGCTACAATGTGGAGAATATAGGGGAGGAAACAAACTTCATGGAGTAGATTTTGAGTCCAACTAAAAAATCTACCAGGCTGAGATCCCATGCTCTACCTCCTAGTCGAAAGCAGATAAATTTGATGTCCATCTCAATGTTTTCTTGGAACTTGATAAAGATATCCCTAAAATTATCCTACCACATCTTTTTGATCAGGGTTAGGTGAAAATCACTGATGAGGTCAAGGACCTCATGGTGGATGTGGATGCATTTGAGGATGGAAATATTTGACATCTTATTGGTCTTCATCATCTTGTCCTGTAGATGTTCCAATTGGACTTGGTGTGAAGGGTTAGAAAAATATATGCGTGGAAGAAGGTGAGGATTTTAAGATCTCAAAAACCACTGGAAGATTACTTGGAGTCCCTTGAATCATAATTGAATGTAGTAAATGAATAATAGGATGATGAGGATGGATCTATAAGTGGTGGAGGATGTGTTTCCCTCCCCCTTGGGCATTAGAGGTGTGTCCCTGCACTCAAGCACACTGTCAATGAGAGGGGTGCCTATAGTTTTCATTCAAGAAATTTTGAATAGAGGCAGAGGTGTGGGAGATCAGATAAGGATAATCATAGAATGAGAGTGGGAGGGGAGGTGGCTGGTCAACAAGGATGTGCGTGCAGTCGGTATGAGGGAGCTTAGTAGAGGGGGTTACTTCATGAGGAAGATGGAGTGATGTTGGGGGGGTGGCGTGAACCCTAAGTTCACTAGATTTTAAAGACCCTCGAACAATACACATCATATATTTGGTACACGGTGTTTATTTCTTGATTTTGTTTAATTTTCAAGTGATCTACATCTATATGTCATGTATTTTTTACATGGAGTTTATTTCACAGTTTGTTCCCCTTTTTAGTCCAGGTCCTCTCAACAAACTTTATACACGCTCTAAACTATATTAAAGACTAAACTACCCTAGCCTATCTTGTTAAACCACATCTATGTTGCCTCCTAGTCAGTACTTTATTTATTTTATATATTTATACATTTTTAGAAGCATAAGACTTTATCTTTGAGTTGATACACCTTGTAGAATTATTCTTGAAAACAAAGGGGAAAAAAGGTGTGACAACCTCCATTGTACCAAATGCACTGCAGTTTTTATTCTTATGATCACTAAATACCTTGTCAATAGAAGTTGGTATCTTATTTTTATTCTTACTAGTTGCATGATCATCTATCTTATCAATAAGATAGATGGTTTGACAATTTTTTGACGCATTACTTTTATTAACGACCTTCTCCACATCAAACACAACTTGTTCTTCACCAACTCTAAAAATATATCTCTCTAGGTTAACATCAATCATCACCTTTATAGTGGTTAGAAATGGTATTCCAAGGATGAGAAGAATATCACCTTCCCCGTCCATATCAATAAAAATGAATTCATCAAAGAAAATGAATTTTTTAAATTTTACTAAGTCATCCTAGAGTAGTCCTTGAGGGTGAATAACTAAGTGGTCAGTAAGTTAGAGTGCCACCCCGGTTGGTTTAAAATCTATGATCCCCATATTCTTTAAAACACTCATGGGCATGGGATTAATTCTTATGCCTAGATAACACAAAGCATTTTCAAAAGTACATGTCCCTATAGTGCAAGGAATTCAAAAACTACTAGGTACTCACATTTTCATAAGTATCTTTCATTGAACAACTGTGTAGCATTATTCATTTTGAGTTAAGATTCATAAAACTTCAATTTTATTATTACTTTATGGAAATTACTTAAATAATTGGGCATAAATAGTTACTTGCGCAATTGACTCTATAAAGGGGAAATTCATATGAAATTTTTAAAAAACGCCATGAATTTTTTATATTTCCTATTCTTTTTTACTTGTTGCATCTATTCAGGAAAGGGGGAGGTGGTTTGCATGGTGAAGGTTATTTGAAAAAAAATTCATGTTCTTTTTTTGGCGCTTCCTCAGTTGGTTCCACTTCATTATTTTTTCCTTGATCATCTTCTTTAGATTACTTCAACTATTTTTCTCAACATTGAATGGTTGCTGAAAATCCAACACATTTTCAAAATTAAAAATTATATATTTAGTCTCTTCCCTTGGATGATCCACCATATTACTGGGAAAAGTACCCAGTACCTGATATAATAAGGTCTTTATAATTTGTCCCATTTTATGCTCCAAGTTTTTTAGTGCAGCATTAGGGTTTTTCATATCTATATCTTGGGTTATCATCCATTGCTCTACTTTATAAATGAAGGAAGTGATTAGGTTTTCAAGATTAGTCTAGAGGGATTGTATAACAACTCTTATCTTTATTTCAAACATAAAATTGATTTATCATATAAAATTCACTTGATACAACATAGAAGATCGAGAGGTCTAGTGTCTTTGGCGATTAGGATCGTTACATGACAAATTAAAACATGAAATACATCATCTTTATTGAAAACTTCCTTTACATAACCACTACATTCCCTCGTACTTAGCATTTCATGGGACAACCTGAGGTGTAACGACCCAAAGTTTTTCAATGGAAAATTCTCTTCTTATATTTATGTCATAAAAACACAAAATAATGAACTGCTAAGTGATAAGTGACCTTTAAACATAATTTTGTCACCCCTATGGTTGGAATTTTAAAAATCTGACACACACGGTTGTGTTCAAGATGGTTTTTGGAGTCTAATGAAACAAAAATAATTTTTGGTGAATAGTAACCTACCCTTATGAATAGTAACCTAACCTTATGAATAGCAACATGACCCTTATGAATATTAAATAAGAGGAACATTACCTATGAATAATAAAATAAAATTTAGTCATCTTAGAAAGTGACAATTTGACCTTAGTAAATGTTTTTGGAATTTTATAAGTCATAAATAATTAATTATAATTAATTAATTAATTTAAAAGAATATTTATTCCCATGAAATGTATTAATAAAGTATTAAATCAATGTCTAATAGTTTTTAGACAATTTTATAAGACCCTACGTAATTTTTGAAAGAACTACAAAATCAGTTTTAATTTTAAAAACTGTTTTTTAAGTAAATTATGATTTTAATTAAATATTTAATTAATAATATTTAGAAAATTATTTTTGGAGAATGGACTTCATTTTTGGATTCTACACGTCAAAAAATGGTTGGGGTTAATTTTTGAGATTTTTCTGAGATACTTGAATTTTTGATGAATAGTGGAATTCGATAATTCACAATAAATGCTAAATAATGTATTAATTGAGTCACCGATGATGTTCTTCTAATGTAAGACCACTTGGTTCGGGATTAAATTACAAAATTACTATTATTGGTCATCGAAGACTCACTATTCCTTTACTTAGGTTAAATTAATAAACTAATCAATTTTATATTATGGAAACCCCTCTCCCCTCCACTATAAAAGACACCCTTCACTCCCTCTTTTCCTCACACCTCTCAAGCTCCAAAACTTCTCTAAACTATGCCCAAACATCTTTCCTATCCCCTCCCCCGCGTCCAAAAGCTTCTGGTCTCATCAAAAGACCAATCCTATCTTCTTTAAGGAGGATCTCAAGAGGAAGATTCTAGAGGTAATTTCTCTCTCTCTTCTCCTTTAATTTCCTTTCAAGTTCAAGTTCCTTTCTTGATCTATCCCCACCTATACTCATCCAAATTGTTTTGTAACTCCAGTATTATACATATAATGTATTTTTATGATTCTAATGGGATATTATATCACCCCACCCCCTTTCCCTCTTCCTTTTATTTTATTTAAGAGAACGTTGTTCATGAGGTGTTAATTTATCACCTTTAAAAACGACATGCTCTCTTTTTCCATTTCTACCTTCAGATATGGTCATAAAACCATTTTTATGGTTGAACCAGAATATTTTATATGTATTATGTTCTATTTTAAGTTCTGTAAATAACCTATGGACATATTACTAAGTGAAAAGTTAAAATGAGTTCGTTGTGATCCAAAAACCGCTCAAATTAACCTAAATAATGTTCATTTAATTATTATCTAATGATTCATCCACATGGATCTAATATAACTCATTATAAAATTATTCAAGCTTCTGTAATATAATTCATAACATGTAATATCAATTCTGGATGTTTACCCAGGATCTACTCAAATATCAATTTAAGAATACAAGTGGACCGCTCAAGAAAACCATGAAAATGAACATCCCCGATCAATGTTTTTAAACTCTATAAGTAATCCAAAGGAACATAATATGAAATAATGAAACCATAATTAACCCTATTAATGTATAAAAGGTTATGGAATCTCTAATTAATGAATATAATGTCATTATACAGTACATTAAAGAGAAGGAGGCATTCGAGTACAAGGTAAGGGGAAATCTCAAACCCAATTTTCTTCCTTCGGGTTCTCCCTCTTTCACTCCATTTTTGATGTGTTTACTCCTCAAAGATAATTTGTTCATCATTCAATTTACTTTTCTAGGATATACATGTTTTTCACTGGTTTTTATGTCCATCAAAATGTTTTCCAAAAGAACTCTTCTTTCAAGATCTCACCTTTTACCTCCCATTCAAGGTTGATGGTTCTTGTATCAAGTATGTTGTTCCCTCTTTCTTTTGGGAACCCAAAGCTTATGAATGTGTTATTATGAGATGAAACCCATTCCTTTACATGGTTTATTTATGTACATGTTATATATGTTTTCTATGTGGCAATCATGATAATGATAATGTTATTATGTGACGGGTGCGCCCGGAATTATATAGCGCAATATAAATATCTAAATGTGACGGGTGTGCCCAGAATTATATAGCGCTCCAATGCATTGGGTAAAGTGATGAATCTAATGAGTAAATGTGAAATGATGTGTGAACAAGATGTATATTTGTTCACAAGTATGTGTGGTAGTTAACCACTAAGACATGATGTTTCATTTTTATGCATTGCCACATTTCAAGTTTATTGTTTATGCACCTCTCATGTTCATGATCTTTTGCCTACGTCATGATTATGCTCACCCCATGCTATATTGTTCTTATCTATCCTTTTAATGGGCTTCTAGATCACCCCTTTTTATGTATATCCTTAGGTGTCTACATGTACTAAGGAGAGGACAAGTGCCAATAAGAAGCTAGAGAAGATGAAATTAAATAAATGTTTATGGTTGATGTTGTATTTGTTATGTGTGGTCCTAGTTTGCCCAAGACACTAAACCTCTGGATCCTCCATGTGTAATACTATTATTTTGTTTATCATTGAAATGATGTAATAGTAATGAAAGAAAAGTCCGGGTCACTATAGTTGGTATCAGAGGAAAGGTTTAGTTAATTTGGGAATTAGGATTAGTAAACCCTAGAGAAAACCTCTAGCATAAGAATAAGTACAAACACATACACAAGAATATTTACCTATGGATCCCATATGTTATGTTTTTGGTATAATTGTTTAAATGAATAAGTTATTCATGAATTTTTTACTTATGTTTTGTTCTAACCTTTTCTATTTTATAAAATGGTGGGAACCAGGAGAAATCAGGCCAACAACTCTTGTGAGGGCCAATGCAACGATTGCCCGGACAACATCCCTAATGATTTGGGTGGTGGAGTTAAAAACATCATGGAGATGCTTACCCAATTATCTCAGGTTATGAACAATAACCATAATAATGGGGAACATCCTCCTTCACCAAATAGGGAGCAACTAGATATCTAATGTTTTATGCGGCAATAACCACCGACATTTTGTGGATCTTCCGATCCACTATTTGCGGAACAGTGGGTCAACTCCATGGAGAAGATATTTTCTGTTCTTCACTGTTCCGAGACGAAGAAGGTGACTCTAGCCATTTATCGTCTAGATGGAGAAGCTGATCAATGGTGGGATTTGATTAAGAACTCCAAACCAAGGGAGAAAATTGAAGAGATGGAATGGGAAGACTTTAAGATAATGTTTCTTAATAAGTACTTCCCAAGAACTCTTCGCACGAAGATGGAGAGAGAATTCATAGAGCTCAAGCAAAAAGAAGGAGAATCTGTCACAACCTATGAAGCAAATTTCACAAGGCTCGCAAGGTATGCTTCGGGTTTTGTTATCAACAATGATTGCAAAATTGATAGATTCTTTAGTGGATTAAAACCACATCTTCGAAAGGCTCTTGCAATTCGAGACTTTGGGAGTTATGAAGAAGTTGTTCGGTGTGCTCTCAAAGTAGAGATGGAGTTTGGATAATGGTCCCATGTCTTTGGTGATAAGAAAAGAAAGATGGAGTTTCAAGCTGGTGGATCTAGTGATAAAGGTTGGAAGAAAACACAACGACCCACATGCCAAAAATGTGCGAAGTTGCACCATGTGAACTGCCTCAAAGGGATGGGGAAATGCTTCAAGTGTGGGAAATAAGGACACCTTGATCACGAGTGTCGAAAAGACATGAAAAGGAAGGATAATGTAGCCGATGAAAGGAGAGAACCACTCGTGGTTCAATGCTACAACTGTAGGGAGCTAGGGCACTATTCAAACTAGTGCACTAAACCTCGAGCTCTCGAGGGTAATTAGCGCCAACAACCACCAAATCCAAAGGAACAAGGGAAGGATTATGCCATCACTACTGCGGAGGTGGAACATGATAATGAAGTCGCACAAGGTACACTTTCTATTCACTCAAGAATGGAAAAAGTCTTATTTTATTCTGGTTCTACGCATTCCTTTATATCTTGCAAGGTTGATAGAACTATAGAATCGAAGCCCCAAAACCTTGAAGTAGAGATATCTGTAAAAACACCAAGTGGGGCAATCATTTCAAGCCAAGTGTTTGACTCTTCTTTTGTTGACGTATGTGGGAAAATTCTTCCAGAAAATCTCATAATACTTCCCTTGGTGGAATTCGACGCTATAATGGCAATGGATTGGCTCTCGTTATATAGAGCACATATCAACTTTCAGGAAAAGAAAATATATTTTCATATTCTGAACCGTCCCATGCTCCTCTACAAATGCAAGGAAGATCATGAATCTCCTTTGATAAATCCTTCAATGGTTTGGGTGTTGATTCCCTATGAAGAAGAATACCTCGCCCAAATGGTTAAGTCAAAGGAAAGTTCCAACCTTGAGGTAATGCCCATCGTAAGGGAATACAGTGATGTATTTCCCGAAGAGTTACCCGGAATTCCCCCTGATGGTGAGGTAGAGTTCTCAATTGAACTCATACCTGGAGCTACTCCTATCTCAAAGTGCCCCTACAGGATGGCTCCTATCGAACAGGAGGAGTTAAAGAAGCAGCTACGAGAGCATCTGGACAAAGGGTTCATACACCCTAGTGCATCACCTTGGGGTGCGCCAATACTCTTTGTGAAGAAGAAGGATGGAACCATGCGGCTGTGTATCGATTATCGGGAACTCAACAAGATCACCATAAAGAACAAGTATCCTCTCCCAAGGATTGATGACTTGTTCAATCAGTTAAGAGGAGCTCAATACTTCTCAAAGGTGGATCTTTGTTCTGGATATCATCAGGTAAAGGTGAAGAAGGAAGATATTCAGAAGACTGCCTTCCGTACAAGGTATGGGCACTATGAGTTTTTGGTGACGCCCTTAGGACTTACTAATGCCCCTAAAATCTTCATGAATTTGATGAATAGAGTCTTTAGACATTACCTCGACAAATTTGGGGTAGTGTTTATTGATGATATTCTCATCTACTCCAAGAGCAAGGAGGAACATGAAGAACATCTAAGACTTGTGTTGGAGACATTGAGAAAGGAGAAGTTGTACGCCAAGTTTAGAAAGTGTGACTTTTGGATGAATCAAGTCACGTTCTTGGGACATGTGATCACAAGTGAGGGAATTTCTGTGGATCCTTCAAAGACAAAGGCAATTGAGGAATGGCCCAGGCCCTCTAGTGTAACATAAATCCGTAGTTTTCTTGGATTAGCTGGGTACTACTGACGTTTTGTGAGAAACTTCTCACGATTGTCAAGACTGCTAACTAAGTTAACAAGGAAAGGGGTAAAGTATGTATGGATGTAAGAATGTGAGGGAAGCTTCAAGGAGCTAAAGAGAAGGCTGATCACTACACCTGTACTCACACTACCGAAAATTAGAGAAATTTTTGTGATATACAGCGATGCTTCAAAGAAAGGCTTGGGTTTTGTACTCATGCAAAATGATAATGTGATAACCTACGCCTCACGACAATTGAAGAACCATGAGTAGAACTACCTGACGCATGATCTAGAGCTGGCAGCCGTGATTTTTGCCTTGAAAATCTGGCGGAACTAACTTTATGGTGAGAAGTGTGACATATACACCGACCAAAAGAGCCTAAAGTATATATTCACACAAAAGGATTTCAACATGCGTCAAAGGAGATGGTTAGAGCTAATCAAGGATTACGATTGCTCTATTCACTATAATCTTGGAAAGGCGAACAAGGTAGCTGATGCTCTAAGTAGAAAAGAACCTGCTACTCTATCCATGTTGTGGATTGAGAAAGAACCTATCTTCTTGGATATGCAAAGGATGGATTTGGGAATCGTAAGGGCAGGGGATACATCCTACCTTGCCCAAATGATTGCGCAACCATCCATCCAAGAGAAGATTAAGTAAGCACAAAGGGATGATGTGGAGATACAAAAGAGGGTGAATTCAGTAAAGGAAGGGAAGCTGCAAGAGTTCCATATTGACGATGATGGTGTGATTCGGTTTGGAACGCGGATTTGTGTGCCTTCATCACCCGAGATAAATAAGGAGCTATTGGATAATGCGCATAGCTCAACTTTCTCTATCCATCCTGGGAGTACCAAGATGTACCGTGATCTCCGAGAACACTTTTGGTGGGATAACATGAAGAAGGAGATTGCGGAATATATATCAAGGTGCTTGGTATGTCAGCAAGTTAAAGCTGAGCGATAAAAGTCCAAAGGTATGATGCAGCCATTGCCTATACCCATGTGGAAATGGGAAAATGTTACTATGGAATTTGTCACGGGTCTCCCGAAGACGTCAAAGGGGAATAATGTGATATGGGTTGTGGTTGATCGACTCACCAAGACTGCCCATTTTATCGAAATTCGGGAAGACCTATCGCTTGAACAACTTGCAAGGATATATATGAAGGAAGTAGTGAGATTGCACGGTGTTCCACTCTCAATTATCTCTGACTGTGATCCAAGGTTCACATCTAAATTTTGTAGGAGCCTTCAACATGCTTTGAGTACTGAATTAAATTTCAGCACGGCCTATCACCCCCAAACTGATGGCCAGTCTGAAAGGACTATTCAGACACTCGAAGATATTCTAAGAGAATGCTCTATAGAATTCAAAGGTGGATGAGATCATCACCTCCCATTGGTTGAGTTCTCATACAATAATAGATTCCACTCGAGTATTCAGATGGCTCCGTATGAAGCTCTTTATGGGAAGTGATGTAGAACTCCAACCTGTTGGGATGAAGTTGGAGAAAGAAAGCTACTTGGACCTGATCTTGTTCAGGAGATGACCGAGAAGGTTCAAGTCATCCAGAAACACATCAAAGCTGATCAAAGTCGGAAAAAGAGCTATGCTGACAATCGTCGAAGGGACTTGGAGTTCGACGTTGGAGATAAAGTCTTCCTTCGAATATCTCCAAGGAAGAGAGTCATGCGATTCGGGAAGAAAGGGAAGCTAAGCCCAAGGTACATTGGCCCCTTTGAAATCCTTGATCGCATAGGAGTCGTAGCCTATCGTCTGGTACTTCCACCGAATATGGCTCAAGTTCATGATGTGTTTCATGTATCACTACTGAGGAAGTACATACCAGACCCCTCACATGTACTAAACTCATAGGTGGTACAGTTGGAAGATGATCTATCCTATGAGGAGCAGCCAGTAAAAATTCTGGATCGAAGTGAGAAGGTTCTACGCAACAAGACAACCCGCCTTGTCAAAAGTGTTGTAGAGGAACCATAAGTTTGAGGAATCAACTTGGGAACCAGAAGAGGCAATGAAGGAGAAGTTCCCTCACCTGTTTGTGTAAAGTGAAATTTCGGGGGTGAAATTTCTTAAGGGGGGAAGAATGTAACGACCCAAAGTTTTTCAATGGAAAATTCCCTTCTTATATTTATGTCATAAAAACACAAAATAATGAACTACTAAGTGATAAGTGGCCTTTAAACATAATTTTGTCACCCCTATGGTCGTAATTTTAAAAATTCGACATACACGGTTGTATTCAAGATGGTTTTTGGAGTCTAATGAAACAAAAATAATTTTTGGTGAATAGTAACCTACCCTTATGAATAGTAACCTACCCTTATGAATAGTAACATGACCCTTATGAATAGTAAATAAGAGTAACATTACCAATGAATAATAAAATAAAATTTAGACATCTTAGAAAGTGACAATTTGACCTTAGTAAACATTTTTGGAATTTTATAAGTCATAAATAATTAATTATAATTAATTAGTTAATTTAAAAGAATATTTATTCCCATTAAATGTATTCATGAAGTATTAAATCAATGTCTAAAAGTTTTTAGATAATTTTATAAGACCATACGTTATTTTTGAAAGAACTACAAAATCAGTTTTAATTTTAAAAACTGTTTTTTAAGTAAATTATGATTTTAATTGAATATTTAATTAATAATATTTAGAAAATTATTTTTGAAAAATGGACTTCATTTTTGGATTCTACACATAAAAAAATCGTTGGGGAAAATTTTTGATATTTTTCTGAGATACTTGAATTTTTGATGAATAGTGGAATTCGATAATTCACAATAAATGCTAAATAATGTATTAATTGAGTCACCAATGATGTTCTACTGATGTAAGCCCACTTGGTTTCGGGATTAAATTATAAAATTACTATTATTGGTCATCCAAGACTAACTATTCCTTATCTTAGGTGAAATTAATAAACTAATCAATTTTATATTAAGGAAACCCCTCTCCCCTCCACTATAAAAGCCACCCTTCACTCCCTCTTTTCCTCACACCTATCAAGCTCCAAGACTTCTCGAAACTCTGCCCAAACATCTTTCCTAGCCCCTCCCCCATGTCCAAAAGATGCTGGTCTCATCAAAATACCAAGCCTATCTTCTTTAAGGAGGATCTCAAGAGGAAGATTCTAGAGGTAATTTCTCTCTCTCTTCTCCTTTAATTTCCTTTCAAGTTCAAGTTCCTTTATTGATCTCTCCCCACCTATACTCATCCAAATTATTTTGTAACTCAATTATTATACATATAATGTATTTTTATGATTCTAATGGGATATTATATCACCCCACCCCCTTTCTCTCTTCCTTTTATTTTATTTAAGAGAACGTTGTTCATGAGGTGTTAATTTATCACCTTCAAAACCGACATGCTCTCTTTTTCCATTTCTACCTTTAGATATGATCATGAAACCATTTTTATGGTTGAACCAGAATAGTTTATATGTATTATGTTCTATTTTAAGTTCTGTAAATATCCTATGTCCATATTACTAAGTGAAAAGTTAAAACGAATTCGTTGTGATCCAAAAACCGCTCAAATTAACCCAAATAATCTTCATTTAATTCTTATCTAATGATTCATCCACATGGATATAATATAACTCATTATAAAATCATTAAAGCTTATGTAATATCATTAATAACATGTAATATCAATTCTGGATGTTTACCCATGATCTACCCAAACATCAATTTAAGAATACAAGTGGACCGCTCAAGAAAACCATGAAAACGAACATCCCCGATCAATGTTTTTAAACTCTATAAGTCATCCAAAGGAACATAATATGAAATAATGAAACCATAATGAACCCTATTAATGTATAAAAGGTTCTTGAATTTATAATTAATGAATATAATGTCATTATATAGGACATTAAAGAGAAGGAGGCATTCGAGTACAAGGTAAGGGGAAATCTCGAACCCAATTTTCTTCCTTAGGGTTCTCCCTCTTTCACTCCATTTTTGATATGGTTACTCCTCAAAGATCATTTTTTCATCATTCACTTTACTTTTCTGGGATATAAATGTTTGTCACTGGTTTTTATGTCCATCAAAATGTTTTTCAAAAGAACTCTTCTTTCAAGATCTCACTTTTTACCTCCCATTCAAGGTTGATGGTTCTTGTATCAAGTATGTTGTTCCCTCTTTATTTTGGGAACCCAAAGCTTATGAATGTGTTATTATAAGATGAAACCCATTCCTTTCCAAGGGTTATTTATGTACATGTTTTATATGTGTTCTATGTGGAAAGCATGATAACGATAATGTTATGATGTGACGGGTGCGCCCGGAATTATATAGCGTAATATGAATGTCTGAATGTGACGGGTGCGCCCGGAATTATATAGCGCTCCAATGCATTGGATAAAGTGATTAATCTCATGAGTAAATGTGAAATGATGTGTGAACAAGATTATAGCTTTTTTCACAAGTATGTGTGGTAGTTAACCACTAAGACATGATGTTTCATTTTTATGCATTGCCACATTTCAAGTTTATTGTTTATGCTCCTCTCATGTTCATGATCTTTTGCCTACGTCATGATTATGCTCACCCCATGCTATATTGTTCTTATCTATCCTCTTAATGTGCTTATATCTCACCCCTTTTTATGTATATCCTTAGGTGGATACATGTACTAAGGAGTGGACAAGTGCCAATAAGAATCTAGAGAAGATGAAATTAAATAAATGTTTATGGTTGATGTTGTATTTGTTATGTATGGTCCTAGTTTTCCCAAGACACTAAACCTATGGATCCTCCATGTGTAATACTATTATGTTGTTTATCTTTGAAATGATGTAATGGTAATGAAATAAAAGGCCGGGTCGCTATATGAGGACATGCATAAGAAAAGGGTGAGCGATAAAGCCCATTAAGGGAGTAAACTTGGAATAAAATGAGGAAAACAATACATGTTAGACAATAGGCATATCAATAGATCACAATAGAAACATAAACTTAAAGGTGTGATAAACCATTATAATCATAACATGGAAATGTGGCAACAACACTTAACATGGAATTAGCATGAGACAAGGCTCATTGCACATGGAGCATGAGTAAATCCTCATTGCACATGAATCATGAGTAAAACATCGTTGAACTTGAATTATTATGAGTAAATACCCATTTCACATGACTTATCATGATACTATACTTTACCCAATGCACTGGAGCGCTATAAGGGCGCATCCTTCTTAAACATTTCATTTCATGCATAAGTGTGCCACATGGATCATATAACATGGATTCATAAAACATAATAATTTATTATAAGATAAAGTAATGTGGAATTAATACATGAAACATTATAATCAATAAGTAAATGTTCATAAAGGTGAATACCCTTGATAGAGAAATTGGTATGGTATTCACTACACAATGACATTGGCTTGGAAAATCGGTGGAATTTCAGCAGAGTAACAACAAGACGTAAGAATTCATTAAAATGGTTGATGAGATATAAATGGGTGTCTCATAATATGTATGTTAAATGGACATTAAGGTTGTCATATAGGTACATTTTTCCACAATTTTAATGGAATTTAGAGTCATGATACAAAATAATTTTTTGAATGTAAAAGAGGAGAGAGAGATTCCTTTAGGAATTTCGGCATAGTAACGGGTGTACATGAGAGGCATTTAATGATAGAGAAAGGGGTATACCATCATTAAAACATAAATAGGGAAGTATGGGGGAGGTTCAAAACCATACCCCAACATTTATAATTGAAATTAAAATGGCATAACAACTTAAAGAATATTGGACAAAATGAGAAAGAAAGAAAAAAACCCTTACTTGAAGTGTGCTTCCAAAGGCTTGAGAGAGGCTTCTTGGGAGCTTTAGGAACATTGGGAGGATTCTAGAGAGATTAGGGAAGATTTTTGACTAACTCCAAAGTCTTTTAGTGAGGAGGAAGTGGGAGCTTGGGTGAGTTTATATAGGAAAGGTGAGGGAATTCTTTATTATTTAGGTTTGGGACACCTCACATTAAACTAATCCAAAACTACAACCAGAACATGGTTTTTGCCCATAGTTTTGGGAAAAGGGAAGTGGAAAACAATATTTTATAAGGCCAAAGTCCTAAATTCTTAAAATAATTGGGTTGCTTATGTGGAGGTGAGTCACACTCCCAAGGAAAACAATTTAAAAAGACAAGATGCTTAATAAGTCTTGAAGGGTCCATTAATGCTTTGTAAAATAAGTCAAACAAACCCAAAATCAGATTATTTTAAAGTTAAAACATATATTGGCCGAACATAAAGCTTATAGTATTTTATTACATCACTATTGGGTCATTATGATGTCATAAAACACATTATATATTTAAACGGTATTTAATTTTTACCCAAAAATTTGACTGTCTTAGAAAATTATGAAAAAAAACATTGGATAATTTCGATGCCATGATTCCAGAAATAATATTTATTTTATCTAAATAATTTTCTAAATACTTTAATTTTCACTTTTAAAATAAAAACTGACATTTATAAAAAATTCACGGGTTTTGACAAAAATGGCTTTCAAACCTTAATAAAAATTACAATTGCATTTATAAAATTATATGCTCATTTATATTTAATAAATATTAATTTAATAATAATAATAATATTTTATTAAAATATTATTTAATACAAAAATCCATTAATTCATCAAAATAGATTTCTTAGTTGAATATTAACTAAAAACACTATTTGTGCTTTAAAAAGAGTTTACAAGGTAACAATAATAAAATGAAAGTATATTCATTGTTATATAAAAATAATTTACATAACCATAGTGCTAAGGTATTGTTACATAACCCCTTATAACACCCACATAAGACCGAAGAGTAAGGTGTACGATGGTGAAAAACTCTTGGGGTGGCTCGGATAACATTGCTCAGGCGGTAATCTCTATCAACTTCCACTGCTCTCGTAGGCGGTCCCATCGAGCTTAAAATATTCAAGCTCGGCTTGGGCTTGGTCAAGAGAGAAGCCCAAAGATGCAACCTCCTTTCTGAGCTCTGACAAATGGGCTTCGTATGGGGCACGTCTACTGGATGAGGTCATCGCTTACTTTTTCTGAGTAAATTGGATTCGTTAAATCCCTATATTTTTACTAATCATGTGATCAATGTTCAACGAAAATATTAGAAATGGTCACAATTCTTAACAAAAAAACCAAAGAAGTTGAAATTTTTTATAAACATTTTATATAAAGAGACATTTAATTAGATCAATAGAGATTTACATTAATGAAATTTTGGGTCGTTACAATCTTCCCCCCTTAAGAAATTTTGCCGTCGAAATTTCCTTTTCCACACTAAAACAGATGTGGGTAACTCTGATTAATCATTTTCTCTGATTCCCACATCGCTTCTTCAAACATGTGGTTTCGCCACAACACCTTAACGATGGGCATTGTCTTATTTTGTAGAACTTTTTCTCCATGATCTAAGATCTTCATTTTTTTCTCCTCATAAAAAAGATCATCCTATAACTGTACCACCTCTAAAGAGAGTACATGTGAAGGGTCCGATATTTACTTCCTTAAGAGGGATACATGAAATACATCATGTACCTTGGCCATGGTAGGTGGAAGTGCTAGTCAATAGGCCACAACCCCAACACGATCAAGAATATCGAAGGGGCCGATGTACCTTGGACTTAACTTCCCATTCTTTCCAAAACTTGTGAACTTCTTCCATGGAGATATGCGTAGAAATACCATGTCACCAACTTTAAACTCATGGTCTCGTCGATAGTTATCTGCATAACTCTTCTATTGACTCTGGGCATCCTTGATATGCTATTGAATGGTTTTCACCTTTTTCACCATTTCTTCGACCATTTTTGGTCCAAGCAGCTTACGCTCACCGACCTCATCCCAACATGTCGGTGTTCTTCACCTTTTCCCATAAAGGGCTTCATATGGTGTCATTTGGATGCTCGAGTGGAAACTGTTATTATAAGAGAAATCAACCAGGGGAAGATGTTGATCCCATACTCCTTTAAAGTCCATTTAGTATGCTCTCAACATGTCCTTAAGTGTTTGGATAGTCTGCTAGGATTGGCCATCAGTTTGAGGATGATAGGCCATACTGAAATTCAGTTCAGTATTAAGAGCATGTTGAAGACTCTTCCAAAACATAGAGGTGAATCTTGGATCTCGATCAGACACAATAGATAGTGGTAATCCATGTAGCCTTACCACTTCCCTAACATATATCCATTCCAGTTGATCCAATGAGAAATCCTCCCAAATAGCAATGAATCGTGTAGTATTTATAAGACGATCCACAACAACCTAGATTGAATTATTGCCATTGGATGTCTTCGGAAGTCCGATGACAAAGTCCATGGTGATGTTCTCCCATTTCCATTCTGGTATGGGAAATGGTTGCATCATCCCCTTATACTTCTACCTTTCTTCCTTCACTTGCTGACACACCAGGCACTTTGATGTATATTCAGCCATCTCATTATTCATATTATCCCACCAATAATGCTCTCAGATATCTCAATATGCCTTTGTGTTTCCTGGGTGAATAGAGAAGTTCAAACTATGTGCATCATCCAAAATTTCCTTGTACAACTCCAAACATGATGGAACACATAGTATTTTCCCAAATCTCATAATTCCATCTTCATTAACATTGAACTCTGAGGATTTACTTTTTATTATAGCTTCCACTTTCTTCTGAATTCCTACATAATCCTTTAAGCATCCTTTTACCTTTCCAAAAGTGATGGTTGAGCAATCATTTGTGAAAGGATTGATGATGTTCCATTCTTTATGATTCCCATGTCCATCTTCATCAAATATATGAAGATTGGATCCTTTTAAATTCTCATCAATGATGGAATCATTGGGTCCTTTCTACTTAGGGCATCTGCCACCTTGTTCACTTTCCCAGGGGGTAATGGATTGAGCAGTCATAGTCTTCGATCAGCTCTAACCATCTTCGTTGGTGCATGTTCCACTCTTTCTATGTGAATATATACTTTAGTATCTTTTGGTCATTATATATCTCACATTTCTCCCCATAGAGATAATGCCACCAGATTTTCAAGGCAAAGATCACAGCCACCAACTCCAAATCATGCATTGGATAGTTTTGCTCATAGATTTTCAACTTCCTTGAGAAATAGGCTATCAATTTATCATTTTTCATCAGTACATAGCCTAATCCCTTCTTAGAATCATCACTATACACCACAAAGAGTTCTCCACTTATAGGTAAAGTGAGAACATACATAGTGATAAGCCTCATTTTCAACTCCTTGAAGCTTTCTTCACATTCATCACTCCAATAAAACTTTACTCCCTTCCAAGTTAGCTTGGTAAGAGGGTTGGACAATCATGAGAAATTTCTCACAAATCACTGATAATATCCATCTAACCCCAAGAATCTATGAATATTCGTTACCGATGTTTACCTCACCCATCTCTCAATTGTATATATTTTAGAGGGATTCACAGATATCTCATTACTTGTGATGATATGGACCAAGAATGAGACCTCCTTCAACCAGAACTCACACTTGCTATACTTTTCATAGAGCTTCTCATTCCACAAGGTCTCTAGTATAGTTATTAGATGATCCTCATGATCCTACTTGGTTTTGAAGTATATAATAATATCATCTATAAATACTACCAAATATTTGTCGAGGTAATCTATAAAGACTCTATTCAACAAGTCCATAAAGATTTTTGGCGCATTAATGAGTCTAAAAGGCATTACTATGAATTCATAGTGCCCATATCTTGTACAAAAAGTAGTCTGGGGGATATCTTCCTTCTTCACCATTACTTTATAATATCCCAACCGCAAATTCACCTTGGAGAAGTATTGTTCTCCACGCAGCTGATCAAACAAGTCATAAATTCATGGTATAAGATACTTGTTCTTTATCGTGATTTTGTTAAGATAATGATAATTGATGCAAAGACGCATTGACCCATCCTTCTTCTTGACAAAGAGGACAGCTTCACCCCATGGTGAGGCACTTGGGTGTATAAACCCTTTATCTAGATTCTCTTGTAGTTGTTTCTTCAGCTCCTCAAGCCCCCACAAAAGCCATTCTATATGGAGTATTGGATATTGGAAACTCCCAGGTATAAGATCAATTAATAATTCAACATCTCTTCTAGGTAAAAGACCAGACAATTACTTGAGAAACACTTCAGCAGATTCACTCACAATAAGCATGTATTCAAGGATGGTTGCTTCCTTGGACTCAATCATCTGAGCTAGATACGTGTTCTCATAGGGCAGTAATATCCACGCTTGAGATGATGGAGCTAAAAAAGATTCATCTTCCTCCTTGCACCTGTAAATAATCGGGAGTCAATTCTCCACATGGAGAGTGATTTCCCTCTCATGGAAATTTATATTTCCTCTATATAAGGAAATCCAATACATGCCAAGAATTACATAAAATTACACCAGAGGGAGTATTATGAGGTTCACCGGGAAGTTTAATCCATAGATTCTGATAGGGGAGGAGTTATATTCATGGGATGCAATGATTTCTCCATTTTTTGTACTCAGCGACATCTTAACTTCTATGATTTATGGTGCTGCTGGGATTGTTCTACTAAACATTTGAGATATAAAAGAATGTGTATAACCTGAATCAAAAAGTAAGTTCGCTATTCTTGAATGAATAACTAGCGTACCTATCACCACTTCGTTTTCGGGGTTCACTTCAGTAGTAGTGATGGATGAATCTAACCCTTTCTTCCTTGGAGTTTGTTGGTTGCCTCTGAGAAACCTTGGCTTAGGGCACTGATTTTGAATATGCCCTAGTTTTTTGTAGTTGTAGCAATGAACAACATGTTGAGGTTCGAACGAAGAGTTTCTCTCCTCTGTTGCATCCACGGGTTTTTCTTGTCAGCAGTTAACAGCTAGGTGCCCTTCTCTTCCACACCTAAATCATTTCTTCTTACACTTCAGGAAATTTCTAGGGTGCTTCTTTCCACACCTTTGGAAAGTGGGGTACTGGATCTTCTTATCATCATTGGATTTATCCATCGGACCACCAACATTGAAGTCCACCTTACGCTTCTTATCACCATGATACCCCTGAGATTCTATGATCTCCATTTTGACCTTGAGGGCACATCAGAAAATTTCCTCATAGCTGTCAAAGTCACAGATCTCCAGCGCTTTCCACGAGCTAGGTTTTAGCCCACCAAAGAAGCAGTCAACCTTGCATTCGGGGGTAATGACAAAGCTAGAAGTGTATCGTGAAATCCTTGTGATGTTTTCCTCATACACTCTAATAGATTCGTCATCTTTTTTCTTGATGGAAAGGAAGTCCCTATCCATCTGAAGCCGGAGGGTGCACGGAAAATATTTATCGAAAAACATCATCCAGAAATCCTTTCATTCCAACACCTCGATCTCCTCCTCAGGCTTTGTATTTTTGATCAACGTCCACCATTGATCAGCTTCACCCTCTATACAATAAGCATCTAGGATAACCTTCTCTTATTTAGAACATTGAAGGATGGATAAGATCTTTTCAATGGAGTTGATCCATTGTTCAGCAATTGAGGTATTAGATGATCCATTAAAAGTATGAGGCCTTTGTCTCATAAAGCTCTTGATAGTGACTTGTTATTTCTTAGGGGGGTTGAACATTCTTATTGACCCATGTTTCTATTCAAATATTATGTTAGCTGGGAGAGAAGTGTGAAAAAGTTTGTGATTCCTGCTCCCATTGGATTTGGCATCTCATTAGTACAATCATCACATTGATCTTCACATCGGTTGTTAGCCCGAGTCTTCCTATTACTGGCCATTGGCTAGAATAAAAGGAAATTTAGGGGTAACACATAAAGGGTAATACAAGGAAAAAACTGATGACTTATAAATAACTTTTATTTCCTTAACATATGAATCTATTGGCTTCAGTCTATGTTATCCATGATCTACTTTCTAACATATATTCTTAGGGAATTTTTTTGTACCTTAATAATGGTTCATACTAATCTTGTGAATTTACCAAAGCATATCCCATGGGAGTGTCGTAACCAAGAGTGCAGTAAGTCCCATTTCCGTGCACCAGTGCTCGTTCAAGTCTAGATCAAAGCAGGGTTTTCAAGTTTTACCCTAGGATACATCTGTGCCAGAGCCGCCTCTACCTGCTCGTATCCAGGCAGGGATGTATTTTCTTGATAAACCACTTACTCAATACTCACCAAAACTTAGGGATGTTTTTATTATACATAGTCTTGTCTCTAAGGCTTTACTAGGGTTTTCTAATCCTAATCCCAAACATAACTAAACCTATGGTCTGATACCAACTATGACAACCCTGATCTTTATTTCAAAATTAAACTTGATTTATTACATAAAATTCACTTGATACAACATATAAGATTGAGAGGTCTAGTGTATTTGGGTCTTATGATCATTACATAACAACTTAAAACATTAAATACATCATCTTTATTGAAAACTTCTTTTACATGACCACTACATTCCCTCGTACTTATCATTGTATGGGATAAACTGAGGACATGCATAAGAAAAGGGTGAGCTATAAAGCCTAGTAAGGGAGTAAAATTGGAATAACCTGAGGAAAAAAATACATGTTAGAAAATAGGCATATAAATAGAGCACAAGATAAACATAAACATAAATTCATGATAAATCATGATAATCAAAACATGGAAATGTGGCAACAACTCTTAACATGGAATTATCATGAGCCAAGGCTCATTTCACATGAAGCATGAGTAAATCCTCATTGCACATGAAGCATGAGTAAAACCTCATTTCCCTTGAATTATCATGATTAAACACCCACTGCACATGATTTATCATGATACTATACTTTACCCAATGCATTGGATCACAATAAGGGCACACCCTTCTTAAACATTTCATTTCATGCATAAGTGTGACACATGGATCATATAACATGGATTCATAAAACATAATCATTTATTCCACGATAAAGTAATTTAGAATTAATACATGAAACTTTATAATCAATAAGTAAATGTGAATAAAGTTGAATACCCTTGATAGAGAAATGGGAATGATATTCACTACACAATGACATTGGCTTGGAAAATCAGTGCAATTTCGGCAGCGTAACGACGTGACGTAATAATTCATAAAAATGGTTGATGAGAGAGAAATGGGTGTATCATCATATTTATATAAAATGGAAAGTAAGGGGGTCATATATATACATGTCCCAAAATTTTTAATGGAATTTAGAGTCATGATACAAAATAATTGTTTGAATGTAAAAGAGGAGAGAGAAATTCCTTTCAGAATTTTGGCATAGTAACGGGTGTACATGAGAGGCATTTAATGAGAGAGAAAGGGGTCTCCCATAATTAAAAAATAAAGAGGTCAGTATGTGGGAGGTGAGAAACCAAACCCCAACATTTATAATTGAAACTAAAAGGACATAACAATTTAAAGAATATTGGAAAAAAATGAGAAAGGAAGAAAAAAACCCTTACTTGGAAATGTGCTTTCAGAGGCTTGAGAGAGGCTTCTTGGGAGATTGGGGAACCTTGAGGGGATTATAGAGAGATTATGGAAGAGGTTTTATGAACTCCGAAGTCTTTGAGTGAGGAGGAAGTGGGAGCTTGGGTGGGTTTATATAGGAAAGGTGAGGGAATTCTTTATTATTTAGGTTTGGGACAGCTCACATTAAACTAATCCAAACCACAAACCATCCCATGGGTTTTGCACATGGTTTTTGGAAAAGTGAACTGGAAAACAATATTTTATATGGACAAAGTCTAAAATTCTTAAAATAATGGGGTTGATTATATGGAGGTGAGTCACACTCCCAAGGAAAACAATTTAAAAAGACAAGATGTTTATTAAGTCTTGAAGGGTCCATTAATGCTTTGTAAAATAAGTCAAACAAACCCAAAATTACATTATTTTAATTGTAAAACATATATTGCCGAAAATAAATCTTATATTATTTTATTACATCACTATTGGGTCATTATGATGTCATAAAACAGATTATATATTTAAATGGTATTTAATTTTTACCCAAAATTTTGACTGTCTTAGAAAATTATGAAAAATTCACCATTAGATAATTTCGACATCCTACTTCCAGAAATAATATTTATTTTATATAAATAATTTTATAAATATGTTAATTTTCACTTTCAAAATAAAAATCGACATTTATTGAAAATTCACGGGTTTGGACAAAAATGGCTTTCGAACATTAATAAAAATTACAATTGCATTCATCAAATTATAAGATAATTTATATTTAACAAAAATTAATTTAATAATAATATTATTATTCTATTTAAATATTATTTAATACAAAAATCCATTAATTCATCAAAATAGATTTCTTTGTTGAATATTAACAAAAATACTATTTGTGCTTTAAAAACTATTTACAAGGTAACAATAATAAAATGAAATTATATTCATTGTTATATAAAAAAAATTTACATAACCATAGTTCTAAGGTCTTGTAACATAACCACTTATAGTACTCACATAAGACTGAAGAGTAAGGTGTGTGATGGTGATAGACTCTTAAGGTGTATTAGATAACATTGCTCGAGTGGTAATCTCTATCAACTACCACTTCTCTCGTAGGCGGTCCCAATCGAGCTTAACATATTTAATCTCGGCTTGGGCTTGTTCAGGAGTGAAGTCCAAAGACACAACCTCCTTTCTGAGCTCTGACAAATGGGCTTCGTATGGGGCACTTCTACCGGATGAGGCCATCGCTTCCTTTGTCTGAGTAAATTGGATTTGTTAAAGCCCTATATTTATACTAATCATGTGATCACTGTTCAACAGATATATTAGAAATGGTCACAATTATTATCATAAAACCAAAGAAGTTGACATTTTATATAAATATTTTACATAAAGAGACATTTAATTAGATCAATAGAGATTTCCATTAATGAATGTTTGGGTCGTTATAGATTGGGCTTGCTTTTGTGGTCTTGGTGGAGCTCGTTGAAATTGTTTTTGTGGTGTTGGTGGATACTATTGAGCTCTAGGAAAAGGTTCTTAGAATTTTTATTGTGGTCAAGGGGTTGGACCTTGTGGTGGGTACTGAGGTGGTCCCTAATTTCTTTGCATAACTTATCTACTATTATACTAAAAATAACCTTGGTTTTACAATGGCTACTAATCTGGACTCTATTGGTATATTTTTTATTGATACTTATAGGGTTGCAGGTGTTGTTGGTCTTGTTGACTATAATTGATATAATTAAAAAACTTGAGTTTGGTGTTCTTACATCCCTGACATAAATTCTTGGTAAGAGTGTGGACCTCCACACATCTCATAGGATTGATTTTCCATCACTGGAGTAAGAGGGGGTGGTGTCATATGAGGTAACTAAAATGATTCCAACTTTTTTGTTAAGGCCTATACTTGAGAAGTGAGGCATGTAGTTTATTCTATCTAATGAATTATTCATCAGTTAGGTCCTCAATCACTTTTTAATAGACTGAAATTGTGGGAGATTTCATCCAGAATTACTTGTCTGAATTTCAGTGTCCTGAGCATTAATCCACCATCAGTAGTGGAATCTACCATAATTTGTACAATATGATGAAGTCATTTATAGAATGTATGTAATTGAATCCATTCATCTAGTCTGTGATGTGCGAATTTGTGATTCAACTCCTTCAATTTGTCCCATGTTTCTCACGTTGATTCCCCATTTCCTGGGAGAAGTTTTGAGTTAAATTTTGGAGCTTCCAAGTCAATATTGGTGGGAATTATTTGTCAAGAAAGTTTTTTTATAACTCATCCCATGTCTTGATTGACTCGGGAGCTTGAATTTTTAGTAAATCATTGGCTCTATCATACAAGTAAAAAGAGTAAAATCTTAACCATATTGTATCTGAAGATGAACCTTGGTCGAGAAATGTCTCTCAAACCTATAAGAAACTAGATATATAATCATGGGGGTATCCAATATAAATCCCACTGAATTTCCCTATATTTTGGATCATGTGAATGAGTCAAGGTTTGATTTCAAAAGTGTGTGCCTGAATTAGTGGTAACACAATGTTGGGTGTAGCATGACTAATGGATGTTAAACCATATTCCATAATTGTGCACTCTTGCAGTGATAGTCGCTCAGCCTGATTTGAAATTGGATTATATTGGGGGTCTTGAAGGTGTGGTTGTTCAATATTGTTACGCTCAACTATTGTGAGGTGGGGGTGTGCAATGATTGTTCTATTTATCTCTAGATTGAAGAGAAGTTTTTCTTGTGTTTCTAAGATTCTTGAGTGTGTCATGTGTCCCAAACGCATGAAATAGTCGCAGATAAAATAAATAGAGAGAAATAGAGAGGAAACCAGTGCACCCAAAGGAGAAAAAATGTAAAAAGGAAAAGGGGATGGAAAAAAGAAGAAAGGGGGATGGGTGACATAATCTGGGGTTTGATATGAAGGACATTATACTAGTCTAAAAAAAATCCTCGACAACGGAGCCACAATTTGAACACCCACATGTGTCATTGAATTTGTGCGATATGAGGTCATATTAGTAATTTATAATCAAAACTAAACATACTATAAGAGAATAGTAAAGTGGTAGTGTGGGGTTGAACCCATGATGACGACTCGTAGATAAGAAGCTAATTGGAAAAAAACCCTTGCAAGGGGTTCCTCACTTTCAATCTTCAAGTTTGGGTTTTAACTTAATCATAGTAGTTTTTACTTTAATTTAAAATATAAATAAAGGGATCAAGTTAAATTTCAGGTCTCTTGATAAAAGATAATTCAATATTTAAGTTGGAATAGTCCTACGGATTAGGCTGTAAAGCGGTGAAAAATCAAAATTTTGTTTTGGTCAAACCAATTGGATATACCTATGTTGAAACTATCCCATGGTCAGGGTATATCCAAAAACCTAGGTGAATTATTCTTGGATTATATGAATAAATTAACATGTGATAATGGTTATAGTCTTGATAAAATATAATTAGGTTAGATTTGTTCAATCTCACTTCCTGTGATCAAGGTTATGAAAAAGAACATGATGAACAGTTATTATTAACCTAATTACTAGCCATATGGTTACCAAGGTTCAATCTAAAGATTCATTGGGTTTGGAAACACCCCTACACTTTACCACTAACCCTAGGTGAATTTTTCTCACATGGAGGTGATGATCGAAATCAAAGAACTATTAAACATGTTGTTTATAATTATATAATAGTTGGTAAAGGTAAAATCTAGGATGAAACAAGCAGGTGTAAACATTTAAACAATTGAAACCAATATAAAGCTAATCAGAAACTAACTTCTCATGATGAAACAATGGATAATGAGAAATCTAGAATAAAAAAAAGAAACAATCAAGAACTCACTATGAATGAAGAAACATTGAAGAATGATGTGTAGGAATAGAAATGGATATTAGGATTTAAAATATTATTGTAGTGTATGAATAACGGGTGAGGAATGATTAAAAACTCACAATGATTCAATAAAATAATTAAATTAATGAAAAACAAATTAATTTATAATGAAAACGAATGAAACTTTCTGAAGAAAAAATTAGATTAAAAGAAAATGTGTGATTCTACTATGTGTGGAGGAGCACTAGAAATATTAATAAGCCCAAGAAGTACACATAATGTAAGTCATGAATGTCACATATTTCTTTATGTGACATTGATCCTAAAATGTACTTGTCATATATGTTGGTTACACATTGTGTATTTGAGATCCAATTTTCCTACAGAAGATTCAGTTAGTATCTTTGACAGTGTGATCCTTCAACACTTACACGTTGTGAAATCTCTCCATTTCATGTATGTGCTTCACATTTCATTGGACTCTAAAATTTAAAATATGCACATCATGTAATGTTGTGACACAATATGTACTGTCTTCATGTCATTGAAATGCTTCACGGGTTGGTCTATGACCATCTAGGTATTCTATGAATGAGTTCTACACATTGTGTATGTGATACACGACATGTAAAGACTATTTTGCCACTTTTTGGTATTTCTTGATTTAAATATGGAATTCATAATTCCTATGAAAACAAACCAAAACCCAGTGCATTATTGAAAAAATCATGAATAAACATTAAATAAATGTATCCAATATGTATATTTAATTTCATCTAATCAAAAGACCATAATATGTATTTTTATACTCACCCATTCATACACACTTTCAAATTTTTTGCCTTATGTCTATACATATCTACTGATATGGAGGTTGGATGATCATGGATCCCAATAATGGATGGAGGGATCAGAAAGTTGGTGGAGCATAGATCACATGATGGTCACCAACCTTGCGTCATCAGAGATTGGGATTGTATATGCTTGAGATGTGTGTATTATACCATGGGTTTCATTTGTTTTGGTTTGAATTGTATCTTGGAGATTTGTTATATTTATGAATTTTGTGTTATTTTTAAGAATTATATTTCATGCATACATGGTGGATGTTGGATATATGATTTTAGGTGAAAGTTTTATTGGAGATAATAACTAACATGATTGTACAGATTTCTCAGTGCTGATTGCTATCCCTTGGCCTAGTTAAGGTGGGCCTGGGGAGTTCACCTATTTATAAACTGATATGTGAAAATCTCTCGAATTTAATTACTTAAACAATTGGTCCTTGAATCCTTAATTCTCTATTTATAAATTATCATTATAAACAACTTCTAACTAACTTCCAAAATATTTAGGTTGAATGTATTTCATTCAAAGTGTTACCTTATTCCCTCATTATGTTCTTCCAATTATGAAAGTGGCAGGTGATTCTTCAAGATGTTCTAGAACTGGTAGGTCCTAGAATAGTTTGATTCAAAATATAGGTTTTCAGAAGTTAAAATTATTCAAAAATAGTCCTGAACAGATCTTCCATTTAACTTAAGTAAAATACAATGTATATTGTAATTTATCAAAATAAGAAACTAGAATATTTCATTTTAATAAAATGGATAAATAGTTTTTGTATATTATTTACAGTGATAAAAATATGAAAAAATTTATTTTATATAAAATTGTAAAAAAAATAAGTTAATAAAAGATAATGGAAAATAAAGTAGAATTTTTTAAAAAATAGTAATATATAAGGATACTATCTGTTGTGAAAAAGTTTTTTATCCCAAAAAAATATAATAGGAGTTGAAGTGCATTGTGTTGCATTTGTTGTCAATGAGGTTGTCAATGAGGCATGTTGTTGTCTTACAATGAATGGAAGTCAAGGATTGTCAAGATGTGAATGAAAAAGGTTGTGATGGTGTTGGTGGTGAAGGAGAATGGCCATGGAACTTAGAGGAGTGTCACTTAGGAGATTCACTAAGTGGCATTGGAGAATATGGTTGAAACATTCTCCATGTAAATCTGACGATTGCTGAACTGATCTTTAAGTTCTAAGAACTTGTATCAACTGGATACAAAGTCCCAACAAAGTTAGAAGACCATGCATTGTATTGACAATGCATGAGAAGAGGAAGATGATCCATCCACACCTCCTAAGTGGATGAAGTGAGCTGAAGAAGTCCATGCACTATTATTTAGTGCATGAGAATTAGAAGAAGCCCCAATTGATCTCTGATTAGATCAATGAAGCACTTTGAATACTTTAAGTGATTCGGGAGTTCGGTTGAAGATGAAGAACCTTCAAGAATTTCCATTCCTAAGTGATGAACATTTGTTTAAGAAGTATGGAGGAATTCTAAGAAGAAGAAGAATAGAGATGGGAAGAAGAATGGCTTAGAAGAAGAAGGAGGCATTTGGCATTTGGCATGTTTTAATATGGAGAAGGACTTTGTTTTTACAAAGTCTAGGTTCTGTCCTTTGCCAAAAAATTGGCCATCTCAAGCCAGCCCACGGGTTCAACCCCACGGCTCATATGGGCACTAGGCGCCACGCCCATGGGGGATCCCATGGTGCAAGCTCGAGAGGCAGGGGGGCCGTGTATAAGCCCCCGAGGGAACGCAGTGGTTAAGCCCGCGCGCCCGGAGAGTGCATGGTGGGCGCTAGAAGCGCGCCCGCAGGAAGCAAGAGTGGGCGCAGAGCGCGCCCGCAGGGTGAACACGGTGCGGGGCGGCACCGTGGAGGGAGAGAATTCAATTGCCGGGATGAGGGAGCGGCAGGGTTATTAACCGCGGAAATTCCGCGAGAGAATTCGATGTGGGACGCGCGATTTTCACCGGGAACGAATCCCAGCCGCACGATTCATCGCGCGCTCGATCTGGACCGCCCATCTAATCCGCCGCGGCCCAGCCTGATCGCGGCCGTCCAAATCTTTAATCCAACGGCTCTCCGCGCGTCTTCTTCCCCGCGCCATGCGAAGCCACCCGCGACGTCCCCGCATGAACCAGAGCCTCCCGAGCAGTGTTCTCGAGCTCCCGGCCACCATTTCCTAATCCGAAGCCTCCATTGAGATCGTCTGGCCTCCACGAACACGATCATGCAATAAAAAAGGCATGCATGCAACAGATGGAGAATTTCGGTCGAGGCCGAGGCAAACGAAGTTGCCGAGGCCTTGAGGGTTCGTGCCTTTGCATGGGATAAAAGAGACGAAGTCCGTGCATGCGTTCTAAGTCGCATGCACGTGGAGGAACCCGAATAAAAAGGGGAGAACCCGCGTTGAAACAGTGGAAAGAAAATAAAGATTGGAAAGATTTCAAAGATGCGAAATCTTCGGGATTGAAGTTATCCCACGCGGAAGATTTGAGGCGTTTCTCTGCCTATAAAAAGAGAGGCCGAGGCTCTCATTTTGTTTGCTGATCCTTTGTTGAAGATCCGGAGTCCCGTGAGAGCACAGTTGCTTCGCGAAGAAGACCCTGCGCGCACCACTTGCGCGGCAGCAGCCCGAAGCCATTCTTGGCTTCGTGTGTTCCTTTTGCGCACCTCTTGCGCGAAAGAAGAGAAAGGGAGTCCCCTGTGCGCCTTCCTTGCGCGACAGGAAGACCCGTGGCCGCATCCTTGCGCGCCCGTGGTTGCATCCTTCTCTGCCCGCGGACTTGCGCGGCAGGAAGTGTTTGCGCGAGCCTTGTGCACTTTGAGGGCTTGCCCGCGGCATTTGAAGAAAGTAGAGGTCGCACCCTTGCGCCTTGTGACCCTGCGCGGCAGTGGAGTTGAGTGTTCGGGCTGTGTGTGCAAAAAGAGAAGAAGGCAGTGTGTGTGCAAAGTGGAGAACCCAAGCCGTAGCTTTGTATGGGTGAAGTGAAGACCACACCTTTGTGTGTGTGTGCATAAGTGAAGAAGGACACATTTAAGTTAGTGTGCAAGAAGAGGAGAACCCGAGACCACACCTTGGGTGTGTGCAAGTAAAGGCCGCAGCCTTGGGTGTGTGTGAAACAAGAAGACCCTACGGTATTGTGTGTGCAAGGAGAACCCGAGGCCATATCCAGTGTGTGTGCATTTGAAAAAGAGGCAGTAGCCTTTTGGGTGTGCATCTAGTGAAGAGGCCGTATCCTATTAGGTGTGCAAGAATTAGTAGAGGCCGAGACCACACCTTGTGTGTGTGTGCAAAGAGGAGGAAGGCAAAGCTTGCACTTTGTGTGTGCATTTAAAGAAGGAGGCCGTAGCCCTTATGTGGGTGCACACATTGAAGAACAAATTAAAGAATACTATTTGTGTGTGCTAAGTGAAGGCCAAGTCATGTGTGTGCAACAAGTGAAGACCACAACTCAACCTATGTTGTGTGTGTGTGCAAATTAAAAGGAGTGGCCGAACCTTAGTGTGTGTGCAAACCAAAGTGTGTACACACTAAGAAGAAGAGAGGACATCCACACTAAAGTATAACACACATTCTGGTGTGTAATTATATTGCATAAAGTGTGTGAAGTCTGAAAAGTAGGTGTGTGCTCAAAAGTGATTACACCCTTTGTGGGTCTACTGCACCAAGAAGAAGAAAGGGAAAGTGCATGCATGCATGCATGCACGTGCACACGTGAACAGTGCTAAATCAGTGGTGTGCATCTGAGGAGTCCAAGACTTGAAGATCTTGAAGAGTTGCCATGCACTCAGTGCATGATGTTGAAGTGAACTGAGACTGGACCAGACCAAAGATAAAGATATTATTTGTCTGAGCATTCAGTAATTGGAGAGAAGCCGGGGCATCCTTAGAAGAAGGTGATAAAGCCCGAGCTAGATGAGAAGACCTGTTCACCACAAGTGATCAGAAGAAGAGCAAGGCCAGCAGTCTTTATCCCAGACTGCTGAGGATACTTGAAGAAGAACTTAAAGTGAAGAAGAGCTACTCGTGTGACTCGAGGAGCCAAGAGAAGACCCTGTGGGACTCAGGGAGAAGAAGTCTTCAGTGGGATTCTGGAGTAGGCCAGTGGGACTCTGGTAACACTGTGGGACGCAGTATAAAGACCCTCCTGTGGGACTCAGGAGAGATACAGTGAGACTCTGTATCGACCATTGTAATTCTAACAAGTTATAATGGGAGAATCCATGCTTGGAGAGCATGGCAAGGATGTAGGCCTTTGGTGCCGAACCTTGTAAATCCTTGTGTCCTGTGCCTTTTCATTACTGCATTATCCGGGAAAGGTTGAGAGATACAAGAAGAGTGGATCGAGGCTTTAACCAGCCATAGAGGTTTAATTGATTGAGAATCAATTAGTAAAAAGTTTTAAAGGATCACTGATTCACCCCCTCCCCCTCTCAGTGATTCACACTGATCTGGGCACTTCAATTGGTATCAGAGGCAGGTTACCTCTAAAAGATCCAAGGGAGTCTTTATGAAGTGCAGATTTGAGGAAATGAGTGACCAGGCTCAAATGGAGATATCTGCCAAGACTCAGAAAAATAGAAAGAAGAAACAGACCAAGAAGATGAAGAAAGCCTGTCCTAGCTGTGATGAAGTTGAAACAATGAATGATCTTCAGAGTGCACTCAAATATCTTCAGAAGACAGTTCCCATGGAAGTGGCAAAGTGTATAGCTACAGGCATCCATGATCTTCATGAAGAAAAATCACAGTTAGAAGAAGAAGCCAATGCTATGGAAGATCAGCTGGCAAAAAGGGTTGGCATAACCAACACTCTCAGAAAGCTGGTGAATGCCAAGGATGAAACAGTTTCCCTTTGCAATGAAAGATATGAAGATACCTGTGAAGAATTGCAAAGGAGCTCTTCTGAGAAAGAAATATTTTTGATAATGATCAAAGATGTTTTCCATGCACTGGAAAAGAGACACAGAGTTTCAATGGTTGTCAGAGATGCTCAACTTGAAGAAAAAGTCAAAAGGGTGAAGGAGCTTGACAACTCATTGCTTGAAATGAAAAAGGTGCATGAAGACCAGATAAAGCAGCTGGAAGAGAAATGGGAAGGAAGGCTAAGAACTATTGAGGATGAGAAGAACTCCCTCAATATGAAATGCTTAGAACTGGAGGTGATATTGAAAAATCAGCAATCACCCAAAGCCCAAGCCTCCCAGACAGCTGAGAGGAGAAATGTTGCTACTCAAGTATGCTTTGATAAGGATGATTCTAAAAGCAAGACATCCTCTAGTGAAAGTGCAACAACTTCTAGAAAGAAGGTACCATCCATACCATCTTGTACTGATGCTTCTAATTGTGTTTCCACAAAAAGTGCAGGATGGAAGAATAATTCCAAACAAATATGGATGAAGACAGTAAAGAAGCAGAGCTCTCCTGAAACAACACAACAGGTCAAGAAAAGTTCCCTACAATCAGAAGGACTGAAAAGGTCAAGATTCATGGGACAATGCTGGTGTTGTAACAGGTATGGGCATTGTGCAAAGGATTGTTGGTACAATCCACTAAATGCCAAAGCACAGAGGAAGCCCATGCCTAGGGGGAGCAAGCCAGAAGGAAAGAAGCAACATCCACAGGTCCAGAGACATCTGTTTACTGCTAACAGATTTGGATTACTTGACAACATCTGGGATGATTGCAAAAGTGGTCAAATAGATACATGTCAATCTCCAACTGTATCCAGAGCTCAAAAGAAGAGAAGATCACTGAACCTGGCTAAAAAGGAATCCTTGGGAAGCAAGCAGAAGAAAGTGGAAGATGCTCCCAAGAAGAGTTTGAAAAAGGAAGAGAAGTCCTTGGATTCTAAAACCAAGAAGGGTGATGCATCAAGAAGAGCCACCAAGAAGACATGCTTCTACTGTGGGAAGAAAGGACATATCATGGATCTTTGTAAAGAAGCCATGAAAATCAATAGAAGCCAACTGAACTCAAACAGACAATCAATCCAGAAGAAGCAGAATGGATTGATTGAAAACAAGTTGCCTAAGAGAGGTAGCTTGACAGCATCAAAGGAACCATGTGGAACTTCCAGAACTGAGGCCACACTTCCAAATGATTTACTTGTCATATGGCCACATCAGTTGCAACTTGCCAGAGAACTACAAAAAGCTGAAGATAAAGTTCTGGCAATTGCTAAGGCAAAAGGGAAGAAGAAGGTTTCACATGAAGATGTTTTGAGAACCACACCAGCACAATCATCAATGAAGATCAAATGTGCAAGTGTGAAGACTGGTGAAAATGGGACATCTCGGTTGAGAGAATCTTCTCAACCTTGTTGTTCACATTGATGAACCAAGGAGGTTCCATCTTATTCCCTTATACTATTGGTATTTACATGTGCTGACATTGCAGGGAATTGAAGATGATGATCATTCTCAAGTGGAGGATGGTTTGAAAAGAATGGAGTGCACCCCTTGAGGGGGAGCAAATCTGAAGAAGATGATGTTCAAAAAATTAATATCATCTTGAGAAAGTGAAGGTATTCCAATCATACTTTCATCCCTTGTTTCTTAATTGAGTTTATCTTGTCAATTAAGGGGGAGTATGGATTGAAGACAAATGGATGAAAGGGGGAGCTTTATCTTTGCACTGAACTTTCTAATGTGTTTGGTGAAGTATGTGCAGGATTTAGCAATTCATTGTTATATCTGAAAAATTTCAAACCCCTAAGCATGATCTCACATGTGTAGAGAATGTTGGACAACATTGTGTACCTTGGTTATATCACTCTTGTTTTCTACACCGGGTTAGCCCAAGTAGACTTAGAGCTGATTTACTAAAGGTTCTTCGCTAAAGAGAACATGTGACATCATCCCTCTCCTAGTGTTTTTCAAGAAGATACTTTTCAATGGGAGGAAGATATTTTTGGAAGAGAACCACACCACACCTTTGCATTTGATTGCCAATAAGGGGGAGAAATATTGGCACACATATTGACCCATTCATATGTGCTGAAGGAGTGTATTGACAACAAATACAAAGGGGGAGATTGAAGTGCATTGTGTTGCATTTGTTGTCAATGAGGTTGTCAATGAGGCATGTTGTTGTCTTACAATGAATGGAAGTCAAGGATTGTCAAGATGTGAATGAAAAAGGTTGTGATGGTGTTGGTGGTGAAGGAGAATGGCCATGGAACTTAGAGGAGTGTCACTTAGGAGATTCACTAAGTGGCATTGGAGAATATGGTTGAAACATTCTCCATGTAAATCTGACGATTGCTGAACTGATCTTTAAGTTCTAAGAACTTGTATCAACTGGATACAAAGTCCCAACAAAGTTAGAAGACCATGCATTGTATTGACAATGCATGAGAAGAGGAAGATGATCCATCCACACCTCCTAAGTGGATGAAGTGAGCTGAAGAAGTCCATGCACTATTATTTAGTGCATGAGAATTAGAAGAAGCCCCAATTGATCTCTGATTAGATCAATGAAGCACTTTGAATACTTTAAGTGATTCGGGAGTTCGGTTGAAGATGAAGAACCTTCAAGAATTTCCATTCCTAAGTGATGAACATTTGTTTAAGAAGTATGGAGGAATTCTAAGAAGAAGAAGAATAGAGATGGGAAGAAGAATGGCTTAGAAGAAGAAGGAGGCATTTGGCATTTGGCATGTTTTAATATGGAGAAGGACTTTGTTTTTACAAAGTCTAGGTTCTGTCCTTTGCCAAAAAATTGGCCATCTCAAGCCAGCCCACGGGTTCAACCCCACGGCTCATATGGGCACTAGGCGCCACGCCCATGGGGGATCCCATGGTGCAAGCTCGAGAGGCAGGGGGGCCGTGTATAAGCCCCCGAGGGCACGCAGTGGTTAAGCCCGCGCGCCCGGAGAGTGCATGGTGGGCGCTAGAAGCGCGCCCGCAGGAAGCAAGA
Organism: Viscum album; assembly: GCA_963277665.1. Lineage (NCBI taxonomy): Eukaryota > Viridiplantae > Streptophyta > Magnoliopsida > Santalales > Viscaceae > Viscum > Viscum album. The sequence continues at coordinate 616,078,502 of OY728130.1, read as the reverse complement.
GTGGGCGCAGAGCGCGCCCGCAGGGTGAACACGGTGCGGGGCGGCACCGTGGAGGGAGAGAATTCAATTGCCGGGATGAGGGAGCGGCAGGGTTATTAACCGCGGAAATTCCGCGAGAGAATTCGATGTGGGACGCGCGATTTTCACCGGGAACGAATCCCAGCCGCACGATTCATCGCGCGCTCGATCTGGACCGCCCATCTAATCCGCCGCGGCCCAGCCTGATCGCGGCCGTCCAAATCTTTAATCCAACGGCTCTCCGCGCGTCTTCTTCCCCGCGCCATGCGAAGCCACCCGCGACGTCCCCGCATGAACCAGAGCCTCCCGAGCAGTGTTCTCGAGCTCCCGGCCACCATTTCCTAATCCGAAGCCTCCATTGAGATCGTCTGGCCTCCACGAACACGATCATGCAATAAAAAAGGCATGCATGCAACAGATGGAGAATTTCGGTCGAGGCCGAGGCAAACGAAGTTGCCGAGGCCTTGAGGGTTCGTGCCTTTGCATGGGATAAAAGAGACGAAGTCCGTGCATGCGTTCTAAGTCGCATGCACGTGGAGGAACCCGAATAAAAAGGGGAGAACCCGCGTTGAAACAGTGGAAAGAAAATAAAGATTGGAAAGATTTCAAAGATGCGAAATCTTCGGGATTGAAGTTATCCCACGCGGAAGATTTGAGGCGTTTCTCTGCCTATAAAAAGAGAGGCCGAGGCTCTCATTTTGTTTGCTGATCCTTTGTTGAAGATCCGGAGTCCCGTGAGAGCACAGTTGCTTCGCGAAGAAGACCCTGCGCGCACCACTTGCGCGGCAGCAGCCCGAAGCCATTCTTGGCTTCGTGTGTTCCTTTTGCGCACCTCTTGCGCGAAAGAAGAGAAAGGGAGTCCCCTGTGCGCCTTCCTTGCGCGACAGGAAGACCCGTGGCCGCATCCTTGCGCGCCCGTGGTTGCATCCTTCTCTGCCCGCGGACTTGCGCGGCAGGAAGTGTTTGCGCGAGCCTTGTGCACTTTGAGGGCTTGCCCGCGGCATTTGAAGAAAGTAGAGGTCGCACCCTTGCGCCTTGTGACCCTGCGCGGCAGTGGAGTTGAGTGTTCGGGCTGTGTGTGCAAAAAGAGAAGAAGGCAGTGTGTGTGCAAAGTGGAGAACCCAAGCCGTAGCTTTGTATGGGTGAAGTGAAGACCACACCTTTGTGTGTGTGTGCATAAGTGAAGAAGGACACATTTAAGTTAGTGTGCAAGAAGAGGAGAACCCGAGACCACACCTTGGGTGTGTGCAAGTAAAGGCCGCAGCCTTGGGTGTGTGTGAAACAAGAAGACCCTACGGTATTGTGTGTGCAAGGAGAACCCGAGGCCATATCCAGTGTGTGTGCATTTGAAAAAGAGGCAGTAGCCTTTTGGGTGTGCATCTAGTGAAGAGGCCGTATCCTATTAGGTGTGCAAGAATTAGTAGAGGCCGAGACCACACCTTGTGTGTGTGTGCAAAGAGGAGGAAGGCAAAGCTTGCACTTTGTGTGTGCATTTAAAGAAGGAGGCCGTAGCCCTTATGTGGGTGCACACATTGAAGAACAAATTAAAGAATACTATTTGTGTGTGCTAAGTGAAGGCCAAGTCATGTGTGTGCAACAAGTGAAGACCACAACTCAACCTATGTTGTGTGTGTGTGCAAATTAAAAGGAGTGGCCGAACCTTAGTGTGTGTGCAAACCAAAGTGTGTACACACTAAGAAGAAGAGAGGACATCCACACTAAAGTATAACACACATTCTGGTGTGTAATTATATTGCATAAAGTGTGTGAAGTCTGAAAAGTAGGTGTGTGCTCAAAAGTGATTACACCCTTTGTGGGTCTACTGCACCAAGAAGAAGAAAGGGAAAGTGCATGCATGCATGCATGCACGTGCACACGTGAACAGTGCTAAATCAGTGGTGTGCATCTGAGGAGTCCAAGACTTGAAGATCTTGAAGAGTTGCCATGCACTCAGTGCATGATGTTGAAGTGAACTGAGACTGGACCAGACCAAAGATAAAGATATTATTTGTCTGAGCATTCAGTAATTGGAGAGAAGCCGGGGCATCCTTAGAAGAAGGTGATAAAGCCCGAGCTAGATGAGAAGACCTGTTCACCACAAGTGATCAGAAGAAGAGCAAGGCCAGCAGTCTTTATCCCAGACTGCTGAGGATACTTGAAGAAGAACTTAAAGTGAAGAAGAGCTACTCGTGTGACTCGAGGAGCCAAGAGAAGACCCTGTGGGACTCAGGGAGAAGAAGTCTTCAGTGGGATTCTGGAGTAGGCCAGTGGGACTCTGGTAACACTGTGGGACGCAGTATAAAGACCCTCCTGTGGGACTCAGGAGAGATACAGTGAGACTCTGTATCGACCATTGTAATTCTAACAAGTTATAATGGGAGAATCCATGCTTGGAGAGCATGGCAAGGATGTAGGCCTTTGGTGCCGAACCTTGTAAATCCTTGTGTCCTGTGCCTTTTCATTACTGCATTATCCGGGAAAGGTTGAGAGATACAAGAAGAGTGGATCGAGGCTTTAACCAGCCATAGAGGTTTAATTGATTGAGAATCAATTAGTAAAAAGTTTTAAAGGATCACTGATTCACCCCCTCCCCCTCTCAGTGATTCACACTGATCTGGGCACTTCAGGAGTGAACTGAAAATTTATAAATTTAAATGTAAAAATAGAAATGTGATAATGATAAATAATTAAAGAGATCAATAAGAGGCTAGTCAGTCAAAAAATAATTAAAAAATCATAACATCCATTAAAATAAATTAGTAAATTATTATTCAAAATTTTCTCATATCTATGGAATTATTTTAGTTTCATCAATTTTAATCACAATTATAAAAACTAAATTCCCATATAACATGAATTGAAATCAATGATATGCATGCATAAAATCACATATATTTTTTTGTCATGTATTTTTAAAAACATTTGATGTCTATCATAACCTTTATATCATTTTCAATTTTATGTTCATGTTATTTTAATACCCTCCCTTTGATTGGTTGATACTTTAGAAGTAACTAGATTTTAAGGGGTTGTATCTCAGTATCCATTCATATTTAAGATTTTGTGTATCAAATATTTATTTAGAATATATTTATGTACTTTCAATTTGAATACTCATATACCTTCTCTTCCATACGTATTTTGATATTTACATATCTTTAATCATTCTCTTATGATTGATTCATACTTCACTCATTATAACATAAGCAAGTAAAATACTACTTCACCTATCTTTTGATATAATCTTTCACTTCCATATTTATGTTATTTTATCTCATTTTATGAACGAATTATTTAACATTTACATTTTTTTAGTATGCCTCATTCCTCTAGTTTATGCTTACTTACTACTTCATGATGTCAGAAAATGGATCTCTCTCTTTGTTTCTTTATATTCCTCACTTGGCCTCTCTCTCACCACTTTCTTCTATTTTAATTCTAAACCTAACTTTATAAGTTTTACATGACATGATCTTTAAATAATTTTATTTCCTTTATCCATTCTTCATACTCATCCATCTTTTCCTAGTTTATAAAAACATCAAAATCCTTGGAAATTTATTTCTTAAATTATATAAAATTTCTTCTCATTCTTTAAAGAATTTTTAATCTATATTAATACTCATTTATGTTTCACTATTTATACATTCATTATGTTATAGCTCATCTCTTTCTCTGGGAAATTGTATTATTTGTGTCATCCAAATTCTTTTTTTGGATTATTTTTATAGCTCAAAATAATTGTTATATCACATGTTTTATTTTCAAAAGGTAATCTTGTTAGGGATTTGAGGGATCTAAGATTGTTTACATTTACATGTGGAACATATATTTATGAATATATTATTATGTAATGTGTGGGATCTTAATTATAATCCCTATCATATATTGGGTATATCATATATCACATGATATTTTTTCATTTTCTAGATGAACCACTTTTTGGTTGAGTGAGAACCTCACAATCACAATGCCACAATCTACTAGACCCAATCCAAGTGAAAACCATAAAACATAACCCAAAAATAGAAAATTCAAAATGCAGCCACATACCTCCTTTCAAGATTCCAATTTAAAATTGAAAATTTTAAACAAAGCATAGGAAGAAGGTCACTACATTCCATGCCTCCTGAAACATCCTACCACTCGCACAAATACATCCCAAAACCTCTGTGGAAACCATATCACCCAACCAACCTGGAAATGAGAAATGGACCTGGAAGTCAGTGAGCCATAATGAAGCCAATACCATCAAACCCAAAGAAAATATCATCCTCAAACCAGAACTTCATACAATAAGTAATTCGCCTGCAATCAGCACTAGAGCTTGAAATTCAGACCTCAAATCCACCGATATAAATTCCAGGATCCAGCTACAACTTGGAACCACATGAATCAAATGGTCACCCAATTGTAGCGGACATCATCAAATCCAACATAATTACCTCAAGAAGGTTCAAAATGATTATAAGAGATTCAGAACACCCAAATCCACACCTACGGATGGATAATCACCACTACCGCCCCCAGAGTAATACATTCACAAGATTTACACCGTCGGATGTCATGAAAACTTTATCGTAGAAGAACACTGCCAGTGAGGAAGATTCTAGGGGGACCATGGAAAACTCACCCAAGAATCATCACTAGTGAATGAAATAGATGTCTCAAGGACACAGATGGAGAGATCACCAAACATAACCAAAAAACATCACCATAGTGTCTCCCTAGGATGACCTAGAGACAGGAATGCTACTCTGGACTGAGATCTGTACAGGTGCGTATACTAGGGGGAAATCAGGGCACTTAAATTTAGAGAGAAAACTCAAGAAGATGAAATAAGGGAATAATGGTCGTAAGAGACCATAGGGGAAATGATTACAGTGAGAAAACGACCATAAAATGGAAACAACCTGAGATGAACAGGATCCCCAGCGTTGATGAAGGAACACTTACCTGAAGAGATCTATATCATAAAAACTGAATCAAACCAAATAGAGGAATGACGACACTACTGGAGCGAGGGAGAAAGGGGGGATTATAGAGAAGAGAAGGGAATATCGGTGGAGAAGGGGGGATTACATAAAAGAGAAGGGAACATTAGCCAAGTCCTTAATATTATGATATCTTGGTAGAGATCCTTGAATTATATTAATGATATACTATAACTATTCATGTATCACATCCCAAAGTTACAATCAATGATAATGTTTCCATGGCTGATGATCATTTTGGTATGATTTCCGCATTTTTATATCATACTGCATTCCTATGTTATGTTTCATCTTTTTTCTTCCATAATTCATGATCATACACTTATAATCCCATATTATTATGATTTTCATATTCTTGTGTTAACCATATTCCTATTATATGTTCATATGTTATTCTTTATGTCTCTCATATGTTAGTATCTCATAAACTCATCACTCATCTTTCAATATTTACCACTTATTATGCTTTACATGATTCTTTTTCTCCTCTTACTAGACTGTTATCTAACCCTTTTCTTCTATAAAATTTTCCCAGGGAAACATTAGTATTATGAAGGGAAGATCGTATAAGGATCATTTTAAAGTAATGAATTATTTTTTACTAATAATTAACTAAATATTTTTTTATTTCATTTATTATGTACCTTGTTTCTCAAGACACTAAATGTATTATTTTAGGAGTGGTTTATTAGAATATGTGTTAGGTCACATGTATGTATTTTTAGTACTAGATAAAGAAGTTTGTGTATGGGTCATAATAGAAGAACTATTTAAAAAAAAATATTTTTTATTTATTGATATTTTTGAATACATACTATGGGATTCATCAAAAAGGAAATATTAAATATTATAACTCATTTATTTTTCTTAGATAGACCATAGAAATAATATTTTAATTGTGATCTGATAGGTGTCTAATAAAACTAATAATGCACTATCCTATTTACCTATGAGTAAAAGAAAGGATAACATGGGATGCAAAATTCTTATGAAAAAAAATATAATTTCACAATTATCATATCCTTGGGATACCCCAAAACCTTATATATTAAGATAAGAATATAAAAAGAAATGGGATGAGAAAATGATTATGTTAATATGAATGTAAGAACTGTAATTCTTGGGTGAAAGTAAGCTTTATCTTTAGGATATTCACATATTTTGGAACTAGACTACATTTTTTAATTTCACAGATAATTAATTTTGTTATAGATTAGTGTGGAAATTTTATAAAAATTTTGTTTTTAAGATACATCTGATCATGATATAATTCAATATAATGTAAATAGAGTGGAAATAAAGTTATCTTTTATAATAATTTCAAACATGTTTAAAATATATAATATTAGGAATTATAGAATGAGTACCAAGTTATATCTAAATAAAAAATGAGTTTATTTTGGATGAGATACTGAAAGATTTAGTTGGATAAAATGTAATTTAAATGACATGAATGTATAACCTAAGTGCACAATATAAATTCACAGAGAAATTTATCTATTCACCTATCCCATAGATGTTATAAATTTTTTAAAATTATATAATTAAATATCTTTATTTTATCAAAAAAAATTTGAATAAATTTTTTAATCTAGTAAATATTATGTTTAGAAACATGCACGCAATTACTACCAAAAAAGGGAGTGAAAATAGGTCATTGTTTTATGAAAATTCTATCTTATAAATTATATAGAATGGAAATATTTTAAAAATAAAAAAATAAGTATAGATTCAAAAATAATATCTTTTCATTGGTGAAGGATAGATTAGAGTCATTTACATCTCATGGGGTTCATACAAGAATTTGTATATTGATGATCTTCCTAGTATTTCATGAAAATACAATTTAATTGATCAACCATTAACCCTTAAAAAAATATAGAGGATTATAGTTAATTCTTAAAAAGTAAAAAGAGAGGTTATATTATCTTTTTTATCATAAGAATCATGACTATTTAATAATAAGAATGAAGAGGTTTAAGTGAGAAAAAAATTATTATGAAAAGTTATTTAAAATAAAAAAGAAGTAGTAAAGTCGTATAATCAAGAGGAAATCAATAAATCTAGGCTAGTATTGCTAGTGTTTTTGTATATTGGGTAACTACATGATTTAAATGTTGGAATACATATATATGTATGGGACTTTAAAAAGTATTTTTTTGAACACATATGCTTAATTCAAGTAATTTTCTTTGATAAAGAAATCTATGACCAAAATTGTAAAATTTATAAATTAGAATGCTGAGGGTGGATAGAAAAGTTTATTTTTGACTATTTCTGAAAAAGAGGCCATTAAAATTTTACTCTTGACTCTTATTAAACCTATTCATCTTTAATAATAGAATTGTGATATTTTTTTAGATAAATAATATAAAGTAAATGAAAGTATTTAAACAAGTGTATATTGGTTTTCCTATAATTAAAGAGTTTTCAAAAGAGGTAAATAAGTAGTTATTAGAAGTAAAAAATGATATGAAAATTGAACAGTCTCTAACTTTACTAAAATGGTCAAATGGAATGAAAAAAATACATAGGTTAAAGTTTCTATAGTGAAAGAAGAAACTTAAAGTGGTTGTAATTAAGAAAAATGAGGAGGATAAAGTTCCAACACCAATTCAAAAAGTTTAATTACCTATTTTAAACATGTCTCAATCATCATTTAAAGCAAGTATGAATCCTAGAAAAAGTAGTTTTAATCACTATGCCTCCTAAAATATAATTATAGGTGTGTAAATGAGTGGTTTGATTCCTTTTAAAGATAAATCTCACCCAAATCAACTCAAGCAGGTGAAAAAAAAATTGAACCACCTTCAAGACTTCAATAGATTGTTTTCTTCAAATATCTAACATTTAGAGATGACTTGGTTTTATGGATGGGTTATCTAGATTTGAAATTAAATTATAATAATCTATGTAATTTAAAAATACATAGATTTTATAATCCTCATAAAAAATGAAGTTTCAATTCCAATCATGTTTTATAAATTTGATATATAAAGAAATCATTATATGATTATTCAATCTTCAACTTGAATCATAAAAAACATAAAACTCAATTCATATAATATTAATCATAAATTATATTGATAATGCCTATGCACTTCAATATCCTAAAATTATTATCATCTTTATTATTATATTTTCAGTTCATGTATATCTCTTTAGGCTACTATTAGTGACCATTATAGATCCATATTTAGATTTTTTATTGGTTTTGTAGTGGTGGTTTGAATTATTCATTTTATGTTTTGGAGTTTTAGTATATTATATTTATATATATATAATAAAAGGTCGCTTTGATTATCTTGATAAAAAAATAGTGCTTCAAATATATCATCTCTCCAAACCACTACTCCTCCTCCACATCCACCATGTTCTTACAAATATGTATATTACTAGTGATCATCCTTCAGATGTATCTCTATTGTTATATAGGAAGTCTAATTGGGGGATGATGGTGGGAGGAACTAATTTAATAGTGCTTTGAACCTATTAAAGTGAATGTTATATAAAATTAGGAGGTGTGGGAGGAGAGGATCTCAATTGTGGAGATATAACACATTTTGTACCAGTGGTGACCATATGAGAACTAGAAGAGGATATTATGATTAAAGATGTGTCTTGTTGAAGAGAAAGTGAGGATAATTAGTAAAGATGATTTATTTCTTGTAGAATCATTACTCTATTGTGGAGTTAGAAAATATGGTGATGAAAGGGTGGAAGTTGAGGTAGAGTAGTACTACTTGGTCACGGATGGTAAGCAAGGAATCTTTAGAGGGTATTCTCCAGGTAGACAAAGAAATGATGGGTAAAAACCGAAAAGAAAAGAGGATTATTTGAGATATTATTAATGAAATTATTGATGATAAGGTAAAACATAATAAATAGGATAAGGTAGGTGAAGATAGAGTACTCCATGATAGTAATAGTATCTTTTTACTGATGGTTTAGTTTCTTGGTTTTATTTGAATATTATTGGAATAAAAAATAATCATTTAAATTGTATCACTTGCACCATCCTACAAAAACATATTTCCTCCTCAACTTATAAATGACTTTCTAGAATCCCCATCCACAAAGAATAGAACAAATACTAAAATTAGTGGTTACTTGGTTGGAAATATGGAATTTTAGCATGGAACTAAGACAAAAAATCAGTTTCATTGCTCCTTTTATGCACTTATTGGGTTGGGTGGTGAGTAAAAACAGAAGTAAATTTAATTTTTTTTGTTATGGTGGTGCATGTGAAAGTACGGTTTACATCTAGTTTTTTAATAATTTGATTTTATTATTGTATAGAACATCATGTTTTTAAGTTTTTTTATGTAAATATTTTTTAAAATATATAATTAAATTTTTATTAGGTATATAAAAAAGGAGGGTGATTCAGTTTAACCCAATTAAAAAATCACATAACCACCATACCCAACTTGAATCAAAATAAAATATCTGACCTATATTATCTAATTTAATTTTATGATTTTGTAGTTTTACTCAAGAGTTTGGTTGAGGTGGGCCATTTTGGAATTTTTTCAGTTTTTAGACCCCATTTATAGAGATCCATACTTTTCATAGATAGATATTATATCTTAAAAGTTAAATATTCATTATATAACATTATGATCCATGAGAGAACCTTAAATATTTAGTGTATTTGGAGACTAGATACACAATATTATTATTTCAAGAATGATCTTTAACATACCCCAAAAAGATCTTACCAGATAGTAATCTTCTCAGACATACCCTACTTAAAAACTTTCTTTATAACTTAGGGAAAGGAATCATAATAAAGGGTGAGCTCAGATGCTCGGTATGGGTAAACAAGGAATGTAACAATGATCACTTACACATTACATGAGAATAAGGGTGTGATAACATGGTATTAACATTTTAAAACCATACCCATCATATCATAGATCATGATATTGAATCATGGCATATATCTTGGTAGTTCATAAGACATGAATCATAAGGTAATCAGAAAACATGAGCTATTAGAGAATAACATTGCCATAAGACATAATTTTTTATCACACACATAATCATAGAAAATCATTTCCATAGTCAAGAATCACTTTTAAGACAATCATATTGGATTGGGTTCACTCATCATTCCATCATATCCTTAGTCCTGGTTTAGTCTCAAGACTATCACAATGAAAAAATTCCCTTGTTGAACCGGGTTCACTCCCCATTTGGTCCTTATTATCTAATGATATATCCATATTTACCAATTCATTAAGGGGATAAATAATTTTGATCCCAACCATCACATAATCATAATCAATCCATATGTGTGCCACATGATAATAAATCAATTATCATATATCATAAATCATGTAAATTAAATGAGTTACATAAACATTTCAATATTTCATCAAAGCATAACTTGTGGAAAATAAACATGTTTCATAAACATCTCATCATCATAATCATAAACCATATATAAAAAGAATATGGATGGTATCCTTGGATTATAAACCCATTAAATCATAACTAACCTCAATTTATGTTATAATAAATGAAATATTTATTTAAAATACCACTACAATAATTTTTAAGGAGAATACCCTTTTAATTTTGAAATAATTTATTTAAAATATAGAAATTTAAAAAATATTAAATAATTTTCTGTAATAAAACTTGGGAATATTTAAAGGAATCTTAAAATAATTTAGGATTCATAACGGTGAGAAATTTCATTCATGTTGTGTATGTTAAAATGGAGATTCCTTCAACATTTTTAGTAAAAATTCAAAAGCACCTCTTTTAGAAAATGACAAGAAGATTACTTTTTAAACCATTTTTTTATAATTCAAACATGGGAAAAACGACTTTAAAAAATAATATGATAATATTAAAAACATTATTGAAAAATATCTAAAGAAAATATATACTTGGAAGAATAATATTCCCAATAAAAGAAGAAATAAGCCCTGTTATTATTGAAAACATTTTCTCAATCATTTTAATTTATAAAGAGTGGAAAATTGAAATATTACTTGAAAATTTCATGAGTAACTATAGTAGAATAAATATCATGTGATTATTGAGAGTTATATCATTAATTTTGATCATCATAAAGAATCCTGATAAATAATGAGATTGTAATATATAATCTCTACTGATTTAGTAACTTTTGAATTGTAAGCCACATTAATGAATAACTTCAAATGAAAATTTAAATATAATTATCTAAATTAGGTTGATTATATAACATATCTAACTTTATTTATATACACCTCATAAATGAATATTGGTGCATAACATAATGTATGTCCCAAAGAAGACAATTCAAGATAATAAACCCTTACAAATTTGGTAATCTCTAAATAAAAACCTAATTAAAGAGAAAAAATATATGTATTTGTAAATATCCATAATTTTCATTAAAATAATCATAAAATAAATTCATTTTCAATATATACACCACGCAAGTGAGACAAGTGGTGAATATGACATATGCCTCACAGAAATAAAAGTGAGACGAGAAACTCATACTGCTTGTTCGAATTTCTTCAAAAGAACTCCAAAATACTATATAATAAATTTAAATTTATTATAATTATATAATAGAGTCATTTATACACTTATAATATCATATATTATCTAATAATAATGTTTTAACACCAACTTTATAGATAATAATTTATTAAAATCTTTATTTATAGGTGTTAACTATTTTGTTTTTCGTAAGTGTTTCAGTCCATAAGTTATAGTACTTATACTTTGATTATGATTCCATAATATATATAATATATATAATGATATAAATATAATATATATTCATTATATAAATATTTATAATCATTCATAATAGATAGATATAGGAAAATGATTTACATCATTCCTAGAGACGGTGGGTCGTACGTACGCATGAACACTGTTTTCACTTTATAATGAAAAGAATGAAAACAAGTTAGATATTATTTTATTATTAAATAAAAATAATTATATCATATATATCATATATATATATATATATTAAATATATCCTTATTACTATTAATGTAAATCCAAAATGGAAAATGAATCATATCACTTCTTGGAGGTGGTAGTCCACATATACGCATGAGTGATGTTATCATCTTCCAACAGATGAGAAGGTAAGAAGGTAGATATGATATTATAATTGCAGAAGAATAATTATTTCATAAATATAATATATAAACTTTAAACCCATCATAATAACCATCCATGAAATATTGTTATGGAAAATAAATTGTATCACTATGTGGATGTGGTAATCTACATGTACACACGACTGATACTTTCACTTCCCATTTGATGACAAATCTGGTGAATAATGGTGGTTTAATAATAATAATAATAAAATTATAGTATAATTATTATATTTAATTTAATATTTTATGATGAAGACCAAAAATTTAGGGGAGTTACAGGAAGAAATAAATTGAAAGAGATCAGGTAAGATGATTACCTCTCCTTTGGTTGGTCTCCTTAAGATCCTTTCTTAAGGACCCTTGGAATTGTATTTTAAGAATACCAGAACCTATAATTACTATATATTGTTTTTAATAATAGAATTATTTTTGGTTTGGTCAATCTAAATGGCTCAAATTGGTGTATAGAAGAGAAAATATGGGCGTACTTTTATAAGTGGGGGAGAGGGAACACTTGGAATTTCTCAAAAGATTAAATTATAATAAATTCACACTTGAGAAAAATGACTCCAAATGGATATATATTTTAATTTTAGATATTATTAGGTCTAAATATTTATATAAAATAGAATTTATAAAATTTTAATTGGTAAACATACCCTAACATCTTGGTTTAACCCCCTACTAAACCCAATTTAATCTTAACCGCGATGATAAATTTTTATTGTTTTTACTATTCAGTATGAAAAAAATGAAAGTGGTTTAATTAAGAAAATTAGAAATTCTAATTTAAAATACTGAATAAATTTTATAAATTTTAATTCACAGAATTTAAAGGAACTAAATTAAAATTAAACTTGTGAAACGCGATGAAAGGTAGTTTTCCATAAAAATGTTTTCTCAATAATAAAAGATCCTTATACCAAATGAAAAATAAATTTAATTCAAATGAAATTAATTGTATTATTAATAATATAAATGATATAATTTTAATTTTAATCGATTTTAAAACAAAATTCATCTTTTTAAATCCTTGAAATGAAATGACATTTTTCAATAAAAATTAGTATTTTCACTATTCATTGAAAAATCAATATTTTCAAAAAACATTATCAAAAAATAACTCTAAGATAATTTTTACATGATGATATGAAAAATTAATTTTACTTTTTTTATATAAATTTACAAAATTTGGAAAAATTAATTATATTATTTTCTCACAAAAAATAATAAAATTTTTTTTTGGGGAAAATGTATTTTTTGAAGCATAGAAATACTTTACTAAAAATTGAATACTTATTAATAAATATATTTTATTTATATAAAACTTTTATACATATTTTTAAAAAAAAATTATTCCTATTCACACTTCCAATTTAATGGAATGGTTATAATGATATGCTATATTATGGTTCATTTAGACTTGGGTTTGCGTGTATCATAAGCTATCTAAAGAAATTATTTGAAGAAAAATATATCATAAAATATAAGGGTGTTACAACCTTAAATATAATCAATACCACTCGCTATTTCTATTATAGTAGTCAAACCATCCTCAAAAAAAATCATATAATATGTAATGGTATAGTTAAATAAAAAAGCAAAATGCAATAAAAATGATCCTATAACATTAAAAAAAATTCATAAGCTAATAAATATTCTCTAAAGGATTAATTATGATTTATTTATATTTTTTAATTTTAAACTATTCATGTTGGTTATAATTTTGATAATATTTTAGATATAATTACTTTTTATCTATTCTAAATTCATTATTTCCCTTCATTTTTTATTTTTTTACATTATTGTTTTACGTGTCTAATTATGCATAATGGATTTTTTATGTATTCAGGGGTTTTTTATAATTATAGTAATTTATAATTCTTCTATTTATTATATTTTCTAATTTAAAAAAATTACAGAATATTTTTAGATAAAATTTATTTGTATATTCTTGCTAAAAATTAGTTTTTTAACTATTTTGATCTATTGGTCTCTCCTTATCAAAATGATGATATTGTTAGATCTATTATCCATATTCATTTTTTATGATAAGTATAACATTATTATAATTCTTAGTTTAATTAAATTAAATTTAAATTTTATCATGTATTTTTAGGAAGGAAAACATTATAAGGAATACATTGTATGTGTTGTAACCCATAACAGGATAATAGCTAGTACATTTATTACATGAAAAATATCTTTTAATTTTAATATAGACACCATGAAGAGTGTGGAGTTGTTTTCATCACAATGTACTAATTTTTTGTTTAATATTTCGATTCATAATTTAATTTTTCTTATATATTGTGATTTCATTATAGAATATATCATTTTAATATTTTGTATATGTTTATTTATTCTAAAAATATATCATGGGGGAACCCTAAAGGTTGAAATTTAGAAAAATCCAATAAAAAGGTGAACATTTATTTTATAGGACACCATAATAATAATGTTATTTTTTTTATTCCTTGTGATAATATATGGATAGTTAAGTGTATCAGTATAAAATTCAACTTTCAGTTTTAACTTATTTAAAAAAATGTGAATTAAGAATGGATTACATCACAGAACTGATGTTTTACTGTGATGTTATGTTGAAAATGATATCAGAACATTGTAAATTCAAGAAAACATGAATACCGTCATAAAGATGATATTGAAAAAAGAATAAATATGTAGATAAATTTTTGATGGTAACACTGAAAAATAATGTGACATGTGAAATGAATTAATTATCGCATCGTATAATTATAATATGTGATCTTGAAAAAAATATTAACTATAAAAAATTCACTCCATGACATGAAAACCATATTAAACAATGATAAAGATCAAATGAGTAATGTAACGACCCGAAATTTTGAATAAATTTTGCTTCCTAAATTTGTGTGTTATTTTATTTTATACATAACAAAACTATTTCATTTGATAAAATTAGTATAATTAGAATGAGACCGTTGGGTTTCAACTGTTATATGACCATTGGTCAATATAACCGTTGGAAACTAAATGTTGCAATTATTGTCTCTGAATACAAGTGATCTTGGTTAATTAATATAGAAATGAGATTTGATGGCCTCATCCAATAGTCTTGGGCCGATCGAAGCCCATCTAATAGAACTTGGGAAGGAGGTAGCACCACTGGTCCTTGCTCTGGACCAAACCCAAGCCAAACTTTATCGTGTGAAGCTAGAACAGAATCGCCTTCGTGAGAAGTTCAAGGTGATAGAAATTACAATTCGTGCAATATTGGCCAAGTCACCCTCAGATTCTCTCACCTTAGCACACCTTACACTTAGGTCATATGCTGGGGTTATGAGGGGATATGTAAGGAAACTGTAACTACTTTGTGTAAACCTTTGATAAATAAAAATTGTGATTTCTTCTTATGGTGAAGTTTGTGAATTTTCAAAATGTCCAAATAAATGTAGGATGTATATTATTGATGAATTTCGGAAAAAAGGGATATTTTAAAATATTTATGTAAAACTTAAATAATTAATGATGTGTAAAGATTTTCAAAAAATGGTCTTCTACAAATGTGTTCAGTAAGAAATTTAGAGTCTAATAAGATCAACTTAATTTTTGGTGAATAGTAATTTATGAATAGTGATTTTACCCTTAGGATTAGTAATGTGACCAAATGGATTAGTAATCTCACTAAAAAAAGTATTAATATAATTTAGGCACCTTGATTAAGTAATGTGATTAAATAAAATGGGTAAGTAACTGTTTCATAAATTATTAGTCAACTATTAGTTTTCTCAGGTGAATAGGGTTTTTTAATTAATAATTAAATTAAAAATATTTAGAAAATTATTTTTATAAAATGGAGTTTATTTTTGAATTCAGAGCATCGATATTATATTAAGGTAATTTTTTGGGAATTTTCTAAAAAAATGAATTTTTGGTGAATAGTGTTTTTATATAAAAATTAAATTAAAAATATTTAGAAAATTATTTTTATAAAATGGAGTTTATTTTTTAATTGAAAGCAGTGATATTATGTTATGGTAAATTTTTTGGAGTTTTCTGAAAAAGTTTAATTTTCAGTGAATAGTAAAAATACAGTTTTAGGGTTTTGGTATGTTTAATGACATCATAACAGCATCATGATGATGTCATGAGATATTTTAAGGGATGGTCAACTTATGAATAGTAATATAAAGTATGAGGTGTCCTAAGTGGCCAATACCATGAGGAAATACCACTTGTTTTTCCAATACCACCAATAGGTTTTCCCTTGGCCATTAATGCCTTGTCCCCTCACTTACCCTATAAAAACCAAGCCATTCTCTCATACAATCCATTCCAAAATCATCCTCAAATAATTTCTGGTCTCCTTACCTCCCAAGGAGTCCCCCCAAGGTGCCTCCAATCCCTTAAGGTCCCAACCTTCAAGTTTTAAGAGTTACGTTTTAAGGTAAGGGATCCTACCACTCTCTTTCTTTCCAAGTACTCTCTTTTATGTCATTTCTTTTAAGCTCCATGTTCTTATGTTGGGGATGTTATTTTATATTCATCATATTGTCCTTTTTATGTTCATATGATGATATACCCCCTCTTGCTCTCATCAATTCATTTTAAGAATGTTTAAGTGGCGTCGTTACACTAGTAGAAAAATCATTTTTAACGTCGTCAATTTGACGTCGGTTTATTATAAACCGACGTAAAATATTTTTGCGGATAAGTTTTGGCGTCGGTTTTTTAAAAACCGATGCCAAAAACTAAAAAAAAATTAGTTTTGGCGTCGGTTTTTAAAAAAACCGACGCGAAAAAATATTGAAAAAAATGATTTGGCGTCGGTTTTTTTAAAAACAGACGTGAAAAAATAAAAAAAAAGTTATGACGTCGGTTTTTTGAAAACCGACGCCAAAAAATAAAAAAAAAATAGTTTTGGCGTCGGTTTTTAAAAAAACCGACGCGAAAAAATAATGAAAAAAATGATTCGGCGTCGGTTTTTTTAAAAACCGACGTGAAAAAATAAAAAAAAAGTTATGACGTCGGTTTTTATGAAAACCGACGCCAAAAATGTAAACAAAATTTACAGACCTATAGATAATTCCCTAAGATTTGATTTGACTAGTCATGGAGCAAAAACGGAGTTACGTATTAAAAGTTATGGATGTTGGAAGGTGAACTTCTCTAAAAGAAGTGTTAATTAAGTCCAACTTTCAAAGGCCATAACTTTTAATCCGTAACTCCGTTCTAGCTCCACGACCAGTCAAATCAAAGCTTAGGGAATTATCTATAGGATGTTGGAAGGTGAACTTAGGGAATTATCTATGGATGTTGGAAGGTGAACTTAAGGGGTTTTTTATAATTATAGTAATTTATAATTCTTCTATTTATTATATTTTCTAATTTAAAAAAATTACAGAATATTTTTAGATAAAATTTATTTGTATATTCTTGCTAAAAATTAGTTTTTTAACTATTTTGATCTATTGTTCTCTCCTTATCAAAATGATGATATTGTTAGATCTATTATCCATATTCATTTTTTATGATAAGTATAACATTATTATAATTCTTAGTTTAATTAAATTAAATTTAAATTTTATCATGTATTTTTAGGAAGGAAAACATTATAAGGAATACATTGTATGTGTTGTAACCCATAACAGGATAATAGCTAGTACATTTATTACATGAAAAATATCTTTTAATTTTAATATAGACACCATGAAGAGTGTGGAGTTGTTTTCATCACAATGTACTAATTTTTTGTTTAATATTTCGATTCATAATTTAATTTTTCTTATATATTGTGATTTCATTATAGAATATATCATTTTAATATTTTGTATATGTTTATTTATTCTAAAAATATATCATGGGGGAACCCTAAAGGTTGAAATTTAGAAAAATCCAATAAAAAGGTGAACATTTATTTTATAGGACACCATAATAATAATGTTATTTTTTTTATTCCTTGTGATAATATGTGGATAGTTAAGTGTATCCGTATAAAATTCAACTTTCAGTTTTAACTTATTTAAAAAAATGTGAATTAAGAATGGATTACATCACAAAACTGATGTTTTACTGTGATGTTATGTTGAAAATGATATCAGAACATTGTAAATTCAAGAAAACATGAATACCGTCATAAAGATGATATTGAAAAAAGAATAAATATGTAGATAAATTTTTGATGGTAACACTGAAAAATAATGTGACATGTGAAATGAATTAATTATCGCATCGTATAATTATAATATGTGATCTTGAAAAAAATATTAACTATAAAAAATTCACTCCATGACATGAAAACCATATTAAACAATGATAAAGATCAAATGAGTAATGTAACGACCCGAAATTTTGAATAAATTTTGCTTCCTAAATTTGTGTGTTATTTTATTTTATACATAACAAAACTATTTCATTTGATAAAATTAGTATAATTAGAATGAGACCGTTGGGTTTCAACTGTTATATGACCATTGGTCAATATAACCGTTGGAAACTAAATGTTGCAATTATTGTCTCTGAATACAAGTGATCTTGGTTAATTAATATAGAAATGAGATTTGATGGCCTCATCCAATAGTCTTGGGCCGATCGAAGCCCATCTAATAGAACTTGGGAAGGAGGTAGCACCACTGGTCCTTGCTCTGGACCAAACCCAAGCCAAACTTTATCGTGTGAAGCTAGAACAGAATCGCCTTCGTGAGAAGTTCAAGGTGATAGAAATTACAATTCGTGCAATATTGGCCAAGTCACCCTCAGATTCTCTCACCTTAGCACACCTTACACTTAGGTCATATGCTGGGGTTATGAGGGGATATGTAAGGAAACTGTAACTACTTTGTGTAAACCTTTGATAAATAAAAATTGTGATTTCTTCTTATGGTGAAGTTTGTGAATTTTCAAAATGTCCAAATAAATGTAGGATGTATATTATTGATGAATTTCGGAAAAAAGGGATATTTTAAAATATTTATGTAAAACTTAAATAATTAATGATGTGTAAAGATTTTCAAAAAATGGTCTTCTACAAATGTGTTCAGTAAGAAATTTAGAGTCTAATAAGATCAACTTAATTTTTGGTGAATAGTAATTTATGAATAGTGATTTTACGCTTAGGATTAGTAATGTGACCAAATGGATTAGTAATCTCACTAAAAAAAGTATTAATATAATTTAGGCACCTTGATTAAGTAATGTGATTAAATAAAATGGGTAAGTAACTGTTTCATAAATTATTAGTCAAGTATTAGTTTTCTCAGGTGAATAGGGTTTTTTAATTAATAATTAAATTAAAAATATTTAGAAAATTATTTTTATAAAATGGAGTTTATTTTTGAATTCAGAGCATCGATATTATATTAAGGTAATTTTTTGGGAATTTTCTAAAAAAATGAATTTTTGGTGAATAGTGTTTTTATATAAAAATTAAATTAAAAATATTTAGAAAATTATTTTTATAAAATGGAGTTTATTTTTTAATTGAAAGCAGTGATATTATGTTATGGTAAATTTTTTGGAGTTTTCTGAAAAAGTTGAATTTTCAGTGAATAGTAAAAATACAGTTTTAGGGTTTTGGTATGTTTAATGACATCATAACAGCATCATGATGATTTCATGAGATATTTTAAGGGATGGTCAACTTATGAATAGTAATATAAAGTATGAGGTGTCCTAAGTGGCCAATACCATGAGGAAATACCACTTGTTTTTCCAATACCACCAATAGGTTTTCCCTTGGCCATTAATGCCTTGTCCCCTCACTTACCCTATAAAAACCAAGCCATTCTCTCATACAATCCATTCCAAAATCATCCTCAAAGAATTTATGGTCTCCTTACCTCCCAAGGAGTCCCCCCAAGGTGCCTCCAATCCCTTAAGGTCCCAACCTTCAAGTTTTAAGAGTTACGTTTTAAGGTAAGGGATCATACCACTCTCTTTCTTTCCAAGTACTCTCTTTTATGTCATTTCTTTTAAGCTCCATGTTCTTATGTTGGGGGTGTTATTTTATATTCATCATACTGTCCTTTTTATGTTCATATGATGATATACCCCCTCTTTCTCTCATCAATTCATTTTAAGAATGTTTAAGTGGCGTCGTTACACTAGTAGAAAAATCATTTTTAACGTCGTCAATTTGACGTCGGTTTATTATAAACCGACGTAAAATATTTTTGCGGATAAGTTTTTGTTGGAACCAGGTTCTTCAAGGCATGATTTGGTGTATGGTTTGTGTTTGTTGTCAATCCTGTGTGGAAGTTCAGGGTGTGTACCAACAAAGCGATCATACCGTTCAAGCAGAAAACAGTAGTGAAGGTGGCGCTGTTTCCCAGTGTTTGCCAAATTTTTGGGCCTAAAAATCAGCCAATAAAGTTAAGTGTTTTTGGAAAAGGTACTTGCGCGCCGTGCTCTTGGAGGCTAAAAGACTTGCGCGCCATATGTTTTTGAGGATCAGAACATCAAAATTTGGCTAAGGAAAGAAGGTCGCGCAAGTGTTGGTTGGGTCGCGCAAGTGAGTTGCGCGACAGAGTTTATTGAAGACAAGACTTGCGCGTCGTCGAGGACTTGCGCGCCGCCGCGCAGGGGGTCCAGTTTGCCTATAAATACTGGACCACCCCTCCTCATTTGCAACGTAGTTCAAGGCCGAGAGATTGTTCGAGCTCTCGTCGCGCAGGTGGTTGAGTCGCGCAGGTGGTTGTTTTGTCGCGCAAGTAGAGCTTGCGCGCCGGTGTTTGGCTGTTCTCCCAAGGCAGTTTGGAAGAGAAAGGAAGTGGATCGCGCAAGTATTTAGTTCAAGAAGGCAGTGTCGCGCAGGTGCTTCAGTGTCACTTGCGCGCCAGTTTAGTCTTGCGCACCTGAGATTTGTGCACCGCCGGGAGACTTGCGCGCCGGGATTGAAAAGGAGACCTAAACACTATTGAAGCACGCCTGCCTTGCTGGAGCTGCATGAAAGCCGAGAAACTACTCGGTTCATTCGAGGAAAAGTGATATTCTTCTTCTGGTGAGAATCGGACTTCAGTAGAGCATCTACATTCAACAAAGGATGCACTCTTATGCAAATGAAGAAGAGACCTACACGTCTATAAACTGAGTGGGACTTCACCAACGGCAGTGAGCCAGGGGGAGTCAACGGGAGTGACCCGAGGGACGCAGTGAGCTATCCCTGAACTATTGTAAAGGCAGTGAGCCTGGGACAGAGTGTCTGTACCCGAACTTTTGTATCCGCAGCTAGTGAAGCATAGTGGATTTAGGTACGACCGGCAACCTGTCGGCGTATGCTCCTTGGACGTAGCCCTTAGTGGTGAACCAAGTAAAAATGACTGTGTCTTCTCGGTGCATGTGAATGTTTTCATTTTGATCGTAATCATGATACAGGTTCAACAAGTTCCTACCAACGTGGGAACAAGATCCAACAAATTAAAAGAAAAAGTGGTCACCCTGATTCACCCCTCCCCTCTCAGGGTGTCCCGGGGTCCTTCAAGTGGTATCAGAGGGTAAAGGTTGCTTGTGTTGAATCTGACCTTCTTCATCATGGAAAACGCCGTCAATGTCAGGGGATTCCCTCACTTCGATGGAAGCAATTTCCAGATCTGGAAGAACAGAATGAGATCTCATCTAAGATCTCTTGGAATGGAAGTTCTTTTTTCTACTGTACAAGGAATACATGTCACTGATCCAACAGGTTTGGCTATGACTGAAACAGACAGGAAACTTCTTGATGCAGATGCTAAAGCACAGAATGCTCTCACTGCAGCCCTTTCTGATCAGATTTACCTGAAGGTGATGAATTGCACCTCAGCAAAATCTATGTGGGATAAACTTGAGAATATTTATGAAGGTGATAGCAAAGTGAAGGAGGCGAAACTACAAGTGCTACACAATCGGTTTGATGATCTGAAGATGCATCCAGACGAGAATGCAGACTCATTCTTCAATCGAATTACTGAAGTGGTTGGAGAAATTCGGGGTCTAGGCGAAGAAATCAAAGACATTGATATTGTAAAGAAAATATTAAGAAGACTTCCACCTCTGTATAATGCGAAGGTGTCAGCTCTTGAGGAAAGAGATCTTTCCAAACTTTCTCTAGATGACTTACTGAGCAGTTTGGTAGCATATGAAATGAGAGTCAAACCAGAAGATGCTACGACTCGGGTGAGCAAGGAAATGGCATTCAAGGCCATGGATAAGTTGAAAATCTCAAAGGATAGTAGCGGTGATGATGACGAAGAGAAAGAAATTCTTTCTCTCATTGCAAAGAAGTTCCAGAAGGGGAAAGGGAAATTCAAAGGGAAGTTACCTCTCGCATGTTTCCGTTGTGGAAAAGTAGGGCATATTGCCTCTCAGTGCTTGAAGAATATCAATGATGATGACAGTGAAGATGAAAACTTCAAGAAGCCTCAAAGAAGGTTCTTCAAAAAGGGAGACTTCAAATATGGTAAGCAAATGCAAAGGAAGAGTTTTGTCTGTGAAGAGGAAGAAGATGACAATGAATTCTGTGATGAAGAAGAACCAGAATTCAAAACTGGGAACCATGCGTCTATGATGGCCACTGTTGAAAAGTCAGAAAATATTGATGGTGAAAAACAACTGAGAACTTGTGTAGATCCTGATGTGCAACTTAAGGATGCAGTTAGTAAGCTTAAGATTAAATGTAAGAGCTGCAATAAGTGGAAATCAATTGTAGAAGAATCAACTGAATATGTTGATCAACTTGAAGCTGAAATTGAACGACTGGAAGAATTTGTGAAGGTACAATCTAAAATAATTGAAAGCAATGATGATGCAGTTGATCTGAAGCTGAGAATTGAAGAGCAGGCAAAGGTCATCAATGACCTCACATCCAGACTGGATGAAAAATCCAAGACTGTTGAGGGTCTTGAGGAGGAAATAGTTACTCTAAGGAGTAAAATGGAGACAGAATCAGTTCCAAAAGAATCGAGGAAGAAAATACAGTTCGGAAGATTCTCAGATGCAGAATTACTTGCAAGAGCCAAGTGTGGTTCAGATGGGGTTGAAAAAGTCTTGAGTGATCAAAGACCTGCATGCATGGGAAAGAGTGGAATTGGCTGTGAGGCTGAGTCATCAACTGCTGGAAGTGAAAAGATCCAAAAGAAAGACAAGATGAAAGTTGAACATGAAGAAATGTTACCTAGAGTGCTGAAAAAGGAACCCTCAATCCAAACTAAAAGGAGACCTAAAAATTATCCTCAAACATTCAAAAATGACAAACAGTCTTACTATTCTCCTAAGGAAGAAGGTATAAGGAGAAATTCAAGTGAGAAGACATTTCCTCTCATGAAGTGTCAGTTTTGTGGCTATCTGGGCCATACCATGTCTTATTGTGAAGAGGCAAGAAGCTATCTGAATGGAGAAGATATAGATGCTCAACAAAGGAGAACAATCTCATATCCTAATTCTCATAGAAGAAATAATTTCTATGGATATTGTTTTTGTTGTTCTAACTTTGGTCATAAGGCCGTTAATTGCAGGCAGAGAAGAGACATAGACACCTCATACCGAAGTTCAAGACAAGTCAAGTCTCGTCAGCAAGACAGTGTTTCTCTTTTAAACAGGTTCTCACCTCTCACAGAAGACTTTGACTATGAAGAACCTGGGTATGCGGAAGAGATAGTTGAAAGTCCATCAGTCCTATATACTCAATCTAATGTCTCATGGAAGGAAAGGAAGAAGATTGAGAAATCGAACCTTGCAGAGGTAGCCCTCAAAGCTACAAAGAACAACAGTACCTGGATTCTGGATAGCGGTTGTTCATCTCATATGATGGGTAATGCCGGCCTACTAACAAATATCATAAAGAATGTTGATGGCACAGTAAGATTTGGTAATGATGGGGATCTGAAAATCAAAGGAAGTGGAAGTACCCAATTAGCTAATGGAGAACTAAAGAAGACTGAAGTCCTTTACGTAGATGGCCTACGCCATAATCTCCTTAGCGTGAGTCAACTCTGTGACTCAGGACTTATAGTTACTTTTAATCAGAAAGGCTACACCATCAAGGGAAAAAATGGCAATTCACTTATGAAAGGATGCAGAACAGAAGGCAACTTGTATCAGGTTGATAGTGAAGAAAATGTATGTTACATGACTGTTGAAGAAGAAAACAATTTGTGGCATCGGAGACTGGGACACATCAATCAACAAGACATGGAGAAAATATCAAAATTGAGAATTTTCATGGACATCCCCAACTTGAAGCGTGAGCGTGAAAAATCCTGTGATGCTTGTATTCGTGGGAAGCTGGTCTGCAGTTCATATCGGCCAAAGAAGAAAAAGTCATCTCACCTTCTTGATCTGATTCATACAGATGTTTGTGGTCCAATAAATGTTGCCGGAACTCATGGAGAAAGGTACTTTGTCCTTTTCATAGATGATTACAGTCGAATGGCATGTGTGATGGTCATTCACCGGAAACGACAGGTCCTTGACTGCATGAAAACATATCGGCGAATCGCCGAGAATGATACTGGACGAACAATCAAAGTGTTGCGATCTGACAATGGAGGAGAATACACGTCCATTGAATTTGAAAATTATCTGGAGAAGCATGGGATACAACGTGAGGTAGCTGCTGTGAGAACTCCACAACAAAATGGAGTTGTTGAACAAAGGAATTGACAGGTGAACAACATGGCACGAACTATGCTGATTGAGAGTTGTATTCCACGACATTACTGGAAAGAGGCTGTTCAAGCTACAGTGTATATTCAGAATCGAATAGGACTTTATATGGGTGAGACGAAGACACCATATGAATTGTGGCATGGACGGAAGCCTTCTCTAAAATACTTTCGTGTTTTTGGAAGTAAGTGCTTCATCAGGAACAAAGAAGGAAATCAGGGGAAATATGATGACAACGCAGATGAAGAAATCTTCCTCGGTTACTCAATGAACATCAAAGCCTACAAATGTTTCAACAATCGTTTGGGAAGGATTGTGGAAAGCAATGATGTTAAGATAATTGAAGAGAAAACCACAAATGCTTCACGGACGTCATATGCTGATGTGATAGAAAGTCATGAAGAATGTGGACATGAAGAAACTACAAATGCAGAAATAGAGGAAGCTGTTCAAAACACTCATCAATCACATAATGATGTTGACTCAGAAGAAGAATCTGAAGAAGAATCTATGGCTGAAGAGAATACTACTGAACCTCGCAGGAGAAATCGAAGAGCTGAGATTGATCCATCCAACATAATTGGGGATAGGAGTGCACCCACACAAACCAGAAGGATGAGGAATACCACGCAATCTGCATTTCTATCAGTTGTAAAGCCATCCTCATTCGAAGAAGCTGCAAAAGATGAATCTTGGGTGAAAGCCATGAATGATGAATTAGATCAGATTGATAAGAATCAGACATGGGATCTTGTCCAGAGACCTGAAGGTCACAATGTGATTGGTACCAAATGGATTTTCAAAAATAAGTTTGATGAGCATGGAAGTGTTATCAGAAACAAGGCACGACTGGTATGTAAAGGATACTCCCAGATTGAAGGTATTGATGTTGAAGAAACCTTTGCTCCAGTTGCTAGACTGGAATCAATCAGGCTTTTCCTTGCCATGGCACTCCAAAGAGGATATAAAGTATATCAAATGGATGTTAAGACAGCATTCTTGAATGGTGTTCTCGAAGAAGAAGTCTACATTGAACAACCGGTGGGGTTTGTCTTGGGTACCGATGAAACAAAGGTCTGCAAACTAAAGAAAGCTCTATATGGTTTGAAGCAGGCACCACGGGCATGGTACTCACGGATAGATTCATATCTCAAGAAGTTGGAATTCAAAAGAGGAGGAGTTGATCACAATCTCTATGTGAAGAATTCTCCAAAAGATCAGTTCATGGTTCTTGTCTACGTTGATGATATCATTTTTGGTGGCAGCAGGCAGAAATCAGTGGATGAATTTGCCAACCACATGAAATCAGAATTTGAAATGTCTATGATTGGGGAACTCACATATTTCTTGGGGTTGCAAGTGATTCAAAAGAAGGAATACACTTTCATTTATCAGGAAAAATATGCAAGAGAGTTTCTGAAGAAGTTCAATATGCAAGACTCCAAACCAATGTCAACTCCGATTGCTGTTGGAACTAAACTTGGAAAGCATGAGGATGGGAACTCTGTTGATCCCACCATGTACAGGAGGATCATTGGAAGCCTACTGTATCTGACAGCGACAAGGCCAGATATTGTCTTTGCAACATGCCTTGCAGCCCGCTTTCAGAGTAATCCAAAGGAGGAACATATGTCAGCAGTAAAAAGAATCATGAGGTATATTCAAGGCACACATAACTTCGGGTTATTTTTTGCTGCAAGCAGGGACAGTGAATTATCAGCGTTTTTTGATGCTGACTGGGCTGGGGATGTAGTAGACAGAAAGTCCACTAGTGGTGGAGCTTTCTATATTGGGCATAAATGTGTTGGCTGGTTGAGCAAGAAGCAAGAAAGTACTTCTCTTAGTACTGCTGAAGCTGAATATATCTCCGCCACAAAAGCATGCACTCAACTTCTTTGGATGAAGCAGCAGCTAACAAATATTGGTGATAAGGTGCAGCAACCAATGGTGATTTATTGCGATAACAAAAGTGCAATTGATCTTACGAAGAATCCGGTTCAACATTCTCGTACAAAACATATTGAAATACGGTATCATTTTATCAAAGAAAAGGTTGAACAAGGAGTGATTAAAATGGATCATGTTGGAACTAATGAGCAAGTGGCTGATATCCTAACCAAGCCATTGTCCGCGGCTGTGTTCGAGAAGCATCGGTTGAACCTCGGTGTTCGACCACCTCCTACTGCATAAGGAGGCACCGGAAGTCCCCTCTCCCCGTTTGTTTTAACTGTTTTTATCTGCTTATGGCTGTGATGCAGGTTTATGGGGGAGATACTATCCAGGGGGAGTATGGCTTGAGCTGAACGTTGAACAAACTTTTCGGTCTTTGGTTTTATTGTCAATGGGGGAGAAAGGAATAAATTCAAGGCAAGAAATTCTTCTGTGATGAGAAGTGTCAGATTGTGATGAGATGGTTAATAAGGATAACATCGGGCGTCATAAGGATAACATCGGACGTTGAGGATAACATCGGACGTCATGGAGAATTTCAAAACACGAAGACCCAATTCAAGCTTTCTCTCTTGTTTTCTACACCGAGCATTGCTCACGTAGACTTAGAGTGTTGGCTGAGTTGATTCTTGCGTCTTGGATTTGCTCATGGTTAATTGGTTGAAGATCTATTGAATTTATTCTGATTGCCAACAAACCCAAAGGGGGAGATTGTTGGAACCAGGTTCTTCAAGGCATGATTTGGTGTATGGTTTGTGTTTGTTGTCAATCCTCAGTGGAAGTTCAGGGTGTGTACCAACAAAGCGATCATACCGTTCAAGCAGAAAACAGTAGTGAAGGTGGCGCTGTTTCCCAGTGTTTGCCAAATTTTTGGGCCTAAAAATCAGCCAATAAAGTTAAGTGTTTTTGGCAAAGGTACTTGCGCGCCGTGCTCTTGGAGGCTAAAAGACTTGCGCGCCATATGTTTTTGAGGATCAGAACATCAAAATTTGGCTAAGGAAAGAAGGTCGCGCAAGTGTTGGTTGGGTCGCGCAAGTGAGTTGCGCGACAGAGTTTATTGAAGACAAGACTTGCGCGCCGTCGAGGACTTGCGCGCCGCCGCGCAGGGGGTCCAGTTTGCCTATAAATACTGGACCACCCCTCCTCATTTGCAACGTAGTTCAAGGCCGAGAGATTGTTCGAGCTCTCGTCGCGCAGGTGGTTGAGTCGCGCAGGTGGTTGTTTTGTCGCGCAAGTAGAGCTTGCGCGCCGGTGTTTGGCTATTCTCCCAAGGCAGTTTGGAAGAGAAAGGAAGTGGATCGCGCAAGTATTTAGTTCAAGAAGGCAGTGTCGCGCAGGTGCTTCAGTGTCACTTGCGCGCCAGTTTAGTCTTGCGCACCTGAGATTTGCGCGCCGCCGGGAGACTTGCGCGCTGGGATTGAAAAGGAGACCTAAACACTATTGAAGCACGCCTGCCTTGCTGGAGCTGCACGAAAGCCGAGAAACTACTCGGTTCATTCGAGGAAAAGTGATATTCTTCTTCTGGTGAGAATCGGACTTCAGTAGAGCATCTACATTCAACAAAGGATGCACTCTTATGCAAATGAAGAAGAGACCTACACGTCTATAAACTGAGTGGGACTTCACCAACGGCAGTGAGCCAGGGGGAGTCAACGGGAGTGACCCGAGGGACGCAGTGAGCTATCCCTGAACTATTGTAAAGGCAGTGAGCCTGGGACAGAGTGTCTGTACCCGAACTTTTGTATCCACAGCTAGTGAAGCATAGTGGATTTAGGTACGACCGGCAACCTGTCGGCGTATGCTCCTTGGACGTAGCCCTTAGTGGTGAACCAAGTAAAAATGACTGTGTCTTCTCGGTGCATGTGAATGTTTTCATTTTGATCGTAATCATCATACAGGTTCAACAAGTTCCTACCAACGTGGGAACAAGATCCAACAAATTAAAAGAAAAAGTGGTCACCCTGATTCACCCCTCCCCTCTCAGGGTGTCCCGGGGTCCTTCAGTTTTGGCGTCGGTTTTTTAAAAACCGACGCCAAAAACTAAAAAAAAATTAGTTTTGGCGTCGGTTTTTAAAAAAACCGACGCGAAAAAATAATGAAAAAAATGATTTGGCGTCGGTTTTTTTAAAAACCGACGTGAAAAAATAAAAAAAAAAGTTATGACGTCGGTTTTTTGAAAACCGACGCCAAAAAATAAAAAAAAATTAGTTTTGGCGTCGGTTTTTAAAAAAACCGACGCGAAAAAATAATGAAAAAAATGATTCGGCGTCGGTTTTTTTAAAAACCGACGTGAAAAAATAAAAAAAAGTTATGACGTCGGTTTTTATGAAAACCGACGCCAAAAATGTAAACAAAATTTACAGACCTATAGATAATTCCCTAAGCTTTGATTTGACTGGTCATGGAGCAAAAACGGAGTTACGGATTAAAAGTTATGGATGTTGGAAGGTGAACTTCTCTAAAAGAAGTGTTAATTAAGTCCAACTTTCAAAGGCCATAACTTTTAATCCGTAACTCCGTTCTAGCTCCACGACCAGTCAAATCAAAGCTTAGGGAATTATCTATAGGATGTTGGAAGGTGAACTTAGGGAATTATCTATGGATGTTGGAAGGTGAACTTCAGGGGTTTTTTATAATTATAGTAATTTATAATTCTTCTATTTATTATATTTTCTAATTTAAAAAAATTACAGAATATTTTTAGATAAAATTTATTTGTATATTCTTGCTAAAAATTAGTTTTTTAACTATTTTGATCTATTGGTCTCTCCTTATCAAAATGATGATATTGTTAGATCTATTATCCATATTCATTTTTTATGATAAGTATAACATTATTATAATTCTTAGTTTAATTAAATTAAATTTAAATTTTATCATGTATTTTTAGGAAGGAAAAAATTATAAGGAATACATTGTATGTGTTGTAACCCATAACAGGATAATAGCTAGTACATTTATTACATGAAAAATATCTTTTAATTTTAATATAGACACCATGAAGAGTGTGGATTTGTTTTCATCACAATGTACTAATTTTTTGTTTAATATTTCGATTCATAATTTAATTTTTCTTATATATTGTGATTTCATTATAGAATATATCATTTTAATATTTTGTATATGTTTATTTATTCTAAAAATATATCATGGGGGAACCCTAAAGGTTGAAATTTAGAAAAATCCAATAAAAAGGTGAACATTTATTTTATAGGACACCATAATAATAATGTTATTTTTTTTATTCCTTGTGATAATATGTGGATAGTTAAGTGTATCAGTATAAAATTCAACTTTCAGTTTTAACTTATTTAAAAAAATGTGAATTAAGAATGGATTACATCACAGAACTGATGTTTTACTGTGATGTTATGTTGAAAATGATATCAGAACATTGTAAATTCAAGAAAACATGAATACCGTCATAAAGATGATATTGAAAAAAGAATAAATATGTAGATAAATTTTTGATGGTAACACTGAAAAATAATGTGACATGTGAAATGAATTAATTATCGCATCGTATAATTATAATATGTGATCTTGAAAAAAATATTAACTATAAAAAATTCACTCCATGTAATGAAAACCATATTAAACAATGATAAAGATCAAATGAGTAATGTAACAACCCGAAATTTTGAATAAATTTTGCTTCCTAAATTTGTGTGTTATTTTATTTTATACATAACAAAACTATTTCATTTGATAAAATTAGTATAATTAGAATGAGACCGTTGGGTTTCAACTGTTATATGACCATTGGTCAATATAACCGTTGGAAACTAAATGTTGCAATTATTGTCTCTGAATACAAGTGATCTTGGTTAATTAATATAGAAATGAGATTTGATGGCCTCATCCAATAGTCTTGGGCCGATCGAAGCCCATCTAATAGAACTTGGGAAGGAGGTAGCACCACTGGTCCTTGCTCTGGACCAAACCCAAGCCAAACTTTATCGTGTGAAGCTAGAACAGAATCGCCTTCGTGAGAAGTTCAAGGTGATAGAAATTACAATTCGTGCAATATTGGCCAAGTCACCCTCAGATTCTCTCACCTTAGCACACCTTACACTTAGGTCATATGCTGGGGTTATGAGGGGATATGTAAGGAAACTGTAACTACTTTGTGTAAACCTTTGATAAATAAAAATTGTGATTTCTTCTTATGGTGAAGTTTGTGAATTTTCAAAATGTCCAAATAAATGTAGGATGTATATTATTGATGAATTTCGGAAAAAAGGGATATTTTAAAATATTTATGTAAAACTTAAATAATTAATGATGTGTAAAGATTTTCAAAAAATGGTCTTCTACAAATGTGTTCAGTAAGAAATTTAGAGTCTAATAAGATCAACTTAATTTTTGGTGAATAGTAATTTATGAATAGTGATTTTACGCTTAGGATTAGTAATGTGACCAAATGGATTAGTAATCTCACTAAAAAAAGTATTAATATAATTTAGGCACCTTGATTAAGTAATGTGATTAAATAAAATGGGTAAGTAACTGTTTCATAAATTATTAGTCAAGTATTAGTTTTCTCAGGTGAATAGGGTTTTTTAATTAATAATTAAATTAAAAATATTTAGAAAATTATTTTTATAAAATGGAGTTTATTTTTGAATTCAGAGCATCGATATTATATTAAGGTAATTTTTTGGGAATTTTCTAAAAAAATGAATTTTTGGTGAATAGTGTTTTTATATAAAAATTAAATTAAAATTATTTAGAAAATTATTTTTATAAAATGGAGTTTATTTTTTAATTGAAAGCGGTGATATTATGTTATGGTAAATTTTTTGGAGTTTTCTGAAAAAGTTGAATTTTCAGTGAATAGTAAAAATACAGTTTTAGGGTTTTGGTATGTTTAATGACATCATAACAGCATCATGATGATGTCATGAGATATTTTAAGGGATGGTCAACTTATGAATAGTAATATAAAGTATGAGGTGTCCTAAGTGGCCAATACCATGAGGAAATACCACTTGTTTTTCCAATACCACCAATAGGTTTTCCCTTGGCCATTAATGCCTTGTCCCCTCACTTACCCTATAAAAACCAAGCCATTCTCTCATACAATCCATTCCAAAATCATCCTCAAAGAATTTCTGGTCTCCTTACCTCCCAAGGAGTCCCCCCAAGGTGCCTCTAATCCCTTAAGGTCCCAACCTTCAAGTTTTAAGAGTTACGTTTTAAGGTAAGGGATCCTACCACTCTCTTTCTTTCTAAGTACTCTCTTTTATGTCATTTCTTTTAAGCTCCATGTTCTTATGTTGGGGATGTTATTTTATATTCATCATACTGTCCTTTTTATGTTCATATGATGATATACCCCCTCTTGCTCTCATCAATTCATTTTAAGAATGTTTAAGTGGCGTCGTTAAAGGATCGAGTGCCTTATATGATTACTGATTACCCCTTCTTACCCATTCTTCCTTTGGTATTGGTATATGGTGGTAGTACCCATTTGGTGGTGAGTTCTAGTTGATGATGGCACAGTTGGTGGAAATGCCCAATGATGAGAGTATATGATATGTGGTGGGGGTCATGTGTGGTGGGAGGAGGGTACAAGGTCTATGTTCTTCATGTTCATGATACCCTACCACCCTAGTTATGAGTTTTTAATTGGACATGTTATGGGATGGATGATTATATAATTGTGGAATGTGATATATGGGTATTGATTGATGTCATCACAAGATGTCGGGCCCTATTGGAGGCCAGGGTGGGTAGGTTTGTGACATGAACCACATCTAATATAGTTTAATATGTGATGAATGGTATATATGGAAGCGATGGGAGCATGAGACGTTTGATGTTGGGGTATGAGAGTGGTAACTCAGTGAGGAAGTGGATGTGGGGTGACTTTAAGTATGTTCTATTGATATTATTTTACTACCTTGTGTGTGCCATTTGGTGAGTGGGCCATGGAAAGGTTGGGATGGTTAGTTGACCCATTTATGTGCATGTTAGTTTTGGTGTTTATTCAATGGTGCATTAGTATGATCTCTTTACATTTTCATGAGATACATAGGTATGATCCTACTGAGTATACTTTTTATCCTCACCCTATATATATATATATATATATATATATATATATATAATTTCAGGTTTCTATGAAGGTTTTGGAGACCAAGTCGAACATTACTAGCTTGGAGGTTAGAGTCGTTGTTGAGTTTCTACTTTAGGATTTCCATTGGTGTTGTTCTGTTTTGGGAGAATTTAATTTATATCACTTGACATTAATTGTGGGATGTTTTGGCTTTATTTATATTATATGATGGAGTTTTTTGGAATATATTAATCTTATCTCTCAATCATTTTGTTATTTTTAGGGTAATTTCTCTCATTTCAATGTTTTATACTCTCAGTTCTAGTCACCAACCTAGGGCCCACTGGAGATGGGACTGAGGGGCTCACTCCTCTTCATTGTCAACCCAAGATAGCTATTGGTGGAGGGGGTCATAATAGAGTGGTGTCAAATATTTTTGTTAATAGATAGGATATAACTATGAGTTAATCACTAAAAAGATTACATGGGTTGGTGGGGAAATGGTATCAGTTGAGTTTGGTGTGTGACATAGGCTAGAGATACTTTCTAGGACATGGGATTTAGGGGGGTCATGATCTGATGCAAGGAATGTGATTCTTCCAAACAACCAAGTGAAGTGGTGTTTCTTGCAAGGTATATACCTAGGAAAGGTACATGCATCGTGATTTTTTTCTCTTATGATTGAATAAAGTCATTTTAGGAATTAAATGATCCAAATTAAATGAATTTGAATGAATTCCATACATCTAAGATTATTTATTTTTCTTGTTCTGGTGACATATGTTATTGATTCAAACATATGAATAAGGGGACAATTCCCCCACCAAGATGAGTTATTTTTATGACATGTTTTAAAACTCTGTGGGTGATTCAAGGTCACCCAAAGTAGACAATATCCTGGTGTAGTGGATGGGTTCCCTTGATTTGTATACTTCTATAAACTCTATTTATTTGATGAATATAATGTGATGTTAACTTAAAAACTTCATGAAGTAATGACTTTCACTTGAGGTAAACTAAAATGGATGCATTTAGTTTTGAGTGTTTATCTTGATGTGTTTTTGGTAATTACTAGTAGATTAATAACTTGGAGGATCTTTAAACTTGATAAGGTAAATTGTTTCGACCTCATGTTTTATGTAGCCTGTTATGTGTTGGTTTTGATTCTCTAGTTCTGAAGTTATTTGCATTAATATTAACATAACAAATAGTGTGGTAGGACTACATTGGTTGAATATAAAGATTCTAATACAAGTATTATTAAAAGTTTTAATGTAGAAATGGTTGAACTGTTAAATATCATGACATGCATGATAAGTTAAACTAGATAAATTATTAATTATATGAGTCTATTTAAATTATAATGACATGTTTTTAAAGATATAGCTTATATTTGATTGTGTTTACCTTGATAACTTTTTCCATGATTGTGTCACAATGTGTATAGGGGTGTTTAATAATGTTTACTTGATTTGTTTGAATTATGGTGTGCTTTTTTAGTAATATTTTTTCCCTCAATAATGGTTTGATGGTGTTTTACTAAATAATTTTTTGCCACTTTATTTTAAATAATTATTTAAAGGTTTTCCTTTCAAATGGTTTTCAAAATGTTTGGATATTTTCATTGATTTTAAAAGTTTTAAATGTATGGTTTCAAGGAAGAGTTTTCATAAATTAAAATTGATTTTTTTTTTATTTTAAGGTATTTTCAAGCATGCTCTAAGTGATTGGAATTATATAGGGTGTTTGGACCACTGTCATGGTTGAATTTTTTATTTGATTTGTGAAAATGTTTACAGTGTTTACTTATGCTAAAGTGTATTGATATGATGTGGTATTTATATTTAAAATTCATTCATTTTATGTTGATACATACTAGTTTAAACATTTTTCATTGTGTCTTATTAAATGATGATATTATTAGTTTTTTTTAATATCATATCATGTTAGTTTTAACTTTTGAAAATTTAATCATTATTAATTAAAAAACTTGTAAGATCATTTTATAAATTGAAGATATTATTTAAAAAATTGATATAAGTAGTAGGTTGATGCATTTTCATTATTGAAGAGGTGGATCATAATTTCCATGAAAAATTTTTATAAAATATTTCCTTGATTAAATATTCCTTTGATGATTAATTTATGATTTTGAAAAAAAATTACATGACATGCTTAAGATTTTGATACTCCTTTATATAAAATGTTGTTCTTATGATAAAATAAATTGATTAATATTAACTATAAGTTTTAAGTATATTTATTTAATAAAATACCAAACTAAGAGTTTTTAATTCTTATTAATTAGCTTGTGTGACTTAAAGAGGAGTCATAATGCATGTTTAATGCATATTATATTTTACATTGAATTAGTGGTGCGTGATATAAATTGAGAGTGATGAGATGAACATATTAATGAACATTGTAAACAAATTTTTATACAATCATGGAAACTTGTGAGAAATATTGTTCATTCCATTTCAATCATGATAAGTTTTTAATGATTGGAACTGAATTTTCTGCATGATTTATTATGTGAAGTTTTGATTATGTATAAATAATGAAAGGTGAACATGTAGAAATGGAGTGATAAATTAAAATCATGATAAGAAATTAATGAACAAATTAATATGGTACCAATATTATGATGTGAGAATTATAATAATGTGATAATTATAAAAGCATTAGGCATGAAACATACTAGGAGAACCTCCCATAAGATTTGGTTATAACATCATGTATCAGTTATTGATACTATACTTTCCATGAAATTTTTCCTCTTAAATTGAATTACCTTATTATTATTGAAATCATAAAATGTTAAAATACTTTTATGATAGTAAAATATGCTTAAAGTTTCCTTGTTTTTTGATTTTTAAAGCCTTCATAAATAAATTCCCTTAATATATTCCATGATTTTATACTAAGATGAATTATTTTGGAGACATGCTTAGATGCATCCTTATTCTTGTACAATTTTTTTTTTCAAGATTTTCCCTCCACTCATGATTTATTATATGCATGTATTATGTATTTACTACAAGGATAAATTTTGATCAATTATTTATAAAATTTTGGGAAGCTGACAAACATGCTTATAAATAATCTATTGAAAAAATAGACTCGAGAAATTTTACCTAAATGAAATTGTTCATACAATAATGGTTAAATTTTTGTAATAAAATTTGTTTTATGTGTTATATTTTAGACTGTAGATATCATTACATATGTATTTTGTTAAAATATTAATCTGAATACTTGGAGTTGTGAATTTTAAACAAATTAAGTGACCAATAAAAAGGGTAACATGGAACTCTCATGCTAGGAATAATATTTCAAGCTAGAAGAGAATTGTGTGAGTTTTTGTAGAAGAAATCCAAAATGTATGTCATGTGTTAACTTGGTGATATTTTATTTTGATTAATTAAATTAATACTTCTTCAAGCATGTTGTGTTTTGAGCATGTCAAACCTAAATATTTAAGCAAAAGCATGTCACCCTAAGTGTAACATGGAAACATGTTTCATTGGTAGTGTGATGTTTAAAGAGATATTTAAATTGAGTATGAATGGAGTGATTCATGATAGTAAGGTGTGAATGAATTCTCATTTTAAGTTAAAAACTTGACTAGTGTAAATATCAAAATATAGGGTATGATGATTCCATTGACTTTTGAATTGATGAAGTTGAATGTTGTGTTTGACGTGTTGTTTGATTATTGGTTTACTTTAAATTTTTATATTTCCTTGATGAAAATATTTTATTTTTTTGAACTATAAATTGGCATTTCAAAGGCAATCTAACATGAAATGATCCCTTAATAGAACTTAATCTTTGAAAATTCTATGAATACTACTCAAAATTGGTGTGGAGTGGTGATGTTTCTTATTGTTGTGTTATGTTGTTGTTGTGATTTGATAGATGAAACCACCATACATAAAAGTTTAATCATTTAAATCTGGTAATGAATATGGTTGGTTGTGAATCTAGAATTGGGTAATGATATTCTTGATTTCCACACTTAATTCATATGAAAAGAATGATAAAATGGTGATTAGTTAATATGAATTTTTGGTTGGATTTTTTATGGTTTTATGTGTGGCCTTTATTGTTATTTTTGTTACTTTAATTGGGGAATTATTGTGGCAATGTGAAATCCATGAATAGTTGATCTTCTACTATTTTCTGTGTCTTGAGAGTGGTTTAATCTCATTTCATAAGTACCTTCCTCAAGAGTACAGTTTTGAATACTGGTGTTTCTGGTTTTAATCACCTTATTCTTCTTTTGGTTGTTGATCATGTTTTGGATATAACAAGGTTTTTGTGAGGTATTTCACGGGGTGGTTGTTCGGACCTTTCCCTTCGTATTTCCTTTTTGCGTTGTCATTAATTTTTTAGGGTAAGAATCATTTGAGATATATCTAATGTAGTGGTTTGATCCTTCCCAACCCATTACTTGGTGATTTTTAGGTGTCAGTGTGTTGGGAGGAGGTTTGAGGAGAATCTAGAGGATTTGGAGCCAAAATTTTAGTTATAGAAGTAGTTCACAGTATGAACTCTTTGTTTGTGGCATGAAGTTTTCTAGATGGTTTTTTATGGTTATGTATTACTATGGTCTGTGACATGAAAGGCATAATTTGCATAATGAATGGATTCCTAGTATATAGGATCTAGAGTCATATTTTTTTTGTTGAGTTTTGACTCGAGATGTTCACGGTGTGAATACTCCTATTATACTGTGAATTGGTGGTTCTTTGGGCCATTCATGGAATCAAGTTACATGTCACACTATGAATGGTATTTTTCTATCCTTGACTATAAATTTAAACACCCATTAAATTTTTCTTATCGTTCCTCTATTCCTATCGAACATTAGGCAAGTATTGGGTGATTTTGGGAGGTCATCCAGTCCCATCCACATGGATTTGATCCTCAACTTTAGGAGATCAAGTATTAGTGATCTGAGATTAGTTTCCCCTTTTTCTCTTGGTTTATTATCATTATTCTATTGAGGATTCTCAACAACCATGAAGGATCGATTCAGGATGTGTTAGGATGTGATTTTGATAAAGGATCACTATGATTCATGATGATCAGGTTATTCCTAGCATTGTTTGGATTGGTGATCATCCTTATCTTGTTTTGATCTTTAATAGTGATTTGGAAAGCCTTAATAGAGTTAGGGGATCCTTGTTCTCTCCTTATTTGGTGCATCTTTAATTTTAGCATGATTTTTTTTCCTTTGGGTGGATGGTAAGGATTAAGGAATAGATAAAGAAAATAATCAACTGAAATCGATAAAATTGAAAGGGAAGGATGTATTTTCATGTGTTTACTTTATTTTGTGATATTTTTTATGATATTATTCATGCTTTTTGTTGTTTTTGAAATTAAATGTTATTTTTGAAGCCTTGTGTGTGATGTAACTTCCATTAATTGAGAACCTGTTTTGTGATTATTTTCTTGAACTCACCATCCATAAATGGTTAAGAAATTATATATGGTTATGGATTGGTTATGTGTGAGTCTGTAATTTCTATGAAAACACCCATGTAAGAGATGATGAATTAATATGAAAACCCCATTTTATATTGAAATTGTAGAGTTTATGTGAAGATAAAATCTACTACTATGTGTTTTTATGTGCTTGTTTTATATCCATTGTGGTTGTGTGGATCTTGTGGGGCTTGTACGGTGACAGAGGTGACCGGTATGGAGGTTAAAGTTGTTGGTGTAGTGGGGATGTTTTTGTTTT
Organism: Viscum album; assembly: GCA_963277665.1. Classification (NCBI taxonomy): domain Eukaryota; kingdom Viridiplantae; phylum Streptophyta; class Magnoliopsida; order Santalales; family Viscaceae; genus Viscum; species Viscum album. The sequence goes on along the minus strand of OY728130.1, from coordinate 616,039,976 downwards.
ATATTGAGATATGTTGTGGGATATTGTTTGGTTCCTAGTTGATGGTTTTTTATAAGATAGTTCATCTATTGTGTGGTAGTTTTGGAATGGGATGTAGTGGTTATTATTGTGAGATTTTTGATTTATTATGTGGTGGTATTGTTGTAGTTTCCTGGTAGCAATCGAATATGGATTGATAAAAATGAAACGATAATGCCATTGGATGTAAATTAATGTGTAGAAATTGGATAATGAATTGAAATCTAATGAATGGGATGGTTTTTAGTGGGAATAAATGTAGGTGATAGTTAAAGTTGGAAGTCATTAAATATGTAATTAAATGGATTTTTAAATGGGGATTGGTAATAAATGGTAAAATATGGAAAATGGTAGAAATTATAATGAAAGGGGAATTTTGGTACATGTGAGGCTGACTTGTGTGGTGAGTTTCATTTAGTGGTGGTAGCAGTTTGAGGTGAATGTCGTGAGATGATGTGGTAGTGATGTGGGCTATGATAGTGTTTTTTGATGTAGACCCTTAGTCTAGGTGATGTGAAAGAGTATGTATATCCTTTTACTTTCATGTTACTCTTATATTCACCCCACCCACATAGAGTACTACGTACCGATTCCCAAATGCTTTTGGGGGTGTTTTAACTGACATCCAGGTTGATGAGGGAACGGATGACTAATTATCCCCTCTTCCCCTCTCTTCATTCAATAGTGGTATGTGGAAGTGGTACCCAGTTTGCGTCAAGTACCAGCTGGTGATGGCACGGTTGGTGGCGATTCCGGGTCATTATAGGATATGATATGTGGTGGGGGTTATGTGTGGTAAGAGGACACAAGGTTTATGTCATTCGCATTCATGATATCTTTCTTCCCTAGTTATGAGGATATGATTGGACATGTGATGGGATGAATTATTATATTGTTGTGGCATGTAATATGTGGATATTAACTAATGATTTCACAAGATACTAAGACCTATGTGAGGTTATGGTAGGTAGGGTTGTGATCTGACCCACATCAGATATAGCTTAATACATGATGACCGATATATATGGAAGGGAGGGAGTATAGGACATTTTATGTCTAGGTGTGAGATCAAAAAATCAACGGGGAAGTGTATATGTGGTGACTTTAACTATTTTCCCTTGATATTATTTTACTAACTTGGATGAGTTATTTGGTGAGTGGTTCATGGATAGGCTAGGATGGTTAGTTGACTTGTTTAGGTGCATGTATGTTATGTTGCTTATTTAGTAGTGCATTAGTATTCTCTCTTCATATTTTTATGAGAGACCTCGTGTATGATCCTACTGAGTATACATGTTATGTTCACCCTACGTATATATAAACTATATTTCAAGTTTCCCAGAGAGTTTCTAAGACTAAGTTATACATTAATAGCTTGGAGGTTGCAGTCATTGTGGAGTTACTACTTTAGGATTTCCCGTTGTATTGTTTCATTTTGGGAGACTTTTATTTGTATTGCTTGACATGCATTATGGGATAGTTTGGATTATTTTATATTATATGATTGAGTTTTTTGGAATATTTTCATATTATCACTCAATTCATTTGTTATTTTGAGGGTAATACCATCCATTTGATTATTTTATACCCATGGTCCTAGTCACCAACCTAGGGCCTACTGGAGACGAGACTCAGGGGGTCACTCCTCTTCACTACCAGCCTAGGAGGGGTACTAGTAGAGGGGGTATCATCACACATCTATACCAAGAAACTAAGGGTGATAGATCTCCAAGGGAAATTTGTTTTCCAAACCCAAGATTAGACCCCTATTCTTAAGGCCACCAACATTCCAAGCACCTGCTAGAATATTCCAAAGGTCTCAGTGCACAAGAGCCTCAGCCCTGTTGGTGAGGACTCGGTAAGTGTATCCAAGAGACCTGAGATCAAATACGGGTGGAGACATATTTTATAGGTTACTGTAGTAATACCATACCAGGCACTTTAGTAGGTACTATTGCAAGTGTTTTTCAATACTATAGCCAGAACTATTCATCTGTTAGGGCTTTTGGGCCACCGGTTTGGTCTTTCAGTCCTTCAAGGCCTTTGGACCACCCAAGGTCTTAGGTCTACCTAAGGCCTTCTGGGTAGTAAGGCTTACGGGCCACCTCAAGGCCTTCGGGCCACATGAAATTGTGCTTAAATGGACCAGGCATACTCAACAAGGAACAGGATCCAGATGAGGATTCAGAATAGGCACATTCAACAAAACAGAGCTAATGAATTTGGAAGAATGATAGGGTATGGAAATTTCCATCAGGACCAGCCTGTTCATGCATGGGAATCCTAGATGAACAGTCATGCGAAGGTGGAAAGATGACATCATGATGTAGATGTTGGGGAGGGGTAGTTTCAATTAGTTATAGTCTGGATGAATTCCTCTAAGACTATAGGGTCATGTAATGTCACAAAGCCTGCAGGCAATGTAAGGGTTCCCCTTTAACCATTAAAAGGGGGATTATCAAAAATGAATAAAAATAAGGCCAAAGGTGGCTTAGAGATGATTCCAAATCACCATCAACAAGTGTCCTTAGATCATGCCAAGGTAGTGGATGGTTTAGTAGCCCATTACCTAATATGGAATATGAAAACTTTGAGGGGGTCCTCTATAAATTGATAATACTAATAATAGTTTGGGATGTCTTCCTCAGAGTACCCATTATGAAGGTCCACCTTGCAGTGGTGGAAACACCAACTATAGAGGTCCTCCCGGTGATCAGACACAAGAATAAATATTGATATGTCCTCCCTATTATTTACACTATGAGGGTTCTCCTTATAGTCATAAAAATACTATATTTAGATTTTATCCCCATGGATAAACATTATCCAATAATAAAGAAGGTTCTCCACATTATGCTAGTTGTGAAGGTCCTCTCTACAGTGTAAAGATTAGTGGGAAAGGAGATCCTCCCCTTTCCAACCAAGTAGTATTCAGTGAACATAGAGATACTCCCTATGGTATTCAAGTAGAAATTCAAAATAGAGGTCCTCCCCAAATTTTCAATTGATAAACTAGAAACCATGGAATCCCTCCCTGTGGTGATCGAATAGATAGCTCTAGAGGTCATCCCCAAGGAAAATGTTACAAAGGAACTACATATGGAAAAATATATAACTGAATTTATAACAACCCTGCTCTTTATTACACACTTAAACAAGATTTATTAGATAAAATGTCACTTAAGACAACTCTGAGGATCGAGAGGTCTAGTGTCTTGGAAAATTAGGAACATTACATAACAACTTAAAACATAAAACACAACATCTTTATTTAAAACTTCCTTTACATGACCACACACATTCCTTTATAATTAGCATTGCATGGGATAATCTAAGGAAATGCATAAGAAAAGGGTGGTCTATAAAGCCCGGTAAGGGAGTAAATAAGGCATAACATGAAGAATACAGTACATGTTAGATAATAGTCATATCAATGGAGCATAATAGATACATGAACATAAAGGCATGATACAACATGATTATCACAACATGGAAATGTGGTATCAACATTTAACATGATATTAGCATGAGCCAAGGCTCATTTCACATGGAGCATGAGTAAACCCTCATTGCATTTGACGTATCATGATACTAATCTTTACCCAATGCATTGGAGCGCTATCAGGGCACACTCTTCTTAATCATTTCATTTCAGGCATAAGTGTGCCACATGGATCATATAACATGGATTCATTAAATATCATAATTTATTCCATGATAAAGGAATATGGAATTCATACATAAAACTCTATAATAAATAAGTAAAAGTGCATAAAGGTGAATACCCTTGATAGAGAAATGGGCATGGTATTCACTACACAATGACTTTGACTTGGAAAATCATGGTACAATTTCAGCAGCATAACAGCGTGACATAAGAATTCATAAAAAATGTTTATGAGAGAGAAAGGGGTGTCTCATCATATTTACATAAAATTGACAATAATAGGGTTATATAGATACATTTCCTAATATATGTAATTAAATTTAGATTCATAATATAAAATAATTGCTTGAATGCAAATGAAGAGAGAGAAATCCCTTACGGAATTTCGGCATGGAAATGGGTGTACATGGGAGGAATTAATGAGAGATAAAGAAGTCTATAATCATTAAAAAATAAGGAGGGAAGTATGGGTGAGGTGAAAAATCATACCCCAATATTTTTAATTGAAAATAAAAGGACATAACAACATAATGAAATTTAGAAAAAAAATGAGAAAGGAAGAAATCTCTTACTTAGAAGTGTGATCCCAAAGGATTGAGAGGGGCTTGAGAGAGGCTTCTTGAGAGCTTGGGGAACCTTGGGAGAATTATAGAGAGAGGAGGGAAGAGGTTGTTAGAGCTCCAAAGGCTTTAAGTTAAGATGAAGTGGGAGATTAGGTGCGTTTATTTAGGAAAATAGAGGGAATTCTTTATTATTTGGGTTTTGGCCACCACACATTAAACTAATCAAAACCACAAAACAAATCATAGTTTTTGCTCATGTTTTTTTCCAAAGGGGAGTAGAAAATATTATTTTATAAGTCCAATGTCTAAACTTCTTAAAATATTAGGCTTTCTTATGTGGAGGTGAGTCACACTCTCAAGAAAATCATTTTAAAAGTTAAAATGTTTTATAAGTCTTGAAGGGTCCACTAAGGCACCATAAAATCAATCAAACAAATCTAAAATCACATTATTTTAAATTTAAAACATATATTGGCAGAAAATATCATTTATATTATTTTATTACATCACTATTGGGTCATTTATGATGTCATAAAACACATTATATAATTAAAGGGTATTTAATTTTTACCCAAAAATCCGACTGTCTCAAAAAATTATGAAAAATTCACCGTTGGGTAATTTCGACATCCTGATTCCAAAAATAATATTCATTTTATCTAAATAATTTTCTAAATATGTGATTTTTTTACTTTTAAAATAAAAACAGATATTTATCGATAATTCATGGGTTTTGATAAAAATAGCTTTCAAACCTTAATAAAAATCACAATTGTATTCATAAAAATTATACGATTATTTATATTTAATAAAAAGTAATTTAGTAATAATATTTTATTAAAATATTATTTAATTCAAAAATCCATTAATTCATCAAAATAGATTTCTTAATTGAATATTAACTAAAAATAATATTTGTGCTTTAAAAACTACTTACAAAGTAACAATAATAAAATGAATGTATATTATTTATTCTATACAAAAATAATGTACATAATCATAATTCTAGGGTCTTGTTAGATAACCCCTTATAACACCCGCATAAGATCAAAGGGTAAGGTGTGCGATGGTGATAGATTCTTGGGGTGGCTCAAATAACATCCCTCGGGTGGTAATCTCTATTAGCGTCCACTTCTCCCATAGGTGATTCTGTTCAAGCTTAACGTGTTGAAGCTCGACTTGGGTTTGGTCAAGAGCGAAGCCCAGTGATTCCACCTCCTTTCCAAGCTCTGAAAAATGGGCTTCGTATGGAGTAATTCTACTGGATGAGGTCATCGCTTCCTTTGTCTGAGTAAATTGGATTTGTTAAAGCCCTATATTTATATTAATCATGTGATCACTGTTCAGCAACTATATTAGCAACAGTAACAATTATTAAAGTTATTTTAAAATCCAAAAACATAAAACCAATGAAGTGTATATGTTTTACATAACCATTTTACATAATAAGACATTTAATTAGATCAAGAGGAATTTTCATTGATAAAAGTTTGGATCGTTACAGAAGTGGAGGTCCTACACATAAAAAGAAACAAGAAATTTATAACCATAGAGGCCCGCCCCATGGTAATCAAGAAAACAACCAAAATAGAGGTCCTCCCCTTGATGGTGAATATGAAATCAATAACCATGAAGGTCCTCCCCATGATGCTCATTATAAATTCCCTCGTCATTTTTATGCATATATTTCATATGAAGGCCCTCCCCATAACTCCATCATCCCAAAATTTCCCTCATATAGAGTAGCACTTGGAAAACCAAAGCAGGTTATGCTAGGAACTTTATATTTGATCAATGTTGCTTGATATTAATCAATGGGTAACCTAAGGTAATGATCATCATCAGTACCTCCCCCAGATCATGTGCCCCTAGATGTTGCTCATGAAATTTAAAATTATCTATATTCCCTCAATAAAACATTAGGGAATCAACCCTTATGGTCAAAATAGGTTTAAGAAACCCCTAATAGAGTATAAAGAAAATTCCCTTTCTTGAAGGGATGCCCTCTATGAAAATCTTATGTTATGGGAAGACATACACAACCATAAATTTGGTGGCCTCTACCCACTCGCAAAAAAAACCTTAATCTTATGATAAATCCATGGCTTCAAAATTACATGTTTGACTCTTTCCAATGGTTCTTCATCATGAAATATTTGACATATAGTCAGCTACTTTGCAAAGGATCATTGATGTTGATATATGGGCCTCTTTAATGGTCCCTCCTTAACCCTAGTCACTTAACTAGGTTTAATTGATTACTCAAATAACCATGTTTTCCTCCTTTCTCCTAGGTTAAAACCTTGAAAATACTATTCCATCTAGGCATCCTACAAATCCACCAGAATTAATTGATTGGATTCATATGCATGTATGTGTGATTACCTTTTATCATGTATTTATTTGATAATTAGAATTGATTATCTTGTAGTAGATGGACCACTAATTGTTCCCCCAAACTAATAGGTCCCTTTGGGTACTAAAAAGCATGTATTCCCCCGATAACGAGGACCCCTATCCTTGGGAAACCAGTGGAATCTCTACTAGGAGAGGAAAATCGTCCAAATTGATGTGTATCAAACCCTATAGCTTTTGAGAATTTGGTCGGCTTACTTTTTTCCAATTAATGAGACACCAGCATTCTCCTTTTGGCTTAACTTGAATATCTCCTCTCCACTAGTCATTTTGGATTATCCATATGCATTGTTTGGTACTATAGCAGCCGGAACTATTCATCCATCTGGGCCTTCGGGCCACCGGTTTGGTCCTCAGGTCTTGCAAGGCATTCGAGCCACCCAAGGCCTTCGGGCCAGTTGATTCTCAAGGCCTTCAGGCCACCTTAAGGCATTAGGGCCACCCCAAGGCCTTCGGGCCACATGAATGCAGGCCCCAGACACACTACAAAAAAGGAGCAGCCCCAGAAGAGAATTCAGAGCAGGTGCACTCACCAGAGCAGAGTCAAATGGATTGTCAGAATGAGAGGGTATGGCTATGCCATCGGTACTAGTCTGTGCTTTCACGAGAATCCTATCCAGACGGTCATGCAATGGTGGAGAGCTACTATTAGGATGCAGATGCTGGGGAGGGGCAGTTCCTTGTAGATAGTCTGGTTTAATTCCCTAAGACCTTCGGGTCATGTAATCTCCTAAGCCTACAGACCATGTAATATTTGAGCCTACGGTCCTTGTAAGGATTCCCCCTAATCCCTTGAAAGGGGTGTTATCAAAAATCAATAAAAATGAAGGCCTTTGGGCCATTCAGGAAGTCTTGAATTCTTCTCATTGATCCACATCACCTATGTGTCCAATCATTCTTCCCTATCTAGTTACCAATAGATAAGGAGAACATATATGAGAATCCTATTATGTGTAATCCCTGACCAAGCCCTCATTAATAATCTCATATTTGTTCTTAATCAATGAGTCAAAAATATCATGGGAATCATAAAAGGTGTAAGCCCCAACAATACCCTATCCAATTTGGTTACTAACAGAAAAGATGAACCAAAAATGGATTCTCATTCATAAGTCTCACAAAGAGCGTTACTAAGCCCTTATCACCTAGAATTACATTCATCATGAATTAAAACTTCTTGGAATAGGTCCTTGTCATATGAACTTAAACTACTAGATGTCATGGTTTTGGTTTCATAACACTAAAAGGAACATCATCTGTCATTGATGCATGACCTTAAAAATGAAATTATTTGGTCATGTCGGCATGACCTTAAAAGGCACCATAAGGATCTTTGTCACATGACCTTAAAAGGTATGATCTGTTCCATTAAGTGGAATCAAACTACATGGGTTCTAATTCCCTTTTTGGATAGGAAGCCTCTTCCATGGGCTTTACTATTAGGAAGTGTGGAGACTTCTTTTTTGGTTATGATTCTTTGTGTATAGAATAAGAGAATATGGAACTTTTGGTTCAAGCCTGGATGGGGGATTGTGGTAGTAGAGGACCGATGGAGGTGTTTTGGAAGGAAATGTTTTGAAACTAGGTTGGCAAGTAACTGATGTCCAAATGATGGGAGCATAGAAGAAAACTCGATCAAGGTGAACTCTATTTATGCACCAAAATGGATTTCAGTTTCCAAAGGTTGTATCAAATGTTCCAGAAGGTTGTGTAAGAGTAAATAGATGTGATCTAGATGCATTCACTATTCACTAGATGAGCCATTTGAGGTGGTGGAATTCAAACAGTGGTAGATATCAATGTTTTAGTCATCCACAAATCTTAGAATACAGTGAAACCAATTTCACCAACCAGGCCCCATTATAAATAAGTGGGGTGGGATCATTTTTGTTTTGTAACTAAAAACTATGATATATATGATATCAAATGAATCAATCAATTATGATTGTAATCTTAATTTTCCTTTAGTATAAACAAAGCATCATTGATCTCATGTGAAGTTGGACTAATTATGAACCATATAATCTCTTGTTTTCATTTTAATGTTTGTTTCACTTGTGTTCTTATTCCAATAGTTGTGAGAGTCTAGGTGTGGGGAATTTAAATGTGGTGGTTGGGGTGTATAGTCTTCTTAGTTCTAATACATCTTTTCATGGGTTTGTTCCAGTTTCAGGAGTTCCAAACTTTATTCCATAATTTAAATTCATATAGGTGCATTCAGATCAATGGTTTTAGATCACATTAAGTGTTATCAGAGATTGTAGTTTAACATGGCTTAGTTCACTTAAAATCAGACTCTTTGGTAATATTTATTGTTTTTATATTTTTTCATTTCAATGGGATTCTCTGTTTTGGTGGGGATGGTGTTGGAAGAAGGAAAGGTTTGGATAGACAAGTTCAATAGGATAGAATTCAGAATTTTGAGGATGCGGATGGAGGATTATCTCTTTCATAAGGACCTCAATCTTCCATTGAAAGGATTTATACTAGAAGTAATGGATAAAGTGGAATGGGGAAAGACTTGATTGGAAATCACTTGGAGTGATATAGATGTCATTGGAAAGGAATGTTTCATACAAGATCCAGGAAGTGAAGACCGCTAGTGAACTGATGAAGGCTCTAAACGATACGTATGAGAATCCAACAGTAATGAACAAGGTGTTCATAATATGGAGACTATTTTCATGATAATTTTGGAAGGCCAATAACTGATTATGTCAATGACTTCAACATGATCTGGAGTCAGTTGGAATTGGTAGGAGTGAAGTTTGTGAATCCAATGTGGTCATTGTTGTTGTTTTCGTCACTCCAAAAATCATGATATGTGATAGTTCCACTATAAGAAATTATTGCGGTGAGACTAATCTTGTGTTTCAGGATGTCTAGGTTCTCATTATGAATGAGGAGATCAGGAAAAATAAAGACATGGAGCCTTCTAGAACCGCATTCAATGTTGAAGTTAGATGATGTTATCTTCAATGGAAAGGTTAGAAGAAATAAAAAAGATAAGTTGAGGGAGAGAAGTTGAGTTAAATCAACTGGAATGAGACCTGTATATTGAAATTGTGAGGATGAATGTAGTTTATTATTGAGTGTCAATATTTCATTGGAATCATGGATCATTGATTCCAGATAATCGTTTCATTCTATATCCAAGAGGGGAAGCATAAAAAACTATGTTTCTGGAAGATTTAGAAAGGTTCCTATTGTGAATAAGGAGGCTCTTGATATTGTAGGTGATATTAAAGCCTAAATATAAAATGGAAGCTTTCTGGAGTTACAAAAAATTTATCACATGCCTAGTTTATGGAAGAACTTAATGTATATAGGTCAGCCGGATGAAACAAAATTTTTTATAACCTTTATGGAAGGAGTGTGGAAGATCACACATGGATATATAGTGGGGTCTTGGGGTATTAAATATGGAATTTTGTTTCTAATAGGAATATCATATAGATCAATGATCTTTAGAACAAAAACTTTTGAAATCCTGGAGTTGTGGCATGTTGTCTTGGGAACTCGAGTGAGAATAACATGTGAGTCTAGCACCTAAAGGAGTATTGAAGCTCAGACACTTGGATATCAGAACATGAGATATTTTTATGTTGGATATATAGAGAATGGTATCATTTATAACAAATGGAAGGGTGTCACGACCAGTCCCAATGGGGCCCACACCGCGACTCCCTAATCCCACCTCCAATAGGTCAGGGGATGGTGACTAGCACCGACTAGGCATATCACTAACATGGGAGGCATTTCCTAAGTACTTGTATACGTGCACACATCTCCAAGTCCACAAATGTTGAAATGTAAAAAATCAATAAGGAAAAAATGCATGCATACAACTAAACCCAACCAACATAGTACAATGGAAAGTAAAGTGCAAAAAGTAAACTGGACTAGAATAAAAACCCACCAAAAGAAAGAGCCTACAAACTACAAAGTCCAACCTATAAGAAAGAAATAGGTAATGGGACTACTGATCATAGTTGTACGAACACATCGTCCTGTAAGCAAGCTCACAAAGCTCAATCTGGTCCGAATCCACCCTGGACTTTGTCAAAAGGTCACTCATCTGCACAAGACATGACACGTGCGGGCAAAGCCCATGCATGGGTGAGTATAACAGTACTCAGTAGAGGACCCCAAAAACCAAAAAGTAATACAAAGTAAAGGTACAGTCAGATCTACACAGTATATGTCTACAGAACATATAACAAGAGAAACCTATCCAGATATACTTGAAACCCAAACCCGTAGTCTAGAGGTAAGTCACAATGACTGCATACCCACGTTAGGGATTTAGTTTGAATATTCCATGAAGCACTCATCCAGGAGAACTCACTCCAAAATTCTAATAGCTCTGATGACGTCCGTCTAAGAAGTACGTTTGTCGGGAAGTGTCGTGAGAGAGAGATACAGTGATAGATCATAAGAGAGAACATATACACTCATTCTGAGAGAACTCACTCCTGAGTGGTGAAAGATCACGATACACTGATGAGGATCACTGCTAGGGCCTTGGTGTATACCACAACTCGTTCAGATTCACCTATTAAGTATAGGATTAACTTCCTGTAGGATTGGTCACGTCGATACCTTACTCTACCTAGGGCTAAGAATGGGTAGAGGATCTCGCTTTGGGCCTCTCGGAGGGATTCTAACTCTATCTAGGAAGTCCTTCTGAAGGGATCATACTCCTATAGATGGAAACGATATTTGACCTTTAGGGGAACAATCAAAGGGGGCACTAACCCAAACGAAACTTGTCCAAGGTACGGTGGACAAAGAGATCAAGGAATGTACAGAAAAGTACACGATGTGTAGAAAGGTCACACGTCATGTCCTATGACCTCAGGTATTGCACATGTACAATGGCCCATGCCAAAGAGAATGTCATGTAGAAAGAGATATACATGGCGTGTAAGAGTGTTACACGCCCTGTCCTACTATCCGAGGGTCGCTCTGTGTACACTAGTCATGTGCCCATACACAGTTTCAACTCGTGTCTTCCAACCCATGTACCAGTACACGGGGTAACCCATGTAACCGGTCTGGTCTGGATGTGTGGTGGAGTGCATTCCATGTACCCCACCCCGTGTTTGTGTATCATACGAGATACACACCGAGTCCTGCATAGAGACCCACACTCTTTGTGATATTTTCACACGTCGTGTCATCGCTTCCCGCATCGCAAAACCCTAGTCGTCACCGAGCTGGCCCCACATGATATGTTCTTCAAAGAACACACTGTGTTCTTTGGGATTTTCCAGAATCGGTGCTCCTCCTCCACATGCCTCCTTCGATCCTCTAGTCTTTGTTTCGACGATCCATTCATCAAGAAACTGAAGTTTCAAGGTCTTCCCACCATGGCAATTCCGATTAGGTAAGTTTTGGGTGTCTGATCAGCTCCAAAAATGAATTTCAATCATTCGTGCGAAGAATGGTTGAAGAACGATTTCTTCCAATCCATGACAATTCATCATCCTCCATCATCGTTGCACCTCCTTTGGGTCTTCATGATATCAGATCTATGATTTTGGATCATTGCATTGTGAGATGGACGTGCAACGATCTTTTGTTCATAACCCTGTGAAGAATTTGGGGTCAAAAAGGGAGAAGAAATCCAAATAACGAATTGAGGAATGAACCTCTACTGCTATTCATCACGGCGTTGATCCGCTCCCATTAGAATGATCAAATAGAGAAAAATCAAAATATAAATCAAACCAAATATGGATCAATTCCCCAAAATAAACCTGATAAGAGACCCTTCCAAAAGAACGAACGATCTGCGAGTCAACCTGTTCGTGGGTTAATCCACGTTCGTCGTTTGAATCCAAGAATGGGGAAATAAGAATTGAAATAACAACCCCTACCTCGATCGTTGATGAAAGGTGTATCTGCTACCGTCATTGGTGAGATTTGATCTTTCTATGAAACGATCCATGCATTGTTGTTTGTCGTCCTTCGTCGAGGATTCTCTGAGGGTGGCTCCTCTCCAAATCTCTAGAGGATTCCAAGGAGTTTTCTAGGGTTATGAGCCTAACCCTAGGCTCCTAGTTATTTAAAACCAATTAACGTGTTGCTGCATCATGGAAACATTTAAAATAAAATAAATTATTAATTTATTTCATTTCCTTTAAAACATCCAATAACTAACTTTTGTTTTCTACCAGCATCGGTTGATGTTAGGTCTCACCTAAGGTAAAGTCACTTCTCTGAACACAACGGTGCCCTCAGATTTCTGATCCGAGCACCTTTTTAAAAGTTATTCCATTTTTTTAGGAAAACTGCTTGTGCACACTATTTAAAAGTTTAATTTATTTCAAACATTTATTTCAAGCACTCCAGGCCTTAGAATTAAACACTGTCGCAAATCCTGGTCTTGAAATAATTTCATATAATATTTAAAAATAATACACATAAATTCAAAGAAATTACATTCTCCCCACCTTAGGGCTTTTAAATCCCGAAAATCCAAAACAAAAGGCTACTCAAACAGATGTGGGTTTTGTGAAGGAATCTGAGCCTCCCACTCTCACGTTCTCTCATGAATATTATCGCATTGCCATAAGACACGCACCAAGGGAATTTCTCACCCACAAAGGATCCTCTCCTGTAGATCCTTGATCTCCAATAGGTACTCTGTGAAGGTCACTCCATCCTCGATGTCCAGCTCTCCTCAGTCGATATGATGGTTCATACACGTACCTCATCAATTGTGACACATAGAAGACATCATTTATCCAGTGAAACTACGGTGGTAGAGCTAGGTAGTACGCCACCTCACCAACTTTTCGCAGTATCTATAAAGGGTTGATGAACCTCAGAGACAACTTTTCGCCCTGGCCAAATCTCTGTAACCCTCTTCAAGGTGAAACCTGAAGGAAGACATGGTCTCCCTCCTCAAACTCCAGAGGTCTCCATCATCTGACAGCATAAGACTTCTACTGACTATGTACAGTCTTAATCCGCTCCTGGATGATTTTCACCTTCTCGGTGGTAGCTTGCACCAACTCTGGACCCATGAGTGATGACTCTCTAGGGTCGGTCCAGAAAAATGGTGACCGGTAGGGTCTCCCATATAAATCATCAAACGGTTCCATACCAATGGTGGAGTGGTAGATGTTGTTGTACACAAACTCCACCAGTGGTAGATGGTCCTCCCAACTACGACCAAAGTCTAAGATACAAGGCCGCAACATATCCTACAAAAATTGAATTGTTCTCTTAGTCTAGTCATCTGTTTGGGGATGGAACGTTGTGCTCAAATGTAGATGAGTCCCAAACACCTCTTGCAATCCCTTCCACAACTAGGATGTGAAACGAGCATCACGATTTGAGACTATCGTCGAAGGGATTCCATGAAGCTGAACTATCTCTTGCGTGTAGAGGCGTCTTAATCTCTCTACGGAACTCTGCTCTCTGATATCTTGGAAGTGAGATGACTTGGTGAGTCGGTCAATGATCACCTAGATAGAATCATGTCCAATGGAAGTTTGTGGTAAGCTCGTCATGAATTCCATCGATATTTCATTCCACTTCCACTTCAGAACTTCCAGGGGTGAGATAACCCCGCTGATACCTGGTGCTCAGCCTTCACCTGTTGTCACGTAAGGCATCGAGAAATGAACTCTGCTACTGTCTTCTTCATACTTTTCCACCATAACTGACACCGGAGGTCCTGGTACATTTTTCCACTCTAAGATGTACCATCAAGGGGAATGTATGAAACTCCCTTAGAACCTCCTCCCGCAACGCCACTGCCACAACTGTGCGTCCTCTGAAAAGGACGATGTGCTCCCTACCTTGCGAATATCCATCAAGAGCATATCATGTGGGTAACTGAGTACGTAAAGTCTTAAAATTGACATCCCCTAGTTGTGCCTCCCTGACTCTCCGTAAGAGTGGAGGGATGAAAACCATCGACTGAGACAAGCTGCATCATCTCCATTCATGAAGGATAATTATAGTGAGTCCAACTTCTCTAACACCTCACTCAAAAGCTACGAACTCGATCTCCTGCTGAGAGCATTTGCTACAACGTTCCCCTTCCCAAGAGTATAGACAATCTCAAAGTCATAATCCTAGAGGAACTCTAGCCAACACCTTTGCCTCAGATTCAGATCCTTTTGTGTGAAGATGTAATTGAGGATCTTGTGGACAGCGTAGATGGTAAATCGTTTGCCCATCAGGTAGTGTCACCACATCTTCAACGCGAAGACTACCGCTACCAACTCAAGATCATGGGTTGCATAGTTCTGCTCATGCGGCCTTAGCTAGCACAAACCATAAGCAATCACTGCATGTCTCTGCACCAGAACACAGCCAAGCCCGGTCCCTGATGCGTCATAGAAAACTACGTACTCAATACCCTCTTCTGGCAATCTCAATATTGGTGCACTCGTCAAACTCTGCCTCAACTACTGGAAAGTCTGCTGGCACTTCTTTTTCCATACGAAATGATTCCCCTTCTAGGTCAAGGCTTTCATCAGTGCTGATATCCATGAAAAATCAAGGATAAATCTCTAGTAGTATCCTTCCAGCCCAAGGAAGCTTCTCACCTATATCACACTCTGGGGTGGCTCCCATGCTAACACCGCCTCAACCTTGGATAGTTCTACTGCTACTTCATCTGCTGAGATAACATGTCCCAGGAAGTGGACCTCATGTATCCAGAACTGGAAATTTGAGAGCTTCTTATAAATTTGGTGCTCTCGGAGTACATCTAGAACCATCCACAGGTGTCTCGCGTGATCCTCCTTTAATGTTGAGTACACAAGGATCTCATCGATAAATACCACTATGAACTGGTCTAAGTATGGCTAGAAGATCTTGTTCATAAGTCTCATGAACACTGCGGGGGAATTCATCATGTCGAAAGGCATCACCAAGTACTCGTAGTGATCGTAGAAACATCTGAAAGTCATCTTTGATATATCCTCATATCGTACTTGTAACTGGTGGTAACCTGATCGAAGGTTAACCTTTGAGAACCACCACACCCCTTTCAGTTGATCAAAGAGGTCTTTGATCTTTGACAGTGGATACTTGTTCTTCACTGTTTCCTGATTCAGGCACTAGTAATCCATGCACAACCTCAAACTCCCATCTGCCTTCTTGGAAAACTGAATTGGGGTCGCCCAGGGTGAAACACTGGGTCTTACTAAGCCCTTCCTTTTCAAATCCTCCAGCTACACCCTTAGCTCTCAAATCTCTACAGGATAAATCTGATACGCCGGTGAGGATATCAATGTCGTCATAGGGTGTAAGTCAGTGCAGAATTCGACTTCCCAATGGGGAGGTGATCCTAGAACATCTTTTGGAAAAACATCATCGTACTCTGCCACTACTGTTGGGAACAGAAAACTCACAATGTCTGATGCTCTGAGGGTAAGGCCAACCAACTCATGAGTGATCGGTTACACCTTCCTTAGCCTGAGACCATTCTGTGCTGCCTGGGTTTCCTTTTCACCAATAAAGGAAAACCTTGTTCCATCTCTTTGGACACACCACAGTCTTCGTCTAAAGTAGTTGATCTAGGCATGGACCAAAAATAACTAATCCATACTGAGAATGACATTTTAAGGCCTTAAATCTTCCACCAAGAGGTTTCAACCTAAACTCTCACCTCCAAGGGTAAGATTACATTGTCGAAAAAGATGTGTGATCATCGAGTCTCCTCCTATAGGTGTCTCCAAGAGTAAGAGTTGAGTCAACAGCTCCACCAGAATCTCAAGGTTTCACAGAAGACATGTGGTGAGGAAAGAATGACTAGAACTCATGTCTTTAAGTATGGAAACTAAGGTAGAAAAGACACAGATCGTACCTCGGATCATCCCTGGAGTCCCTTGGTCATACGCCTCGACCGCATGTAGTTTCCCCTACCCTATCCCCCAGCTCCCTAAGCCTGGTGCGGACCTCCTGGGAAGGTGGTGGAAGTAGGTCAAAGCGTCTGCCACCTCTTGCAGCTCTCCCTGCTCCTCTTCCATGTCTGCCACCTGGCAGGACTTCCTGCTCCACTCTTTGCCTCTGCCTCAGTGGTCCATCCATCGCCTCCCTATTAACAGTTTGACGGGTTGGGAAATCTCTGGTGAGATGTTCCCTACCGTCGCACGAGTAACATCATCTCTCCCTATGCTGAATGACTCCAACCTGAGAGCCATGGACTGCGGTTCCCCTGTCTTGGGTCCTCCTGGGATGTCTCCCACATCCTGATCCCTATGCCTGACGTCGGATCCCTACTACCAAGGTCTTTGCACCTGTATGCCTGCTCCTGACTGTCATTGGCTTTCTCTGCTCAGCCAAGAAGCTCTCGACCACCAAATCTCACTCAAGCACTACTGTATAAGTTGAAATGCATAGAGGCATGACACTAGCTTGGATGTCCCGCCATAGACCTCGCTCAAAGGTCTGAGCTCTAAAGTACTGATCCCTGACCATATCCATCGAGTGCCTGGCGAGGTTGGTGAACCTCGATGAATAGTCATCCACCGTTAAACTGCCCTGCTGGAGTTGAAGAAGCTCCTGGATATGCATTTCTCTCAATGTAACTGGAGAGAACCCCTCCCTAAAGAGTCGCTCGAACTCCATCCATGAAAGAATATCCTCGTTATGGGTCTTCATGGTCAAAATCCACCATCTCCATGTCGAACCCTGAAGAAGGATCGCTCCTAGGATCACCATTTGGTCTGCTGGTGTCCTCACTAGGTGGAAAACTCTGGTCACCGCCTAAAGTTAGTCCTCAACTACCTAAGGGTTGGGCTCGCCTCAGAACCTGAGGGGTCTCTGTCTCTGAAACTCATTGAGCGTGCTCATCCTGCACTCCTCATCTGCTGGTACTACAAGTACCATGTGATGCTTTATTGGCGATGGTATAGCAGGTGCACCACCTGAAGGTAACGCCTAGGAAACTGGTCCATGAATCGAAGCCCCATCCCTGAGGGGGTCATCCTCGTGATCGAACTGTTGAATCCTAGCAAGTATGTGTCGCGAAGGAATCTTGTAAGGAAAAAAGATATACCATGGTCAAAGAGTATATCTGAATAGCTGAAATAAAAGGACATGTAAAACACAACTCATTCTTAAATGATGCATATATCATTCTTTTGTTTCCCTGCAACTAGTGTTTTCATGTATCAAGTCAAAAAGTAGGTTATCAGAGTCCCGGTGTATGGATACATCGGCCCCCTACACCAACATTAGAGTCCCTTGCCTGAAAGCCGAGCTCGAAACACTTAACATTGTTGCTCCAAACCAATCTCACAGACTCTTAGTCCTAAGGTAGATCCAACCACCTTTGATACCACTCTATCACAACTCATCCCAATGGGGCCCACGCTGCGACTCCCCAAGCCCGCCTCCTATAGGCCAGGGGCTAGTGACTATCACTGAGTAGGCATATCACTAACATGAGAGGCATTTCCTAAGTACATGTACACACGCACACATATCCAAGCCCACAAATGCTGAAATGTAAAAAAACACTAAGAAACAAATGCATGCATACAACTAAACTCAACCAAAAGAGTGCAATGAAAAGTAAAGTGCAGAAAGTAAATTGGGCTAGAATATAAGCCCATCAAAAGAAAGAGTCTGCAAACTACAAAGTCCAACCTGTAAATAAAAAATAGGTATTAGGAATGTTGCTCATAGCCGTAGGAATGCCTCAGCCTGTAATGAATCTCACAAATCTCAGTCTGATCCTGGTCCACCCTGGACTCCGTCAAAAGGTCGCTCATCTGCACAATACATGACACGTGTGGGAAAAATCCGTGCAGGGGTGAGTATAACAATACTTAGTAGAGGACCTCGGAAACCATAAAAAAATACAAAGTAAAGTTATAGTCATCTCTACACAGTATATGTGTCCAGGACATATAACAAGACAAACCAATTCAGATATACTCAAAACCCAAACCCGTAGTCTAGAGGTAAGTCACAACGACCGCATAACCACGCTAGGGATTCAATTTGAAGATTCCACAAAGCACTCATCTGGGAGAACTCACTCCACGAGTCTGATAGCTCTAATAACATTCGTCTGAGAAGTATGTTCATTGATAAGTGTCACAAGAGATAGAGATGCACTAATATATCTGAAGAGAGAACATATACACTCGTTCCAAGAGAACTCACTCTTGAGTGGGGAAAGATCGCGATACACGGATGAGGATCACTACTAGGGCCTTGGCGTATACCACAACTCATCCAAATTTACCTGCTAATTAGAGGATCGGCGACCTGTAGGATTGGTCACTTCGATACCTAACTCTACCTAGGGCTAAGAATGGGTAGAGAATCTCACTCCGGGACTCTCGAAGGGATTCTGACTCTATCCAGGAAGTCCTACTGAAGGGGTCATACTTCTATAGATGGAAATGATATCTGACCTTCAGGGGAATGAGAAAATGGGGAACTAACCCAAACAAAACTTGTCCAAGGTATGGTGGACAAAGAGATCAATCCGTGTACAAAAAAGTACATGGCGTGTAGAAAGGTCACACGTCATGTCCTATGACCCTGGGTACTGCCTATGTACAACGGCCTGTGTCAAAGAACATGTTGTGTAGAAAGAGATATACATGGCGTGTAAGAGTGTGACACACAGTGTCCCACTATCTTAGGGTCGCTCTGTGTACGTTATCCAGGTTCCCATACATGGCTTCAACTTGTGTCTGTCAACCCATGTACTAGTACATGGGGTAACCCTTGTAACTGTTCTGTTCTAGTCGTGTGGTGGAGTACATGTCGTGTACCCCACCCCGTATCTCTGTATCATACAAGATACACGTCGAGTATCACGTAGAGACCCACACCGTGTGACAGTTGTCACACACCGTGTCATCGCTTCCTGCATCAAAAAACCCTAGTCGCCGCCGATCTGGCCCCACATGTCGTGTTCTTTGAAGAACACGTCGTGTTCTTCGGGATTTTCCAAAACTGGCACTCCTCCTCTGTGCACCTCTGTCAATCCTCCGGTCTTCGTTCCGGTGATCCATTTGTCACGAAATTTAAGGTTCAAGGTCCTCCCGCTATGGAAATGCCGATTTGGTAAGTTTTGGGCACCCAATCGACCCCAAAAATGTGTTTGAATCATCCATGCGAAGAATGATTTATTCTGATCTGTGCTGATTTGTTGTCTACCATAGTCATCGCACCTCTGTTGGGTCATCACGACATCAAATCTATGATTTGGGATCATTGCGTTGCGAGATGGACGCACAACGATCCATTGTTTATAACCCCTCAAAGAACACAAAGAACATAGGGTTAAAAAGGGAGAAGAAATTTAAATAAAAAATTGAGGAACAAACCTCTGTCGTCATTTGTCATGGCGTTGATCAGCTCTCATTAGAAGGACCAAACGAAGAAAATCAAAATATAAATCAAACCAAACATGGATCAATTCCCCCAAAATGAACTCGATAAGAGACCCTCTCGAAAGAATGAACGATCTGTGGGTCAACCTATTTGTGGGTTAATCTTCATTCCTCGTTTGAATCCAAGAATGGGGAAAGAAGAATTGAAATAACAATTCCTACATCGATCGTTGACAAAGGGTGGATCTGCTCCCGTCGTCAGTGAGATCCAATCTTGTTGCGCAACGATCCACGCATTGTCGTTCGTTGTCGTTCGTCAAGGATTCTATAAGGGTGGCTCCTCTCCAAATCTCTAGAGGATTCCAGAGAGTTTTCCAGGGTTATGAGCCTAACCCTAGGATCCTAGTTATTTAAAACCAATTAACACGTTGCTTCATCATGGAAATGTTTAAAATAAAATAAATTATTAATTTATTTTATTTCCTTTAAAATGTTCAAAAACTAACTTTTGTTGTCGACCTGTGTCAGACGATGTTAGGCCTCACCTAATATAAATTCACTGCTCTGAATGCAATGGTGCCCTCAGATTTCTGATCCAGGCACCCGTTTAAAACTTATTCCACTTTTTCAGGAAAACTACTCGTGCGTGCTATTTAAAAGTTTAATTTATTTAAAACATTTATTACAGGTACTCCGATCCTCAGAATCGCACACCGTCATAAAGCCTGGTCTCGAAATAATTCCATATAATATTTAAAAATAATACACAGAAATTCTGAGACATTAAAAAGGGAACATAAATATCATAAGTTGGATCTCATGCATATGGATGTTTGAGGGATTTCTATAGTTCGTTATCATGTATGGTCGTTATATAATGATATATTGATTGAAGATTCAATAAATAAAGTATGGATATACTTAAATAAAAATATAAGTACTTTTAAGTGTTTTTTCGATAGAGAATAATAGTGCAAAAAGAGACTCGAGATAATCTCAAGTGCTTAAGGTTAGACAATGGAGGTGAGTATGGTAGATAAAAATTCTGAAGGTTTTGGTGGAAGAAAGAAATCATGTTTGAGAAGATTATACCCGAGACACCAAAACAAAATAGTGTGGTGGAGTGGGTGGACCAAATTCTAAATGAGAAATCTTGGAGCATGAGTTTTCATGTAGGGATTCCAAAGGAGTTTTGGGATGAAGTTATAATTTTTTATTCCTATCTCATTAATAGAAGTCCTTCCTCACCTATGGGGTAGGATATTTTGGAACATATGTGTTCTGGAAGACCAGTGGATGTTTCTTGCCATAAATTTTTCAGATCACTCACATACATTCATGTTATTTCCAAGGATTGGGTCAAGCTTGAAGAAAATTCCCAAGCATGTTTCTTTTCTGGATATGGTGATGAAAATTATGAATTTTAATTTTGGGATAATGATAAATGGAAGATCATTAGATGCCAGAATGTTCTCTTCAATGAGAATATTTTGTGGAAAGATCGGAACATGATGGAAGATGGAGTTAAGAGAAAAGAATCAACTGAACATATCCAAGATAATCTGAATGGAAGAATGAATATTTCAGAAATTTCAAGAAGCACTGGACACTACTGGAAATACAGTCTTTCCCAATGGTTCTAAACCGTTGGGAAAGGCTGCAAAACCGTTGATATATGTTATACCAATGGTTCTACAAACCGTAGGGAAGTAAGCCGTTGGGAAATATTTTCCCAACGGTTTACTGTGAACCGTTGGTATAGGGTGGGGAATGCCTAACCTATCCCAATGGTTTGGCTTGAACCGTTGGGAAATCCCAAGGATTCTCCTCTTTCCCAGCAGTTTCTAAACCGTTGGGAAAGGTTTTTTACCAACGGTTTGAAACCGTTGGCATAGCCTATGTTGTGCAAATTGAACAGCAGCCTGAAATTTGCACAGCAGCTCTACAATTTGGACAGCAGGCCTCATTTTGTGCATTCCCTCCCATTTTCAATCCAATTATTGTACCTAAAATAAACTAACACATACATATACAATTATTGTACCTGCAATAACCAACTAACACATACATATAGAGAACAAATTCATACACATTTAACATATAATGCATCCTGGAACTATACACATCCATAATTAAATTAGAATTCATAACATAATTATAAACATACATAATTTATTTAGAATTCAATTTAAAATTTAGATGACAATTATATGTGGAATCCGGAATTAAATTCATAATTTGATCGGTTTTTTGTATACCATATATTTTTACCTGAAATGATGTCCATTTTAAACAAAATACATACACCTGGAGTGATACCGGCCACACGATGCCTCGGATTGAGGTGAGTTTAACTCGTACACGTCACAAATAACCCATCGATCGTTGTCCTAAAGTATCAACATATTCCGAAATCATTTGCTCGGTTTTCCGTATGTCAGTTGATGTTTTTCACTTAAAATGATGTCCTTTTGAAACAAAAGACAGACACTTTGAGTGGTTCCGGCCACACCGCGTCTCATATTGAGGCGGGGTTGATTTGTACACGTCACATATGACTCATGGATCATTCTCCTGAAGTTTCAACGGAAACCGAATGTGTTTGGTCGGTTTTCCGTAGGTACTTAAAATGTTGTCCGTTTTAAACAAAATAAAGACACTTAGACTGATCACAGCTACACCGCGACTCGGATTGAGCCCGGGTTGGCTCGTACATGTCACATATGACCCATGAATCGTTGTGATAAATTATCAACAGATTCTGAATGTGTTTGGTCAATTTTCTGTATGCCAGTTGTTCTTTTCACTTATAATCCTGTCCATTTTAAACAAAAGAGACACAGTTAGAGTGGTGTCGGCCACACCGTGCCTCGGATTGAGGAGAGGTTCACTCGTACATGTCACATATGACCCATGGATCGTTCTGCTAAAGTATCGACACAATCCAAATGCGTTTGGTCGGTTTTCCGTATGCCAGTTGATGTTTTTCACTTAAAATGACGTCCTTTTGAAACAAAAGACAGACACTTTGAGTGGTGTCGGCCACACCGCATCTCAGATTGAGGCGGGGTTGATTCATACACGTGACATATGACCCATGGATCGTTCTCCTAAAGTATCAATGGAAACCGAATGCGTTTGGTTGGTTTTCCGTATGTACTTAAAATGTTGTCCATTTTAAACAAAAGGGAGCCACTTAGAGTGATCCCGACCACACCGTGCATCAAATTGAGCCTAGGTTGACTCGTACACGTCACATATGACCCATGGATCGTTTACCTAAAGAATCAACATAATCTAAATGCGTTTAGTCGGTTTTTCGTATGTCAGTTGTTCTTTTCACTTATAATCATGTCCATTTTAAACAAAAGAGAGACACTGTGAATGGTGTTGGCCACACCGCGCCTCGGATTGAGGCGGGGTTGACTCGTACACGTCACATATGACCCATGGATAGTTTTCCTAAAGCATCAACACATTTCAAATGCGTTTGGTCAGTTTTTCGTATGCCAGTTGATCTTTTCACTTATAATCTTGTCTATTTTAGAAAAAAGAGAGACACTATGAATGGTGTCGGCCACACCATGCCTCGGATTGAGGCAGGGTTGACTCGTACACATCACATATGACCCATGGATCGTTGTGCTAAAGTATCAACACAATCAGAATCCGTTTGGTCGGTTTTTTGTATGTACTTAAAATGTTGTCCATTTTAAACAAAAGAGAGCCACTTAGAGTGATTCTGGCCACACCATGCCTCAGATTAAGGCGGGTTTGACTCGTACACGTCACATATGACCCATGGATCGTTTTCCTAAATCATCAACACATTTAGAATGTGTTTGGTCAGTTTTCTGTATGTTAGTTGTTCTTTTCACTTACAATCTTGTCCATTTTAAACAAAATACATACACAAGGAGTGATCCGGTCACACCGTGCCTCGGATTCAGACGAGGTTAACTCATACACGTCACAAATGACCCATCGATTGTTTTTCTAAAGTATCAACATATTCTGAAAGTGTTTGCTCATTTTTCCGTATGTCAGATGATGTTTTTCAATTAAAATGACGTCCTTTTGAAACAAAATACAGACACTTTGAGTGGTGTCAGCCACACCGCATCTCAGATTGAGGAGGGGTTGATTCGTACACGTCACATATGACCCATGGATCGTTCTCCTAAATTTTCAATGGAAATTGAATGCGTTTGGTCGGTTTTCCATATTTACTTAAAATGGTGTCCTTTTTAAACAAAAGAGAGACACTTAGGTTGATCCAAACCACACCGCGACTCGGATTGAGCCCGAGTTGGCTCATACAGGTCACATATGACCCATGGATCGTTGTGATAAATTATCAACACATTCTGAATGTGTTTGGTCGGTTTTCCGTATGCCAGTTGTTCTTTTCACTTATAATCATGTCCATTTTAAACAAAAGAGACACAGTTAGAGTGGTGTCGGCCACACCGCGCCTTGGATTGAGGCGGGGTTGACTCGTACACGTCACATATGACCCATGGATCGTTTTGCTAAAGTATTGACACAATTATAATGCATTTGGTTGGTTTTTCGTATGCCAGTTGATGTTTTTCAATTAAAATGACGTCCTTTTGAAACAAAAGACAGACATTTTGAGTGGTTCTGGCCACACCGCATCTCAGATTGAGGCGGGGTTGATTCGTACACGTCACATATGACCCATGGATCGTTCTCCTAAAGTTTCAATGGAAACCAAATGCGTTTGGTCGGTTTTCCATATGTACTTAAAATGTTGTCCATTTTAAACAAAAGAGAGACACTTAGAGTGATTCCGACCACACGGTGCCTCAGATTAAGGCGGGGTTGACTCGTACACGTCACATATGACCCATGGATTGTTTTCCTAAAGCATAAACACATTTCAAATATGTTTGGTCGATTTTGCGTATGTCAGTTGTTCTTTTCACTTATAATCCTATCCATTTTAAAGAAAAGAGAGACACTGTGAATGGTGTCGGCCACACCGCGCCTCGGATTGAGGCGGGGTTGACTCGTATACTTCACATATGACCCATGGATCATTTTTCTAAAGTATCGACACAATCCGAATGCGTTTGGTCAGTTTTATGTATGCCAGTTGATGTTTTTCAATTAAAATGACGTCCTTTTGAAACAAAAGATAGACACTTTGAGTGTTGTCGGACACACCGCATCTCAGATTGAGGTGGGGTTGATTCGTACACGTTACATATGACCCATGGATCGTTCTCCTAAATTTTCAACGGAAACTGAATATGTTTGGTCGGTTTTCTGTATGTACTTAAAATGTTGTCCATTTTAAACAAAAGAGAGCCACTTAGAGTGATTCCAGCCACACCGTGCCTCAGATTAAGGCGGGGTTGACTCATACACGTCACATATGACCCATGGATCGTTTTCCTAAAGCATCAACACATTTCGAATGCGTTTGGTCGGTTTTGCATATGTCGGTTGTTCTTTTCACTTATAATCCTGTCCATTTTAAACAAAAGAGAGACACTGTGAATGGTGTCGGCCACACTGCACCTCGGATTGAGGCAGGGTTGACTCTTACACGTCACATATGACCCATGGATCGTTGTTCTAAAGTATCGACACAATCCGAATACGTTTGGTCGGTTTTTTGTATTCCAGTTGATGTTTTTCAATTAAAATGACGTCCTTTTGAAACAAAAGACAGACACTTTGAGTGGTGTCGGCCACACCACGACTCGGAGTGAGCCCGGGTTGGCTCGTACAGGTCACATATGACCCATAGATCATTGTGATAAATTATCAACACATTCCGAATGCGTTTGGTCAGTTTTCCGTATGTCAGTTGTTCTTTTCACTTATAATCTTGTCCATTTAAAAAAAGAGACATAGTTAGAGTGGTGTCGGCCACACCGCGCCTCGGATTTAGGTGGGGTTGACTCGTGCATGTCACATATGACCCATGGATCGTTGTGCTAAAGTATAGACACAATCCGAATGCGTTTGGTCGGTTTTCCATATGCCAGTTGATGTTTTTCAATTAAAATGACATCCTTTTGAAACAAAAGGCAGACACTTTGAGTGGTTCTGGCCACACCGCGTCTCAGATTGAGGCGGGGTTGATTCGTACACTTCACATATGACCCATGGATCATTCTCCTAAAGTTTCAAGGGAAACCAAATGCATTTGGTCAGTTTTCCATATGTACTTAAAATGTTGTCCATTTTAAACAAAAGAGAACCACTTAGAGTGATTACGACCACACCGTGCCTCAAATTAAGGTGGGGTTGACTCGTACACGTCACATATGACCCGTGGATCGTTTTCCTAAAGCATCAACACATTTCTAATGCATTTGGTCGGTTTTGCGTATGTCAGTTGTTCTTTTCACTTATAATCCTATCCATTTTAAACAAAAGAGAGACACTGTGAATGGTGTCGGCCACACCGCGCCTCGGATTGAGGCGGGGTTGACTCGTACACGTCACATATGACCCATGGATCATTGTGCTAAAGTATCGACACAATCCGAATGCGTTTGGTTGGTTTTTCGTACGTCAGTTGATATTTTTCAATTAAAATGACGTCCTTTTGAAACAAAAGTCAGACACTTTGAGTGGTGCTGGCCACACCACATCTCAGATTGAGGCGGGGTTGATTCGTACACGTCACATATGACCCATAGATCTTTCTCCTAAAGTTTCAACGGAAATCGAATGCGTTTGGTCGGTTTTCCGTATATATTTGAAATGTTGTCCATTTTATGAGAATCCTCATGTGTCTATTAGTGGAATGGTATTTACTTAAAATCTTGTGGACATTCATATAAAATATTTTTATATCATTCTTAGTATGGATTAGATTTTAGTTTATCATGCTATGAAACATTTCAGAGCTAACAATGCCATGCCCAATGAATACATCTCTTTTATAACAAACCAAGAATCTATGATATTGATTAGATGTGTAAATGTGATTTACATTGATTATCATGATGAAAATAAATAAAATATATATTATAGATTTTCTAGTAGTAAATGAAATCAAGGAGGGTGGGGGGGCTGTCCGGCGGGGCTGTCCGGGGGGCTGTCCGGTGGGTGTCTGGGGGGTTGTCCGGGGACCAAGGAGGAGGGTGGGGGGGCTGTGCGGGGGGCTGTCCGAGGGGTGTTCGGGGGGTTGTCTGGGGTCCAAGGAGGAGGGTGGGGGGCTGTCCGGGGGGCTATCTGGGGGGTTGTCAACATTTTTTGCAAGAAAGACTTGGACAACTTCTTGGCACAAAGATCTCTAAACAAATGGCACAACCGAATAACAGTCACCCTTACATTATTGGACAAAAGATGACGGATTGATATTGGAAGAAACTCATGCAGTAGAACGTGATAATCATGAGTCTTCAAAGATTTTAGCTTCAACTCTCTTCTGTTGAGCCATTTAGATATGTTGCTTGAATTGCAATCAGGAACTTTAATAGTCTCTAATACTTCCAGAAATTGTTTTTTTCCGTAGGTGTCATCACATAAGAAGCACATAGAAGTTGCCATTTATTTTCACTGATACGCACAGGATGCAATTCTGGTCTGATGCCCCAATCCACCAAGTCACGCAGAGATCATAAATCATCTTTTGTCTTCCCCTTGACATTTAGAAGAACCGAAAGCAACATTTCGCATATATTCTTTTCAATATGCATTACGTCTAAGCAATGACGTAACAAATTGGTTGACCAATAAGGCAAATCAAAAAAGATACTCCTCTTCCTCCAATTGTAACAGGTTTCAGTGGAAAAATTCTTTCTCTTTCCAGATTTCATTTGACCCTTCCCGAACGAAAAACTAAAATATTTCAATTCATTAAGCACATCAGTTCCAGACATACGCTGAGGTGGATCATCGGTCTCTATGGTATTATCAAATCTTCGACGATTCAATCTATATGGATGATCTTTTGGCAAGAATCATCGATGTCCCATAAAACTGAAACTACAGCGATGTTTCAGTCTTCTGGATCGTGTATTCTTCATACAAACTAGACATGACAGTTTTCCCTTTGTGCTCCATCCAGACATCATTGCATAAGCCAAAAAATCATTGATCGTCCACATAAATGCAGCACGCATCTGAAATATGTCTTTCGAACATGCATTGTATGTGCACACACCCACATCCCAAAGAAGTTTCAACTATTTTATTAAAGGTTGCATGTATACATCAATATCAATGTCGGGATCAGAAGAACCAGATATGAGTATACTCATGAAAGTGAAAGGTTTTTTCATACACAACCATGGGGGAAGATTATAAATGTGTATAAAAATTGGCCATGTGTTGTGCGAAGTAAGCATCTGCCCAAACGGATTAAAACCGTCGCATGAAAGACCCAGCCTCACATTACACACGTCAGCTGCAAAATTAGGATGTCGAGCATCAAATCTCTACCATGAAAATCCATCTGTAGGATGAACCAACTCATCATTAGTCTTCTTTCTCTCGATATCATACCATCTCATTCTTATTGATATGTCATCACACATAAAAAGATTCTGGAGTCTGGGGATCAATGGAAAGTGGTACATTACTTTCTGTGGAATGTGGGATGCTGTTCCATCAGATTTTGACTTCCAGCGGGATGTGCCACATTTTATACAATCATTTCGTTCAGCTGTTTCCTCCCAGAATAAACTGCAATCTTTCGGGCAAGCATGAATTTTGTTTCTTGAAAATCCAAGTTCCTCAACTAACTTCCATGCCATATAGTGGTTTGAGGGAATATCTGCATCATCTGGAAGTAAATCCTTCAAGAGGGTAAGAATGTAATTGATTGCTATATTAGAAATCCCATACATAGTTTTCCCATGAAACAATCGGATTAAAAATTCCAGCTTTTTCATTTTATCGCATTGTCGATATATTGGAGTTGTGGCAGCATCATTCAATTTTTTCACCCTATCAATATCATCATTTTCACTAGATGCGTTAGTTGTCCTCATATCGAAGTCTTCTTGAGTTGAAATCCTTTCTTTTTCATGATGACGAATAAATGGAAACTGATCATCTAACAAATTCTACATTCCAGTCCTTTCATTTCGATCATCACTAATTTGAGATTTCATTTTCTCCCCATTGTGATACCACACAAAGTAGTTTTCTTGAAAACCATTTTTGGTTATGTGGTAGCTGACTTCTTCACGGCTCAACCAAGGTCTACTAACACAATTGGAACATGGGAAGTATATGCGACCACTATCTGAAGCATTGTGAAATGAAAAATCTATAAAGCTCTCCAAATTGTTTTGAAAATCGCCTGAGATCCGATCGGTTTCATACATCCAACTTTTGTCCATTCTGTAAAAAGAATTTATATAAGTCATTTTGTCATAAACAATTCAATAGGATTGAACTTTAATAGAAAATACATTTAAGTAAATGATAAAGGAAGAAAATAATCAAGGTATCAACTACACATGTGAAAAAAACATACTAATGTGTTATTGAAAAAATGTAAAACCAACAAGAACTTAATGTGTTATCACATCACAGCATGCCTCATCCCATAACCATATTAGTAGGGTATCATGAACATAAATAACATCAACCTTGTGTCATCCTCCTACCCTACATGACCCCAACCACATGCCACATCTTATTATAGCCTTATCACATCGCACCTCACCTAAAAACACTAGGGAAATCATAGTACATATCACCTGAAGACACATGGACAATCACATCGCATCTTGCCTAAAAACACATGGTCAATCACTTATGAAGGAAGAGTAGGGAAGACATGGTAGTTATCCAACCATATAACCACCATCCTAGATATTAGAAAAAATACCCATAACTCAAAACCTCTGATTGTTGGTAAGTTTATCCAACTCTGGTTGGGAATGTGTAGAAATAACATAAAATACATGATATATAGATAGCACAAAATACCCAACCTATGGGTTCACATTAACTACATAATCACACACTTCACTACTACCATACAACACATAAACCATCACAACCACTTTCACCACTATATGCAACACACCACACCACCACCACACAAGACGCATCGCATTTCCCACTTTCATTTATAAGCCACTTCATTCACACTTACATTGTATATTCATTTAATGTTAAATTAATTAAATCCATTTACCACACATCCATTTCTATTCCATCTCATTTATTTACTATCTTGTTTTTTTTTGTTTTAACAGCATAATTTATTCCATAGATAACTAGGAAACTAATAAAACCACCACACAACAACTCACCATCTCACAATAACCATCGTCGCCATGTTACATCGGCCAACCATCTCACCAAAACAACCACATATCACAACAAAAATATTACACATCACAAACCACCGCACAACCAAAACCACCTCACCACATCATACACCACAACCTCATCACACAACACCTCCACATAGCACAAAACCACCACACATCATCACTATCACACAACTTCACATGTCACATCCATGCCCACTAACCATCACATTACAACCCCACATATCACAAAGCCCAACGGGTCACCTCAATCACCATACAACAGCCTAAAACATACAATGAAGCACAACAAAAAACCTCTCATAGAAGCAACATAACCCAACTTCCACAATTTATTCAAGGTCTTTTATTACATTACCCCTTTATTTAGCATGGACATTATAACACAAATGATATTCCATGGGAAACTAATTAATTAACAAAATATTCGTTCATTTCCCTATTTTTCACGGTGAAATCACATCAAAATCTAAACTTAAAACTAAAATATTAGATCAATAAAAATAAAAACAAGGTAGCATATGTTTATAAAGAATAAAATACCTGATTTGAGATGATTCAGATGGTTTTTCACCTGTTCGGATGGGGGAGTTCGCGAGAGGAGCAGAGCACCGGATTGATTTTAGGGTTCTATCGCGAATGGGGGAGAGCAGCGGCCCGACTGTATTTGGGGAAAACCTTTACCAACGGTTTTTAAAAACCATTGGAAAAGGGTTGTTCAGGGTACCCTTACCCAACGGTTCAATAAAACCGTTGGGAAAGGGTAACTTAAGCACCCCTTTACCAACAGTTTTCTGAAACCATTGGCAAAGGGGTACCCTTTCCCAACGGTTCTAGTGAACCATTGGGAAAGGGTTCCCTAAACCTTCTTTACCAACGGTTTAAGCAAACCGTTGGTAAAGAACCGTTGGTAAAAACCACATTTCCAGTAGTGGGAAGTTTGAAAGAGCCTAAAGGGCCAAAAGTATCAGAAATATTAGAGATTGCGGAAACATGTGATAGTGTTCAAGAAGATGCAATTTTTAAAGTTGTGTGTAATAACCAAGACTTTATAAATGATACTCGTTTTCCAAATAACAATGTGCTATATTATATTATATAGTATTATACACATACAACACAAAGAAAAAATCAACAACATTTTATTTAATTAATGGAGATCATTACATTAGTCAATAATTAAACCCATGAAAATGTCAATTGTTACAATGTGATAAAAAATAGAAAACAGAAAAGTTGGAATGGTAAATTTCAGATCATCCCTATCTGCTAGAATTATCACTCCCACAAACAACACTACAGAAAAAAACAAAATATTAGTAAACAAATCAACATTTTAGAAAACAAAAATATAAAACCTTATGAGAAATTATAGTGAATAATCTATGACTGAATAAAGAGGTATTTGTAGGAGGTAATATGGTCATTGGAATAGTAATTTGGTCTCAAAATAATAAAATAAAATATAAATAATATTCATCATGAGTAATTTAATAAATTATAAATATTTTAATTCCATAAAATAAATACTAAGATTAAAAAATCAAAGAAATTATAAGCACTTTTTTAATAAATTATATTTTAATGTATTTTGTGAAAAACATAATTTTTATATTAAAAATTAGAATTACCAATGTTAGAAAATTATTTTAATAAAATGAATGTCATTTTTTGAATCAGCACATCAAAATTTCTCAAGGGTGATTTTTTTATAATTTCCTGAAAAACTTCAATTTTTACATGAATAGTAAAAATACAGTTTTCAAATATCGCATGTTTTATAACATAATAACGATGTAATAATGACTTAATAAATATTAAATTGGTTAAATTGGTCCAAAATCAATTTAATAATATAAATGGGTCATTTAAAAACAATAAAATTAATTTCCAAACCTAAAAAATAATTTCCAAATTCTAAAAGTTTAAAGTGTCCCATTAAATACACTTTCCTCATTTTTATCATTTCCTTTTGATTAAACTAATAAATTTGAATTATAAAATTCTTGAAAGTCCTCAAATCATGTTACTTTATTTAAATATATTTTATAATGTCAAAAATACTACTACTGAAAGGTTTACTTTAGATATAATAATTTATTCATTATTATAAATTAAAAATACCCCTCCCTGTAACTTTAAAAACTCTATCTCACTCCATTTAGTTATCTTGGCCAAAAATCAATTTAAATTGGTTATCATGGACCAAAATAAATTTAATAATATAAACATATAATTTAAAAACAATAAACTTAATTTTTAAACCTAAAAAGTAATTTCCAAAGTCTAAAAGTTTAAAGTGCCCCTTTAAATAATCATTTTTTTCATTTTTCTCATTCACTTTTGATTAAAATAATAAGTTTGAATTATAAAGTATTTTAAGTATTAAAATCATTCTATTTTATTAAAACATATTTTATAATGTCAAAAATACTACTATTGAAAGGTTTTCCTTGGATATGATAAATTATTCGCTATTATAACTTAAAAATACCCCTCTCCACAACTATAAAAACCTTCTCTCCCTCCCTTTGGAAAACCAATCCTCCCTCACTTACAAAATTCAAATATAAACCCAAATTATTTCTCTTAAGACCCTTAGAATCCACAAAGACATTCTATATTCACTCAACTCCAAGCATTCAATGAGTTTAGTATCATAGAAAGGAAGTGGCATTGTGGAGGGGTAAGGTTTCATCAACTTTTTCTCTCATTTTCCTCTTCTCTTCCTCTTTTTCTTTATTCCTTTAAAACTAAAATCTTCTAAGATTAATTAATTAGTATATTAGCATTATATTAATGGCATTAAAATACTTTAATTATTATATTTATGACATATTCTATTTCATACTTATCTTCCCCTTTTTGACAATGTCTCGTCAATGGTTTGTTAACCGCCTACGTGGACATTGTCAACTCTCTACTTATCACCACCTTCATAGATTAATAGTATGAATTTTATATAATATGTAATTATGTAATTAAATTTATTTTAATCTACTATAATTAATTTTACTTATGTATAAATGACCTTGAATGAAAATAAAAAAATTGAAACAAAAAGGGATAATTTAATGAAAACATGACATCAAAACAATTCACGTTTAACAAAGAGTATTATAAAATAGAATCCAATAATTATAATGGATAAATATTGAAATAAATAAATATAACTAACTTCTAGTTCCATGTGTTAAAAAACCTAAGTTTATTATACAAGAGGTGTAAATGAGATGAAAAATAACGGGATTTGAGGTAAGGGGATTCTCGTACTCAACTCTTTCTTTTGATTTATCTCCTATTTCACATTATTTTTAGTATGGACATTCCTATAATATCCTTAAAAAATTTCCTTTAAATATTATTTCAATTATCTTTATGGGTATATACATGTATCTACTTTATCAAAATTATTTCTAAGTCAAATACAAAGATTTTTCAAAGAGACTTTATTTTCCAAAACACTGAATTGACTCCTCTTGAGTTGTTTCTTCTCCACTCAAGAATGATGATGTTTTATGCCAAAAGATGATTTCACTTATTCATTTGGGAACCCCAAAGGTTATTCATGAAAGTATTCTTTACAAAACCTTTATGAAACTCATTCCTTTCTATGGATTTATTTCATGACCATGATTTTTGTATGTTTCCTTTCCATGTGGCATTCATGATTATAAACATTTTATGATGTGACGGGTGGGATCATAATTATATATCCCTACAATGCATTGGTTAATGTGATATATCTCATGAGATTATTTGTATTATGTGTGGACATGATTTTATCTTTGTTCACAATTATAATGTTATGATTTATGCACATATGTTATGCGTTAACATGATGCTAGATTTGTTCAAAACTATGCGTTGTATTTTCCCGCTATATTATGATGTTTCATTATTATGTCTATGTCACATTCTATTCCTTTTTAAAATAATTCTTTCATTCTTATGATGTTGAGATCATGCTTAGGATATGATGATGATTATGATTATGCTCGCTATTGAATAGTGGGTACCCTAGACCCAACTATGCAGTACTTTTGATTACCATATCATGTGTACATTTATTTATGCATGATGCTATATTACCATTATAGTGTAGATTTTTATGCATCTACTATTATAATGGTAATGTCCAAAGGTTGATTATCATGTCAAGAAGTTATAGCAGATCCCAGGCTATAATGAGAACCTTGATATAAAATGACATTAATCTTAAATATATGTTCTATAGTCTAGATGCATCTTACTGAATGGATATAGTAAATGTCTGACTATCAGGTGTTGGGGGATCATGAGCATTGAGACTTCTTCTCAGGAAGTTCACACTTGGTGATCTCTAGTAGTGAGATCATGAGGACAGATCTGCCAATAGGAACACCACATATTTTGGGTGTCATTGGTCGTTCCTATCTATGGACATGTGTATTGGTCTCCAAACTTGAGACCATTACTAGTGTGTACCATTTGATTGTGTACTTTGATGTAAGGAAAAAACCATGGTATTGAAATCGTGGTGAGGTAGCTTGTGTTGGGTGCGTCGTTGGTGGTATGACATTGGTTGAATGGTCAAGAAAGAATTTGTCACTTCCAAGTTTATGAAGTTGTATATCTCAGGCCTTGTTGATCGGGATGGTGCTGCCTTCATAAGTCTTTGGTCAAAGTAGTATAAAGGTAAATCCATTCGGTAAGATCAACAAATAATAAATCAAGAAAAAGGGCGATGACACAAGTGTGTGTCCTGCTTTATGAGATATTTAATGACAAAGAGATTATAGTACACAGTCAGTGTTCATAGGTTGGTTGTCGTTTCTATGACAATCTTTATCTCTTTAGGGGTCATGATGGGTTTCTAGACTCCGCTCTTGGTCTTTGTATTTTATTCACTGCTATTAAGATAAGGCCCTAGAGGGTCACACACAATAGTGTATTCAATAATCTACCCTATTCAGTTGAATAAGTATTTGGACATGGTGGGCCCCGCCATGGGGTCCGAGTGTTGTCCAAGTTATCGACCACCAAAAGAATTAAATAAATTCATTAATATTCTAATTATGAATATTTGGGATTGAATTTATTTAATGTATTTACAAGTTTAGTAAATACACAAAAATATTAATCGAACGAATATTATTTTAATATTCAAGGTTTGTTTAATATTAAGCGGGACAGTGAGTCGAGTTAAATGGCTCTGGTTTTATCACGTAATATATTGTATATATATTACAAGTATGTGATAAAATAATAAATAGTATTGATGTAGTTTAGTTCGTTGAAATTATTTATTTAGTGGACGTTGAAATAAACAGGGGTCAGGGAACCCAACTGGGTATTTCTCAACGTCACTATAAATACAAGGGAGGGCTCTCTCTCATGTGTGGCCATTCCACTATTCATTCATTCATAGAATGAAAATTGAGAGTCTCTCTCTCCTCCCGCTTCCTAGAGAGAGAAGTTGTTGATCCAAGAGTTCAGATCAAGATCTTCCTCAAGTATTGAAGGCATCTTAATGCGGTGATCGTCGGGACATTGAAAGCATCGTTGGATCATTGTGCTAGCACCCGGAGTTCGATGATCGACATTCTAGCAGTTTTTGAAGCACGTGTGGATGACCTAGAGGGATCCTGCTATGGATTCTTCAAGCAGTGATCGCCAGCGACAAGTTGCAGTCGAGCGCGCCTTCGGATTTGGAATGGTATGTATTCTGTTTATGTTTTGTGCTCTTAAGAATTTACGCGAGATCCTAGGGCCTTACCGGGGCTCAGATCGTTGGCAACGACAAGTCCCATCGTCCCGGCGATGAAAAATTTTAAAATCCCCGGCCCATCGGCTTCAGCTACGGGCCCCGGAACCTTTCAGTGGTATCATAGGGATCACGTAGATTTTATGATCCTAGAAAATTAAAATTGCATTAACGTTAAGTAGAGGGTTCAAAACCGTTCTCATCGGTTCAAACCGCGCATCGATCCGATCTCAAACAAACAAGTTGTGGCCATTTTAAATTTTCAGATTGGATCAAATTTGCATGTTTGATCACGGGTATTAATTTTTTCAATCGTTTCCGATCATCGTTTTTGTTTTGGTTTTGCCTAAAACCCAAACAAGGATGATAATTATTATTATTTAATGATAATAATTATCATCATAAATTAATAATAATAATAATTGTTTTATAATTATTATAATAATTATTATTTTATTATTATTATTATAATTATTAGTATAATTATTATTATTATTAAAGGCTAATATTTAGCCTTTAGAATTTTATAGGAGACTTGACTTTTAATTATAAAAAAATGGGGTGGAATAAGACTTAAAAAAGTCATAAAAGTAAATTTTAAAAAAAATGGGTGGGCTGGAAATGCAAAATCCAAAAGAAAAAAAGGGCAAAAGGCGGTCTGCACGGACCCCCTGTCGGTTGGTCTCCCTCCCCTCTGCAGAATGGTGCGGCATACCAGGAGACTGCCGCTCCTGCCCCGCTCCGCATGCAGCACCCCAGCCGGCTCCTGACGCCCTCCCCTGCGACCTCCCATGTGGCGTACTCGCAGCGACCTGACGCCGCACCTGGCAACTCCCTCCCTCGTCTTCCCCGCATGGCACAACAGAAACCCGGCCTCTTCGGCGACGCACCTGGCCTCCCTTCAGCAGCTGTAGCACCGCACGTAGAAACGCAGCACCCACACAGCTCTCGGCCGCTACCTTTCCCAGGTCTCGTAGCGTCGCTGCCCTCACATCGCAGGACCACCCTGCTCCCCACTATCCCACCTCCTCCGGACAAGCCACAGCGTCGGCCGCCAGGTCCCAGCATCTCCCTGTCGTCGCGCACCCACTGCAGGCACGGGTCTCCCCGTTGTCGCCCTCCCTCGGGCTCCCCGCAACAGTCGGCCATCTCCCTCCTCGCCAGCTAGCAGGCCTCCGCCGCCCTCGGTAGTCCTGGTGTCATCCCACACCCCTCTACTCCGGAACCAGCCCGCCACCGCAAACTCAGGCCACTGTTGTCCTCCGAGTCAACAAAATCCCATTCCGGACAGCCCTGCTGCGATGCTGCGGGCAGTTCTGCCAGCCTCCTTGCATCCTGGCTAGTTTTGAAACCAGGCCACCACTGAACCAGAGTCGCGACCCCTTGCCGTCGAGCCCGCACACCACCTCCTTTCCCGAGGTCCACCGATCGCGGCAGAGGAGGTACCCTTTTGCCTGCAAGTAATCTTTCCGCAGGGCAAACTTGGCCCCAAAATAGTCCGGGTGAATCTTCCCAACCCGGAACGGGTTTGGGTGGATCGTCTCGGCCCAATTTGGCCATGCACGACCTCGTAGGGCCCTGCGTGGGTTAGACCCGACCCGCACATGCCCTGCAGTGGTATTTCGGGGACCGACTTTTAAATTAATCAAAATAAATTAATTTAATTAATTGGATTTTAGTATCTAAATTAAATTAATTTAAATTAATTTTGGTTAATTATTTTAATACCTGTAGAAAATTAATTCAATTTGATTATTAAATTGAATTAAATTAATTAATTTAATTTTGACATTAAAATTAAATTAATTAGAGGACCGATAATTAATTAAATTATTTGAATTTATTAATTCATTTAATTTAATTTAGATAACCCTCATACTTATTTAATGCATTTTAATTTTTATCGAGCATTATTTACCCGTCTACTAGTCTTGAGCATCGACCCGTG
Source organism: Viscum album (assembly GCA_963277665.1). Classification (NCBI taxonomy): domain Eukaryota; kingdom Viridiplantae; phylum Streptophyta; class Magnoliopsida; order Santalales; family Viscaceae; genus Viscum; species Viscum album. The sequence continues at coordinate 616,002,011 of OY728130.1, read as the reverse complement.
TATGTTGCTTTTATTTAATTAATTATTTAACTATGTGTGATGATTGTAATTAATTATTTGACGGTCTGTGCATCGTCTTTATTTTTTGGTTAAAATGTATAAGGGTTTACGCGCCCAATATTTACCTGATGTACATTTATACCCGAGTCCCCCTCGCCTGCGTGTGAGTAATTTTGTACCTCGAACGAAGACGATGCGAGATGAGGCGGTACTCCAAGACGACACGAGGATCCCACCAAGATGAGGCGGTACTCCAAGACGTGACGTGGACCCCGCCCTGACGAGGCAATAACTCAGATGCGAAGCAAACATACAAGAAGAGGGCAAGCTGCATTATGAGTCAAGCTTTGACTTAGGTATAACACCCTTAGGTTGTTTAGATGCTCAAGACCAGTTGGGTAATAGTTTTCCTTTATGCGTTTATTTATTATTTTATGCATTTTAGTTGAGCGGGAAAAATACATAAAATAATAGATAATAAAATGCATAAAGAAGTTGCGTGTGTTTTTCTATTCAAGTTTAGTTGTGAGCACGACAACATAGATGAAAAAGTTTAATAAAAATGGATCACATTCATCAAGAGAAACCAATAAAACCCTCAAAGAAAATATTAAGTCACAACAGCCTTCCATCATTCAAGTTTGAACAAAACTGGGTGTTTGAGGTGCCGGTCATTCCATAGTTGAGGGTGTCTCTTACTACTGAGGAGTTCTTATTAGGGTGGTGGGTTGACTTAACTAAAATTGCAGCAAAAAAATAGTCATATCTAGCTTGTTGTAATTTTAGAGGTAAGTGTTGAGTAAATCAAGTAAAGATTTCAGAAGCTGGGACTTCACTCAACAGATCAAGGAACCGCGAGTTAATGTGGTTGGCCAGCCAAAACCCTACTTAGGACCCTCCGAGTAGTGGGGTAACCATATCTTGTAGACTATGAGGGAGGTTCAGGGATCCTTGACACTAGAATACTCAAGAGTATTCTGATTCTAGTACAGAGGGTTCCTATAATTTGAAAAATTAGTGGGAGACATTTAATGATTAAATTAATCACTAATGTCACATTCGGTAATCAGCATAAAAGTACTCATCTACTAAAGTTCATTTGTAGAGAATGGAAAGTAATACCACAATAAAACTGTGATAAATATTGGACTAAGTTAATGTCCAAACTAGCACGAATTTCCCAAATGTAGTATAGGCGCTCGCGCATAATATTACTATATCGAAAAATTCAAGGTGTTAGTGTCCCAACTTGTTAAGCCACCTTAAGAAGCGTGGGTGTAAAATTGCTTACAGGAGACTCATGAATTAAGCATATGATGGTTCTATCATAATTCTATCATCACCGTCTGATGTTAGTTGTGGTCATTAAATCATGATATGGATGATATTACATGAAGTCTCATCTCTAAAAGTTTCCAAGGAGAAAGCTAAGCAAAAATTTGAATGTGATGATTACACTCGATTTGTGTAAAGTGAAAGGCATTTCACAATCTTTCTTGTCATCCCATTCTTATACCTTTTTACACCCCATTACTCTAGTTTCATTTAAGGATACAAACAAATGATATAGAGTAATCGCTTCATTACCTTTAAGGTAACATTCTCTAAGTAATAAGAATATTAAAGATAGCATTATCTTTTGTTCTTCTGGCGAATACACTAAAAAACAAGGCGGAAAGGCCTATGGCAAGTTATGCCAAAGGCACCTTCGTCATGTCCTTCAAAGAAAAGTGGTTGGTTATTTAACAGGAGGTTATTTGCATCACATATTGAAATAAATTTATGAAAGTTTAAAAATGAAATGAACTGAAATACAAGAAGCAAGTACCCGCTTCTCATTCATTTTATATTCATCGATATAAATTGATGTTTCTAACATACTTTTTGGGTATTGAATACAATATGCCAATAACATATTTGTATTTAAATACAGTAACAAAGTATAGGAACATTATAAGAAGTAAAGTGTCTTCTCCAAGCAGCTGAGAAATGGTGATTCCTAAGTCAGTGGTGAGAAACACATAACTCCAATTGATAAGTGATTGATTCAAATTGAAAAAGTTGTTGACCATAACCAAAACATTTATTTCACATGCCCTCTTGGACATAATGAGACATTACTCCAAGTTCTAGAATTAATGTTGTTTGTGTTGTAATATGCACAACAAATAGTTCAGACATACTTGAATCAAAGGCAATACATGATGAATGTAAAATGTAAGACTGACCCAGTTGTGGCAATATAATTCTTTGTCAAGTAAAACTAAAAGGTAGACATCAAGTATATACCCGGTATGGCATTTAGGCTCGGCACATCTAAACACCATTGGTATTATTGACATCTTTAGTTTAGACAAAGAAAACTTTAGAAATAAAGGTATGCCAAAAAGTTTCTGAGGTTAGTTCAACAAGAGAGTGTGAACTATTCCAAAGAAATCTAGAGGTAAAGATACTTCATAAGATTCCTTTAAGTTATTAAGGAATGTAATAGTTCATTATATTCCTGGTCAAAATATATGAGTTGCTTCGGATTGGCATGCCGAAGAATATCTTGACTATGCAATCATCGATCATGATAATGTAGTGTAGAGTAATTCCAAAATGAATGTTACCTTATCTACATCATCATATTGATGTTCATAAGGAGGATCGATGATAATGCCTTACATGTTTACATTGATCAACAAAATGTAGCCTGGACAAATTCATAAATGCACATTTTATACATCAAAGTTATGATGTAAGTTGTATTAATGTTGCAACTTGCAGAAACTTCCATTATATTTCATGATATGCTTTGAAAATAACGGAATGAAACCATAACCAATATTCCAACTAAAATGACAAATGGATATCATATGAGTCATAGTATGATCGAAATCCATTATGTCATAGATCATGTGTTAGGATGCAAAGAGTTTGTTAAGCTATAAACAAACATGAATCAAACTGAACACATGGTGCCTCTAAGTAATTATCCTAACAGTTTCTTAGGATATTACATAAATCCCTAAGATAGGAAAGATGTAGTCAAGCATTAGACAGCATTTCTATATAAGGGTGTGCATCTCTAGTAGAGATAGTGGGAGATGAATTGACTTGGACTTAGTCAATGCTCAAGATGCACAAATGGATGGAATAGGAACAAGTTCCACAAGTACATGTGGAATAGGGATGTTCCAGAGACACATACTGCGTAGGAAGAATGAAACCATGGTGATAGTTTTATATTTACTGTGGCCGGTGATATATTATTCATTAAGAATAATATGTCCTACAAGTAAGCAGTATATGGCAATGAGAAAAGATTGACAAAATCAATTTAAAATTCAATAATGAATTCCATGTATCAAATTGCAAAGGGTCTTATAAATTGAATATTGTGGTGGGTATTCAAATGAAATGATACATGGATGGTACGAGCCTGGTACCAATAAGGCCCGATTGGTTATACAAAGTTAGTATGCCTAAATCCATTAGAATTTTTACTTTTCATAGTTGACTTATAAGATCATCAAATTGGTCATTGGATGTCAAGATCATCTTTCATGGATGGTGTCTATATGATGCAACCAAAAAGTGATGATGACATCATATGATTCCAATAAAGGTTGCAAGTTACTGAAATCCAGTTCTGGATTAAGGTAAGCAACAATATCTTAGAGCATTCATTTCGAATCAATCTCTGTCTTGTGTCTACCAAAGGTTAGTGGGAGCGCCAATGTTTTTAAGAGAAATATGTTCGACAATATATGGAATACATACATATTGGTCTTACTGTTAGATGAGGCCAGGATAAAAGTAATTCTCCAGTGATTGAATTAAAGTAGCAACCTGAGTTCTAGGGAATAGGATCTACTGAGGTATATCCATAGGTTGTTTGGTCCTAGTCAATCGTACATATAGTGACGTTGTATTGAAAAATACAAGTTTGAACAATTCAAGTTCAGAATTGTTGTCAATGTCACATGGCTAAATCTCTTCAGGTTAACATGTTCGAACATGGAGGAGATTAAAGTTGTGAGTTGAGTTCCATACGCTTCAATGATGGATTGATCACGTATTCCATAATATGTACAATAATTGATACTGCCAGGATATACTTTATTGTAGGTAGATATCAATTATATCAAGGAGCACTGCAAATGATGCAGTCAGAACTATCATCTTGTACTTTGGCAAGTACAAATGATATGTACCTGGAAAATGGAGAAGTAGATATACTAGTTATGGTGGGACAAAAACTAGTAATCCTTAGATCAATTTGATCTAGTATCATAGTTAGGCTAAGACGATGAGCAAGTCAAGCTCATAAAAGCCAGTGGTATCCATACCTATAAATACCGAGTACATTGCAGCTTCTAAGGCGGCTAAGTAGTTAAATGCAACGATTTGTTCCAATTCTTGGATTCGCACCTAGTGAGAAAATTATTATCATAATGTAAATTATGATATTCTTACTAGCCAAGTTGTCAAGTTATGACAATGGACAAAAGTGATATACTCGAGGATACCTTATCTTGAGAAGTTTTACTCAAAGAGATGAGGTTGCATACAGTAGATATGCCACGCGGTGAAAACGTGGAAGGCCCAGCAGTTAAAGATATTACTCAGCAAAAGCATGATTTTTATCATGTGAGTAGCAAACAAGTTTGGTTAGAAAGTTGGATCTAGTGCAAGTGGGAGTGTTGAAATAGTGGGTTCCCTAGACCCAACTATGCAGTACTTTTGATTACCATATAATGTGTACAGTTAGTTATGCATGATGTTATCTTACCATTATAGTGTTGAATTTTCTTCTTCCACTATTATAATGGTAATTTCCAAAGGTTAATTTTCATGTCGAGAAGTTATAACAGATCCCATGCTATAATGAGAACCTCGAGATACAATGACATTAATCTTAAATATATGTTCTATCTAGATACATCTTACTGACTGGACACAGTAGATGTCTGACTATCAGGTGTTGGGGACTTATAAGTATTGAGACTTTTTCTCATGAAGTTCGTACTTAGTGATCTCTAGTAGTGAGATCATGAGGACAGACCCACCAATAGGAACACTACATGTTTTGGGTGTCATTGTTCATTCCTATCTATGGACATGTGTATTGGTCTCCTGACTTGAGACCATTACTAGTGTGTACCATTTGATTGCGTACTTTGATGCAAGTCAAAAACCATGGTATTGAAATTGTGGCGAGGTAGCTTGTGTTGGGTGCGTCATTGGTGGTATGACTTTGGTTGAATAGTCAAGAAAGGATTTGTGGCTTCCAAGTTTAGGAAGTTGTATATCTCAGGCCTGGTTGATTGGGATGGTGCTACCTTCATAAGTCTTTGGTCAAAGCAGTACAAAGGTAATCCATCCGGTAAGATAAATAAATAATAAAGCAAGAAAAGGGAGCATGACACAATTGTGCATCCTGCTTTATGAGATATTTAATGACAAAGAGATTATAGTACATAGTCAGTGTTCGTAGGTTGGTTGACGTTGCTATGACAATCCTTGTCTCTTTAGGGGTCATGATGGGTTGCTAGACTCCGCTCTTGGTATGTGGATTTTATTCACTGCTATTGAGATAAGGTCCTAGAGGGTCACACACAATAGCATATTCAATAATCCGCCCTATTCAGTTGAATAGGTATTTGAACATGGTGGGCCCCGCCACGGGGTCCGAGTGTTGTCCAAGTTATCGATCACCAAAAGAATTAAATAAATTCATTAATATTCAAGTTATGAATATTTGGGGTTGAATTTATTTAATGTATTTACAAGTTTAGTAAATACTGTAAAATATTAATCGAATGAATATTATTTTAATATTCAAGGTTCGTTTAATATTAAGCGAGACGAGTCGGGTTAAATGGTTCAGGTTTTATCACGTAATATATTTTATATATATTACAAGTATGTGATAAAATAATAAATAATATTGACGCAATTTAGTTCATCGAAATTATTTATTTAGTGGACGTTGAAATAAATGGGGGTCGGGAAACCCAACCGGGTATTTCTCAACGTCGCTATAAATACAAGGGAGGTCTCTCTCTCATGTGTGGCCATTCCACTATTAATTCATTCATGGAATGAAAATTGAGAGTCTCTCTCTCCTCCTGCTTCCTAGAGAGAGAAGCTATTGATCCAAGAGTTCGGATCAAGATCTTCCTCAAGCATCGAAGGCATCTCAATGCGGTGATCGTCGGGACGTCGAAAGCATCGTTGGATCACCGCGCTAGCACCCAGAGTTTGACGATCGATGTTCTAGCAGTTTTTGAAGCACGTGTGGACGATCTAGAGGAATCGTGTTATGGATTCTTCAAGCAGCGATGGCCAGTGACAAGTTGGAGTTGAGCGTGCCTTCGGATTTGGAACGGTATGTATTCTATTTATGTTTTGTGCTCTTAACAATTTACGCGAGATCCTCGGGCCTTACCAGGGCTCGGATCATTGGTGACGACAAGTTTCATCATCCCGCCAATGAAAAATTTTAAAATCTCTGACCCACCGGCTTTCGCTGTGAGCCCCATAAACTTTCACTCGCTCATATATTATTGATTCATGATACTTATTCCTTCTATATTATCTCTCCCCTTACTAGGATTTTATCTCACCTATTTCATTGATATAAATCATCAATTGAATACATGTACTAAGGATGGAATGAGAGCTTTAAGATGGCTATGAAGAAAAAATTAAATAATTTTTATGTATAATTATGTGCAAGTGATGTGTGAACCAAATTTTCTCAAGATACTAAACCTGTTGATCCTGGAATGTATTTTTGTCATGTTATTTATCTTAAAAAATGATGTTATAGTCATGTAAGAAAAATTTGGGTCACTTTAGTTGGTATCATATCACGGTTATGTTAATTTGGAAATTATAGCTAGGAAACATTAGTGGAAAATCATAAGGATAAGTCTAAGTATATATAAACATCCTATGTTTTGGTAAAGTATAAGATCATGTGGTTTCCAAGAAATGAAATCTATGTCTGGATACTAAAAATAGATGTGCCTCTGATATAGATATACTTAGGGGTAATAACCCTGAAAGGGCTCATTGGGTATTACCTTGACTTATACCTAGTACATGACAAAGAGGTATTGATGCACACATGGTTTGACACTCCTGAGGGATATTATTTGGTTAATCACAAGCTCTATACAAAACATTATGAAGGATATATAACTAAAGTAATTATTCCTCTTAAATCTGGAAAAGGATTAAAGCACACGGTCCTAGAAGCATTGTTTGAGAAAAAGGATAAACATATGGATCCCATAAGGTATGAATTTGGAATTAATTTATGCATGAAAATAAATTATTTATTCATGCTTCAATGACTTAAGTTTTGTTCAAACCTTTTTTGTTTTAAGGAATGGTGGGAACTAGGAGAAATCAGACCAATAACCCACGTGAGGTATGGTGAAATGATTATCTGAATGATATTCCCAATGAAATGGGAGGTGGATTTCAAAACTTCATGGTGATACTTACTTAGCTGTATTAGGCTATGAACAATAACCCAACCATGTGGAACATTCACCTTTACCCAAGAAGGAGAAACTAGTTATTGAGTCCTATATATGGCAATAAGCACCATCGTTTAGTGGATCTTCTAATCCACTTTTCATGGAATAGTGGGTTAAATCAATAGAGAATACCTTTTTTGTGCTCCACTGTTCTAATAAGAAGAAAGTTACTTTGGTTGTCTATTGTTTAGATGGAGAGGCTGATCAATGGTGGGAATTGATAAAAAATACAAATCTAAAAGATGAAATGGTGAAAATGGAGTGGGAAGACTTTCATGAGATATTTCTTAACAAGTATTTCCCTTGAACTCTTTGAACAAATATGGAGAGATAATTTCTAGATCTTGAGAAAAAATAGAGTGAATCTTTCACAGCTTACAAGGATGGAGTAAACTACCAATGATTTTCTTGTAATGAGTTGGGTCTATTACCTCATTGTAATCATGTGTACCCAATTTTGTTTCAACTACAACTAGAGTGGAAACAGGATTTCACTCCTCCATTCTGAATTTTTTCAAGATTTCTTTTCCATGATATGTTTTTGAAATGAATGTATTCTATTCATATTGATGAACTTGCAACCCTAGAAAATATTTCAATTCTTCGATCATTGGCATTTCAAATTCTAAACTCATCAATCTTGCAAATATATCAACAAAATTATGTTTGCTACCACCGAATATGATATCGTCAACATAAACCAACACCATGAACTGCTCCTCTTCAGAAACATTCACATAGAGTTTGTGATCAATCCCACCTCTATTGAACTTCAACTTCCTCATAAATTATACAATCTTTCATACCAAGCACAAGGCACTTACTTTAGGTCATACTGCACTTCTCTCAACCTGCACACTTTAGAATCATCATTTCCAAGAACAAATCCAAATGGTTGTTCAATATATACCTCTTCATTTAAAAATCCATTCAGAAATGTAGTCTTCACATCCATTTGAAACACTTTAAACTTTCTTTGGACAGCCACTACTAAAAAAAGTCTAATAGACTTCATCCTTGTCACCAGAATAAATGTATCTTCAACAACAATGCCTTTAAATTGAGCATAACCTTTACAGACTAATATTACTTTATTTCAAATAACATTTCTAGTTTTATCCAATTTGTTCTTAAATAATCATGTTGTACCAATTACATTATGATTTCTAGGTCTTTCCACAAGCTTCCAAGTCTAAGTTTTATCAATTCGATCTAATTCTTTATTCATGGCTCTCACCCGTGAATCCTCCTTTATCGCTTCTTCAAATAAAGTAGGTTCAATCTCAGATAGTAGAGCAGTATGTTCTACTCTTTTCATCTTGTGTGTCTGAGTTTGAGGAAATTTGTATCCAATGATATTACTTGGATCAACTTCAGCCCTTTTATTTCTTAATGGTCATAGATTAACTTACCTTTTCATTTTTTTCTGCAGATTCAATCTCAAAAATCTTCATCAACTTGAACATCTTGAGTTTCTCCCATATATATATTTTTTCATCAATTTCTTCAAATACTTCTTCAAAAAAAGAATCTCATTAATTATTTTAAGCCTTTTATTGAAACATGTGTAAGTCTTACTCATTATTGAGTAGCCTAATAAGATACCTTCATCTGCTACATCATAATATTTTCCTTGATTACCTTCTTTATTTTGGATAAAACACTTTCTTCCAAATACTTTAAGATGTTTCAAAGAGGGTTTCATTTCATACCACATTTCATATAGTTTATTTTCTACACCTTGAAAAAGTAATACTCTATTTTGATTATAGATATCCACTTGAACTGCTTCTTTCCAGTAGTGACATGAAATGTCGATATCTATCAACAATATTTTTTCCATATTGTTGACCATGCAATTTATTTTTTTCAAAAACTCATTTTGTTTAGGGGTTCTCACTTATGGCACTTCATGTTCAATGCCATGATTTTCAAGATAGTTTTCAACTTCATAAAATGTGAATTTTGTTCTGTTATCTGATCTCAAAATTTTCATGGTTCTTCCAGTTTCATTTTCTACTCTTCTTCAAAACCTCTTTATGCAATCCATCACTTTTATCATTGAACGTATGAACATTGAACATCATATCCTACTATAGTCATCCACAAAAATAATAAAATACCTCTCACCATGGGTTCCTACTTGACCAATCAAACTACACACATCATTGTGAATCAGATTCAGTAAACTTGATACTCTCTTCTTATTTAGAGGATATATATTTTGAAGCATCTTTCCTCATATTCATGAATCACAAATATTTTCCAAATCTCTCTTCAAAGTAGGAATATTCACTGATGTTTTAAATCTTAAAAAGTTCTTCGTACTTTGTTGATTAACATGGCCTAGCCTTCGATGTCACAATCTGTTTTCTTCTTCTATTGTTAATAGGAAAGTGTTTTCATTGCTATCAACTTGATATAAATTTCAATTTGTTCTCCAACCTTCCATCAAAGAATTTCCAAATTTTCCTTTGATTTATCATCCCTCTTTATCAAATGTGGCATTGAAAACTAAGTCACAAGTTGACTAACACCTAATAAATTATGTCGTAAACCATCGATATAAATCACATCAATGTTTCTCAATTCATCTCCAACCAAACGAGTATTTCCACTTCATTTTATCTTTAATGCTTCATCATTTCCAAAACTGTAACACCTTGAGATTTTAGAATATATTTCTATTTATATAAATTGTAAGTGTTTGATAGTTTTTTTGACACAAAACACTGATCTTAAAGCAAACAGTGATATATTATAACATAATCATTAAATTGATGGGTATGAATAGGATTAACTGCATTATGAAATATATATAGAAATGTTTTACTTAATTCAAATGTATTAGTAAGTTCATAATATATAAGTAATCAATTTTTAGTAAAGATATTTTATGTTTCAAAAGTATGTTTTTTTCAAAAATGGTTTTTATTGCATTTTATGTATGGATATTATAATTAATTTCTACCATTTTTAAATATTGAATTTGATAAAAATGGCATCATTTTTTAATTCATAATATCAAAATTCACTTAGGGTGAAATTTTCATATTTTTATGAAATTATTGATTTTTTAGCGAATACTAAAAAATACATATTTTTCAAATATTATCATTTTTTTCATTAAATAAAATAATTTAAAGGTTCCGTTATATTTTTGATTTAGTCCTAAAGTTTCATATGATCCATTTGATTTAGAATAATATAATTAATTTCATTTGAATCAGAAATATTCACGATTTTGAACTAAGTTAATTTTTATGTTTAAAAACGCATTTTTTTGAAAATTGGATTTCATTGCGTTTTACGCATTTATATTAAAATTTATTTTTTCACTTATAGAGATTGAATCTTAAGAGATGGATAAAATATTTGAAATCAAGAGGTTCAAATTTGGTATTAGACCCTTTTTATTTTTTTCATTATGAATAGTAATCGTGGTAAATATTTGTCACCATGGTAAGGGAAAAATAGGTAAAACATAGTTAAAACCATGAGATAAGGTCACAACATCAACCCAACACTTACCTTTATTTCATTATATTGAAGAAATTAGACCATAAACATCCCAAATTCGAATATATGATATTTTGGTGTCATTTTCCCTTGATGAAATTTATATTATTTTAAGTAAAGAAAATTCCAAAATGTCACTCTCTTGACTTTAATATCTCTAAAAAAAATTCATGAGGATAAAAAGAGGATAAGTTTAGTTATAAATTTTTATTTGAAGGAATAATTATTTTTTTATCATGGTAATTTATTTATAATTTTTAGTGATTGAATAATTACCTTAAATGCTTATGGAATGCTAACACGATATTTATTCAATTAACAGCAAAAAAAATTAAATGATTTTAAAAATATTAAAAGTGATACATTTTAGGAGAATTATTGTGTTGCACAAACTTTGTAGATATATATAACAATTTCAACCTTTGGTAATTTATGAGTCAATTGTTACCTTCTAAATAAAATTATAACCCTTTTGAGATTTAAAAATTTGTTGCAGTTAAGGTTAAAATTGGTTAAGAAATGGGTTAAACCAAAAGATAAGTTTTAAAATGACATCAAAACCTATCTAAATTTTATTCGATGATGATATTTTGACTTTTGTCCCTTTGTCTTCGAACCTCTGGTTATTTGGAAGCATTTGGATTAAGAATGATTTAATTATACTTTAATATTTTTAGTAATTCCAAATGTGTATTTCCCCTCACTTATAAAAGGACACTCCTGTCTCTTCTTTAACCCACTTTGAGCAACCTAGCTCGACTAACCTATATCCAATTCTCTTCTCAGCTTCTGTAGCTACAAAGTAGAGGTGTTGGTATTCTTAAAATACCACTTCAATGGTCCTTAAGAAGGGATTTAAAGAAAATATACCGAAGTGGTAATTGTAACACCCTGAGATTTTATGAAATATATTTTTTCAAATAAATTTAATTTCTTCTATAGATTGTGTTACACACAACACCAAGTTTTAACAAACCGCAACAAATTATTAATCTTATTATTTAAATATAATTGTCATTACCTAATCATTAAACTTGGCGGTGTGAATGGGAATAACTAAATTTTAAATATTAAGTATAATGGTTTTATATAAAGAAAACAAATTGATAAAAAAGTATTTAATTTTTTATAGTCTTTATATGTTTCGAAAATATTATTTTCTCAAATGTTTTTATTGCCTTTTGTGAACAAATAATAAAAATATTTTTGAAACTTTTAGAAAATATATTTGAAAAAATAAAATTCATTTTTAAAATATATATTTCAAAATTATCTTAGGGTGAATTTTTATGTTTTTTCTGAAAATATTAATTTTTTGATGAATAGTAAAAAATGATGGTTTTTATTGAAAACAGTCTTTTCATTTAAAGAATGTATTAGGATCCTTTTATTTTAAAATGATTTTAAAAGTAAAATTAGTTCAATTATATATTTATTAATCAAATTTAGTTCATTGGAATTAGTTTCATATTGAATTTTTATATGAAAACTTTTTAAACTTTTGAACATTTTCTCTTTGGAAAACTGTTTTCTCATCACGTTTGTTAGTTTAATTTTAAATTAAATTTTTAAAATTTTGTAAAAGTAATTTGAAAAAATAGATTAAATATTTGAAATCATAATAATTTATAATATATAATATGGTCAACTTAATTTTTGATCAAATTGAATAGTAAAAACAGTAAAAAATTAATTATCATGGTTAAGGTTAAAACAGATTTACCAAGAATTAAACTAAAAAGATAAGGGGTAAAATAACCTAGAAACTTATCTAACACTAATTGGATGGTCATATTTCAACTTTATCACCTCTATGGTTTGGGAATGGCCCAATTTGAAGCATTATGGCCTGTGAAAAATGTGGGTACACTTTATTCTTTTCAGAAATTTCAAGTGTGTTATTTCCCCCACTTATAAAAGGTCACCCACTCTCCTCCCCTATTCGCACTTCCAAAACTCTTTGGTTCGGTAAAGATATGCTAAAATATCTTCTCTACTTCCTTCTCCACTTCCTAGAGACCTTATTTTGATTAGGAATCCCTCCTAATATAGCTTTAGGTATAAACCTAAAGAGGTTCTCCGAAGAAGAGGTAAAATTCTTAAACTTGTGTTTTTGTTTTATTTTTTCATCCATATTCTTCAAATCTTCTCCAACTATGATAATATAATAACACTAATATCTATCATATATATATATATATATTATGTTAATGGAACAACCTATATCCATATTCATTTCCATCAAATGGGAAATGAAACCTTCGATCGTATGTACGGCGGACTACCGCATCGCGAACCAATGTTATTTGTTTTCCATCACCACTTCTCACAGATGAATATAATTATATATTTAATGTTTATATATGATATTTATGATATTATTATACCTCTTGAATTATAATATCATGTCTATCTTCTTACCTCCAACCTGTTGGAAAACAATAGCATTGCTCGTGTGTACGAAGGACTATCGTCTCGCGAACTGATGTGATGTGTTTTTCATTTCTTTTCTAATGGAATGGTAGTAAAGATAGATTAAATGAATATATATGATATTTTTAACATAATTATATTTCTAGAATTATGTTATCACATATACCTTCTTACTTTCCATTTCGTGGGGGATACGATAGCGTCGTTCATGTGTACGGTGGACTACCACCTCGCGAAACGATGTGATTCATTTTTCACGTACGCTTTACATGGAAGGTGGTAAGGATAGGTTTAAATAAACATATATGATATATATGACATAATAATGATTTTGAAATTGTGACATATTGTTTACCTTTTTTCTTTCAATCTGTCAATAAAATGGAAACAGCGTTCATACGTACGTACGGTCTATCGTCTCCATGAACGGTGTATTTCATTTTCTATCTCTAATTTTTATGGATTACTCTAAATACATATATACTAAATATATATGATATTTATATAATGGTTAACATTCTAGAGATTATGAAACCATGATCAAAGTAAGAGAACTAAAAATAAAAAATCAAAACATACATAAAAAAAAGCAGTTATTACCCGAAACATGATTTTAATAAGAAATTGTTAATAAACTGGTAATAAAATATAATAGGTAAATCATATATGGTATGATATGTATAAGTATGGTTTTTTAATAGATATATAATAAAATTATATTTATTATACAGGATGTTTGAACGTATACGAAGAAAGTCGAGACTTAAGAGAGAATTTTTGTCTCAATTTATCTTCTTTGGGGCATACAATATGTTATGCACCTATCTTCTTTTATGAGGTGTATATACAGCCCCTTTGAAATGTAATATCATGAATTTATTTATTCTCGTTAAATTTTAAGTTTCATTTAATTTTATTCTTGCATGGGACTTATGATTCAATTTTATCAAAGTAGTAAGGGTTTTATGGTACAATCTCATCGTTTATTGGGATTGTTTTTGTTTATACATCCGATAAAGAAATCTTATATTCTATCTCTCAAGAAACTCATGAATTTTATTCTCCTCTAGTTATGTCATGAAAATACATGTGTTCCTTTCATTTTCCTATCTTTATGTACAAGAGTTCAAAAGAATGTTTTTTTATAAAAAAATGACTTTATCACTCTATTCGATCAAAAAATATTTTTCTTCCATATCCATATTTTCTAAAAATGTTTTCAAAAATGTTTTAACATTATCTAAAGGATTTATTAAAGAAATTTTTATCCATGTTTAACTTTTTACAAAGTGTTTTAAAATGAATTTTCATGTCATATTACAAACAAGACCCGTTTGGATTTTATCAAAAATGTGAAAGGAATATTTGTTTTAAAGTGTACGACATCAGCGTTATTTTCTGTCGTCATGAACAACTCATTATTTTAAAGCTTTCCTTTATAAGTTTCCAGGATTATTTTCAAAGAAAAGGACTTTGAAAATGTTTTATGTTTTAAAAAAAATCAAACTGGAAAGGATATTTTCATCAAGAAATATTTTAAATGATTTTTAAAGATTCCTTTATATGTTTCCAAGGTTATTTTCAAAGAAAAAGATTTTGAAAATGTTTTATGTTTTAAAAAGTGTTTTTCAAAGTGAAAAGACTATTTTCCTCAAGAAATGTTCCAAGTGATCTTTCAAAATCATTTTCCATCTAGGATGACATCATTTGATGTTTCTTATGCTTTACTGGAGATAAGATCCAAGGATATCATTATTATTCTTTCTCTGGATGATTTATATTTATGATAACAAGATTTTTATGAAACTCGTTTATTTTTCACAGGTTAGGCTATGATGAAATGTTTATGAAACTCACTTCTTTTCATGGGTTATCATATAATGGATGTTTTGTGATCTTGTGGCAAACTTATGTATGGTTTTCATTATATGACTATGGTTATGTTATAACCAATGATGGTGGTTACGTTATAACCAAAGACAGGTGGGATTTATATCTCCCTTCAATGTATTGGGTAATGATTTATGTTCTATGAGCTCATAGGGTACACAGGAGGTTATCCCAAACCCGAAAAGAGGGTACACGGTGATGGATTTGGGCTTAGTGAAAGCGTGCGGAGGTGGATGCTATATTAAAATTTCTTTTAATAATCATTGCCTAAAACCATGAGTGAGGATCTCGCACGTCAATTTTACAATTAATTTATTTAAATTTAAAGAAATAAATAAATGGATTTAGGAAATTTCTTCATTAATGATTGTTAATCGTCTCAAAAAACCCTTTCAAATTGTCTTCGTTGTGTTGTGAGGATCCAAGGATAGAATCCCTCTAGTAGAGATCCACACGTGCTCCAATGATCTCTGAACAACACCACTCGATCACCTGGTGCTAGCACGGCGAATTGAATATCTTGCATTGTTCATTCTTAATCGCTCGTTCTTCGATCTTGAGGAAATCTCTCTTGTGCTTTTCGTTCTTGAGAGGGAGAGAGGAGTTAGGAGAGAATTTGTTGTGTGAAACAATTCCCTATTCTCAATTTTTTGATGCAATATACAGTAGACATAACTGCCTATTTATAGAGTTAGAGTTTAGATTAAAATATTATTTAATTGCATGTCGACCATTAAATAACATTTAAAACATTTAATAAACCTCATGCCACATAATAATAATACCATTATTTTTATTTTATGGCACGTGCCAACTTACGCAATAAAAAATATTATGTAATGGTCTTTAATTAATATTTGTCACCGAACTCGGTTTTGGTCTGTTCGAACTCCTCTGTCAATTATTTAACTGGATAAATATTTTATTCATAAATAAATATTTTATTCACGATCTAGCGAATAAATATTTATTAAAATATTCAATAAATAAAATAAATATTTTATTCACAATCCAGCGAATAAATACTTTATTCACAATCCTCAAGGTCTCGGGCGTAGCGGAAGCTCGTGGGTGGATGTGCCCACTTGGCTTTTTGTCATTAACAATGATCAATCCGGGATCAATACGACGATAAATGTCAGACTCCACGGATCGAATCATAGAAATAGACAAAGAAGAAGAATAGTCCCGGAACCACAAAGTATGATCATCACAGGTTGATTATAATTAATTTAATTAATTGACAAGAAGTACCTTTTATGGCGTTCTTTCTTCGTTGATATTTCTGATCACGTTTCGATGTGATTCATTGTTGCGTCGCAGAATCCAAGTTTAGACTTCCTCTAGTGGTGATCCACACGTGCACCATTTATCTCTGGACGTCGCCAAAGGAATCTCCGGGTGCTAGCGTGGAGAAGCATTTGCTTGTGTTTTCCACCTTAGATCGCCTTGATCTGATGGATGAGGATCTCTCTCGGTCTTGAGAGCGTTCTTGGAGGAAGGGGTTCTTTCGGCCTTGAGAAAATTCTCCAGAATTGTTGTGCACAATGATTAGGGAAAAGTGTTGGAGTTGTGAGGATATTTATAATCGAGTTTGAGGTTATAGAGTTATGACAATAAATAAACGCATTACGCGTTTTATTTATTTCATTAACTCTTATTGAAAACCCACATGTCGAATCATTAATTCCTTGACATGCGCCCACGCAGATTATAATAAATATCATTTAATAAAATGATATTATTTCCTCAAAATCCTGACTGGAAAAACTACACGGCGTGTAATCATTAATACACAGCGTGTACTTGTTTTTCATTTCCTTTCCAAAATGAAAACTACGCGGCGTGTACATTCAATGTACACGGCGTGTATATCTTGTTTTCATTTTATTCTTCCTCCAACATTAAAACGATTTAGGCTTCCTTGAATAATTATTAAACCACATACGGGAATAATCTTTATTCTACTTGAGATACTTGGATACACTTAGTGTGTGACCCTCTAGGCCTCTTTATCGTTGGCATTAGGCGGGCTTGCCTAAAGTCCAAGATTACTGTCTAGCAACGGGTCAAGGCACCCAAGAGAAAGAAGTTGATGCCGCATTGACATGTCACCTCATACGAATGCTTACCGTGTAATTTAATCCATATGTCTCAATATCTCATCAAGCAGGTTCCATGGCAGTGTCATAAACCTATATGCTTGATCTTTCATTCTTTGACTTCCAGAAATAAACTCGTCGTGATATCATGGCCATGGAATTTGGGCAACATTTCTATTTCAATCAAAGGGCCCAAGATATCTACTTCCATAAATATGGAAGGGACAAATCCTTCCTCGACTTATCCATTAACAACATGTCATTCGTGACGCACCCAACGTACCCTACTTCCCGCCAACTATCTTTGTGACGGTTTTCATCAGCAAATCTAAGTGCGCGAGTCATGACATGAGTTAATGATAATCTTCCAGTCTAAGGACCATTACACACGCTCGTAGATATAAATGTCTGATGACACCAAGACATGTGGAATTACTACTGGCGGGTCAGTTCTCATAATCTCTCATCTTGGAGATTACCAAGTGCAAACTCCATGAGAGAGAGTCTCGTCTTATTACGAGTACTCGCACATGACGGTCTGTATACTATGTGTCCTATCATAGTATTTCATCCAACCATAGAACTTTATTTAAGAATATTGTTATAGCATTTCAAGGTTCTCATCATAGTAGGGATCTGCCATGACCTTATTAATGCAACAAATATTCCATGACATTATTATATTATAGTCATGCAGAACAATGAACAATATATAATAAGTGTACATTCATGTAATCAAAGTATAAATAGTTGGTTCTCAGGACACCAACTCTAACAAATCCAGCGAATAAATATTTTATATATATATTCACGTAAACAAATAAACTATTTATTAATAAATAAATAATTATTTATTACCTTGTGAATATTAGCAATCAATAAAACTTGAAGAAAATTATTCTTTGGCCTTAAGAATAATATTTATTCCAATAATTAAATTCAAATAGAATTTAATCGAGATTAACGAAGACACTTAGTGTGTGACCCTATAGGATTCTTTCTCGTTGGCATTAGGAGGGTTTGCTTAAAGTCTAAGATTGTTGTCTAGCAACGGGTTAAGGTACCCAAGAGAAAGAACTTAATGTCATAACGACGACGACCACATATGAACGCTCATTGTGTAATATAATCTTTTTGTCTCAATATCTCATCAAGCAGGTTGCACATCCATGTCACCAACATATATGCTCAGTGTATCTTTCTTTGACTATCTGAAATAAACACGTCGTAACACCATGGACATGAAATTTAGGGTGACGGTTTCATTCCAATCAAAGGGTTGAGATATCAACTTCCATAAAGATGGAAGTGGAAAATCCTTCTTCGACTTATCCATTAATGGCATGTCACTCATGACGCACCCAATGTATCTAACTTCGCCATGAATTGTTAACATCATGGTTTACGAAATAAATCTAAGTGCGCGAGTTGTAACATACATTAATAATAATCTTGAAGTCTAAGGAACATCACACGTGCTTACAGATAGGAATATTTGGTAACACTAAAACATGCGGAATTCCTACAGACGGGTCTCTTAATTTCCTGTCTTAGAGATTACCAAGTGTGAACTTCATGAGAAGAAGCTTTATCTACTTACGAGTACTCACACCTAACAGTCTATGTACTATGTGTCTCATCATAGTATGTTATCCAACCACAAAACATTATTTAAGAATATCATCATAGCACATCAAGGTTCTCATCATAGTGGGGAACTGTTATGACCTTATCAATGCGACGTATACTCTAGGACATTATTACATTAGAGTTATGCATAACAATGATCAATATGTAATAAGATTTTTTATTAATATTCAATACATCGAATATACATGTAATCAAAGTATAAACAGTTGGTCTTAGGACACCAACTCTAACTAACTCCCACTTGGACTATAGTCAAACTGCCTACGACCTTCAGTCCACTAGACCTCACATGATAGTCATGTTTCAGCTGATTCAAGGATTTAGTCAAGGAGTATGTCACGTTGTCTTCTGTGGAAATATTGCTCACTGCAACTTAACCACTCTGAGAAAAATCCCTCAAAAGATGATACTTCTGAAGTATGTGTTTCGTCCGCTGGTGTGACATTGGCTTTTTTGCAAGAGTCACTGCTACATTGTTATCACAGTAGTGTGATAGGATCTTTAATGATAGGTATCACGCCAAATTCTTGTATGAAGTTGCGCATCTATACTGCTTCTTTAGCTGCCTCAGAATCCGTAATATACTCAGAATCTGTTGTAGAATCTACGACCACAACCTGCTTTGAGCTCTTCCAGCTCATAGCACCTCCATTCAAAATGAAGAGGTATCCCATTTATGGATTCATGTTATCTTGATCAGTTTGGAAACTAGCATTTTCATATCCTCTGATGACTAGTTCCTCACCTCCTTCATAAACCAGAAATATATCCTTAGTACGCCTCAGAAACTTAAGGATAGCCTTGACTGCCATCTAATAGTGGTCACTTGGACCAGCTTGATATCTTTCTACCTCACTTAATGCGTATGTGACATCTAGCCTAGTACATAGCATATCATACATGATTGGCCCAATCATTGATGCATATGGAATCCTTGTTATTCTATTGCTTTCCTCATATGTCTGAGGGCACATTTTCTTGAAAATATGAATGTCATGTGATGATGGAAACAATCCCCTCTTAGATTGTTCTATACTGAATTTTTTCGGTATCTTGTCGATGTAGGTACTTTGACTTAGGCCGAGCAACCTCTTGGATCTATCACGATGAATCTTGATCCCAAGAATATATGATGTCTCACCCAATTCCTTCATAGAGAAGCATTTATTCAACCACACCTTAACAGACTGTAAGACTGGTATTTTGTTTCCAATGAGTAATAAGTCACCAACATATACTATTAAAAAATAACTACACTCCCACTAAACCGTTTATAGACACATGGATCACATTCTTCTTTATGAAACCAAATTTTGTTATGGCTTCATCAAAATGAATTTTCCATGACCTGGATGCTTGATTAAATCCATAAATGGATCTTTGCAACTTGCATACTTTGTTGGCATGTTTTGGAGTCACAAACTCTTCAGATTGTGTCATATAGAAATCTTCCTAAAGGTTCCCATTAAGGAAAGATGTTCTAACATCCATTTGTCAAATCTCATAATCATGGAATGTCGCAATGGAAAGTAGAATTCTGATGGATTTGAGTATTGAAACTTGTGAAAAGGTTTTGTTGTAGTCAATGCCTTGATGTTATTTAAACCATTTTGCAACCAGTCACACCTTATGGGTACTGACTTGTCCTTCCAGGTCTAGTTTCTTATTGAATACCCATTTACAACCAACGGTTTTTACATCTACTGGAGGGTCTACCAAAATCCAAACTTGATTTCAGTGTATGGAATCCATTTTAGAATTCATGGCCTCTTGCCACTTGGCAACATCTGTGTCACTTACTGCTTCATTGTAGGTTAGAGGATAATTATTATCAACTAATAATGAGTCACTATCCTCAGTGACTAGAAAACCATATCATTCTAGTTCTCTAACCTCTCTAGTACTCTTGCACAATAATTGTGTCTCTAGAACAATTTCTTCTTCCACGGGGCTTTGTGGAATTTTTTCATGTGCCAAATCTAGTGTATCTTAAGCCTGGACTTCATCAAAGTCTATCTCACTCCCACTATATATTTTAGAGATAAAATCATCCTCAAGAAATATGAGACATCTGTTAACCACAACCTTTTTTCTGAAGGATTATATAGGTAGTATCCCTTTGTTTCTTTGAGATGTCCTATAAAGATACACTTTTTGCCTCGGGGTGTAAGCTTGTTACCTGAAGAGGCCTTAATAAATATTTTGCAACTCCACACATGTTAGTAGGAAAACATGGGTTTCTTTACATTCCATAATTGGTATGGTATATCATCTATTGCTTTAGTTGGCACTCGGTTTAGTATGTATGTTGTTGTTTGTAACGTGTATCCCCAAAAAGATAATGGAAGACTTGCATGACTCATCATTGATCTCGCCATGTCCAACAAGGTGTGGTTTCTCATTTCGCTTACATCATTCCACTAAGGCGTATAAAGAGGAGTGAGTTGAGATAATATATCAAAGCCCTGTAAATAATCAAGTCTTGGTGAAGATATTCTCCACCACGGTCTGAGTGGAGTTTCTTAATCTTCTTGTCAAGCTAGTTCTCAACTTCATTCTTATATTCCTTGAATTTATCAAAAGAATCTAACATATACCCCATTAAGTAGACATATCCATATCTACTAAAATTATCAGTAAAAGCTATGGAGTATGAGTACACACCCCTTACCTTAATAGAAAATGCTCCACACACAACGGTATGAACTAATTTAAGAAGCTCTTTAGCACTTTCACATTTCTCAATAAAGGGGGCTTTGTTTATTTTTCCTTGTAAACATGTGTGACATACACCAAGTGGTTTTAGTTCAAAAGAATCTAAATATTCATCTTGGTGTAATTTAGTCAAGCGCTTTTCATTTACATGACCTAGCCGGTGATGCCAAAGTTGGGTGTGGTGTGAGTCATGTGAAGTAATTTTGTTGTCGATTGTCATTACTTGGTTTGTGTAATCCAACACATAAAGACCATTATTTAAATTTCTCTTACCATAACAAATGTTATCTTTATAAAAGAAGCAACATTTATTCCCAAATTTGAAAATAAATTCATTTGTATCTAGTATGGATACTGAAATAATTTTTTTGATAACTAAAGACACATAATAACAACCCTTTAAAACCAGGATCATTCTGGTTGGCAATGTGAGGTGGTAGTCACTGATAGCTACAGCAGCAAGTTTAGCTCTGTTGGTTGCTCATATATCTACCTCCCCTCGGTCAATCTTTCTAAATCTACTTGATTCATGTATTTAAATACATATATGATCATCACAAGTTATATTTAATACCCAATTTGTAAAACCAGATAAATTTTACTCTATAACAAACATACATGAAACTTCCTCTTACTTCTTTGGTTGGGTGCAACTTTTCTTCCAGTGGCCCTTCTTGCCACATACAAAATAGACAACATCATGTTTCCTTGTTTGCCTCTTGATCTTCCTTTTCTTAGAAGGGTGTGAAGAAGCTTTGGACTTAGAGCTCTTCGCTTTCCCTTTCTGTTTGTTCACCATAATGACGAAAGGTTTTTCACGCTTTGTATCCTTATCAACTTGGTGAAGAAGAATGAGAAGATCTATCAGAGACTTCTCAGTATTGATCATATTAAAATTCACAACAAAATCTAGAGAAGCTCTGAGGGAGTGATGCCAGAATGAGATCGGTGCCTAATTCTTTGGGGAGTTTAAACCCTAGAACCTCTAGGCACTCAATATAATCAATGAGCTTGACTATGTGAGGCCTAGCTGGGGCACCCTCTCCAAGATTTCTTTGAAAAAATGTCTTGGAAATCTCAAATTGTTCCTATCTAGCTCTCTCATCGTAAATACCACGGAGGTGCTCAAGCATGTTATATGCATCCATGTTTTTGTGAGACTTCATTAGTTCACTAGGCATCGATGAAAGCATCAAACATTGAACGTTAACCATGTCACTCAAATATTTTTTATAGACAACGAATTATTCATCACTCGTCTCTTTAGCAGGTGGATCAAGCATTGAGGATTCTAGCATGTAAGATTTTCGTTCATGATGTAGCACAACCCAAAGGCATCTAAACCACTCTTGGAAGTTACTACCAGTTAGAAGGTTGTCTTTCTCCAATATTGATCGTAGGGATAGTGTGGATGATAAGCATGTCATTTTATTCTACAATTAAAAGAGTAGATTATTAGTAATTTTTCTTGATTACAAATTATGTGAGAGATAATAAATTAATTAATTAATTATATTAAATCTCTTGCTACTTTATCAAGCTTCAATAGCCCTCACCATTGAACTCGAAATGTCTAGTTACTTAACATTCTAGTGGAAAGAATCCCCATTAATTTTCTTAATGATCCAGACTTTGCCCATGAAAACCATAAGACAGTAATTAGGTAGGCAGTCTTGCCAACTGCGGACTTACAGTTCCTTGATTCGTTGAGTGGATTCCACTGTCCTAAAATCCTCACTGGGATTTCCTCAACACTTGTCTATTGAACAGACTTTGGCCATTAAACTCAATACAAGTTCAGTTAAGTCAACCAAAATTCTCAAGAGAACTCTCCAATAAAAGTAAGTGTCCAGACTTTGGTCATGTATTACACTTAGTATTATGGTTTTATTCTCAATCAAGTAATGGAATGCTTAGTCTGACTTAATATTAGGTTGAGGGATTTTCATTAAATTATGCATAAATTTTATCTTGTTTTATCCTTTACAGGTCTTGTTGATATTAAGTGGATGTTACTTAATTAATTAATCATGTTGGAAAACATTTACGCGTGATTCATTTATTTAATTTTTGTCTTTGCATATTAACTCATTCATTTATGCGACTGCGGTCTTGCATACATAAAATAAATAATGCATGGACAAAAATAAATAAATAAAGTAAATGACCTGATCTTCGGCTTATCTAACAGTTGATTTAATGAGCGGGCATTAAATCAACATACAACCTAGGGGAATTACTCCATTTGTCGACCATGGCATGAGTTATAGCATTCCACCTGTATATATGTGTATCACCGAGTTGGCATCATCATGGTTCCTTCTTGAACCGCCTCCCCACGCCTTGGGATTCTTTATTAATTACAAGTATTTATTATTTACACGCAGATGAGAGGAACCAAAGGATTGGTTAAAAGGGATTACATAAATATCTTTGGACACACGGGTCCTACATAATAATGGAGGGAGGGATAACTCGCAGACCATCATTTAATTTAATATTAAATAATTGTAAACTCATGCAATAAATTAAATTAAATAAATGTCAACACATACATAGGTCTTGGTCAAACTCGTGATCAGTCATACATGCAACGAATATGAAAAATTAACTGACTAGAATTCATTTCTTTATTTGTTCTTTATTATCAAGATAAACGTGCTTGCATTAATTAATTGATTAATTAATTAATTCTCTTTCATCTTAATGATCATCTGATCTTAATTGGAGATACTCATCATTTATGGCATTCATGGAAAATAAATGGTCGAACCAATAATGACATATTAATTACAATAAATTAATTGAGCATTTAATATTCTTTAAAACCATTATTAAATTGTCAAACACACATTGGGGTGTCAATCAATAAAATAAGGTCTTCATGCTACGATTTTTCAATTAAATGTAATTTTTAATTTTGTCCTTTAATGGGAGACTATACGGCGTGTACATTCCAACTACATGTTGTGTACCTCAGTTGTCATGTATCTGAGTCACATGCTTGGGGCTTTGACGTGTTAACTCGTCCGGACTACACGGTGTGTACATGTCAGTTACACGCCCTCTATCTGCTTATTGTGTGCTAGGTTGTCCCAGTCAACACACAGTGTGCAATAAATGCACCGCGTGTAATTAATTGTTCGACGCATCAGGTACAATGTGTGTGGGTACACGGTGTGTACTCCAGCTACACGCCATGTAACCCAGTTTTATCGGCCAAAGATTTGGAACTTCCTAATGTCATCTCTGGTTGTTCTCCATCTATTCTTAAATCTTTAAGAGAATGAAACATTGAACGAATATAATTAATATGTCAAAGAATGTTAATTCAAATCCGATTAGAGAATGAATAATAAGAAATGAAAACTCAACCACGATTGCGTATGGATCAACAATCAAATAAATAATTATAAATTTAAACGTAACCTCGCTCTGATGCCACTTTATGGTTCCGGACACAGTGGAAGTGTGAGCTGGTAGAAGATATATTTAAATTTCTTTTAATTATCATTGCCTGAAACCATGAGCGAGGATTTTGCATGTCAAATTTATAATTAATTTATTTAATATTGAAGAAATGAATATCTAGGCTTAGGAACTTTCTTCATTAATGATTGTTGATCATCTGAAAAGACCCTTTCAGATTGTCTTTGTCGCATTGTGATGATTCAAGGATAGAATCCATCTAGCGGTGATCCACACGTGCTCCAATGATTTTCGAGCAACACCACTCGATCATCAGGAGCTAGCGTGGAGAATCGAATGTCTTGCATTGTTTGTTCTTGATCACTTGTTTTTTAGTCTTGAAGAAATCTCTCTTGTGCTTCTCGTTCTTGAGGGGAAGAGAAGGAGTCTAAAGAAAATTCGTTGTGCGCAACAATTCTCTATTCTCAATTTTTGGATGCAAATACAATAGACATAACCATCTATTTATAGAGTTAGGGTTTAGGTTAAAATATTATTTAATTGCATGACGACCGTTAAATAACATTTAAAATCTTTAATAAATCTCATGTCACATAATAATATCATTATTATTATTTTGTGGCACGCACCAACTTGCGCAATAACAAATATTATGTAATGGTCTTGTCAATTAATATTTGTCACCGGACTCGATCTTGGTCCGTTCGAATTCCTCTAGCATTTATTGAACAACCGAATAAATATTGTATTCATAAATGAATATTTTATTCACAATCTAGCGAATAAATGTTTATTAAAATATTCAATAAATTAAATAAATATTTTATTCACAATCCATCAAATAAAATTTTTATATATATTCATATAATCAAATAAATTATTTATTAATAAACAAATAATTATTTATTACCTTAGGAATATTAACGATCAATAAAGCTTGAATAAAATTATTCATCGGTCTTGAGAATAATATTTATTCCAATAATTAAATTCAAATAGAATTTAATCAAGATCAACTGAAACACTAAGTGTGTGGCTCTCTAGGATTCTTTCTCGTTGACATTAGGTGGGCTTACCTAAAGTCCGAGATTACTGTCTAGCAACGGGTCAAGACACCTAAGAGAAAAAACTTAATGTCGTGATGAACCACATATGAACGCTTACTGTGTAATATAATCCATTTGTCTCAATATCTCATTAGGCAGGTTACACATCTGTGCCATCAACCTATATGCTCGATATGCATTTCTTTAACTATTTGAAATAAACATGTCGTTACATCATGGTCATGGAATTTAGGGCGATGATTTCATTACAATCAAAGGGTCGAGATATTAGCTTCCATAAAGATAGAAGGGACAAAACCTTCCTCAGCTTATCTATTAATGACATGTCAATCGTGATGCACCCAATGTATCCAAATTCACCATGAACAGTTGTCATCATGGTTTATGAAATATATCTAAGTACCCGAGTTGTAACATGCATTAATAATAATCTTAAAGTCTAAGGATCATCACACATGCTCGCAGTTGGAATATCCAATGACACCAAAACATGCGGAATTCCTACTAGTGGGTTTATTCTCATAATCTCTTATCTTAAAGATTACCAAGTGCAAACTTCATGAGAAGAAGTCTCATCTACTTACGAGTATTTGCACCTGACAGTCTATGTACTATGTGTCCTGTCATAGTACGTTATCCAATCGCAGAATATTATTTAAGAATATTGTCATAGCACATCAAGGTTCTCATCATGGTGAGGAACTACTATGACATTATCAATGCGATGTAAACTCTATGACATTATTACATTAGAGTCATGCAGAACAACGATCAATATGTAATAAGAAGTTTTATTAATATTCAATACATCAAACATACATGTAATCAAAGTACAAACAGTTGGTCCTAGGATACCAACTACAACACACAGGAGGTTATCCCAAGCCTGAAATAGGTACACTGGTGGTTAGTCCAAGTCTAAGATGTTATGAATGTCTTGGTGGGTAGCATTGACATAAGGTTTTCTATGATTATGTGTTTGTCACAACTGTATGTCTTAAGCCAATGTTATGCTCTCATGGCCTATGTTCATTGATTCCTTTATTATTCATGTCTTATTAACTACCAAGATTTATGTCATGACTCAAGTTTATGATCTATGATATGCAGGGTATGGTTTTTCAAATGTTATTCTCATTTCTCATACCCTTATGCTCATGATATGTTGATATCTCCCTTATTTACCCTTATTGAGTATTTGAGTTCATCTTTTCTTTTGTTTCATTTCCCCAGGTTATGAAGAAATGTATTATATATGATATGTCTGAGAAGGGAGCTAGTTATGAAGAACTTGGTGGGAGATGTTGTAGTTCACCTATGAACCATTTGTTTATGTATCCATGTTTCCAAAAGCACTAGGCCTAAACGATTCTGGCGTGGATCATTATGATATGTAATGAATATTCATCTATTAAGATGTAATATCTATGCATGAGAAGCTTGGGATCTTTACAATAATCGTCTTTACTGACTCTTTCAAAAAAAATCTTCTTCAACTTCTTCTAAATTTGTTGCACTCATCCTAAAGTAATAACTTCAGTGTCATCAATATACCGAGATGTTATTATGATTATGGGACAACCATTTTTCATCTCTTCCATCCTATGGAAATAAAAAAAACATCATTCATGCATACGTACAATTTACCGTCTTCGTGTAGTCATGTAATTCATTTTTCGTCACCATTTACTTGGATGGTTATAAAGATAGAAATAATGAGTATATATGATATTGATGATGTGATTATGATTATAGAAATATAAGATATCATTTATATTCTTACTTTTTCGTCTGTTGGAAAACAATAATGTCGCTCGTGCGTACGTGTGGACTACCTCCTCCACGAAGCGATGTGATTCATTTTTCATTTTCGTTTTACATAGATGGTAACAAGGATAGATTTAATGAATATATATGATATATGTTTTTCATTTCTGTTTTACATGGATGGTAATAAGGATAGATTTGATGAGTATATATGATATATATGATATAATAATGATTTTGAAAAGGTGGATTTTTATTTACCTTTCTTTCGTTTCATCAATCAAAAAGTGAAAGCAGTGTTTATGCGCACATACGGCGTACTGTCTCCATGAATGGTGTCATTCATTTTTTATCTCTACATTTTATAGATGACTTTAAATATATATATATATATATATATATATATAATGTATATGGTATTTATATCATGAATAACATTCTGGAGATGATGGGGTCATGATCAAAGTACAAAAACCGAAACTACCGAATCAAAATTCTCAAGAAAAAACAAAAACAATTGACACTCAGAAACGATGATTTTAATAAAGAATTATTAATAAACGAGTATTGAAATGTTATAAGTGGATCATATAAGATATTATAAGTATGTATATAGCTCTAGCATATAATTATAATAAATTTAAATTTATTATGTAGGAGGCTAAAAGCACTTGCAAGGAAAATCGGATCTGAGGTAAGGGTTTTCCCGTCTCACTTTTATTTTTGTGAGACATATGTCATATTCACCACTTGTTTCTTTCATGTGGTGTATACACTGTTATTTTGATATGTTATATCATGAATCTATTTATAGTTATGGTATTTAAAGTTTCATTTGAAGTTATTTTTTTATGGGGATTATGTTTTAAAAATACCAAAACGGTAAGGGGTTTATGTTTCAATCTCATTTCAACCAGGATTGTCTACGCTTGAATTTTCATTGAGGGGATTATATTATCCTTATATGATAAATCCCCTTTCATTTTCTTCTCTGGTTATTCAAGGAATTTTCAAGTAATGGTGTTATTTTCCTCCCTTTGGTACTTAAAATAATCGGGAAAATGTTTTTTGAGAAAAACGGTCTTTATTTTCTCTTTTGTTGGCAATCTTTTTCTTTCATATCCATGTTTTCTTTAAAATATTTTCAAGGATGTTTTTACTATTCTCCTATGATTGTTTAAAATCAATTTTACCAATGTTTCACTTTCTATAAAAATGTTTAAAAAGAATCTTTTTATCGTTTTCCGAATGTGATACTTTTTATCAAGTGTGAACGGAATCTCTGTTTTAACATACATGGCATGAATGGAATTTTTTGTCATCATGATCACTCAATGTTTTAAAGCTTCCTTTACAAGTTTCCAAGATTCTTTTCAAAGAAAATTTTTTCTTTAATATTTGTGGAATTTTTAGATTTTAATAAGTGGTTTTAAAGTGAAAAGGGTATTTTTTTTCCTCAATAAATGTTCTAGTGGTCTTTTAAAGGTATTTTCAACTATGAAAACACTCATTGATGTTACTGGGGATATAATCCAATGATACCATATTTATTCTTTCTCTGGATGGTATGTGATGATAAAGTATTGATGTTTCGTATTCTTGATTCAATACGGATAATTGTTGACTTATAAGGCATTTTGAGAATGAATTGTATTGATCATTCAAAACATAAGGAATGCATAGGATGTGCAAGTGACGAGTGGGGCCCGGTTATAAATAGTCTCTCGATACATTGATAGGTCTAATGAGACAAAACAGATTGGCATGATGTATAGGCTGAGGTTGTAAGATCATATCATAATAGTTGAGTATTCGGTGTATGTATGCCCATACAATGATAATGTATTGGTTGAGAGGCCTTGGCAGAATGATAATGTCTTGATTGAGAGGTCTTGATGGTGGGATTTATGATTTCTTGGTTAAGAGGTCTGGATCATGAATGTCCAGAATTATGCATTTCCTTTATTAAGAATTCAGTTTTCATTATCCATGTGTTTGCTATGTTGATATTAGTCATGAATGTGCATTGAACTCAAGTTGTTGATTGAATGGCATGTGTTTTGATTATCCACTTCGTCATGTTAATTATTCCTTATTTACTCATGATGGCTTCTGTTGTACGTAACCCTTACAAAGCATCTGAGCTCAACCTTTATTTTTTTCCTTTCATCAAGATATGAAGAATGATATTGTGAATGATATCAAGGATGTAAGAATGTTTTTTATGCTATGTTTTTATATTTCTAATGTAATATAAGAATTATGTATGTGTCAAGTTTACTAAGACTACTAAACTATTCGATCCTTTGGAATGTGATCGCTTATATCAAGTGTCGATATAATAATGCAACTACTAACTTTGGGCTACTAGGGTCGGGGTCTTTATAGTTGGTATTAGAGCATGTTTAGTAGAAACATTGGGAACTTGATTTTAAATGAACATAACTAATATGAGAATTATGATAATCCCTTATAGTAATTGAGAACTTTTACCATATATGGATTTTTAATTTATGGCTCAATATTCATGATGATTATTAGCTAACTCAGTGTGTATCATTGTTTATTGATGGCACCTAACGGAAGAAAGGGAATCAACACTTGTAGTCAATGTAGGGATGGCCCTATTGAGAAAGTCAATACAGCTGGAGTTCGAATTGAGCAGATCATAGCCATATTAGGGTAGTTGACTCGGGTTATGACGAATAACCTTGCCCGTATGGAACAATCTGTTATTTCATAGTGTGATTCGCCTATGTTGGATCGCTTCATGTGACAGAAGCCTCCATCTTTTAATGAAACAACTAATCCATTGGGAAGTAATGAGGGTGAAAAGGTTATTCTGACATTTTATTGTTTGAAAAGAGATGTCGGTCAATGGTGGTCATTGATCCAAGACACTAAAGATGTTGATGAAATAAAAAACATGGAATGGAGAACTTTTAAAGTGATGTTCTTTGAGAAATACTTTCCTCATAAGCAACGAGCTAATATGGAAAGGAAATTTCTCAATCTAAGACAATGGGAAGAGGAAAGTGTTGTTGAGTATGAGGCAAGCTTTACAAAATTAACAAGACATGTTATGGACTACGCACGTAATCTGAAAAGTAAGATTGATCGTTTCTTTGGTGGGTTTAAGCTAAGTCTCTGAAGAGCACTAGTCAGTCAAACGTTTTCATCATATGATGATATGATATCAAGTGTCATCGAAACGGAGAAAGAATTCTCCAAGTCATATATTTTCAAAGGAAATTAAGAGAAGAAGAGGACGATTGAGTGCCAAGAAAAAAGAAATAAGGCGAAGGAAAAGAACGGAAAGATGGAACTTATCACATGTGATAATTGTGGAAAGAAACACTCAGGTATTTGTTTAATGGGAACAAGAGTTTGTTTCAAGTGCGGAGAAAGGGGCCATAAGGCTCTTGAATGCAAGGCAAATAAAGAAACCATTGTTATCCAATGTTTCAGCTATAAAGAGATGGGACATTATTCAAATCAATGTCTCAAACGTCAAGGGAACTTACCATAGAAGAAATTAGAGAGAGAATGTCAAGCATATGCAATTACTACAACTGAAGTTGAAATCCCATAAGTTGTACTAATAGGTATCTTAAACTCAAGTTTTATTTGATTCCAGATATACACACTCTTTTCATGGATATTGAATCATTCCTTTGGCACTCTTATCAATCAAGACACTTAGAAGGAATCAAGTTATCGAGCGGTTTCTGTTAAGATGGTCAACTATTCCCTAGTTGCAAACAGGATTATTATACTTATGTTTGGCTTTGAAATAATCCTGATTTTTGGGGTTTAGTTTTGAGGATTTAGGAATTAATAGATGATGCATAAAATAATATCGGAAAGGGATCTTGAAATAAAAATATTATTTATTTACCTTCATTTCTAATAAATCGATGTTCTTTTCACCCCTCACTAATTTATAGTTTTGCGGCCATTAACTTTCTCATGATCATGTTCTCTGTCACTCTATATTAGTCTTTGAATTGTAATTTTCTCCTCCATGTCTATATTTTAACTTCTCATCAATATTCTCCTTGTTTGGGAACCTGATTATGTGTTATTTTGAGTAACCTTTACATTTTTCACTAGGTATTTTCAAATTTTAAACATTTGATTACCAAGATAAAAATTGCAATGGTTTAATTTATTTAAGGGGGTAGAATGTAACATCCTAAGATTTTAGAATATATCTCTTTAAATAAATTGTAAGTGTTTGATAGCTTGTTTAACACACAACACTAAGATTAAAACAATCAGTGATATATTATAACATGGTCGTCAAATTAACGGGTGTGAATAGGATTAACCATATTATGAAATATATATAGAAATGTTTTGCTTAATTTAAATGTATTAGTTAATGCATAATATATAAGTACTCAATTTTTTAGTAAAGTTGTTTTATGTTTCAAAAATATGTTTTCTTTAAAAATGGTTTTTACTGCATTTTATGTGTGAATATTATAATTAATTTATACCACTTTTAGAAATTGAATTTGATAAAAAAGAATCATTTTTTATGTCATGAAATCAAAATTAAATTAGGGTGAAATTTTAGGATTTTTCTGAAATAATTTATTTTTCAATGAATAATGAAAAATACATATTTTTCGAATATTGACATTTCTTTTCATTAAATCAAGTAATTTAAAGGTTTTGTTATATTTTGGACTTAGTATTAAAGTGACATATGATCCATTTGATTTAGAATAATCTAATTAATTTCATTTGAATCAGTGATATTCATGATTTTGATATAAGTTAATTTTTATGCTTAAAAACGCATTTTTTC
Source organism: Viscum album (assembly GCA_963277665.1). Taxonomy (NCBI): domain Eukaryota; kingdom Viridiplantae; phylum Streptophyta; class Magnoliopsida; order Santalales; family Viscaceae; genus Viscum; species Viscum album. The sequence goes on along the minus strand of OY728130.1, from coordinate 615,969,085 downwards.
TGAAAATTGTTTTTCGTTGCGTTTTACGCATTTTTATTAAAATTGATTTGTCACTTCTGGAAATTGAATCTTGAAAAATGAATACCATATTTGGAATCAGAATGTTCAAATTTAGTAAATAGATCTCTTATTTTTTATCATTAAAATAGTAATCGTGGTACATAATTGTCATCGTGGTAAGGGTAAAATGAGTAAAGCAGGGATAAAACTATGAGATGATGTCTCAAAATCAACCCAACACTCGCTTATATTTCAGTGGATGAAAGAAATTCGACCATAGACATCCCAAATTCAAATATATGGCATTTTGATGTCATTTGATCTTGATAATGAAATTCATATCATTTTAAGTAAAGAAAATTCTAAAATGTCAATCTCTTGAGTTTAATATCTCTAAAAATTTTCCATAAGGATAAAACGAGGATAAGTTAAGTTCTAAATGTTTATTTGAAATAAGAATTAATAGTTTTTATCATGATAATTTATTTAAAACTTTTAGTGATTGAATAATTAGCTTAAATGTTTACACAGCACCGACTTAGTATTTATTCAATTAATAGAAAAATAAAATAAATGATTTTTAAAATATTAAAATACATTTTGGGTGAATTATTATGTTTCATGAATTTTGTAGAAAAATATAACAAGTTAAGGATGTGTGAAAGGTTTGGATTCGAATTCTATAACTATTTTAAAGGTGTTTTCAACCATGACAACACTCATTGATGTTACTAGGGATGTGATCCAATGATATCACTATTATTATTCTCTCTGGATGGTTTATGATGATGAAGTATTGATGTTCTGTATTCTTGATGCAATGTGAATAATTGTTGACTTAAAATGCATTTTGAGAATGAATTATATTGATCATTCAAAATATAAGGAATGCATAGGACGTGCAAGTGACGGGTGAGGTCAGGTTATAGATAGCTCATTGATACATCGATAGGTCTCATGAGACAAAACATGTTGGCATGATGTGTAGGCAGAGGCTATAAGATCATGTCATAATAGTTGAGTATTTGGTGTATGTTTGTCCATAAAATGATAATGTATTGGTTGAGAGGCCTTGGTGAAATGATAATGTCTTGGTTGAGAGGCTTTAACGGTAAAATTCATGATTTCTTGGTTGAGGCATTGATCATGAATATCCAGAATCGTGCATTTCCTTTATTAAGAATTCGGTTTTCATTATCTGTGTGTTTGTTATGTTGATATTAGTCATGGATGCTTATTGAACTCAAATTATTGAATGAGTGGCATGTGTTTTGATTGTCCACTCTGCCATGTTAATTATTCTTTATTTACTCATGATGGATTTTGTTGTAACTCTTACTGAGCATTTGAACTCACCTTTTATTTATTTTATTTTCCCCAGTATATGAAGGATGTTATGAATGATATCAAGGATGCAATAACGTTTTTTATGTTATGTTTTTATACTTCCAATATAATATGGAATTATGTATGTATTAGTTTAACAAGACTACTAAACTATTCGGTCATTTGGCATGTGAATGTTTGTTTCTAGTGGCAATGTAATAAAGTAACCACTGACTTTAGGCTACTAGGGTCAGAATCTTTACAGAAACGCACAGTTCCATCAACTCTACCTTTAACATTCTTCAACAAGTTTGTATTGCCCGTTATATGAGACAAGCACCCACTATCCAAATTCCAAGTGTTATTATTCTTTGTTGCTTTCAAAGTAATTTCCATTAAGTTTGCCTTCTCCATCTTGCTCCTTTTTTCCATAAAATTTTCAAGTAAGTTAAGGCATTCGTTAGTCTCTTTTCATCATTTTCAGTCAAGGCCATCAAGTCAAATTGTTCTTCATCAAGAGGATAAAATCTGTTCTTCAAGGTAACTAGATTAGATTGTCTTGTATCCATTTTCCTTTGTTTTTCATATAAAGGTATTCCTCTTCGTTGTCTACAATTAACTGCTTTATGTCCAAAGTTTGAACAATTAAAACAGTAGCCATAAATATATATGTCTTAGAATGTTTTTCAAGCTTCAACATGTAATTCACAGCTTCTTCAGATTTCACGTGATTCTTTTCACAATCTTCCACAACTTTCTCAAGGTGCTCAACTTCAACTTCGAGTTCATCAACAAAACATAGAGATTCTTTCAGTAATCCTCCAATTTTAATGTTCTTCTTTCTTTGTAAATCAAACTCTTCAAGAGCTCCTTCTAACTCCACTTGGAGATCAACAGCTCCCACTTGTTGTCCATCTTCTTTAACATCAACTTTTATTTTCTCTACAGATGCCCATTATAGCGTCTTCCACATCTAAAATAAATTCAGTTTCGACAACTTCCAATGGATCTTCCTCGTCATCCTCTTCTTCCTTGTTTACACTTTTCTCTGAAACTCATTACCACTAGAATTTTCAGAATTTAAGTTCCTTCATGATAGAAACTACTTCTGTTTTGGTGAGAACTCATACCCATCACTCTCTTCATCAAATTTCTTTAGACATCTAACAGCAATGTGTCCAACCTTTCCATAACGGAAACAAGCTCGAGGTAGCTTGCCTTCAGATCTTCTCTTGCCTCTTTTAAACTTCCTTATAAAGAGTGATAGTAAATCATTGATTATATCATCTTCATTTCCAGTCTCCTAAAATTTTCACTTTGCTTTGAAAGCAATCTCTTTAGATGAATGTTCTAAAGAATTTTCTGGTTTTACCCGCATCTCATGAGCAAATCATCAAGAGATAATTCACCAAGATTCATTTCTTCAAGTGGTGATACCTTACATAGGAGGTAATCTTCTAATAATCTTTTTCATTATGTCAGAATCTTGGATTTCCTAGCCAAGCCCTCAAATGGCACCAACCACTTCAATAAGACGGTTAAAGAAACCATCTATGTTTTCACTGGAACTTATCTTCAAATCATCAAACCTGTTTTGTAAGATCTGCAGTTTTGCCTCCTTCACTTTGGCGTCACCTTCAAAGATACTAGCAAGTTTATCTCAAATGTCTTTGGTATTGGGAAGCCTATCACCTTCATATAAATATGATAAGAAAGTGTATGATATAACATGATGGGCCTTAACATCATCATTCAATAATCGTTTATCACCTTTTTCCATCAACCTTCTTGTGGGATCACTTGTATCCCATGAACTGGGACAGCAAAAACATCCAGCCCAAGAGATCTAAGGTGAGATCTCATCCTATTTTTCCAGATTTGATAATTGCATCCACCAAACAAAAGAACTTGTTTAGCATTAACAATGTATTCTATGGCAATAGCAAACTCTTAACAGATTCAGGAAACAACCAATGGCTCTGATGCCACTTGTTGTACTCTGGTCTCACTATACACCCTAAGAGTGGGAGAATTAGGGTGACGGAACTTCATTCACTCTTAAGATCAAATTAGATCTTGTCTTCACATTGGCAAAGACGACTTGAATCGGATTCTTAGTCTACATCAAATGCATAAATGTAAAGATCATGTGCACACATATTTTACTTAGTTCACCTTTAAAAGGATGCTCCAAGGAGCACATATCAATGATGCGTTGATGCGCCTAATAATCACTACCTCACTAGTATATGATTACAACTTTAGGAAGAGTTCATTGCTCGTCCAAAGTCCATGACCTCTATCTCTCTTCAACACACTGCTTTTCAAGAGGGATCAAATAGAGTCGACACACAGGTCGATCTTACAAAGATTTCATATAAAGATAACTAACACCAATCAAGAAAGGTGTTCTTCCATGAAGCTTCAATTCTTCAATCTCCAGATCATTAAGGACATGCACAACAAGTTCTTCTTTTAGGCCCTGACTTCAATACACTTTCATCTTGACCACACTCTAATTCATGGTCTTCAAGAAGTCTCTCAATTATGTTATGTGTGATTTCCTCCATCTTGCACACTAACAAATCTTCTTATCCAAAATAGTTTGAATTTCAAATTTGAAATCCAAACTACAATAACAACCCAGCTTCTTCTACTTTAATCTCGACCTTTTGACCATCCTTCATTTAATCTCAACCATTTAAATTCAAAATGGCAGTTTTCAGAAGTTGGAATAACTACCAAAATCGGAGAAGACTGGCAGTTTCTCAAACACTCATCACGAGAAACAAACTGAGGAGTGTCTCGCAATTCTGCGACATGAGACGTCCTTATGCCGTAGAAATACCCATTTTAATACCCCTTTTTCTCCAAAATTCCAGATTCATCAAACTACGGTTGCCAGATACTCCAAAATCCTTTACAAGACTTGCAACACTTACAAGTAATTGATAACAAATCCAATCCAATCAACAAATACATATTGTTGGGTTCCAACATGCATGAATGTACGAACGAACATAAGGATGCACAGACCCACAAACGCGCGTATGAACATAGGGACAGAGGCACGAACGCAAACAAGCACGAACGCACGAACGAACACACGGATGAAAGGACGCACAAACATACGGGCACACAAGTGCACACACATACAAACGCACGGACGCATAAATGGATGGATAACGAGCAAACATAAGAACAAACGGGCAAACAGATGGACACACGCAAGCACAAAAACAAGCACACACGAACGCAAGCACACACAAACACATACACTAATGCATGGATTGAAGCAAAGCCACACAAACGAACAAAAGCAAAAAAGGACATATGCATGAATGCACAAACGACTGCACGAACGCACAGACGGACAAACATGCACGCATGCGCGCATGAACAGACACGCACACAAACATGCATGAACCGACGCACACACAAACACACAGATGCACGGACGCATGCACGCACGAACACATTCCTTGAAAACAAATCATAAATTGGATTGTCATAAAGTAATAAATGATACAATGATATCCCTAACCCAACATCACATGGATTACTTCAGAGCACATAAGCCAAAAAAGGGCAAATGCATGAACGCACAGACGGATGCATGAACAAACAAAAACGCACACACGTGAACAGACGCACACGAACACACACATGAACCGACGCACACGCACAAGTGCATGAATACATTGACAAACGAACGTACACACAGGCACACGCACACCCATGCGTACACACGCAAATGCAGGCACACATGCACACACGAACGCATGGACAAACGGACGCACATGCACACAAACAGACGAACGAACATGTGCACACACACGCATGGATGCACGCATAAGTATCAATAAAGAAAAATTTTGAACTTCTGATGAGATTGATGTTCCTTGAAAACAAATGATAAATTGGATTGTCATTAAGTAATAAATGATATGGATGACTTTAGAGCACATAGGCCAATAATCTCCCACTCGTGCCCATATATTTAGAATCATGCGACCTTACATGACTCGTATTTTTATTGCACTAGTGATTTTCTTATAATGACAACTACACTATTATTTGCAGTTACCAGATGTCTTGACATCATATCTCTGAAAAATTTCTCTCAATAATTCATGTACACAGGTCATCATTACATAAATGATTCTATGACAAATATACTAACAATCTCCCACAAGTATTTTTATCTCCCACTAGTATTTTTGTTGTGCCAGTGATGATGTTAAAAGAGCAGCTCACTACATTATCATTTGTAGATAACTCTCAATAATTTCCTAATGTCCAAGAATATGTTAAAACTATTTGCAAGACCTCGGTTATTTAATGTGTGTGATCACATCATTGTTATCACAAACCAAATCCAGTATCATACATACAACTCCTAATTTAGTAATGAACTTTTTAATCTAAACAACTTAATTGTGAACACATCTAGCATAAATGAACAGTAAAATGATATGATAACATCTAAGCATTTATCAGAAACACAAACAGGGATTTAACAAAAAAAAAGTAGATAGTAATAAATGTGGGCAGATGGAAAGTTTAACAAAAGTACATACCATAAGCATCCCTGATGGGCATGGTTTTCCAGATACACAGCCACGGATTTAACAAAGCAAAATCACATTCAACAAATCATTGTCGAATCGCATAGCATCACAAGAATCAGTAAACGATGGCCAAGAGATAAGGTAATTTCGAAGGAAACATACCACTGTTCTATTAATGGAGGGGCAGCAGAATCAGCTTCTAAGAGCCAAGGCAAATATAAATATGCCATCAATCCAGCTTCAGAATTCATCCATCAGGATTCCACAGCAGCTTCCTGCTGCCCGGAACCGGAGGGGCGAACCCCGGAATGTCTCGGATATTCTTATTATTAGGGTTCACCAACTGAAAATTCAACAGGCATGCGATCAGTTGAAAAATAAAAACATGAAACGCTTTTCAAAACCAACACACCCTAAAATTTAATAATTTCACAAAGTATGGCCATCAATCTGACCTTTACAATAATGATGGCTATGACCCCAACGACAATTAGAAACAGCAGGGCCATAATACACCGATCGGTTGCAACCTGATGGAGGAATGAATGAGATTAAAATGGAACAAAAATCAGGTAAATGTATGGTAAAAAAGAAAGAATAGATAATTCAGAGAATGACCTGCCTACCAATTTCCTTGACCAGCTTTGAAGCCTTTTTTATTGAGAAATGGATGGAATCCAGTTCATTCACAACCCTACTCATCTGCTCTGTCTGAACATAACAATGGGAGAGAGCCATGAGATCCCACTTAAACTAAGAGTGGATCATAATATCAATGATTAGGGACTGAATTTTGAACGAAACTAACAACAAATCCAGGTGATGAGAGTGCTTTTCTCACTAAGGCAGCTTTTACGCACCTGTGCCTTTAGTGCTGCTGCAGTCTCCGTTCCAACATTGACGGTGTCATGAACAACCTGTCGGGAAATCAGATCCGTGATTTTTTTTCATGTTTTCCTATTCCCTTTCCGGCTAAGAGAGTAGAGGTGACAATTTTAAACCCGGCACGACAAAACGAGAGTTAAACAGGTTTGGGTCAGGCGTGAATGGGTTCGAGTTATGATCAGATTGAGTAATCTGACACTAATAATATTCGGGTCGGGCTCAGGTTGACCATTCCTGGCCAGTTTAACCTGATTACAAAAATAATGATAATATTAATTATTAAAAATATAGTAGTAATTAATTTTATAATATATTTTTATTCGTATAATCAACTTAATTTGAAATAATTCAACATGTTCATAACAAATTATTTAATTTAAATGGTATAAGAGGGTTGAGTTGCAACATGGATAACATCTGTTTCATGTTAATTATGTCATTTTTAGTCTAAATGAGGTAATCCAATTTGGTTGCGTTGTTGTGTTTATGTGATATTAACTAGTTGGACACGTCATGATGTAGTTTATGTTATATATTTAAATGGGTTGGTGGGTCAGGTTAGGGTTGACCCTTTCATAAAAGGGTTGTGACAGGTCAACCTGTTTAAATAAATGGATCCGGTAATGGGTACACACCATGACCAACCCGACGCGTGAACCGGAATTGTCACCTCAATAAAAGAGTAAAGAATCAAATTGTAAATAGGTTACCAACCTGTTTAGACCTCTCAATGGCCTGATCGGTTTCATCCATCATATGGTGTCCACCATCGATCAACTCTTGATTTTTCATAGCTTCAAAAAAAATTAGTGTTAAAAACACTCCCAATCCCCAACAAGGATCCATTTGACAAAACCTGCTTATAGCACTAATCACACTTATGATAAGTGCTTCTGTATAACTATTTCCAGATTGCTTATTGAATAAGTGTTTTTCTGAAACTCATTTAAGTGACTTTCTCCTAGAATTTAAGTGCAAGTGTTTTTTCAGAAAAAGAATAACCGTCACTTGTCTTTTCAAACTGCTTATCATAAAACATAAACGATAAACGCAGTTTTCAATAGTTGTTGCCAAATGAACCCAAAATACACCAAAAAGCAACTGAAGTGCCCTGTTTTTCAATTCTATTAACACCAGACAAATTCCATGCAAATTTGAAGGCAAGAATCATTATAGTTCATGTGTGGAATGTGAGTGGTACTTGGTTCAGGCTTTAGAGTGAATGTAATTGATTTGCCACATGCGAAATTCTTTTGTGGAAGGTTAATTACCACCAAACAAAAAAAAAAATACATCTATTCATTAATTAATTAATCCTGTGGTACCGTTGAATCCAAGCAATCATGCCCTCACATTGACAGGCCAACATTAAAAACAAAGATAATCCCCAAATCAAATCATAATCTTTTCATCCCCTTCACTACAAGGATTCCATTATTTCTTCAATAGAAGTCAACATAGCAACACAATTGTGAACCCATGCAAAACTACATTTATATGAAAAAGGATACCTGCAATGGAAAATAATTGATTACACAAAAGCACTAACATCTGAAACTAAGCAAAAGACAGCCTATCATCATTTCACTTTTTATGTAAAATTCAATTTTATAGTATATATAAACATGTGCACAAAGCAGCTGGACATTTAAATGCATACACACTTACAAGAAGCTAACAGTACATTTTCTTCACCCAACCCTTCCGCATGCCCGTCAAAGAGATCAACTCTTTTGTTTTCAAGATTTGTCGCAAATCTGCAATAACATCCAGGAAAAAGATAAATATGAGTCCAAGGACAGACATAAAACAAGAATATAACCTTTTAATAAAAGAACCATTAAACTTTGAGAAATTAATTTTTAGGTTCAAATAAGTTAACAAAAAAAGCGTAAGAAAAGGATAAATATGTTTTTGAGCACCTTGGCTTTGGGAGCATGGAAAACAATTATATTTAGCATTTTAAAATCATACTATCTATAATAGTAATATTTCAAGAAAATCCTCAAAACTCCTTGATCATGGTCCATGCTCACAAATCCAAGGGAAAGATATCAAGCAACAAAAATTAAGATAAATTTGATACAAATTTTGATAAGGTCATTCCGGAATGACAAAGGGATCATTTGAAAAGAACAATGTCATGAGATTTGTAATAGGGGTATTTTGAAAGTAGTGAGCTCTCCACCCCATCTTCAAGAAAAAAAATTTAGGGCAATGATACACTTACTGCTTTTTAAGAGCAACATACGAATTTAACTCTTTGATCTGCGCTTAAAAAAATGAAAAAATCAGACAATATTGAGCTTATGATATTAATGATGTACACAAAATGTGTTACTCAAATGAAAATGCAGAGTAAATTCACACCATCGATTGCTTCTTATCATTCAATATTCTGTTCGTGTTTGGGTCATTTCCAATCTCCAAGTGCTTCACTTGTTTGTCAAACTCTTTAATAAGCCTGAAAATATAGAATGGTAACAGAACTTGTAAGTGACTAAAAAGAACATTGAGAAAGAAAAAACGTAAAAACATAATTGTAAAAGTAGTTCTATGTTGTATGAATTTAAAGAGAAAATATCAAGAAGCAGAATAATTTAGATGACTACACTCGTCTATGGGTTCTCTACTATGACAGAAACTTCTAACTTCAAAAGACTCATAAACTTTTGAGGCATATAATCTCAACTTCTCAGAAGAAGACCTTCTCTCTAAAACTTAAATTCTGATTTAGTTACATGGCAGACATGGCCATGAAAGCTATATGATCGGGGTTATATGTGTGCGCTAAATCTTACATAAAAATATTTACTTGGTGAGATTTACTGGTTAAACTCATTGTTTACAGTCTCAGGCATGAGGGATTGCACCTAAGCATATAATTTTTGCTAAATAGGTTATAAACTTGTTTTTGGCATTTAAATAGCATTGGCCCATTCATAATCTTAAGGCACACACTTCACTAATTTTCCTCTGCAAGCAGCATAGAGGATTCAGTGACATTTCAACAAGGAAAACCAGGAATGATGGAAAAATACCTCTTACACTCCCGCATCTTCTCCGTAAGCTCTTCCAACTGTCTGCTCTGCCTACTTGAATCCTTAATTTTTTCGAGCTTCTGAAATCCATTTCTATAAGAAAAACATAATGCATTACTCTCCTGCACATGCAACGTAATGCAACATAATCGACGCATATAACAGTGGCCATAAACAATCAGATGCAGGGTAATAAAATGAACAAAACAAACTCGACAGGCACAACAAAATATATCCAAAACAATGTAACAAGAGGGTTGGGATTTAGACAATTTGAAGAACATGATAAGTAGCAACAAAACAAATATTAATACAGGTGAAATATGAATCTTACGACAGGGCTCGAAATATATCACTGATCTGGCCTTCAACCTCAGCCAGCTCGTCGCTGATCATCGACAAAGATTCCATCTCACAGCCCGGATATCAAATGTACCTCTACTTTCAGCCCCGGTCCTTAAAATACACGACGCATCAAACACACAGAATTGCAAAAACCTCAAAAACGCAGATCTTTGAAACCTGGAATATAAGTGCAAGTGTTATTTCAGAAAAAGAATAAACGCCGCTTATTTTTTCAAACTTCTTATCATTAATCATAAGCGCCATAAGCAGTTTTGAAGAGTTGTTGTCAAACGGATCCTAAATACACCAAAAAGCAACTAAAGTACCCCATTTTTCAATTCTAAATTATTTACACCAGGAAAATTCCATGCAAATTAAGGCATGAATCATTATAGTTTAAGTGAACAATATGCGTGGTGCTTGGTTCAGGCTTCACAGTACATGTAATTGATTTGCCAAATGCAAAATTCTTTTTGTGAAAGGTAAAATGATGTGATTTTTTTGGTTTGGTGATAATTAAACTTCAACAAAAGAATTTTGCATGAGACAGATCAATTACATTCACTGTAAAGCCTAGACCAAGAACCACTCGGATTGTACACATGAACTATAACGATTCATGCCTTCAAGTTTGCATGGAATTTGCCTGGTGTAAATAATTTAGAATTGAAAAATGGGGTACTTTAGTTGTTTTTGGTAGCGGTGCGCACGAATGGTTTAAATCAGCTTAAAATCATATTAAACCAAACCACCGGTTTATATCAGTTTAAACCGGTTTCAAACGGCTAAGAAAACAAACACTCAAAAAAACTAATTGCATCGTGTGCCAATATATAAAATAATAACATTGATAAGTGAAATGCTAAGAATATTGAATTAAAAAACAATATTAATGTCAATGACAAATTGATAGTGAACTCACAAACATAATAATGAAGACAATTATATTAAATGAATATGCCATCTAAAACATATATTGCATGATTAAAAAAAACACCATTAATGGAGGCAATTAATAACAATCAGTATAAATTCAAGCCATGTCTACCTACTTGCACCGGCAGCATAGAACAAAACAGGACAATATAAATTCAAAAGCAAAACTTGAACCTTCTGCCTTCTAAAAAATCCTAGAAGGCCCACCGCCCACTGGTGCACACTGGCCCTACTTAGGGTTTTTTTTTATTCATTTCTCTGCGCGCGGGAAGGAGATTGAACCGAAGAAGGTTGGGAGAGGGAGATCGATCAGGAGGAGGTCGTGGGTAGCGAGGGTCCAGGCCATCGTCGAACAAAAGGGAGAGACGTCGCGGCGGAGAAAGATCGAATGGAAGGAGGTTAGGGACAATGCCGTTGGAGAGTCGGCGCCGCTGCGGGGTTGGAGTGGAGAAGTCGCTCGGTTGGATAGGGAGAAGGTACGCAGGGATCGGAGACGGCGGCGCCGCTGCGGCTGCGGGATTTTTTCACAAGAATCGAGCGCGAGGGAAGGGTGGATCGCCGGTCGGGACGGGTTGGCGGGGGTGGGGGGGGGGGGGGGGGCGGATGGTGGGGGTAAATCGGATCAATCACCCCCTGGAACAGGAGGTCAATTTGCAGAAGAAAGGTGACAACTGTGCGGCGGTAGATCCGAAAAGAGTAGTTGCTTTTTAAAAAACAATTGATAAATAACGGAAAAATAAATGTACAAAATAGGGAAAATGACAACGTAGGACCAAAATTGATTATTTATTACAGTTTGGGATCAAAAATATGTAGGTCCTTAATTGGAAATAGGGTGCTATTTTGGTCCTTAAATGTCATTCGCCCTACAAAATACCCTTCTATTTTTCTTGTGGTGCCCAGACATTCGCCTTATTTATATATTATAATTAGAACAAAAAATATTATTATAATAAAATTTTTTACAATATTTTAAAATGAAAAAATATAACGCCCAATGTTTGTTTTAAAAACAAATATATATTAATATAAGTTTTAAAAAAAACTTAATAATAAAGATAAATAAAAAATATAAAACAATAATATTAAATAAATAATAGTAGTAAATAAAACTTAATGTGTAACAATAAATAATAATCAGTATATGCATTTATATATACATTATTTATAAATACACACATTATTTATTTACGGTGCAAATTTACAAAATGTATTTTTTAAACACAACATATATAATTTATAAATACATAATAGCATTAAATACAACTAAATTAATAATAATAAATAATGATTATTATATATATTTACATATACATTGTTTATATACTTATATATATATGCACACCCGCGTTATATTTATATATGTTTTTACTGAGACTCACATTATATTTACATTATATAGTCATTACATCGTATATTTAGATTATAATGCACACGCACATGTGTGTGTGCATGATATTTTTTAAATACATGTTAGTATATAAATTGTAATTAGTATGTAGTGTATGATACAAAACACTGAAAATCCCACCACGAGATTGCAGTGTAAAAGTTGTTTGTGTAGACACACACTTATATAAATTTACAATGCATATCCTTATATATTTGCATATATTTAGTAATCAAATCTTCATTGTGAATTTTTAATGTGAATTCCGATACAAATTTTTAGCGCAAACTTACATTGTATGCATGCGTGTGTGTACACGCATTGCGTGCGTGTGTTCGCATGATTATGTACAAATATATATATATATATATATATATATATATATATATATATGGTTATTATTATTTGTATTTATATTCATGCGTGTGTGTGAAAATAATGTTTTTATATCGTAGTGGCCAATATTTTTCCTGTAGCGAGACTAAACCCATTTTTGAGTTTCGACGTCTTGAGTCCTCTAAACGAGTAAAATGATAAATTTACTTATGTGAATGGGTTTGGATTTTTATTTTTTATTTTTATAATTTCATTGGTCTCGAGGTGTGGTGATTACCTCCGGGGTTGAGTTTTGATGAAATTTCGAGTTAGTCAAATTTTAAGGGATATTTAATATTTGTTAAATAAATAAATAAATGTCTCATGCATGAAAATGTTGATATCTCCTAAACCGGATATCATATCAAAATTCTAACACATGTGTTGTATCCAGGGGGTTTACCAAGAAAAGGTATAATTTATGTGTTCAAGTCTGAGCCCCGAACTCAGCCGGTTCGAATTCTTAAATTATTTAACCGACTAACTTGGTTTTAGCCATATAAAACCCCCAACCAAACCCATTGGCTAGGGTTTCCTATCAATTCTCCATGAACCTTAGAGGGATATAGAATGGAGAGGGAACAACTTTCATCAAAACAGAGCCAACGTCGGATTGCGGAGCTAAGGCGGATTCTTGTATCTACGATGATATGTTCTCATGTCATTGACGAACGAGTGGAAACTTTAGTGTTGACGCCATGAGGTGGGATAATGATATTTATTTTCTTCGCCTCATTTATCCCATGGGAATTTGGAATCTGCATTGTTGAGGCTATTCGATGAATTCTCGAATCATGGATAACACACTTCTCATTTGTTTGTGCCAACAATTTCGCTTTGTCGAATTGTTGATAATTATTTTTCATGAATTTCGTGTGAATTATCCCCATTATAACCAATTGAGGATTTCCCACTTCTTCACGATTAACATTCTAAATCCCCAATTATAAGCGTTTTGACCACAAATGTGTTGCACATAGAGACTTGGGTGGGTGGAATCACATTTGTCATTGTTTCACCTCTCCCTCTCTTTCATGTCCCAAAGCGAATGAGCGTGGGATCCTCGACCTTCGAAATGTCCGGTGATGAATTATGGGTGAGCGAGAGGAGGCACGAGGCGATCGATGAGTGGTGGCATCCAAGTGGTCGACAGCGGAGGTCTGAGCAGCAGACTTGGGTGGTGCAATCGACTTGGTGCGAGCAGGCATGAATGGTGGCTTGGAAAATGAAGGTGGCATAAGTTGTCACTAGAGACGAGGCAACGAGTCGAGGCATAACGCAGGGCACAAACAACAAATAAAAATCGTGGATAATAACTAGTGGAACAAGCGACGATGAAAGCCTAAATTGCGAGAAGAAATCAAATTTAGAGGAGAAAACAACTACATGACATGTAATCCAGGAAACACACATTGTGTAGGGTTTCTGACAACGAGGCTAGGTTCCATGGCTTATAAATATCACACGATGTGTGACCTTCGGGGACACGCCATGTATCGTTTCTTTATGGTGGCTACTATTTGAGCATGGATATAAACATCACACACGATGTAACCACGTGTCACATGCCATATTCTCTAGAGCTACACAACTTAGGGTGCACCTGAGTGATGACTCGGCTAATCCCTTGACCCCACACATCATGTGGGTCGGTGGACATGTTGTGTAGAACAAGACAACATAACTTTATACTTTGGTGGGTACACATGGTGTGTAGTTAGAAATCACATGTCATGTCCAGAGCTATTTGACTCGGGTAGTGGCAGAGTACACACTAATTAACCCCTAAGCCCTATACACCATGTCTAAATGAAAGGCACATTATGTATATCAAGACAACTCGACTCAAGATGCACTGGTAGTATAAGATCGACTATTTTGTGAGCCCTACATGTTGAGAATATCTTCCATCATCCGATAAACTCACTAGACGACTCCGAAGACTAGAACATAACCTCAAAACTTCCAGTTACCGAAAGACCCCCCATGACTCTGAAGACCAAAACATAAGAAGCAACACACCTTAGTCACCACATCGATTTATCCTCCTCTGGTTCCGCCCCCTCCTAGTTGATGGAACGAGACCTTCATTTTCGAACAACGAACAAGCAAGAAAAGAACACGATAAAACAAACAGAGCATGCAAGCGTGACACACAATGGATAACGTGGTTCGAATAATGTGTCCTACATCCATAGGAGAACAAGAGATATCTTTCATTTCATTAAAAGAAGGTACATGTGAGTTGCAAGGACATACCCATGCCCTACCTAGTTTCAACAGAACTTAGTTGTAAGGGCCTAGATTCCCAAAGACCCTCCCTTTTCCAAGGATTGGTGGTGTCGAGGAGGATTTTGGAGGTGTTACAGAGGTTAGGGAAGTATTTTGGCCATTTAGAGGGTCACCACACCCTTGGTGGAGGTCATGGTGCTGTCCGTTTTGGAGTTGAGTGATTGGAGGTTGGTCGTGTGATACTAGGATATGCCACAACGAGTGAAATGTACCAGTTGGCCGCGGTGTTGGGTGTGGTGTTTGGGTGGTCACCCTGTGTAAAACAAACATCTTGGAAACACCCAATGGAGGGCATGGTGTTCTGGGAGACCGCATGTGTAAAACATGGAGTTGTATCTCACCATGTCGTGGTCCTGAGCATGGTGAGAAGAAAACGACTAAGCCTTTTGTGTTATGCCATAGTGGCTAGTTGTGGTGAGCGTCGGAGGAGCCAACATGGCTTCGATCATGCCATGACCTGGGTCGTGGTGATGGTCAAATCATATTTTTAAAACACATGAGAAAGAGGGAAACAATCACGGGAGATTCATATCTCCTTTGACCAAGGGAGACCACAATGTAGTGGGTTGTCTCCATGCCATGATGAGGCCATTCAAGATTCCTCTATAAATAGAGGGTTGACCTCCCTCGTCTCGGTTCTTTTTCTTCGCCATTGAGCTTTGTCCAACTACAAACCCCCTCCACGCCCTTTGATCATCTCCTTTGAGTATTCTTGCCACTTAGATCATGGGGAATCTAGTGCTCTTGATTCAAGGTTCCAATGGTTTTCCCTTTGAGTTTGGTGGAGTTTGATCACTTGGTTCTTTCACCATCAGTGTGGTTCTCTTTGAAGCAAAGATCAAGGTAAGGGATTCATTACTTCTCATATTTTAAGTGAAATTGTGAAGTTATCATGAATTATCTCATTGGGTAATGATATAATTGACCTTAATGAAGATTAAACTGAAACTAAATAATTACTTTTTATTTTGGGTTATAGTGATCACATGTGTTTACATCATGTTGACAGTTTTCCTCTTGATTTACTAGACTGTGTACTTTCTCTTGTTGGTGTTGTGGTTTAACATGTTTGTTATGCTTGGAAATTAGACAAAGAATGTAAAGCTGGTAATTCTTGATGACTAAATAAAAAAGTGACATGTTTAATTTTTATCATTCTTCCTTATAATTGATGTAAATTGAATTTATTCTTGAAGCATGATAAAATAATTTGTTAGCTATTGATAGTTGATGCCTTAGGTTGTCTATGGCTATAACCTTTTTTAATTCAAGATGGCAAAAAATTGGCTTCTTGTTAAAGATAATCATTTGGGGCTAAGTGAGCTATTTTCTTATAAAGGTTGGATGCATTGGTTTTAGGGCCCAAATGCCCTATTAATTATTTTTTGTTTTCTTACCACCTTATGTGATTGATCTGGATGTAGATCCTTGCTATGTGACATGATGTGAGTCTAGGATGGATGATGGTTTGGAAAGAAATTGGTGGGGGTGCTCAGGGTTGCGGTAATAGTTGGTACTGGTGATGGCATGATGAATGGTCACCATGCTATGGTCTTGGGCACTGTGAGGAGAAAACGACCAAGACTTTTATATTATGCCGTAGTGGTTGGTCGTAGTGGGCATTGGAGGAGACAACACGTATTAACCATGTCATTTCCTGGGTCATGGTGATGGTCAAATTAGGTTTTTAAAACAGATGAGAAAGGGGGGAATGATTTCAAGAGATTTAGATCTCCTTTGACCAAGGGAAACCACAACATAGTGGGTTGTCTCCACATCATGGTGAGTCCATTTGGGATTCCTCTATAAATAGAGGTCCTTACCTCCCTCATCTCGGTTCTCTTTCTTCTCCTCTAAGATTTGGATGATTCCAGACCCCCTTGGTACCCTTTGATTGTCTCCTTTGAGGATTATAACCACTTGGATCATGGGGAATTGAGTGCCCTTAAATCAAGGTTCCAATGTTTTTTCCTTCAATCTTGATGGATTTTAATCCCTTGGTTATTCTACAGCGAGTGTGGTTTACTTTAAAGTGAAGATCGAGGTCAGGTATTTGTTTCTTCTCTTATTGTAAGTGAAATTTTGAAGTTATCATGATTTATCTTATTGGGTAACAGTGTAATTAACCTTAATCAAGATTATTCTGGAACTAACGAATGACTTTTGGTTTTGGATTATAGCGATCATATGTGTTTGCACTATGTTGACGAGTTTCCTCTTAATTTTCTAGATAGTGTGATTTCTCTTGCTAGTGTTGTGGTTTAATACGTTTATTATGCTTGTAAATTTGATAAAGAATGTAAATACAACAATTCTTGATGTCTAAATAATAAAGAGGCATGTTTAATTGTTATCATTCTTCCTTATAATTAATAGAAATTGAAGTTATACTTGAAGCATGTTTAAATAGTTTGTTAGTTATTGATAACCGATACCTTATATTTTTTGTGACTGTAACATCTGTTAAATTAATTGGTTAATTCAAGATGGTAAAAAATTGACTGATTTTTAAAGATAATTGGTTGGGACTAATCAAGCTTGTTTTATTATAAAGGTTGGATGCTTTGGTTCTAGGGCATAGATGCCCTTTTAACTGTTTTTTGTTTTCTTTCTACCTTATATAATTTATCAGGATATAGATCCATGCTATATGATATGATGTGATTCTAAGACGATTGATGTTTTGGTGAGAAATGGGTGGGTGGGGGGTAGGGTTGTGGCAGCAGTTGGTGCTAGTGATGGCGAGATGGATGATGATATGCATAACAACGTTGGGGATGACACCAGGGCTGATGGAGCGAGTTAAAGTTGAGTTAACCTATTGTTTGTTGAATTGAAAGTTGGGTTTCTTTCTTGTTAATGGTTTTATTTCATTGGAGTCCAAATGATCGGGTTTCTTGAGTACTGTATTCATTTTCCTACTTCTTAACGTGGATGGTTGTGCTTGGTCTATACATCTTTTACAGTAGCCTAGAATGAGTCCTAGTGTACCCAGAATTATGGAATGGTAATGAATGTTAAATGATTTAACCCATGGGTTTGGAGGCTCAACAAAATTCTATAATGATGATAATTCTTGAGGAATCATGGAAGATGATGGATTATTCCCGGAGGGCATAAAAACTAGTTGGTAACTTAAATAATCAAAAGCCTCTTCATTTTGTTTATGTGCCTACAAGATATCTAGACCTTAGATTTGGGAGACGGGTGTCTGAGAGATGATAGCTTCAATTTAGTCTAAGTCTAGGTAGTTTCCCTTAGTGTGGTTTTTGAGCTCTCTCCCTGTATGTGTGTGTGTGTGTGTGTGTGTGTACCTTATGTCATGTGATCTCATACGCTACCCTATAAATATCAGAAGGGCGACCAACACCCAGTGGACTCTGGGGATGTTTTCCCCAATATCCAGGTTGGCAAAGATGGATGATTGACTCCCCCTCTCCCCCACTCTCTTCTTTGAGTGTAGTATTACATGTTGTTATGCACTGAGGTTATCATCTCGTATATGTGGGTAGAGGTATGAAATGGTTTTCATTTATTTCACACATGTGTATCTCTAAATATAGTATCCTAAGGATCATTATAGGTATATTGTGTATGTTTTGTGATTGATTGAGGTGCAAGACATGGGGTACATGCTATGACGGATTCTGAAAAACTACTTGATTGATATCTAGAGATGAAGATTATGACGATGAGGTTATGTGATGCACGAGGTTCAATTTATTATACAGACGCCTTTGATTCATTTGGAATATTTGAGAGAGATGGATCAAGACCTGTGATGTTGGGGCGAGAGCGAAAAACCAGTGGGTAAGTAGTAGTAGGGTACCTTTACTTTTATACTTATGTTGGATATTATATTATTACTCATATGTGATGCTTGATGAGAGATTCATAGTGAGGCTGAGAACTTATCATACCTGATTAGGTGACGAGCTAGTTTCATTGGTTATTCATTGGGATTTAGTATGATTTATTCACATTTGCATGAGTTGTTTCAGTATGATCTTACTAAGTATACATGTTATACTCAACCCTATCTATATAAACTATTTTTCAGGTTTGTAGGTACTGGTTGGTGATCATAATGGACATTACTAGCTCGTGGAGTTGTTCATGAGCAGTTTGGGCTTCTAAGTCGTTGTCAAGGGTTTCTTTTGGTACTTTTAGTTTTTCTTTTGTAGTTATCTAGTTTGTATGACATTACATGCATGTATTTAAATCTTTTATTTATTATGAGCATGAGTTGTTTGGTGGACTCATCTTATCTCTATTTCCTCATATTCTTATTAGAGGTTAATTCATCCCATTTGTGTGTATGATAGCCCCTTAGTAATAGTCGCTAAACCATGGCGTATTCGAGGCGGGCTTCAAGTTTCATCATCCCTCTTCCTTTATTATCAGCCTAGGAGGGGTACCTTTAGTAGGAGGGGGTTGTGATAGAGTGTTATCAATGTAGAGGTTGATGGGTATGATAGAGTTTAGAGTTATGCACTGATGGGGATTGCATGATTTTGTAGGGAAACAGTGCTATCTGAGCTTAGTATGTGATGTAAACAAGTGAGACCATTTAGGAAACAAGTATTTAGTCCCCCTTATGATTCGATGCAAGGAACTTCAAGTTTATTGAGTCTACTAATATAAGTGATACTGATTGTGGGGAAGAGACCTAGGAAGGGATCATGCATCATTCTTGTTTGTTCCTGTGTTTCAATTGGGTAGACTTTGGGGTTAGGTTGAACCTTAATTAATTAATCTTAAATATTCCATATTTTAGGTTTAAGAGTCTATAACCATTTGTTATTTTATAGGTATGGCCCCAAGATGATGTCCCCATCGAGTTTAATGCTAAAGATGTTCAACAATATGTGCCACTATATTGCTATAGGGTTGAGGTTGACAACGAAGATACTTAGAGGAGGACGCTCAAAGAGTTTCAATTCCATAATCTATATAAGTATGGGGCATTTTTTTTAGATTCAGTGAAAAAGTATTGGTTAGAGGAGATAGAGATATCCTTCAGTTTGATCTATGCTCAAAATGAGCACCAAGTTTCATTGGCAGTGATGATCTTTTATGGGGAAGACAAGCAGTGGTTGTAACACCCCACCCCTCATTTATTGGCTTGGAGAGATACAAATGTGCTATAAGCCTTAAGTGACATCCCCAAGACATCAAAGGATGGTAATAAATACCAAGGTCTTAGTAAACCATTGTGGGTGTTTTTCCTTAAGAAACACACGACCTTCTGAAAATAAAGAATAAAATAAAACTCAACTACATGATGTATGAATAATAAATCTCATAACTCAATGAAATAACAATACAGAATAATATCAGAGTACAATGGAAAAGAAAATAAAGGTGAAAGGTAAAGACTCCAAATAGAAATACATTGGCACCAATTTGGAACTATCCTAGACCAACATGCAGACACTCCCCAACTCTAGCTTCCGTAGCCAAACCATGATGTCAAGGATCACTACTAGAGAAGTATGAAACATGAATATTCCCTATATCTCAGTAGACAACATCTGAAAATGAACACAATTTCTCAAGAAGGGGGTGAGCATATCAATCATTATTATTTCCCCAAAATACTTCACAACACATGCCACAAGTATGAGAACAAGTTAACCCATTTTAAATAAAACAGACGAGAATCAGATAAATAATTTATATCAAAATCATAAGCAACTTTCATGGAAAACATTAAATAAATATTTTCAAACAATTTCTTAGTATTTGGAATGATCATTCCAATTTCACCCCCCCACACACATGATGAATACAACCATGGGCCTCTATATACTCGTGAGTGGTGAGTCATCCTACCACTAAGCCATCACTTGGTGACCCAATTTGATGGTGATACTTCTGACCATGATCCATCCTAAGTTTATCATTAATTGAAGGTTGTACTTCTGACCATTACTCATCCCATATGAACATGAACACACACCAATACCTTTATGAAAAATTGATAGTAAAACATTTATTTAACCAAAATATCATCTTTAAAAACCCGCCCTTTTAAAACTACATCAATAGAGTTTTTCTAAATCAACCCCACAAGAGATTTACAACAAGCATAATTTTTTTAGAAAAGATCAAGCCAACAATTTCTAGAACAGTAGAGTAGAAGATAAACCACCTACCTCAATTAAATTTTCATGGAGGATCTTAAATGATTCTATAGATCAACCCCTTTCCTTCCATTTCTCTATCAAAACCCAAAAAGATCTAATTACCACAAATCCAAACCCATATATATGGTAATACACACTGATTTAGGGTTCCAGGAGAAACAACTCAAAGATATCCAATATGAGGAAGAATGGGGATACCATAAACTTTGATTTTGTGAATAAACACTCAAAGATTCATTGCCAACAGAGTCCGGATGTCAAAGTTCACCAAAAATCACATAGGGAATTCCTATAAGTCAAGAGGGAAAAGATAATTCCAAATGAGAAATATTACACCCACAGGTTGGGTAAAACTAGTCAGGCTCAATAGATTCATGACGTGAAAGGTTTTCACATCGTGAATTCCTCAAAAGGCCACTCACAATGATATTCACATCACCTCAGCTTATTTTCCCCAAGAAATTGGTTTCACATCATTAATGGTTTTCACATCATGCATTTCCCCAACTAAACTTGAAAAAACCATTCATCCTCTGAGATAACCTCATGACATCTATCCCGTACTATTCACATTGTGAAACCCATTCATGATGTGAATAAGTTTTGTATCCAAACCATAAGATTCTTTCCCTTTAATCCTCAAAATTCTAAAAAAAATTCCAACGCATTTTAAACATGAAAGAAGAAAAGCATAAAATGACAACTTACCTCAAATCATGGGTGCTACATTTTCCCCACCATTGGGATTTCCATCCTTGGGAAGCTAGAACAAATTAGGCCATTGCACCTACATAAAATTTTCTCGTTCTCATGTTTCCTCTTGAACCTATCCATGCTTCCATAATACCCACACTGAGGAAATAAATCTCCTTCGAAGGGTCTTTTCTAGATTGTCCAGTACCCATACCGATTCATGGATAAAAGACATATTTGGTTCAAGAGTAACATGATCCCAAATGATCACATGTCATGGATTAGGTTGATACTTATTTAGTTGAGAAACATGGAAGATGTTATGGAAAACATTGAATCTTAGCAGTAATGCTAACCATTATGCAATAGTTCCAATTCATTATATAACCTAAAATGTTCCAACATAGCATGGATCTAGCTTCTCTTGTTTCCCCAAACATTGATGCCCAAATTTCTACGACAATTTCAAGAAAACATGGTCATTGACATCAAAAGATAAAGGTTGATGCTGATTATCTTCACATGACTTCTATTTTATTTGTGTCATAGCCATCTACTTCCAGATCATCTGAAGTTTCTTTGTAGTCTCATGAATAAGACTATGACCAATCAAAGACATCTCTCCTATTTCCACCCTAATTAAATGATAACAACAAGGTTGGGTATACAAAGCCTCAAACAGTGGCATATGCATTGTTGAATGATAAATTTTGTTATAAGAGAATTCAACCAAAGGCATATGATCCTCCCATGAGCCAACAAAATCCCTAAAACATGCTCGGAGCATATCCTCTAATGTATGAATAGTGCATTCTGACTGTACATCTATCTATCGATGATATGCTATGCTCATAGTCAATTGAATTCCAAGATATTGTTACAACGATCACCAGAAACAAGAAGTAAAACGGGGATCTCTTTCAGAGAAAATTAAAGCTAGAACTCCATGTAACTTATCACTTCTTGGATATACAAATTTTTCAAGTCTTATACCCTGTTGGATTCTCTGATAGGGATAAAGTGTGTTGAATTGGTAAGTCATTCCACTATTACCCATATAACATCATGTTTATGTAACATTCTTGGCAGGCCTATGATAAAATCCATCACAATCTACTCCCACTTCTACACAAGTATAAACATAGTCTATAACATACTAGATGGACTTTGATGCTATGATTTTACCTATTAGAAATTGAGTCATTTCATCACATGTAATTAAATCTTACATTTCATACCTTCCCACCAAAAACGTGTTTTCATCACCTTGTACATTTTCTAAACACTTGGATGAATAACCCATTTCAAATAGTGTTATTCCAAAAGGATCCATTCCTAAAAAAACCAAGGAACTACAATTTGATTTTGAAATCATAACATAGAGTTTGTATCTTCTATATAGTCACCATAAGTCTCCCCACCATTTAGGTTTGAACTAATGGTGATACAATCAGAATCTAATGTCTGAGCTTCTTTAACTAACTTTATCAAGTCTAGAACATGACTTACTAGAGAGAAAACTGCATGCTCACCCTATGCAACATAATATAAATGCATATCAACAATCATGCTCATCAACTGCCATTGGTCAAGAGCTTCTTGGACCAATTCACAGTATGATTTCTGACTCAATGCATCTACTACAAAATTCCCTTTATTGGGTGTGTATACTAAGTCGAAATCGAACATCTGGAGGTACTCCATCCATATTCATTACCTCAAGTTCATGTCTCTTTGAGAAAAAATATATTTCAAACTCTTATGGTTAGTGAAAACTATGAACTTATCTCTAAATATGTAATGAATCCAAGTATTTTAGGCATAGAAAACTGCAACTAATTCTAGGTCATTCATAGGATAATTCTTTTCATGCACTCACAACTACCTCGAACCATAGTCCACAACATGGTCTCCCTATATAAGGACACAACCAAGACTAAATCCAAACACATCAAAACATACCACATAGTTATTGGATAGTTCTATAAATATTAGGGTGGTTTCCAAGGTGATACGAGTCTTAAGTTCCAAAAATCATTTCTTACATTCATCATTTCATTCGAATGGGACACCTTTACTTATTAGAGCCATCATGGGAGAATAAAGTCTTGAGAAATCCCAAACGAAGCGATGATAATATCCTGCTAACCTAGAAAACTATATACCTCAAAAAAATTCTTTGGTGTCTAACAAGAGACTATTACTTCTATATTTCTAGGGTCAATGATATTCCTTCTTTGGAAAATACATAATTGAGGAAATAAAATTCTTGAATCCAAAAATCATACTTAGAAAACTTAACATATAAATGATATTCTTGTAATTTAATCAGTACAATTTCTAAGTTCTCCCCATGGTCATTCCTATTTAAAGAGTATACCAGAATATTGTCAATAAATACCATAACAAAGGAGTTGAAATTCCTGTGAAATATGTGTTTCATAAAATCCAAAAAAAATTGGTGTGTTTTCCAGTCCAAAAGGCATAACGACATATTAATACTGGATGAAATTCCACCTTTGGAATATCCTCTCTTCTGACTCTAAGATGATGATATCTTGAGCATATATCAATTTTATAGAACTACTTGGATCCCTTTAATTGATAAAAATACCATCTATTTGAGGAAGTTGATACTAATTTTTAATCATCATTTGATTCAACTTACGATAATCAACACATAAGTAGAGAGTACCATATGCTTTATTTACGAATAAAACTGGTGCAACCAAGGTGATGTACTATTCCCAGTAAAGGATTTAATTTCCAACTCTTCTAGCTAGACTTTTAATTCCCACAACTTAGTCAAAGCCTTTCTGTAATATGGTAAATAAATAGGGCTTATTCCCTAGAGTAGGCCAATAGTGAATTCGAATTCCCTATCAAGTGGTAACCTAAAGAAATTGTTCAGAAAGACATATGAGTATCAATCCAATATTTTAGGAAGAATCCCATTCCTTATTTCATTAGATATACTCAATTTCATTACTACTAAGTAGCTAGAGATGGTTCCATAAATTTCCACTAAAGGTCTTGCTCTGTCTGTATTTATATCCCAAACCCCTTGAAAAGTTGAATGAATCCATCTGGGAATGTAAACATTCTCTTCCACACATAGTAGTCGATATGGGATTTAAATCCCACCAGCCATTCCATCCCAAATATTAGATAAAAAATATCCATCTCTAGGACTATAAACTCTCAGAGAAACTGCACTACATCAATGGTAATAGAACATGTTGGACATTTGAAATCTCTACATTCCCAATGTACAAGGGGTATCTTGATACTCATAACATGAGGCATCATTTCCACATGAAATTCCAATTGTTTAACCACATAATAAGCAAGAAAAGAATGTGATGCACCCGTATCAAACAAGAAATGCATAATAGTAGAGTTTAGAATAATGGTACCTCACACATAGAGGGACCTGGTTGCTTGCTATAAATAGCCTATTCTACTCCATATAGCTATCATGTAGTTTTCACATGATATCTCTTGTTACCATACTGAGGTGTCGACTGAACAACTAAAATGTTCCTAGAAACATCCTGGTTCACCTGTATCTATGTACATAAACTAGTCTAATGGGACTATCATGTTTGAGCATACAAAATCTGAGGCTGATTCAAGCCCGATCCACCTGTTTCTCTCAAAATTCTATGAAAATAATTATTGAGATGCCCTTTATTACCATAATGATGAAAATTCCTTGGCAGTTCAATATATTCTTTCTTTCTATGTATTAATGAACTGCACTGAAAATAAACTGGTATAACATCAAATCTTGTAGGAAAATTAACTGATTTTATAGTATAAGTATGAGGTGTGCTACCTCTATGAGATTAGACATCTCTTTTTCTCTTATTTCCAGCACTATAGTTGAAACCTATACCCATGGGAACAAATGTACTACCTCCAAAAGGATTCCCAACATGATATCTTTCTGCCATTGTTTCCCTGTTCACCATCTCTATATAATTCATAATATAGATAACAACTATTTTGGATTGAATCTCTAGTCATAATCCTGACTCAAAGATACACACCTTCAAGGACGCACTCACAACTAATTTCGAAGTGAAATGAACTATGTTTATAAACTGAGATGCATACTCTGTCACAGAGAGGTTTTATTTCTTGAAGCTGAAGAAATATTTTGTTCTTACTATTTTGAATGTGTGTAGGTAGAATTATTTATTAAAATATTCCTCAAAATCTTCCCATATAAGTCCTTGGTCAACTTTATCTTGGAAAAATAAATCCCACCATTTGCGTATAAGATCTTACAACATATAGTTCTCCAACTTAATCTTCATATCTTCCGGTGTACTAAGAAAATTGAAGATTTTATTTATTTAGTTGAACCACACCTCTACCTTTTTAAGTTAAGAATCTCCTCAAAACATAGGTGGATTCTTCTTCTAAAACTACATTGAATGATCCACTTGCCTCAGTCCATAATTTCAATTTCCTCTGTCAATAACTTGAGACACTTACACAATACTCTGTACAAGTTATTGGTTCACTTGTGGGTCAGGTGAAGCCACATTCTCAATAGATTATTCCTGATTATTTATATGAAATCTTTGTAGTTCCATTTCTATAAATAGAAAACTACACCATTCATACCATTTATCTCTAAGAACTGAAGTCTTTAATAAATTACAAAACATTATAAATAATTATCATCGCTATGTGCAATAATCAGTGTAACCATCATTTAAAAAATAAATCATTTTTACCATTTTCAAAAATAATTTGAACAAAAGATGAACAATTAGTCCTAGTGTTAAGTCTCTATACTAATTCATCATATAAAACCTCATCAACTAAATCCACAAAAATGAGATAATAATGTAAGAACCCGGATCTTCTTTTCAGGTATGTTTTCCTTTTCTGTTCATTTTTGATAAAAAGTGGAATTTCTAGAAATTTTTTAAGTACACGCCGTGTACTTTATGAGTACACGTTGTGTACTCGGTTGCCGCATGAAACCGTGTGCTGGCTGTGTAATGGCCACACACACGACCGTGTGGGGGGTGACCTAGAGACCGCCTAAAATGGAGTATGGAAACAGAAATTACACATCGTGTTTTTTTTTTCATTAAATGTACCGAGGTTGCGTCTAATCACCAGAAAGGTCTTCTTCTCGACCCAGTTCGTCCGAGAGAACCTGTACGACCACGATCTTTCTCTGAGCCCCCGAACGAGCATCCGATCTCCGATTTGACTGTCGTCGATTGCGTTGGGATCACCTCGACAAGTTCTTCCTTCTTCTAGAGATTCATTTCATGATTCCTCCTCTTTCTCAAGTTATCCTCGGTTGAACGTTTTAGATGTTTTTATAGATCTATGGTGTTCTTGGGAGATTCAAGTCTTGAGGTTCACATATAGTGATCTCCTAACAATGAGGTAGGTGGTTTGTGCCTTTCCGTTGAAAGTCTTTAAGTTATATGTGCAATTTTTTTCAATACCCTTGAATGGGGTATTGCGTGTTTACTGTTTTAACCCTATTAATTTCCTGCTACGCTGGTATGCACGAGTAAAGGTTAATTGGATGCGAATAGGGTTGATTTATATGCTCTGTAAGTGTTTTCCCATGCATGTTCTGTTTACGACCATTTGGTCCTGTTTAGCCTGTTAGGATTCCTTGATGTTTTCCCATGCCTAGTATTATAGAACAGAGTGATTATTTTATCTGACATGCTTGATATGATATAGACTATTTATCCAAGTAGTTCTTAAGATTTAATTTGGTTGTATTGCATTGCTATGCTCGTTTGACTTACACAAGGCCGTGAGAACCTAGTGTAGTAGACTATAAGGGGAATTGACCACGTGAGCTTCCTCAGAGAGTCTTTATCACTTTTGACTACAAGGGGAATTGACCGTGTGAGCTTCCTTAGAGAGTCTTTATAACATTAGACTATAAGAGGAATTGAATACGAGTGCTTCCTCAGAGAGTCTTTGTTAAATCCTTGTAATTTGAGCCATAGGGGTAGACTGTGCGTGCTTTCCAGAGGGTTGCTTGTGTTTCTAGGTAGGACCAGAGGGGATAGGATGTGAGTACTTCCCAGAGGGTTACATGTTTGTGTTTTCCTACTTGATTAGATATTTACTTGATATATGAAACTGAATGCTTTGAAACTGTAGATTGTTTACTGCCTTCTTTTTCTTATTCCCTACCATATATTCACTGAATGTTAGGCACAAATCTTGTGGTGGTTGCCTACTGGGATTTAGTCTCACATCTTATTTGGGCCATGATTTTGGCCCAAACATATTATATTGCTATAGGTATAGATATGGGAAAGTGACCTTCTACTTCAAGATTTTGACAGATTCAGAGTTGGTGAGCATGGGACCAAGCTGAGGCTTGCGATGCTGAGGAGTTGTTATCTGTTTCCTTTGTACCTGGTTTTGTACTGTTTGTATTCCAGAATTGTGGTTTTTTTTGGCTTCTTTCTTAGACATATCTATCATGCATCATTTATATATATGCTCCAATTGCTTCTTACTTTCAGTCTTCTGCTATTTACTATTGTATGGTGTGTTTACTAATTCCACTATTGTATATCTATTTATTACTTCCGCTGTGTGATCTGCTAATGAGGGAATAGTTTCCCCACTATCACACCCAAGGCCCTCACTGCTAGTCGGTAGCCTTTGGCATTTGGGGAAATGCGCTTGAGGCCATGTGACCAACCGGGTATGGGGCGCCTCTGGGCGGCTTCCGGAACCGGGACGTTACAAATAACACCTCTATAAGTGTCTTAAAATAATTTTTTTACCCAGATGCCCTGGTAACTTGATGTTCAACATAAAAAGGTTAGATACATCTTTTTAAGATATACGTTTCAAGTTCTGACAGTCCCATCTCCTTGATACCAACCCAACTTAAGGACCAAACAAAACTAATACAATTTTTCACAAAAATATAGGTGAACCAACCATGATTGATACTATTTGTAACACCCTGACCCTCACCCATTGTCTTGGGGAGAGATAGAGGTGCTACTAGCCTTAGGTGATGTCCCTAGGACACCAAAGGCTGGAAATAAATGCTAAGGGATTAGTAAACCATTGGGGAATTATTTTCCCTAAGAAACACACAACTTATTGAAAATAAAGAATATAATAAAACTCAACTACATGACGCATGAATAATCAATATCATAACTCAAAGAGATATCAATACAAAACAATATCAAAGTACAATGGAAAAGTAAATAAAGGTGTATGGAAAATATTATAAATAGAAAGATATTGGCACCAAAGTGGCACTATCCCATACCAAGATACAGACACTCCCCAACTCCAGCTTCAACAACTAAACCATGATGTCAAGGATCACCAATAGAGAAGTATGACACATGAAAATTACCTATATATTAGTATATGATATTTGTAAATGCACCAAAGTGACCAAGAAGGGGGTGAGTATATCACTCAGTAGTATTCTACTAAAATAATTCCCAAAACATGCCACAAGGATGAGAATAAATTAACACATTTTAAATAAAATAGATGAGAAATAGATAAATATTTTACATCAAAAGAATATGAAACTTTCATGGGAAACATTAAATAAAGATTTTCAATAAATTTATTATTATTTGGAATAATCATTCCAATTCTACACCCATACACACGCATGATTCATGAAACCATGGACCTTCCTATACTCACGATTCATGAGTCATCCTACCACTAAACTGTCACTTGGTGACCCAATTTGATAATGGTACTTTTGACTATGATTTGTCCCAAGTTTATCATTAATTGAAAGTGTTTCTTCCAAACATTACCCATCCCATATGAACATTAATGCACACTAACAACTTTATTCAAAATTGACAATAAAACATTAATTTTACCAAAATCTCATCTTTCAAAACACATCCTTTTGAAACCAAATCAACAAGGGTTTTCTAAATCAATCCCATAAGAAATTTCCAACAATCATAAACATAATTTATAAAAGATAAATCTAAAAATTTCTAGAGTGGTAGTGTAACAACTTGACTTTTTAAGAAGGTAAAAATTGTTTTTTTTTCAATTTGATTCCTTGGTTTTGACCTGATAGGAATTCCTATTAAGGCTATGGAGGAAACATGGGTGTTTAGGGATTTTTTGAAACCCAAATCACCACTTTTTGGAATAAATAGCTTGGAGGCATAGTTATTAGAAACTATGTCACCCAGTCCACACGGTTAGAGTAAATAGTGTGGGGGTGTTTCAGTGCACAGTGAATGGATTCATGGTTTTCCCTAACCTTGTGACCGAGGCTGCATGCCCATGCATTTTCTAAAAGATTTTTAACAGAGGAAAAACACATGGTCTACACATGTTTTTTCTAACTGTGTGCCATAAACATGTGAGGGGAGTCTTGAGGTAGGGTTGGGTGCATGGTTGGTGCATGGTTTGGCCAACCGTAGGGATAAACCATGCAACCCGGTTTTAAAGGGTTGATTTTACCATTTTCCCCTTACTTACTTTAAACACCTCACCCCTATTTATTCTCTTTTTTTATAGTATAAAACCATCTCTCTTTTCTCCCGTTGAAGCATCCTCAATATTATCCTAGTATTTGATCTTGTTCTTTCGTTTAACGTCTGATTTGAGAGTTGTTCGTCTTATTGGATAGCCACCGATGAGTTCTTCCATACCCAAACTCCTTTTTTAATTTGTCTTCATATTGACTCCAGTATTTTGGTGTGAGATCATTTGACCTACTTTCAGGGATTTTATCCATTCTTCCATAGATCCAGGCTAAATTAAGTGCTGATATAAACATAAGTTAGGTGGTTTATACCTTTTCCCTCAAAGTATGGTTGTTTATACCTTATTTTCATTGTGCCTCACACTGTAATTTCCAATCGTTTCTTCCTAAAATAATAAAACTTTAAATTGATGGTTGAATACATGTTTGAGACATTCCATGACACTCTTTTTCAAGTTTGGAGGTTGTCGACATCAACCTAAACCACCCATGGGGCGGGTTCTTTCCTTTGACCATGAATATGACACCTTTGGAGTGTGTTGAGCTCTTTTTACTTTATTGGGAATTGAATATAGTAGTAAAGTAAATTATTAATGGCTGTAAGTACCTTAAATAATCTTTTCATTTGTATATAAAGGATATAAAATGGATAATCCCATGGCTTGTGTATGATTATAAAGGGATTAATGAAATGATTAATGAAATGGTTTATAAAATGGTGAATGAACTAGTTATAACGATAACGAGGTTCGTAGTATGGCATCAACGATCCAATTGGACGCCTTGGACATTTCTAATCCTTGGATATGATGACTTATTAGGATGCCTTGGACATTTATACTATTTGGATATGATTAATTATTAGTATGCCTTGGACATTTATACTCCTTGGATCGACCAACCTATTATGACTTGGAAATTTATACTCCTTGGATTCGATGACCTATTAGGATGCCTTGAACATTTCTACTCATTGGATATGGTTTACTTATTTTACTAGGATTCCTTGGACAATTCTACTCCTTATATATGATTCACCAGGATGCCTTCGAAATTTCTACTCCTTTGATCCATTTTACCTAACTCACTTAGATTCCTTGAAAATTTCTACTCCTTAGATTCAATTTAACTAACTCACTTGGATTCCTTGGACATTTATACTCCTTGAATCCAGTTTACTTATCTTATTAGGATGCCTTGGACATTTCTACTCCTTTTATTATATCCCATGTTGACTTGGTACTTGTTTACCTAATGTAGGCTATTGATCATGCTTACTAAGATTTACAGTTATCCCTTATGATATGGTTTCCTAATAACAATGTACCTTGATAGACTAGATAATTTTAGTTTACTTTTATTGATTTTATTCCTATTATATATCACCCCACTTTAGCTTATATACACAAACTTGATTTATTATAGACACCATTGGTGGTGGCCTACTGAGTGTTATCTCACAACCTATTCAGGCCACCATTTAGTACTCATAAAGACTTCATGGATGCAATTATGGATATGGTAAATCACCCACTTGATAGTGCTTGATTGATTTTGGCATAGGAGTAGGGGAGCACAGACTGAGCTATGGATTGTGATGCTATCTGTATATAGTTTCTTTTTGGTCTTCTTGTTATTTTGATACATGTAATGTATTGGATGCCTGTTTCCATGTATTTCCTATCTTTTTCATAGATCTATGATATACACATCAATTTGTATATGACGTTGCATTTGGCTTTGGTTATTACTACTATTGTATGGATGGTTTATCTTCTATTTCTAGTTGATATTATGCTTCCTCCATTTGTTCATTTATGAAACCATTGTGTTACTCTGATCATGAGGGTATATTCTACCCATAGTACCATCATAGACCCTCACTCCTCGTCAGCAACCTATGGTGTATAGGGAGCCATGCTTGAGGCCATGTGACCCACAAGGTCAGGGAACCATTTAATGGATCTCAGGTTAGGATGTTACAAAGTGGTATATGCGAGTTCTATTTTATTTTGTCATACTATTTGGGATCAGTAGACATGAGACTTAGAAAGAGTTGGGATTTGGTAATGAGCATGTTCTTGGGAGTAGCTAACCTACATATAGGGAAAACTCAAATTATATAGGATGAGATATGATGCTCTGGTTTATGCCTGTTATAGTTGATTTGATTCTACTATTGGGTGATGCATATGATACATGAAGTTATTATTATTATAATGTTGGATTATATTTTTTCATTGGCCCGATATGGAAATGAATCATTGATCATGCATCATTCTAGGTACATAGGGAATTAATATGTCATGTATTATTCCATGCTATGTAGGATGCATTTCCTGACTGCGTGATATCTATTATATGTGCCTTGAGTGATATATCTATTATTCAACTAACGTTTTTGCAGGAGAATAAGAAATATAATTTGTAACTTAAAGTGTCTGCATCAATATAACAGTGTTTTTCTACATATATTGATGCATACACCTTAAACAATCAATTATGGAATGTATTCATGGACCATTGGTTGCATGGGATGGAACATGTTTATGGTTACGATTAAATGGATGCCATAGTTCAATTTATAAAGTGTATGGGCCTTTATAAATTGGAAATGGTAATCTATGTAATTCAACTATTTAAGAAGATTTGTAATATAAATGAATATAAATTTAAATGACATTAAACTCTAAAATGTAAAGGTTGTTGCTAAATGGAGGTTCCAAATGCAACTTAAGGGGCACTTTCCTCCATAATTTACAATTAACACTCTGTATACCAAAACCCCGATTTAAAGTAGGGAAATTAACCCTAAACTGACCTTAGTGGTGAGAAGTAGGTATTATCACTTATGTTTTTATGATTTTCATGTCACCCAGACCTCGATTTAGAATTAGGAAAAGGGGTGTGACTCGTGTATAGGAAGTTTTGTGCCTGTCTTGTTTGTATATCTGCGATCTTATCATTACCAAATCTTTTCTAAGGAATGTTCTTGGAATTTTTAGAGGCATTCCACCACAATGACCTATAGTTATATTCCAAGAGGGTGGTAATGACCATGCTATGGAGATAGTGTGCTCTAGGCCACCTGTAAAACCTCTCATAGTGCCGCTTGTGGCACCTCCTATAGTACTTGATGTGGGCGTTGATACCCAATTTCGAGAGGGTTTCCTATGCTTTATGTAGACTATTCAGGAAGATGTGCAGCCTTCCTTGACTATGGTAGAGTTGAAACATGAGTTTCAATAGCATAATCTACCCATGTTTTTGGGGGATGGCATACTACAGGACGAAGATTCATGGCTCGAGGCCATACTATTGATTTTTGAGAATCTCAAGATGCATCCCAAGAGGAGAGTGAAGATCACTGCATATATGTTTTAGGATACCACCAAGATATGGTGGGATGTTATTACTTAGGTGGATCATCATTGAGATATGGCCTAGAGGGATTTTTAGACAACCTTCTATGATTATTTTTATCCTGATACATTGAGGGCCGATAGAGCCAGAGAGTTTATGCACTTGGAGCAGGGAACATTATTAGTCATGGACTATTCTACCCATTTTATGGTGCTCTAGTGTTTCACACTTATTATGTTAGGTGATAAGTTATCTAAATCTAAGAAATTTGAGGATGGTTTCAGGTATAACATCCAATCATAGGTGAATTCATTTTGACTTCCTTCTATAACTGAAATAGTAAATTTGGAACTGATTGCTAAATGTAACCCGAGAGAAGATAGGGGTGCAAAGTAGATAAATTTAGCTTCTCAACCTATTGGTGTAGTGTCAGGTGGTAGGAAGAAATTTTTTGAGACCTATCATGAGGGGAATACCATCCAGATCACGAGTTATGGTAGTTTTTTTTTCTATCACTAATGTGGGAGGTAGGGAAACATGAGGAGCCAGTGTGATAGAAACCTAGTTGTGTGATAATCTTGGGGAAGGATGGTTCATCTATAGTGGATTTGTAGGAATTCCCCTATAGAATCTAGTGAGAGAGGGTATGCACCGACTCCACATTTAGGAGAAGGGTCAACAACTTCTCATCAAGCATGGAGCTGGAGTATGACTAACTGATCAGGCTAAAGTGGTGATCATGGTCGGGGTATGCAGACACTAGATTTCTAGTAGTAGTAGAGTGTGATTTCTTAGGGTAGTCAAGTTATTTCACAAGGTCATGGATCAGGCCAGATGTATGCAGTGCATCCGATGCCTAAGGAGCAGGGTGTAGAACTATCTATAGTGAGAGGTACTATTCTAGTATCCTATATGTCAATATCTACTCTTTTCAATACAGTAACTTATCATTCCTTCATATATGTTCCTATTGTGGAGAGACTTGGGATTTACATTTAGTTTTCCTATGGTGTGATGACAATTGATACTCCATTAGGGATTTTATCGGAGAGTGTACACTACTGTAGAGAGTGCCCCATTTATATAGGTGGGTGTTACTTCATATGGGGCCTCTTTGTCCTCAAGATGACATGGTTTGATGTCATTATTGAGATGGACTGGTTGGTTCCCTATCAAGCTAATTTAGGCTACTATCACCTAAGGGTGACTTTCATATCACCAGAGGGTGGGGTTTTATTTACAAGATCGAATGGTATATTTAGCAGAGTGAAGCTAGACCCAAGCATCACGATCTAGGTGAGATAACAACCCAGATTATTGGCTTATATTTGGATGATTAAGGAACATGGCAGACTAATTTCCATCTAGTGGTAGATTATTTCAGTGACATTTTCCTAGAAAACTTTTTAGGACTACCTCCCAAGAGATAGGTTGAGTTTTATATCGAACTAGTGCCTGAAGTTACACCAGTATCCATTCCTCCTTATAGGATTGGCTACTGTTGAGTTGTAGGAGCTTAAGTGGTAGCTAGAGGATTTGGAATTAAAAGGTTTTTATATGACCCAGTACTTCTCCATGGGGTCTTCGGTCCTTTTCACCAAAAAGTAAAATGAAACCCTTAATTTATGTGTGGATTACCTAAAATTTAATTAGTTGATGGTTAATAATCGATACCCCTTTCCCCATATAGATGACCTCTTTAACTAGCTTTGAGTATCTCAGGTTTTCTAAAAAAAAGATCTAAGATTAGGTTATCATCAGGTGTGTGTTAGACCATTAGATATACCGCATATAATATTCCATAGTAGATATGGATTGTATAAGTATTTGGTCATTTCATTCTGTCTCATGAACACGCCAATAGTTTTCATGGAACTGATGAACCAAATTTTCCTTCCATATCTGGATTCGTTTGTAGTGGTATTCATGGAAAACATTTTGGTGTATTCTCATACTAGACAGGACCATGCCAAACATCTTGATATCATATTGGGTACAATGAGAGAGCATATATTGTTTTTTAAACTCACAAAGTTACACTTTTGGATGGATAAGATCAACTTACTAGGTCATATTATCTCATATACAAGAGTATCAGTTAACCCAGAGAAGGTGAGAGTTGTAGTTTCCTGGGAGCATCCCAATAAATTCTTTGGTATATAGAGTTTCTTGGGGATAATTGAGTATTATAGGCGAATTATTAAAGAATTTTCATACATAGAAATACATCTTACTGGATTAATTAAGAAGGGTGTGAGGTTCTCATGGTTCGAAGCCTATGAGGCGGCCTTTCAAGAGCTGAAAGGGAGACTGGATTTAGCACCGATCCTAATTCTTCCAAAGCTAAGCAGAATCTATACAATATATTGTGATGCATTATGTTTTAGTATAGGAGTAGTTCTGATGTAGGAGTATCCAGTATTGGAGTACGAGTCTCATCAGTTGAGGCCACATGAGAGGAATTACCCGATGCATGATCTCAAGTTAGCCACTATGGTTTACGCCTTGCATTGTTAGAGGCATTATTTAATAGGAGAAAATTTTTTAGTATATACAAACCATAAAATCCTCAAGTATATATTTAAAAATCATGAATTGAATCTTAGGAAATGAAGGTCAGTTGAATAACTTCATTACTTTTGAATCTGAGATTGCCTATAAACCTGGAAAGGGCAATGTAGTTTCCGATGCTCATAGCAAGAGGACTCAGACATAGATGGTGTGAGAGGCCAGTGGTGAGTGGAATCTTATAGCTTTATTTTATGAGATGAACTAGGAGGTGTAGGATAGTCATGTATATAATTTTCTCTAATCCTTGGTAGTGACTTCCATACTTCTGGATAGGGTGAGGATGAGATAACTATCAGATTTTTTGGGCTTGGTACTACGAGAGAGTGTGGCAGGTGAGGACCCACCACCTAGTTCGACTATTGGTGAGGATGAAATTATCTATATAAATGGGAATGTCTATGTTCTAGAAAACCTTTAAGATGAGTTTATCTGAGAATCTCATGCCTCAGTTTGAACAGTACATCCCAATGTCACCATTTTGCATCGAACATTTGTAGTATTAGTGGTCTATTATGAAATGGGAGATAAATGAATTTATTAATTGGTGTTCCACCTATCACTAGGTGGAGATAGAACATAAGCATCCAATAATAATTTTTACATTATTTTTACATTACTGAGTGGAAATGGGATGATGTCATAATGGATTTTGTGATAGGTTTTCCTAGATCTCCTTGAGGCAACGACACAATTTGGGTAGTTGTTGACTGGTTGATGAAGGTCTCCCACTTATCACCTATTCGAGATAACTTCTCAGTGGATGAGATAGGGAGGAAATACATCAGGGATATCGTATGACTTCACAAAGCTCTATGTTCTATCATATATATCATGGATTCTCATTTCACATCACAATTCTAGTAGGGGTTACAAAAGGCCTTGGGTATACTGGTGTTTCTGAGAACGACCTATCACCCTCAAACTGATAGTCAGACAAAGCATATTATTAAAGTGTTAGAGAAAATGATCTATGCTTGTGTCCTTGACTTTGTAGGTTCTTGGGAGAAATATGTACCCTGAGTTGAGTTTTCTTATAATAACATCTTTCAGGATACCTCCATATAGCTCTTTATGAGGCCTTATATGGTAGTTCATGCCAATCACCTCTATGCTGGTTGGATATAGGGGATGAAACACTACTTGGAACACATATCATTCAAGATACTATAGAGTAGGTTCACCTAATTCCAAATTACATGATGACCTCTCAGTCTAGGAAGTAGTAATAGGCCAATTTCCATCGATGACCTCTTGAGTTTGTGGTCAGGGATTGAGCTTTCTTGTGTGTTTCACCCATGTTATGGCATAGATGGATTCAAGAACAAGGGAATATATTACCTTGTTATGTTGGGAACTTCAAGATTATAGAGAGAGTCAGACTAGTATCCTATCGGTTGCAGTTACCTCAAAGGGAATTAGGCCATGAACAACATCTTCCATGTATCTCAACTTCACTAATATCATTATAATATGTTGTATATTCTTTAGCCTGATGAGGCTTAGTTGGAGGTAGAAATGTCCGAGGAGCATCTTATATGTATCATTGATTAAATCATGAAGAACCTTTGAGGTAGGTCTATTCCTTTAGTATGGGTGTTATGGTAGCACGACTAATTACAAGATGAGACCTAGGAGTGAGAAGTTGACATACATGCCTAGTGTCCAGTTCTTTTCTTAGATGTTTTCTTGCTACCCTCAGAAGGCCAACTCGGGGATGATTTGATTTAAGGAGAGGATGTTGAAACAAACTGAATTTTTATAAAGGTATAGATCATTTGTTTTTTTGTTTAATTACTTGGTTTTGGCCTAATAAGAATTCCCAGTAAGGCTATGGAGGAAACGATGGTGTACGGGGCTTGTTTGGAGCCCAGAGCCCCATTTTTTTAAGAAACATCTAGGGTGCATGATTTATAGAAACCATGTAACTTAGTCCACATGGTTATAGTAAACTGTATGGGGTGCTTTAGTACACAACAGAGGGTTGTACGGTTTTCCCTAATCATGTGATCCAGGTCATACACTCATGCATTTTCTACATGATTTTTAACAGAGGGAAAATGAATGGTTGGCACATAGTTTGTCTAACCGTGCACCATGACCATGTGAGGGGAGTCTTGAGGTAGGTCTAGGAACATGATTGGCACATAGTTTGTCCAACCATGTGACCAAACTATGTAATCTAGTTTTAAAGGGGAGATTTTACCATTTTTTCCTTACTTCCTTAAAACACCTCACCCCTATTTATTCTCTCTTTTTTTCAGTGGATAAACCTCTACCTTTTCTCCCATTGAATAATCCTCAAGCCTTACCTAGGATTTGATCATGTTATTTAATTTGAAATCCAATTCAAGATCCATTCATCTCATTGGATAGATATCGATGAGTTTTTAAATCCTTAGTCTCATTTTTTTCATTTGTATTCCTATCAACGATGCTATTTTAGTGCGAGATCATATGACCTAATTTCATAGAATTCATCCATTATTCTCATTTATTCCAATACAATCCAAAATAAGGTCCAATACTGGATAAGGCATCTGCTATAGGCATAAGGTAGGTGGTTTATACCTTTTCCCTCAAAATCTGGTTGTTATACCTTATTTCCATTGTTCCACACACCATAATTTCATGGAGTTTCTTCCTAAAACAATAAACCTTTAAATTGATTGTTGAATTCATGTTTGAGACATTACATAACTCTCTTTTACAAGTTTAAAGGTTATTGACCTCAACCCAAATCACCCATGGGGTGGGTTCTTTCCTTTGACCATAAATATACCACCCTTGGGGTGTGTTGAGCTCATTTTACACTACTGTGAATTGAATATGGTAATAAAGTGAATTTCTAAAGGTTGTAAGCACATTTTCATTTGTATATGAAAGGTATGAAATGGAAAATAAATTGGATTGTGTATGATTATTAAGGTATTAATGAAATTATTGATGAAATCATTTATAAAATGGTGAATGAACTGGTTATGATGATAATGGGGTTTGTGGTATGGCACCAATGACCCACTTGGATGCCTTGGACATTTATAATCCTTGGATCCAAAAACTTATTAGGATTCCATGTACATTTCTACTCCTTGGATCTAATAAATTACTATGATTCCTTGGACATTTCTACTCCTTGAATTCGACAACCTATTAGGATTCCTTGTACATTTCCACTCCTTGTATCTGATGAAATATTAGAATGACTTAGACATTTATACTCCTTAGATCTAGTTTACTTAGATTACTAGGATTCCTGATTCATTTATACTCCTTGGATCTAATTCACTAGTATGCCCTGGACATTTTTACTCCTTGGATTTGTTTTATCTAATTCACTTAGATGCCTTAGACATTTCTACTCATTGGATTCGATTGACCTAAATCACTTGGATGCCTTGGAAATTTCTTCTCCTTGGATCTAGTTTACTTATATTATTAGGATGCCTTAGACATTTCTACTCCTTAGATCCTGGTCCATGTTGGCCTGATACTTGATTAGTCGGTGTAGTTTATTAATCATGATCACTATGCTTTACAGTTATCCCTTATGATATGGTTTTCTACTAATAGTGTTCCTTGATAGACTGGATAATGTCACTTTACTTTTATTGCTTTTATTCTTGTTATACATGAAAACTGTTGTAGTTTATATACACAGAATGGACTTGTTATAGACACCATTGGTGGTGGCCTACTGAGTGTTATCTCACACCCTATTCAGACCACCATTTGGTACCTAAAAAGACTTCATGTATGTAGTTAGGGATAGGGGCGAGTTCCCTCTTGATAATGCTTAATTTATTTTGGAATAGGATAAGGGGAGCAAAGACCAAGGTATGGCTTATAATGTTATCTAGAGATAGTTTATTTTTAATATTTTTGTTCTTTTTATACATGTATTGTATTGGATTCTAATTTCCATGAATTTAATATCTTTTATATAGCTCCATGACATACACATCATTTTATATATGATGATTTTGTTGGATTTGGTTATTACTACTATTGTCTAGATGGTTTATCTTCTGTTGTTGGATGATATTATGATTTCTCCATTTGTTTATTTATGATACCATTGTGTTACTATAATCATGAGGGTATAGTCTCCCCACCACACCATCATATACCCTAGATATTATTTAGTAGCCTCTGATATACAGGGAGATGCACTTAAGGCCATGTGACCCATTGGCTCAGGGGACCATTTAGTGGATCTCGATTTGAGACATTATAGGTAGAGTGGAAGAGAAGCCACCTACCTAAAACATGTTTTCATGAAGGATTTTAAATTATTCCATATATCAAACCCTTTCTGTTTGTTACTCTATCAAAATACAAGAATATCTCATTACCATAAATCCAAACCCATCGATCTATTCCTACACACCGATTTAGGGTTTTAAGAGAAACAACTAAAATAGATCCAACATGAGGTGGAATGAGGAGACCCTAACCTTTTATTTCATGAAAAAACACTAAAAAATTCATCACCAATAGAGTCTAGAAATTTAATTTCACCATAAATTTCCTAGGTTATCCCTAGAAGTCAAGAGGAAGAAGAGAATGCTGAATGAGAAATATTACACCCATAGGCTGGGTAAAACTAGCCGGACCCGAAAGATTCACAATTTGAAGGGTTTTTACCATGTAAATTCCTCAAAAGGACACTTACATTGATATTTATGTCACCTCAACTTATTTTCCCCATGAAATATATTTCACATAGGTAATGGTTTTCATATCATGTATTTCCCCAATTATACTCGGCAAAACCATTCACGCTATGAAATAACATCATGACATCTGTCCCACATTATTAATGTTGTGAAACCCATTCATGAAGTGAATAAGTTCTATAGGAAAACTATAAGATTCATTCCATTTAATCTTAAAAACACTTCAAAAATATTATCCCACCCATTTTAAACATGAAATAAGAAAAGCATAAAATGACAACATACCTCAAAACAAGGGTGTTATAATGGTGGTTGTTGTTCCTCAGAGATCACAAGGAGTTGGTTGTTTCATGGGAGAATTTATGAGATCAGTTCTAATCTGAGTTTCTTTCTTCAACCAAAAAGGAGGCTAGTTGGTAAGATCTTCCTACCCTCCAATAAAGAAGTTATAGAATGTGGTATTTTGAGATCCATTTTATGAACCTTATATAATACGCTTTGGGTTTGCTACTAGATGTGGAGGAAAGAGTAAGACATTTCATAAAGGATTTACATCTAGATATCTAGCATTAGGTCACTCCATTTATGCTTCCAAAAATATATTGAGGTATTGGTGAGACTAGAGG
This sequence comes from Viscum album, assembly GCA_963277665.1. Classification (NCBI taxonomy): domain Eukaryota; kingdom Viridiplantae; phylum Streptophyta; class Magnoliopsida; order Santalales; family Viscaceae; genus Viscum; species Viscum album. The sequence goes on along the minus strand of OY728130.1, from coordinate 615,927,337 downwards.
CTATTGAGAGAATGATGGAAATAACTGGATCATCACTGGAGGGGATTAATCAAGATTCTTATTATAGTATAGTTGCGGTCCATTGTTTCTAGTTGCCTAAATAGAAGGGTTTTTGGATAGACGAGGGTAGGTATCAACCCTATTTATCTCATTTTACTATGTTGGTGGATCTTATACCCCTTATAAGGGATGATTTTTTTTACTTGTGTAATCCATGGTTATCAGTGGTGAGAGTGCTAAATCTTTTTAAGAAAAAAACATGCAACTGGTGGTCTGCTTCAGGTCCAGCTATTGTAGTAGTATCAATTAAGACAACAACAATAAAATTTTTCTCCAACATATGATCGGTAGAGGGGAGATAGGCTAGGCCTAGGAAACCCCTATGATGCTCTTCATTCTTAGAAACTAGAGCATGACCATGGAGGTAGTCTTCATCAAGGCCACGTGCATCATGAAGAAGGTCACGGTCAGATGCATGCTCTAGATTTTCTAGCACCAAGTGAGCCAAACATCATTCGAGCCACCCTTCTCTTATTTTCTACCTGGGTATATGAATTGTTTGATTTGGGAGATATACACTACTTAATTTCACATGTCCTGGTCCATACTTTGGTACTTGAGGTGGAGAGAATCCTGGTTCCCTTGGAGTTGACTACATCGGTTAGAGGTCGAGATAGTTTGTGAGAAGTGTGTAGAGACCATGAGATAATTATAGGGAAATATCACACTTGGGGATATTTCCTATGTTTGTGGACATCATCATACAACATAATCTTAGTCATGGATTGACTGTATTTAGTGTAGAATATTGTGGATTTCTTCAGTAGATGAATTATGTTCTATGATGTTGATGGAGAATTTTTTATGTTCATTTTAAGAGTGACCCTTGGATGGGTTGAATACATGCCTACTCCTTATCTTTCATGATGGATGAGTTGATGCTGATTTCTTTTGAGGTTCAACTGGTAGTGTTTATAGGGCTATAGAAGAGTACCTTGATGTATTTCCCAAATAGGTTGTGACGCTACCCCCTTGATGGGAGACCGAGTTTGGGATATATCTAAAAATAAAAACTTATCTATTTTTTATATCTCCATATATCATGATGCTTTCTGAGTTTCAAGATCCATGGATACAAATCAATGATTTCTTATAGTGAGGCTTTATTCGGATGATCCTATCACATTTGGGTGCTATGGTTTTGTTTTCAAGGAATGCCAATGGTAGTCTACATCTATGTATTGATTATCATCACTTGAATCAGGTGAAATTGAAGAATCACTACCCTATTCCATGGATTGATGATTTATTTGATCAACTAATGAGAGATAGTAGGTTATCAAATATTGATCTATGATCAAGATATCATCAGATGCGGGTGAAGTATGAGTATGTTTCGAAGATTGTTTTTTGATTCCATTATGGACATTATGAGTTCATTATAACATCATTCAGTGTGATGAACACTCTACTTATATTCATGGGGCTGATAAATGAAATGTTATGAGTGTTTCTAGATTGGTTCATGGTGGTTTTTATCGATGACATACTTGTGTACTCTATATTAGGAGAAGCACATAGGTAATCTACAAGATGTTTTGGGAGTTATTCATCATCAACAACTATTTGGGAAGCTATATAAGTGTGAGTTATAGACTCTTGAAGTTTGTTTCATAGGGTATATTGTTACCCATCATGAAGTATATGTGGATCCTTCGAATACTGAGGTAATAGTTTCATGGACAGTCTCTAATAATGCTGTAGAGATGTGGAGTTTCCTTAGTCTTGGGAGCTATTATAGGAAGTTCATACCCAACTTCTCTCAGATTGCGACTCCTCTGAAAGCCTTGAGTAGAAAGGATATGGTGTTTTTAGGGATTTACTAGTGATAGGATGCTTTCAAGTATCTAAAGGATAAGTTGTTAAGTTCCCAATTATTTGTTTTCCAAAAGAGGGAGTTTAGTTTGAGATTTACTATAACGCTTCACATCTTGTCTTGGACAGTGTCCTGATGAAATAAATAGTGACCATTTCTTATGGGTCTTATCATTTATGACCCCATGAACTTAACTATTCCACCTATGATCTTGATTTGATAATGATTGTGTTTTCCTTGATGTTATGGTGACGCTATATCATCAGTGAATGATTTATGGTTTTCACTTATCAAAAAAGTTTTAGGTATGTATTCTCCCAATGTAACTTGAACTTGAAACAATGATAGTGGATGAGATTATTATAGTACTATGACTTCAAGATTTCTTATACACCTATAAAGGGTAATTTTATACCTAATGCACTAAGAGAAAGTCACATAGTGGTGTTGTGTGTGATTCTAAGGATTATTGGAGAGTGATGGAAGTTCTCTTCATGATGCATCTTGATGTGGGAAATGTTATTGGAAGATAATTTATTTATTAGATTATGGTTTGGTTGTCTTTGGTGAAGTAAGTGGTGGATTCCAAGCTGGGGGATTTCAAGGTGGAAGCCTGGTTAGATCAAGTTGTCCATAGTGATTCCCCTAATGGATGGTTTGAGGATGATCATCACCGAGTGTTGTTTTAGAGGAGGCTCTTTATCCCTTTAGTGATGAAATATATGGTTCACTGTGAGTTACATAGATCACCCTTAGCAGTACATCTTGGTGTGAAAAAGATGTACCATGCACTGAGAATTCAGTTTTGGTGGCCTGGGTTGAGGCTTTCTGTTGTAGAATTTGTGTCATAATGTTTAATATGTCAGAAGGTGAAGGATGAACACCATGTTCCCAGTGGTTTGCTTTAACCATTGGATGTTCCTCAGTGAAAGTAGGAGTACATTTCATTGTACTTCATCATTATGTTACCTCAATATCGGGGAGGTTGTGATTCTATATGGTTAATTATGGACTGTTTGATGAAATTATATCACTTCTTGGTGATCGGGGAGTCGACCATCATGGATGTTTTGTCAAGGAGGTATATATATGGGGTTATGTGGCTACATGGAGTTCCAAGGTCTATCTTCTCAGAATGGTATGTTCACTTTACCTCACAAGTATGAAGAGGATTACAACATGCTTTTGGCACTCAGTTACATCTTAGCACTACTTTCCACCCTCAGACAGATGGATAGACAAAGCATACCATCTAGACATAAGATAACATATTTTAGGCACGTGTCTTGGATTTTAGTGGATCCTAGGGAAACCAACTACATTTGGTTGAGTTCACTTATAACAACAACAACTACTCATCTATTGGCATGGAACCATTTAATGCATTGTAAAAAAGGTAATGTCGATCCCCATTGTGTAGAGCGAAGTTGAAGAGTCATCTTTTCTCAGTCCTGATGTGGTGAAAAGTATGATTAAGAAGGTTTAAATGGTTTAAGAGAAAATGAAGTCAACACAAGACCGTCATAAGTTTAACATCAATCAGAGGAGGAGTCCCTTGGAGTTTGAGGTTGGAGACCATGTGTTCCTGAAGGTTTTCCCTCATCATGGGTAGTGGATGTTTAGTTAGGGAAGAAAGTTTTCACCCTGATTTTTCAGACCATTCAAGGCAATGGAGCACATCGGTGAGGTGGCTTATCGGTTGGAACTTCCTCTACATATGGATTGAATCCATTATGCCTTCTATGTATCTTAGATCCATTTATATCTTTTTATCGGATCCCATGTCATTAATTAAGGAGGGTTGGATATCAAGGACAACACGACATTTATGGATTGAATAGTTGAGGTCCAAGATTATTTAGAGAAAGTGTTGTGTGGATGTGTCATCCATTTGGTTTGTGTGTTTTGGAATCATTGTTTCTTAGAGTAGAGTACCTAGGAATGTGACTCATATATGGATGATAAGTATCTTGATTTTTTTTAGTTTTGGTTTTATTTTATTTTCCTTGGGTAGTGTAACGCTTGGTTTGTTTCTAGTTTATGAAATTCGACCTTTCCCTCTTACTGATCATGCAAAGTTGATGGTTTCATTTGGATTGTAATGAGATCCATGAGAGGCATCTTGTGGGATGGTTATTCAAACCTTTCCCTTCATACTCTTTCTATTCAAGTTTTGTTTTGATTTTCAAGGATAATAATCATTCGATATGCATCTAATGCGAGGGACCATATTCCCAAACCCCCCCTTTACATTTTTATAGGGCTTGGTGGTGCTGAGGAGGAGTTTAGTGGTGTTTTAGAGGCTATGTAAGTGTTCTAGGCATTTATAGGGTCACTACACTATAGTGGAGAGCATGGTTCTAGATGTTTTATCATTAGGTTCTTGAAAGTTGGTTATGTGGTGCTATGAAGCATCATGACAAGTCAAATTCCCTAGTTAGCCATGGAATTGGGCATGGTATTTTAGTGGTCTCCCTATGTGAAAAAATATTCTTGTAAATTCCCAATGGAGGGAATGGTTCAAGGAATAGTATTTTGTGAGACCTCCTATGTAAAATGCGGAGCTAAATCTCACCACTCCATGGTATTTGGTGTGGTGAGAATAAACCAACCAAGCCTTTTGTTTCGCATCATAGTGGCTAGTCATGGTGCGTGTCAGAGGAGACAACACGACTTGGACTATGTCATGGATTGGGTTGTGGTGATGATAAAATTAGGTTTTTAAAACACATGAGAAAGGGGGAAATATATTTTGGATGTTTAGATCTTGTTTGGTCATAGGATACCATGATGTAGTGGGTTGTCTCCATGCCATAACGAGTCCATTAAGGATTCCTTTAAAAATCAAGGGCCAGACCTCCCTCATCTTGGTTATGTTTATCATCCTCCAAGATTTGATCTAATCTAGAACCCTTGTAACCCTTTTACCATCTACTTTTATAATTTTATCCCATTGGATCACAGGGAATCGAGTGCTCTTGATTCAAGGTTCTATTGGTTTTCCCTTCACTCTTGGTGGAGTTTGATCGCTTGGTTCTTTCGCTATGAACGTGGTTCTATTTGAAGTGATGATCGAGGTAGGAGATTAATTACTTCTATTATTTTAAGTATAATTTTGAAGTTATCATGATTTATCTCATTGGGTAATAGTGAAATTAACCTTAATGGAGATTAAACTGGAACTAAAGAATGACTTTTGGTTTTGGGTTACAGTGATCACATGCATTTATGCGATGTTGATGCTTTTATATCTTGATTTTCTAGATAATATGCTTTATATTATTGTTGTGGTGGTTGATCATGTGTTTTATTCTTGTAAATTAGATAAATAATGTAAATATAGTAATTCTTTATGACTAAATAATAAATAGGTGTATTTAATTCTTATCATTCTTCCTTATAATTGATGGAAATTGAAGTTATACTTGAATCATGTTTAAATAATTTATTAGCTATTGATTGCTGATTCCTTACATTATATATAGTTGTAACCTATGTTAAATGAATTGGTTGATTCAATATGGTAACAAATTAGATGCTTTTTAAAGATAATTTCTTGGGACTTAGCAAGCTTGTTTGATTATAAAGGTGGAATACCTTTGTTCTAAGACCTAGATTCCATGTTAACTATTTTCTATTTGATTGATGCCTTATGTAATTAATCAGGATGTGGATAATTTCTATAGGAATGATATAAGCCTAGTGTTTATTTAGGTGTCCTAGGACCGACTATTTTTACTTTGATTACATGTATATTTTATGTATTTAATATTAATAAAACATAGGGGTGTCCAGACCTGGCCCAACCTGACTAACCCGACCTGACCCAACCGGGTTGGGTTGGGTTTAATTTTTTTAACATGGGTTGGGTTGCTTCAGATTGACCTATGGTCAGGTTGGGTCAGGTCATGGGTTGGGAAAAAAATGACCCAACCCGACTGCTATGAGTCGCCTGCCAGTTGTGGTGTCGTCACTATCGTGAGTTGCCCACCCCTTCCTCTATCCCACCCCTGCATCTTCTATTCCACTCACTCTAATTACATTTTTCTTTATTTTCAAATGACAAGTTTAGGTTGTGAAAAAATCGAATACACTAAAATCAAATCAAACCCACAAACATAAAAAAAACTAAAACACCACAATTAATGCCTCTAAAACAAAGACCTCAGGTTTCAGACATTGAAAACCATCGCATTAATGCTGATCATGTGTTTTCTCCTCCTCCTTGACTGATGAACCATGAGATGAAACCGGACTTCCAAACAAACCAGAAACCACCATTGTTGGACCTTCACTAATAAACCTCCACCAATGACTGGGAAAAAAACCATCAAAGATGTATGAAGTCAAAACAACTGCCAACATCTCCACCACAAATTGAATTGGAAGAAATCCCCACTAGATAGAAAAACCTTCACCAAAATAACCAAAACCAAGAAACTAGAAAGCAATGAGGACAATCAGAATGATCCTAGAAACCATGAAAACACTAAATCAGTATCCTTAGTCAAACCAATCCCTAACATTAACTATCTTAGGAACTCCATCATGTCAGATTGAAGTAGGGTCATTCATAGTGGGTAGGTCCATAAGATAATAGAAGAAGCACCACTGAGTAAGACCGCATCAATATAGATAGAATATATGAAGGTTGCACAATGTGAGGGTCTGAGGGAGAACCATCTTCACCAGAAGAACCATCTATATTTGAGGGTTTGAGGGGGCACCATCACCATCAAAATAACCTTTTGGAGACCATAGTGGAATAAGAATAGGTGAGAGCACTGAGAGCCAAGGGGAGTGCAGCCGGATGGGAGGGGTATAATTTTTCCCTAAGACATTTGACTAGACCCAACCTAGCCCGATCCATGATGGGTTGGGTCAGGTCGAGTTGAGAAAAAACATGCCTTTTAATTAACTTTACCCGACCTATTTTGATTGGGCTGGGTCCAAAAAATAATCAAACTCAACCCAACCCAACCCATGGACACCCCTAATAAAACTTCTTATTATATATTGATCATTGTTCCGCATGACTCTAATATAATAACATCCTAGAGTATATGTCACATTGATAAGGTTATAACTATTCCCTGTTATGATAATATACTTTATGTGCTATGATGATATTATTAAATAATGTCATGTGGTTGGATAACGTACTGTGATGGGATACATAATACATAGATTGATAGGTGCGAGTACTTGTAAGAAGATGTGTATTCTTCTCATCAAGTTTTCACTTGGTGATCTCTAATATGGAATATTATGAGAACAGAACCGCCTGTATGGATTTCTCATATTTTGGTGTCATCAAATATTTCTACCCGTGAGCATGTGAGATGGTTCTTAGACTTTAAGATCATTTTTAATTCATTTTACAACTCATGTAATTAGATGTATTTCCCAAACCATGGTGATAACAGTTCATGGCGAAGTTGGATACGTCAGGTGCATCATGAGTGACAAGTCATTAATAGATAAGTCAAGGAAGGATATTTCCCTTCCATATTTATAGAAGCTGATATCTTGGACCTTTGATTGGAATGGAACCATTGCCCTAAATTCCATGGTCATAGTGTAATGACATGTTTATTTTAGATATTCAAAGAAAGATGTATTGAGAATATATTTTAGTGACACAGATGTGAAACCTTCTTGATGAGATATTGAGATATTGAGATTATATTACATAGTGAGAATTCTTATGTGGTTATTGTCATTGTAATATCAAGTTCTTTCTCTTGGGCATCTTGACCTATTGATAGATAGTAATCTTGGACTTTAGGCAAACCTTCTTAATGCTAATGAGAAAGAATCCTAGAGGGCCACACAATAATTGTTTCCAATAATATTGATTAAATTATATTTGAATTTAATTATTTGAATAAATATTAGTCTCAAGATCAAGGAATAATTTTATTAAAGTTTTATTGATTGCTTATATTCACAAGATAATAAATAATTATTTGTTTATTAATAAATAATTTATTTGATTATGTGAATATATATATAAAATATTTATTCACTAGATTGTGAGTAAAATATTTATTTTGTTTGTTGAATATTTTAATAAATATTTAATCATTGGATTGTGAATGAAATATTTATTCATGAATAAAATATTTATTTGGGTATTCAATAAATACCAAAGAGTTCGAATAGACCAAGACTGCCTCTGGTGATAAATAATTATTTACAAGCTGATAAATAGTATTTGTAAATTTGTGAAAGTTGGTGCACAACACAAAATAATAATAATAATAATATTATTATGTATCATGGGGTTTATTAAAGGTTTTAAATGTTATTTAATGGATAACATGAAATTAAATAATATTTTAACCTAAACCCTAACTTTATAAATAGACGGTTATGTCTATTGTGTATTGGATCCAAAAATTGAGAATAGGGAATTGTTGCCCACAAAAAATTCTCTCTCGACTCCTCCTTATCTCTCCCTCTCAAGAACAAGAAACACAATATATATTTCTTCAAGACCGAAGAACAAGTGATCAAGAATGAACAACGAAAGACATTTGATTCACTGTGCTAGCACCTAGAGATCGGTCAGTGCTGTTTGAAGATCATTGGAGCATGTGTGGATCACCACTAGAGGGATTCTATCCTTGGATCCTTATAATGCAACAAAGGCAATCTGAAAGGGTTTTTTTTTAGATGATCAACATTCATTAACGAAGAAAGTTCCTAAACCCAGATATTTATTTCTTTAGATATTAAATAAATTAATTATAAATTTGACATGTAAGATCCCCGTTCATGGTTTTGGGAAATTATTATTAAAATAAATTTTAATATATCTCCCACCACTATATATTTTCATTGTGCCTGGAACCATAAAGTGGTATTAGAGTGATCACATTTAAATTTATAATCATTTATTTGACCTTTTATCTATGCACAATTGCAGTTAGATTTTCATTTTATGGTATTGGTTATTTAATTCGATTTGAATTTACATGTTATTGATATATTAATCATGCTCATTAAATGTTTTATTTTATTAAAGGTTTAAGAATATGTGAAGAACAATAAAAGATGGCATTGAGAAATGAAAAATATTTTGGTCAATAAAATTGGGTTACATGGTGTGTAGCCGGAGTACACACCGTGTACCCATGCACATTGTACCTAGATTTTTCAAGAAGTTAATTACACATGATACATTTATTGCACACCACATGTTGACCGGGACAACCTGGCATAGGGAAAGTAGATAAATGATGTGTAGCTAACATGTACACGCCATGTATCATGACCGAGTTAACATGTTGAAGCCCCAAACATGTGACTTGGATACAAAACAACTGAGTTATATAGCATGTAGATGGATTGAACACATCACGTAGTCTCCCATTAAAGGATAAAATTAAAAATTGCATTAAGTTGAAAATTTTAGAATTGAAACATTATTTTATTGATTGGCACACCATTGTGAGTTTGACAATTTAATGATGGTTTTAAATCATATTAAATGCTCAATTAATTTATTGAAATTATAAATTTTGAGTTCAATGGTGAGGGATTTTGGGACTTTATAAAATAGTAGGAGATTTATTAAAATTAATTAATTAATTTATTATTTATCACATAATTTGTAATAAAGAAAAATTACTAATAATATGTTGTTTTAATTCTAGAATAAAATGGAAATCTCATCATCCATACTATCCCTACAATAAATATTGGATAAGAACAGTATCCTAACTGGAAGTAACTTCTAGGAGTGGTTTATATGCCTTTAGGTTATGTGACACCATGAACATAAATCTTATGTGATAGAATCCTCAATGACTGATCCTCCTGCTAAATAGTTGAGTTCTGAAGAGTTCCTTGTCTATGAAAAATATTTGAGTGACACAGTCAACGTTCAATGTTTGATGCTTTCATTGATATCTAGCTAATGAAGTCTAATGAAAACATTGATGCATATAAAATGTCTGAGCACCTCCATGGTCTATACTAGGAGAGAGATAGATAAGAATGGTTTGATATTTTCATGGTGATTTTTTTAGGGAAAACTTAGAGAGGGTTCCCTAGCTAGGCCTCACTTAGTCAATAAAATTGGATACATTGAGCACCTAGAGGTTATAGGGTTTAAATTCCCCAAATAACTGGGCACCAATCTCATTTTGGCATCACTTCCTCATATATTCACTAGCTTTGTTGTGAATTTTAATATGAACAACATTGATAAGTATATGCCAGATCTTCTCACTCTTCTTCTCTAAGTTGATACAGATACAAAGTGTGAAAATCCTTCTATAATTATGGTGAAAAAATAGAAAGGGAAAGAGAAGAGCTCTAAGTATAAAGCTTCTTCACAAATTTCCAAGAATAAGAAGATCAAGGGGCAATCAAGGGAACAAGATGTTGTCTGTTTCACATATGGAAAGAAGGGCCACTGGAAGAAAAACTACACCCATCCAAAGAAGTAAGGGGAAAAGTTAGGTGCATTTTTTATCGAGTGAAATTTATCTATTTTTATAAATTGGTTATTAAATATATCTTTTGGTGCTCATATATGTATTTAAATATAGGAAACAAGTATATTCAGAAAGATTGAATGAGAGGAGATAGAACCACGATTAGCCAAAAGAGATAAACTTGATGTTGTAACTATCAAGGACTACCACCTCACCTTTGAAACTAGAATGTTATTGGTTTTAAAGGGTTTTTATTATGTTACTTTAGTTTCCAAAAACATTATTTTTGTATCCAAACTAGATACAGATGAATTTATTTTAAAATTTGGGAATAAATGTTGATTCTTTTATAAAGATAAAATTTTTATGGTAATACACATTTAAATAACAGTCTTTATGTGTTGGAATTTACAAACCAAGTAATAACAATCAATAATGAAGTTACTTCACATGAATCATACCACACCTAACTTTAGCATCACTGACTAGGTCATGTAAATGAAAAGCCCTTGACTAAATTACATAAAGATGGATATTTAGATTCTTTTGAACTAAAACTACTTAGTGTATGTCACACATGTTTACAAGGAAGAATAACTAAAGCCCCATTTAGTGGTAAAGGTGAAAGGGATAAATATATTCTTGAATCAGTTCATACCGATGTGTGTGGAACATTTACTATTAAGGAAAGGGGTGGGTACTCATACTTCATAACTTTTATTGATGATTTTAGTAGATATGAATATGTCTAATTAATGAGGTATAAGTTATATTCTTTTGATAAATTCAAGTAATAAAATAATGAATTTGAGAACCAAATGGTAAGAAGATTAAGAAACCCACTTAGACTGTAATGGGGAATATCTTAATCAAGACTTAATTGATTATTTATGAGATTTCATAATATTATCTCAACTCACTCCTCCTTACACACCTTAGTGGAATGATGCAAGTGAAAGGAGAAACTACACCTTTTTGAACATGGCGAGATCAATTATGAGTCATGCAAGTCTTCCATTATCCTTTTAGGGATATTTATTATGAATAGTAGCATATATACTAAACTAAGTGCTAAATAATGCAACAGATGGTATACCATACCAATTATGAAATGGAAATAAACCCGTGTTGTCTTACTTACATGTACGGGGCTAAAAAACATTTTTTAAGGCCACTTCAGGTAACAAGCTTACACCCCAAGGAATAAAATGTATATTTATAGGATATCCCAAAGAAACAAATGGATACTAACTGTATAATCCTTTAGAAAAAAAGGTTATGGTTGAAATATGTCCCATATTTATTTATAAAGATCTTATCTCTAAAAGTGATAGTGAGAGTAAGATAGACTTTGATGAAGTCCAAGATCAAGACACACAAGAGTTAGCACAAGAAAAAATTCCACAAATCCCTCTGGAATAAGAAATTGTTCGAGAGACACAATTATTGTGTAGGGGTACTAGAGAGGTTAGAGAACCAAAACAATATGGTTTTCTAATCACCAAGGATGATGACTCATTATTAGTTGATAATAATGACCCTATAACCTATAAAGAACCATTAAGTGGAATGGATGTTTCTAAGTGGGAAGAGTCCATGAATTTAGAAATGGTTTCCATGTAAAAAAACCAAGTATGAATTTTGTTAGACCCTTTAGTAGGTGTAAATACCATTGGTATAAAATGGGTATTCAATAAGAAACTGGACATGGAAGGATAATTCAATACCTATAAGGTGTGACTAGTTACAAAAGGGTTTAAACAGTTTCAATGTATTGACTATTATAAAACCTTTTCAACAGTTGAAATTATGAAATCCATTATAATTATACTTTCCATTACGAATTTCCATGATTATGAGATTTATAAAATGGATTTCAAAATATCTTTCCTTAATGGGAACCTTTAGGAATATGTATATGTGACACAACCTAAAGGGTTTGTGACTCCAAAGGATACCAACATGGTATGCAAGTTGTAAAGATCCATTTATAGATTAAAGAAAGAATTCCAATCATGGAACATTCATTCTGATGAGGCCATAACTAAATTTGGTTTTATAAATAACGAATGTAAGCTGTGTGTTTATAAACAGTTTAGTGGGAGTGCAGTCATTTTTTTAATAGTATATGTTGATGACATATTACTCATCAAAAATGAAATATTAGTCTTACAGTCTATAAAGGCATGGTTGAATAAATGCTTCTATATAAAGGACTTGGGTGAGGAAATATATATTCTTGGGATCAAGATCCATCATGATTTATCTAAGAGGTTTCTCAAAAAAAGTCAAAGTACATAAATTGACAAGATACTGAAGAGATTTAGTATGGAATAATCCAAGAGGGGATTGTTGCTAGAATCACATGGCATTCATCTTTCTAAGAAAATGTTTCCTCAAACACATGAGTAAATAAAAATAATGTAAAGTATTACATATGCATCAATTATTTGGTTAGTCATGTATGTTATGCTATGTACTAGGATGGATGTCTCCTGTGCATTAATTACGGTAGGAAGATATCAAGATGATCCAGGTGACTGCCATTGGATAGAAATCAAGATCATCCTTAAGTATCTGAGTATTTATAAAGATATGTTCCTAGTTTATGGAAGAGATTAAAAAATAGTCATCAAAGGATATGAATATTCTAGTTTCCAAACCGATCAAGATGACATGAAGTCCCAAACATGATACATCTTCACTTTTAATGGAGGTGTTATGATCTAGACGATATCAAATAAGTTTGTGGTTAAAAATTATAAAATAGAGTTATAATATATTATGACTTCTAAGGTAGCTAAAGAAGTAGTATAGATTCAAAAATTCATCCAAGATCTCGATGTGGTACCTAATGGTAACGATCATATCACACTTTATTGTGATAATACTGCAGTGGTGACTCTTGAAAAATATCCAAGTTCACATAAGAAGATGAAGATCATAATTCGTAAGTATCATCTTTTTAGGGGTTTTTATTAGAGAGGTGAAGTTTTAGTGATAAGTATCTTCATGGAAGACAACATGGCCAACCCCTTGACTAAAGCCTTGACTCAGAAGAAATATGAATATCATGTGAGGTCTAGTGGAATGAAGGTTGTAAGAAGTTGGATCTAGTCCAAGTGAGATTTTTTTGGAGTTGGTATCCTAGTACCAACTATTTTTACTTTGATTACATGTATATTCTATGTATCGAATAATAATAAAAATTCTTATTACATTTTGATTGTTGTTCTGTATAAATATAATGTAATAATGTCATAGAGTATACGTTGCATTAATAAAGTCATAACAGTTCCCCACAATGATGAGAACCTTGATGCTCTATGATAATATTCCTAAATAATGTTTTGCAGTTGGATAATATACTATGATGGGAAAAATAGTTCATAGACTGTCATATGCGAGTACTCATAAGAAGATGAGGCTTCTTCTCATGAAGTTTTCACTTGGTAATCTCTAATATGGAAGATTATGAGAACATACCCACTGGTAGGAATTCCACATGTTTTCATGTCATTGGATACTGTGAGAATGTGTGATGTTCCATAGACTTTAAGATTATTATCAATGCAGGTTACAACACACATACTTAGATGTATTTTGTAAACCATGATGATAACAATTCATGGAGAAGTTGGATATGTAGGGTGCGTCATGTGTGACATGTCATTAATAGATAAGTTGAGGAAGGATTTTTCCCTTACATCTTTATTAAATCTAATATCTCATCCCTTTGATTATAATGGAAGTGCCACCTTAAATTCCATGGCCATGGTATAATGACATGTTTATTTTAGATAGTCAAATAAAGACATATCGAGTATATAGGTTGGTGAAATGGATGTGCAACCTACTTGATGAGATATTGAGATAAAGAGATTATATTACTTCGTATATGGTTGTCATCATTTCCATATTAAGTTCTTTATCTTGGGTGCCTTAACTTGTTTCTAGATAGTAATCTTGGAATTTAGGCAATCCCACCTAATGCCAGTGAGAAAGAATCCTAGAGGGTCATACACTAAGTGTTTCTGATGATCTCAATAAAATTCTATTTGAATTTAATTATTGGAATAAATATTATTCTCAAGACTGAAGAATAATTTTATTCAAGTTTTATTGATCATTGATATTCACAAGGTAATAAATAATTATTTGTTTATTAATAAATAATTTATTTGATTATGTGAATATATATATAAAATATTTATTCACCGGACTACGAGTAAAATATTTATTTTATTTATTAGATATTTTAATAAATATTTATTCACTTTATTATGAATGAAATATTTTTTTATGAATAAAATATTTCTTCGGGCATTTAATAAATACTGAGGAGTTCAAATGGACCAAGACCACATCCGGTGATAAATAATTATTTACAAATGGTAAATATTATTTATCAATTTATACAAGTTGGTTCATGTCGCAAAATAATAATAATAATATTATTATGTGGAATGGGGTTTATTAAAGTTTTTAAATGTTATTTAATGGACGAAATGCAATTAAATACTATTTTAACCTAAATCCTAACTCTATAAATAGATGGTTATGTCTATTGTGTATTGCATCCAAAAATTGAGAATAAATAATTGTTGCGCACAACAAATTCTCTCTTGACTCCTCTTTCCCTCTTAATAACGATAAATACAAGAGATATTTCTTCAATACCTAAGAAAAAGTTATTAAGAACAAATAATTCAAGATATTAAATTCACCATGCTTGCACCCAGAGATTGAGAGGTGTTTTTCAAAGATCATTAGAGCACGTGTGGATCATCGCTAGAGGGATTCTATCCTTGAATCCTCACATCACAACAAAGGAAATCTGAAAGGGTATTTTCGGATGATTAATATTCATCAACAAAGAAATTTCTTAAGACCAAGTATTTATTTCTTCAGATATTAAATAAATTAATTATAAAATCGACATGTAAGATCCTTGATCATGGTTTCAAGAAATAATTATTAAATTAAATTTTAATATATTTCCCACCACCACACTCTTCTATTGCACCCAGAACTAAAACTTAGGATGTATTATGGTTTGGTGAGAAATGGGTAGGGGTGCCCGGGGTTGTGTTGGTAGTTAGTGATGGCGATAGAGGGATAGATGGTGATACACATAGTTGTGTTAGGAATGGCACTAGGATTAATATATCTAGATGTAGCTAGGATTACCCATTGTTTTTATAATTTAAATCTAGGTTGCTTTATTCTTAATGGGTTTATTTAATTAGAGGTTAGATGGCTAGGTTGCTTGATTACTAAATCCCTTTCTCCACTACTTAAAAAAACTAGTTGGTCTTGGTCTATGCATATTTTACAGTAGATTAGGGTAAGTCCTAGAGTACTTATAATTATGAAATGGTAATGAATATTAAATGATTTAACCCATGGGGTTGGAGGATCAATGAAATTATATAATGAAGATAATTCTCTAGGAACCATAGAAAAAGTTGGATTATGTTTGGAGGGCATGGAAACTAGCTGGTAACTTAAATAACCCAAATCCTCTTCATTTTGTTTATGTACCTATGAGATATCTAGACCTTATCTTTGGTATCTAGGTGTTTGAGAGATGATAAATATAGTTAATTCTATTTCTAGGTTGTTTCCATTAGGGTAGTTTTTGATATATATATATATATATATTTCTTATGTTATGTAACTTCATATGCTACCCCACCAATGTCGAAAGGGAGAACAACACCCAGTGGACTTCTGGGGGTGTTTTCCCCAATATCTAAGTAGGCGAGGATGGATGGCTAACCCCCTCCCCCACTCTCTTCTCCAAGTATAGTATTATGTGTTGGTATATATGTATGTTACCTTACTGTATATGTTTGTATCATCCTGTAATGGATTATAGTTATTTCACACACATGTATCTTTGGATACAATATCCTAATGATTATTATGGGTATATCATGTATGGGATGTGATGGATTGAGTTATAGTACATGGTGTACAGGCTATTATGTCTTCTAGAAAACTACTTGGTTACTATATTAAGATGAGGATGATGATAATGAGGTTACATGATGCATAAGGTGAGGGTTATTATATAGTTTCCTTTAACGCATGCGTCTTATTGAAGAGAGATGACTCAAACTGTGCGATGTTGGGGGGAGAGTGAAAAACTAATGGGAAGTGGTAGCAGGGTACCTTCAATTTTATACTTATGTTGGATATTATATTATTACCTGTATGTAATTCTTGGTGAGATATCTATGGTGAGGCTAAGAACTTAGCAAACTAGATTAGGTGATGATTTAGTTTCATTGGTTATTCGCTAATCTTTATTTTTCTTTCATCACATTTTAATGATAGTTTTTAGAAGGATCCTATTGAGTATATGTGTTATGCTCACCCCTATCTATATAAACCTTTTTTAGGTCTATAGGAACTGGTTGGTGAGTGGGCTAGACATTACTAGATCATGGAGTTATTCAGGAGTTTTTTGAGCTTCAAGGTCACTGTCGTGGGTTTCTTTTGGTACTTTTATTTTTTATTTTTTATTTTTCTAGTTTGTATGACATTACATGCATGTATTGAGATATTTTATTTATTATGAGTAGTATTTTCTTGGTGGTATAATCTTATCTATCATCCCCCATATTCTTATTAGAGTACAATGCCTCCCATTTGTGTGTTTGATATCCCCTTGGTGATAGCTTCCAACCCATGGCCTATTGAAGGTAGTTTTCAGGCATCATCATCCCTCTTCCTTCATTATTGGCCTAGGAGGGGTAAATTTGGGGGAGGGGGTCATGAAATTATCATACCAACACCTTCCCATGATAAGATCCTACTGTTAGTGCTCTTATAATAAAGTTCAATAGATGAGGGGATGAAATCCCTTTGGTAGCTCCTCCACTGCTGCTCCTTCCATCCTACGCCTCTTCCTAAGCTTTAACCTCAAACCTTTATCACTAAGGTTGATGATATTAAAATTATGATTCCCTTAGTGCCTACAACACCTTTTAATACACTCTCAATGTCTCACCTTCATACAACAGAGGCCCAACCTCACCATATATAGCAAATACCTTTTAGTCATCCAGTCTCTGCTCACCTACCGATCCTTTCAGAGAAAGTTCCACTTGTGCTAATTCACTCCGATCTTCATGGGAAACCTCCCATGTAGTTGAGGGCTACCACTACCTCAACTGGTGCACTTAGTGAATAGTTAAAGATACACCCTGTATTTATCACACCTTCCATCATCATCTCCGGAACTTTATGCTACTACCAGAAGTTTCCCCTTCCATCCACATCACATATTCCTTCAGAACATGATCGGGCCTCCAAGTACATGCATAATAAGTTACTCCTCCATATTACCACAATCAGATCTCACTATGCTAAATCTAGTGAATAGATGTCATCCAGCTATTCCTGTTGAGTCCACTTAGTTGCACCCATTGAGTTAACATCAATGAAACCTTCCACTGAGTTCACTCAGTTGCTTCTACTAATGAAATTCCAGTGAAATTCTTACATTGACCTAAATATACACACTAAGGTTAAGATTTACTATCTCTATATAGATTTCCCAATTGAAACTTTTAAAGGCCCTAATTTCGTATCTTTCACAACTTCATCCAGAAAATAGTTCTCACACCAAACTGAACAATTCCCCACTTGAGCACTGTTTTCATTAGTTAATCTTAACAATCCCCTAATTGAATAATATTATCATCTCTCCCCAAAGTTTCACCGGTAAATATCCATCCAACCATCCAACACTTTCATGGATCTCCAACATGCATCTTTTAATCATACTGGCTCAAACTGAATAAAAACCTCATCAATTATTGAGAACTATGATCTCATACGAATGCTCCAAAATAAAATAGGCATGAGTTGTCTTCCTTTGAATTTTTTGAAGTCCCACTAATAAGATGTGTCATACATTGTTTTATGGCCCCACTGCTTCTGGTAACTTCACTTTTGAAGACTCTTCCATTGATCTCCTATAACTTCTATGAGTTTTCCAATACAAGGACCTCCAATATCACCAACATAAATAGATCTCAATCCAAATCTTTAACTTCAGAAAATTTGAATTCTATCAGATAAATGAACTCCCATTGAAATTTTTCTTAGTGAATCCAAATAAAACTAGATTCTTTACTCCTGATTTCTTTTAGACCGATCCCGAACCCCACCTTTATTTAAAAGGTCCTTCCACTACTCTACTAGTCATTAGGTGATAATTACCATAGAACTTGGAAACACTAAAGTCTTAATCACCACCTCTAAAAATAAAAACTCCATGGAATTGGGGTAGTTTATCTTCTAGAATAAATGTGATCATGAAAAAATCATTAAATACTTTACTAATGAGAGAACAAAAAACTTTCCAACTTCTAGACTTGGAGTACCTATAGAAGATCCTACCCCAAACGAAGTCAATATCCACTCTATGACACCATCCGGTGTTCTAATTCAGTCACCTTAAACCATAGGTTATCACTATTAGTGGTCCTTTTGGAACTACCACTTGACATTCTCCTCTCATACCACAATTATCTTCCGGAAACTACAACACACCATGGTTCTCCTTGATGAAGGATTCAAAGGTTCCTTGGACCCATGCTCTTGAACACCAATACCTACACTCACATGTCACTTAATCAGAGAGAGTAATTTGAAGTACTAATGGAACCAATTAGAAATCAATCAGAACTATCCAAAGTTACAATCCAATATGCCTCCTCATTTTGGAGAAATAACACCTCCAACTAATTTTCAAGACTGCACTCCATGAAAGTCATATACTCCTTGCATCTGAGTTCCAACAAACCTTTAGTTAATCAAGGTTTTCCACCCTCCTCTTACTTCAGCGATCACAAAGCCATGCTATATCTACCAATCCTTCTGACATGCACACTCCTTAAAAAAATTTCCACAAACATTATCCCCATATGTAAATCTCACACCATCTAAAAATTTTAGTACAAAAACCTGCTCCTTTTGATGAAGATCAAAAACATATTCCAACAAATTAGGAATATGCTAAACACCTTCTTTACATTCCTCACTTGCAACCACTACATCCTTGAGTTCTTTGAAACATGAAAACTACTTCCTTTTTGATGTTTATTGATGAACTCCAAAGTCACTTCCTTAGGCTGGTGACCATATGATAGCTTTTAATATCCACCCCTTCATCTATAGGATTTTAGAATCATCCAAAAGTTATATTCCAATCCAAATAATCCTACCGAAATCTCCCATTCTTACTTCATGTAATGAATCTCACATGAACAAGGGGAATCAACAGAATTCCACTGACTCATCACTTGAGAGGACCAAGTGACCCCCCTACTTTACTGTCAAATCCACCTTCCAAGAACATGATTCATGACAATTGACTACAAATTATGTAACATAGATCTGATTGTAATTGTGTCCTTTAGTTTGATAACCACCTCACTTATGGATAAATTAATATCCAATAACTTAAAAACTCCCCAAGAGTAGCGACACCAACGTCCCCCAATGTCTGTTGCCTCCATCATCAAACTATTAATCTAACCTTAAATTGTGCACATGCTATATTATGGAGACAAAAATCCACTACTTCTACATAAAATTGGGATTGGGACTATCCATGTAAGTCTCCACTAGTCTACACCAAGATCCTTAATTCCACATTCATGAAAGAAACATGATTCAAGACCCATAATGATACCAAATATTCTTTCAAAAAACCCAAACTCCTTAGAAACACAACCATCTACACTAGTAACACCATTTGGATACCCAATAACCACTACAACAAGGTGAACCTATAAAGTATTCCAATCAATCTCATCCACTGAGTCTTGATAAACTACCCACCACATGCTCTGAAACCTAACTTCGATACCAATTTTTGGGAATCCCAACCACCTTATGATAAACTCGGCGGGCGACTCTGAAGACTAGAACATAGACTCAAAACTTATAGTTATTGGAATAGACCCTATGACTCTAAAGAATGTAATATAGGAAGAAGTGCACCCTAGTCACCATATCGATTCATCCTTCTCTGGTTTTGGCTCCCCTCCTGGTTGACAAAACAAGACCATCCTTTTCAGACAATGAACAAGCAAGACAGGCATCCAATAAAATAAATAGAACATGAAATCATGACACACAAGGGATAATGTGGTTTATAAAATGTTTCCCAAATCTACGGGAGAACATATGACATATTTCATTTAATTAGAAAAAGGTGCATCTGAGTTACAAGGATAAACCCACGACCTACTTAGTTTTAACATAAATTAGTATGCCAATGCATTTCTATGAAAAGATCATTTCACTAGTGATCGAATCATGAATAACCACAGATGAGGGGATGTAATCCCTCTAATAGAACCTCCCTCCACTACTTCTCCTTCTAGTTTATGATTCTTACCAGACTTTAACATTCCACCTTTATCCATAAGACCTTTAGACTTTAAAATTTGATGACTTCAGTGTATGTGATGCCTCTAAATCCAATATTTGTGTCTCACCCTCATGAAATAGTGGCTCAAACTCACCATATACTGTGTATCCATTTAAATCATCTAGTCTTTTCTCACCTACTAACCATTCTAGAGAAAGTTCCACTTATGTTACTTCACTCTTATCTTTACAGGAAACCTTCTAGACAATCAATTCTTGCAATTGTATTAACCAGTTCACTTGGTGAATAGTGAAAGATACATCCCATATCTATTACACTTTCATTCACCACCTCCATAAATTCATGATTTTATTGGAATATTTCCCTTCCTCTATACCATGTATTCCTTTATAACATGACCATGCATCTAAGTGAATGTGTCAAAAGTTCATCCTCCACATTCCCACACTTGGGCATCACTATGTTGCATCCACTGAACTGATGTAATCCAGTTTCTCCTGCTTAGTGCACTCAAATTCATCCACCAAGTTGACTTTAATAATTCATTCCACTGAGTTCACTCAGATACTTCCTCTAACTTCTAGTGAAATTCTTCTACTAACCTGAATCTGAACACCATGGTGAATGTGTACTCTCTCTATATGTCTTTTTCAAGTTAAAATTTTGAAGACTTTACTTTCGGAGCTTCCAAAAATTAAGATATAAAATATTTCTCATAGAAAACCTAATACCACATGCCATGTACCTCACAAGGGCATACCGTGTAGGTTGACTATACATGGTAGGACAATGATGATATATGCTCGACTACTATTTGAGGCCACACACCGTGTATAGATGATTACATGACATATACTGTGTATATTTTAGTGATTTTCATATCTCCTCACCTAGGTGTCAAAATTAGATAATTAAATAGTAAATTCTAAGTGATTGGTCACACATATCATGATGATTTGATCCTCTTAGTCATTGAATACCATTCATGAGGTATCCTAGATACATATATGATCTTTTATCTATGGGGGAGATGACGGGGTTTAGGTGAGATGTTTGGAGCAAGAAAAAGGACAATACTTCCCTAGAAACACTATGATGGTAGGGTGTGAGTCCCCCAAATGTATTATAGAGTTGGTACTCCTTCAGTAGTTCAGGGAGTGGGTCCTCCATATTAAGTAATTCAGGCATGGGGTTGGTAATTCATTGATCTCAAAGTGGTGTTGATACCCTATACTATAGTTAGAGTTATTACTCCCCCACATGATGGGGTTTGGGATCTCCATACATAGAATCTAATACTCCCATTTCTTATGATGGGGCACATTTCCTTCATCTATTGTATTCGATACTCCCTCAGTTAATATTTCATATTGATAAGGCATAGATCCTCCATAGGGGCCAATACTCCCTCATTTGATAGAAAATCCTTAATGAAGCATGGGTCCCACACTATAATTACAAAGATATGGCATGGAACTTTTGAGGTCTAGATGGTTGAGGTAAGTGAGTAATTTAGTTTTTGTGGTTCTTGCAACGTGTTCAATCATGCTTGGGTTTCTTCAAGATGGGACTTATAGTTGGTTTTTCTACTTTGAGCTTTATAGTTATTTAGATACTCTAGGTGTGTAAGAACCCATATCTTCTTTTCAGGTATGAATCTTGCTTTCTAGTTGTTTTTGAAAAAAAGAGGAGTTTTTGGAAATTTTAGGAGTACACGCCGTGTACTTTAAGTACACACCGTGTACTCGGTTGCCGTGGGTGACCGTGTACTGGCCGGGTAACAACCGAGTACATGGCCGTGTGCGGTGACCTGGAGACCGCCTAAAGAGAAGGCCAGAAAAGGAAATTACACGTCGTGTACTTTCTTATTTTTTCATTAAACAGACCGGGGTCACATCTAATCGACATAAACCTTTTTCTCTTTGTCTGTCTCATCTAGGAGTGACCATACAACTGTGGATCTTCTCTGAGCCCCCGACTTGCTATTCGTTCTCTGAATCGACCACCGTTGATTGCGTTGGAATCACATCGGTGAGTTCTCCCTTCTTATCAAACATCATATCCTGATTTCTCCTCTTTCTCAAGTTATCCTTGGTTGAACATTTTTAATGTTTTTGTATATATAAAATGCTCTGGGGTGATTCAAGGCCTGAGACTCAATTATATCGATTGTACAATGCCGAGGTATGTGGTCTGTGCCTTTTAGTAGTTAGTCTTTTAGTTATATGTGTGAAAGTGCCTAATACCCTTGTTTGGGGTATTGTGTGTTTATGGTTTTTAGCCCTGTTATTTATTGATATGCCTTGTGTGCTTTAGTAGAGGATTTATGATTATAAATAGGGTTATTAACCTAGTTATGGATGTGTTTTCTATGTTTATTGATATTGACCATTTGGTCTAGCTTTTCCTGTTAGGCTGCTATGTTTTCCGTGCCTAGTATTATTAGGATGAAGTGATTTTTATCTGACATGTTGTGATATGCTGTAGTTATTTAGACAAGTAGTTCTTGAGGTTTAATTTGGATAATTATTATCGTTTGTGCATGATTTCTTTACATGGGGCTGCGGGAACCTGGTGTAGTGAGACCATAGGGGAAATTGACATTGAGGGCTTTCCCAGAGTGTCTATTATAATTATCATGTTGTGAGACCATAGGGGGGATTGATGTTGAGTGCTCCCTTAGAGTGTCTATAGTTACATTACGAGACCACATGAGGAATTGACATTGAGTGCTTCCTCAGTGTGTCTATAGTTTACCTCTAAAATATTATAGGGGGAATTGACGGTGAGTGCTTCCTCATAGAGTCTTTGATAACATATGACTATAGGGGGAATTGATGGTGAGTTCTTCCTCAGAGAGTCTTTGATATATCTTTCCTTGTATTGTGAACCAAAGGGGTTAGGCTGTGAGAACTACCCAGAGGGTTGCTTGTATTTGTGTTTGGTTGATTAAATACTTAAAAGTAAATGTTTATAAATGAAATTATAGGAATGTTTACTTTTGAGTACTTCCTTGTTTACTGTTTCTTTTACTTATTGCCTGCCATATATATTCACTAACTGTTAGGCATAGATCTTTGGGTTGTTGCCTACTGGGATTAGTCTCACACACTATTTCAGTCATGCCTTTGGGCCCAAACAAATTATATTGCTGTAGGTATAGACAAGGGCAAGCACCCTTCTACTTCAGGTACTTGATTGCTGTGGAGCTGGAGAGCATGGGACCAAGCTGAGTCTTCTGATGCTGCTGGAGTTTATCTATTTTCTTGTTTACTTTGGTTTACTACTGTATTCCAACATTTTGACTTATTTGGCTGTTTTCCTAGACATATGTATCATGAATCATTATATATATATATATATGTGCTCCAGTTGTTTATTTTTTCAGTATTCCACTATTTACTTATTCCATGTTTTACTTCTTCTGCTATTATTATCAGTTTTACTTTTGTTGTGTTACTCTTCTAATGAGGGCATAGTTTCCCCACTATCACACCCAAGTCCC
This sequence comes from Viscum album, assembly GCA_963277665.1. NCBI lineage: Eukaryota > Viridiplantae > Streptophyta > Magnoliopsida > Santalales > Viscaceae > Viscum > Viscum album. Next base: position 615,903,092 of record OY728130.1, on the reverse strand, counting down.
TCGCTGCTAGTCAGCAGCCTCTGGCGTTTGAGAAAATTCACTTGAGGCCATGTGACCAACCAGATATGGGGCACCTTTGGGTGACTTCCAAAACCGGGATGTTACAAGGTGTCCATGGTTTCTTGAAAGACACAATCCTTTATGGAGTTGAGCTATAAAGATTGTAGTTCTTTGACCACCTCTAGTTTTCTTAACCTTTGAGAATATTTGGATTTTTTTTTCTATTTTCCATCAATCTTAGGTTTTGATATGACGTGTCATTTCATCCTTATTTCATGTTTTTGGGGTTTCCTACTGAGTCTGTTTATACTTACCCATACACAAACCTTATTTCCACACATGATATCCATACAATGGCCTGAAGGCCTTCGATTTTTTTTATTTAAAGAAAAAACCCTTTTTAAGGTAAGAAGGGGGGGGGACCCTAATAGACATCATCGACTTAAAACAATCACAACCCGAAGGTCTAGCGAGACAAACCAAACTGAAAACATGGAGCTACCCCTCCCCAAAATTTGATCATGATAAATCCTCCACTGGTTCAAGGATGAATGACAAGCAAGTGTCCTATGTCAAATCATAGGCCCGATTTGATGGCTGATGCTGTACCCTATCAACATCCAAATCCATAAAGCACTGCAACGATGAAAGCCTAGCTCTAGAACCTCCTTTGGGGCCTAATCCACATAGTTGAGTCCAGGTAAACCACCAAACCAATATACTTTACACAAGAAACCCTTCCACCATTCCGAAAACACAAATTCTCCAACAAAAACCATCCTGGACCACCCTCTCCATCCTTCTAAAGACACCCCTACCACCGTAGCTGCAAATGACCAGAAGATAGGCCAAAGAACACGAGTTCAAGCCATCATCACCTAGGACTAGATGGCCCAACCCATCACCAATGGAACGTCACCGATGAGAGAATCTGGGTTATCCTAAACCAGAAACGCCACTCTGGGCATGGATCTGCTTCGATCTGAACTGCAGATACACCCTCACTAGGATTCAAAACAAGCCACACAGTGACAAGAACGTAGATAAGGACCAATGAAAATGAACTAGAACAATCTAAACCATATCCAACCAGTAGAAAAGATTCATAAAATCCACAAAAAAATCCTAAAAAACTCACAGAATCCAAAACCGAGACCCCCCCTCCAGAGCACTATAGATCTAACATTGAGCTGCACTTGGACGTGCCTGACCAGCTGAGAAAACCTTGGGGCCACACCAACTTCAACGTTGTTAGGAAAGCATACCAGGCTGCACGAAGCTGGAGGAGTCTAAACCAATCATCGACAATGGTGGAAGGGAGCCATGCCGAGCCGATCATTGCTGCTCCTCCTAGAAGCACGCCACCGAACACTTGAGGTGAAAACACCCACATTGAGACAACACCCATGCTGAGATGACACCCACACCGAGACGAACCCAAGGCTGCCGCAAGCCAATCCTGACCTGAAGGGGGAAGGAGATATTAGGTTGGGAGAAACCCTAGATCTACGACAGAGGTCATTTCCACACATGCTATGGTTTTCCAAGCAATTCAAAATTTTAAGGTGGACTTGGTGGAAGTAGGGCCAATACTGTTAATGCATATTTTTAAACAATTAATTATGGAAGTGACAATTACAATTGGATATCCTTACAGGAGTGTCTTCTCCTATCTTATATACTTCATGATCAAAGGATTTATCAAGTGTAGTGTTTCCCCATGGCATTTCTCTTTATGGAATTGTTTTCGATGGTGGATATCTCATACATGCAATTTTATTTAGTTAATTTGTTTATATATATTATTGGTGTTGTTGGTTATATTGCATATTAGAGATGTATGCTCATTGCAGGTTGTTATAGGCTAAGGAATCCCATGTATTTTGTGCCTTCTCAGTGTTGGTATCCTACCCTTGTACTATTGGAGGTGGTATTGGAAAAAACACTTGGTTAACTAGCAACCCAAGTGAGGTCCTAATGGGTTGGGTCATGTCAGAGTTGTTATTAAAATGTTGGGGTGTACCATTGATGAATGATACCATAATAAGAGTAAAATGGGGAAAAGAATAAGAACAAGAACAAGAACATGAACAAAAATATTTACATGTTTAGGGAATAATCCATACATCCATGGAGAGGTAGAACAATTCTACTATATATAAGAGAAAATTATAGGGAACACATACTAATTATAGTAACCTTAGCTTAAAATAATCTCATAAAGTAATAAAGTGTTATAGTAACTCATATTACTATAGTTCTAGATCCACATAGTATTAAACATTACTCTAGTACCCGATTTAGTAAAGTCCACACTGTTATAATACTTGAGTTGGTAAAGTCCACATGGATATGGTATTCACTGTTAATATTGTTTTCTAGATCTGACATTTAGTACATGCCATATTCACTTAGCTCAACATAATCTGATTGATTGGGCTTCAATATTCCAATAATATTGGAATCAGAGCGATTGATTCCTATGGACAAATATTAGAGTGGGTAGTCTTATGAGGTTTGGTTTGTGAGTTTAGGGAAATAGTGTTTAGGGGTTTTTAGTTCGATTTTTAGACCAGGGAACCTAGTGTTGGTGTACGTGGTCGACATATCCATTAAATTGGACTATGATAATATATTGATCAACTAAAAACTTTGAGGTACCGATTGTGACATACAATTATAATGGAACATGAAACATGAAGTCTTAATATGTGGTTTTCATTTTCTTATAATTCTAGATCTTCTATATATTCTCATATAACTATGGGTCCATCCATAAAATAAGGGATGACACACATAGACAACTATCACATATTTAGAGGTAGGCTCATAATGGGATCATTCTAGTGTTAGAATCTATCACCATTTAATAGTTAAGTGATGATGCATCAATTCAAATATTTATTTAAACTCATAATTTTTTCATGATTATAGGTTATATCCTATACTAATTATGCTTTAGGTAGACCTTATTATAAAGATAATGGAATTTATCACTGAGATGGATAAGACTATATATTTGTTGAATGCGCTACATGTGTTCCAGCGATAGAGGTATCATAGGTTCTAAGGTGATCCTAATCCTTGGGTGATTAAAGATTGGTTATAGTCCAAGACTCACATTTCATATCTGGTTTGGACACCCACTAACCAGATGGTTGTTCTTATACAAAGTTTCCTTAACAGTGTGGTGATTTTTTAGTTGAAGTTTACTCAAACTCATGATAATGATAATCTATTGTGGTTTTATTCTAATATCTTTATTGAAGTGGATTCCCATATGGATATGTTGAGGATGGTTTGAGTACAGAAGATATTGGTCCCTCTTTATGGTAGCATGATTATAACCATGTACGTGTTGATATTTTTGGATGAGGTACTCCTTAAACATGATTCAAAATGGATGTATTAAAGATTTAGAGTTTAAGAGAGGCCTTAAGATTAAGATTCAAGCTGGGGATGATGTCTTCATATACCCCACCTTCTCTAGGACCCTTGAGCAAGTGATGGTGGTTGGGAGTTTTCTAGAAATGATGCACTCCGGTTTTGGAATAGGATAATGTTTTCCTAAGATTAGTTAGTGTGGTAGAATGGGTAAACCTCTATGTTAAATACATAATTAGTGTTTTAGGCATTATTATTATAGGCTCAATGGATTTATAGGGGTAGTTTTAGAAGAGTAGTGGGTGGTGAAAGAGCATCTAGCAGTTGGTAATGTTTTGGTCCACTTCCACCACCACATCTTCCCAATAGATTTCAATAGGTATAGGGTGATAATGGTAAAGGAAATGGGTAATTATTCTTGATGGATGAATTTGATGAGGTGGAACTCAATAGGGATATAGGAATGGTTTGTGTCTTTATCAATGATATACATACTCATTAAAATCATCATGATATGTTCCTTTTTTACTATATTGTTGTTCAAGAGATAGAGATTCTAGTGGATCTTCTAGTTAGATTTCTTCAAGAATAGACCCCTATTGGTCATGATCATACATTTTCTCACATCAATTGATAATTTGAGTTTATTCTCAAGTGAGTGAGATCTTTTGTGGAATTCCATTATGCTAGGATGATACCCTATGACTGATGCATTTTTAGTATCATCTCATGTACAATACAGTAAATAAATCATAATATAATTCTCAATTTATCATCATAAAATCAACATGAGTATAAAAATCATAAATATAAACAAGTACACCTCTTTCCTAGTGTGCTCTATCTATTATGATCTCGATGGAGTATGATTGATATAGATCACCAAGTAATAATCTAAAGACTCTCACCTCCATAGTAAGTATAACATCCACTAGAATCCCCATACATTATGAGAGGATCCCTTTAACTTTAAAAGGCATACTAGTAAATTATAATCAAAGATAAATGGACAATGGTGAAGGAATATAGTTTTTTATTGGATTAATAGTGCCACACAGACCTTCCAATATAAGGATCAAGTCATTTATATAGGCTTCATTTATTAAAGGAACTCAAGCATTAGCATCCAACATTTAAAAACTGAAATATGTTACCTAAAAATATATTCTCATTGGTATATAATCATTTTAACATTTAAAATTATTATAATCTATTTTTCATGCCATAGATGAATGATTATAGTGATTCAAAACCAAATAAGTACCATTTTGAAGATGTGGTAGTAGCCGTTGCACCCAATTACCCATGTCATAAGACATTCGTACCATACGACAAGAAATTCACTATGATTTCTATGATATACATCACATGAATATCTAGTATTATGATATAAATGAATCATATAATATGATTCAACCATTTTAGTTCACATCCATCAATCTTCCACTTACACTAACATATCATAAGTATATTATGAAAAAAATTCATAACTCTTTCTAAATCCATCCAAAATCATTTGGATATGGTTTATCAAACTCTATTAATTTTAGAAAAAAAAATTTGTCCAAAATTTCAATCCCTATTCTTAGGTCTAACTGTATGACCTTATGATGCTTTGTAGCATTGAAAATAAATATGAATTATCTGATTCATATATGTAAGAAAATAACAACCTCTAGAAAAACATTAATGCTACTCAAGCTATAAAGGGGTATGGTGTGATCTCGATCAAACACAATTATATATCTATATGAACATGTATAATAAAAGATATATCATATAGATCATATGTATACTTATATAGGACATTTTATGCCATCAAGTGACCACTATACATGGAATATGTCAATATAGTATAGGTCATCTCATATATTCATGATTCTATAAAATTCATATACTAGTTTGAATGAATACAACACATTCCACTCATCCAAGTAGATGATCCCATAACATGTCACTCAAATAAACATGTCCATGAATTTTCTTAGTCTAATATAATCATAGTTTCAGATGTATTTTCTTTTTATACAATTGTACAAATACTATATTGGCTGAATTCAACTGAAGATATGATCAACGACATACCCATCCACCCTTAATTATCTCATCCTCAAGGATGGTGTAAGAAAGGTATAAAAATATGAAGGTTTACAAACTAATTATATTTCTAACCTCAAGTAATTGGAATTCATATAAGCCTACACCCCTAAGTATATCAATAGTCATATAGCATTCCATGTGATATACTTTAGCAGTCCAGTCCAGATAATAAGTCTGGACTTATTTTCTTATGATTTTATTCTTTGTATACCATACAAGAGTATAATCTTGCTAACCTTAACATATAATCAAAACCCATAATAATCTATTATGACCATTGATTAGGGACAACTAGAAGTCATACTTTGAGGAGATATTATAATTCCACTATTAATGTAATATAAATGCAATATACATGAATGAATGATAAATGGAGACTGCCTTTATTATAAAACCATGATATATTTTACAACCATTACACACAATAACTCATGTATTTAATACTGAGTGATTCAACATGAACCTTATGATTTTACTGTAATAATGGTTTTGTTAATGGATTTTCTCTATTATACTATGTATCCACCCAATAGATCTTTACATAAACCCTCTCAATGATCTATTGAATGTGATGGTATTTGTGAAGGATGTGTTTGGTCCTCTAGTTATATCAGGGTTCCTTGGCCTGAGAAATAGTTCCATTTTTTTCACAGTAAAGCTAAATTTCTCTCTCAATTCTAAAAACCACCCCAAGTCCAATGATTCACTTCTTGATCCAAACAGCTTCTTTCATAGAATCTGATGGAGAGATGTACTCTGACTATATTTTTGAGTATTCCATGGTGAATTATTTAGAAATATTATAACTAGTAGCTTCATAGTTTATAAAAAACATGAAACTTTATTGAGATATCATATCCTATTTGTCAGATTGGAAACTAAAACCAATGTAACCACTTACAAATAGATTATCCTCTCCAACAAAGACTAAGAACACAACCTTACTTATTTTTATGTATATAAGTATATTCTTGATATAAATCCAATGAATTTTAATAGTATTATATTGGAATCTACTTTTCATGTTCAAAGTATAAGTACCATCAGGCCAAGCACACAACATGACATACATGATAGATCTTATGGTGGATGCATAACGGATATTATCCATCCTTTCTAAATATTTAGAAGGATATTGATTATTTATAATATTTATTCCATGAAACACTGATAAAGACCCCCTTTTGGAGTTCTCTTTTCAAAAAATATTTATTACTTTACCAATATATGTGTTTTGATTCAATTCGAGAAACTACTCTAATCTATCTCTATAGATCTTCATACCCAGTATGTAGGCTTCTTCACCCATGTATTTCATCAAGAAGAATTTTCCCAAACATACCTTTATAAAATTTAAAGTCAGGATATCATTTATGATAAGTAATTTTCCATCTATATAAAATACTAAAAATATCGCAACACTCCCACTAACTTGATTACATACAAAAGAATCATCTGCATTCATGATGAAACCAACCTCTTTGATTACACATCAAACCATATGTTATAACTCCGAGAGGATTACTTTAATCCATAAATTGTCTTTTGTAACTTGAAAACCTTAGAAGACTCATTTGGAGCTTCAAAACTTTTGGGTTGTATCATATACATGACTTCTATTAAATTCTCATTAAGAAAAGTGATTTTGAAATCCATTTTATATATCTTATAATCATAATGAGATATTATGATAATTAATATCTAAATGGAATTTATTATCATATCCAGAGAAAAGGTTTATCCATATCCAATACCATGATTTTTTTGTAACCCTCTACCACTAAATAATCTTTATAGTCAGACACTCTACTATCCATGACAAAATTTTCTTGTGGAAGACCCACTTAAACCCTATGAGTCTCACCCCTTCATGTGCATCCATCATGTTCCAAAAATAGTTAGTGTACATGGAGTACAACTTAGATTTCATGGAATATAACCATTTTTACAAATTATAACTCTCAATGTCCTCTGGTAAGTAATAGGTTCATCATTTATGATCATTATTTCATTATCATTTCCCACAATATATCTATAATGGACTGAACCCCTTCGGTCCTTTACTTTTTCAAAATTCAGTGTTTGAGGTGTTTTAGGGAGTCACAATGACTCATTTCAAGAGTTTTCCAAAAAATATAGTTTTTGAACGGTAGGCCATGTTAGTAGGTTAGGCATTGGTAGGTAGGATGTTGATAGATAGGGTTTTAGTAGGTCATGCATCAGTGAGTGGCGTCAGTGAGTGGTGTCGGTGAGTAGCTTCAGTGAGTGGCATCGGTGAGTGGCATTAATGAGTGGCATCGGTAGGTGGCGATGGTAGGTAGTGACGTTAGGTGGAATTAGTGAGTGGTGTCGGTGGGTCACTTCAGTGACGTGTTCAATGGTGATTCACTTTATGGTGACTCAGCTATCAGTGACTTACGTCAATGACTTGACTAATGGTGAGTTATTTCCAACTTTTCCAAGTTTTTCCAGTTTCACACCTCTTACATTTTATTTGATGTAAATCGAGTTTAATGCCTTTTTTGACCATTTCTAAAGTAGTTTCAAAGGAAATTAATTATATCTTTAATATCCTAACACCCTAGAGACTTTGAAATGACCAAGCCATGTGGTATTGGCCACAAAATTACTTTTAAGTACTTTGAAATCATCTCCCTTCCATTGATATAGGAACTGTCCTTTTCTAAAGATTATATCCTCTCTTCCTTGAACCCTTATATTTTATCTTGGTACGCCCAAAGCCTTTATTCATCGTGGAGTCGTGTGTTGTGTTGTGGCCTTCAGATCTAGTTTTCCCTTGGAGTCCTTCCTACTGCCCGCACACCCCTTTTTTGGTGTTGGGAGGAGTTGCTGATCATCTGTTGTTTTAGGTAGGGATCCCTTAGTTTTTATCTATTTTTATATCATGTGAGGTGGGTAGGATAATATCCCTTTGTGATTACAATCAAATCCTAACTTTTAATTAAGGTTGTTACAAAGATATTCTAACCTGTTATAAACTATTATGATAACGAGTTTTCTTACATTAGTAATAAATAAGGGGTGGGGAAGATAATTATGATTGTTTGTTTTATCTATTATCTTTGATCCATATTGTGAGTTATATGCCTTATGAAAATCATGGTCGTTGGTGGTCTTTGATTATGCACGAATGATGCTTTACACTTGTTATGGATACCCTGTTGAACTATTGGAAATTATGAAATTGATTAACCATGTATACTAGGTTAAATAAATGGATACCCCAAAATCAAACCTGTTATGTGATAACCCATGATTTATCTAATTGTAATTAAAGAACAAGTGCGTTAAATCTGAATACACTTTGCCTTGTTTGGTGTGGCCATGTGCTTTGTGTGGATCTTTTCTGTCTTGTACTTGTTACGGGTTGTATGGTGCTACTGTTGTTGAGAGTATGAGTGTTTCTGGGGTGATACAGGTGGTTAAATGGTATCTTAGGTTGAGAGATAGACTGAGTGTGGAATTGATGGGCAATGGTTAGGAAGCGGGGCAAAAGATTTGGGTTGTTCTATGTTTATGTTACTAGGTGTGGTGTTGTTATGTAGCGGGGAAATCAAGTATAGTTGTGATGAGGTATGTTGTGGGGTTTAACTGTAATTTGGGGGTTTTATTATTGAGATAAAGGATAGAGTGGCATGAATTTGAAGAATGATAATTGAAATGGTTGTATTGGGTGCTAAGTGGGGATAAAGTGTGAAGGGGTGTTTCTATTTGGCTTGGTTGTGAGTCTGGTTGTGTTCTGTGGTTGTTAGTTGCCCATGTTAGAATGGAATAATCGGTAAATGATCAATAACATTAAAATTATTGAGTGCTAAGTGGATTTCTTTAACCAACTTTGTAAGTGACCATCATTCACCTTTATACATGCATTTAGAGGTAGCAACAAAAGTGGTAGTGTTATGAGATGGTTGTTTTCTTGAGAACCCATAGGTTGGGATGAGTGTTTGGTACCTATATATACATACTTTTACTTTCTTGTGATTATATATGCACCTCTCCCTAGTTTAGCACTACGTGTTGAACACCCCCATTGTCATGGGGGAGGGTGTATTTCCCAAACATCTTGGTGGGAGGATGGATGGATGGCCACCCGCTCTTCCCTGCTCCCTCTTCTAGGAAATGATAACCCAAGCCTCTTTGGGTAGGTTTTGGTTTGTGAGGCCCAGGTGTGTGCGGACGAGTTGTGTTTTCCTAGGTGTCTTTAGGATGAGATGTTTTGTGCTTTACTAGATGTTTTCAGGATGTGGTGTGGGTTTTGGCCCTGGTGTTTGCAGGTATGATAAAATGTAGTTGTGAGGCATAGGTGTGTACGTGCAGGATGTGATGTGGTATGTGACCCAGTTGTGTGCGGGTGGGTTGTGATGTAGTTCTTTCAGAAGAGGTGGGAGTGCCAGGATGTTTGCCGTTAGGGTGTGAGAGCAGCTAATCTATGGGAAAGTGGTACGAGGCACCCTATCATCTATGTGCTTACTATATTACTTTACTTTACTTTCATTATTTGGTGAGTGTACCTTGGTGAGATTTTGGGATGTATAGTATACATTGTTAGGTGTTTTTGGTTTAGTTTATTTCTCATAGGGGCATTGATATGCTTCTCCACTTGTGCACAAATGACTTTGGTTTTCCCTACTGAGTATACTTGTATGCTCACCCTATGTATATAAAACTATTTTTAGGTTTCTAGGAGGACTACAAGGACTGTTCTAGGAATTACTAGCCCAAACATTGGGTCAATTTCCTTGTAACTTCTAAGATTTTTTCTTTTGGTATTTACTTTGGATCTTTTCATTGTATTTCTAGCAGTTTTACTTTAAACATGCATGTGGGATGGATTTTGGAATCTTTTATATATATGTCTTGGATTTGTTTTGAGGTATATATATCTTATCACCCTATCTTGGTTACTATAAAAGTGTAATGACTCCCATGTTGTGATATTTCTATACCCTTGGTTCTGGTCACCACCCTGGGGCCTACTGAAGGCGGGAATCAGGGGTCATTATCTCTCTTTCTTTATTTCCAGCTCAAGAGGGGAATATTTGGAGTGAGGGGGTCATAAAAGAATGGGATTGGAGGTGATGGTTAAGATCTATGATGGAGTTTTGAGTTAGGCATAGTGATTATTGCATGGGTTGGTAGGGAAACAATGCCAGGTGATCTTGGTATGTGACATATGCCAGGGAAGATCAGCTAGGACATGAGATTTTAGGGCCCCCCATGATCCGATGCAGGGACTCTAAGCTCACCAAATGATTAAATGAGGCTACACTATTTGTAGGGTAGAGACCCTTAGAAAGGTACATGCATCATGATGACCTGTGTTCTTGTTTGAATTGAGAATTTTGGGAAGTTTAAGTAAATAACGAGTTAAAATGAATCTTAAACAAAATTCCATACTACTCGGGATTAGGAGTTCCTTATTTACCTTTCAGCAATGGAACCTGGTTGTCATCCATGAGTGGATCAGGCAGTAGAGGCTCAGTAGGTCGATCTGGCCGATCAGCAGAGGATTGATCCAGAGGAGGATGAAAACTCGTGATAGAGAAAATTACATTCTTTCCAATGGAAGACCTTGGGAAAGTATGAAGCCAGTGTCTTGGATATAAAGACAGAGAGCTGTCTTGAGGATCTTGAGATCACCTTCATCTTGATTCAGGCTCTGATAGTGTAATGGGTTTCATTGGTGGTTAGTCATATGAGGGGAGCTGTGTGTTAGTGGTGGATGCTTTACCTGGGGGAGAGAAAGAAGGCTAATGTTTTTTGGGTCAACTTTGAGAAGGAGTTCCAAGTAGAATTCCTTTCTTTGACCATGAAGGCTGAGAAGTGACAAGATCTACTCTCCCTTCAGTAGGGGATTATGTCGGTATGGGAGTTGGGGATCAAGTTCAAGGATATCCTTCACTTCGCTCCTGATCTCTTTCTGGGTGAGGATTATTGTGAGATACACTTCGAGGAGGCACTTTGTCCTTCTATCCAGTACGTAGTTACTCCCTTCACCTTTCCTACATACCTAGAGGTCCAAATGAAGGAATAAGTAGTAGAGAGAATGAACTTGTGAGGATGTGTACCATGAGAGGGTATCTAGTAGGGTTCTTTGAAGGAAAGGGCTACTAGTGGTAGGTCTCAAGCACCGGGGCCTTTTAGGTTTCATCTGTTAGGGAGCCAACCTCAGCAGTTTCCGTTTTGACCATCTAGTCCTCGTGCCTATCCTGTTGGCCTGGGGCTAGTATGTTTTATTTATAGAGTTTTTGGGCACCTTTAGAGTTAATTCTTGATGGGAATTTGAGCTCGGTATGGTGAAGGTGGGTAGGTTTAGTGCCCACCTCAATAGTAGTTTCCAGCCAGGTTGTTTTAGCAGTAGGGACAGCAAGCTCCTACTCCACCAAGGGGAGACGAAGTAGGTAGAGGTCAACCTCAGGGTATTCCTAAGAGAACTCAACCCAGATGCAGTCAAGGATGTAGTCATCAGTAGAGGGGCAGAGGAGCTGGGTGTGGTTAGTTGCATGCCATAGAGGCAGTAGTTTCAATAGGAACAGAGATCATTTGAGGTATGATTATCTTGTTCAATACTCTTGCTTGTGATTTTTTTGATTCGGGAGCTTCACACTCCTTTGTTTCACCCACTCTATCCCATGATCTGGGAATATACATAGAGAGGATTTTCGTACCCTTGGTGTTGAGTATGCTATTCATAGGTCAGACCAACTTGTTTGATGTATGTTGGGGATATAGATTGATGATGAGGCCACATCAGTCCTGTGGGGATCTTTTCCTATTATAGATGCAACCGTACAATTTAATCCTTGGAATTGACTAGTTGTACTCTATTAATGCTGTTATCAACCACCTATGGAGGATATTTTTATTTTTCAGGTGTGGATGGACAACATGTGACTTTCGTTGGCAAGAAGAGTTGTTATATGGGCAGTCGGTGTATGAGACCCCTTCTTTCCTTGTTAGATGAGATGTCAGTGGAATTTGTGGATGCTAAGATGGTGGAGGTTCCTAGTGTTTTGTGGAATTATTGGATGTCTTTACCAAGGAGGTTGTGACTCTACCCCATCAACGTGATGTTGAGTTTAGGATAGACTTGCTACTCGGTGCTTCTCCGATTTCAATGGATCCCTATCAGATGACACCTTTAGAGCTATGGGAGTTGAGGATTCAGGTAGATTATTTTATGAAGAAGGGCTTTATTCAGCCCAGTGAATCATTGTGGGGTTATCTGATCTTGTTTGTGAAAAAGGCAGATAATGGTCTATGGTTGTGCATAGACTACCAGAGGTTAAATCAGGTAACGTTCAATAACCATTACCCTCTCATGAGAATAGACAATCTTTTTGAATAGTTGAGGGGGAAAAATTGGTTTTCTAAGATCAATCTACGATCACTATATCACCAGTTGAGGGTGAAGGAGGGTGAAATTCCAAAGACTACTTTAAGGTATATATATATAGGCACTTTGAGTTCGTAATTATATCGTTCAGTGTTACAAACACACCATCCATGTTCATGGGGCTCATGCACTCTATCTTTTGCGAGTTCATGGACTGGTTCATCATCGTATTCATCGATGATATTCTGATCTAATCAAAGTTATAGGAGGAGCATACCAGGAATCTTAGGACTAACTTAGAGGTCCTTTGACACCACCAAATCTATAGAAAGTTGTACAAGTACAAGTTTTGGATGTGGGAGGTTCACTTCCTTGGACATGTGGCGTCTTAGTAGGGTGTAGTAGTGGTCCCGTCAAAGTTCAAGTTAGTTTTTTCTTGGTAAGTACCCAAGAATGTTGCACAGGTTCCTAGTTTTTTTAGTCTGTAAGGATATTACCAGATATTTTTACCCAATTTCTCTTGGGTAGTAGCTCTGTTGACGGATTTGACCAGAAAGGACCAGACCTTTGTGTGGAGTGACTAATGTCAGAAATATTTTAGCTACCTGAATGGGAAGTTGGTTAGTGCTCCAGTGCTCTGGTTTCTAGAGGAAGGGGTGATGTTCAAGGTGTTTTGCAATGCTTCCCATCTAGGATTGGAGTGTTTGTAGATCCAGTAATGGGTATTGATCTTTTATGGGTCTAGGAAGTTATGTCCCCATGAATGTAACTATTCCACCCATGATCTGGAGCTAGCATCGATCATGTTTGCGCTAAATTTGTGGTAGCATTACCTCATTGGGGATCACTTTGTGGTCTTCATAGACCATAATATCTTGAGGTATATCTTTTCTCTACGAGATCTGGAGTTACGATAATGAAGGTGGATGGAGTTTCTCTAGGATTATGATTTCGAGATATCTTACATCTTATAGAAGGGGAATGTTGTGGCTGATGATTTGAGCACAAAGTCACATAAAGAGGTTTTTTTGGGAATATATGGATTCTTGGAAGGTGACAGAGGAGTTGTCCACCTTGCACTTAGTTGCAATAATGGATAGTGGCAGATGTTGTCTATTTCAGATGATAGTGTAGTCATCTCTAAGGCCGCAGGTGGAGGAGTCTCAATGGGGAGTCTCAGAGCTGGAGGTGATTCATGATCACATTGACTAGGGTGATACTCTAGAGGGATGGTCGAAGTATGGATAGAATCATATGTTGTTTCATTAAAATCCATTTGTTCCAATGTAAATTCACAAGGGAGTTCTTCGTGAGTTTTACATCTATCCTTTATTGGTACAACCAAGAGTTTACAAGATGTACCATGGATTGACGATACAGTTTTGGTGGCCTGGGATGAAGCGGTCAGTGGTGGATTTTGTGTAGAAGTGCTTAGTGTGCCAGTAGGTGAAGGATGAGAACCGTGTTCCCACTAGTTTGTTGCATCACCTAGATGTCCCTAAGTGTAAGTGGGATGAAATATCGATTTATTTCTTCATAGGGATACCCAGGGCTCAGGAAGTTTGTGATGCTATCTGGGAAGTGGTGGTCCAACTGAAAAAATTGGCTCACTTCTTAGCAATTAAGGAGTCGAGCATAGTGGATGCCTTGGCGAGAAGGTATGTAGATGAAGTGGTGTGGTTGCATGGGGTTCCAAGATCCATCATCTCATATTGGGATGCGCATTTTACCTCACAAGTCTGGAGAGGATTGAAACATGATTTTGGAACTCAGTTGTTCCTCAACACTGCATTCCACCCTCATATATATGGGAAGATAGAGCAGACCATACAGACATTGGAGGACATGTTACAGACATACGTCTTGGATTTTGGTGGATCTTGGGTACAAAAACTTCCCTTGGTAGAGTTTGATTACAGTAAGAGCTATAACTCTTCCATTGGTATGGATCCATTCTAATCCTTGTATGGGAGACTATGTCGTTCACCTTTGTGCTGGACAGAAGTTGGGGAGGTAGCTATTCTTGGTCCGAACGTGGTGTAGAGCATTACAGGGAAGGTCCAGCTTGTCTGTGAGAGGATGAAGGTAGCACAAGAATGGCCGAAGTCATATTATGATTATAGGAAGAGGCCCTTGGAGTTCGAGGTTAGAGACCATGTGTTCTTGAAGGTTTCCCCTCAATGTGGGAAACAAAGGTTCAGTAGAGGGATCAAGATTTCTCCCAGGTTCATCGGACCCTTTGAGGTGTTGGGGAAAGTTGACAAAGTGTCATACTAGTTGGAATTTCCATCATAGTAGGAGATGATCCACAAAGTCTTTCATGTCTCACATATTCATCGGTATCTTTAGGATGACTCTCATGTCATTAAATGGGGAGAGTTGAATATTGAGGGAGACACAACATTTATGGAATGACCAGTGGATATACAAGATCATTAGAAGGAGATACTTTGTGAACGAACCATTCCTTTGGTTCATGTTTTGTGGAGTCATGGTGGCTCGGAGGAGAGTACTTTGGAAATGGAGGCGTAGATGCGTTCATAATATCCAAAGTTTTTCTGAGTTTTTCCTTGTTGTTTTCCCCTTTTGTAATAAAATGCTTGAACCTTGTTTTCTATGAGATGAGTTGATTCCTTATTCCATAATGTGTGATGAAGTCCTGACATGTGTAAATGGGAGGACTCAATTCCTAATCAAGATGCATTAATTGAGATGCGATTAAACCCGTGCATGTGAGTTAGTGCCGCCTAGAGCAGATAATATCTTAACATGGATGGAGGAATTCCCCAATTCATGTGTCTAGAAAGTGTGGTTTTGGTGCTCATGTGGTGTGTCTTCTGGTTAGTTGGGGGTAGTATATGTCTAAGGAGGTGTTCTTGGATGTCGAGGTTTAACTTCATCTTTGGAACCAATAGGGTGGCAGGATCCTTGAGAGGTATCTGACGAGGTGGTTGTTCGGACCACTATTTCTTCTGAGTTTGGTTTTAAATTATCAAGGTAAATAATAGTTTGAGAGGTATCTAATGTAATGGCCCAGACCCCTCAGGTCCATTAATTTTTTCAAAATTTAGTGTTTGAGGTGTTCTGGGGAGTCATGATGAACCATTTCAAGAGTTTTCTAAAAAATCTAGTTTTCTAATAGTAGGTCATGTCGGTAGGTTAGGAATCTATAGGTCGGGCATCAATAGGTCAGGTGTCGATAGGTAGGGAATCAGTAAGTTAAGCATCAGTGAGTGGCATCATTAAGTGGTGTCAGTGAGTGGTGTTGGTAGGTGGCAATGGTAGGTGGCATCAGTGAGTGGTGTTGGTAGGTGGATTCAGTGGGTCATGTCAGTGAGTTGTATCAGTGAATTATTCAATGGTGAGTCACCTGATGGTGACTCATCCATCAGTGACTCACATCAGTGACTCACCCAACAATGAGTCATTTCCATCTTTTCCCAATTTTTCTAGTTTCACCCCTCTTACATTTTATTTGATGTAAATCGAGTTTAAAGCCTTATTTGACCATTTATAAAGTAGTTTCAAAGGATATTAATTATATATTTAATATAATAATTCCCTAAAGACTTTTAAATGGACAATATGTGTGGTCTTGGCCACAAATTGACTTTTAAGTACTTTGAAATCATCTCACTTCTGTTGATATAGGATTTGGCCTTTTCTAAATCCGAGATCCTCTCTTCCTTGAACCCTTCCGTTTTCTCTTGGTACACCCCGAGCCTTTCTTCCCCTTAGAGTTGTGTGTTGTGTTGTGTCCTTAAAATCTAGTTTTTCCTTGGAGTCCTTCCTACTGCTCATGCACCCCTATTTTTGGTGTAAAGAGAAGTTTCTGATCATCTGTTTTTCCATGTAGGGATCCCTTAGTCATTCTTTATTTGTGTATAATGCAGGGTGGGTAAGCTAATGTCCCTATGTGATTATGGTTGAATCCCAAATTTTAGTTAAGGTTGTTATGAAGATAATCTAACCTATTATAAACTGTTATGATAATGGGTTTTGTTACATTATCAATAAATAAGGGGCAGGGAAGAAGAATATGATGATCATTTATTTTATCTATCATCTTTGATCCATATTGTAAGTTGTATGACTTCTGAAAATCATGGTCGTTGGTGGTATTTTCTTGTGTACGAGTGATGCTTTACACTTGTTATAGATCCCTTGTTGAACTATTGGAAATTATGAAATTGAATAACCACATATACCCAGTTAAATAAATGGATGCCCCAAGATTAATTTTGTTATGTGATAACCCCTAATTTATTAAAGTGGAATTAAAGAACAAGTGATTTAAATATGAATACACTTTTCCTTGTTTGGTGTGGTTGTGTGTTGTGTGTGGATATTTTCTATCTTGTGCTTGTTATGGGTTGTGTGGTGTTTCTTTTGTTGAGAGTACGAGTGTTGCTGGGGTGATACGGGTGGTGAAATGGTATCTCAGGTTGAGAGATTGATTGATTGTGGAATGGGTGGGCAGTGGTTGGGAAATAGGGCTGCAGATTCAGGTTGTGCTATGTTTATGTTATTGGGTGTGGTGTTGTTATGCAGTGGGGTTGCCGAGTATGGTTGTGATGAGGCGTGTTGTGGGGTTTAGCTATAAGTTGGGGTCTTTCTTATTGAGATAAAGGGTTAGGTGACATGACTTTGAAGAATGGTAATGGTAGTGGTTGGCTTGGGTGCTAAGTGGAGAATAAGTGTGAATGGGTGTTTCTGTTTGGATTGGTTGCGAGGCTCGTTGTGTGGTGTGGTTGTTAGTTGCCTGGGTAGGAATGAAATAATTGATAAATTCTTAATAACATCAAAATTATTAGGTGTTAAGCAGATTTATTTTATCAACTTTGGAAGCGATCGTTGTTCATTTTGATACGTGGATTTAGAGGTAGCAGCAAAGGTGGTAGTGTTATGGGGTGGTTGTTTTCTTAAGAACCCATATGTTGGGATGAGTGTTTGGTACCTATATATATATATACTTTTACTTTCTTGTGATTTTATATGAATCCCACCCTAGTTGAGCACTACGTTCCGAACACCCCCATTGTCATGGGGGAGGGTGTCTTTCCCAAATATCTTGGTGGGAGGAAGGATAGCTGGCCACCCACTCTTCCCTGCTCCCTCTTCCAGGTGGTAATAACCCAAGACTCTTTGGGTAGGTTGTGGTTTGTGAGGCCTAGGTGTGTGCAGGCAAGCTGTGTTTTTCCAAGTGTCTTTGGGATGATATTTGTTGTGATTTCCTAAGTGTTTTCGGGATGTGGTGTGGGTTGTGGCCTAGGTGTCTATGGGAGGGATAAGATATAGTTGCAAGGCCCAGGTGTGTTTGGGTGGGATGTTATGTGGTATGTGGACTAGGTGTGTGTGGGTGGGTTGTGACGTGGTTCTTTCAGAAGAGGCAGGAGCACCATGATGTTTTCCATTAGGGTGTGAGAGTGGCTAATTAGTGGGAAAGTGGTGAAGGGTACCCTATCATCGATGTGATTACTATATCACTTTACTTATCTTTCTTTATTTGGTGAGTTTACCTTGGTTAGATTTTGGGATGAATAGTATACATTGTTACGTGTTTTTGGTTTTTTATGTTTCTCATAGGGGCATTAGTATACTTCTCCACTTGTGCACGAGAGAATTTGGTTTTCCCTATTGAGTATACTTGTATGCTCACCCAACGTATATAAAACTATTTTTAGGTTTCTAGGAGGACTATGGGGACTGTGATGGGAATTACTAGCTCAAAAGTTGGGGCAGTTTCCGTGTCACTGCTTAGATTTTTTCTTTTGGTATTTACGTTGGAGCTTTTCATTTTATTTCTAGCAGATTTACTTTAAACATGCATGTGGGGTGGATTTTGGATTCTTTTATATATACATATATATATATCATAGAGTTGTTTTAAAGTCGATACATATTATCTCCTGATCTTGCTTACTATAAAAATGGTAATGCCTCCAATGTTGTGAGATTTCTATACCCTTGGTGCTGATCTCCACCCAGGGGCTTACTAGAGGCGGGACTCGAGGGTCATTATCTATCTTCCTTCATTACCAGCTCATGAGGGGCATCTTTAGAGGGAGGGATTTGTGAAAATATCTATATATCTTAAGATCCAAATAAATCCTACCAGACCTTTGATTCTCTTGTGTAACCTGAGTTAGTTCTTCAAAAACTATTTGTGGCACTGTTTCAACTTCCATCTCAAGAATACTTCCTATTTATTGATATATAAATTCTCAAAGATTAATTTTCATACCACTAAATCCTATATTCACGTGATCTTTATCAAGGAAAAACCCATATCAAGCCACATATACTTTTTTTAGTAGGATTATATAAATATTATCTTATAGTATCACTGGGATAACAAATAATTAAGCACGTTTTCGATTAATGTTGAGTTTTTCCAAAGCCAAACAACATACGTATGCTTCACAACCCCAAATCCTCATAAAATACATACTCAGATTTTTCTTAGTCCATATATAATATTTTATATTTAGGAGTGTGATGAACACTTATCGTAGGGCATGGAAAAATTAATTTAATTTTCCTAATGCAGTACAAAGGCTGACCAGGGTTATCTCACTTGAGGAGCATTGCAGTTAGTTCAATCACTAATTTTTAATTCACCTAATATAATTCTTCTTGGTTTTTTTATTATTTATGACAACGATAGTGATAGGGTTTTTATGAGAAGCAAGAAATTAAAATAATCTAATGAAAAATTGAAATATAAATGTAGATGCAGACATAATGAAATTAGGGAAGAATGGTTTTGGTCCAGGGTTTGTTAACACGAGTTCATTCATTATTTATTTGTTTTTTTAAATTCAATTTGATAATTAATTTGATGAAACCTCATTAATTAATTAATTTACTTTTATTTATTGAGTGTTTGATTTTATAATGCCTTTAGAATACCAAACCCCACCTCCTAAAATAGTCAAATAAGATAACACTTACACTGAGAATGCAATTCTTAAAAGACCAAACTCCACCGTATGTTGTTTTATCTCTTCAGGAAATCCAAGATGCACCATATGAAGGGTTTTATTGATAGAATGGAGGAAAAAAAATTAATCAAAGAAAATAAATTGAATTAGAGATAATATCATGGTGTACGACCACCAAAACTGTGTAATAATCATGCATCCACCACAAATAGATTTAAAACATTTTGAATTGAAGTGCAATAAAAAAGAACACTGTGAAACCTCCCACAGGGTGAAGCCTCAGGTTAGTCACTTTACATTACAAATTTAAAATATATCACAATTAAAATATTAAATAGAAATATAATGAGATTAGGGTTGTAAGAGAAAAATTTATAGAAGAAGAAATGGAAACACTTTAATAAAAAAAGATGAATGCGTTACATGGGAAAAGAAAACAAAAATAAAAGAAATGAAAATAAAAATCCTAATGCATGGTTGTCATCAGAGATTCCCTATAAAATTGATATCTTTCTTTGAACCACCATAGACTCTTATTTATAGGCATGTAAGAGGATTTGGAGTGTCATAACGAACCATTAATATGTTTTTGGACATAATGGGTCGTCAATGGTTGAAATTTCAGTTCCAGAATTTGTCCTTAAAAAAGTTTTCACATGGAAACTCATATTTTAGAACGAATCAGTAAAAATTGTATTCTATAAAGTTATTTCAAAATATATTTTTTGTTTGCAAAAGAATTTCAGCTCCCTATTCCACTTGTAGAAAAAGTTATATCCAATTTACTTCGAGATTTTATTTTGGATGAATGATTCCAGAATCTTTCATCAAAATTGAGCGTTTAATAGACCCCTTAATGAGTTCATAACTCCTTAAAATTTAATATAGAAACTATTATATGAGTACTATTTCAAATACAATGTGTATCACCTTAATTTGAGGCGTGTAGTATGATTTATGCCTCATTTATGGAGGTGGGGTCCACCCTATCTACCCGAACAATTTTTCAACTTGATTGATTTTTCTTAGACCTCTATTTGTTCGAATCAGCTCTTAATCCAAAATAAAAAGTGGGAGAAAATAAATCAAAGATTACTAAAAAAAATAATCACTCAAATTTGAATATTATTTTAAAAGTTACTACCAAAATACCAAAGTGATTAAAATCTTTTAAAATTCTAGAATTAAGTAATTTTATTATTTTAAACCAAAACACACCATAAATCTAAAATTGATTCAAATAATCTCAAATTGATAAATTTTGAGGGTTTAAATAATTTAAATACATATAAAAAATGAGGAAAATATTATCTCTATCAATTCCCCCACACTTAAAATATGCTTTTCCTCAAGCATAAAATCTCAACATGGAATTTTGAGGGCACCAATGTTACCAATATTCAAATTACAAAGCAATAAAATCAAACAATTTTAAATGTTTAATCAAATTTTTAAAAATACACATAAAATATAAATTTAATTTATCAATTTTCAAAGAAAAAATCAATTCATTAAATTTATTTTCCCCCTTTGAAAAATAATGGAACTTCTCTTTTTAATCCATTTAAGTTTCTCAATTCATTATTATTAAACATGGAAAATCATGATCCACCTCAAAATGGATTATTTTCTCTCATCACTCATGATAAAGTTCAATTAAAATTATGATCATATCATGAGAACATTCCCCTTATCCATAGGCTTGTAAAATAATTACTTTCTCTAATTTTTAAAGATAAAAGTTACATAAAATCATGAGGGATTTCATTTAAGGTTCAAATGACTCTCAGGATTAAGGTTGGTAGGAAATGATGTTTGAAAATTAAGGCTCAAGGAGGAGGTTTATCTCTTAATTACAATGCATGATATCAAAAATAAATGTGTAATGAAATTATCCCCTTCAAATTAGAAACTCCCATTTCCCCAAAACTCAAATCAAAGGTCATGAATAATGAAATCATAATAAATGATATGAACCTTCTTAAAATTTTCTCTCATTTTTTTATATATATTTTTATTTTTTAAAGTTTCATTTTTTTATTTTTCAAAAGTTATGCTTAGAATAATACTCATATCCACCACCTAAACACATATGATAAAAATCATTGGTCTAATGATGGTGATTTTTTATCCTTCTAAGTCACAACCCATTTTTTTTCATTTTTTTTTGTTTTCAAGAAGGAAAAACAATTAAACACATTGAATTAATCAAAAACCTTTCTTTATTATCACAATATCACCCCCACATTTCTTCCTTACAATGTAAATCACCCCTTTATCCATGACTCCCTCCACCCCACAGTTTAACTTTAAAATACCATGAATTTACTAAGAGGAGGGTATAAATGGATAAAAATGTCTTGAAACATGGATAATCCCTAACAAATTCATTCATTATTTTTATGGTTTAAAGAAGTATTGATGTAAAGGTGGTGTTTTAAGGATAAAATCTTTTCAAAATATGTATCAATCATTTTAAATGTGTTTTTTCACAATAATAGCTTCGACAAGTTTAAATGAAATTTATGTTTAGTGATATATACCAATATCACTCAAGAAATATGCCCAATAATAAATAGAAATTACTTGGTCTATAAATACTATCGGGAATGGGACATATGATTTTGTAAAATCACCCAAGGCATGACTAATAATAAAAAACCAATTCAAATAAATTTCAAAAATTCAAATCATGAAATATGTTAGGGAAATTTTATTTACATGAATCAAATAATTCTCTCAAATCATGAGTCCTAATTTCAATATCCATGCTTCACTTTAATAATTTAATTATCTATTTTACTCATTCAATTTCAATAACATTGAAATCTAAAACAAGGCATCATAGGATTCCTTAGAAACTTATGTCTCCTAGATAAGTCAAGTAAAGAAATAATTCAAGTATGGACATGAAATTTTATAGTTTAAACCTCAAAACATGTTATTTGGAAAAGATTTTATAGATTTTAAAAGATAAAAATTAAAAGTGAACTCCCTTTCAAAATAAATCTTTAATCCTATTATTCCTTGGATATTTGGGGCCTCCTTGTGCCATCATGAACCTACAAAAGAAAATTACCAAATTAATCACAAGGATCATTTCATTTAAGTTAAAAAATATAAGAGGGAGTGAGATTCATTCTGGACTAATCCAAAAAATGAAATTGAAATCTAAATTTCTAGAAAGCATGTAGTGATAAATCTTGGTATGATCCCCCAAGTGGGACTTGAATTTTTATTGACTCCAGAAGGGAAGTAATAACTATTATTCATAATCTGTAAGTGGGTGGAGTTTCTTGGACTTAAAGAACCACATATTAGTCTTCCCAGATTCCATTTATTTGTTCTTGTTGAGTATAATTCCATGTAAAGAGTACACTGGATCTTCCCCCTTCAAAATGTGGTAAAACTTATATGGTGGGGGTAATATGAAGTATGAAACCTCCTCCTCCTTCATTTATACTTGTGAAATGTATTTTTCACATTCCAATGGTTACCCTAGATATGCTACATGAAAATAATAATTAAATGGAGAGTTAAAATTTAAATTTGAATAATTAATTTTAAAATATTCCCTTTTAATGTAAACATTGTTTATCTCTTGTTCTTCAGACAAAGACACTAGAATCTCTTCTTGTACTTACTCTAGTAAATATTCAATTTCTTTATGGATCTCTAGGTGTTACTCAATAAGTGTAATTTCTTTTTCCTCATCATCCTCCCGATAATAATAAGAGTGAGTAGATTCTGAAAATTTAAAAAAATTGGGAGTGACACTCAAATTAGTTTCAATAAAATTAAATGAGTTTGAGTTCAAGAATTTATCATCTACCTGAATTGGTTTTGGTTCAATATTTTTTTCAATGATGAGTGCCTCTTGGAGTTGGACGGTGGAAGGTGAAGGTAGGTAGTCGGGATCCTCCACCTAAAGTTTGGCCTCAAGTTCTCAGATCTCCTTAAAAAAATTTGGAAAGACTAGTGAAAATTCCTTCTTGGCCTCGAATCTTTGCAAGTTATTTTGGAGTTCATTGACCCTGCTCATCAAATTTTCAGGTGAGATTCATGTCCCTATGCCTCTTTGCTTCTGCTTGACAATTATCATTAGAACATAAAATCTTAATTTTAGGGTCTCTATAGTATAATATATTTCTTCTTATTACACCTTTGAGTAATTTTTCCATGAATTAAAAGAATGATCATTTGGAAACATCATGGGAAAATAAAATTTTATGGGTTTTTATTTAGAAAATAATGAAAACTATCTAAAATGTGAAAATAGAAAAAGTTATTGAAAGGCCACTTAGATCCCCATAAATGGTGCCATTTTTGACTCATGCCTATAATATGATGTGGAAAAAGAAATTTAATTTTCCTGATGCAGCACATAGGCTGAAAAAGGTCATCTCACTTGAGGAGCATTACAATCAGTTCAATCACTAATTTTTAATTCACTTAATATAATTTTTTTATTTTTTTATTATTTATGAAAAAAATTGTAATGGGTTTTTTTATGGGAAATGAGAAATTAAAATAATTCAATGCAGAATATAAATATAAATGTTGATAAAGACACAATGAAATTAGGGAAGAATGGGCTTGGTCCATGGTTTGTTAATAGGGGTTCATTCATTATTTATTTTTTGTTTATATTAAATTTGATAATCCATTTGATGGAACCTCATTAATGAATTAAATTACTTTGATTTAATGAGTGTGATTTTAGCATGCCTTCAACATACCAAATCCCACCTCCTCCAATAGTCAAATAGGATAACACCTACATTTAGAATGCAATTCTTAAAAGACCCAACTCCACCGTATGCTGTTTCATCTCTTTGATAAATCCCAACTCTAATGTATGAAGTGTTTTTTCTAGATAATGGAGAGAAAAATAATTAATCAAAGAAAATAAATGTAATTGTAAATAATGTCATGGTTTATGACCTCCTTACCTGTGAAATACTCCCAAATCCACTACAAATAGATTTAGAACATTTTGAATTGATGCACAATAACAAAGAACACCGTGAGACCTCTCCCAGGGCTAAAACTCTAGTTAGTCACTAGCTATTGAAAAGTGAAAATATATCACAATGGAAATATGGAATATAGAGATAATGATATTAGGGTTTTAATAGAAAAGGGGATCGAATAAGAAAGGTAAACACTTTAATAAATTTTTTTGAATATGTTACATGGAAAAAACAAGAATAAAATAAATGAAAATAAAAATCCTAAAGCATGGATATAATTTGATATTCCCTATATAATTGATATATTTTTTAATATACCCCTATATTCTTATTTATAAACATGTAATAGGATTTAGGGTGTCATAACGGACCATTAATATGTTTCAGGACATAATGGGTCATCAACGGTTGAAATTTCAGTTCCATAATTTGTCCTTAAAAAGTTTGTGCATGAAACCCACTATTTTTGAGAAAATAATAGAACAATGTATTCTATAAAGTTGTTAAAAAATATATTTTACATTCTCCCACAAAATTTCTACTCCATCTTCCATGTATAGAATAAGTTATAGCCAATTTACTCCACGATTTTATTTTGGATGAATGCTTCCAGAATACTTCCTCAAAGTTGAGAATTTAATGGACCCATTATTGAGTTCATATCTCCTTTAAATATTATTTAGAAACTATTATATGATTTCTATTTAAAATCCAACTTTAATCACCTCAATTAGAGGTGTGTACCATGATTTATGCTTCATTTATAGAGGCGGGGTCCACCCTGTCCACCCAAACAATTTTTCAACTTGATTTATTTTTTTGGACCTCTATTTATTTGAATAAGCTCTTGGTCCAAAATAAAAAGTTATAAAAAATTAATAAATTATTACTATAAAAAAATTAATGACTCAAATTGAAATATTATTTTAAAAGTTATGCCCAAAATACCAAAGTGATTAAAATCTACTAAAATTACAGAATTAAGTAATTTTCACATTTTAACCCAAAGCACACCATAAATAAAAAATTGATGAAAATAAGATCAAATTGATAATTTTATAGGTTTTAAATAATTTAAATACATATAAAAAATGAGGAAAATATTATCTCTATCAGAGTCATTGTGATGGAACACAGTTAAGAAATAATGCAACAATTTCTAAAGCATAACCGCAAAATGAAATAGGAAGTTCACACTAACTCATCATTGATCAAACCATGTATAATAATGTATGATTACTTCTCTCAAATAAACCATTCCACTATGGTGTTATAAGAGGAATGAGATGTGAAAAATTACATAATCTCTTAGATGATTAGTGAATTCCTAACTCAAGTATTCACTACTTCAACCTGATCAGAGAATCATAACACCTTTTCCCAATTGATTCTATACTTAATTACTAAACTATTTGAACTATTAAAATGTGTAAAACTTATGTATCATAAAAAACACAAACTATATAGACTAAAATAATCAGTAAAAGTTATGAATTACATAAACCCACCACTTTTTTAGTACTCATCAGACCACACATATCATTATGTATAAGATCCAATAATCCATTAGACCTTTCAAATTTTCCACTAAAATGTGAATTGATCATTTTTATTGATAAAAAATATTTTCATGTGTTAAAAAATTCATAATTTAATGAATTAAATAATCTATATCTATAGAGTATTTGAATTAATTTATCATTTATATGTCCTAGGAGACAATGAAAAAGATAGGTGGTGTTAGAATCAAACTTTACCTTATTATTTTGAATGTTATAGACTAGATTATCCATTTCTAGAATATATAAACCATTTACCATATTACCAATGTAAAAAACATTTCATTAATATATATAGAACAAATTCTATTTGTAATAATGAATGAAAATACCATTTTTTCTAAACAAGATATAGAAATAAAATTTCTATTTATTTTTTGGAACATAGTAAATTTTTTTAATTGTATAAATAACCCACTAGGTAGACTTAGATCACAAGTTATGACCTATAATACAACAACTATTTTCCCATTTACAACATGTAAATTCAATTAACCTATCATCAATATTATCCTATTTTTGAGTCATTGTTTATCAACACAAATGTGTGATGTACACCCAATATCCAATACCCATGATTCAAAATTAGAAAAATTGATTTCTATAATAGTCACATCCAAATTATTATAATTTTTTTCTTTGAGAAAACTTATCAACCTTAGATAACAATATTGAATTATATTATAGGTACTATCTATAAGAGACTGAAAAATGATAATCATAATGTATTCCATAATCTACAACAAAGACATATCTGTGGGTGAATATCATGTTTTATATCTTTTAATCAAATAATTTTAATGAAATTACTCACATTAAAATGATATTCCCATGGATTGTTACCTTTAGTGGGTCAAGATCCATATTTCACTGAGTTTTGAGTCCAATTTAGTGTTCCCCTCAAAGCTTAGATATTTAGGTAGGTTACCATGACAATTATATCACATATGATTCTTAGATAGTTGAGTGGAAAACCCTTTTCCCAAACCCATCATATATATAACCTAAACTCTATTCCTCTGGAATCCTATCTCATAGGGCTTCTTAGCTAAATGTTATCCAAATATCATAATGGTATTTGGTTACCTAACTCTTAAGGTTATCTATATCCTCCATGCCATACACAAGATAATCCATGAGTACCCAACTTTAGTATAAACCTACTTGATTAAATAATTTATGTATTGGCATGTGTTTTCTTTGGAATACATTTCATACTTAGTATTTAAGGTGTTTTCTTAGTCTCACCAATTTAAATCACATGCATATTAAACCCATAATTATTGCATCACATGAACTCTTTATTAACTCATATTTTATTCATTTATGTATGTATGCTCACAATGATTTAATTTTGGAATCCGTATTCCATCCACCAAATTAATAAGTTTAAACCATATTAATTTTGAACTCTTTACACAACCCATGTTTTATTTTATTCACCTAAAAATAAAATCCAAACACATTTACACATATCCAAATGCATCCCATGCATGAGGTACATGAATCCCTTTAATGTAAAGGCATAAAATTATATGAAATAAATAATCCCCACAAGTGTAAGATTAGAGAAATAGATATCCAAACAAAAATTTTATGGAAAAGAAATAATCCTTGAGGTCAATGATCAATTAGACCCAAAGTCCCACCACCAAAGGATACTTTACTCAAGAGAGACTTTAATTACATCATAAATTTAACACCTAATATGTTTAAACTATACCTAACCTCTAAATTCAAGCTTATAACTTAATAACAAACCGATGTAAGGGTATATGGAAACTAAATCTTATGTTTTCATACCTATCATGCGACGCATGACATGAAAATTTTTATAAGAATAAATTCATCACATAACTTTAAGAATGAATAGTATTCACATTATATAAAAAAATTTATATACATGATTATTAAAAGGAATAAATAAATAAATAAATAAATAAATAAATATTTTATTTATTTTATAAACATGAGACATAAATATGGAAATTTCATATTTCATTTATAATACCTAACACTTATCTTTTATAAACAATATAAAAAATATAAGCATTTTCCCGCAAAAATAAAATTTTCTCATTTTTAGCCTAATTGAATTTTAAAATAGACAGTGGCACTATCTATCATAATCTATAATCAAATTGTGGTTACTGATAAGTGCTATCACGAGCGACCTATCATTTTTAATGTTATACCCTATATCATCTTTACAACACAATACCCTATTTTTCACAACCCAGAATATCAGTCATATCTTATGATAACACTTATCATAACTTACAATATAGTGTAAAATCAATGTATTTGATGAATGACATGCTATTATTCATCCTTCTAGACCCTACAACTAAGAAAAATAGAAAATTTCATATTATGATATCCCATATCATAGATAATTATAGATAAATATAATGACTAACTATTAGATACATCATATTATACCTTATGATGTCACCTTTATCATCATATGATATAAATTTCCTTCATAAATCTAGTATTAAAACATGTTTATTCAAATATAAAGGTGACACAGATACCACTGATGGGTTTTTAGGACCATATTATGTCTATTATAGTGGAAAAAACCCAATTTAATGGCCGATTGATCATCATCAAATAAACATGAGTATAAAGAACATAAATATAAATAGGCACACCTATTTTCTAGTGTGACCTATCTCTGATTATCTCAATAGAGTATGATTGATAGAGATCACCAAGATAACCAAATGAATCTCACCTCCTCAAGTAGTACGCCAACCACTAGAATTCCTATACACCATGAGAGGATCCCTCAAACTACAATGGTGTGATAACAATTTCTACTTGAAGATATATCAATAACATTAGATAAATATAGTTTTGGATTAGATTGATAGTGTCACAAACACCCTCTAATAAAAGGATTAAGTCCTTTATATATATTTCCTTTATTGAATGAACTCAAGCATTGATTTCCAACATTTGACAATAGATATAGGTTGTTGGAGTTGGTGACCTAGAACTAACTTTTGTGTACTTTATGATAATTGGTATTCATAATTTTTAAATATTAATAAACTTACTATCACATCATGATTGTTATTCTGCGTAACATAGTATGTGATAATGTCCCAAGAGTAGCTGTCACACTAAAAGGTCATGGTAGTTCCCCACTATCACTACTACAAATACGGATTTTATCAGCACAAAAAATGGCCTTTAACAGCACTAGAAAAGTGCTTTAATGTCGGAAAAGATAGGGAGAGGGGTCCCCTTTATCAGCGCTCCAAAAAGTGATGATAAATACCCCTTTTATCAGCAATCAAAAAAAGCGCTGATAAAAGGGGTCTTTTATCAGTGCTAAAACAAAGCGCTGATAAAAGGGGTCTTTTATCAGTGCTAAAACAAAGCGCTGATAAAAGGGCCCTTTATCAACACTTTCTTTTTAGAACTGATAAAAGTTAAAAAAAATTAAAATTAAAAAAATCCTGCCAATCAGGGGGGGATTTTATAGCACTTGAGCGCCACTTTTACAGCGCTTTTCTGCCCCCCTCTGGCGCCCGCATGCACCCCTCCACCCTTTATCAACGCTAGCCCCAGATTCACCCATGCGCGCGCATCCCTGCCTCCACCCAGATTTGATCTCGAGACCTCCCCCCTACATGCCTGAAGCCTTTTCCACTCCCCTATATTGATTTGTTCTCCTATTAGTGATATATCTATATATATATATATATATTTAGTTATATTTATTCGTATAGTAATATATATTTATATTAATATATATATAGTTATATTAATATAAATATATAGTTATATTAATATAAATATATAGTTATATTAATATAAATATATAGTTATATTAATATAAATATATAGTTATATATATATATATATTTATAGTGATATTAATATATATATTTATAGTTATATCAATATATATATGTAGTTATATTAATATATATATATAGTTAGATTAATATATAGGTATATAAATATTCATATATTTTTATTTTAAATAAAATGGATATTAGTTATTATTTAGATAAAGCTAATATATTTTATATGTAAATATATTTTATTATTTATATTTATAATTAAATTTTTAGGTGTGAATATATAAAAAATATGTACATATAGTTATATATTTGATTATAAATAGCAGTTCATTATAAAAAATGATAAAATTTCAAAGACATAATATCAATATGAATGTAATACCTTGTAATAAATTCAGTCCCCACCAAAAAAGCCAATAATACCCCCTTAAACGAGGCTGAAAATCCACAAAATGTTAAAAAATTGGGGTACCCTGACTAAAAACTCAGTTTTGGAGGCCTTATGGGAATTTTTTGGCCTTGAAAAAACCTTTATCTAGGTCCCCCTTTGTTACAATGGTGTAGAGTTCATCACAGGCTTCGATTTGATATGTGGTAGAGCTCAAACGGACACCCGGATCAAAAGTTATGGCTGTTTTAAGTTTGAGTTGCGTTTTCAATATATTTTGGATCTTTTTTTTAATTTTTTTTAATTTTTTTAGCCTTCAAATTGTTATTAAATGACTATTAATCCATAATAATCATCAAATTATTAATTAAAAATATTTTTTTAATTTTTTTATAAGCCATTTTCACTAAATATCTTATATATTATGTGTAACTGTATATTTATACTTATCTAAAATATATTTGAAATTATATTTAAAAAATATATATTATATTTATATAAATATAACTATATCTATATATTTAAATATTAATATATTTTTTTAATAATTTTTTTTGGAAGTAGAACCTTTATCAGCGCTTTTAAAAAAAGTGGTGATAAAGACCCCCATTTATCAGGGCTACTAAAAAAAGCGCTGATAAAGGGGTGCCCTTTAACATCGCTAAAAAAAAGCACTGATAAAGGGGTACTTTTATCAGTGCTTTTTTTAGCGCTGATAAAGGTACCCCCCTTTATGAGCTCTTTTTCATTAGCACTGATAAAGGGTGGTGCTGGCCTTGCCCAGCTTTGTGGTAGTGTATGACGAGAACCCATAAGTACTACAACACTATTATTAAATATATGTTCTATATCTAGATGGTATCATTTTAGGGATACAAATTATATAGGCTGTTAGGGGCAGAGACTCATAGGACTTTGAGGCACCTTCTCATGGTGTAAGCCCTTGGTAATATTCAGTAGGATATTATGAGAATGAGACCCG
The DNA here is from genome assembly GCA_963277665.1 of Viscum album. NCBI lineage: Eukaryota > Viridiplantae > Streptophyta > Magnoliopsida > Santalales > Viscaceae > Viscum > Viscum album. The sequence continues at coordinate 615,871,584 of OY728130.1, read as the reverse complement.
CCAGTAGGAAATACAAATTTATATGTGTCATTGGATGTTCCTATCTGCGACCGTGTGTATTAGTCCTTTGACTTTAAGATTATTATTTATGAGTATTATGATTCATGTACTTTGATGTATTGATGATAATTGTGACAACAAATGTTTGCGGTGAGGTAGGATACACTGGGTGTGTCACGAGTAATATTTCATTAATTAATAACGTGAGAAAGGATTTTTCCATTATATTCTTTAATGTAAGTTTATATCTATGGAAATTTAATGGAAATTATATAGCCTAAATAATTCCATGGACATGGTGTTCTATAGGCAAGTTCAATTTCTAGGAATTCAAAGAAAGAGAAATCGAACACATAGGTTGATGACACCGTCATGAAACCTACTTGATTAGAGGTATCTTGATAAAGGGATTATATCACATAGTAAGCATTCGTATGAGGTATTATTTCATTTTAGTATTAACTTCTTTCTTTATGGGTGCCTTGACATGTTTCTTGATGCTAACCTTGGACTTTAGGATGCTTCACCTAATTCCACTAAGAAAGAGACATAAATGGTCACGCACTAAGTGCATCCGGGATCTCAGTTAAATGATATACTATTATTTATTATTTAAAAAGTTGAATAAATATTATTCCCATGTGTGGTTTAATAATTATTCATTTTTTCCTGATCTCATTTATTCTATCACCTGTTATTTGTGAGAATATAATGTGAGCGGAATATTTAATAAATATTTATTTGCTATTAATTGAATATAATATTTATTTATTTATTGGGGAATAATGCAGTTATATTTATTTAAAAAATAAATAGTTATTATTCAAGGCCTGATAAATATTATAGAGGAATGATGAACTGAGTTTAATGGTCCAGTTAGAAATAATAAATATTGAATATTATTTGATTAAATAATATTTAATTTAATTCGCAAGTTAAGCGAATGTCGATAAATAATAATAATAATAATAATATTTGACATGGGGTTCTATAAGGGTTACATAAATAATAAAGGGAACTTGTGAAATTATTTTATTTTAAGCCTAGTAGTATATAAACCCAATTATATTATTTTCTAAGGAATCCAATCCATTTTGTTTTGTTATATACAATGGATTTGGATAATTGTCTCAAGCCCTATAGAGCTCCCTTCTCCAAGAATTCTCTTAAGAATGGAGAGTTATCTTACTCCACCTCCCACTATCAAGTAAAGAGAGATCCATTAGAATGATTTGGAAGTGATTCTCAAGGCGATCAAAGGCAGATGACACAAGTGATAGGATCTACTGTGATAGAACCCAAAGATTCCTACGACGATGTTCAGAGATTCTTGGAACATGTGTGGATCACCACTAGAGGGAATATACTTTGATTCCTACAATGTAATGATGAAACAATGTAGATTTATTCTCAGATCCATCAATGAAGAAATAATTCCAACAAGGTAATTCTTTAATTAATTAAATAAATTATAATTAATATGTGATGATCCTCTCTCTAGTTCTGACATTCTATCCCTTGTATATATTATTTGATTCAATTATGTGGATCATAACATTTATCATTGTGTAAATCTAGGATTGATCACCAATCATGAAAAAAAAAGTTGGGCACCACCCATCGCATGCTTCCACTGTGCCCAAAACCTACAAGTGGTATCAGATCAGTCACATAATTAATTATAATTATTTAAAGATCATTGATTGATTTACACATTTTTAATTTAGTTTTAAATTCAAGTTTAATCATTATTTTAATCCAAATTGTGAGATCTAATTCTTCCTCCTTCACTTCTCATAAATCTAATCAAATTGATTAATTTAATGAATGAAATAATATTGAAGATCTCATCTATAGGTGCTAATCATTCTGGTTGGGTAACACAAGAGTACACACCGTATAACCAGAGTTATACATCGTATACTTATGTTCAATGCATCAGGAATTAATTCAGAAATTAATTCAAACCATGTGCATTGATGAAACCCGGTTCATTTATTAGTTACACCACTTGTTGACCAGGCTAGGGTGGCACACAGTCAATTGGAGTACATGCCGTGTAGCCCATGTACAGAACATGTTTTACCTTTGAGTCACAGACGGTCCGTGTGTTTTATACATGACCTACCTGACTAGTGACTGTGTAACTTGTAGTCCACATGCTATGTATTCCCTTTTACATGTCATGTACTCCATTTTTTTCTGAGGTATGATTAACATGCCGAGTCCCTAGGCATGTATCTTAGATAGACGATGATATATATACACACCATGTAGCTTTCCTATACACGCCATGTACTTATATCAAATTTTACATATTTAAAGTTTATTTATTATATTATGTAACCTTGAGATATGTTCTTGCGTGTGGTCATTATGTTTATAGGGCACACCATGTGATGGGTTTTAATATTTATATATATATATGTTTAATTAATATCTGTGTAATGTTCATACCTACATATCACGTATAAATTGTAATACAATTGTTACTCTACGTGCATTAAACCATAACACGTGACCAAAAAATCATGTATTTCGTGAAATAATTAATTTGATAGTACATGTCATAAAAATAAATCATAAGCCATGTATTCAATATGTTATAGGAGTAAACAATATACGAGTATAATACATGTTGGGTAGAATCAAACGGGTATTAACCGTGTTTCCTCCAAGGTATATTTATCTACATAGTTAATTTTAAATAAATTTATTTAATTTTTTTAAAATTATGATGGATGGTAATCTCAAGGAAATTCATATGAGAATTAATATAAAATAATTGATTAATTAAATATAATAATTAATTTATTTGAGTGTAATTTATATTAAGTAAGAATGATTAAGAATTAAATTCTAGTTTTATTAAATGTGTAATTCAATGCATGCATGTGAATGATCATGATAATAGACTAGACCTTTGTATGATATTGGTTTAATTTAATTTATTATTAAATTAAATTGTTGGACTGTGAGGATTCTCTCCTCTTATTATGTAAGGGACCACATGCCCATGGTTTTTTTATTCAAACCCTTTCCCCCTCACTTGCATATGAGTAAAAGAATATGTATGGATATATATCCCAAGATAGTGGAGGTGATTCACATTTGGATTCGAGACGAAACCAATCCATGAGAGATACAAAGGTGGATATGTGGAAAGCTGCAACACAAACCTTAATTGGTTCAAGGTGTTTCTCCTATGTCAACAGTTAGTTTATATACCACTAGATAAACTAACCATTAGTAAAATCTCATGATCACACCACTTTAATATTTTATTTCTGTCAAGTTTCATGGTTATTTTATTATGGATGTTTTTTCGCAATCACATGAATTAATGAAATTAACAAGCATACAGGATAGAACTAAAATAAATTGGCTTATGCATTGATATTATATAATACATGGTTAATCACTTAAGTAAATCCACTTAATATTAAAAATTAAGTGATAAAGATAATAATTGTAAATTTATGCATAAATAATAAAATCCATCAATTATATATATATATATATATATTAAGTCGGTATAGCCTTCCACTACTTCAGTTAAAATCAAACCATAGTTTAGAGTTTTTGACCAGGAAAATTTGGGGTGATTTTAATTATCGAGGAATCCTAACTTGAGTTTTTCAGGTTAAATTAACTTAGTTTACATCAAGGGCTGATTTACAAATAAGGACTTGGTGTAACTAAGAGGAAAGAGTTAAGGAAATAAAATTTAAGGATTTTAGGATTGGGTATTCCACTCAACAGATCAAGGAACTATGAGTTAATGTAGTTGGAATTTGGAATGCCTATCTAAAACCATTCGAGTTTCTTGGCCAACCAAATTTTGGGTAATGAGAAGAGAAATATGGATCCTTTCCACTAGAATGTCCAAGAAATAGGATATTATGAATCCAATGGTGAGAGCTATTGGGTTTTTATAAAATAGTGGGAGACTAATAAATATAATATTTATTTATTTATTTTTCTAAATTTTATCAGATAAAGTACTAAAATTCTGTTTATCTTATTTATAGAAACAATAATAAAAATGATATCAAACATATCATTGTGATGAATACTTGAGAATGAAAACCTTCTCACTAGAAAAAATTTCTAATAATGGAAAAGGTTCCTACATGTCATACTTCACCATAAAAGGATATTATATGTGCTAGAAGAACCTTTTCCTAAAGTGCATTAAAATGAGGTTAGTGATGAAGAGTTAAAACTCTATGAGAAACATTTGAACGATTCCATAAATTTTCAATGCTTCATGATAACATTCATTTCCAATGAGACTTTGAAACAAAATTATGACATGGATGTGTATAACATGATGTCTCACCTTTAGGATCTCTATCAAGAGAAGACTAGACAAGATAGGTATGAGATCTACAATAATTTGTTTACAACTAATCTTGGAGAGTCTGCGCCAGCTGAGACTCATGTAGTCAATCTTATTAGACAAATTTAATGATTAGAAATCTTAGGGATTAAATTCCCAGATGAGTTTCATATATATCTCATACTCTCATCACTTTCCAAGACCTTCTCCAATTTTATTATTAATTACAATATGAGAAATAATGAGAAGATTCTTTCAGAACTTCTTAATTTAATTACCCAAGTGGATAAGGAAATGGGGCATGATAAACCCATGATCCTAATGGTGAATAAGAAAAGTAAGAAAAAGGAAAAGGTGACCAAGACTCATAACAATTCTAAATATCCCAAGCACCGTCCTTCCAAGAAGAGGAAGATCCAGAGATAGGGTAAGGAAACAGAGGCAGTATGTTTTTTATGTGGAAAGATAGACCACTAGAAGAGGAACTACAAATAGAAGAAAGGGGAAGCTAAAGGTTAATTATTTATTGAGTGTAATATTTCAATATCTACACATTGGGTATTAGATATAGATTTTTGTTCTCACATCTATATCCAAATGCAGGAACCTAGTAGATTCCAAAAGATTGCTAGAGGAGAGGTGGACCTGTGAGTTTACAATGGTGAGGGGATGATTTATATATCAATTGGTGACTACCACTTTTCATTGACAATGATAATGATTTTGGTTTTAAAATATTGTTATAATATACCTATGTTTACCAAGAACATAATTTCTATATCATGCCTAAATGTAGATGAGTTTATTTTCAAGTTTGGAAATAAAATTTGTTTCTTTTATAAAGAAAACATATGTTATGGTATGAAAAATTTAAATAAGGGTATTTATGTATTAAATTATAAAGAAAAGTATTTAAAATTGACAATGAATCATGTTCACATGACTCATATAACACCCAACTTTGGCATCACCATCTTAGTTATGTAAACAAGAAGCGTTTGTAAAAGATCTGTCAATATGGTTATTTAGACTCATCTGATCTAAAACCACTTAAAATATGTCATGCTTGTTTACAAGTAAAAATGACCATACCACCATTTGGTGGAATGGGTGAAAAGGCCACAGGGCTTCTAGAATTGGAACACACTGATGCGTGTGGACCATTTCTAGTAGAATCTAGAGGTGGATATTCTTACTTCATAACTTTTACTGATGACTTGAGTAGACATGACTATATCTACTTAATGAGGTATAAGTACGATTCCTTTGATAAATTAAAGGAATTAAATAATGAAGTAGATAATAAACTTGGTATGAATATAAAGAATCTTTGATCGGATTGAGGTGGTGAATATATCAACCAAGAGTTAATTGAATCTCTACAGGAGTTTGGATTCTATCTCAACTCACTCCACCTTATAAACCAAAATGGAATGGTGTTAGTGAATGGAGGAACCTTACCTTGTTATACATGGTAAGGTTGATGATGAGTCATGCAGATATTTCATTATCCTTTTAGGGATATGCATTACAAACTACAACATACACATTAAACCAAGTTCCAACTAAAGCGGAAAATAGAATTCCCTTCGAGTTATAGAGTGGAAATAAATATTTTTTTCTGCATACAGATGTATGGGGTTGCGAGGAATATGTTAAGACCTTATCAGGAAACAAACTAGAACCTCAAGTCACAAAGTGTATCTTTATAGGGAATCCCAAGGATACAAAGGGATATTACCTATACAACTCCTCAAACAAGAATGTGACTATCACAAAAAAATCCATCTTTCTTGAGAGTGGGAACATCCTAAAAAATGACAGTGGGGGAAATATTTACTTTTATGAAGTTGATGCTCAAGATACACAGGAGTTAGAGTAGGAGCATATTCTGAAGGTCCCCATAGAAGAAGTAGTTCTTAAAACACAAGTACTATATATGATTGTAAGAGAGGTAATAGAACCAAAGAGATATGATTTTCTAGTCACCAAAGATGGTGACTCATTATTGGTTGAAAATGATGAACCTATATCCTATAAGAAGGAAGTAGAGAGATCAGAATCTGCAAGATGTAAAGAATCCATGAATTCTAAAATGGATTCCATGTATCAGAACCAAGTTTGGGTTCTAGTTGATGACCCAATTTATGTAAATCACATTGGGTGTAAATGGGCATTCAAGAGAAAAATGGACATGAAAGGTAAATTAAATACCTATAAAGCAATACTAGTGGATAAAGGGTTTAAACAGCGACAATGAATTGACTATGATGAAGCCTTTTCACCAGTTGACATGTTTAAATACATCAGAATTATACTTACCATAGAAGCTTACCATGACTATGAGATTTGGAATATGGATATCAAAACTTCATTCCTTAATGGGAACCTTCAGGAATATTTTTATATGACACAACCATAAGGGTTTGTGGCTCTAGGTGATGCCAAAAGGATTTACAAGTTGCATATATCCATTTATGGATCAAAGTATGAATCTAGGTTATGGAACATTTGATTTGATGAATCCATAAAATAATTTGGTTTCATTAAGAATAAATGTGATATGTGTGTTTACAAGAGGTTTATTAGAAATGCGATTGTTATCCTATTAGTATATGTTGATGACATATTACTTATTGGAAACGACATACCAGTCTTGTAGTCTATTAAGTACTGGTTAAACAAAATTTTCTCCATAAAAGACTTAGGTGAAGTAGCCTACATTCTAGGGATCAAGATCATTCACGATAGATCCAAGAGTATTATTAGACTAATTAAAAGTATATATATTGACCAAATACTAAATAGATTTAGTATGGAACAATACAAGAGGGTATTGGTTCCAGTTTCACATGGTTTACATCTTTCTAAGAAAATGTGTTCCTAGACACAAAAAGATAAAGTGAGAATGAGTAAGATCCCATATGCTTCAGTGATAAGATAAATCATGCATGCCATGTTATGTACTATACTTGATGTTGCCTATGAATTAATCATGGTAGGCATATATCAAGAAGATCTAGGAGAACAATATTGGACTACTATTAAGGCTATACTTAAGTATCTAAGAATAACTAAGGATATGTTCCCAGTGTATGGAGGATACGAGGATCTAGTCATTAGGGGTTATACTGATGATAGTTTTTAGATAGATCATAATGATCTGAAATCACAATCAAGATATGTTTTCTATCTCAATGAATGAGCTGTGAGTTGGAAGAGTTCAAAGAAACTAGTTATCACTGATTCTAAAATAGAGTCTGAGTATATATAAGCTTCTGATGTAGCCAAGGAATATGTTTGGATCTAGAACATTTTTCAAGAGCTTAATTTGGTACCTATTAGTAAATATCCTATCACATTGTATTGTGATAATACTTCAGCGGTGGCTCTTGAAAAAGATCCAAGGTCACACTAATAGAAAAAGAATATACTCTAAAAGTATCAACTCTTGAGGGATTTTCATCAGAGGGGTGAATATGAAATAAGAATATTACCCATGTAAGAGAACATGGAATACCCCTTGAATAAAGTTCTATCTCATTAGAATCATGAGTATCATGTGAGAGCTAGAATATTTAATGTTGTTAGTAGTTAGCTCTAGTGCAAGTGGGAGTCTGTTGGAGTTGGTGCCCTAGAACCAAATTATGTGTACTTTATGATAATATATTTTCATAGTTTTTTAATATTAATAAACTTATTATCACATAATTATTGGTATTATGTGTGACATAGTATGTGATAATGTCCCAAGAGTAGCTGTCGCACTAAAAGGTCATGGTAGTTCTCCGTTATGATGAGAACTCGGAAGTGCTACAACACTATTCTTAAATATATTTTTTATAGCTAGATGATATCATTTGAGAGACAAAAATAATATAGGATATCAGGGGTAGAGACTCATATGACTTTGAGGATCTTTCTCATGGTGTACACCCTTGGTAATATCCAGTAGGATATTATGAGAATGAGACCTGTCATTAGGAAATAAAAATTTATATGTCTCATTGGATGTTACTATTTAAAAATGTGTGTATTGGTACTTTGAGTTTATGATTATTATTAATGATTATTATGAGTTTCTTACTTTTATGTATTTATGAAAACCATCTCGACAGATGTTCGTGGCGAGGTAGGATATGTTGGGTGCGTCATGAGTAATATTTCACTAATTAATAATACAAGAAAGGATTTGTCCCTTTTGTTCTTTAACATAAGTTGATATCTCTGGAAATTGGATAGAAATGATATAGCCTAAATTAATCCATGGACATAGGCAAGTTCAATTTATGAGAATTCAAATAAAGGGACATTGAGCACATAGGTTGATGGAACCAACATGCAACCTGCTTGATTAGAGATATCATGATAAAGAGATTATATTACATAGTAAGTGCTCATATGAGGTATTATGTCATTGCGACATTAAATTATTTCTCTATGTGCGCCTTGGCATTTTTCTAGATGATAACCATAGAATTTAGGCTATTTTAGCTAATACCATAGAGAAAGAGGCCTAGAGAGTCACACACTAAGTATATCCAGAATCTCAATTAAATAATATATTATTATTTATTATTTATTAAGTTGAATAAATATTATTCCCACATGTGGTTTAATAATTATTCATGTTTTCTTGATCATATTTATTCTGTCAATAGTTATTCGAGAGAATATAATGTGAGTGGAATATTTGATAAATATTTATTTGCTATTAAGTGAATATAATATTTATTTATTTATTACAGAATAATTTATTAATATTTATTTAATAAATAAATAGTAATTATTCAAGGCTTGATAAATATTGTGGAGGGATTGAAGACCGAATTTAATGGTCTAGTTATAAATAATAAATATTTAATATTATTTGATTAAATAATATTTAATTTAATTCACAAGTTAAGTACATGTTGAGAAATAATAATAATATTATTATTATTTTACATGGGGCTCTGCAAGGGTTAAATAAATAATAAATGTAACCTGTGAATTTTTTTTATTTTAACCCTAGAAGTATTTAAACCCAATTATATTATTTTATAAGGAAGCCAATTAATTTTTTTTGGTTGTGCACAAAGAATTTGGAGAATTCTCTCAATCACTAGAGAGATCCCTTCTCTAAGAATTCTCCCAAGAACAGAGAGCGATATTCCACCACCTCCCACTCTCAAGTCAATAGAGATCTAGGAGAACACTTTATAAGAGGTTCTTGAGGTGATGAAAGGCATATGACATAAGCGATAGGATTTTCCATGCTAGCACCTGAATATTCCTACAACGACATTCATAGATTTGTGGAACATGTGTGGATCACTGATATATGGAATCTTTTTTGATTCCCATAACACAACTATGGAACAACACAAATCTATTTTCAGATCCATCAATGAAGAAACAATTACAAATTGGTAATTATTTAATTAATTAAATTAATTTTAAATTATATGTTATGATCCTCTCCCTGGTTCCGAAATTCTATCCCTTGTCTATATTCTTTGATTCAATTCTATGGATCATGAAGTTTATCACTGTGTAAATCTAGGATTGATCATCTATTGTGGAAAAAAAAGTTGGGAACCACCCATTGCATACTTCCATTGTGCCCAGAACCTACATAGGTTACCTAAAAACATATTCCCATTGATATATAATCTTTTGAAAATTTCAAATGATTATAATATATATATCTTTCTATAAATGAATCATCTTACTAATTCAAAATTGAATATTTTTTTTGGAAGATGTGGAAGTAGCCTATTAACCCTATTACTAATATCGTAATCTATTCATACTATTCGATAAAGGCATCACCATAAATTTTATGATATAGACGTATCAAAGAAAACTATATGAATCACATGCATATCTAGGCTTATGATATAGTTGAATCATATAATATGATTAATCTATTTTAGTTCATATCCATGAATGACATCATCATTGGTGTGGTATGGATGGTTTTCAGGTGTTGTAAGGAAAGTTTTAGTCGAGTAGATGAGTCAAGGTCCACCCTCGATGGTGTATAGGACCCCTATATTGGATGAGTAGTACAAAACTAATGTGGTAGTGGGTGATTAGCCAAAAATTGGAGAGTTTATCTTGGTATGATATGGATTTTGTGAAGGACTAATTTATTATAGTGGCAGAGGAATGTGTGGGATTTTTCTTATAGAATGTTTTAGGGTTTCCCTTATTAAGAGATCGATTTCGTTATCGAATTATAATATGACATCATGCTGAAATCTTATACATTTTATCAGATAGATTAGCCAAGATTAGGGATATGATGGTGTGATTGGGAGACCTAGTGGAGGATGGTCGCATCAAAATCAATGTGACCTCTATGAGCCATGGAACTAAGTAAGTAGCTCTCGATTAAACTAAGATCTAGTTAACCTCATCTCCATTAACTCTAGAAGGTTATAATGCAGGTAGTATTCAAAAATTACTATGGATATTTTAAAATTATATGGATTTTGTTAGGAGTGATGAACACCCCTACTATTTTCATGAGTCCCATGTATTTTTTAATTATTTGTCTCAATAAATTTTAAGGTTGTAATGACTTATGTGATTAAAGTTTCATAATGGTGGTGTGGAAATTGAAACCTTTAGTATAAATTCCATGATTAATGAATGGGGATATTTCTGAGAAGCTAGCCTTAGTGTGGTTGGTTTTAATGGGAGAAAAAGATACAATATGCCTTTCATTGACTGGAATGGACCCCACATCTCAATGAGCGAGGGAGGTCCAGCTTAACAGTTTTGATTATGGTATCTTATGTGGTCATATATTCTCAAATAATTTACTTTATAGATTTTATAAAAGGTGGCGAGTGCATAATCATATTATAGGGATATGTAGAGATATTCCCATTTGGCTTATCATGGATTCTATGATAGGAAATTTCAAACAATGGTCACATAGTGAGGTATGGGGTCATAGCGGTGTAGGTATAATTGAACATTGGTCTTCATTAAGTGGAAACTCTAGCTAAATAATAAAGGATATTACTCCATGGGTTAAGGTTTTTGTTCACTTGAGTCCTAGAAAGAATAAACTGGGGTCTATAGTTGATATATAATGGTCATTTGAATGGGTCAAGACCATTTAATTTAGATTATGGTGGAATAGGTCACTGAAGATCTAGGGGTTGGTTTCATGGTGGTTTGAGGATATTGGTATCATTATTGATGAACTTCTCAATTGATTTTACGAAGATAAACCACATCCCAATTATGTTTTATGTAGTGATAGATTTGATATTATTTGGATTCATAGGTACAATTATGTGTTTCCCACTATTGGTAGAGGAAATATTGTGTTTTAGGACTAGTGATGTCATTATGCTTGGTGTTGGCAATATTGTTACATGCACTCTATCGGGTAGCAACGAGGAGTCAAATAAGAATCCATGGAGTTTTCCATAAAATCTATTGTGGGTGTCAATGTGAGATATTTGGTTGATTACTTAGTAATATAGTTTGATGTGTATTAATGTTTTTTTTGTGTGGTAGTTTTTGGGTTACTCTTTAAAGGTAGGGAGTGCGATACTTTCATAGGTAGAACCCATGTTAGAGTTGGTGCCATAGAACCAAATCCAACTAAATTTTCTTACTTTTGATTACTAGAATTCACACACACACACACACACTCTATCTCTATCTTTATCTTTATTATCATGTAATTATTGTTATTTTTTTAACATTAATTTTATAATGTACTTGGAATATTCATTGCATTAATAGGTTATAGTTGTTTCCCACTATAATGAGAACTGAAAGATACTATGAAAATATTCTTTAATAAGGCCTATGGTCTAGATACATCAATTGGATATGATGCAAATGATATTATACTATCAGGTTCTGGAGGCTTCTAATACATTAAGACTTCATCTAATGAAGTTTTCACATGGTAATATCCAATAAGGGAGGTTATGAGGATAGAAAAACAAATAATAATTCCACATATTTTATTTATCATTAGATGTTACTATCAATGAATATATGTATTGTCCCTTAGAATTGATATTATTATTAATGTGTATCATGAATCATGAACTTTGATGTATGGATAAAAACTATGATGACATATTATCATGGTGAGGTAGCATATGTCCTTTTCAACTTAAGTGATATGAAATTAATTTAACAATCCAAGAAAAGATTTTTCTCTTCCATATTAATGGAAGAAGATATTTCTATCCCTTTGATTGAAATGGAACCATCTGATGAAATCTATGGAAATGGTAGTTTATAAACAAGTTCATTTCAAAAATTCAAATAAAGATAAAATCAAGAATATAGGGTGAGGACATGAGTATGCATCCTGCTTGATGAAATATTAGAAGAAAAATAATTATATTACATGGTATAATTATAGGAAGGTTATTATATTTTACAAATTAAATTCTTTCACCATGGGTGTCTTGGCATATTGCTAGGTGTTGATCTTGTACTTTAGATAAGTTCACCTATTATCATTGATAAAGGGGACTAGAGGGCCACAAACTAAGTGTATCTCAAATATCAATAAATTATATTGAATTTTATATTAAGAATAAATTTATTATTGGTTTATGTAATAATATTTAAGCAAGTAAAGTTGATCACAAAAAATCAACCACAAGATATCTGAGTTTAGAATATGTGAGTTGAACTTTATCACTTGTTTAATTATTAACAAGATAATAAATAAATAAATATTTATTCACCAATTTAGTGAATGGAATAAAATAAATATTTATTTAAGCTACATGAATATTAAAATTAATATTTATTTGCACGTTTAGTGAATATAATATTTATTCATAAGATATAGATCAAGTTAAATGACTCGATGAAAATGATATATTTTATTTACTATTATATAATGAAATTTTAATTTACTTATTTAAAGAATGATATTAGAATAAATACATGTCACGAGATGTAATAATAATAATAATAATATAATAATAATAATATAATAATAATAATAACATAATAATAATAATAATATTTGACACAAATAATAACTTAGAAGAAATAATTATATTAGAGTTTTTGTGCAATTATCAGTATTTAACCCTAAGTACATATTCCTAAGGATATCATTTTCTTGGGTGGTGTGTGTTGATAGAAAAAAATACACATTCACAAGAATTATCTCATGACATAGAGAGAAAATACTCCCTTCACCAACTCAAGAACATATATAGAACAAGAGATATTATTGTGATCAATGATGGAAAACACGAATCACTTGAATCTTCCACCCTAGCACTTGAAATTTCAAGAAAAACATTCAGATATTTATGGAGCATGTGTGGATACATCTAGAGTAATCCTAACTTAGATTCTTAACCGCAATGACAAAATGACAAATACGACAATAGAATTTTCTCAAGGAGATTACAAATAATGAGGTAATTCTACATTTAAATTAATTATAAATTAAAACTTTAAGATCCTCTATAGATATTCTGGGAAGTTTTCATCAAGTTCTTTAGATATGATCCATTTAAATTGATGAAAAATTAAAATTGGGCACTCGATTAACAATTATTCTATTCCCCAAAACCTTCAAGTGGTATCATAGTGGTCAGATTCTAATTTATAATTATTTATATTTAATTTGATTAATTTTAGACACTAGTTTTCTAGTATTCTTTTTCATATTTTCATTTTGAGTCCAATGGTTGAGACAATGCATTAATATGAGTTATTATAGCCAAGAACATGCCAAAAAATGAAAATATTTCTCAAAGATCTCATCCTGAAGGTTGAAAACTACATAACATTGTTACATGAGATATAATGGTAAATTACACATCATGTATGGGTTTTTTCATTGTATAAAGAACATGCTACATAAATTATAGTGAATAGTGCGGGTCAATATACAACGTTATTAAACACCATATATTAACTTCTAGTGAAACATGTGGCTTGATAGGGACTACATGATGTGTAGCTAGCATATACACATTGTGTAACCCCACATTATCTATATGTCGCTTAATTTGAGGCGAGTCATGTGGTTCAGTATGCAGTGTCATTACAACACTGTGTATTGACTGCCAATTGAGAAACATGGTAAGACATGGACTATAGGACATGTATCTGGTTTTACACACTATGTGACATGTGTAATTCCACACAAGGTATGTATCAAATGATTTTTGATGTGCCATGTGGTTCAAAATGTAGAGTAATTAAAGTGAGTCATGAACTATAGGCTGTGTTGCAGTTTTCACACACTATGTGACACGTGATGCTCCATAGAAGGTATATGTTGAGTGATTTTCAGTATGTTGTGTGAATCTACATACTTAATAATTACTCACCAGGTAAAATCTACCATTACACAACATTTAACTATCATTGTACATTCTATGTATTTCACACACTTTGCTAGTGGTACAGGTTGCGTATATTTATGACATGTCACATGGTCATACATGCCATGAAGACTGCACATTTTGAGCACTCAGAAATACATGCTATCTATATCGTGACATGTCATGTGTGTTATATGCCTTGTAAGTACATAGTACACAATGCATACCATACACAGTGTGTGTCATGCGATATGTCGAGTGACAATACATGCCATGTAAATATTTAATTTCTAGAAATGGGATTTAATTTGACGTAGGAAATACACATTGTGTGATCTTTTAAGTACATGTCATGTACTTAATTATTTTAAATAAAAATTAAATTTATTAAATTTATTGAAATATAATTAATGTGATTCTTAAAATGTCTCAAGGAACAAAAATCATACAGAATTTAAGATAAATAATTAATTTATTAATTACTTCATTAATTTGTTAAACCAAGTTAATTTATCTTGAAATGAATGATAATAAATGAATACCAGCAATAATAAATGCAAGTTTCATTGCATGTTGTGAATGATCATGAGATTTGATCAACCTTTGTATGTATTGGGTTTATTTATTTAATTTAATTATTTATTTCATTATTTTATATGATATTTATTATCAAATTAAATATTTTGATCTAAATTTCATCCCTAACTTATTTATTATGTATTCTATTTGATGTCCATGAATTGTTTTATGTATCCCTAACCCTTGGTATCCCTCACCTACGTGCGAGTAAACATTTGTAAAGGATGTATTTCCTTATTAAATGAGATGGTATTGGGCTTGAGTCAAGATTAATCCAACTAAGGAGATATGTGAGATAATAGTGAATTCTATAACTCAATCAAATCTATGACTTAAGGAGTTATTTACCATAGAGTTTAAGTTGGTTTATCATCAATTGATAAACTAACCTATAGATAAAATATCATGACTATATCATGCATTTTTTTTTATTTTTTTAGTGCATGGTTATTTATTTATTTATGGGATGCATGATTTATTTAGATGATTAAAAATGATCACATAATATAAATAAATTAACAAGCATGCTTAGATAAAATGAAATAAAATTTATAAGATATATTTTATCAAGTATAGTTAATTACTTATGTAAGTTTCCACATAAATTAATTAACATATATATAAAATATAAAATAAGATATCTTATACTAATATAATTAATATGTGTAAATTATTTTATCAGACATGGTTAATTATTTCTATAATTTCCTGATAAAATTAATAAGCATGTAATGAATAAAATAAATGATATTTATGAATAATCTAAAAAAAACCTCAACTAAAATATCAAGTCATTGGAATGCCTTACATCACTTGAGTTAAAATACAACCACTGTTCAAAGTGCTTGTTTGGTTCCCATCGTGGTGCTTTAAATTATCAAGGAGTTCTAATGAATGTCTTGGATTAACTTAACCAATTTATAATCAAGGGTTGATTTCCTTAGAAAGACTTAGTATAACTTGGAGGCAAGTGTTGAGGAAATAAGAGTATAGGATTTCAAGGTCAGAGATTTTACTCAATAGATAAAGGAGTTGTGAGTTAGTGAATTTGGAAAGAAAATCCTATCTAAATACCTTTGACCAATTTGATAAGGCCTTTTACTGAGTTATTTGAAGGAAAATAATGAACCTTTCCACTAGAGTTTCTGATAATTTGGATAATCTAAATCCAATGATGAGGGATATTTGGGTTTGATAAAATAGTGGAAAACTTAATTAAATTATTAATAATGTCATAATTAATAATAAAGATAAAGTACTAAAATATCATTTTAATTGTTATAGATAATGGAAATAAACCCAACCATGGAATCACTATAATCATTCCCGAACAAAGAAAATGTCCATAGCAGAACAATTTTTTGAGAGTGGTATAGGCTCTTGTGCATTACACTACCAAAGTAAAATATGTTTTATGTGAAAAAATACCTTATTCCTGATCAACCAGCTTAGGAGTGAGTGGGTATAACATCCCGCACCTTCTTATTATCTTGAGAAGACGGAAGGAAATTACTTGGCCTTAAGTGACATCCCCAAGATGCAAAAGGTTGGCAATAAATTCCAAGGGATTCATTAACAGATGGGGGATGATTTCCCCTTGAAAATAAAACAACCAACCAAACATGACATGACCAAATAAACCACTAAATGATGCATGATATAAATTAAATACAACTCAAAGAAATACCATTTATATCAAAACTAAATACAAAAGAGTACCACAACAAAAGACAACTAACATCAAAGTATATAATGGAAGACAAACCAAAAAAACTCAATGACAACCAAATAACTCTAAATATATAACATGTTCCTTGATTCAACTCCACAAAACAGCCCAAGTATCACTAAGCACCACTAGAGAATTGTGATACTTTACCTTTTCCTATGTCCCGATAAACAATATCTTTAAAAGCACCAATGTACCAAATTAGGGGTGAGTAATGAAACTCAGCAGGATTTATCCAAATGATTTCCTTACTCACATCACTAGGATAGAATATGTAAACACATTTATATAAAATAGTTTATATAAAAAAATTCTAAAATAGTTTATATCAGAATATAAAACAAGTTCCACAGTAAAACAATTTTCTCAAAAAAACATCTAGTTCCAAGGAAAGCAACCAAACATGTCATTTAACCACTTCTCAATTTACATGTTGGAAAAACTCGTTCCATTTCACACACACACACACACACACACTTATCCACACAAACACACAATCTTGGTGTTACCATTTACTATGGAACTTAATGTACATAATCTGTCCCTTTGATGTTAGTACTTCACGACCATTATCCATCCCATTTTACCCATGCTTAAGCATTTAATTTAACCACATGTCAAAATCATATTTTCCAAACCACATCAATAAAAATTTATTTTTATTGAAAACACTTTTACATGCATCAAAACCAACCAATAATTTTAAAATCATCATTTTAAAATCAAGTTTCCAATTTCACTTTCCACAAAGCACCCAATTTTTATAATTTCATAAATCGCCATAAAAGTTGGTTTTCAGTAACAATTGCAGAATGATTCCACAAAAAATTTCAACCAAAACAATCAGTTTGAAATTGAGACTTCAAGTTCTAAATGGAGGAGCTGATAGTGAATCCACCTACCTCAGAAACTTTGGTGAAAATGATAAACGACACATAAAAGACCACAAAACTGGGTTGAATCTCCAAAAAACTACCTTAGATCTCTTACCCTAACATAAAAAAGTACAAATATAATCATGATTGGAATAAAAAAACTTATATCTATCCACAACAAAACTAGATCTAAGAAATTGAGAGAGAGAAGTATATATAAGAAAAAAAACCAAAAACTACCATAAACGATGACTTACTGTGAGAATTGTAAGTCAACGCACCTAGAAATGCCTTCGAATTGGATATAGATAGATGGGGAAAGATTAATTAGCATTTTGAAGGTATAAATTTTGAGTTATGGTATATTTGTAGTAAAAAAGAGAGGATTAGAGGTGAAAACATGTTAGATCCACTTTTTAAGGATCTAATCTTTAAACTGTGCATGATTAGTGGCATAGTTAGGCAAACTGTGCACTAACCATGTGAAAGATTCTGCCTCAAGGAGGAACCCCAGATGATTGGATTGCATGGTTAAAAAATCACGTGCCAACTGTGCAAAATCCAACTATCCCAATTTTCAAAATTTCTCCTAGTTAGCTGCATGGTTTGGTTAAACTGTGTGCCTGCCTATGCACCCACCTAGCCCCTGTCTCATTGTGCATGGTTTCCTATTAGAGTTGTATAGTTTCCATAGATTGTTCACCAACTGTTCACCTTTAGAAATTCTCCAAAAAATTTCCAAAATAAAACCAAACCCTCCAAAACTCTACCCAAACACTTTATATACTTAAAATACATAAATGAGGGGTTAGTTACTTGAAAATAGGGGTGATAAATTATCCCCACCATTGTACTTTTTGTCCCTATAAAGTAGAAAACCATCATTTATCTAAAAGAGTTTTAGCCAATGCTCCTTCATTTCTTTCTCCTATTCCCAAGTCTCTTACTGAATCTGACTATGTTTCCACAAAACTCACACAAAACTAATGATTTTTACATGCAAGACTTTATCTTTCCTATCCACAATCTACATTGGCATGTGCACTAATGAAGCATCCAGATCTAGGTCAACATGATCCCATCAAATCACATGGTTAGGATCAGGCTAATACTTTTTCAATTAAGATACATGAAACACATTATGCACAACATAGAACTATGGTGGAAATGACAACCGATATTCTACCTCACTAAACCATTCAAGTATCTCAAAAGGGACTATGTACTGATGAGATAAGTTGTTGTATTTCCCAAAATGATGATGTTCAAGTCTTGAAGAGATCCTAAAAAACACATGATCACTCATCTCGAAAGACAATAGCCATCGATGATGATTAGTATACAATTTCTGATGAATCTGAGCCATCTCCATCCATTTTATAATTAGATGAATCTTATTAATTGTTTCTTGGAAAAGGCTCGGCCCAACCAGTAAAGTTTAACCTATTTCCACCAAACAAAGTGGAGAATGACAATAAACCCATAAAATGATTCAAAAGGATACATATGTATTGAGGTTTGATAGATGTTATTAAATGAGAAATCCACCAATGGTATGTTCTCTTTCAATGAGCCACCAAAATCTATTACACAATCCCTTAACATGTCTTCCAATGTTTGTATCATCCTTTTGGATTTCTCATCTATCTGAGGATGATACACTGTGTTCATTGTCAACTAAGTTCCAAGGTATTTTTGTAAGGATTTCTAGAAATGAGATATAAACCTCATATATCTGTCTGAAACTATTGAAACTATTATTCCATGACTCTTTACCACTTCTCAGATATAGATTTTTGAAAAGTCCTCCACTATATGAGATTCATGAATAGGGATGAAATGATCCAAATTTTTGATCCAATCCACTATCACCCATATGGAATCATGTTTTTAAACCATTATTGGGATACCTGTTACAAAATACAAGGCTATTTTTCCCTATTTACAATCTGGAATAGGTAAATACTACAACATACCTACTAGATGTTGAGGCTCTACCTTAACTTGCTAACAAGTTAAGCATCTCAAAACAAACTCATCCGCCTTAATTTTTATACTAACCCACCAAAATTGTGCTTTAAATGCCTTATATATATATTATGTATTCTAGGATTAACAACCCATCTCAAATGGTGGTAAACATGAAGAATTTGTTCATCACAATCCATAGGTTAGACCATCTGATTTGTGAACCACAACACTGAACTCTCATCTAGATTCCATCCCTCAATGGTCTCCCAACCATTGAGTTTTGACCTCATAGACACACATTATACATCGGATATTTGTGCCTCTTTAACCATATTCACCAAATCAAGAATGAATGAAACTAGAAATAAGGACACAACTTTACCTCGGTCTTCACATTCAAAGTGCATATCGGCTAAGACTAACATAAAATGGAAGTCATCTAAAGATTCTTTTTCCAAATGAGCATATAACTTCTTGATTAATGTATCTACCACATAATTTACCTTTCCTGATGTATACATAAAGTCAAAGTAAAACATTTGGAGATACTCCATCCATATTCTTTGACTTAGATTCAAATCCCTTTGTGATAAAATATGTTTCGAGCTCTTATGATCTGTAAACTCAATAAATTTATCACCAAAGAGGTAATGAAGCTAATCCTTCAAATCATAGAATATGGTAATTAACTACAAATCATGTGTTGGGTAATTATTCTCATGCACTCATAACTACCTTGATCCATAAGCAACAACATGATTTCCCTGCATGAGAACACATCCCAACCTTGATCCCAAAGCATCACAATACACCACATTCCCTTGTCCCGATTCTAAAAAAATCAAGATTGGTGCTGATGTAAGTCGAACTTTAAGATCTTGAAAAAACTCATGAAATTCCTCATTTCATTAGAATATAACATTTTTCTTTGTCAAAGATATCATAGGTGAAGCTAGTCATGATAAGCCATGAAAAAAATATTGGTAATAAATATCCAATCCAAGGAAACTCTGTATCTCAAAGACATTCTTTGGTGGTTGCTAAGAGATAACAACTCCTATATTTTCTTGATCCACAGAAACACCTTTTCTGAGATAACATGGCCAAGAAAATGTACCTCTTGTATCCAAAAATAAAACTTTGATAATTTGGAATACATCTGATGATCTCGTAAGATTCCCAACACCGTCGTTAAGTGTTTCTCATACTCATCCCTTATCCTTGAATACACTAATATTTCATCCACAAAACCACTAAAAAATAATCTAAATACCTATAAAATATTGAATCCATCAATTACATAAATAACTCTAGTGAATTCGTAAGACCTAAAGGAATTACCACTTAATTATAATATTCATATCTACTTCTGAAAGCTGTATTTAGAATATCCTCCTTTTGAACCCACAATTGGTGATATCCTGATCACAAGTCAATTTTGGAGCACCACTAGGATCCCCTCAATTGACTGAATAGATCATAAATGCATGGAAGTGGATACTGATTCTTTATCATAAATTAGTTAAGCTTATGATAATCTATACACAATCTTAGAGTTCCATCCACCTTTTTGAAAAACAAGACTGGTGCTGCCCATAGAGATGTACTCAGCCAAATACACCTTTTTATTTCCAAATATTCCAACTACACTTTCAATTCCATTAAATTTTTTGGTTCCATATGATAATATATAAGGGAAATAGTACTAGTCCTCAAAAGGAGATCAATCATAAACTCTACTTCCCTTATAGGTGGTATCCCTAAGAAATTCTCAGAAAAAACATCAGGAAACTGATTAAAAACTATCGGAAAACTACTATTCTAAATCTATTCCATCAATTCCAAAGTCAACACTTCCAACTGGTATGATATCATTCCAATTTATAGTGCCAAAAATCCCATTTCACTTGAATTTACATTCTGTTCTCCTTGAAAGAGATGCTCAACACCATATTCAATTGTAAAACTGACCTTTCTGGTATAACAATCAATGTGAGATTTAAATTTTGTCAACCAATCCATACTCATTATTATATCATAGACATCCATTTACAACATATATAAATCCCATTTTAGTTTATCTCTATTAATATTTATAGAATATGATTTACACATGAAGGCTTGACATTCTCTTTGACTAAGAGGAGTTTGAAGTTTCAATACAGAATACATCATCTCAACACTCAAACATAGAAAATCAATAGTATGAGAAGAAAAAAAGGAATGGGATGCACCCGTATAAAACAAATATTGAATAAGGGCAAAATTCAAAAGAGTATTACTGTTTCTTCTGGAAATGGGGATGACCTTTTTTGTTTAAGATTCAAACTTTACAATCGATTTCTAACGGGTTTATTCATAGAACCGGAAACATCTAATGATTCTATATCCATTTGGACCTACTTTCCAAAGGTAGGTGCTCATTAGTTGTGGACTGATGAGGCTTAAGAATTTGTATTGGTTGAGAGGATGAGAGGTCAGGCTCATCACACCTTTTTTGGGGGGAATTATTACCTACTCCAGGACTCTCTTATAGATTTAAGTTATGTTCACGAATCCTTATTAATTCACCAAGCATGAAAATGAGTTTTCCTTTATATTTGGCAATCAATGATTGATAAGTATGGGATTTAGAGAATTTTTTTATATGTATTCGAGGTTCTTCATCGATGGAGAATCATCCATATGTATTAGAGATTCTTAGTCAATTGCATCCTTCAATACATTGTATAGAAATCTCTTGGTCATTATGATAACCATACTAGTTTTAAAGCCACTAAGTGGGGCACTTGAAGTTTATTGTCATTCATAAAGACATGGATTATTTCAAAGTTGGGATCATACCCGCGGATGGGCTACTTATGTATCCTTGTTAAAAATGAATCATAACCCACGTAGTTCTATAAGAAGGATATAGTTTAACGTCATATGGGATAGAAAATAATTAATGAAATATGGTCTTGAACCTTATAATGGCTTCCTACGTACTCTAATTTTAAGGCAGAGATCAAAGTCCACATAGTTTGGGTAAAGAAATACAAGGTTTATGCATGGTTAATGGCCTAAAAAGAGATGTCGTGATTACTTTTACACTCTAAGATCACGTGAGTCATGCTCAGTGTGAGAAACAAGAGGTATTAGTAAACTTGATGATGGTGACATGAAAGATGCAGTCATGAGAAATGATGTGGGGCTTACATATGTATTACTGCCCAAGTAGATGAAGACCAAGAATTACTTCAGGAAAGAAGCCCAGGAGCAGGGTCCATAAAGGTATTTGTACTTTATGGAGATTTGGAGTTTTAACTTGGGGCTTAATATTGAGAAGGAGGCATAAATTAAAAGGGACTTATGATTGGGGTTTATTCCTAATAAGGAGGCCCAAATCAAAGGAAATTAAGATTGGGGATTACTCCTAAGGAGAATTCCCAATTAAAGGGAACTTATAACCTATGACTTACTCCTGAGAAGGAGGCCCAATGTTAAAGGAAATTATGACTGGGGCTTACTCCTAATAAGGATTCCCAAGTTAAAGGAACTTATGACTGGGGCTTACTCTTGAAAAGAAATCCCAGGTTAAAGGAACTTATGACTGGGGATTACTCCTGAGAAGGACGCCCAGATTAAGGGAACTTATGACTGGGGCTTACTCCTGAGAAGGAGGCCCAAGTTAAAGGAACTTATGACTTGAGGATTACTCCTGAAAAGGAATCCCAGATTAAGGGAACTTGGAACTTGGGGCTTACTCCTGAATAGGATTCCCAGATTAAAGGATATTCTCATCTTAAAGAATGAGGTTATATAGGAAACCTCTAACCATGGTGACATAAAGTTTGTAAGTCGTGAGGTTTTGGGAGAGGTTCTCATATAATTCCTTTCAGATAAGGAAGCCAACAAAGGAACCATGCCATAAATGGATTTGAAAAGGTGTTCAAGGGCTAATATCTTGAAGAGGAGAGGTAAACAGGAGAGAGGCACACAAATAAAGTTGGCATGAAAGTATGGCCACACAAATCATTTGGCACACAAGTATTGGCCTCACAAGTGTACTTGCATGGCATGGTTTCACCTGGGCGATGAATAATCTAAAGGGTAATACTTGGGAGAGACTTAAATCAAGCCTTTAGTATTATCCTAAGATGTTTCCAAAAGGAGGTGCGTAGATTTCATTGAAAGGGTAGGGAGGCGCGCAAGTGTTTTCACTTTTAAGGAGGTCTGGACACTTAGGCGTGTAATTGTTGATGAATTCTAAACACTTTGGCCTTATCCTACCCCTTCAATTCTT
Organism: Viscum album; assembly: GCA_963277665.1. Lineage (NCBI taxonomy): Eukaryota > Viridiplantae > Streptophyta > Magnoliopsida > Santalales > Viscaceae > Viscum > Viscum album. Next base: position 615,847,475 of record OY728130.1, on the reverse strand, counting down.
CTATTCTAGGTAAAAAGTTACCTTAGAAGTTTTTGGAAGAGTTGAGTTGAAGACTTGGGCGACCAGAGCTTGAATATGAGTTTAGGAAAATTCGTCCCTGAAATGGGGGGCCCACAAGGGCTATTTATAGGCCACCAGGCACCTTGGGAGAAAAAAATAATAGGGCACACAAGTTACTTGCGCAACCCATAGGTGGCACGCAAGTGACTTGCGCGGCGCGCATGAAACTTGCGTGACTCAATCCAAATGGGTTCCTTGTCCTTGCCTTTGTCAATTTTTGATGTTCTTCAAAGGGTGATGCTCTTTGTTCTTAAGGTATTCCCCCTTTCCATTTGGTGGACCCTGTGACGAAAAGGAGCATCAACAAAAGTCCCCCTAAGAGTTGGATCTGAGAAGGAAAGAGGATCCGACTCTGAGGTAAAGTCGGAGAAATCAAGGATCTGTGGCGTGCATGTATGGTGCGTAGATGCCGGGGAGCGCAAGTATGGCATGCAAGTGGTCTCGATCACCTATATATACAGGCTCACTCTCGCGTGAACTCATTCCACTTCCAGTAGCTCAAGCTCTCTTCGTGAAGGTGCTCCGATTTTCGGTCTTCGGTCTTTTGTATTTTTTTGTCGCGCTTCTGTAGAAGGTATTTGACTTGCGCACCATGACTGGGGTGGAAAAACTTGCGTGACCCGATTGACTTGCGCGTTAAGTTTGGACTTGCGCGCCTTAATTCCTTTGCCATTATTTTTGATTTCCTTCATCAAAATTTTACAAACCAAACTTACTTAAGAGTTGATTGTTTGATCTTTGTGCAGATTCAATGGATCCCAAAATAATTGGATCAGCTGATGAGTTGGAAAAAAAGAGAATAGATGACATGATGAACGTCGTTGTCCATGATTATTATGATATCTGCGACAACACTCTCCCGGATTTGGATAAGTACTTGAAGAAATATCATGCCAATTTCCCACAGAGCATCTACTTTCCTTTATATGGCCATGGTCATCTGCAAGGAGTCAATGTTCCGGAGGAAAATAATTATATTCCTCATTCCTTGTTTCAGACTTACACCAATTTTTCTTCGGCAAATGCCTCAATTGTAGGATCATTTTCCAATGCTGGAATAGTGGATAAGGCATTCACAATGCATCATAGACCATGTGCTTCAGATATGAAGCCTCACAAGCCTGAGCTGTAGCTGCATTACTATCCCTCTATTTTCTAAAATTCTCAGATGGACCAATATAAGGGATGGAAAAAGAGTTGGGATTTCCATCCTGGAGGAGGTGTGAAGCTGACTTGGATGTGGGCATATTGGGTGCAACAAACCTGTGTAGAGTTTGTCGATGATCTGAAAGGATCTGCAATATATGAAGCCGTTTGGGCTAGGTAGACATATGTTTACAGGAATGACAATTTCGTGTTGGAGTTAATCAGTCATTGGATCCCGTAAATAAATTCTTTCCATCTGACTCATGGAGAAGTAGACATCAGTTTGTGGGATGTCTACAAGATTTCAGGGGATCCAATTTTGGGAGATATGTATGACAAATTCATCCCCCCCAAGGTGACCTGGAATGATTTAGAGAAGAATCCGACTTTGGCTCGAGAGTTAATGAAAATTTTCCACAAGATTAAGAATACCAAAACCACGAAAACCCACTCTAGAAAAGATATCCATCCAGAGGAGTGGATGGACATGTTTCTGATTAAAAAGAAAGAGGAAGGACCTTCCTACACTCATCCTACCAGTTTCCCTAGATCTACAAAGAGGGGTGCTCCGGGCACATTTTGGCTAATTTTGGAAGCAAGAGAGTTTGATAGGTGGGGGTATGAAGTGAACTAGAAAATTCCAACAAAGACTCGTTTGGAAGGATTTTTGGCCTTTTGGATCAGTGTTTACCTTTTACCAGTTTGGGATTCGAAAGAAGGCGTGAGGCTGGGGACCTTTGTCATTGCAGCCAAGCTGGATGAAAAGAAGATGGTTGGGTTAGCCACCCCAATTTTGGCAAATATTTATAGGAGCTTACTTCATGTTTATATGGGTAAGTATCCTCTAAGAATATTGGGACCATTCTAAGTTTTATGGGGATGGATCACCACTCACTTCAGGACATATGCTGTACAAAGTGGGGTACAAGTTCCTGGAAGTTCTTTACGGCCGTCTGTTCAGGCCTTTTCTGGAATTTCTCCCTTATCCATCAACGCTTATGATATCAAAATAATTCTGAGCATGTTCAAGGAGTTTCACTTCTTTCCTTATGGAAATCTGCCAACAGGGCAATTTGTTGATGATGGAACAACCTGCCTGGAGTTAAGGGCGTACATGTTGGCATGTAGAGATGGTACACTGGACACGAGGATTGACAAAGAAATTATATGTGAGGCCTATGCTCTATACAGATTCGCACATCAATTCAAATGTCTGCAGAAAATTACTGTATCCCATCCGATGCATGTTAGGTTAGAGCAACATCCAATGGTTGCTCCTCAAATGTGGTTGTTGACGTCTATGGAGAAGACTGGGGCGACATTTGATCTACCAGCTGTTGGAGTGGAAAGTCGATTGACTATATGGTATGCCGAGAGCTGGGTATCATCATACCCTGAAGGGGTACTAAATCATCCAGTCCCTCGGGTGGAGACAAAGAAGAGAACTGTTAGGAAAGAAGCTTTTCATTTGGAAGGCAACTCTTCCTCACCCAGAGCTGATTCACCGGGTTCCTCACCCAGGGCTGATTCACCGGATTCCTAGGATAGGGATGATGAGGCACAAAATGCATCAAAGCGGCCTCATTCCAGATATAATCTACCTGCCAGAGTCAAGAGACCTACTCCATCAACTCATGGTGAGTTAAATCATTGAGGCAATTTAGTCGCCATTATTTTAAAGAGCAACAAGTTTAATTTTCTTATCCTTTATCTGTGATTACAGGAGCAGGGAATAAGTAGAAGTCCCATATTGTAGGACCCTCCTCGTGGCCTTCTGGTGCACATTCTGAATATTTACGACCAGAGGATGTCCGGGCATAGCAGAGTTTATATTGTGATGTAGAAACCGCCTGGATGGACTTATGCGAAGGGATGCATATCCCTGGAGTGGGGGATCTCTGAGCTTCCACTGACATCCATTTTCAGGACAACCCCAATGAAGTGAGGGTTTACATCAAAGAGCTGTAAATGCTCATATATGCCACTTATAAGTCAGTTCCTATCACAAAACGGGTGAAGTAAATGATGGACCATGGAACCACTGAGGGGATTGGTCCTTCATTAGACAAAGAGTGGCGTGATTATGTGGCTCCTGAAGATGTAAGTTTTCCTTTTTTATCATATTTCTATTTTCGTTTTCAATTTGAATTTAATCAAAGATTTTTCATTTAAGGAAATAATCTTCTTCATCTTACAGCTTGCAAAGGAAAGAACCATTGAAATCCCTTCGCCACGGTATAGCCCTGGTGTCACCACTCTTGGAGCCACTAAATCTTCTCGTGAGCCGGGCGAAGTATCTCCAGGACAACAAGCCAAGGACGAGGAGTTAGAAAGGGCATTAATGTCTTCGATACCTATTTTCGGAGGTGATGATGCTATTCCACCCAAAAAGGCCAAGAAGCAAAAGAATTGAAGAAAAAATACCATAGCCAAACGTTTTATCAGTAGTGGTAAGTCTTTCTGGTAGTCATGAATCTTAACTTATGAAAAAGTGATCAAACTTCTTGGGATTATAGGGGCTTCTTTAGTTTCCTCTTTAAGGGAAAGGACTAACCATCCTCAAATTAAAATGGAGGGCACTATAGAATGGCCATAGGTTCCTACTAAAATGGCTGTTTCTGAAGAAATATTGAGAGCAGATGAGCCGGTGTCTGTTCCTAGCACCGCTCCTGTTTCTGATGCCAGGAGAGAAAAGGTTTCTGGTAAATTAACAAAACTTTATAGAACCTCAAATAAGACAAAAACTGACTTCCATTCTGTGATGTTTTAGGTTTAACACATGCATCAGAACATTTGGAAACTGATGAAGCTGACCCCACAACTGTCTCTAAAGAAGCTATCCAGGGTCAGAGATTTCCAGATGAAAGTCACGAATGTAACACCCCAAACCCACTAGGCTGGAGCCGGTGCATTACTTGTGATATTTTCATGGTTAGAAGGAATGAAAATCCCTAAGAAACGATCAGTTTAGTAGTCTTGAAGAAACTAGATACATTTATTTAACATAAATTACATTAGATAAGGTTACAAGATACAATCCACAATGAAAAACAAAAACTACATCCACTAGCACTCAATAAATAACCACCTCTTCATAACCTGTTGAAGGTAAACAATGAAAGGGGTGAGCTCAAATGCTTAGTAAGGGTTACAAATAGAAGAATAATTAGTACAATAATAAGTGAATCATAATCAATCCGACATAATCAAAATGGCATAGTGAATAAATGAACAACTAATGCCATTAATAAACTGAGAATGAAACTGCATCCATAGATTTTGTCATAGTGAAAACCTAATGGATAATAATAATAACTGAAAATGAATAAAGATAATGATTATTAATTGGACGTCATGTATCTGGAACATGAACCATAATACCGTAAAAATAGTTTAGCTCTATGGGTAGAAACCCGTCTGATTTTTGGAAACAAACTCGAAGGGTCTGTCGCCAAATTGTTTTGTCTCATGAGACCTACCGATGCATCGAGGGGATATAGTGGGCCCCACCCACCTCTACATACAAATAATTCTTTTTAAAATGATTCAATACAAGATAAACATGCCTTTTCAATATCTGTATAGATTATAGAATACATATTCATCAATAACATCCCAAATATACACCGTATGTGAAATGGTATACGGTTTAGACAATAAACTTATCCATGACATGAGATTATGGATATTTAATAGAAATATAATTTCAAATAGAAAGTGATCTCAAATGGGCATTAGGTACACCACATAAGGATTATTAGGTGCACAATACAAAGTTAGTCACAACAAAGGGGATATTCTTGAACAAAAGTGAGAGAGAGGATCCCTTACCTTATGCTTGAAGGTGTTCTTGTCTTGTTTTTAAAGACCTGAATAAACAAATTAGGATTATTAATTCATAATTACATAACCTCTTTTATATTTAATTGATATGGTATAACCTTATTTAGTTCAATAATGGCCTTTTTGATGGATTTAAGAGATTCAATTTTATTGTTTTGGAAGCATTTTCTTACTTGGTTTCATGATTTGTTTACTTATATTCATGAATGGAAGTTGGTTTGAAATATGGTTAAACATCCAGAATTGTTAATATAAATTATTAGTGAAATTAAATAGACATAAATTATCTTATAATGATTCTGGTTATATACCATGATGATGACTCATTCGATGAGTTAAAGATAAACGCTTGAACTTGGCTTGGAAGTTTTGTGCTAAATAAACTTGTTTTGTATTTTTATTCCATATTATGAATGTTTAAAGATTCCATAACATTAATAAAGATAAAATACATATATTATGACCTGTTTCAACCATATATTTGGTTTCATGACCAGAATTTAAAGAATTAATGGAAATTGAAATTACATCGTCCACGATATCGGTAATTCGACACATCACGGACAATGTTTTTATTCCTTAAATAAGTGGGAGAGGAGAAGAATAATGATGAAGAATTTTCCATAAACATTAGAACATATAGAATATACAAGATTCTGGAGCATACATGCCTCTTGGTTAAGATGAGGTGAGTAAATAAGAAGAAGAGAAAGGAATCTTAAAATGAATGAAAACTTGATAAATTTCTCACGAAAATTCGGCAGCCTATCAACGTCTCTTAAAATTTCATAAAAATAGTTTGATGAGAGGAATGGAATATATCATCATTCATACATAATATGAACATTAAGGGGGAATATTTAATGAAATATCCCAACAAAATCCAAAGGGAAAGGAAGATAATAACATAAAATGAAAGAAAAGAATGAAAATAAAAGAGGTTGTTTACCTCTTGATGTCTTCTCCTTGAGATCATTCTTAAGGGATTTGGTTTTGGTCTTTTGGTGAGACCAAAGATTGATGGATGTGGGGAAGGAGGTTGGGAAGGTATTTGGACAGAATTTGGAGAAGGCACAAGGCTTGAGAGGAGTGAAAGGAAGGGGGGGTGAGAGGGGGTTTTTATAGTGGAGGAGAGAGGGGATTTCTTAATATAAAACTCATTAATTTATTATTTCTCCTCAAGACAAGGAATAATGAGTATTCCATGACCAATAATAGTAAATGGGTCATGTGAATTTGAACCAAGTGGTCTTACATCAGCAGAGCATCATCGATGACTCAATTAATCCATTATTTAGCATTTATTGTAAATTATTAGATTCTACTATTCATAAAAAATTCAAGTATTTCAGAAAAATACCAAAAATTCACCCTAACCATTTTTCAACATGTAGAATCCAAAAATGAAGTCCATTTTACAAAAATAATTTTCTAAATTTGATTATTTTAATATTTAATTAAAATAATAATTTATTATCAACACGAGTTTTAAAACATTCATTAACTCATTCTAAAATATAGGTATATCGTACTTCCAACTTGAATATTATTTTTATACCACCATAGGGTAGGTTACTATTCATTAGGGTATATCACTATTCATAAGGGTAAGTTACTATTCACTAGGGTAGGTTACTATTCACCAAAAATTATTTTTGATTTATTAGACTCAAAAAACATCTTGAACACAACCGTGTATGCCAGATTTTTAAAATTCAAATCATAGAGCTGGTAAATTTAAGTTTAGTGGCTAAGTTATGGTTATCTCCTAATGTTTTGTTCCATAGGGGTTCAGTGATTCATGAAATATATGCTACCTAATGAATAGAGTGTATTTAAGAGAAAAATACCATAAAATGTTTGGGGTGCTACATTATTCCCTCCTTCGGAAATTTCATCCTCGAAATTTTTATGTATAAAGGCCACCAAAAAGATGTGGGTGATTTTTTTTATAACATCCTCAGGTTCCCATGTTGCTTCCTCCATACTCTAGTTTCTCCAAAGAACCTTCACTATGCGAGTTGTCTGATTTCTCAATACCTGTTCCCTTGTGTCAAGAATCCCAATAGGCTTTTCACAATATGATAAATCAGGTTCCAGTTCAATTTCTTCATATGTGAGAACATGCGTTGGGTCTGGCATGTATTTCTTTAACAATGACACATGGAACACATCATGAACCCTGGAGAGATTTGGCGGCATTGCTAGACGGTAAGCTACAGATCTGATTCTTTCCAGAATTTCAAATGGCCCAATGTACCTGGGGCTCAGTTTCCCTTTCTTACCGAACCTTAGGACACCCTTCCATGGAGATACTTTTAGAAAGATGTGATCTCCCACCTGGAATTCCAAATCCTTTCTTTGATTGTCAGCATAACTCTTCTTCCTACTTTGGGATGCCTTAATATGGGCTTGAATTTTCTTCACCTTTACCGTGGTCTCTTTAATATGTTCCGGGCCTATAAGTTTTCTCTCACCAACTTCGTCCCAACAAGTTGGAGTTTGACACCTCTTTCCATATAATGCTTCATATAGAGCCATTTGAATACTAGAATGGAAACTATTGTTGTAGGAAAATTCCACCAAAGGTAAGTATTGATCCCACATACCTTGGAAGTCAAGATAGCATGACCTCAACATGTCTTCTAAAGTTTGAATAGTCCTTTCAGACTGTCCATCGGTTTGGGGGTGATAAGAAGTAATCATACAAAGCTCAGTATTCAAAGCTTTCTGGAGACTTTTCTAGAATTTTTATGTAAACCGGGGATCTTGATCGGATACAATTGATATAGGTGCACCATAAAGTCTTAAAACTTCATTAATATACAGTCTTTCCAGGAACTTGAGTGGAAAATCCTCTCATACAGGAAGGAAATGTGATGATTTTGTGAAACGATCAATAATTAACCATATTGCATCGTTCCTTCTAGGTGTCCTCGGTAGTCCAGTGATAAAATCCATCGTAATGTTATCCCACTTCCACATAGGAATAGGTATAGGATGCATAACTCCTTTGGGATGTTGTCTCTCTACCTTCACTTGTTGACAAACTAGACACCTTGACACATAGTCAGAAATTTCCCGCTTCATATTATCCCACCAGAAATATTCCTTCAGATCTCTGTACATCTTGGTGCTACCTGGATGTATAGAGAAATTTGAGCTATGGGCATCGTCTAATAGTTCCCTTTTTATCTTAGGTACTGATGGAACACATAACCTCTTCCCAAACTTCAGAACTCCTTCTTTATACACGAAGTCTACCAGTCTTCCATCCTTGACAGCATTAATTTTCTTGTGCATATTCTCATCATCAGATTGAGAGCTTTTTATTTTCTCTAATAAGGATGGTTTATCAATCATTTTAAAGATAAAATATGTTTCCCCTTCCTTAACAATTCCCATATCCATCTTTAGTAGATCCATGAATATAGGATCTCTTTCAATCCTCATTTGAGTCAGAAGGCCATGATCTTTCCTGCTTAATGCATCTACCACCTTATTCGCCTTTCCTGGGTGGTAGTGTATTGAAAAATTGTAATGTTTTAGTAACTCAAGCCATCTTCTTTGCCTCATGTTGAGTTCTTTTTGTGTGAAAATGTATTTCAAACTCTTGTGGTCCATATAGATCTCACATCTCTCTCCATAGAGATAATGCTTCCATATTTTTAGAGAAAAGATTACGGCTGCTAACTCAAGATCATGAGTTGGATAATTTTTCTCATGAGTCTTCAACTATCTTGATGCATAAGCAATAACTTTATCATTTTTCATAAGGACACAACCCAACCCATTCTTTGATGTATCGCTGTATATCACAAATCCACCACTTCCAGATAGAAGAGTCAAAATTGGAGCATTGAACAATCTTCATTTCAATTCTTCAAAGCATTCTTTACAATCTTTTGTCCACACAAACTTAACTCCTTTTCGTGTGAGCTTGGTTAGCGGGTTATCCAGTCGGGTGAAATTCTGAACGAAACGCCGATAGTAACCTGCTAAGCCAATAAAAATGCGTACCTTGGTTATGTTTTTTGGCGTGGGCCAATCTTGGATTGCCTTTTTCTTTGCAGGATCAACTAGGATTCCATCCTTAGAGACTATATGGCCCAAAAAATAAACTGATTGAAGCTAGAATTCGCACTTGCTAAATTTCCCATATAATTCATTTCTTGTAAGAGTTTCCAGAATAATCTGCAAGTGATTCTCATGATCTTCATAGCTTTTTGAGTATACCAGGATATCATCGATGAAAACCACAACAAATTTATCAATATGTTCCTTGAAAACTATATTCATTAAATCCATGAAATCAGAGGGTTCATTAGTCAGTCCAAATGGCATCACCATAAACTCGTAATGCCCATACCTGGTTTGAAATGCTGTCTTAGGAATATCTTCCATCCTCACACGCAGTTGATGATATCCGAACCGAAGATCAATCTTCAAAAAGTATTGGGATCCATGGAGTTGATCAAATAAATCATCAATCCGAGGTAGAGGATACTTATTCTTTATTGTAATAGCATTTATTTCCCAATAATGAATGCATAACCTCATGGATCCATCTTTCTTCTTGACAAACAGGACCGGGGCTCCCCATGGAGAAACACTAGGTCAAATAAATCCTTTTTCACTCAAATACTCTAGTTGTTTCTTTATCTCCACTAACTCCACAATGGCCATTCTATAGGGGGTCTTAGATATAGGTCTCACACTAGGAATTAAATCAATAGATAACTCAACTTCCCTCTCTGGAGGATGTCCAGGTAAATCCTCTGGAAATACATCAATGTACTCTTGAACTATGTGGACGTATTCAATTTGAATATTTCTTTCCTTGCTCATAGATGTTGGTTTATCCTCCTCTCCAAGTATTGAATTTAGTAGATCTATTGGGGTTGGTTCTCGATAATAATAATGTGGCGATGTTTCTGCCCTAAAGACAAGGGATTCTACACCATTTTCAAAAATTTTAACTTCCTTCTTATTACAATAAATCTTCGCATCAAAATTTGACATCCAATCCATGCTGAGAATTATATCAAATTCAGTCATTGGTATGATGACAAGGTTAGCAACTAAAGCACGCTTTGGTGACTGGAGGGGAACTAGTCGACATGCCTTTGTTGCAACGATACATCCCCTAGTAGTTTTGACTGAAAACTCCTTTATTAAATCAAATTGGACACATCTAATTTTCTTTGGAAACTTAGAATATATAAATGAATGTGATGATCCATAATCAAATAAGGCATTGTCTAAGTTTGAGGAAACAATTAAAGTACCTTCCACCACATCATTAGGGACTTTGACCTCCGCAGTTGTAATCACATAAGCTCTCCCTTGATCTCTTGTCCTTTTATGAGTCAAGTTTTCTTGGCATTTAGGACACTCATTTGCATAGTGTACCATCTCTATGAAATTTTAGCATTGAAAATAATTTAATTTTTTCTTCCCCTTGAATTCATCAGATCGATGACCCTTTTCTCCACAGTTATAGAAGACTCCCATGCCTTTAAAGCATTTCCCGAGATGATTCTATCCATAGTTCTCGCATAATGGGAAACTATTTGTTCCCTTTCTCTTCTTTGGTGATTCTCCTTTTACTTTGTTATTCGAGTACCACTTCTTATCTTGGTTTCCTTTGAAAATATTTGATCTAGAAAATTCCCTCTCTATTTTGATGGAACTTGATACAATTCCATCATATGATGAAAATGTTTGAGAAGCCAGTGCCCTCCGAAGACTTGGCTTAAGACCTTCAAAGAAATGATCAATCTTGTTTGCCGAGTCACGTACGTAATCTACGACATACCTGGACAGCCTTGTAAAAGTAGCCTCATACTCTGCAACACTGTCCTCTTCCCTTTGTTTCAAGCTAAGGAATTTACGCTTCATTTCAGTTCATTGCTCATGAGGGAAATATTTCTCAAAGAATATTTCCTTAAAAGTCCTCCACTCCATATATTCTATTTCTTCTTCCTCCATGGTGTTATGAATCAGGGACCACCATTGGTCAGCGTCACCCTTAAGACAATATACTGCCAGCACCACCTTCTCATTTTCATTGCATCTTAATGCCATGAATATCTTTTCAAGTGACTTGATCTATTTATCAGCTACCACTAGATTAGTAGTCCCACTAAAATATGGGGAATTCTGCCACATGAAACGATCTAACACAGGTGTGGAATGGTTATTCGTTACAACTTGAGTAAGTTGTCCCAATATAGTCATGATATGATCTGCTCCAACATTGACTGTATTGACTTTCTCAGTATGGAGATCCCTACATTTCCCACGAGTATTGATTCCCCATCTTCCATTAGACTCCATTTATAAATAATGGGATACACTAGATTAGTTTATGAATCTCAAATAGAAAATCACTTAACATAGATTGAAATTCTATGCATATATAATCTTATAAATATGGTTCCTCTAAGTATAAAATTACATTAACTCCTTCATAATGGCTTGTAAAGAAAACATGAATTATCCTAAGCATATCCCCCAGGAGTGTCATAACCAAGAGTGCAGCAAGGCCCGTTGTCGTGCACCGGTTCCCGTTCGAGTCTAGATCAAAGTGGTGTTTTTGGGTTTTACCCCTAGATACATCTGTGCCAGAGCCGCCTCTACCTGCTCATATCCAGACAGGGACGTATTTCTTAAAATATCCACATAATCTATTCCTTACCAAAATACCAGGATATTCTTGTGCATTTATCCTCAAATACTACCTTAGGGTTTTGTTACCTACTATAAATTTCCTACTCTAATTTCCAAGTTTCCTACTAAACTTCCTCTGATACCAACTGTAACACCCCGACCCCACTAGGATGGAGCCGGTGCATTACTTGTGATATTGGCATGGTTAAAAGGTATGAAAATCCTGAAGGAATGATCAGTTTAGTAGTGTTGAAGAAACTAGATACATTGATTTAACATAAATTACATTGGATAAGGTTATAAGATACAATCCATAATGAATAACAAAAACTTCATCCACTTGCACTCAATAAATGACCTCCTCTTCATAACCTATTGAAGGTAAAAAAATGAAAGGGGTGAGCTCAAACACTCATTAAGGGTTAAAAATAGCGGAAGCATTAGTACAATAATAAGTGAATCATAATCAATCTGACATAATCAAAATGGCATAGTGAATAAATGAACAACTAATGCCATTAATAAACTAAGAATGAAACTGCATCCATAGATTTTTTCATAGTGAAAACCTCATGGATAATAATAATAACTGAAAATAAATAAAGATAATGCTTATTAATTGGATGTCATGTATCTGGAACATGAACCATAATACCGTAAAAACAGTTTAGTAGAAACCTGTCCGATTTTTGGAAACAAACTCGAAGGGTCTGTCGCCAAACTGTTTTGTCTCATGAGACCTACCGATGCATCGAGGGGATTTAGTGGGACACACCCACCTCTAAATCCAAAGTATTCTTTATACAATGATTCAATACAAGAGCAACATGCCTTTTTCAATATCCTTATAGAGTATAGAATACAGATTCATCAATAACATCCCAAATATACATTGTATGTGAAATGGTATACGGTTTAGACAATAAACATATTCAGGACATGAGATTATGGATATTTAATAGAAATATAATTTCAAATAGAAAGTGATATTAAATGGTCAGTAGGTACACCACATAAGTATTATTAGGTGCACAATACAAAGTTAGTCACAACAAAGGGGATATTCTTGAACAAAAGTGAGAGAGAGGATCCCTTACCTTATGCTTGAAGGTGTTTTGTCTTGTTTTTAAAGACCTGAATAAACAAATTAGGATTATTAATTCATAATTCCAGAAACTCTTTTACATTTAATTGATATGGTATAACCTTATTTAGTTCATTAATGGCCTTTTTGATGGATTTAAGAGATTCAACTATATTGTTTTGGAAGCATTTTCTTACTTGGTTTCATGCTTTGTTTACTTATATTCATGAATGGAAGTTGGTTTGAAATATGGTTAAACATACAGAATTGTTAATATATATTATTAGTGAAATTAAAGAGACATAAATTATCTTATAATGATTCTGGTTATATACCATGATGATGACTCATTCGATGAGTTAAAGATAAACACTTGAACTTGGCTTGGAAATTTTGTGTTAAATAAACTTGTTTTGTATTTTTATTCCATATTATGAACGTTTAAAGATTCCATAACATTAATAAATATAAATACATATATTATGACCTGGTTCAACCATATATTTGGTTTCATGACCAGACTTGAAATAATTAATGGAAATTGAAATTACATCGTCCACGATGTCGGTAATTCGACACATCACAGACAATGTTTTTATTCCTTAAATAAGTGGGAGATAAGAAGAATAATGATGAAGAAATTTCCATAAACATTAGAAAATCTAGAATATACAAGATTCTGGATAATACACGCCTCTTGGTTAAGATGATGTGAGGAAAGAAGAAGAAAAGAAAGGAATCTTAAAATGAATGAAAACTTGATAAATTTCTCATGAAAATTCGGCAGCCTAACGGTGTCTCTTAAAATTTCATAAAAATGGTTTGATGAGAGGAATGGAATATCTCATCTTTATTACATAATATGGACAGTAAGGGGGAATATTTAATGAAATATCCCAACACAAGCCAAAGGGAATGGAAGAGAATAACATAAAATGAAATAAAAGAATGAAAATAAAAGAGGTTGTTTACCTCCTGATCTCTTCTCCTTGAGATCCTTCTTAATGGATTTGGTTTTGGTGTTTTGGTGAGACCAAAGCTTGTTGGATGTGGGGAAGGAGGTTGGGAAGGTATTTTGATAGAATTTGGAGAAGTCATAAGGCTTGATAGGAGTGAATGGAAGGGGGGGGGTGAGAGGGGGTTTTTATAGTGGAGGAGAGAGGGGATTTCTTAATATAAAACTCATTAATTTATTATTTATCCTCAATACAAGGAATAGTGAGTATTACATGACCAAGAATAGTAAATGGGTCATGTTAATTCGAACCAAGTGGGCTTACATCAGTAGAGCATCATCGATGACTCAATTAATCCATTATTTAGCATTTATTGTAAATTATCAGATTCTACTATTCATAAAAAATTCAAGTATTTCAGAAAAATAAAAAAATTCACCCTAACCATTTTTCAACACGTAGAATCCAAAAATGAAGTCCATTTTACAAAAATAATTTTCTAAATTTGATTATTTTAATATTTAATTAAAATAATAATTTATTATCAACACCAGTTTTAAAACATTCATTAACTCATTCTAAAATATAGGTATATCGTACTTCCTACTTGAATATTATTTTTATACCACCATAGGGTAGGTTAATATTCATTAGGGTATATCACTATTCATAAGGGTAAGTTACTATTCATTAGGGTAGGTTACTATTCACAAAAAATTATTTTTGTTTTATTAGACTGCAAAAAACATCTTAAACACAACCGTGTATGCTGGATTTTTAAAATTCAAATCACAGAGCTGGTAAATTTAAGTTTAGTGGCTAAGTTATGGCTATCTCCTATAAGTAACCATGTTTTTTTCCATAGGGGCTCAGTGATTCATGAAATATATGCTACCTAATGAATAGAGTGTATTTAAGAGAAAAATACCATAAAATGTTTGGGGTGCTACAACGAAGAAGACATGTCGAGTGATCCCACTAGTGAGACTAACTTGGGATCTAAGACATCATTGGATAAAATGATGACTCTTGGCATGTCCTCTGAAGAAAATTTAAACCATGTTAAATTACCATGTGATTTAGAAGATTTTGGAGATCTAGTTATAGAGTCAACTGGACGTGAGTTTCATCATTTTCCCTATTAATCTTCTCATGATTACACTTCTAACCATGTTTGGTTAAAAATGTATTGTTCCATCTAAAGAGACTGCTGAACCAACAACATTTTAAAGGGGTGTAGACATTGATGTAAACCCTATTATTGTAGAAACACTGGCTCATGTGGAACTTAACGCGATAGACTCTCCTGAAACCCATTCTGAAAATCCTGTTGAATCTAGGAAAGATGGAGAGGAGTCTTCACAAGTTGCTAATCTACTGTTAGGTAAAAGATGATGATATTTGTAGCTTACCTAAATTGGAAGACAATCAATCAACTTTTACTATCCTTTGAATCTAACCATACTTTCAATTGACCAAACAGGGATGTCAACTTCAATGGCTAGATCTGGTGGTGAAGCCTCAACCTCAGCCCAAACAGTAGCATAAGAGGAAGCAATCAGGGTCAGGGAAGGAGCAGAACATGGAACTTCCTTAAGTGCATTAATCCCTGACTATGTTCCTCCCTGTGATAGAGATGTTGAATCAGACCCAGAGGTGCAAAAGGCGCTCCAATTCTCAGGTCGCAAGGAATGGAAAAATATATGGAAGATAATATCTAAGGTGCCTCTTGAAGAGATTCCTTCGAAAATTCCAAGACTCTCATCCATGTTCATCATGCTAGGACTTGGTAGTTTTGGATATCAAGAAATCCATGTTGCAGTGAAACAAGTCATTCGAAGGAGGGATCAAGAGGAAAAGTGTCATCAAGACCTGATCAGAGCTGGATTGTTGATCAATACCAGTGAATTTCAGGCTAAAGTGTCTCGAGATGAGGCTGATCATGCTGTAAAGCTGAAGGAACCAAAACAAAAGATCAAGGAGAAGATTGTCCAGTTTTTTTACCTTCAGCAAGAGCTAGATGCCGTTACTGGGCAGCTCAACCAGCTTCATAATTCATTAGAAGAAGTCCAAGAGAATGGTATAAAAGCCATCAAAGATGCCAAAGAAGCATTTTGTCAAGCTGAAGAGAGTGAAGCTGGTCAGGTAAATGAACTTCAAGTGGCTACTGATGGAGCTTGGGATGCTGTGAAACAGATGAAAAGTCATGTTGAAAGTCTTCTGTAATTTCTAAAAATAAGAGAAGAGACTCCAGTATGTGGATGTTCTTCTAATATTGTTCATCAATGAAAAAAAGTTCATCTTCAATCATCTGTACCTTTATAGTTTGATTTTTACTAGGGTAATATAAACAACCCCACAAAATTTATCTTTTAATTGCTTAGTATTTCCTAAATCATACAAAATGTATGTTTAGTGAGCCGGGACTCGACTTTTGTTCAGAGTACCCTTTATAAGTTCCCAATTTAATGAGTACCATGTCTTTTGTTATTGGCAATTTAAATTCATGCATGTTGGACTATAAAAAGGCTAATATTTAAGGTCGAATAGCTTTTACCGAATGGATAATATTGACTCAATTCTTGATAATTTGTTTGGAAACATATTACCATATTTAAGTATGGAGGGGGGAAAATTGTAAACTGTGACTTGAGAAATTTTGAATCTAAGGAATGACATGGGAAGAGAGATAAAAGGCATTAGAGGAAGTATTTCCTAAGAATGAAGTTACCACTACTTGAAAAACCCATTATGGGGGATGAATTATACAGGGCCAATTGAGGCATAAACTGTATAGTCAAATAATAGCATCTTTTGTCTGACAGGTCCGTTATGTAGACAACTTATGCAAGGCCACCTAAGGGCACGTGCTACATATTCAGGAAAAAGAACTCTCATAAATTTTACTTTTTATTGCTAAAAGGAGAAGAAAGTTTTATGGGGATTCAAATTTTCCAAAGCATAGAGTCTAATTTATGGAGAAAGGTACTTGAATATGGAGAGGATATTTCCAATCAGAATTTTCAAAGAATTGGAGGAATGTGACTTCTATGAAGGTTTGACCCAAAAGTAGGAAAAAAGGTATCTATGGTTTTAAATCATATGACTAAAATCAGAGGTAGAAACGTTATAAGACATAATATTTTCAGATCATGAGGAAGATTATGGAACAAATATGTGAAGGATGGATTTTTTTTTGCAGATCCCTACATATCGTTGTTAAGACTAATAGGGACAAAAGAGGATTCTCCTAAAAATGAAGTTACCAATACTTGACGAACCCGTTATGGGGGCTGAATTATGCAGGGCCAATTGAGGCATAAGCTATATAGTCAAATACTAGCATCTTTTGGCTGACAGGTCTGTTATGTAGACAACTTATGCAAGTCCACCTAAGGGCACGTGCTGCATAGTTAGGCAAAAGAACTCTCAGGTATCAGACATTTTGTGACCAGAAGTCAAGAAAAATGTTATAGAGATCATGAATATTATTTGTATAATGTTTTGGCTGGGTCCTGAATTGAGATTCTAGATGTCACTATGTATCACATTAGGATGACAATCAAGCCACACGTAGTTCTTGAAATACAGTTTAACATCATGTAGGATGATAGCATGAAAGATATTAGTTTAGGGTCATAAATCTCAGACCAGAGTGAGGGAGACACATTTTGCATTTGTTATAAACCTGATGCGAATAAAATACCAGGGTGTTCTATATCACATCATGTGATCCTCGGGGGACTTTTCAGCCAAGGGACTGAAAGTGGAGTTTGGGGTTAGGCCCAAAGGCTTGGGGCTGGACTCACGGAATGCTTGAACGTTCCTACATATCCCATGAGGATGGGAATCAATCCACACGTAGTTCTTGAAATACCCTTTGTATAGATTTGGTTAATACATATGAGGGTTAAAAAGGACTTTATTGTAATTATGGCTGGACCCAAAATTAAAGACTTGAGTGTCACTATGTATCTCATTAGGATGAGAATCAAGCCACACATAGTTCTTGAAACATGACATGGTTGAAGCCCATGTCAATGATGATTCCTCTCAAGTGAGGGTATCAGGGATTGTTGCAGTTTATTGTCATACAGGACAAAAGTGAAAATAATTTAAGGTCATATACATGGACTAGTGCTATGTAGTTTAATGTCTTGCAGCAAGGACAATGGGGAACTGTATAGTTTAATGTCATATAGTTAGGATGATAAGAAATACACAGTTTAACGTCATGTAAGACAAATGAGAAGCGATATGAATAAGATGGTTGGTGGGGACTTCACGGATCAACATCGTATGGGATGAAAGTGAATCGATGTGAAGAAAGTGGGTTTGGGCTTGAACCTTAGGAGGTTGCCTACGTACTTGACCTAGGAGGCAAGGATCAAAGTCTGCGTAGTTCAATTGAGAGGGATTTGGTGATCGGGGTGTACTTGAGGACAGCGACCCGAAGATGATGTTGGGACTTAAGTGTGATTAGAGGCATAGAGAAGATGCCATGGTCGAAGCTTACTCTAAAATCGCGTGATTCATGCTCGGTGTGAGAAACAAGAAGCAGTAATAGACTTGACAATCATGTTGCGAAATATGCAACCACGAAGGGTGGTGTGGGGATTATGCATGATTAGCTGCCCGTGGCACACATGGCAACAAAGTTTAAAAGACAATTGTGTATGCAGTGATCACAGTTTAATGTCATGTATCACAAACTTGGGGTGCTTGGAAGTTTAATGTCTTGCAGCTCGGACGATGCACAATTTAATATCATGTTAGACGATAGGGGAACACATTTTAACATCATGTTAGACGATAGAGAGGGGCTATGAAGTTTAATGTCCTACAGTAAGGACAAAGGTGAACTAAATTTGTGTTACAGAAAATACTTCTTCAAGAATCTTGCATTGGTTGGAGTTGTAATGAGTTCTCCATCCATTGAGATTAAAGAATAAGCTCCATTGGAGTAGACCTTAGGTATTAATTAAGATCCTTCCCACTTTGGCTCAAGATTTAGAGGCTTCTTTCCCGGTATCATTAGGGTTCTGAGGACCAATACCAATTCTCCTTGAATGAATGAATGAAGACAAATTTTTTTATTGAAATCTCGTGCTATTCGATTCTGATAGACTTCTAAATGGTGCAGTGTGCACAATATTTTTTCATCTAGTCATTCCAATTCATCCAATATCTTTTGATATTGTTCATCTCTAGATAACTGATCACAAATGGAGACTCTAAGCGAAGGTAATTGGACTTCAATAGGCAAGACTGCTTCCATTCCATATACCAATGAATATGGAGTTGATTGTGTAGTAGTACGGGTGGTAGTCCAATAAGCCCATAGAGCATGAAAAAGTTTGTCAGGACACGACTTCTTATCTTTATCCACCATCTTTTGAAGTATATTTTAAAGAGTCTTATTGAAAGCCTCTATTTGACCATTGGCCACTACATGATACCGAGATGAATGGTTGGATCTGATATTGTATTCTTGATACAATTTTCTTACCTCGGATGAACAAAATTTGGTGCCATTATTCATCAATATGGTATGAGGAACACCAAATATGGTAATGATGTTGGACTTGAAAAAGCTAACAATTCTTTTAGCACTGACTTCTTTGAGAGGTATTGCCTCTTTCCATTTGGAAAAGAAGTCAGTGACAGTAAGAATATACTTAAACTGCTTAGTTTTAGCTGGAGGATAAGGTCCTACTACATCCATTCCCCATGTAGAAAATGGCCAAGAGTATTTAGCTATATGAAGAAACTCCGGGGGTTGATGAATGATATTGGAACATACTTGGAAAGAATGAAACTTCTTAGTGAAATCAACACAATCTTGCATCATTGAAGGCCAAAAGTATCCAAGTCTTCGAATTTGACTAGAAAGTCTATGTCCAGATTGGTGGGAACCACAAACTCCTGCATATACTTCATTCATGACAGCCATTGTCTCTTCACCATCAATAAATCTGAAGAGAATTCCATCAAAACCTCGCTTGTAGATAATTTTTTGGTGATATGAGCTATCATAAAGAGTAAAATTGACCACACGTCGCTGGACTTGTTCTTTCCCAGCTCTATCAGGTGGGAGTGTTCCATTTTGAAGGTATTCCCTAATAGGTGTCATCCATCCTGTAGTGTGACCATATGGTTCAGAAATGGGACTAATTTCATTGATTTCCTCTATTCTGGTTTGAACATAAGGTGAAACTATACGACGGTGGGCAATACTGATGATTGTTTCGTCCCGATTTGGATCTGCCAGGGCTGTGGCTACATTATCCAGTGCATCAGCTTGGGAATTTTGTGACCACGAGACATAAGAAAATTTCGATTCTGAGGGAAATTCCACCACTAAATCTCTGATGTAATCACACAAAGGGATTAATTATTATTTTCTGATGGAATAATTCCCATTGACTTGTTTGATTACCATATCTGAATCACCTTTTACCTTCAAGCGATTCACCTATTCCTAAAGCGCCAATTCCAAGCCTGTAATGAGAGCTTGATATTCTGATTCATTGTTTGTACCACCTTCCAACAATAAGAAGGAATATGGTAGCACTGGCTTTTCTGGGGAAATAAGCACGATTCCTAACCCAACTTTGTTGAATTTAGAATCTTCCATTTTCTTCCCTGTTGGACTTCTGGAGGCACCATCGAAGTACATTTCCCATGTTTGGGAATTATCTTGAATAGAGAAGACTTCCTCATCAGAAAGTTCAGTATTTAAAGATGTATCTTCTATAGATGGGTGTTCAGCAAGTAAATCGGCCAGAGCTTGGCCTTTTATTGCCTTTTGAGACACATACTGGATATCAAACTGCTGCAAAATAACTTCCCACCTTGCCAGATGTCCTGTAATCATTGGATGATAAGGATAAATTTGAGTGGGTTATTGCAAGATACCAATTGGACCTCATGATGTTACAGGTAGTGTCTCAATTTCTGAACTAGAAAGATTAATGCTATTCTTCACTTTTCAATACTTGAATATCGAGTTTCTGCCTCAAGAATAGTACGAATGAGATTGTAAAGGTTGTTTTCATTCCCAAAATCATTCTTTTGGGAAAGGAAGACACCCAATGATCGCTCTAAAGATGTCACATAGAGAATAAGTGGTCTTCCTTCAACGGGTGGAATTAATACCAATGGAATCAAGAGATATTTCTTGAGAATATCGAATGCTTCTTGACATTCTTCAGTCCACTAGAAGGTGACTCCCTTCTTCATTAATCTGGTGAAGGGAAAACACTTGCCTAACAAATTGGCAATGAAACAAATAATATAGGCCAAGTGTCCTTGAAGTCCTATTAATTCCTTCAAATTTCTAGGACATGACATGTCAAGGATTGATTTTTTCTTCTCAAGATCAACTTTGATACCACGATGGCATACAACAAAGCCAAGAAATTTTCCTGAGGTTACCCTGAAAGCACATTTCAAGGGTTCATATTCAAATTATATTGTCGAAGTTTGTTTAATATTATTTCCAAATCGGCAAAGTGATCAGAACTTTGTCTGGATTTAACCACCAAATCATCCACATAACATTCAACAAATTTTCCTAAAAAAGGTTTGAAGATATGGTGCATGGCATGTTGATACGTTGCACCTGCATTCTTCAGGCCAAAGGGCATTACCCGTTATAAAAACACACCTTGAGGAGATCTAAAGGTTGTAGACTCCTCATCTTCTGGGGAAATTCATATTTTATTGTACCTAGAGTAACCATCCATGAAAGAAAGAGCTTCGTAGCTAGCTGTTGCATCAATTAAGAGTTCTGTGATCGAAACTGAAAAATCATCCTTGGGACAATGTCGATTAAGATTTTTGAAGTAAATGCAAACTCTAATTTGTCCATTATTATTTTTCATAGGGACAATATTAGCCAGCCCTTTGGGATACTGAACTTCTCTGATGAAATTATCCTTGATAAGCTTATCAAATTCAACTTCAATTTTGGAGGCATAAGTTGGGCGTGTTCTTCTTGCCGCTTGCTTGAATCCTCGATGTTCTTATGGCAAACCCAAATGATGAGTGGCAACATCAGGATCAAGACCTGAAATTTCTGTATAATTCCAAGAAAATACATCTCAATTTTTCTTTAGAAATGAAGTATACATTTCTTTCTCTTCAAGAGTCATGGATGCACTAATTAAAGTAGCGAGTGGATCTTATTTTGTACCCAAATTTATTTCTCTGAGTTCATTCACAGTGGTAGAGATACCCTCTTCAAATTCTAGAGGAGCATCCCTGAGATATTCCTATTCTTCTTCAATATGTCTTACTTCTTCTATTTCTAATTGAATAGTAGATGACGAAACAAAATTTCCATGGTCAGGGGAGAAGTTAAAATTTGAACATCTTAAAGAAGAGGTTGCCATTTCTGACCCTATTGATAATGAAGGGTCTTCATGGGATGATAGAGAGGATATGATGGATTGAGAATCTACATCATTGTTTTCCTTTGACATTGCTATAACTTCTTCTAGCCTGGTTGATGAAGTATAGAATTGCTGGATTTCAGTGGATGAAATGAAGACATCTCCATTTAAGCTTTCATCACTGCTTGGAAAATTAACAATTTATCCCATGCTCTCTGGCTTGGTATCCATAATTGAAATTATGGAAGTTTCCATAAGAGTGTCTAGATTTAGGTCTATCTTGTTAATTTGATCGATAGGCAACACATAATCTATAATCACATGTATGAATGGGTTTACTGGAATCTTTTCTAAACCATTTGGAGCATTAATTTTGGTGACTTTTTTTACCGTGGATCTTTACTTTCCCTCCATGTGATAAAATTATGCCTCAATGTATCGAGACTCACATGTTTTTAATGGGGCCTTGTCACCATACAATGTCCCAATTTGACCATTAAAACAATATTTGAGACATTGATGGTATGATGAAGGTACGACCACATGTTGATATAGCCAAGGTCTTCCAAGAAAAATGTTGAAGGCTGTGTCTTGACGAACAACCATGAAATCTAAATTAGACACATGGTCTCCAAACTAAATTCTGAGTGTAATTTCGCCCAGAGATTCTTGTTCATTATTATCATATCCTTGCAACATCAAAGTAGAAGGAGATAAATCAGATTCGGTGAGGCCCAATCGACAAAGTGTACAAATAGGAATGATATTGACTCCTGATCCATTATAAATGAAAGCTCGTAAGATGTATATATCATTGAATTTTCTAGATAGATACAAAGGTATGATATGTCCATGTACAAAATCATCTTCATCTTCATCTGTAAAAGATATTATTGCATGAAGTTCTGCAGGATTATTCTCTATATGGTAGAACTCAACTACAACAATTTCATTTTCGAATTCTTGAGGACTTGAAAAACCTCAATAAGTGCCTCCCAAAGATCTTTTGATAGATTCAAGGCATACAGAATTGATAACTTGGCCGGTACTTGGGCCAAATGTTTCAAGACATCATACTTTTGGTCCAAAGGTCTGCGTTTCCCATCATGAAAATGTGGTTTTGCAGGTGCCTTGGAAGTTGATGCTTTGGCAGTAGATACATCCCGTATCGGGGTAGGAGTTGGAAACACTCCTGGCTTCGGTAGATTAGACCGACTAGGTCTATCTATTTGCTGAGAGGAAGAAGGTGTAACCTCTAATCGGTCCTCCAAAATAACTGTGTCAGGACCAAATCTGCCATGTGTGGAAGAACTTTCTTGTTCTTGTTGAGCCCGCTGAAGGGATTTTCCATGAGTTTCTACCGCATATATAGTTTTAACAGAGGTAGGATTGAAATAGTGGCTTCTGGAATATCCACGTCTTCCCCTGTATACTAGACCTCCGTCTCTTCCTCTAACTCCTCTGTTAGATACAGGGAACTTAGGCTCATCATGATTGAAGCTATTATTGGTATAGGGATCCGTTAAATGAATCATGTTAACAGAACCAAAGATCAATTCTTCATTAGATTAAGATTCTACATGATGAAATAGTTTGAGGCTGTGCCGTTTGGTGGGGCAGGGCCCGTCCTTTTGAAGCAAATGGCATAAAATCTGCTAGAGTCAAAGACAACTTAGGTTTTGACACGAGCTCGTCTTCTTCTGACTGCTATTCTTTCTTCAAATTATGCTGCTTCTTTGAGGATTTTCTTTCTGATGAAGGGGGTTTTTCTATGTCAGACATAGCAGAAGACACAATTGGTTGATTCAATTGTGTTCGTAAAATGGCATGAGTTCGGTTGATCGTTTTCTTGACCATCCAATCATCATATTTCTGCGCATTTTTACTTTTGACTTCGTGCCATTTGCCTTCTTACTCTGGATCAGTAGCAGTAACACATGCTACCTAGGCTGAAGAACCTTTTAGTGTTACTTGTCTAGAGTCCACCATCTTTTGCAGGAGGTCTTTGAAGACAAAACACTCCTTAATGGGATGCCCCAACATCTGATGAAATGGGAAATAGTTGGGAAGGTCTTCATCTCCTTCCTTGTTTGGCCTTTTAGGCCTCGGAAACTAAACTAGATTATTTTCCAGAGTCGAGATGAAGTAACCAGGAACTTTTTAATTCTGGAAAGAATAAACTTTATTATTTAAATTCTTAAACTGTTTCTGCCTTTTATCTTTTTGATCATCTTGACGAGGCGGCCATTGTTGTTGACACTTAGGAGGTGGAGCCCTTCGATATGATGAAGGTTTTGAAGTGGAAACAGGTACATGTGCTTGTTTAAGTGTAACTGTAGCGGTCTCTTCTTTACCTATTCTTCTTCTTGGAACTGATGGAATTAGTGACAACAAAATTAATGACATTTATCGATGCATAATGCATTGCAGCCCTTCTGTCAGTGTTTATGCGATACTGTCTTCTTCCATGTCCTTTATAAGACATTGCCTTTTGTTTGGTTGATCCCTAAGGAAATTCTTGATGAACTATAATTTGAAGTGAATTTCCTGATAATTCGGATCTATGTTTCTCTTATGTCTTCTTCCCTAATCAAGAGAAGACTGACTTTCGCTGAGAGAGAGATTGAGAATTTGAAAAATTCCCTAGTCTGGTGGACTAGGGCTGTTCCTGTTTTTCCTATTCAACTACTCGAATCCTATCTGTTGATCCCGAGGGTTGGATTAAAAGAGTCCCTAGCCTAGCAAGCCGAGGTGGATTTTGAGCTGCTACATCTGAAACTTTCTTAAAATATCTCATGATTTTGCGGATTTTAGTCCAGAAATTATCCAGATGCATCATCCTACATCCACTCAAATCACCTGGCTCAGATGACTGTTGGATTATTTCTGACACCTCTATCACCTGATGATGAACATGCTCTAAACGAGAAGCCTGTTCTATATTCCCATTTGCTTGATGCAAGAGTAATTCGACAACTTTTTCTTTATATGCCTGACTTTGGGAAGAACTAGTTGATGCCTGTTCTTGAGAAAGACTTTGATTACGCACAAAACTAGTTAGATGTGGCCAGCCATGGGAAATAACATTGCATGAGACCACTTTTGGTGGGCTTTGTTGACTAGAGAGAACAGTGAAATGAAAGTTTCCATGAACACCCCATCCCCTGATATCAATACCAGATGGGGCATTGGTAATTAACTGGTGGAACCTTTTTAATGGACCAAGGCATGTATGCTGAAGGGATCCCTACTGCTTTTCAACCTTTGGATGTCGGGAAACTGAGAGAGATGCCAAGTCAATTTGGCATTGCAACCCTTCTATTACCCTAACATGATTCTGATATTCATCATAAGGAAATATTTTCTCTTTTAAGTGACAAAGAGTTTTCCACATGTTGAGATGAATATCGTAAATAAAATCTTCTATCAACGTTTCTGGAATATCATACTGAGAGTCATCCAAAGGAAAAAACATGACTAATATCTCACCTTTTACCAATTGTTTTCTTATATTCAGAACTTCCTCTTTGTCATTTGATGAAGATTATTCTACCTGAATGGACCAAAGCTGGTGATTATTTGTTGCTTCATCAGATTCAATAAGATTAGTAGAGAATTCATTTGTCAAATTAGAAGATGAATGACCCAGGGGTGGTTCAGAGAATGACCTACACCCCATGCTATCTTCTGATTGAGAAAGTATTTCACCTGCTAGCGGTAAGTCGTCAGACATGATTGGCCTTGCATTTTCAAGTGCCTCAAGATAAGAGGGCTTTCTCGTTACTACATTGTCCATTGAAGAATTTTCCAAGCAATGCGAATTACTACTACAGAGAGGACTTTATCATCTAAATTCATCATCATGGGGAGGACCACCATGGTGGGTTAAAACAAAAGATGAAACCTTTTGCTCCTTGGTCTTCTGACCACACAGAGGGTTATCGTGGCTCTTATCAGAAGATGATACTTTAAGATTGACTGAATTGTCATGAAGCAAGACTTCTTGAGGAAGTGTATGATGAAGACATTAGGAATTATTGTTGTTAATTTTGGAATCTGTAAATGAGAGATTAGAATCTTGAGTTATAACAGACAATTGTCTGAGGGATTAAAGAACTCCAGTATTGAGCAAGACCTTATTGCAGATTGGCTCTTGATTTTTCAACTGTGCTGGATGTGTATTTTTCTTGGATGCCTTCTTACTCACTTTGGAAACCACTTGTTGACGAAAGTGGTTATTATGGGCAGGTGTATGTGCCTGCTTAGGAGAAATGGTTAAGTTAGGCTGACTATATCCATTTAAATCGGGTGTATGTTCCCAACTTGATTGTCTGTATGACATGGGGGAGTATGCCCCATGACCCTCCTGGACTGGAACATAGGTGTGTATTTGCTCCAGAGTGACATGTTGATGAGTTAATCCACTGATATGGATAGATTTATGTTTCTTTCCCTGTGATGTTGCTGAAGTTGTTATAATATTCTGACAGGTATCCAGAATATGGGAAAAGATTTTCTTCTGCTGTTTCACCATTGTCAGAATGTTCTTGGTGACTTCAGTTGCTGGAATGGGAATATACATCCATTCTATTCTTGGAGTAGGTGTGTGTTCTTAATCCTGTACTTCTTTTCCTGTCAGTAAATTCTGATAGTACTCATGTGTGGGGGAAGAAAGTTGTGTCTGCCACCTGTTTGTCATTAGAGCTTTCCAATTGACATTTTCGGGTGCCACCAAATGAGACAGTTGGTTAGCTTGATGAATTGAAGGTGTATGTACCTGCTGGTTATTCTCCACCAAATATGATTGATGAACTTCCTTCAATACTGGCAGATGAGACTGTTGACAGAATTGATGAGTGTAAGCAGGTGTATGTGCCTGTTTACAGGTGGTCACCACATTTGATTGGTGAGCTTCTTTGGTTGTAGTAAGACGAGCCTGTTGACTGGCTGATGAATTATAAACAGGTGTATGTGCCTGCCTATAGTACTCCACTAGAATTTCCTGGAGGGATTGGTGTGTTACTGCCAGACGAGTCTGCTGGGCAGTGAAATTAGGACAGATGGGTTTATATGCCCGCTCATTGTTTTCCATCAAGTTAGGTTGATGGACTTCTCTATAGAGGGAAGAGGTAATAACCTGCTCCCTGTTGGCCAAATTTCTCCTTTGACGATTCGTCTTGCATGCTCGGGTCTGAGGGACCTGAGCCAAACACCTAGAGGCGATACCCTCATCACGTTGAGGGTGCACTGCCGCACGAGTCTGGCGGCAATTGTTGGTGGGAGTCCTTAGGAAGGACTCCTATCTTCTTGAACTGATGCCTTGAGTGACCTCTTTATTCACCTCCTTATAATATGGTGGGGACTGGTTGTTGCGTTCTGGGGATAACGACCCGAAATGGTTGGAGACGGTGGTTGACATCACACTAGTACAAAAACCTTTTTTTACGTCACCATTTTTCACGTCGATTTTTTAGAACCGACGTGAAAATATCTAAAAATCGATTTTTCACGTCGGTTATTATATAATCGACGTTAAAATACATTTTCGCTGATTTTTCACGTCAGTTATATAAGAACCGACGTTAAAAATCCATTTTATCTGATTTTTCACGTCGGTTATTATATAACCGACGTGAAAAAGTCACAAAAATCAATTTTTCATGTCGGTTATTTAATAACCGACATGAAAAATCCTTTTCCAAGAAAATATATTAAAATTTTCACTTATTTTTCACGTCGGTTATTAAATAACCGACGTGAAAAATATATTTTTGTGACGTTTTCACGTTGGTTATTTAATAACCGACATGAAAAATGTGTGCAAAAATTTAGTTCATTTCTCAAGCTTTAATTTGACAGGTCACAGAGCTCAAACGGAGTTACGGATGAAAAGTTATGGCCTTCAGAAGTTGATCATCTCTAAACGATGTCTTAAGAATGTCCAACTTCTAAAGGTCATAACTTTTAATCCGTAACTCCGTTTGAGCTCCGTGACCTGTGAAATTAAATCTTGTAAAATGAATTACATTTTTGTAAACTTTTTTCACGTCAGTTATTAAATAACCGACGTGAAAAATCCTTTTCCAAGAAAATATATTAAAATTTTCACTTATTTTTCACGTCGGTTATTAAATAACCGACGTGAAAAATCTATTTTCGCGACTTTTTCATGTCGGTTATTTAATAACCAACGTGAAACATGTTTAAAAAAATTTAGTTCATTTCTAAATCTTTAATTTGACAGGTCACGAAGCTCAAATGGATTTACGGATTAAAAGTTATGACCTTCAGAAGTTGATCATCTCTAAACGATGTCTTAAGGATGTCCAACTTCTAAAGGCCATAACTTTTAATCCGTAACTCCGTTTGAGCTCCGTGACCTGTCAAATTAAATCTTGGAAAATGAAGTACATTGTTTTAGACTTTTTTCACGTAGGTTATTAAATAACAGATGTGAAAAATACCTTTTAACTTCGGTTATTAAATAACCGACGTGAAAAAGTCATGAAAATCAATTTTTCACGTCGGTTATTTAATAACCGACGTGAAAGAGTGATGAAGATTGATTTTTCACGTCGGTTTTATAATAACCGATGTGAAAAATAAGTGAAATTTTTAATATCTTTTCACGTCGGTTATCATAAAACCGACGTGAATGATATTTTTAATATCCCGCGAATGCGAAATTTCAATTTTTTTACATCGCGACATCGAAATTTTGAATTGCCGCCTAAAATTTTTAATACCACGTTTTCTCATAGAATCTCAATTATATGTTTCCATTATACACCCATCCTAATTTGAAGATCATTTATTTCAACCATTATCGTTCCCCCAAATCGACTCTTTTTCTCTCGAACGTGAATCAATTATTTCTTCTTTCCGCGATCTCGTCAAGGTATATTTAATCATACATCCATGATTTATGGGTTTTATGATTTGTTTTCTTAATTGATATACCATTTTATGATCATTTAATTCAACAATAATCGTTACACCGAATCAACTTGTTTTATCTTCAACGTGAATCAACAATTTCTTATTTCTGCGACCTCGTCAAGGTATTTGTAATTATTTTCCCATGATTTATATTTTATATGAGTAGTTTTCTTAATTGATATACCATTTAACGATTGTTAATTTATTATAATGATGGATGATTCTTTATATCATGATAAAACTGTAAATCCCCCTACGAATTCAAAAATTCCTTCTAATATGAAGTTACGGTTGGCTCATTCAATCTTTCCTCGAAAAAAATATTAAACTTATGATGGTCATAACTTTTGATCCATAAATCCATTTGAGCTCTATAACCTGTCAAATGAAATATTAGAAAATTTTCTACAAGATAGTAAACATTTTTTACGTCGGTTATTTAATAACCGACGTTAAAAATAACTTTTAACGTCGGTTATTAAATAACCGACGTAAAAAATGACTTATAACGTCGGTTTTTTCAAAAACCGACGTAAAAAATGGCTTCTTATCACCATTTTCCAGAATTTATTTCACGTCGGTTTTTTAAAAAACGACGTCAAAAACTATATTACCCCATTTTTTACGTCACTTGCAATAACGTCGCATAAAAACCGACGTTAAAAAGCAAAAAAAACTGACGTAAAAAAAGGTTTTTGTACTAGTGTCACCTGCTTCTTGACTACTGGTTGTCACTATCCGGACAACCAGGGTGAGTTGTTAACTTGGAGGGCTTGTCGAGTGGCCTCCAAATTCAGGATGGTACCATTTTGATGGTATTCCCTCACCAATGCATTCGAGACCCAGCGTTGAAGATGCTGAGTAGGTGATATCATCCTCAGAGTGGATGAGGATCCAACATGAGTAGTGGACGAGGAATTCACAGGTGTGAACTTTAAAGAAGCCATTCTGTGTTGTAGAGAGATCTTTGGAAAAGAGTGCATGTTTGATATAGCAGACATAATCAAGATAAGTTTGGTCAGACTACATCTTTTGGATGAGAATATATGTTATTGATTGCTTTTTTGGCCCTCAAATTGAGTTTAATAGGGTCCTAAAAAATAAGTAAAACATCATTTAACTTGGTTAAGGATTCACTTCGGGTTCACCATTTTTTTGTTTCTTCTGGAAATGGGGATAAACTTGTTTGCTTAAGATTCAAACATTCCAATAGATTTATAATGGGTTTATTCATATAACTAGAAACATCTAATGATTATATATCCATTTTATAGCATCCCACCTTTTTATAACATAACTTTTCATTACATTTTACAAAACCGAGGATCTTTAAGGTTTAGTGTCTTGGAAACCAGGAACTTAAAACATGAAAACATAAAACATTCTTCTTAAACACTTGAAAGGCTTATACTTATGTTCATCCTAGGTTAATTACTGCATCACATAACCTAGGGACATACGTCAAAAGAAAGGGTGAGCAGAAGGCCCAGTAAGGTAAATAAGGGAAAACATTTAACATGTGAACTTGAGATATATCAACAATGTCATGAAAAGAACTTTAAGGCATGAGAAAGAAATAATGAGGCATATCATAATAAAAATAACGTATTTCATAACTTGAAGATGTGGCTAAAACATTTAATATTGACAATAATTTTCATTTCACCAAGTTCCATCCCTAAGGTGTCATTAAAAATTACCAAGGTTATTCACCAAGGCGTCATTAAAAATGGTCATCTCTAGAGACTAAGTCTTTACCCAATGCATTGGAGCGCTATCAGGGAGCACCCTTTATTTGTATTTATTATCATGTGAGCCACACATATCATCATAAATCATTTCATAAACAACCCATATAGCATAAAATAAATGGGTTTCATTTCATAATCACAACGTTTTAAAAACTGCTTTAAAGACATGATCTTTATGTCAATTTAAACCCACGGAAAGGGAAAGTGGGTCTCATGTATGTAAATCCCAGAATTTAAAATAGAACATTTTGGTATATATGTGAATAACCCTTTAGAATAAAGATCTTTGAGTATTCACTTAATAAAATAAATGAATTTGAGAATAAGAGAGAGACATTTTGAGAAGGAAATTCTGCAGCATAGCGGCTATGTTACGAGGTTTTAGAAAACATTGAAAAGAGAGGGGACATGGGTCACCCACTCATAAATGATCCATAAAATAGTAGGGGAAAAGAATATAAAGGATTTAAGAACATGGTAATTAAATTTGAAAGATATACCATATGAAACGAAGAACATGAAAGGAAGACAAAAATAGGATTTCTCTTATGAAAATTCGGCAGCCTAACGGCATCACATAAACTTAAAAAAAAGAATTGATGAGATCAAATAGCGTCTATCATCATATGAAAATAAAATATCAGTATGATAGATATAGAGATAATACACCAACATAATAAAAAGGAACTTTAAAGACTTGACATGAAAGTGGAACATTGAAAAATGAGAAAGGTGAACGAATCCCTTAAAAATTCGGCAGCCTAACGACATCACCTAAACTTCAACAAAAATGAATTAAAGAGATCAAATAGGGTCTCTCATCATATGAAAATAAAATATAATTATGATAGATATAGAGATCATACCCCAACATAATAAAAAGGAACTTTAAAGACTTGACATGAAAGTAGAAATTTGAAAAAATGAGAAAGGTTAACAAATCCCTTAAAAATTTGGCAGCCTAACGGCGTCATTTAAACTTCAATTTTTTTTGACAAGATGAAATAGGGTCTCTAATCATATTAACATAAAAGATCAGTATGATAGATATAGAAATAATACCCCAACATAATAAAAAGTAACTTGAAATACTTGACATGAAAGTAGAACTTTGAAAAATGAGAAAGGTGAAAGAATCCCTTAAAAATTCGGCAGCCTAACGGCTCCACTTAAACTTCAACAAAAATGAATTGACGAGATAAAATAGGTTCTCTCATCATATGAACATATAAGATCAGTATGATATATATAGAGATAATACCCCAACATAATAAAAAGGAACTTGAAAGACTTGACATGAAAATAGATCTTGAAGATGAGAATGATGAAAGAATCCCTTAAAAATTCGGCAGCCTAACGACGCCATTTAAACATTCTTAAAATGAATTGATGAGAGAAATAGGAGGTCTCTAATCATATGAAAATGAAAAGGACAGTATGATTAATATAAAAGAACATCCTCCAACATAATAACATGGATCATAAAAGAAATGACATAAAAGAGAGTACTTGAAAAGAAAGAGAGAGGTAGGATCCCTTACCTTAAACATAACTCTTAAAACTCAAAGGTTGGGACCTTGAGGGCTTGGGGGCACATTGGGAGGACTCCTTGGGAGGTAAGGATACCAGAACTTCGTTGAGGATGATTTTGGAGTCGAATGGATGAGAGATGGCTTGGTATTTATAGGGAAAGCGAGGAGACAAGGCATTAATGGCCTCACTAGTGGTTTTGGAAAAACCATGGGCTTTCCCATGGTATTTGCCCATGGGTTTGGCCACATGGGACCCCTCATACAATAATTCATCCCCTTTAGTCATCCATACCTTAAAATATCTCATGACATCATCATGACACAGTTATGATGTCATTAAACATACCGAAACCCTAAAACTGTATTTTTACTATTCACTGAAAATTCAACTTTCTCAGAAAAATCCCAAAATTTTACCTTAACCAAATATCGATGATCTGATTAAAAAATGAACTCCATTTTATAAAAATAATTTTCTAAATATTTTTAATTTAATTTTTAAATAAATACACTATTCACCGAAAATTCATTTTTTTCAGAAAAATCCCCAAAAATTACCTTAACATAATATCGATGTTCTGAATTAAAAAATGAACTCCATTTTATAAAAATAATTTTCTAAATATTTTTAATTTAATTTTTAAATAAAAAACACTATTCACCTGAAAAAACTAATACTTGACTAATAATTAATGAAATAGTTATTTACCTATTTTATTGAATCACATTACTTAGTCAAGGTGCCTAGATTATATTAATACTTTCTTTAAGTGAGATTACTAATCCATTTGGTCACATTACTAATTTTAAGGGTAAAATCACTATTAATAATTTACTATTCATCAAAAATTAAGTTGATCTTATTAGACTCCAAATTTCTTATTGAACACATTTGCAGAAGACCATTTTTTGAAAATCATTACACATCATTAATTATTCAGGGTTTACAAAAATATTTTAAAATATCATTTTCTTCAAAATTCATCAATAAAATACATTCTATATTTATCTGGACACTTTGAAAATTCACGAACTTCACCATAAGAAGAAATCACAATTTTTATTTATCAAAGGATTACACAAAGCAGTTACGGTCTGCTTACATAGCCCCTTATAACCCCAGCATAGGACCTAAGTGTAAGGTGTGCTAAGGTGAGAGAATATGAGGGAAGTTCGGCCAACATCGCATGAGTAATAATCCCTATTAGTTTGAACTTCTCACGAAGGAGATTCCGTTCTAGCTTCACACGATGAAGTTCGGCATGAGTTTGGTCCAGATCAAAGCCCAGTGGTGCTACCTCCTTCCCAAGTTCTGTTAGATGGGCTTCGATTGGCCCAAGACTACTGGATGAGGCCATCGAATATTCTTTCTATATTAATTAACCAATATCACTTGTATTTAGAGACAATAATCACAACATTTAGTTTCCAAAGGTCATACTGACTAATGTTCATATAATAGTCAAAACCCAACAGTCTCATTTTAATTATACTCATTTTATTAAATTTTTTTTTGAGTATAAAAATAAAATAACACACAAAATTAGGAAAAAGGATTTATTCAAAATTCCGGGTCGTTACACATTTGGACCTACTTTCCAAAGGTAGGTGCTCATTAGTTATGGACTGATGAGGCTTAAGAATTTGCATTGGTTGAGAGGATGGAAGGTCAGGCTCATCACACCTTTTTTGGGGGGAATTATTACCTACTTCGGGACTCTCTTATAGATTTAAGTTATGTTCAGGAATCCTTATTAATTCACCAAGCATGAAAATGAGTTTTCCTTTAGATTTGGAAATCAATGATTGATATGTATGGGATTTAGAGATTTTTTTTATATGTATTCAAGGTTCTTCATCGATGGAGAATCATCCATATGTATTATAGATTCTTAGTCAATGGTATCCTTCAATACATTGTATTGAAATCTCTTGGTCATTATGATAACCATACTGATTTTAAAGCCACTCAGTGGGGCACTTTAAGTTTATTGTCATTCAGAAAGACATGGATTATTTCTGAGTTGGGATTGTACCCGCAGATAGGCTACCTACGTATCCTTGTTAAAAAGGAATCAGAACCCACGTAGTTCGATAAGAAGGATATAGTTTAATGTCATATGGGATAGAAAAGAATTAATTAAATATGGGATTGAACCATATAATGGCTTCCTACGTACTATACTTTTAAGGCAGAGATCAAAGTCCACGTAGTTCGGGTAAATAAATATGGGGTTTATGCATGGTTAATGGACCAAAAAGAGATGTCATGATTACTTTTACACTCTAAGCTCATGTGAGTCATGCATGGTGTGAGAAACAAGAGGTATCATTAAACTTGAAAATGGTGCCATGAAAGATGCAGTCATGAGAAATGATGTGGGGCTTATGTATATATTACTGCCCAATTAGATGAAGACCAGGACTTACTTCAGGAAAGAAGCCCAGGAGCAGGGTCCATAAAGGTATTTGTACTTTATGGATATTTGGAGTTTTAACTTGGGGCTTAATCCTGAGAAGGAGGCCTAAATTAAAAGGGACTTATGATTGGGGTTTATTCCTGAGAATGAGGCCCAAATCAAAATAAATTAAGATTGGGGCTTACTCCTGATGAGAATGCCCAATTAAAGGGAACTTATAACCTGGGGGTTTCTCCTAAGAAGGAGGCCCAATGTTAAAGGAAATTATGACTGGGGCTTACTCCTGATAAGGAGGCCTAGGTTAAAGGAACTTATGACTGTGGCTTACTCCTGAAAAGGAAGCTTAGGTTAAAGGAAATTATGACTGGGGCTTACTTCTGAAAAGGAGGCCCAGATTAAGAGAACTTATGACTGGGGCTTACTCCGGAGAAGGAGGCTCAGGTTAAAGGAACTTATGAATTGGGGCTTACTCCTGAAAAGGAAGCACAGGTTAAGGGAACTTGGAACTTGAGGCTTACTCCTGAAGAGGATGCCCAGATTAAAATATATTCTCATCTTAAAGGATGAGGTTATATAGGAAACCTCTATCCATGGTGACATAAATCTTGTAAGTCCCAAGGTTTTGGGAGAGGTTATCACAGAATTCCTTTCAGATAAGGAAGCTAACAAAGGGACCATGCCATAAATGGATTTGAAAAGGTGTTCGAGGGCTAATATGTTGAATAGGAGAGGTGAACGGGAGAGAGGCACACAAATAAAGTTGACACGAAAGTATGGGCACACAAATCATTTGGCATGAAAGTCTTGGCCGCTCAAGTGTACTTGCGTGGCATGGGTTCACCTGGGCGACAAATAATCTATAGGGTAATACTTGGGCGAGACTTAACTCAAGACTTTAGTATTATCCTAATATATTTCCAAAAGGGAGGTGCGTAAGTTTCATTGAAAGGGTAGGGCGACATGCAAGTTTTTTCAATTTTAAGAAGGTCTGGACACTTAGGAGCGTAAGTGTTGATGAATTCTAAACACTTAGGCCTTATCCTACTCCTTCAAGTCTTCCATTCTAGGTAAAAAGTTACCTTAGAAGTTTTCAGAAGAGTTGAGTCGAAGAATTGGGCGACCAGAGCTTGAATATGAGTTTGGGAAAATTTGTCCCTGAAATGGGGGTCCCACATGGGCTATTTATAGGCCACCGGGCACCTTGGGTGAAAAAAAAATAGTGCGTGCAAGTGACTTGCGTGACCCATAGGTGGCATGCAAGTGACTTGTGCGGCACGCATGAAACTTGCGCGACTCAATCCAAATGGGTTCCTTGTCCATGACTTTGTCAATTTTTGATTTTATTCAAAGGGTGACCCTATTTGTGCTTAAGGTATTCCCATTTTCCATTCGGTAGACCTTGTGACGAAAAGAAGCGTCAACAATTACCTCTCACGATTGATGGTCTAGAATGATCATCCACAATTACCTACTCAACTCTATATAATTTCTTGCTCACTGCACTTTGTTCTCTATTAATCTGTTGAGATTGACCATGTGGAGGAGTCATGGTATTCCTAGAATCACCATAGATATCTCTCTTCTAATGAAGAGGATTGTTCTGCTTCCCTCATCCTATCGAAGTATACGATGTCTGTGACACCTGATAAGTGTCCTGAACACCCGACCTTAGAGCACTATGATAATAGAATTGAATATTCCCCATCTGATTGTAGTTGTGGCATGATCTAGGTGGTGTTGTTCACTCTCTATTTATGTGTTCTAAGAAACCCCATTGGAAACATCCCACTTTTCTCTTAGGTCTTGGAGAAATATTTACTGATCCAGTCGTCTGATTCTGATTCATACTCCCACCTTGGAAATAGACTTCTTTCTTTCTTTTGTTCCCATAATTAGAGTTACCATTATTTCTAGTGTGTATAAAAATTATTCCGCCACCCATATCTCCTAGGATGTCTCTTTCTATTACCCTCTCTCTATTAACCATCTCTGTATAGTCCGTAATATAGAGCACAATAGTCTTTGAGCGAATCTCCTACCTCAGACTTGATTCAAAGATACGCACCTTCATGGATACACTAGCAGCGACTTAGAGTGTAAAGTGAACTAAATTCATTAATTTAACTGCATACTCTATTATAGTGACTCTCACTTATTTCAAGCTAAATATTCTAGTCATTCTTGAAATTATGAATGTATGAGGATAAAATTGTTTTTTGAACAATTATTTAGAATCCTCCCATGTAAGGCCTTATTCCAATTTATTCTAAACTGATAAATCCCACCATTTTCATGAAATATCCTCTATCATATACATCTCTAATTTAACTTTTATCTCTACTGGTGTGATAAGGAAATAAAATATACAATTCATCATATTCATCCACACCTATTCCTTATCTAGTTCGTAATAACCCAGAAAGATGGGTGGATTCTACTTCTATAACTGAATGGAATGATCTACTTTCCTTGGTTCATCCCTCACATTCACTTTGTCTATAACCTAAAATTCTTGAACAGTACTCTGAACCAACTATCGGTTTGCCTATGGCACAGGTGCAACCATATTCTGAAAAGGTTCTTCCGGTTGGTTTCTACGATGCCTACTAGGTTCCATTTCTATAAAAAAACAAACACCATAAGTATCACACTATAGCAACTGAAGGCTTAATAATTTCAAATTCTATCACATGATAATTATCACAACCATGATTTACAAAATGAACCTTTTAGAAATTCAACAATTTTTGAAAAATATCAACTTGATTTTGAAAATCAAACCATTTTCAAAATACCACAACCATGCTTGTTTCAAAATATTACATTTGAAAACAATTTCATCATTTTTTAGAAATCAACAAATTTCACTAAATTATTACTCAAAATGAACTATGAACTCCTAGTGGGCAGCCATTTTTAAAATTCATGTCATGCTCATCTCATTGGTTAAACACATGACAATGAGATTCCAAATCCTACAAGTGCCTCTAAAGAACTTATGTACCCAACTACCTGGTAACTTGAAGTTCAACATAAAAAGGTTAGCTATGTATTTTTATACTCTACATTTCAAGTCCCAACAATCCTACACATTTTTACCAACACGATATAAGGAATAAACCATAATTTCTATCAACTACAAGACTGATAGAACTGAATACCACTTGTTAGGTAAGGACCAAACAAGCTGATATCACTTGTAACATTCCACCCCATCTCATTGGATTGAAAAGACATAAGTAAATTACTTGGCCTTAAGTGACATCCCTAATATGCCAAATGCTGGTAATAAATTCCAAGGGATTCATTAACAGATGGGGATGATTTTCCCTTTGAAAATAAAACAACCAACCAAACATGTCATGACCAAATAAACCACTTCATGATGTATGATATAAATGAAAGAAAAATCAAATAAATACTATTTATATAAAAAACTAAAAAATATTAGCACAATGAAAGAAAACTAACATCAAAGTATACAACGGAATACAAACCAACAAACCTCAATAAAAACTACATAACTCCAAATCTTTAACATTCTCCATGATCCGACTCCAAAAAACAACCCAAGTATCACTAAGAACTACTATAGAAGTTTGATACTTTACCTTTTCCTATTACTCAATAAACAATATCTAAAAAATCACAAATGTCCCAAAGTAGGGGTGAGTAATGAAACTCAGTATGCTTTTCAAAAATGACTTCCCTACTCACACGAATAGGATAGAACGTGTTAGTACATTTATATAAAATAGTTTATATAAATTTTTTTCTAAAACTATTTATACAAGAATATAAAAAAGTGCCATAGTAAAATAGTTTTCTCAAAACAAAATCTAGTTCCAAGGAAAGCAACCAAACAAGTTTTTTAACCACTTATCAATTTCCATGTTTTCATAACCCATTCTATTTCACACACACACCCTTATCCACACAGCCACATAACCTTGGTGTTACCATTGATGGTGGAACTTCACATACATAATCCATCCCTTTAACGACGATACTTCATGACCATTATTCATCCCATTCCACACATGATGAACCATTTAATCCAACCACATGTAAAAAACATATTTTATAAAACACTTCAATAAAAATTCCTTTTTATTGAAACCAATTTTCCATGAATCAAAACTAACCAATTATTTTAAAATCATCATTTTAAAATCAAGTTACCAATTTCACTTTCCACAAAACACCCAATTTTTACAATTTCACAAACCGCCAACAAAGTGGGTTTTCAGCAACAATTGGATAACAATTCGACAACTAATTTCAAGAAAAATAATAAATTTTAAATAAATGATTCAATTTATAAACATAGGATTTGATAATGAATCCACTTATGTCAGAAACTTTTGTGAAAATGATAACTGGCATGAAAACGCCCACAAAACTGGGCTGAATATCCAAAAACCTACCTTAGATCTCTTCCCCTAACATCAACAAGGCCAAATATAATCATTATTGGCATCAAAAACATTATATATATCCATAGAAAAACTAGATATATAATCATAGAGAGATATTGATAGAATTAGATCTAAGAAAAACCACCAAAAACTACCATAAAGGATGACTTACTGTGAGAATAGAGCTTCAAAGCACCCATAAACACCTTCAGATCAGATTCATATCAATGTGAAAAGATTTATTTGCCTTTGAAAGGGTGAAATTTATAGTTAGGGTCAAATTGGATAAAAAAAAGTATATTAGGAGATGAAAACGTGTTAGATCCACTTTTAAGGATCTAATCATTAAACTGTGCACTGTTAGTTGCACGGTTAGGAAAACCATGCGCTAACCATGCGCAAGATTCCACCTCAAGGAGGAACCTCTCACAGTTGGATTTCATGGTTATAAAACCATGAAAAATCCCGCTATCCAACTTTTCATGGTTTCTCCTTGGCTGTCACATGGTTTGGTCAAACCATGCGCCTGCCCATGAAACTTCCCCTTAGCCCCTGTCTCATTGTGCACGGTTTCCTATAAGAGTTTCATGGTTTCCACAAACTGTGAATCAATCGCGCACCTTTATAAAAGCTCCAAAAACATTCCAAAAGTATTGAAAACCCTCCCAAATTCTACCCAAACACTTTATATACTTAAAATACATAGATGAATGGTTACTTGAAACCAGGGGTGTTGTAGTGGGGGTGAGAAGGATGTCTATGAGTGGCACATGGGGGGATATATCAGATGTTCATTGCATCATGTTGTTAGAAATGCTTGAAGAGTAGAAGATATAGTATAAGGATATGTATTCATACACCATGTTGACTCATATCTAAGAATTTTAAAATGATAAATAGAGGAAAAAAGTAAATGATATTATCACTACATTGTACAAGTGTAAACTGGAGGAAAGATACATATCCATTGACCATGTACTCATTATAATGTAGTATATCAATAATTTAGAAAATCCAATATTTCATATATATAAGAAATTATCTATTAATATAATATTATCATCCTCACCACTCAGATTCTCTATGTTCTTTAAAATTTATAAAATAAATAGCATGTAGAATATGCTTAAGAATATTTTTACTATGGTTCTCCAAGAGAAAGAGTATTATCTAGAGTGAAACTCTAGGGCCTAAAATTTATAAAAAAATAGAATAAAAAGTTTTAGAAGTGTTAAAGATCAAGTGAATATCAATAAAAATTTTCATATGTAGATTCCATTTACATTTCCTTGATTTAGAACCCATGTTAGTAAAAAAATCAGTAATGACATTTCCCTCCCTTAAAATTTGTGACACCACAAAGTTAACTTGACTACAATACTCTATGTAATCTATCTAGGCCAAAATGAGTCTCTATTAAGGGGATGAGGAGTTAAGATTAATCACATGAATAATAAATAAAGAGTATATCTCCACCAAATATTTCTCTAATTATTGAACATGGTGATTTGAATTGCTAGAATAACCCCTTCTATCTCTACTTCATAGGCAACATCCATCCCACAATCTTTTAAGAAGCATGAAATAAAACCACATTTTGAATCTTTGAAGATACCTCTATATATAGAGGGACCAAGATTACCCTTGGATGCACCATCCATATTAATATTGATCCAACTTGGAATTAGAGGCTGCGAAACCATCGAGATGTAACCTTAACAAATTTTGAATTTACCTCATATGCCCAACCTATCAAAGATTGAAAGTTACTTAATGTAATTCCAATCCATTCAAATGTTCATGGAGGCATACACTCTCAAAGTAGTGAGAATTTTTCGCATAACAATGTTAATCTCAATGATATATCCCTCATATCTGATTGAGTTCTGATTCCATCATATAATATGACACACTTTAGCAACTAAAACTTGAAAAAGATTATGAAATTGAGATGAACCATCCCATTTGATACAACGAGCAAGAAGGACATTAAAATTTCTAACAATGAAAGACTTAAATTTAATCATATTTGAAATAATTCTCCAAATAGATCTAGTAAAAGACATTTAAAGTAAACATGATCTATTCTATCTTCTTCAGCCTTGAAAACACTACATATGGAGAAAAATTTAATCCTATATTTTATGAGATAGTATTTTTGTGGATTTTTTAGAAATAATCCCTCCAAATAAGGGTGAATCAAGAAGGAACAATCTAGGTTTTGTTAAATTAATTAAGGCCATGTGACATATCAGCTGGTCCACCCATGTTAAATTTATATAATACTTGTAGGTGAGATATCTATAGATAGTAGGAAGTGAGATCAGAATGTCCACATTTGACATGAAATAATAAGAATAAATGGCCTCCCTAATAGGTGAAGTTAGTTGATCCATAGGACGGAAAAACTTCTTCGTGATAGTCACATATAGGTCTCGAATCAAGGGTTATAATATATTAGACAAGGGGGTTCCAAGTCAGTTGTCCTTCCATAACTTAAGATCTGAGTTAATGGATACCAACTAGTAGCTATGTTTCATCACATCAATATAGTTTTTATTTTTTCAAGTACAGATTGAAGAAAAGAGGTAATGATTTTTCCCAGAAGTGAACCTAATGATGAATATTTGTTTTAGGAATACAATATTGTCTGATTCATTTCTCAATATCCTCAAAATAATGTGAGATTGAATTGCATCATTATAGAGTGTAATAATTTTAACACCCAGGTCCCCTCTTGTAAATGTTTGCAACATGTTTCCCATTTGATAGTGAATATTTTTCTATTATAGATGAATCCACTCCAAAGGAAGTCCTAGATGCATCGATTCAAATTATTGATCTACAAGAAAGACCATTTATAGACCATAAATAAGTAAACCAAATTGGTAATAACAACCCCTTTTACAAGTGAGGTTCTCCTTTCAAGATACAGGTACTTCCCTTTCCATGAACTGTGAATACATTTAACACTCTCAAAGATAGTTCTAAAGTAGATAACTTTGGGTATACCTAAAAAAAGGGGAATTCTTACATAAATAAAAGGAAATATTCCCTCACAAATCCCCAATATTTTCTTAATGTACATATTCCTATAATTTTTAAAGTTTTAGCTGAATATAATTTGATATTTACTCTAGTTAATATGATGGTTGGATATAGATTCATAATGTTCAAGAATCCCCTTCACATCCTTGATGTTTTCCTTCCACCCTATAGAAATAAAATTAAAATTTTAACTTATAATAAGTGAGATAGTTCATTTAACCACATCCTAGTAGGAATTTATTTAAGGATTCTATGATCAACCATATCAAGGAGGCATCTTCTTAGGTAATACTTGGTAATTCTAAAGAGAATTGTAGATAAAGGGTTACCCCATCTTATACCACATGATAAAGACAAGTAGCCTTTAGGGATTACATTAAGAATAATAGAAACATTTATAGATTTAAATATGTCTAGGATTATGTCATTGAATAGAATATTAAAACCAAACCTTTGAAAAATCCATATCATAACGACCCACTTGATGGAATCAAAATCCTTCCAGATATCAATTTTAAGAGAAATGCTCCCCTCCTTGCTAGGCTTCCTTGATAAATTCATGCACTCAAAATAAATGACAAGGTAGTCTTGAATTTTATTAACATGAAAAAAATCATATTGATTAGGAGACACAATCGTGTTGATGATAGTAAAAATATATAATGTTAAGAATATTTATTAAGATTTTCTAAGTTGAGTTGGATAAGTAAATAGGACTGAAATAATTTAAAGTTTCAGCTACATCAATTTTTGGGAGAGTGAGAAATTGAAAGTTTAACCCATTCATAATAATTTCATTCCTGAAGATAGTGGAGATAATTTTTTATATTCCCTTGAATAATATACCAATATTCCTAAAAGAAAATATTAGTGAATCCATTTGAGCTCGATGCACTTCCTATATTGAGAGAGAAAGTGGAAACTTTAACTTCTTCCAAACCAGGTTCCCTAGTGAGCATGATATTTTTAGATTAATCAACCACCCTAGGGATAATATTCCTAAAATAATTAGGATTAATAGAATACCCAATAATAAATATATACTTATAATAATTCAAGAAATGAGTGTGAATATCCCTTTTCTAAATATTATTTCATTCCCATTATTCAAATAATTAATAGGATTAAAATCCTTCATAGTTTTCTACAATTTATTGAATAAATCAGTGTTTTTATCCCCTTATTTTAAATATTTAATCTTGAGATTCTCCTTGAGATATAAATCATTGAAATAAATTTTATCTTTTATCATGGAGGAGATCTCCACTTCCCTATTGAAGAGATCTAGATCAAACAACTCATTATAGATATTTTGAAAATCTTTAATCTCATTTTTACATCCTAGAAATTTCCCCATCAATGGTATAAAATACCTATTTTCTCTAAAATATATGCAAGTATTTTATATTCCTAATATTAAACACATAATCATATAAATCATTATAGCATTTGATACTAGACCATACCTCCTGAATAATCCTCCTACAATCAGGATGTTTGATCTAGGTATTATTACATCTGAAGGGTAAAGGACCCCTTTCTTTTTTGGTTATGATGTAAGTGAGGATTGAATGATGATAAAAAAATATTGTTCATAAGAGTCCTCAATTATATTTCCTCCCACTAATTCAAATCATTGAAGTTGAGGAATCTTCTATCAAGTTTACCAGCCACACATCTATTTATTGATTTCCTATATTAATTAAATCTTTACCCAAGTAAAGAAACTTATACTAATTTTTTAAAGTCTATAAATTCATTAAATTCCTAGCTAGAAATGGAATTATTAGTGTTTCTCCTACTTTAATTGGATTCCAAGATTACTTTGAAATCCTCATTGAGCATCTGAGGTTCATTGATAGACTACTTAAGGCTCCCTATTTACTATTATAGGGTCCTTATCCCCTAGTTGTTTGAAAGTTCATAAATTAAGGGAAAAAAAATAATTTCTACCCATGATAACCATTTCTGTAACCATATTTTTTCTTTTATGAATAATAGGATAGCTGATTATGGTCTTTGAGATCAAAACCCAAAGGGTTTCCATCCCTATTGTGTGTTG
Source organism: Viscum album (assembly GCA_963277665.1). Lineage (NCBI taxonomy): Eukaryota > Viridiplantae > Streptophyta > Magnoliopsida > Santalales > Viscaceae > Viscum > Viscum album. The sequence continues at coordinate 615,803,148 of OY728130.1, read as the reverse complement.
ATTGGTAGAAATAATCTCATATCCAAAAGATTTAAAGTTAATACCTTTAAAGAGGTTAAAGTGAGCCTTGGGTTCTATAATGCCTATCATTAATGGGTGATTATATAAGAGGAATCTCTTAAGAGTGCTATTTTTGGCCTGATTAGCCATCCCATTAAAATTCCATAAGAGAAAACTCAATTCTTATAGGAGTTGGGTTTTGATTTCTAGAAACTTGGGGATGGTTCTTATTGTTATTTGTTCCTTTGATGTTTCCCTTATCATCCAAAGAACTAATGATGATTTTATAACCCTTTAAAACCTACAAACATTCCTTATTGTTGGGGGTTTCTTGATATTATCTATTAGTCTCCTTTTTATGTTCCTTGTTACTAGAATTATCCATAGGTGTTTCAAGCTTCTCGTTCCCAGATTATTCATCTAACCCTAAAGCTTTCAAAGATATAAAATCCATTACAATATTACCATTTAATGAGAAAATACTATATTTAGAGGGTTCCTCTAGATTTCTTTAGGGATATCCTCATTTCCCTTTTAAGACTCTGATCTCACATCCTTAAAGGGTTCCATTAATAGGTTTCTCCCAATGAGATAAATATAACTAGAGACCTCCATATTATTTATTTTACTGGCCTCTTTGTCACCCTAATCCTATGATCCTTTAGCTTTAGCTATAGTGGATTCTTGATTTTTTAAAAGGGAATGATGTCTAGCCTCCTTCTCAACTAAAAGATACCACTTCTTACCAGATAACCATTCATCATTTTCTAATAGTTTTGTCTATATTTCAAGAGAGGAATCAAGAAGGGACCCTGGATACCCCTCTACCCCATCCTTCTCAAGAACTTTTCCTGTAGAAACAAGAATATCTCAGGGAGAAAAAATAACCTCATTTTTCCTTCTACTCATGTGTTGTTCTTGAAATTTAAATGAATCCAACATAACTTTCCTGAGTTTTAGAAGGGACCTCAATAACAATATTATGATTTTATGATGTCCTTGTTTCCTTTTACTTAGGAGGGGTTGACTTTTGACTTGGATTTTTTGAATTGATTTGCATCCTGAGATTGAATGACCAATAAGTTTGAAAAAGTCAAAAAATGATGGGATAAATTCATACTCAAATTACACTTTAATATTAGTTCCATAAACAAGGAGAGTGGCATTATTAGGGTGAGTATTCAAGAGATCAACATCAACCATCACCCTAACATAGTAACCAAATTTACCTTCAATGGGTTTTCATAAACTTTTAGAGGGGCCCCAATGCAGGATGAAATTTCATTCAATATTTTTTGATGCTAAAGTAACCAACTTAGACCATGGATATAAACCTATATATGAGTATTAAAGTGATTTTTATTGTGTGGATTTAAATTTATATCCCATGTCGAGAGTATAAAGTCACCTAGGTTGATATTACAAAAACTAAATTTCAAGGAAGAAGGTCGATGCAAATTATTATTAAAAATGAGATGTAAGTAACCCTTTCTAATTAGAATAATTTTCCAGTTTTAAAAACCCTAGATCCCAGTAATATTTAATTTCAACTCATACATATTCATGGGACTTTCTCCCTTTTCCAAAATCATATGCCCAATAAAATAAAATTTACAATGGTTAATCCTTTACTTCAATGAAACCTGATCTATAAGAATAATGAACCTTATATACTCATTATTAGAGATTTGTGACTCATGCGAGACCTAATTTAGAGATCTTTACTGATTATCATCCCTATTTCATAAAACCATCGTGAAGTTTACACCCTTCTTAGATAATTGTTTTACATTACTAGGATTATCAAGGTGGAAATGTGAATCCAAATCCTTGAGGGAAAGACCAATCTCCATAATTATGATAATAAGATTGAGATTAGTGATTCAAAATATTTTCACCACCAAAACTCCCAGAGATATCTCTCCATAAGATTCTATCCAATTGTTTTTTGACCATGGTTCTCTAAGTTGATAGAGATTATGGGGATTTTTTTTCTTCGGTACTTATGGTAAATTAATTGAATGAAAACCTTATAAAGCCTAAGAAAAATTCAAAGTCAATGGTTCCTTTGCAACATCCATCAAAGAAACAAAAGATTCAAAGGGAGAGAAATGAATAGGAGTATATATTCCTTTCATGTGGTAAGAAAGGTCATAGGAAGATAAATTACAATGTATTGGATATTAATCAGTCATAAGATTATACTTTAGGTATATTAATCATTTAATATAATATTTACATTTCACTTCTTGGATATTAAATGTAATATTTGGATCATATATTTATATCCAAATATAGGAACTGAGGAAGATAATAAAGATTATAATAAGTAAGGTGAACTTTCAAGTGGATGGTGGTGCTTTATTCTCGAGGCAGTTAGAGAAGATCAATGTTAGTTATAGTATGATGACAAGGGGGGGGGGGTGAATTGTCCTTTTAAAATTTAAAGAAAAGGATAAGGTTAAATTCAAAAATAAATGATATTGATATGATAAAGCGATTATTTTGATACGTAATAAAAATTTAATTTTAATATTAATTGAGTGGGCATGCACAATGAAAATAAACATATTGAATTTATGCAATTATGTGTATTGATATTGATGTGTAGTATAAAATAAATAATAAATATAGAAAATAAAAGAAGAAGAAAATATAGTTTGATAAAGGAGTTCAATAATATCTTGACGTGATCCCCTACATCTCCTCCCCTCGAGTTAATATTCTATGTTATTTCTCATATTGATCTTAGTGGAGATCAAGAAAACCATCCATTAGGATTATAGTTGTGAGAATACTCTTGAAATTCATCCATATCCAAGGAACCCACGACTCACTTTTGTGGTAGTGAGAACCTTTTATAGAAGGAGAAGAGAAGTATATAGGTTTTATTAGCATAAACCTATTACAAAACTACTACCTAATCTCTCATAAGTATTTTTACAATTTATATGGGATATAGAGAGATAATGAAAGAAGAGAGCCTTAGATATTGATGAAAAATTGGAGTTAAATTTTGAGAGAACTTTAAGAGGAACCTCCAGTGCTTTGCCTTTAGTGATCCAAACATTTATCAAGGGATAGATTAAAAAATAAGGAGTTTTATTTGACCAGTTTCAAAATTGTTATTTCTTACAAGCAACCAAAGAGACCAATTTATAGGCTTCAATATCTATAGGAACCTTCTAAAATTCATTTGGGGTCATTGAAGCTGAAGAAGGTTGATTTATCAATTATTTGAAAACAATAAATAAATCCCTATAGTTCCTACCTTGATGACACTAACTACCTAGTAGCTTCCATTGGCTAGCCGGTGGTATACCTAGAGCTCAATACTTCTGAAAATTCTCTATTGGTTAGCCACTATTGGCCAATAGCTGGCTGGTGGGATTCAGCTAGATCTGGTCATGCTGAAATATTCCACCAGTTGATTGATTCTCCTCCACTGTCTGGTCAATGGACTTCCTATAACTCTTCACTTTCAACTACGATATTCCTTAATTCCTTCTAATACCTTTAGTTGATCCTCCAACTTCATTAAAAGATCTCAAAACATGATCATGATGGATTTGAATAGTCTTTGATATATTTATTAAGTCCCTTAAATTCTTTACTAAAATTCATAATGAGACTGAAATTCACTCAAATGAAACTATTATACACAGTTTTAAAGTAAAATGGTCAATTAAATAGATTGAAAATCATTCATAACAAGAGAAAAAATCTATATAAGAAAATAAGAAATCCAAGATCGAGTGTCATTGTCACTACTTTAACCTGCCAAATGATGATAAACCAAGTTCCCTTCTCACTTGACAAGGGAAAAAGTATAGGATGAAAATTTCTCCATCATAGCTATAATATTATTAATAATTAATCCAAACGACTACAAACTTTCATCCTATTTCAAAATATAATCAATAAAAACTTGGAAATTAGACTTGAGAAATACCTCCTTGTAACCCTTCTAAAAATTAAACTCCAAACCCAACGAAATAACACAAGACTTAGAAACCAAAGGACTCTAATTAAAGAAAAAATATTTATAAATATCTATAGTATCCAATCTATGATGGTTTTGTGCAACCAGAACAACACCCATTTAATTGTTTACATCCAAAATTTCATCAATATTAACTTTAAGAACACTAAGTATGGGGAGAACAAATACTAGTCCTGAGATATATATCTCTATTAGGCCTAAAAACAGGTTTTTAATTCCAAGTTGACAACCATTTAGATGTTTGTACAACCAAAAAATGGTTTGTTCGATCAACCTGTTTAGAAATAAACACATTTCAATGAACTCAAATCATCCAACCAACTAATAAAAGGTCACAAAATATTTCAACAATATGTGACGAGACCCACTGAACCATATTAGATGAAAAATAAATAGAAAAATCAATGACCACCTGAGACTTCTCCTACTGAAATTTCCTCACACCCTTGGCTCCAGGATAATTCAAAATCTCACGTGATGGGAATTCAATTTCATAGGAGAAAAGGGAGTACAAAGGGTCACTATTTGAATGTTATTTGAACATAAAATCTTTTGTGGGGAGGATCCAAAAACAAAACTACCACAAAAAAACCCAAATTTTAGGTAGGACTAACAACCCATGGATATACTTCTAGAGTTGGGACACCAAAGTTGAAGGATAATCAAGAGTGGGAATATAGCCTAATTTAAAATAATAATAATTATAGGCCTCCTTACACCAGAACAATTAACCTAAAACCTCTCCTACTACAATAGTAATACTGAGAATAATATCATGGTTCCTATCATTAAATCGGTAAACTACCTTATCCAAACACTATTCATCCCTATTATCATTAAATAGCTCCCAAAACATGACATTTTCCAATCTTGTAATAGTTTTTGATGTCACCCTTAAGATATAAGGATAAAAAATACAAGGGTATCTACAAATATTAACCACTTATATATCTCCAATTCTATAATATAGATCCTTATTAAAAATCCAGTGTGATCCCCATAAACTACTCTATAAAAAATGGGTCTTAGACCCAAGCATGTATTCAAAAAAACTAAATGAAGATAATACTTAGCATGAATAATCTAAGAACTAAAGGAATTAAGGTACTATGAAAGGTTTCATCCCATCTTATAAAGAAAATAATAATTAAAATAGATCAAGTCCCTAAAACCTAATCCTACACAAGCCTTTGGTGCACATAATTTATCCCATTCCACCCAATGGGATTTCTTTTTTCAATTATGATATCCCCACAAAAAAATCCAATTCTAAATGAAATTGATCAATAAGACCACCTAGGAGTTCAAAAATAGACATGACATATGTGGGTATAGATTGTGTAATCGCCTTAATAACAATCTCTTTCCCTATTTTAAAAACTCTTTTACCATACCACAGCTGAATATTTTTATCAATTATTTCAATAATATCATAGAATACATCTTATTTTATCATTAAAAAAATGTTGTATGGATAAGGTATTTTTGGTTTTTTACAACTCTTGGATTCTATAAGCATATTGCATATTATCTTTTCTAGAAGTACATACTCTTATGTTAAAGGAGATCTCATATTTAGATAATTTTACAAACTGACCCGAGGATATTGCATTGATGGAAAAAAATTATTGATGGCATGACATTACTATAATGTGGCTTGAGTAAATAATAGTTTTTTATCAATAAATAGGAAATGGGAAATGGGGGGTCTTTTATGACATACTTTTTCACCATGTATCATATTATTTTTTCCCGCACCTATGATAACATTAGAGAAAACATCATCCATACGGATAAATAAGTACAATAAAAGAGGATATCCTTAATGAAGATTGTGAGAAGGATTAAATAATTGGGTAATATTTCTATAAACCCTAATCTTATTGGAAACACACCACATAATGAAATTCACCCATTGGTTACAGAATCCCATCCTTCTACGTACAAAGAAAAAAAATGAACATTCAAATATATCATATTCATTAGCCATGTCAAACTTACTTGATATCACACCCCTTTTAGAGAGATAACAGTCATTTATTGAGTGAAATATATCATGGTAAACAATGGTAGTATATGATATGATACTTCTCAGCACAAAGGCACTTTAATTTTCATAAATAATAGAAGGTGGAAAACTTCGAAGCTGATTGACTATAGTTGTTTAGAAAATAGTATATATCACATTATAAAGGATAATAGAACTAAATTACAAAACTATGGAAGTATATTTCACTTTTGTAATCAAGATGATAAGGGTTTTTTAATTGAATTGAAGAAATTCCTACATTTACATAATTTTTTATGATTTGTGTGATATCATACCCGATAATATTTCAAAACTGGTTGAAAAAAGGGTATAAAATCCATCCAAGATGAATGCCTTAGTGGCATGTATTTGAAAAAGAGGAAAGTTGACCTCATCATCAGTAATGTATTTTGTAAGATAATTATTTATAGAATCCACCACTACTAGGTGGATATAAGAGACAACCTTAGTAAAAATAAATGATCCCCTAGAAAAGTATATATAATTAAATAATTTCAAAATAATATCCTAGATTTCACTCTCCCAGTTAGTGAATCCTCTTTCAAGCCTCCCCAATTTCAAAATAAGATTATTTTACATTTTTTAAATCCTTCTGATATAAATATAAAGTATTATAGTCTCCTTATTTAATGTGTGATTTCCTCACCCATATGAACTAGAAACTCGCTTTATTCCTAATATTAGTTTCTAACTCTTTTTCAAGAGACAAAATATTCAAGATCATAGAAGTTGAAGTAAGAAGAGAATAAAATACCTTTAGAGTATTCTCATTATAGAAAATATCATAATCAAAATCATGAAATTTAGAGCTACTCCATTACTTAATACAATCAACCACCTTTTCAATTTTAGAACGTAAATGAACATTATATGAATTATTTTCCAACCTGACTATTTCTACACAGTCTTCCTCCTTCTTCCACATTCTTTAAAATCTAAAAAAACATTTATTTCAAACCTTCCTCCCACTTAAGTTCATAGTAAGAACAATAGGATACTGTTATAAAGAAACAAGGGATAAATGGTATACTTAAAACAAAGGGGAAAAATATATCCACTAATAAAACCCCCAAAATCTATCAAGTCATTCAGATATCCTAGTCTTCTTTGAATTTCCTCAAAACAAAGTGAATGGATTTCCAGTGTAGCCCAAATCAGACTACCCCATACACCTCAAAACATCCTCAAAATCTACCATCAGAGATAGAGGCCTAAAATTGCACCATACTTTTCTCTCTAGAAATGGATTTTAGTAAATCCCCCAACCAATAAAGGACCAGAGATGTCATTGCACACAAAACTCAACAATTTACATATTTTTTGTTCATCAAATTGATTGGGCTAAATATAGAAGACCATGAATAACCATTCTACAATCCATTCATGCAAAATTAAATCCACAATATTATTATGAGAGTAGATTTTAATTTTAACAACCAACCACTCTTTCCATAGAATCCATAAGACACCTACATGAACCTATCTCCCAACAAGAAAATTATATTAAAATCCCATATTAGATGAAAAACACATCACATCCCTTCTTTACAACATATTTTTAGATAGAAAAAAACATTCAGGCAATATTTTTAGCACCAAAAAATGAGTGAACAAAATTTTCATTGATTTTCAAGTCCATGATAGTTCCAACATAATAGATTCATTGATTGCGCATAGGTTGGGACTTCCCGATGAACTAGAAGAGGCATATCCAAAAAACTGGATAAATCAAAAGAAAAATAAATCTTTATGTTCAATCAAATAGACTATGAGAACTATAATAAGTATATACAACAAACCAAATGAAGCCATTGACATGAAGAACTCAATTTGAAGAATCATATATGAACCTGATAGAGAATATCGATTGAGAGGAGTAGAGGTATTGATCCAAAATTGGAAAAAAAAAACCAATCCAGTGATCCAAAGAACCCGATCAGATATCGGATATCTAAACCCAATTAAGAATATTGAAAAGGTGAATGAATATAGTGATTCAATTGAACCTGATGAACCTGATGAAGGAGATTTATGGCAAAAAATCATTGGAGATGATCTAAAAGAACAATGTTTTCCTTAAAAATTATGAATCTACAAAAAATTTCAATAAAAAAAGACAAAGATATGGATTCCTATTAACAAAAACATAGAAGAAGACCAATAAGTGGTGGAAAAATCTAGGAAAACCAATGGAAGAAGAGTCTCCTAAATGAGATAAAAATCTCATGGTGGAGAGACTAAAATAAAAACACACCAAATCTATTTTTTTTTGATATTTTCTAAGAGACACTTTAAGGGTAAGTGGTAACCATACATCAAAATATTCAAAAAAGATACCACATTACAAAAGTTGCACCACATTCCAATTTTAAGATAAAATCATCACATCCTGCCTTCTTCATAACCAAAGCACCACGCCGTGAGTTTTCAAATTAAAATTCAAAAACTATAAACCACTTTAAGAACCATGTGACAACCATCATCAAATTGAGTTGATCCAAGATGAACCTTGAGTCATGTAAACATTTATTCTCTCACCTTACTCAATTTGAGCTGACAACATATCCAAAGTCCAGTCACCTCCATCATCACCGCTTCTTAGAACCCTCACCATCACCGCCACCGCTATCATCACTAGAGCTTCCATCACCATCATCACAGTCCTCATTACACAACACCGACATCTAATTCGTTGACATATACCACCCAAAACACCCTTCACATTCAACTTCCATAGCACACACAACATAGAAGAACACATATCTCCAAACAAGACATCATCTTCATCTCCAGAATTTCCAGTCGCTGCTCCATGGACACCCATCCACTCCCATGAACACATACCAAAGTCTTTACATAAGCTAATTCACCCAATAGACCTGGGAGGGTGTGAAGAACCTAGAAACCAGAGTAGAGCATAAGCACCAGGGCCTCCACAACAAACCGTGATGAAGCGAACACCATTAGTGCCACTTGAAACTCCATATTAAAACCTGAAAGAAGAACCTTCAACCGACGACCCAGGAACCCAAAACCTCTTTGTTTAAAAATTATCCATATCCGACTTTGAGAGGATAAGGGTAATGTGAGGCCATAATGGGGTATGAGTGGCCAAGGGTAGTGCAATAGGGAACCTACACCAAGACAACCAAAACATCCCCACAAAACAATCCATCATGAACATTACCTTGAAATTTATGAAAAAAATGAGAGGATCATTGCCAGTCTTCATCCCATCATAAGCAATGAAATAAATCCTCATTGAGGAGGAGGAACGAAGAAAGTAGTTGAGGGAAGGAAGAAATGGGGGAGGATAAAAGAGGGAAAGAGGGAAGGACAGAGTGGGAAGGCATTGGATATTTCTCCCCCCTCCAAATTGCTGGTAAGAAAACCCTAGTACAAGCGGAGAGGGAGATACTTCCGCTACTAATAGACTAAAATACAGACACATAAATAAACATTTATACATAAAATTGAGTTTTTTTAATCATGAATACATCATGGGAGATAGAGAGGTATAATAATATCCCCCTTTTTATGATCACAAACACTTAACATAAAAAGATATATCAAGTGTAAATCAAGAGTGAAAGATATAGAAATATATTCAAGATATACAAGATATAAAGCAAGATATTAAATATAATTAAGAAGTAAATAAATAAAACATTCCATATTTTATAAAATATTAAAACATTTAACTCCCCCTTTGTGAAAAAATCAATCATATAATAATAAATTTAAATAAATGTATCCCCCATTGAAGTTTAATGAAATAATTCTCCCCCTTTGTGATTATCAAAAAGAAAAAAAAGGATATTAAAGGAAAAAACATAAAAGGAAATATTTTGAAGAAAAAAAATAGAGTTTTAAAATAGATTTTGAAAACAAAAAATAGATATTGAAAATGGAATTTAAAATAATTCAAATAGATTTTGAAAATAACCCCCCCCCCCCAAAAAAAAAATTGAAACATCTCTTAGCTTTCAAACACTATTTTAATAAGATAATTAAAGAGAGATAGGAAGAGAGATTAAATTTTAAAATAAGTTTTAAAAAAAATAGAAAGGTTAAAAAAAATAAATGAGAAAGAGTGAAGAAATAAAAATAAAAAAAAATTGAAAAAAATAAAATTGGTAAATACCTTTTCTAAAACACTCATTCTCTCAAAGAGTGGATTTTCATATATTGAATGATTGATAAAGTTTAGAAATTTTCTTTGGATGTGAAAATATAACTTGAAATCATCCTTCCAATTGCATTTTGTCAAAGAAAACTTAAAAAAATTGTTAAAGAGACAAGTATATATAGAAATTTTTACTCATCATTAATATTACTTTAAGAGAGATAAAAACAATTGAATATAAGTAGATAATATACATAATTTTTCATATAAGTTTTATAAAAAATATTAAAATATATTTAATTAAAAAACTAAATTTTTTTAATGTTTGATTTTTTTAAATAGTAAAATAGTAAAATTATAATAATAATACTTGTTTTAGAAAATATAACTTTGATTTTTGAAAATAAGAGAATTTTTTTTAAATTTTAAAAGTAATTTGAAAAAAAAGTCTTAATTAAGAAAAATTTATAAATTTACAAGATAAGGCTCCCCCTAAAATGAATAGAAAATTGGGATATTGGGATCATAACCAAGAAAAAAAATAATAGAAAAATATATCAAGTATTTAAAGATTTTAGAAGAAAGAGAAAAATATTTTTATAATATCAAGAATCACAATAAGTTTTAAAAGGATTACTCAAGTCATCCATAGTTAAATGTAAATCATAACAAGCATAACATTCATAACTCACCTTTAATAAAATAAAAATGATCAACTAGTAGATGTTTAGTAAAAATATCATCAAGTTGATAGTCCACACTAGAAATTCCAATAAGATATAAACCTTTTGGAAGTGATCTCTTAAGAAATTTTAACGAAGATAAATGTGTTTTGTGTGAGAGTGCTGAATATTGTTTTTATAAATATTTATGGAACTTGTATTATCACATCTAATAGGGACATGGTAATATGCTGGCCCCAAGTCCAAGAGAGTGTGTTTCATCTACATTATTTGTACAAAACAACTCCCAGTTTCTATTTATTTGAATTCAGATATAAAAATAACAATAGATTTATTCTTCTTACTACTCTATAAGTTGAGTTATTTTCCAAGTAAATGGAAATTCCCTCTTTTACTATTCCTATATAGGTGGAATCCACCAAAATTAGCATCATAAAAACTAGTTAATTCAAAATACGTTCCTTTATGATAAAACAAACCAATATTTCTAGTTATTTTTAAATAAAAAAAATACTTTAAATGGATTTAATATGAGATTATTTTTGGATTTGATTGAAAATGATCACAAAGACAAACACTGAACATGATGTCAGGTTAGATTTAACTAAGATATAGCAGACTACCAATCACACTCTTATAAATCTTGTTGTCAACCGACTTATCAAATTCATCCATCATTATCTTAAAAGTTGTACTTATGGGTGTATTAATTTCTTTATCTTGATCTATTTTGAATAATTTTAAAATTTTGTTAGTGTATTTTCATAAGTTTAGAAAAATACCATCATTATTTTTAGAAATTTGAAAACCAAGAAAGAATTTTAGTTCACCTATAAATCTCATTTCAAATTCATTTTTTACTAAATTATAAATTCAAAACAAATAGATTTGTTGGTTTATTCAAAAATAACATCATCAATCTAAATTTTTATGAGTGAAAAAACATTTGAGATGTGTTTTATAAAAAGAGTTGAATTGAAACTTACCATTTTAAAACCATTTGATAAAAGAAAATTAGTTAAATGATCATACCAAGCCTGAGGGTATTATTTTAAATCTTAAAGAGATTTAGAAAATTTGAAAACATGATCTATAAAAATAGGATCTTTAAAACCAGGAGGTTGTTCCATAATTTTTTTTGCTAATAAAACCATTTAAAAAGGTTATTTTAACATCCATTTCAAATATTATGAAGTTAAGGAGAGAGGAAAACTCCAATAAGATTATAATAGATTCTAACCGAGCAATGGGTGAAAAGGTTTCACTAAAGATGATTATTTTTTATTGGTTATAACCTTTAGATACTAGGAATGATTTATTTCTAGTGATATTACCATGATCATCTAACTTATTCCTAAAAAACTATTTTGTTCCTATGATGGGATGATAATTAAATCTTTCCATGAGTGCACATACATAATTTTCAGTGAATTGATTTAGTTCATATTTCTTGGAAAGAACCCAATTTTCATTATTAAGGGCATGATTAACATTTTGGTGTTCTAAGTGAGATATGAAAGTAGTATATTCAGCCTCATTTAGAGATAATCATCTAGTATGAGTTCTCTCTTGAAAATATCCAATGACATTTTCAAGGGGATGATATTTATATTTTTTAAAAGGTTTAGGTAAAGAAAATAGAGGTGATTCTATTTTAACTTCATCTTATTTTTATTATAAATGTTAATTTGAAGTTAAAACATCATTTTCAACAAAAAAATTGATAAATATATTTTGGAAAATTTTCATCAAAAACTAGATTAATTGATTCTTCCCATATTTTAGTCATTTTTTAAAGACTCAGTATGACTTAATTGAGTTGGAGTACCTAATAAAGATAACTTAATCGAATTTTGAATCAAATCTTCTAATATTTTATTTGGTATTGAGAATAAAACATTTAAAATTAAAAACTAAAAAAACCCAATATTAGGTTTTTTATTTTTCCAAATTACATATGGGGTATTTTTGAGAAAATTTCTTACAAGAACACGATTAATGATAAAGTACGGTGTTTATGACCTCAGCCCAAAAATATTAAGTTAAATTAAATTCATTTAAAAGAGTTCAAGTGATTTCTTAAAGAGTTTTATTTCACCTTTCTACTACCCTGTTTTTTTAGGGGCTTAAGGAGTAGAAAAATAATGGTTATAGCCTTAAGAAGAGAATAAATCATCAAATTCATTATTGTTTAATTCTCCCCAATGATCAATTTGAATAGAAATAATTTTATAACCTTTTTAATTTTCAAAATTTTAGAAAACTTGATTAAATTTTTACAAGATTCATATTTATTAGATAATAAGTGACCCCTCTTGAATCTTGTAAAGTTATCAAAAATAAAAAATGAAAATTATTTACCATCAAGACTTTTAATTTGAGAAGGTCTAAATTAATCAATAAGAATTAATTCGAGATATTTTGAATAATAAATCCCATTTTAAAATTTAATATAATATTTTTGTGGCTTACCATATTGTCATGCTTCACAAACTAAGTTATATTTGAAATGCAGTTTGGGTAAATCTCAAACTAGTTGATAAGAGTTGAGTTTCACAAGTGAGTGTGCACTATAGTGACCAAGGTGTTTATTCCAAATCCCTAAATCACTAACTTGTTCACTCATAATTTTATGTTTTGACTAGTGATATATTTTAAATTGAGTGTATAAACATTTTAAAATGAGAAGCGATAAATAAAATATTTCCTTTTGATTTAAAAACTTTGAATAAATAATTTTCATAAGAAATTTTAAAACCTCTATCATTGAATTGTATAATTCTTAGAATACTATGTTTAAAGACTTTGAAAAATAAAACGTTTTTAATAAGTGTTGAGTTAGAAAAATCTATGGTACCTTCATTGATCATCTTACTATTAGAGTTATCACTGAAGGTGATGTAACCTCCTTATAGTTTATTGATTTTATTGAATTTAGAGAGGTCTCCACACATGTTTCTAAAGAATCCACTATCTTAGTATAATAGTGATTATTGTTCTTTGGTCTCAAGAAATTTTTCCTATAAAATCAAATGACTAAAGGTTTTGGTACCCAAACAAATGTTAAACAATGATGATTTAAGTATCTAGATTTGTTTAGTATGTGATTTTATAGCTATAAGATCCTCACACTTCTCAAATAAGTGATCACAAATATACATGTGTGCACACTTACCTCAAATTTAGGTCAAATAAAACTCATCAACATCCCATCAGGGATAATCATGCCAAACTGTTTTTTTTTAATTTTTCATCATCAATCCATTACCATGGGATCAAGATCCTAGCATGCTTATCCCAAATAACCAACTAACCACCTAGGCTCACATGTGCTCAATAAATCAATAAATAATGGGAAAATCAACTCATTTCAAATCAATCATCATTTAAAATTCAATTGACCAATTTTCAGTTTTAATATTCCAATTCAATTTCAAAAAAAACATGGGGTTTTTTCATCATTTTATGCCTTTTCAATAAAAAAAATCATAGGTTTTCATAATTTCAATTAAAGGAATTTTCTCAATACAATTCTCAAATAATTTCATAAATTCCATCATTTTTAAAATTCACCCCATAATTCCAAATCCATTGGAATTGGGGTTTTTCTCAAAATTCATGCCATTTAAAATTCCATAACCAAATCACTTCAAATCAAGGTTTTATAAATCAATTGAAATCCATTTAAAACAAATAAATCAAATCAAGGTTTCAATTATATGTTAAATCTCAAATGAAATCACCTTCCTTTAAAACACAAAATCAAATGATCATCACCTGTAATGAGAATGCCAATGTAGATCGAAGGATAAGAATACCTAGAAGTCAAGACTAGAATCAAGATCCAATAAAATAGACTTTAGATCCATAAATTATATGATGATCTATCAAAATATAAGGAGTAAGGAAGGATAGATTAGAAGAAACTATTAGAGAGGAGATCCAATTATCTATAGAAGATCGAACATGATCAATTATGATTCGATATGCGAAGGAAAGGGTTTGAAGGGATAAAAATTTCCCCTTAAGAGCTTTCAAAGCAAAGAAAAACATTTAGGGTTAAGTGAGGGTTGATTAGGGGTTAAACTGGAGGGTTTGGGATTCTAAAATCAATTTTTAGAGGAGTAAAAACCTATGTGCATGGTTAATCAAATCATGTTCCCTAACCATTTGTCCATACTATATGTTGTTTGTGGTTTCTTCTTGGAAGAAATATAGTTTGATTAAACGTTTTCCAACCATTCAAAATACCCCTATATAAGGCCTCACATTGTGGAGGGTCTGGCCACATGGTTTGGACAAACTGTGTGCCCCCTCCAGAGTAGCATCAAAAGGTGAATGGTTTTCTGGGCCAAACCGCACAGTTTTCTATAATTGTGTGCCAACTGTTCATGGCCTAAAGGGATTAAAAAATTATCCAAATTTCACCTAAAACTCCTTGAAACAAGACCCAACTAGAATGAGATCAAACTAGGGTTAATTATTACCTAAAAACAAATAATGGGATGTTACAACCTCCCCACCCTAAAAACCTTATTTCCCTAGAAATCCCCTAAAGAGGTTTCCATATCAAAGAGATGAGGACACTACTCTCTCACTAGTGACTCATGCTCCCATGTCTCATAAGAATCAAAACCATGATTCCATAGCACATGGATCAAAGGTATTATCCTCCGATGAATTACCTTTATCTCAAAAATCAACAATCATGACTGGATGCTCAGTCATAGATAAATCAGGCTCAGTATAAAGATCACTCTATCTCAAAACATGAGATAGATCATAAAGATACTTTCAAAGATATTATACATGGAACACATTATGTATCTATGTCAAATGAAGTGGAAGTGCTAAATGGTAATCCATTTTCCCCACCTTATCAAAAATCTCAAAAGGTCCCACAAAATGAGGAGAAAGATTCCCTTACTTTCCAAGAATTCGGTGACCCAACTATGGTGAAAATACCAAGAACACATGATCACTAAAAAATAACTCCAAAAATTTATGACAACAATCAAAATAAGATTTGTATCAGATCTGTGTCGTCAACATTCTATAACAAATCAACTGAATCTTTGTTGTCATCTCTTGGACCAAGCTCGGTCCAACCAAATAAAATTCATCAATCTTTGACCAATACAATGGATATTTACATGGCCTTTCGTACAAGGACTCAAAATGATCTATTTTGATGATAGATTGGTAACTATTATTATAAGAGAACTCAACTAGTCCCAAATGGCCATCCCAAGCACCACCAAAATTGAGGATGCAGGTGCAAAGCATGTCCTCAATAATTTGTATAGCTCTCTCTATCTGTACATCAGTATACAGATGGTATGTATTAGTCAAACTATCCTGATATCCCATCCATGAAGGCCTCACTAAAAATGAGAGGTAAAATGGGGATATCTATTAGAGACTATAGCAGATGAAACCCCATGAATATTAACAATATGTTTCACATATATATTTCCCAACTCCTCAAATATAGTTGTATCCTGAATGGGTATAAAGTGAGCTGATTTCATCAGCCTATTGATCAAAACCCATATCACATTATTCTTTTAAGTGGTATGAATAAATCCAACCACAAATCCCATCAATATCTCATCCAACATCCATGTTATCACTGGAAGTTGATGAAGCAAATTCGAAGGTCTCTTGTGCTCAGCCTTGATCTGTTGATAGGTATAACAATTAGAAACAAAATTAGCAATGTATCATATCATACATAGACACCTGAATCATTATCAAATATCATAAAACATATTTGTGGTTCCTGGGTGAACAACCCATTAGAAATTATGGAAATATACCATTACTTATTTCCTCATGGGTAAATACACAAAAAACTGATTATGAAAACATAGAATAACCTCTATGGGGAAAGACCACTCAATAACAGTCTCCCTGTTATAAATATAGTTCTTAATGCTACTGAAATCATAATCAATATGCTTCTCCTAAAGAATCATCTCAATAAGAGAGAAGGTTGACTAGACGCTTGCAAAGAAAACCTTAGCCTCTTTTTCTCAGAATCCTAGATGAAACTAAGAAAAAAGATCCATTAATTTCCACTCTTCTGATGATTCTTTCATGCTCCAGGTTGGAAGTTTCCTACTCAAAGTATCTGCAATGACATTTCACTTTATTGGGTCATAGGTGATGTTGAAATCAAAAAACTTTAGGTGCTCCACCTAATGACTCTGATGGAGATTCAAATATTTTTGAGATAAGATATAAATCAAGCTTTTGTGGTCAAAATAAATGGTAAACCTTTCTCTAAAAATTTAATTCCACTAACTCTTAAGCACATGAATCACAACTACAAGTTCAAGGTTATGGGTCAGATAATTCTTATCATATGGAATAAGCTATCAAGAACCATAATCTACCATGTTATCACCCTGCATAAGAATATAACTCAAACCTTAACCTGATACATCACAAAAAAAAACACATAGCCCCACCTGGCCTCTAGAAGATTCAACATCGACATAGAAGTCAAAATAAGTTTTAGATCAAGAAAAGAACTATGAAATTTTTCATCCCAAGAAAACTTCACCCCCTTCCGAGTGAGAGTGGTCATTGAAGAAGCAAACCTTGAGAAATCATTTAAAAATTGGTGATAATACCCCATTAAACCTAAGAAGATCCAAATATCAAAAAAATTGTGGTTTTTCCCATGTCATAATAGGTTTTACCTTATCAAGGTCAACTGAGATGACATGTTCTGAGACCATGTATCCCAAGAAATTCACCTTCTAAATCTAGAAGTCACATTTCAATATCTTGGCATAGAGTCAGTGATTTATCAACATTTCCAAAACTGATCTCAGATGACACACACAATCCTCATCGAACTAAGATTAAACTAGGAATTCATCCATAAATACCACCATAAATGTGTCAAAATACTCATGGAAGATCCTTTTCATCAAATCCATAAATACTTTAGGAGAATTAGTTAGACCAAATGGCATGAAAAGATACTCATAATGGCCATACCTTCTCTGAAAGAAAGTTTTTTTAATGTGAGATTATTTTATTCTCAATTGGTGATAACTGAATCAAAGAAAAAATATTCGAAAACCACTTCACCCCTTTCAACTGGTCAAACAAATCATCAATATATGGTAAAATATACTTGTTCTTTACTGTAACTTGATTGAGTTTTCAGTAATAAAAAAGGATAATTGTTCTATCAGTTTTCTTAGCGAAGAGAATAGGTTCCGTCCAAGGTAAAACACTCGATCATATAAAGTATTTCTCTAAAAAATTATCCAAATGAGTCTTCAACTATTGGACCTGTATTATCTTCCTCTAGAGACTCTTCCACTAAGTGAGGAAGCTTTATTCAGGATTCTTGTGGCCAAAACCCATTTTTTCATGAAGCATCTAATTACACTATAGTAATTTTAGGTTATGATGATCCCATTAAACTACGTGGGGTAGAAAAGATATAAAATAATTTTTACAAGTGGATCGATCATTTGTAGGAACTTCATATCTTAGGTGCCTTAGTGTAAACCCATTTTTAATGCCCAGACTTACCACACTAGAAGCAAGTCAAAGGGCCTCTTCTAGGAACTATAGGAGGTATAGAGTATGTCTATTGTCGAAAACAACTATGAGACACATCACAATTCATATTTCCTTTAAAGGAAATCATATAACTACCATTGTGAGAAAAAGTAACTCCCATCAATTTTGACTTACCAACCAGACAAGCTCAACCATCAACGCCCTATCCAGAACATCAACATAAGAAGAGATATTCAATAAGAATTATTGTTTATATGGACGTTGGGTTGGATAACCATCTCAAATCATTGAGTATTCATCTTCTCATTTGATACAATATTAGGTACAAACTGCACAATCTTAGTAAAGCAGTTTGCATACTCCATCACAGTCCTGTTAGCCTAATGGAGATTAAAAAACTATATATCCTTAGCCAGCACCATAGATTCTGGGTAAAAATTATTAGTGAAAATAATAATAAATTCCTTCCTTTATAAACCCCCATGCTTCTTATACATTACTATTGAATCACACCATCTTCTACTAGGTCATTCTAGCTTAAATTTGGAACATTTCACCTTAATCAAATTAGGTGTTTCCATGAAATCAAATAAAAGATCTATCTTTATACACCAATCCCCATACTCTTGAGGATAATTAGATCCTTGTAATGATAGTGTATTTTGAAAAAAATAACTCTTGAGTACAATTTCAAGATTCATCTCTCTGAGGTTCTATAAATGGATCCTGAATGGGAACATGTGCTAGTGCTGATCTCAGAGCTTGGGCAACATGAAAAATAATCTCAATAATATTATAGTCCATGGAAGGATTCTATCATTGTGTTTCAACAATACCTTCCTCTTAGAGCCTATTCAAATGTATTCTCAAAGGAATGATGCTACATGACATCAACAAACAACACTGAAGGAATCAAAATATTACTCAGATCAACAACTCAAACAAGAGTAATGGAAAAATAAATTCCATTAGATAAGATTTCAAGATTTGGATTTCAATACACCCAAATCAAAAGTAGGTAAAAGACTATAATTAGATCAAATTATTCCCCAATATTCCTTTCCCAAACCACCCATAGTGATTTAAGTCTCGTTATGATGAGATTTAATTAGTCACTCACTCATAACTACCACTTAAGTTCCAACAAGACATAACAAACCACTTAATGACATTAAGGAAAGATGCTTAAACTCCCTCTGATACCACTATGTCACAAACCATCATAAATACCCCGATATTCTGATATCTAAGTTGGATCTGACATGGCTTGAAGTGTGTTTTAGATCCCCATGGGTTGTCTATTAGCACCTAGCATCATACATGATCAAGAGGGAATGATTTTTTCACAAAACATTGGAAGTTAAAAATATTTACAAGTTAGTGTGCTTAACACTCTAAAGGGAGAAAGTATCGGAAAACAAATAGGTATAAAAAAACCCAAGCCCAAATATCCCATGTAATAAGTGGATCACATCTCCACCAATGACCTTCATCACTCCAATCCCAAAGGATTAGAAACATCCATCACCTCTAAGTGGTGCTTTCCCTTTGCTCGGACATGGCATAACAAAGTTTAAAAATTCTTGAAGGCAGAGGTAGGGTGTGATCTATAAATCCCATTAGGGTCTCACCAAGTGTTCCGTAACAAATTTTATAATAATAAACCAAATCATGCTTTCAATTTAAATAAAGAAGGGCATGGAATAATATAACATTTTCATATTTAAAACAAAACATGAGTTATTTTCAATAGATGGAAAACATTTCAAACATGTCTTAAATAAACATTTTATATAAAATCATTTAAATAATTCATTTGATATGAGTAAAATAGTTCTATAATCAATAGAATATATAATCACATAAAAAACAACAATCACTGTGATCTTCTTTGTTGGAGTTGGTGGCCTAGAACCAACTACTGTGTAATTTATTCATTAATAAATACCTTATCACATCTTGATTGTTCTTTTGCATGAAAATTCATGTGATAATGTCCTAAGGATAGATATTGCATTAAAGGGTCATAGTGGATCCCTACTATGGTGAGAACCCAGAAGTTCCATAACACTTTTCTTGAATATATGTTCTATGGCCAGATGATGTTATTTGAGGGACACAAATAATACAATCCATTAGGGGTGAGGACTCATAAAACTTTGAGGCACCTTCTCATGGTGTTCTTATTTAGTAATATCTAGGAGAATATTATGAGAACAAGACCCACCAGTAGGAAATCCACATTTCATAGTGTCATTGGATGTTCCTATCCACGGATGTGTGTATTGGTCCTTAGACTTTAAGATTATTATTAATGGATATTACAGCTCACACACTTAGATGTATTGACAAAAACTGTGACAACACACTATTTCTAGAGAGGTAGGATATGTTGGGTGCATCACGAGTGATATTGCATTAATATATAATGAGAGAAAGGATTTGTCCCTTATGTTCCATAATGAAAGTAGATATATCAAGACCTTTGATGGAATTGATATAGCCTAAATAAATCCTTTTCCATGGTGAGGAATGAGAAATTTCAATTCTGGAAAGTCAAAGAAAGAATAATCGAGCACATGGGTTGATGGCACTAGCATGCAATCTTCTTGATTTGAGATATTGAGACAAAGGGATTACATTACATGGTAAGCGTTTGTAGGAGGTGACACGTCATTATGGCGTTAACTTCTTTCTCTATGGGTGCCTTGGCGTGTTTCTAGATGGTAACCTTAGACTTTAGGTAGGCTCTACCTAATGACACTAAGAAAGAGGCCTAGAGGGTCACACACTAAGTGTGTCAAAGTATCTTAGTTAAATATTAATTTAACAAGTTGAATAAATATTATTCCCGATTGTGGTTTAATAATTATTCAAGGATGCTTGATCACATTTACTTTGACACTAGTTATTTGAGAGAATATATTGTAGTTTAAATAATATATTTATTAGCAAGTAACGCAGTAATATTTATTTGAGAAATAAATTGCCTTTATTCATGGTCTAATAAATGTGGTGGAGGAAGTAAATAAAAATGGAAAAACAAAAGTACACACCATGTATATTAAATGTACACGCCATGTATTTTTTCTGGTAATTTATGAGAAATAATAATATTTATTTAATTAAATAATATTAGGTGTAATTCGCTGGATGAATGTCAAGTAATAATAATAGTCAACAGTTATTATTAGACATGAGGTATTACTAATAATTAAATGAAACAAATAAATTATTTCAGGTAATTAATTCATTTTAATATTCTATGTAATTAAAATCCCAATTATATAATTCTCATTATACTAGAAATTTTTTTGGGGGTTGTGCACAACGGATCTAGAGAAATCTCTCAAGCCAAGAGAGAATTATTTTCTTCTAAGAATGCTCTCAAGCTATGAGAGAGAGATCCTTCTCCACTGAATCAAGGCGATCGAAGGAGGAAATTGTAAGCAAAGGTTCTTTCATGCTAGCACCTAGAGATCTATTTGGAAATGTCCAGAGATAATTGGAGCATGTTTGGATCACCATTAGAGGAATCCTACACTTGGATTCTATGACACAACGATGGATCACATTGGATCATGACCTGAAACATCAACGAAGAAAGAATTCCATCAAGGTAATTCTTGTCAATTAATTAAATTAATTATAAACAATATATGATGATCCTATCTATGGTTTTGGGACTCCCCTCTTACTTTTTCATTCTTCATTATATTCTAAAGATCCGACATTTTATTATCATGACGGGTCTCGAATTGATCATTGTTAACGCAAAAATTAAAGTTAGGTACACCCACTAATATGCTTCCACTACACCCGGAACCTACAAGTGGTATTAGGGGGGGGGGTCATATCTTTGATTATAATTATTTAGTTTTCCATTGGTGATTTACACATTTAATAATTTAGTTGTTTCAATTCAAGTTAATTGTTCTATAAATATGAATCTAGATATCTGTTCCTCCTCCCTCATTTATCGTTCAGCTTATAGAAATTATTTTTTATTTTAATTTTGATTAAAATAAAATAGAGGATCTCATATGGAGGTTCCAAACATTCATGGTTGTAAAATATCAGAATACACAGTGTGTATTCGGAAGTACACGCAGTGTAGTCTAGGTTCAATTCATCAGATTGGTCCGCCAAATCAGGTCGTATGTTGGATTGTTTCTAAATCTTAAATGACACCGTGTGTTTACCAGGAACAGGTGGTACACGGTTTCCGGATTACATGCCATGTGGTCCACTGAACACGGCGTGTAGTACCTTTGGGTTAGGGTTAGACCGTGTACCTTGTACACAACTTTCTCAGTTGGAAACCGTGTAACACGGATACTACATGGTGTGTGTCCCACTGAACATGTTGTGTACTCCAAAAATTTCTAAAGTACATCTACATGCCATGTCCCCAGGTGTGTACTTCGGATGGAAAGTGAACAAAAGTACATGCCGTGTAGTTGGAACTACATGCTGTGTACTCATCCAAATTATACAGATTTATTAAAATTTATTATTATATTACACAAACCCTTGATACGTGTACCATAGTGCATGTGTAAAGCCGAGGCACAACACATGATAGGTTTTTTATATATATATGTTTAATTTAACATCTGTATAATGTTAATTTCTACTCATTGGGTAGTTATGAAAGATAATTTTAAATGAATTTATTTGTTTAAAATTAAGATGTATGAGAATCTCAAGAAAATTCTGAAAAGGGTTTAAGATAAAAGGATTGATTAATTGAAGATAATTAATTGATTCGAGCATGATTTATCTTAAACAAGAATGATTAAATAATTGAATGCTAGTTTTATTTTTGTGTAAATGTCATTACATGTATGGATGATCATGAGATTGACCATGACCTTTGTATGTGAATGGTTTATTTTAATTTATTTATTTAAATTATTTTTTTTGGCCTGTGAGACTTCTCCTCATTAAAATATAGGGCTTGTGCGCCCAAGGTTTCTTTTATGTAAAACCTCATTTTACCCCTCACCTGCGTGTGAGATAAAAGCATATGTAATGGATGGAGCTCCCAAGCTGGTGGAGGCGGTTCAAGTTATGAGACAAGGTGAAACCAATCCTAGGAGATACAAAGGTGAACATGTGGAAAGCTGTAAATACGAACCCAAAAGGTTCAAGGTGTTTCTCCACTAGGTCTTGGTTTAGTTTATAAACCGATAGATAAACTAACCAATAGAATAATATCATGATCATACCATTTATTTTATTTATATCAATTTAATGGTTTATTTATTGTGGGTGTGTTTTCATGATCGCACAATTAATGAATTCAACAAAGCATGCAAGATGGAACTAAAATAAGTCTAGATTATGTGTAAATATTATCTTAGACCTGATTAATCACTTAAGTATATCCCAATTAATATTAACAAGCATGTAATCAAAGATAATAAAATAGAAATTTATGTATTAGGATAAAATCCCTCAAAGAATATATTAAGTCAGTATAGCGTTCCATAATCTTGGTTAGTATCAAATCATAGTTCAAAGTGCTTGACCAACCATAGTTGGGGTGATTTGAATTATTGGGGAATTCTAATTCAAGGTTTTGGGTTGACTTTAATTGGTTCACATCAAGGGTTTAATACCACAGTAGGACTTGGTGTGACCAAGAAGAAAAGGTCGAGGAAATAAAAAAAAAGGATTTCAGGATTGGGGAGTCCACTCAGCAGATCAAGGAGCTGTGAGTTAATTAATTCGGCATTTGGAATGCCTACCTAAAACCCTTCAAGTTACTTAACAAACCATAGTTGGGGTAATTCGAAGGTGAATATAGATCCTTGCCACTAGAATATTCAGGCAATAGAATATTTCGAAATCAATGGTGAGGGCTATTGGATTTTGATAAAATAGTGGGAGACTAATAAGTATTAATTTATTTGTTTGTATCAGTTTTATCACAATAAAGTACTAAACCTTTTCTCATCTTAATTTGTAGAAATGACAAGAAAAATGACTTCAAACATATCATTGCGAACCATACCTGATAAGGAAAATCTTCTCACCGGCACCAATTTCCAAGAATGGCAGAGGCGTTTACGCGTCATCCTTCACCATGAGAGGAAATTGTATGTGCTGGAAGAGCCTGTTCTAGTTGCATCTGGAAAAGAGTCCAGTGATGAGGAACTATCTCTCTATATGAAACAAATGGATGATTCTACAGATGTCTAATGTTTCATGCTATCGGCCATGTCTAATGAGCTCTTGAAGTAACATGAAAACATGGATGCGTATAGCATGATGTGTCACCTTAAGGATCTATACCAAGAGAAGACAAGATAGGAGAGATATGAGATCTCCAAAGCTTTGTTTACAACTAATCTTGGAGAGTCTGTGCCAGATGGGCCTCATGTAGTCAAGGTTATTGTCTACATTGAATGCCTAGACATCTTAGGGATTAAGTTCCTGGATGAGTTGCATACAGATCTCATCCTATCATCACTGCCCAATACCTTCTCTAGCTTTATTATCAACTATAACATGAGAAATAATGAGAAGATTCTATCGGAACTTATGACCTTGATTTTTTAGGTAGATAAGGACATGGGGCATGATAAACCCACAGTTCTTATGGTGAATAAAAAAAGAAAGGACATGGAAAAGGGGTCAAGGACTTACAAATGGTCTGAAGCCCCCGATCACCGTCTCTCCAAGAAGGGAAAGATCCAGAGGTAGGGCAAGGAATGAGAGGCGGTATGTTTTGTATGTGGCAAGCTAGGACACTGGAAGAGTAATTGCACCTAGAAGCGTGGGGACGCTAAAGGTGCGTTCGTTGTCAGGTTAAATCTTTCCATTTATACACATTGGTTATTAGATACAACTTTTGGGGATCACATCTATATTCAAATATAGGAACCAAGTAGATTTAGAAAGATTTCCAAAGGAGAGGTGGATCTTCGAGCTTCCAATAGCGTGAGGCTGGCTACGTTGTCCATTGGTGATTACCACCTCTCATTGCCAAAATGGGATGAATTTGTTTTTACATAACTGTTATTATGTGCCTAGTGTTACCAAAAACATAGTTTATGTATCATGTTTTGATATGAATGGATTTATTTTCAAGTTTGGAAATAAGGGTTTGTTCCTTTATAAGAACAACGTATGTTATGGTATGGAACATTTAAATAATGGTTTTTATGTATTAAATTACGAAAACTAAGTGTTGGAAATCGATAACAAAATAAACTCACATGACTCATACATCACCCAGTTCTGGCATCACCATCTTGGTCATGTAAACGAGAAGCGCTTGACAAAGCTCTTCCAAGATGGCTATTTAGACTCTACTGAGCTAAAACCACTTGATAGATTTCACACTTGTTTAAAAGGTAAAATGACTAAGCTTCCTTTCGGTGGATAGGGTGAAAGGGCCACCGAGCTTTTAGTATTGGTGCACACAGATGTGTGTGGACCATTTCCAGTAGAATTTAGAGGTGGATATTCTTACTTCATTACTTTTACTGATGATTTTAGTAGATATGGATATGTCTACTTAATGAGGAATAAGTCAGAATCCTTAGAGAAATTTAAGGAATTCAAGAATGAAGTAGAGAATCATCTTGGTAAGAATATAAAGAATCTTTGATTGGATCAAGGTGGAGAATATATAAACCAAGAGTTCATCGATCTTCTATGGGATTCTGGGATTCTATCTCAGCTCACTCTTCCTTATACACCACAGTGGAATGGTGTTTGTGAAAGGAGGAACTGCACCTTGTTAGACATGGTGAGGTCGATGATGATTCATGCAGATCTTCCATTATCCTTTTAGGGATATGCATTACAAAATACAGCATACACATTAAACCGAGTACCAAATAAGGCAGAAAATGGAATTCCCTCTGAGTTATGGAATGTAAAGAAACCCATTTTGTTGCATACACATGTATGGGGATGAGAGGCATTTGTTAATTCCTTCTTAGGAAACAAACTAGCACCTCGGGGCACAAAGTGTATCTTTATAGGATATCCCAAGGAAATGAAAGAATATTACCTATATAACCCTTTAGACAATAAAGTGATTGTCTCCAGACAAGCCGTCTTTCTTGAGAGGGAGCACATACTAAAAAAGGATAGTGGGAGCAAGATTGACTTTGATGAAGTTGATGCTCAAGATACATAAAAGTTGGTACAAGAACAAGTTCCACAGGTCCCCATGGAATAGGTTACAGAAACACAAGTACTGCATAGGAGCTCACAAGAGGTAAGGGAACAAGAGAGATTTGGTTTCCTAGTCACTGAGGATAGTGAATCATTATTGTTGGACAATGATGAACCACTCTCCTACAAGGATGTAGTAGAAATCTCAGAAGCTGCAAGATTGCTCAAGGCTATGAATTTTGAGATAGATTCCATGTATTAGAACCAAGTTTGGGTTCTGGTCGATGAGCTAGTTGATGTAAATCCTGTTGGATGCAAATGGGTATTCAAGAGAAAACTGGACATGGAAAGTAAATCTAGCACCTATAAAGTAAGGCTAGTGGCTAAAGGATTCAAATAGTGTCAAGGAACTGATTGTGATGAAACATTTTCGCCATTTTCCATGTTTAAATCCATAATAATCATACTTTACATAACAACTTACCATGACTACGAGATTTAGAAAATGGATGTCAAAACAACATTCCTTAATGGGAAACTTTGGGAAGATGTCTATATGACACAACTAGAAGGGTTTGTGACACCAGGTGAAGAAAAATAGGGTCGTAAGTTGCATAAATCCATTTATAGATTAAAGCAAACATCTAGGTCATGAAACATTCGATTTGATGAATCCATAAAGGATTTTTTTCATTAATAATGAATGTGATCCATGTGTTTATAAAAAGTTTAATGGGAATGAAGTCATTATACTAGTAGTATATGTTGAACATATTACTTATTGGAAATGATGTACCAGTATTATAGTCAGTAAAGGACTGATTAAACAAGTGTTTCTCCATGAAGGACTTGGGTGAAGCAACCAACATTCTAAGAATCAAAATCATTTGTGATAGATCCAAGAGGATGCTTGGACTAAGTCCAAGTACATACATTGACCAGATAATAAAGAGATTTAGTACAAAATAATCCAAGATGGGATTGGTTCCAGTGTCACATGGCCTATATCTTTCTAAGAATTTGTGTCCTCAGACACAATAGGAGAAAGATAGAATGAGTAAGATCCAATATGCTTCGGCTATAGGATTCATCATGTATGCCATGTTATGTACCAGGCTTGATGTTTCCTATGCACTGAGAAAGGTAGGTAGATATCAAGAAGATCTAGGAGAACAACATTTGAATACTATTAAGGTAATCCTTAAGTATCTGAGAATAACTAAGGATATGTCCCTGGTGTATGGAGGATACGAGGATATTTTCATCAGAGGGTATGCTGATGATAGATTTCAGATAGATCAGAGCGATCTGAAGTCACAATCTGGATATGTTTTTTGTCTCAATGGAGAAGCTGTGAGCTGGAAGAGTTCAAAGCAACTAGTTTTAGGTGATTCTACAGTAGAGTCCAAATATATAGAGGCTTATGATATAGCCAAGAAAGCTGTCTGGATTTAGAAATTTGTCTAGGATCTTGATGTTGTGCCAAGAAATAAAGATCCTATCACATTATTTTGTGATAATACTAAAATAGTTACTCTTTCAAAAGAACCAAGGTCACATCAATGGACAAAGAACATACTCCGGAAGTATCACCTCTTGATGAATTTTTATCAAAGGGTTGAAGTTGTAGTGAGAAGAGTGTCCATGGAAGAGAACATGATAGACACCATGACTAAAGTCCTATCTCAGCAGAAGCATGAATATCATGTGAGAGCTATAAGATTAAAGGTTGTTAGCAGTTGGCTCTAGTCCAAGTGGGAATCTGTTGGAGTTGGTGGCCTAGAACCAACTTATTTTTACTTTATTAATTAATAAATACCTTATCAAATCTTGACTATTATTCTATGTGACAATTCATGTGATAATTTCCTAAGGACAGCTGTTGCATTAAAGGGCCATAGCGGATCCCTACTATGATGAGATCCCAGAAGTTCCATAACACTTTTCTTGAATATATGTTCTATGTCTGGATGATGTTATTTGAGAGACACAAATAATACAGGCCATTAGGGGTGAGGACTCATAAAACTTTGAGGTACCTTCTCATGGTGTGTT
Organism: Viscum album; assembly: GCA_963277665.1. Taxonomy (NCBI): domain Eukaryota; kingdom Viridiplantae; phylum Streptophyta; class Magnoliopsida; order Santalales; family Viscaceae; genus Viscum; species Viscum album. The sequence goes on along the minus strand of OY728130.1, from coordinate 615,774,547 downwards.
CCCTTGGTAATATCCCGGAGAATATTATGAGAATGTGACCCACCAATAGAAAATCCACATTTCATAGTGTCATTGGATCTTCCTATCTATAGACATGTGTATTGGTCCTCAGACTTTAAGATTATTATTAATGGGTATTAAAACTCATGAACTTAGATATATTGATGAAAACTGTGACGACACACTGTTCGGAACGAGGTAGGATACGTTGGGTGCGTCACGACTGATACTGCATTAATAAATAATGCAAGAAAGGATTTGTACCTTCTGTTCCATAACAAAAGTAGATATCTCAGGCCCTTTGATGGAATTGATATAGCCTAAATAAATCCATGGCCATGGTGAAGAATGGGCAAGTCCAATTCCATAAAGTCAAAGAAATAATAATTAAGCACATGGGTTGATGGAACTATCATGCAACCCACTTGATTCGAGATATCGAGACAAAGGGATTACATTACACGGTAAGGGTTTGTAGGAGGTGACACATCATTGTGGTGTTGAATTCTTTCTCTATGGGTGCCTTGGTGTGTTGATAGATGCTAACCTTGGACTTTAGGCAGGCTCTGCCTAATTCCATTGAGAAAGAGGCCTAGAGGGTCACACACTATGTGTGTCCAAGTATCTTAGTTAAATATTAATTTAACAAGTTGAATAAATATTATTCCCGATTGTGGTTTAATAATTATTCAAGGATTCCTGATCACATTTATTTCAACACTAGTTATTCGAGAGAATATATTATGGGTGAAATAATATATTTATTAGCAAGTAATGAAGTGATATTTATTTGAGAAATAAATATCCCTTATTCAAGGTCTAATAAATGTGGTGGAGGAAATAAAGAAAAATGGTAAAACAAAAGTACACACTGTGTATAATAAATGTACACATCGTGTATTTTTTTCTGGGAATTTATGAGAAATAATATTATTTATTTATTTAATTAATATTAGTTGTAATTATCTGGGAGCATATCAAGTAATAATAATAGTCAACTTTTATTATTAAACATGGGGTATTACTAAGAATTAAATGAAATGAATAAATGATTTTGGGTAATTAATTCATTTTATTATTCTATGTAATTAAAATCCCAATTATATAATTCTCATTAGCCTAGCCATTTTTTTGGGGGTTGTGCAAAATGGATCTAGAGAAACCTCTCAAGCTAAGAGAGAATTATTTTCTTCCAAGAACGCTCTCAATCTACGAGAGAGAGATCGTTCTCCACTGGATCAAAGTGATCAAAGGAAGACATCGTAATCAAAGGTTCTTCCATGATAGCACCCAATGATCCATTTGGCGATGTCCAGAGATACGTGGAGTACATGTGGATCACCACTTGAGGAATCCTACATTTAGATTCTACGATGCAACGACAGATCACATCAGATCGTGACTAGAAACATCAATGGAGAAAGAATTCCATCAAGGTAATTCTTGTCAATTAATTAAATTAATTATAAAAAATATATGATGATCCTATCTATGATTTCAAGACTCCCCTCTTCCTTTTTAATTATTCATTCTGTTCTGAAGATCTAGTGTTTTATTATTGTGACAGATCTCAGATTGATCATTATTAACGCTAAAATTAAAGTTGGGTACACCCACCAACACACTTCTACTGCACCCAGAACCTATAATATTCCCTAAATTACATTAGTTTCTTGCTATAAGAACCTCAAACTTCTAAAATCAGTGATCAAAACTAAACATGTGTACACACATCCCTCAGGATCAGGCTGAATAAAACTCATCAACATCCCATCAAGGATAATCATGCCAAAATAGGTTTTTATTCAAGTTTTCCTCATCAATACATTGCTAGGGGATCAATATCCTTGTGTAATTATTCCAAAAAATCCATTAACTACCCATACTCACATGTGCTCCATCAATTAATAAAAAATGGACAAATCAACTCATTTCAAATCAATCATCATTTACAATCCAATTGCCCAATTTTCAGTTTCAATATTCCAATTCAATTTCAAAACCAAAACATGGTTTTTTTATCATTTAATGACTTTTCAATACAAAACCAATAATAGGTTTCCATAATTTCAATTTAATCTATTTTTTTCAAAACAGTTAAAAATGATTTCATTAATTTAATCATTTTCAAAATTCACCCCATAATTCCAAATCCATTGGAGTCGGGTTTTTTCTCAAAATCCATTCCATTTCAAATTACATAATCAAATAACTTAAAATCAATGTTTTATAAATCAATTAAATATCATTTTAAACAAATCAGTCAAATAAAGGTTTCAATTACATGGAAAATCAAAAATGAAACCACATACTTTTAAAACCCAGAATCAAATGATCAACACCCACAACGGGAATGCCAACATAGATCAAAAGAGAATGAGATCTAGAAATAAAACACAAAATAAATATCTAATAAAATAAAGTTACATCCATCAATTACATGATGATATTTCAAAATCTATGGAGTAAAGAAGGATATATCAGAAGAAACTATTAGAGAGGATATCTACTTACCTAGAGTAGATCGAACGAGATCAATATCACTTCGGTCCACCAATAAAAGGGTTTGGAGGGGTAAAAATTGACTTTTGTGAGCCTTAAAAGACAAGGAATTTGATTATGGTTGAGTGGGGTTTAACCATGGGTTAAACCGATGGGGTTTTAGATTTTAAAATTATTTTTTAGATGAATAAAAATCTGCATGCACATTTTGTAGGTAGGCTTGCACAATTAATCAAACTGTGCACCCTAACCATGAGGTCCTACTATCTAGGGTGCATAATTTATACTTGTTGGTTAAATGGTTTTATTAACCATTTTCTAACCATGAAAAATCTCCATGTCAAGGGTTGCATGGTTTGGAGGCTCTAGCTGCACTGTTTGGACAAACTGTGTGCCCCCTCCAGAGAACCACCAAAGTGCACATGATTTTCTGGGTCAGACCACACAGTTTTACCTAATCATTCCCCAACCATAAAAAACACAAAGGGATTCAAAAATTCTAAAAATTTCACCTAAAACTACCTATAACAAAACTTAACCAAAATCAGATCAAACTAGGGTGAAGTAGTACTTAAAAACAAGTAACGAGATGTTACAAAGATGAATATATTTTGGTATCTCATATCATGAATTCTTGTAATCACATTCATAAATTAAATGTAAAATTATTTTATAATAATTTCAAAAATTATATTGTGTGAAACATTAAATAAAATAAGTTTTCGATGGTTTTTTTGAGGTGATTTAATGATTTGAGAAACTTAGACCAACCTGTTCTTTTACATATCTTTGAGAGCCTAAAATTTTATTTATATTGTTTTTACCTTGAGTTAATTTGGAGATAGTTATCTTGAGGTCTTTGATTATATATTTTATCTTATTAAAATTTGGTAGATCCTTAATTTTCATGGATAATTCTTCATTTTCCCTGAAGATTTGTTCCTTCTCTTTTAGAAGCTGTTATTTTTCATTAAGCAATTGTTTTTATTTCTTATCATGTTCTTTGTATAATTAAGTAAGTTCATGAAAACCATTTTTGATTTGATCATGTGTGTATTAAGGATCTTCAAAATTATGTTGACTCAAGTTGAAATAAGAGGAAGAAGAGGGGAAATAATTAAGAGAAGAGGAGGAATAGAAGGAAACAGGAATATGGGAACTAACCTCAATGTCTTTGTCCATTTTTTCTATAAGGAACTTGAAGCTTGAGTCACTTGAAGAGGTTTAAGAATCTGAGTTCATGGATTCGTCTCTTTTACTCTAGGTTATAACATTGAGATCCTTTTTACCTTGTTTTTTCTTTAACCTTCTTTTTAAAGATAGAGAATTATATCTTGATGCGACTCTTTTTACTGCATTCGTATCATGTCACTTTTATTTCCACCTTTTGATTCATCTTCTTAGTTTTATTGGAATATTTATTTTTTATTAAATAATGTGTTCATTTTCTTGGAAGGTTGAGTAAATTCTTGAACTTCACATATGTATGAATCACCATTGGTAGTTTTGAAGGTGATTGTTTTCTTTATATATTTTCCTTCATTAGTTTCCTTCTCAACTTGTCACTTCATAGTAATTTTTTATTCCATTAGAGATCCAATAAGTTCTTCAAACAAAATCTTATTTATATCATTAACTTTATATATATATATAAATTTGTGTGACCAATTTCTTGTGAGGACCTAGAGTATCTTTTTTACTAAGATTTCTATAGAAAAATCATTACCAAGTTTCTTTCAACAATTGAATATATCAGTAAACTATGTAAAAATACTTTTAATGGATTCATTTGGATGTATATAAAAGATTTCAAAATATTTCCTAAACATGACTAATCTGGTATCTATAATTTTTTTGGTTCCATTATGAGTGACTTATAGTAATTTCCATATTTCATGGGAAGTTTTACATGTAGAAACATGATTAAATTCATTTCAATCAAGACCATAGTGTAGAGTGTTCATGGTATTTCCATTAAGATCGAAGGATTCAATATCATCAGGTGTCCACTTATCTTCCGGTTCTTTAGTAATAGTATATTCATGCACAAGAATTTTCCATACAAGGTAACTTATGCTAATAAGAAAAATTGACATGCAATTTTTCCAATAGGAATAATCCGTTCCATAAAAAATAAGAGCACGTGAATAAGAGTTTGATGCCATCATAAAATTATTGAAATTTGAAATCAATTAATATTAAAAACAAATTTCATGAAAAAAAGTTCTAAAAAAAATTAAAAAAAGAATATTTTTAATAAAAAGATAAAGATCCCTCTAATATTAATTGTTGCTGGGAGTCAGATGTCAAGCAGGGGTGAATTTCCCTCTTAAAAATTAAAGAATAAGATGATGGTAAATTCAAAACTAAATGATATTGATATTATAAAGTGATAATTTAGATACATATTAAAAATTTTATTTCAATATTAATTGATCTATTATACTCAATGGAAAAGGATGTATCGAATTTATGAAATTATTTGCATCTAGTTTGATGTGTAGTGGAAAATAAATAATCAATGCCTAATATAAAATAAGAAGCTAACATGGTTTGATAAATGAGTTTAGAAATAGATCAATGTGAGCCCCTACATATCCTCCCCTTAGGTTGATAGGTTTTTATTATTTCTCCATTGATCTTAGTGTTGATCAAGAAACATGTCCCTCATGATTATGGTTATGATCAAACTATTGAACTTTATTAGTAGACAAGGAACTCATCCTTCAATTTTGCTGCTCTAAGCACCCATTATATAAGGAGATGAGAAGAAGATAGGTTTTCTTGGTGAAAACCCATTATAAAACCACTCCCTAATATCTCATAAGGATTTGTGAAATTGAGATGATATATAGAGAGATGATGGAAGAATATATCCTTAGAGAATGATGAATAATTGGATTTTGATCTTGAGATAACTTTGAGAGGATTCTCTAGAGCTTCACATTTAGTGAGACAAGCTTTGATTGGGGATCAGATTTGAAAATGAGGTGTTATAGTTAATTGGTTTTTTAATAGGTAGATCTTACAATCCACCTATGAGACCTATTTATAGCTTCCAATATCTATAGGATCCTTATGGAATTATTTTGGGATCATTAAAGCTGAATAATAGTTATTTATAGATTTTTTACCATAATAAATGCATCATTGGAATTCTCACCTCAATACCACTGACTACCCAATAGATTCCATCAGCTACCTAGTAGCTTCCATTGTATAGGCAATAGTACACTTGGAGCTTGCTACTTATGGAAATTCTCCACTGACTATTCGTTACTGGCCAATGGCTAGCCGATGGGCTTCTAGAAGATCTAGGAATACAAGAATGTTCCACTGGTTGGTTAGTGCTCCTCCATTGGCTAGTTGGTGGACTTCCTATAACTTAAGCATTCTGTCCATATGGAACCGGCTAGCCAATGCTGCTTGTAACTCCTCACTTTCAAGTAGGACCTCGCTAGATTCCTTCTGAGGCCTTCGTTTGATCCACTAACTTTATTAAAAGATATTAAAACATGACAAAATATAGTTTACACATTCAACAAGATTCATCATGATACATTTGAATAGTATTTTATATCTTCATTAAGTACATTAAAGTCATAAATAAAAGTTAAAATAATGAGACTGAAATTCACTCATATGAAACTATTAGACACATAATTGAGTGTCTATGATCATGAAAACATTATGAGAGATAGAGAGTTAAAATAATCACAACTTTACATTTCCAGGTGGATATATTATTATATTTGAAAACTATTATTTTGTATTATGGGTGACCAAAACATTTATCTTAGTGTCAAGTTATTATACACAATGAGATATTATTTCATGCATGGAATACTTTTTTTTATGGAATACCATACTTGATAGTTTATTCATACATGAATCATAGATCAACAAATACTAATGAAAATAAAATATAAGACTAAATTAATACCCAATTGTGAAAAGATAATTCTTGGTTAAGTGAAACTAGAAATAAATTTCAAGTATATACCCAGAAGGTTGTTTAGACTCCTTGGAGCTAAAACTTTTAGTTATTTGATATAATTACTTATTATTTTAGGATAAAGAAGGATTTATAAATTAAATATGATAAATCCACAAAGCATCTAGAATTAGTTCAATAATATACAGACACACTATTATAAATAGAAGTTATAGATAAATTCATATACTTCATGAGATTACTTTAAGAGATTTTATGAATGTAAAGTGGAGTAGAAAATATGCTTGGTAAAATATAAATTGATGTTTTTGGTGGGTGAGTTTTATAATATATTAACCAATAATTCCTTGATCATTTAAATGTAGAGTGTATTTATTCCTAGACTCATATTACCTTATACACATCATAGTGATGATGATAATAAAAGGTAGATCAATTATGAGTCTTATAAGTATTAAAAGTCTTCCAATACTCCTTTCATAAAATTATTTTCAAATTGAATTATTAAATAATTTATCATATACTAGCCATAATGATTAATGTATATCATATAAGTTATAGTATAAAATAATTCCATTATGTTATAGATCCATTTATTTAGGTATGAACCATTTGTTAAAGGATAATTTTAGTTATAAACTTACATCAAGAAAAACATAAAGTAAATCACTTTAAATTATCCTATGTTACTTAGGATATAACTATACCTAAGATATAAAATCATAATTAAAGTGAATTACTATATTTATATTAATATGGAAGCTAATATTTATTTGTGAGAGTGGGATCAAGGTAGACTTCAATCAAGTAAGGGCTCAAGATTCACATGAGTTAGCATAAGAATGATAATTTCACAAGACTTAGTGGGAGGAGTTATTCTAGAGACACATACTGCATAGAAAAGAAAAAACCAAAGAAAACTGGTTTAATATTCTCCATTTTAGGTAATATATTAATCTTTAAGAATAATGAATACTTATCCAAAAAGGAAGCTATAAATAGAAACAATCTAAAGTTGAAAAATTTATATGAACTCAGAAATGGATTCCATGTACCAAAATCAAGATTTGTATTTTAGTAGTTATAATAGTTTATGTAAATCCCATTGGGTGGGTATTAAAGAATACAATTGACATGGGTGTTAAATTTGGTACCTATAAGGAATGATTGGTTACTGAAGGTTTCAAGTGACATCATAACATAGACTATGATGAAACCTTTTCACAAGTCACAATGCTAAAATACATTTGAAATATACTTTCTATAACAGATTTCCATGATTTTAAAATTAGTTAAATGGATATAAAAATCACCTTCCTTAATGAAAAACTTGATTAAGATATCTATAAGACACAACCATAAGGGTTTGTGACACCAAAGGATGCCAATCATGTATGAAAGTTGTAGATATCTATTTTTGGGTTAAAGAAATAATAAAGATAATAGAATATTCATTTGGATGAACTCACAAGAGGGTTTAGTTTTATTAAGAATGAATGTGATCCCTATGACTACAAGAGGTTAGTGGGAGTACCATAGTTTTTAAGTAAAATATGTTGATAGAATATTGAAAATATATATTAGTCTTGTAGTTAATTAAGACAATGTTTAAAAATTATTCATCAATAATGACTTAAAGTAGTGACCCAAGTTCTAAGGATCAAAATTTATTTATTTTTATCTACGGGGTTTCTTAGATCAAGTCATAGTATGTACATTGAAAAAGTATTGAAAATAAAACATGGAAAAATTCAATAGAATCCTATGTCACATGGTGGTAATCTCCCCAAGACGATGTGTTAAGGAACAAGAGGATATTATTATGATTAGTGTAACTCCATACAATTTAGTGATTGGATTTATCACATATTCCATGAAATGAACTAATATTTTGTATTAATTATGTCTAATAAATGGTGGAAAATATAAAAAAACTAGAATAACTACATAAGGTAGTAGTCATAACTATTCAAGATACTTGAGAAAGTATAAAGGATAAGTTCCTGGTACTTAGATAAGTGGGAATTCTAGTTACCAAGGGGAAACAAGATTAGTATTACTTTAGATGAATTTGATCTTATATTATAGTAAGGCTAAGTATATAAGTAAGAGAATCTTATTTTAATCTAGTGGTATCCATGTCTATATATACTGAGTATCTTGCAACTTATAATGAAGTTAAATAAGTAGTATAAAATATACAATGATTTTTTCAATATCATAGATTTGTATAAAGATAGTAAAGTATTATCATAATATGGATTATGATAATCTTATAACTATGGTACTAGACAAAATTTCATGTTTATGATAGGGGACTAAAGTTATATAATCAAATATGTAAACTCTTAGGAGTTTTATTTGAAGAGGTGAAGTTATAATAAGTAGAGTTACCAAAGAGAAGAACATAGTAGGACCATTGATTATAACCATATGACACAATCATATTTCATATGTCTTTTTAAATGTAATTTAAGTATTTTTGAAGGATTTTAATAAATAATTACCAAGAATTTCATTTTTTAGAAAAATATGGAAAATTATAAATGTGGAAGTAAAATGATTTAAAATAAATAAATATTTTAATAATTTAAGTTTGGTATTTATCTTAATATTATGATGAATTTTACTTAGTTATTTTCAAATGATTTTCAGCTAAAAAAATGGCCAAGCTTAGACGACCCATCAACCAGTGGTAGCTATCCCACAAGTGGCAAGTCAACCAAGCCACCACTAGGAGGGTCAGTAGATCCGGTAGAGGTGTGCATCCACATGGTGAGGAGCCAATGGGGATGGCCTAAGGGTAAGAGCCTATGAGGATTAAGGGAGGGCCAAATCCCACATGGGCTGGCATAGCCTAATATTAGTGTGTGTAAGTGTATATGGGAGCCCACCCTAGTGTAGGATTCCGAGCCACTGATCACATGGCTTGATTAATTAATGAGCACATAGAATGCTTGAGGTTTTGATGTGGGACAATGATATAAGTGGAACTGTTCATTTTTATTCAAATGGTTTCATCCCATGATTTTCCCGTGTGCTCACCTACCTTGGAAAAAAATCACTACTAGCTCTACACTCAACACCACCACCACTAAAAAACACCAGAACCTCCATTACCACCACCAGAAAATCTCTAACTTGAGATTTTGGCCACTGCCAAGGCTGAATACCTCCATGGATCACCCATGGGATGCCAGAAGACCACCCTATAACCATTTTTCTAAGGATCTAATAACCTGAGCTCCCTCTAGCCATAATGAAGGTCAGATAGTTTGATAAAGTTCTCATCCAACACTTTTGTGCAATATAATAATGCCACACTCCCCTTTATCCATGTAAACACATGCATTCCAGGTGCCAAAGTCCAGTCTTCATTTCAGTTGAGAAAGCCCAAGGTATTCGGATATTTAAATTTAGATATTTTAAATATATTTTTTCAAAACAGTATCTAATGTTAAATTAAAAGGGATATACCTTAACCCGAAGATATGTAGATATTGAAAAAGGGAGACTAAGAAATTTCTTAATTCTTATAAAATGAGGAGGACTCTCCACTACCGAGGGGATAGGGTTAGATCAATGGAGGAGGAGTCCTGCTGTTAGGTTGTGTTGTTTCTGCCTTTATTTTTAAACTATTATTTTATTTTATTTATTTGAATGTAATATTAATTTAGTTTTTTAAATGTAACACATGAATTTTTTTGTTCTTATTTTATTAAAGTGGATCATCTATTCTTCTTCTCATTCTTCTCTTCTTTTTACTATTCTATTTTTATTTTATTTTCATTATTTCTTATTCCATTTTATTTTATCCCTCATTCTCTTTATTTTATATTGTTTTTATTTATATTTTCCCCAATCATTTTCTTATTTTCTTATTCTTATTTTTTATTTTATTATTATTCTAATTTTATTTTTTCTCATTCTTCCCATAATTATCCCTTACCCTCGATAATGAGGGGATAACTTGAGGATTTTCCTGAGGGAGGTAAGTGGTGTTTTTTGAATTTTGAACTTAATTTATTATGTTTTATTTATGTTTTTTGTGATCAAGGGTGAAGTTCATGGGTGTGGTGATTTTCCACCATGACACTGAACTCAAACTCATTTCTATGTTTTTATTTAAATATTTTCCCTCTATTCTATTGGACACATTCTCTTAATATGATAGAGTTGAGATATTCAGTAGATAAAATGACATATGATGGAGCCAGGTTCTAGAAGGTTTCACATTCTTGATTGAGTTTTGTCATCAACCTCGATTAAAAGAGGTAGTAAAATTTATTTTTCTGTAAACATTTAAAATTTCATACCCTATAAATAAAACAATAGTAATTTATTCATGAGATTTAATAATTATTTTATCAAACTAAATTTAAACAATAATAAAAAGAATAATAGAACTCATATACCAAACCATAAAGGTTAAGTTCTTTGTTCATTGTCTTTCATTGCATATTAGTTTTAATTATAGCATTTCATTTATTTTAAAAATCTAAAAACTCAAAATTAATAGTTTTTATAAAATAATAAAAACAAAAAAAAAGTAGTTTTTGGTGAATTAGAATTGGTAATTAAACAACTATTAAGCTTATCAAGTGAGAAAACCCTAGTCATCTACTATTTTGCACTTGTAAAAACTTAGAAATTTTCGTTTTCCATAGACCATGATAGGTGTACTATAAAAAATAATACTATTTTTGGGGATCCAATCAGTTATTTAATTTTATTTTTTTATTTTCACATTGTATATATTATTTGATAATTTTATTCAAATAAAAAACCATAAAAAATTATTTCCCATGATGTTTTCAAGAAATTATTTATTTAATTCATGGAATAATTACTCAGGGGTAAAAGACAAATAGAGTGTGTTTCACGATGCTGAGGAGTACTTCCGACAAAGTTCTATAAATATCACTTAAATTATCAAGAAGATGGTTAATGAAAATGAGAGTGGATTTTTACTTCAAGAGTTGATGAATGTTGCCAATGATGTACAAACGGATCATCAAAGATTGAAGGCGATAAGAGAAGAACCACTAGAGTTGCCCACTTTTTCTGAAGACATTCAAGAAGTTGAGGTTGTTCTTGAGGAGTATCCACAACCCAACCATAAATAATCAAATCCAAACTGGCCAGAAAGAGCTTGGGTGGATTCATGATGAGGATTAATTTCTTGATGAGCTACATATGGGAGATCAATAAGAACTAGAAATTTTTTGGAATGAGTATGAGATACAATATGATATCCCTATTCCCTAAATTGTAGAAGATACAACATCATTACATGTATTTCTACCCATGGTGGAAGAAACTAACCAAGTGGTGGAATTTGAAGAAAAGATAGAGCAGCCCGACCACCTGTCTCTATCCACTGAGATCCAACTTGAAGAGGCACTTACCACTGAGGAAGTGATTGAACTAGAACCAACTCAGGGATTTGAACCATTATTATACTCTATCTCTTCTAATTTTATTCAATTTAATTTGAGTTTCACTCCTTTTTTTTTTAATTTTTCATATTTGGTCTATCCATATTTTTTCTTATAAGAATATGAAGAAACAATAACTACACCTACTGAGGAATACATGGAACTCCCAGATTTTATTGAACATTCATTAGAGGAGGACCATAAAGATATCCAAGTATATAAAGACCCCAAACCTAGTTGTTATAAGTTAGTGCCTTACTTAATTATATTGGCATAATAAACAAGGATGTATCATCCCAAAGGAATGAAAAGTTTAGTAGTTTGGAAAACCAGATACAAAAATAAGTTTTACATTAGAAATTGAAAGAAAAAAAAATAAATTCCTTTGGAAATATCCAAAACTCCTAGATTATCCCTATAGGTCATTCATAATATACTTCTTCAAATCATGGGAAAAATAAAACATAATAAAGGGGTGATCTTAGATGCTTAGTAAGGGTAAGTAAAACAAAAAAAAACATAAATATAAGGTATGATGAATAACTAAAAGTACACATGCCATTAAAACTTAATCTTGATCATAAAATGGTAAGAATAAAAGCTGATTAAATAATTCCATAATAAAACATAACCATGGATATTATACTAGTTGAATAATCACATAGAATATCAATTAATAATATCATAATGAGGGAATCATAATTCTCTACATCTAAAAAATACCATCAAGACCTCATATAAGAAATATTAAAATGATTAAGGCCTCAGCTAAAACCATATCTGAAAATGGGAAAGGCCACAGTTAAGTCCATATCTATTTTTATCACGAGACCTACCGATGCATCTAGGAGATATATTTAGCCCCAACCTTTACTTAATATGTCCAATTAATTCCTCATATTAATGGGGTTAGACATAAACAATATATACATATGAAATTTAAATAACTTTCCCCAATCTATAAATATAATCACTAACCATTCCAAGTAGTATGGTGAATGGTATCAAGATAGCACATCCATGGTCAAACTAATAATAAACCATTTAATAACATATTATGGATGATAAAACTGATATTTAAACCTCAATAAAGAGAAAAATTCAACAAAGTTGTTGAATTAGATGAAAATAATTTAATAAAATCATCGAGGAATTCTTTATAGAAATACACTTTTTATTTTGCAAAGAAGAGTTCTTTTGGAAAAATCATTTGTATTCATCATGATTGTTTGTATAAAACCAGAAATGAACAAATATATTTTTTCATGAAAAAATTAGTGATTTTAGAAAAATAATGGTGTCTTAAAATAGATTATGTATGATACTTGAAAATGGATAAGAAATTGTGATGTTAGCTTTAATTGGTATTTCGTATCGAGAAGAAATAAGAAGGGAACCTTGTAAAACATTTATTATCCCATCAAAGAATGATGAAATGATCTAGATATATGAGTTTTGAACATATAAACAGATTATATAAGATGTAAAAAAAAATCATTACTTTGGGGTAAAGGTAGTGAAAGAAAAACCCTAGGGAAAATAAAGGTTCGGGTAGAATCTCTTACCTTATGTTTGAATGCGTTATACACTTGACCTTAATGTCCTAGATAATAAAATTAAATCCAATTATTAATTAATTCATAACCATTTATAAATGTAATTGATTTTTTATAATTTTATTAAGATCATTTGTGGTCCTTTTTATGATTTATCAGATATGATTTTATCGTTTGGGAGCATTCTTTTCCTTGGTTTTCATGATCGGTTCCCTTATTTACAAGTAATGGAGTTCCTGTAAAATGAGTATACTTATCCAGAATTAGAATTATATGCTATTTATGAATATCTATAAGCATAAATGGTTATATATATCATTTGGTTATATGTTATGAGGATTAATCATTATATAAGACATTTAGTTATAATCATTTAGATTATTATGACGATTATTAATCATAATGATCTCATTTTGTTTTATCATTTACTATTATGTAAATATGTTACATACAGAACATAAAAAAGGTTATAATATAAATTTAAAAATATATTCCAACCATTAAAATGGTTTCATGAACATACTTGAATATGGTGTAGGAAAATGAAAACTTGTCGCCCTTGAAGGTGATGAAACAACACCTCACAGACAACGTTTCCATTTTTAGAATAAAAGGGATAGGAGAAGGGCATTGATAATGGATTATTCAATTAGAATAATGAAATTAAAATATATTTAAGGTATTAGATTCATAATTATATTTATATTTGGGTATTTTAGGAGATAATAATAAAATAAAAGAACTTGAAATTAAATTAAAAGGAAAAGGAAGAGGATTTTACTTCTTGAATAATCCTTGAGATCTCCTCAAGAGGATTGATTTTGGTACTTTTTTTAAGCCCAAGAGATCTTGGACATGGGGGAGGGTCTTGGTAAGGGGATTGGGAAGAAATTTTACAAGGATAAAATCTTTTAAGGTGTGTGGATAAGGGTGGTGATGGGTGGTATTTATAATGGAGGAGAGGGGTGATTTCTCATTATTTTATTCATTATTTTATTATTTTTCTTAAGACAAGCAATAGTGTTGATTATTGTGACTAAATATAGTAAAAATTTAATGTGAGTTAGAACCAAGGGTTATTACCTCATCGATACATCATTTATGACTCCATAATTTGTGTATATAGCATTTATCCTAAATTATCGTATTTTACTATTCACAAAATTCAAGTATTTTAGAAAAATACCAAAAATTAAACCAAACCATTTTTTGATGTTTAGAATTCAAAAATGAACTCCATTTTATGAAAATAGTTTTATAAATATGATAAGTTTAATTTTTAAATAAAACCATCATTTACTAAAAAAATACAGTTTTTAAAATTATAATCGATTTTATAACATTCTGAAAAATTAACTAAGGTCTCATAAAATTATCCTAAAATCACCAGAAAACAAAATTTTAATTTCTAAATACATTTTAGAATTCCATCCTCACACATGAAGTCTTCCAACTTCCCATCATTCACACCATTATTTTTCTTTTAAAGATTCTCATCATCAGACTAAGAAATTTTAATCCTTTCCAATAAAGATGGTTGGGAAACCAATTGAATAATTAATGATGTTTCACATTCCATGATAATTACCATATCTATATTTTCTAGATCCATGTATATAGGGCCCTTTTCAATCCTTATTTTGTTTAGAAATCCATAATCCTTTCTAATCAATGCATCAACTACCTTATTTACCTTTCCAAGGTGATAATGTATTAAACAATAATAATCCTTGAGTAGCTCGAGCCATTGCATTTACCTTATATTTATTTCTTTCTACGAGAAGATATATTTCAGGATCTTGTGATATATATATATCTCACATATTTCACCATAGAGATAGTGTCTCCATATCTTCAGAGAAAAGATTATTACTGCTAACTTAATATCATGAGTTGGATAGTTCTATTCCTAAATTTTTAACTACCTCGGTGCATAGGTAATAAATCTATTATTCTACATAAGTACACACCCAAGTCCTTTATTTAAAACAACACTATAAATCACAAATCCACCATTTCTCTATGGTATAGTCAAGATCGAATCCTTTACCTATCTCCTCTTAAATTATTCAAAACATTATTCACATTTTTTTTCCATACAAACTTAACCCCTTTATGAGTAGGCTTGGTTAATGGGTTGGCAAATCAGGAAAATTTCTGAATGAAACATCAATAATAACCTACTAAACCTATAAAACTACATGCTTTAGTTATGTTCGTTAGTGTATGCCATTTCTAAATAGCCTTTATCTTCACAGGATCAAAAGAGATTCCATCCTTAGAGACATTATGGACAAGAAAAGAAATTGATTGAATCCAAAATTCCCACTCGCTAAACTTCCCATATAATTCATTTCTTTTAAGAGTCTTTAGAATAATTCGTAAGTGATTCTCATGGTCTTAATTGATTTTGGAGTATATCAAGATAGAATCAATAAATAACCCAAAAAAGTTATCAATATATTCCTTGAAAACTTTGTTCATTTGATCTATAAAAACAGAGGGTGCATTAGTTAGTCCAAATGGAATTATTGTAAACTCATAATGTCCATCCCTGGTTCAAAATGTTTTCTTTGAAATATCTTCCTTCCTCACCTGTAACTGATGATATCTAGATCAAAGGTAAATCTTCAAAAATTATTTATCTCCATGAAGTTGATCAAATAAATCATCAATTTGAGGTAGGGGATACTTTTTCTTTATTGTAATAGAATTGATTTACCTATAATCAATGCACAACCTCATAGATCCATCTTTCTTATTGATAAAGAGAACATGGGATCCCCATTGAGAAACACTAGGGAGAATAAATCTTTTATCACTCAATTCCTCAAGTTTTTTCTTCATTTATTCTAATTCCCCAGTGGCCATTATATAAGGAGTCTTTAATATAGGTTTTGAACCAGGAATTAAATCAATAGAGAACTCATCTTCTTACTTTGGAGGATGTCTATGTAAATCCTTAGGAAATAAATCAATATATTCTTTCATAATAGGTACATACTAAATTTGAATATTTCTTTCCTCAACCATATATATTTCATTATTATCCTCCCAAATAATTGAATTTAGTAGAGCTACTGGGGGTGGATCTAGATAAGAATCAAATGGAAGATTTTCTTCTCTAAAGACAAGGGATTCTACATCATTATCAAAAATTGTAACTTCCTTATTCTTGAAATATATTTTCATATAATAATTTTAAATCCAACCCATAATGAGTATTATATCAAAATAAATCATGGGTATGATGATAAGGTCAACAAAAAAAATCACGTTCATGTATCATAAAGGGGACAAATTGACACATCTTTGTTAGAATGATACTTCCCTTAAGAGTTTTGATTGATAACTCCTTTATTAAATCAAAAGGAAAATTTATAATTTTCTTGGAAAACAAGGAATATATAAAATAATGTGATGATACATAATAAAATAAATCATTTTCTAAGTTTGAGTAAATGATTAAAGTACCTGCCACCACATCATTAGTAATTTAAATCTTAATAGTTGGGATCACATAAGCTTGGCCCTGATCCCTTAGCCTTTTCTGAGGCATGTTTCCTTGATGATTTGGTTAATCATTATCATAGTGTCCCATCTCCATAAAATTATAGCATTGAACATTGATAACTTATTTCCTTACCTTGAAATCACTATCATGATGTTGTTTCTCTCAACACTTGTAGAAAACTCATTTTACTTTTAAGCAGGCACTGGGGTGTGTCCTTCCATAAGTATCACATGTTGTAAAATCCTCTTTTTATTATTCTATTTATTCATTATATCCTCCTCCACCCTATTCTTCTCTCATTTTCCATTAAATTCATAAGACTTAGAGAATTATTTCTTTATCTTGATAGCACATGAGACTATATCTTCGTATGATGAGATATTTTGGGAGACTTGTGCCCTTCAGAGGAATGGTTTTAAAACAACAAATAATTTATGAATCTTTCACCTTGGATTATGTTTATAGTCCATGAAATGCCTTGCTAACCTTGTAAATTTGGATTCATACTTTTCAATGTTTTCATACTCTTTTTGTTTCAGACTCAATAATTTCATTTCCATATCCGTTCGTTGTTCGCAAGGAAAATTTTTTATTGGAAAATTTCCTTAAAATACCTCCATTCCATATTTATAATTTCTTCCTCCTTATTTGTGTTTTTAATTAATGACCATCATTGATCTATATCTCCCAATAGAGGATAAATTTCCATGACAATATTCTCCCCTTCGTTACATCCCAAAGCGAGAAATATCTTCTCTAAGTAACATATCTATTTCTTCTCTAAAAATGGGTTAGTAGTCCCATTTAATAATGGAGGATTTTTTCACATAAATTGGTCTAACATTGATCCTCAACATTGTGGTTTAGGATGCACCATACGGGTAAGGTTATTTTTCATAACCTGATTCAACTATCCCAGTATAGTTATAAGTTTATCATCACCTATTTTAGCTCCAATACCAATATCATTATCTTGCATAGGAGGGAAATCCCTACATGGGATACATGCATTGATAATGTTTACATTTCTTCCACTAGGATCCATTCCAAAATAATGGCACACACTATATTAAGTTATGAATCATAATGTATAATTTCAACTAGAAAAAAACTTAACGTAAATTAAAATCCTATGCATAGCTAATATCATAACCATAAACCTCATTTCTTTTAGGAAAATTTTAATTTTTAAATCCTTCATAATGGTTTGTAAAGAAAATGTGAATTATCCTAAGAATATCTCTCAGTATTATCGAACTAGGTGTGTAGTAAGGCCCATTATTGTATACTAGGTTACCCTGAGTCAGGCCCATGACACCTTTTCAGAGTTGTTACCCCTAGGTACATCTGTTCCAGAACCACATCCACTTGTAGTATCCAAATAGAGATATATTTCTAGGAAGATCCACATAATATCTACCTTACCAAAATTCTAGGATATTATTATATTATTATCCTTAAATTTTATCTTAGGGTTATGTTTACTAATCTATGTTTTCTAAATCTAGTTTCCAGGGTTTCTACTAAAATACCTTTGATACCTGCTATAAAGTCCCTGACCCCAGTTGCCCGAAGCTGGTGCCTTACTTCATTACATTGTCATAATAAAAAAGGAAGTAACATTCCAAAGGAACAAATAGTTTATTAGTTTAGAGAACTATATACAAACATAAGTTTTATATTACAAATTGAAAGGAAAAATAGTATAGAAATTCCTTTGGAAACATCCACAACTCCTAGATTATCCCTATGGGTCATTCATAATACACTTCATCACATCCTGGAAAAAATAAAACATAAGAAATGGGTGATATTAGATGATAAATAAGGGTAATTAAAATAGAATAATAATTATTATAAGGCATGTTGAATTACTAAAAGTACACATGCCATTAAAACATAATCTTGAGCATAAAATGACAGGAATAAAAGTGGATTAAATAATCCATAATAAAACATAACCATGGATTTTCAACTAGTAGAATAATCATATGGACTATTTATTACTATTATCCTAAGGAGGGAATGAATAATTTCATACATCTAAAAAATACTATTGAGGCCTTGGTTGAGATATCTGAAAATGATTAAGGCCTCATCAAAAATCATATCTGAAAATGGGAAAGGCCTCGACCAAGTACATATTAGTTTTATCTTATGAGACCAAATGATGCATCGAGGGGCTATAACCGGACCCACCTATAACTTAATAAGTTTAATTCATTCCTTATATAAATGTGGTTAGACATAAACAATATATATATATATATGAAATGTAAATAACTTTTCCCAATCTATAAACATAATCACTAACTATTCTGAGTAGTATGGTGAATGGTATCAAGATAGCGCATCCATAGTCAAACTGATCATAAACCATTTAATAAAATATTATGGATGATAAAATTAATATTTAAACCTAAATAAATAATAAAATTCCATATAGGTGTTGAAATAGATTACAATACTCTCATAAAATAATCAAGGAATTCTTGAGAGAAATACTTTTTTTTACTTTGCAAAGAAGAGTTCATTTGAAAAAATCATTTGTATTTATCATGATTGTTTTTTATAAAACTAAAAATGAACAAATATAGTTTTTCATGACAAAATTAGTAATTTTAGAAAAATAATGGTGTCTTAAAATAGATTATGGATGGTACTTGAAAATAGATAAGAAATCAAGATGTTGCCTTTAATTGGGCTTTCATATCAAGAAGAAATGAGAAGGGAACCATATAAAACATTTATTATCCCATAAAAGAATGATAAAATGATCTAGATATATGATTTTGGAATATATAAACAAAATATAGAAGATATAAACAAAAATAAATAATCATTACATTGGGGTAAATGTAGTGAAAGAATAACCTGAGGGAAAATGAAGGTTCAGGTAGAATCCCCTACCTTATGTCCGACTGTGTTCTACACTTGACCTTAATGTACTGGATAATCAAATCAAATTAATTAATTAATTAATTCATAACATTTTATACATGTAATTTATTTTTTATAATTTTACTAAGTCAATTTATGGTCTTTTTGATGATTTATATGATGTATAATTTTATCATTCAGAAGCATTCATTTCCTTGGTTTTCATGATTCATTCCATTATTTATAAGTAACAGAGTTCATGTAAAATTGGTATAGTTCTCTAGAATTGGAATTATATGTTATTTATGAACATCCATAAGTATAAATGGTTATATATACCATTTTTTTGGTATGCAAAAAATCATTATATAAGACATTTAATGACAATTGTTTAGATTATTACAACGGTTATTGATCAAAACAAAATCATTTTATTTTATCATTTAGTATTATATAAATATGTTATAACCTGAACATAAAAAGGGTCATAATATATATTTAACAATTTGTTTAAATCATTAAAATGGTTTTAGAAATAGCCTTGAAGATGGTGTAGGAAAATGAAAACTTGTTTTCCTTAAAGGTGAGAAAACAACACCTCATGGAAAAAATTTCCATTTTTAGAATAAAAGGGAGAGGAGAAGAGAATTTAAGATAGATTATTACATTATAATAATAGCATTAAATTATAAGTAAGGTACTAGTATAATTCCCCAAGCCCGCTCTTTCAAACTCAGTGCTTAAAAATGCTGTGTAATTTTTTTAATAAAAATGAATAAACAATTACACAACACTTTAACACAAAAGATGAACTTTTACTGGTCTAGGTTATAGTGAAATTAAAATACATTTATTGATTTATCAGATTTGAAAGAAAAATAAATCGACTGTCCACTAAGATTCTGCACATGCTAACTCCAAAAGTAACGACTTATGAAATTAAATGTCTAAGATACCAGTGAAAAATCATTTTAAAACAAAGGGTAAGAATTCAATTTCCTAGTAAGGAGTTTTTAAAACCTTTGATAAATCCCATTAAAAATATCCCTTTGATAATAAATTTGTAAAATTCAATTAGAAATACATTTTTAAAACAATTTTTACAAAATAATATAATGCTTTGAAAAATAATTATACTTGGAAAATGCTTTTAAACTAATCCAGTGTTTCAGTTGAAAATATTTAGAAATATCTTAAAATAAAAACAACTAAGGCCACTTGAAAATTTGAATGCTATCTTGGGCCTACCCACTTGAGGTATGGATTCACTCTCCAATTCCCTATCATATTTACAAAGTTCTAGTACCAATGTTTATAAAATATTTTTGTCTTAGATTTCCTTATATACATATAATTTTCACTGGAGTTTTATCTTTGAAAATATATTTATAATCAGGCATGGAACAAATGTGTTAAATTTTATTTATATATAAATATATAAATACTATTCTTCATTAAAAATTACATATTCAACTTAGTATGATCAAATCTCATGATACATGACATTGCATAATCACATGAAAGATTAATCAGCATCAATGCACGTAAAATTTCATCCTCGTTGCCATAAAAATCCATTTTTATAAAGTTTATCTAATTGCTCATGCATATATGTATATGAAAACAAAATCATCGATGTATGGCCATAATCTTGATTTTTATATATCATGCACATGATAAAATTATTAGATTCTTAATTTATAAATTTATATGTGAATTAATACTTGATTAATAATTTATTTAAAACAATAATATACTTGACCAATTATAACAAGTATAATTTATATATATACTTAAACAATTATGAAATTCTTAATATATATATATATATATATATACTTGAACAATTATTTTTATATACCAAGTATTTAATTTTTAAAACAATTATATACTTGAACAATTATATATATATATATATATATATTCTTCACATAATTTTATATGAGATGACCTTTCTAAAAAAATTTGAATCTCAGAACAGTTTCTTAAAACTTATCAAAAAATTTCAAAGCTACAAACATGTTGATTTCTATTTAAAGAAAACAATAAAAAAATCTTGGAGTAGAAATAATTTTTCTTATTAAAACAAATCAAGATTTGTCATAAAAATTAAATAGAATTATATCCCTTACACCAAACTAGATTTAAAAATATTTTTGATAAATTAAACATAATCTTGAAAGATTTAATTGAAGAAATCTATTACTAAAATAAAAATGGAAATTGCATGGAAAGTTTTTGAAAAATAATAATCCCTTAGCAAAACCAGAAAAATAGAATTTATAACTTTGAGATAAATAAATGAGGTTCCTTATAGAAAATTATGAAGGACTGAAGACACAAAAATAAATCATAAATAATCCCTTACAAGAAATTAAATAGATTCTAAACAACAAAAATACCATCAAAATCAATTTTGAACATAAAATTCTTTCATGAAACTAAATATTTGAAAACCAAATATTTTCCATTACCTTATATACTCTAAAAACTAAAGTCATGTATGTATATGCACATCTTAAAACAAATATAATTTATCTAAAAAAATAAGCCCTTATCATCAGTAAAGTAAACCATAATTGAAATAAATTAAAACCCGTACCAAAAATTGAAATTCCTTTACTCTTTTTTGCTGCTTGTTTTCTCGCAGCCTCAAAACCAAAACAACACAACACAGAGAAAACATGGCCCTCTAACTTCATTCCACAATCCATTTATACACAATCATAGAGATAAAAAAATATAATTTATTTCAAATAGTGAATAAGCTTAGTGCAAGTGGTTTCGCAGATTAGAGATATCTGCAACCGCAACTTATTTTTATATTCCATCAAAACAGACAATTGAAATTAATTGGTATGTTTTTAGATTGGAAATCAAAACAATAAACAAGAAAAATAAATGGATCATAGGAGAGAAAATCAATAAATAAGACCAACATGCATTCAATAACAAGATAATATTTCAAGTATAAAATTTGCAGATACACCCAAAAGATAAGGTGACGACATGAACACAGTATACCAAATAAGATTTCAGTTATAAAATAATCCCAAATGTAGATTTTATTATTGGAACATGTCGATTTAAGGAAGAAAAACAAATAAATTGTCAACATACATCACTATTGACTTGATTTTTTGAAGATTCTATCATTAAACATGCAAATATGGACATTAGAACAAGATCAACCTACCACATGTGGATTCGAAACCCTTATCGTGATAAATCTAGTTTTTCTTTTGGTCTGTGACTCCTTGAACGCCTATGCCCTCAGAAAAACTAAATTTCATTCTTCATACATTCCCACTTGTGACCTTGCTTTGGACCTCCATCATCCGTAAGACCCGGAAACAGAGCTCCCTCCACTTGAAGCTCAGCTGCAATGATCTTCCTACTTCGCGTCGACCTCGACTCTAGACTCATGAACCCCGATTTCATCTTCCATTATTTTGTTTTTAAAATAAAAACTGTATATCGTTTTAATATCTTATATCATTTTATTTATAATTTATATCATTTTAAATTTTAAATATTATAATATACCCCATAAATTTAAAAGAATACTCATATATATATATATATATATAATTCTTATATTAATTTCTTAATTTTAATTACAAAATT
The DNA here is from genome assembly GCA_963277665.1 of Viscum album. Lineage (NCBI taxonomy): Eukaryota > Viridiplantae > Streptophyta > Magnoliopsida > Santalales > Viscaceae > Viscum > Viscum album. The sequence goes on along the minus strand of OY728130.1, from coordinate 615,751,075 downwards.
TCATAATTGTAATATTTAAATAAATTCCAAAATATATTTATTATAATTCTTAAAACATTATTTACTCTTAGAATGATTTATTGAATATATTTATACTTTATTTATTGCAAAATAATATTCAAATCAATATTGTTTATATATATATATATATATTTTATTTATATATAAACGGTTATCATATTTCATTTTTTAATTTTAATTTAAAAGTTCTAACAGATAGTTTTTTATAATGATCAGATAAAAACATTATAAATATAAATATCTAATGGCATTCAAACACATAGAAAAATACCGCGATGCTCACACCACTGCTTTAGAAAATGAATTTACATGTTCCTCTTATTCTTAGTTTCATTACTATTATTCTTTCTATAACCTTTGCGCTTATATCAGATCCAAAATATGTGAACTATTTGATTGACATCGTTGTGTTTCTCGAAGGAATTCCAATTGTTTTATTATCGACAGTAGTGGGTTTAATGGGTTAGTTCTTATGTGTCAGAGATGTATTCTGGTATTTTTATAAATAAAATGCTTACTACTTATATCTCTACATCCAGAAATTTATATATTTTATTACATTTTGGGACATTAACAATACATAGAACTTATTTTTAAGCCCGGGGTGTTAAATTATCCACCCTTAATTAAACCGAGACCTCACAATTCGTTTACACTTATTACTTCTAGTTTTTGTCTATTCTGAATCTCACATGATATCCCCAAGGTCTGTAAAGTTATCTTCAACGATTACCATATCTTCCTGTGAGATTAAAGTTCAAAGTGGCTTCAAAATCTTCCACCTCCTTTTCCCCAAAAAAACTCATGCAATAAGGGTTTTATATATGTAAACACTAGAATATAGTCCTCAAGGAATGATAATCAATATAGTATCTGAGAAGGTCGTCTTGAATTTGATTCTTATAAGAAAGTCTCATGGATTCATCTTCTAATGTTTCAAAGTCATTGTAAATTATTCTTGCAAAAGAAAAGCTTAAAAGTTGACACATATAATCTGCACGAAGATTTACTTCTTCTTATGATCTATAAAAGGCTGTGATTGATTCTGGTTGCTCAAATAGGGTAAATCACCTAAAAAGTCCTTTGGGATACACCCCTTGGCATCTATAGAAGTGACATTGAATCTTTCTGATGTCTTTAAAGAAAAAACCCAAACCGCAATGAAAATAAAGTATATCAGGCATGCATGATACATTGTAAAGTAATTTACAGGAAATCCTCATGGCTTCATAGGGTTGAGATTATTCTTTGCATGATTTTTCATGATCATAGCAAGTAATTCATCTGGAAGGCCTAAGAGACTTGTTTGAGTTCTCCTTCCTTCCATCTAAAAATTACAGAGAATAATTTTTAGTAATAAAGGATACTCAATCTATTTAAGGGTTTTAATTTTCTAGAGTTATCTAGAATGTTCCTCTAATAACAATTATAATGACCTGAGCTCACTCTTCTGGACTCAGTGCTTAAAAATGATGTGTAATTTTTTTATAGAAATGAATAAACAATTACACAACACTTTAAAAAAAAATATGACCTTTTACTTGTTTAGGTTCTATAGAAGTTAGAATACATTTCCTGATTTATCATAGTTGAAAGAAAACTAAATCAACTATCCACTACGCTTCCGCGCACGCTAACTCCAAAAGTAATTCCATCTAAAATTAAACATCTAAGATACATGTGAAAAATAATTTTAAAATAGGGGTGAGCATTCAATTTCCATATAAGAGGTTTTGAGAACATTTGATAAATCCCATTAAAAATATACCTTTGATAACACATTCATAAAATTAAATTAGAAATACATTTGTAAAACAACCTTTACAAAATACTACAATTCTTTGAAAAATAATTATACTTTGAAAATACTTTTAAAATAATCCAATGATTTGGTTGAAAATATTAATAAAGCTCTTAAAATAAAAACAACTAAGGCCACTTGAAACTTTGAAGGCTATCTTGGGCCTACCCACTTGAGGTATGGATTCAATCTCCAATTCCCTATCGTATTTACAAAGTTCGAGTATAGGTTTTTATAAGACATTTTTGTCTTAGCTTTCCTTATATACAAATAATTTTCACTGGAATTTTATCTTTGAAAGTATATTTATAATCTTACCTGGAAAAAAACATGTTCAATTTTATTTATATATAAATATATAAATACTAGTCTTCATTGAAAATTACATATTAGACTTGGTACGATCAAATCACATGATACATGATGTTGCATAATCACATGAAAGATTAATCAATATCCACGCACTTAAAATTTCATCCTTATTTCCATAAATATCCATTTTTATAAAGTTTATCTAATTTCTCATGTATATATGTATATAACAACAAAATCATTGATGTATGGCCATAATATTTATTTTTATATGTCATACACATGATAAAATTATGATATTCTTAATTTATAAATTCATATGTGAATTAATACTTGGTTAATAAATTTTTTAAAACAATTATATACTTAAACAATTATACCAAGTATAATTTTTATACATACTCGAACAATTATGAAATTCTTAGTTTATATATATATATATATATATATACTTGAACAATTATTTTTATATACCAAGTATTTAATTTTTAAAACAATTATATACTTGAAAATTATATATATATATATATATATATTCTTCACATGATTTTATATGAGAAGACCTTTCCAAAAAAATTTGAATCTCAGAACAGTTTACTAAAACTCATCAAAATGTTTCAAAGCTAAAAACATGTTGATTTCTATTTAAATAAAACAATAAAAAAATCTTGGAGTAGAAATAAATTTCCTTACTAAAACAAATCATGATTTGTCGTAAAAATTAAATAGCATTATATCCCTTACATAAAACCAGATTTAAACATAGTTTTGATAAATTAAACATAATCTTGAAAGATTTAATTGAAGAAATCTCTTACTAAAATAAAAATGGAAATTGCATGGAAAGTATTTCAAGATTAATAATCCCTCAGCAAAACCAAAAAAATAGAATTTAAAACTTTGAGATAAATAAATGAAGTTACTTATAGAAAATTATAAAGGACTGAAGACACAAAAATAAATCCTAAATAATCCCTTACAAGAAATTAAATAGGTTCTAAAGAACACAAATTCCATTAAAATCAACTTTGAACATAAAATTCATTCATAAAACTAAATATTTGAAAACCAAATATTTTCCCTTACCTTATATACTATGAAAACTAAAGTCATGTATTTATATGAATATCTTAAAACAAATATAATTTATATAGTAAAATAAGACCTTAGCATCGGTAAAGTAAAACACAATTTAAATAAATGAAAACCCTTACCAAAAATCTAAATTCCTTTACTCTTTTTTGCTGCTCGTTTTCTCGCACTCTCAAAACCAAAACAACACAACACAAGGGAAACATGGCTCTCTCAATTCCTTCCTTGATCCATTTATACACACTCAAATAGATAAAAAATATAATTTATTTCATATAGTGAATAGGCTTAGTGCAAGTGGGTTCGCAGATAATAGATATCCGCAACTGCAACTTATTTTTATATTCTATCAAAATAGATGATTGAAATTAATTGGTATGTTTTCAGATTGGAAATGAAAACAATAAACAAGACAAATCAATGGATCATAGGTGAGAAAATCAATAAACTAGACCAACACACATTCAATAAAAAGATAATATTTCAGATATAAAATTTGCGGACACACCCAAAAGATAAGGTGATGACATGAACACATTATACTAGATAATATTTCTGGTATAAAATAATCCAAAATGCAGATTTCTGAATTGGGACACATTGATTTTAGGAATTAAAACAAATAAATTTTCAACATATGTCGCTATTGACCCGATTTTTTAAAGATTCAGTCATTAAACATGCAGATTTGGACATTATAACAAGATCAACCTACCTCATGTGGATTTGAAACCCCAATCACGATAAATATGGTTTTTCTTTTGGTTCGCAACTCCTCGAATGCCTACAAACTTATAAGAACTAGAGTTTGGTCTTCCTCTGTTCCCACTCATGAGCTTGCTTTAGAACCCCGTTGTCCATGACACCCATAAATAGAGATCCCTCTGCTCGAAGATCAGCTGCAATGGTCTTTCTACTTTGCATCGACCTCGACTCCTGACTCACGAACCCCGATTTCACCTTCCATTATCTTGTTTTTAAAATAAAAATTGTATATCGTTTTAATATATTATATCATTTTATTTACAATGTATATTGTTTTAATTTTTAAATATTACAATATACTCCATAAATTTAAAAGAATAATCACACACACAAATATATATAATTATCATATTAATATCTTAATTTTAATAAAAAAAATATCATAATAGTAATATTTACATAAATTCCAAAATATATTTATTTTAATGATTAAAATATTATTTACTCTTAGAATGATTTATTGAATATATTTAAACATTGTCTATTAAATAATAATATTCAAATCAATATTGTTTCTATATATGTATATTTATTTATTTATTTTATTTATATATCAATGGTTATAATTTGTTGTTTTCTTAAATTTTAATTTAAAAGTTCTAATGGATAGTTTTTTATAACAATTGGATAAAAACTTTATAAATATCAATATCTAATGGAATTCAAACACACAGAAAAATACCACGACACTCACACCACTACTTACAGAAATGATTTTATATCTTCCTCTTATTCTTAGTTTCGTTTCTATTGTTCTTGCTATAATATTTATGCTTATATCAGATCCAAAAGATGTGAACTACCCGATCAACATAATTGTGTTTCTCAGAGGAATTACAGTTGTATTATTATCGATAATAGTGGGTTTAATGGGTTAGTTCTTGTGTGTCAGAGATGTATTCTAGTCATTTTATAAATAAATGCTTACTACTTATATCTATACGTTCAAAAATTTATGTATTTTATTTTATTTTGGAATATTGAAAATACATAAAAACTATTTTTAAACCTGTAGTGTTACAACTATAGTCATAATTCTATTTGTATGAGGCGAGTTGAGGAGAGAATAATAAAATAAAAGAACTTGAAATGGAATTAAAAGGAAAAGGAAGAGGATTTTACCTCTTGAATACTCCTCCTTGAGAATCTTCTTAAGAGGATTGGTTTTGGTATTTGGTTAAGAAAAAGATCTCCTGGATGTTGGGGAGGGGCTTGGGAAGAAGATTGTGTAGAAATTTGACAAGGCTCAAAGCCGGGAAGGTGTGATGGGAAGGGTGGTGAGGGGAGGTATTTATAGTATAGGAGAGGGGTGATTTCTCATTATTTTATTATTTTTCTCAAGACAATAAATAATGTTGATTCTTATGACTAAATACAATAATAATTACATGTGAGTTCGAAACAAAGGATCTTACATAATCCATACACCATCTATGAATCCATAATTAAGGTATTTAGCATTTATTCTAAATTATCCTATTTTACTATTCACAAACAAATCCAGTATTTGAGAAAATTACCAAAACTTTATTGTAAGAATTTTTAATTATATAGAATTTAAAAATTAACTCCTTTTAATGAAAATAATTTTCTAAATATGAGAAAATTAATTTTTAAATAAAATATTCTTTTACTAAAAAAATACAGTTTTTAAAATTATATCTGATTTTTTAACATTATGAAAAATCAAGTAAGATCTCAGAAAATTATCCTAAAATCATAAGAAAACAAAATTTTAATTTATAAATAAAATTTATGAAAATAAATTTTATTTAAAACCAGTTTATTAATTATAAAATTATAATTAAATATTTATGACTTACAAAAATACTAACACTTAATTTATAATTTTTAAAATATTCACTTACTTAAACTATGAAATAATTATATGATACTTTCATTTATAATATGTATAAATTTTATTTATACAAACATGGGTGAGGTTACTATTCATTCGGTCGATTTACTATTCATAAAGTTCATATTACTATTCCTAAGGTCAAGTTACTATTTGATCAGTATAGGTTCTTTAACTTATTTAAATACCTATTATTTCATTTATTCTTCATTTATAAAGTTTTTATTGTGTTATCTAAGTGATTTTATGTGATCTATACTATATGAAATAAATTTAAGAAGAGAAAATTCATTAATAGAGTTCTGGGTCGTTACAAACTAGTTGACGCTAAGGAAGCTATGATAGATGCTGCTCATATTAAAAGGGAAAAATTTTATTTTCATTCTTCAAGTTTAAATTCTATAAAAAAACATTATAATATTCATTTTGAAGTTAAAAATCATGCATCTCACATTGAGCTAGAACTGAAAAATAAATAGAAGGTGCACAAGTATCAACATAAAAGAAGGATGATCCATGCTTTATCCTACCCCCAACATGCAAGCTATACATAATTATAAAGGGTTGAATTTGTTATACTCTATACATGGATCATTTCCCACCAAAAAAATAAGTGGAATCTAGAAAAAGCCACATGTGATGGTTCAAATCAAGGAATATCCACCCACTAAATGATTATGGATAACAGATGGTACTACCCTTCTGGTGGAAGTAAAAATATAGACCCCACTTGGGATGTCATAGTCATATTTATCTTTACTTTATTTATATAAATTTAAATTTTATTATTAAAATTAGTTTAGCATACAACCCCACCCCCTTTGTCTTTTTGAGATATAATTATGTGATCATTGTGATTAATTGATTAATTTACTCTTGTTGGACTAGGAATTCACAAGACTTCCCCAAAATAGTAAAGAGTAAGGACTAAAATATTAATGAGAAAATGGAGTTCACTTTTAATTTTTATCTTTTAAAATCCTTACATTTTTGTTTAAAAACCTATTTTGAGCTGTAAACTGAAATTTACATGCCCATTCTTTAAATTATTGGTTTACTTGAATTATCTAGGAGACGTGAGTTTCTTTTTAATCCTATGATTCCATGTTTTAGCTTTTAATGATAATAACATTGAATGAGTAAAATTTAGAATTAAATAATTAGATTGATGAATGGATATTAAAACGAGGACTCATGATTTGAGGGAATTATTTGATTCATTTAAATGAAATTTTCCTACCATTTTTTCACACTTTGAATTTCTGAAATTTATGTGAATTGATTTATTATTATTAATAATACCATGAGTGATTTTCCCAAATCAAATGTCCCATTCCCAAGATTATTTATATACTAAATACTTACTATTTTATCTTAAGCGTATTTATTGAGTGATCTTGGGGAACGCCACCTGCTCGAACTTACATTGAAACTTATCAAAGATGTTTAATATTCACATACAAATTTAAAATGATTTAGTCATATTTTGATAATACATTATCCTTGAATATCACCTTATAAATCAACCCTTGTTTTTTCCATAGATACTATGAATGTCCTTATTAGGGATGAACTATGTTTCAATCTATTTTTATCCATTCCTACCCTAGTTTTAGTATTTGTGTGATATTTTAAAGTTGAAGTGTGGGGGAAAAGAGATTCATGGTGGAATGGATGAAATACTTTTTAATGGAAAAGTATGGGGGGGTTCTAATGTGGGTATTAATAAAAGTTTTTTATTCATACATAGAAATTTTATTGTTTTCCATTCTTAATAAAAAAAATGAAAAAATAGGAATGGGTTGTGACTTAGAGGAATAAAAAATCACCATAACTAGACTAATTATTTATATCATGTGTCGTTAGGTGGTGGATTTGAGGTTTATTCAAAGCATTAATTTTGAAAAAGTAAAAAAATGAAAAAAATACTATGAAAAATTAGTATAAAAGTAGATAAAAAAATCAATAAAGAGCACATCATTCAATATAATTTCTCTATTTATGACCTTACTTGAGATTTAGAAGTGGAATTGGTCCTAATTTTAAAGGGATAATATCATTACACTTTTACTTTCGATATCATGTTTTATATTTTAAGATAAAAGCCTCCTATTTGAGTTTATATTTTTAAAACATCAATTCCTACCAACCTTAAGACTTAGATTCTTTAGTGTCACGACCTATCCTCGGGGCCCGTGCCGTGACTACCCCAAGCCCGCCTTCCATAGGCTAGGGGCTGGCGACTAGCACCAAAGGCGTAAAATCCCGATAACTGGGAAGGCATTGCCTTTATAAAAGAAAACAAGCACCACAGAGTACAAGCGGAAGAAGTAAACACTAAGTAAAAACTGAGTACAACAGTAAGTGCGGAAAGTAAAAAGTGGTCGGAAATACAAGCCCAAATGTAAAGTACAACTCGAAAGGGAAAACAACAACTGAAAAGTAAAGCTGCTATGCCGGGCTGTCCACTGGAAATCCCACCTGAAGGGTGGGTACAGATAGCTCCTCTGCTCCTCGGGTCCCGTCGTCCGCTCCGAGTATGTCCCGCCCAGTGGTCCACCTCCGGGTACCGCCTCGTCGTCACGTCCACCTCTGGGTACCGTCTCGTCGTGAGGTCCTCCTCCGGGAACCATCTCGTCGTATAGTCCACCTCCAGGTACCATCCAGTCCTCGAACACTCGGCCTCTGTCTGCACTGCCCGTCGTCTGCAACCAACACAACGAGGTGCGGGCATAGCCCGTGCAGGGGTAAGTATAACGATACTCAGTAGGGACCCCGAGACCCTCAAGGTCTCACTAAAACCAACAAGGATAACCACAAGAAGATCTCAACAGATAACCTCTACTTAGATATATGCCCATACATATACCTAAGTTATCAAGTAACTCATCTCAATCATGAGGCAAACACAAGGTCAAATGTCTCAGCTCAAATCAGGATTTTCATCATCGAAACCGTAACTGCTGAAGAGCTCCGTCTCTGGAGTGTACAGTGGTCCTGTCACAACTCCGAGGTACTGCTCACTAACTTAAGACTGCTGTAGTACTCCACCTATCGAGTATTGCGGGCCAGCCTCTACAATCAAACGCTCCCATGTGCCGCTACAACCAAGCGTACCACTGTCGTGGGTCTGCCGCTACAACCAATTGCTCCCATGTACCGCTACAACCAAGCGCACCTCTGTCGTGGGTCTGCCGCTACAACCAAGTGCTCCCATGTGCCGCTAAAACCAAGCGCACCTCTGTCGTGGGTCTGCCGCTACAACCAAGCGCTCCCCTGTGCCGCTACAACCAAGCGCACCTCTGTCGTGGGTCTTCCGCTACAACCAAGCGCTCCCATGTGCTGCTACAACCAAGCGCACCTCTGTCGTGGGTCTGCCACTACAACCAAGCGCTCCCCTGTGCCGCTACAACCAAGCGCACCTCTGTCGTGGGTCTGCCGCTACAACCAAGCGCTCCCCTGTGCCGCTACAACCAAGCGCACCTCTGTCGTACACCGAGTCGTTCGATCAACAGTCGTCGGGTCTCAGTCAGCTACACTGTCTCCGTGCTCCGCCCGCTCGTCTCCGGGAGGGTCCGCTCCACGAGCTACTGGTCGATACTCCAAGTATCACAAAGTCCCGCAAGGAAGTATCTCGAAGGACCACCTCGTCATTGGGGTCTCAACGCAACAGACGGCGCGTCAATCGGACGCCCGGTCTGTGAGTTATTAGCCTTTTCGTCCCAGGGGCCCGGTTGGTTTCGTGAGCGAACCAATCCGGCCGTAACTCAACTATACCCCGAACACTCACAGGGTATACTTATAGGGACCGTTTTTCAACGTGATCACCAATGCCGCTGACGGTTCGTCAAACGGATGTCTGGTCTGAAAGATATCAGCTTTTCCGTTCTAGGGGTCCGGTTGGATTTCAGTGCGATCCAACCCGGACACTATCCATCTGCATCCAAAACTCGGGCGGAGGATGCCAAAAGTTCCGTCTCATCAAGAGGAACTCAACGCAATAGACGGCGCGTCAATCGGACGCCCGGTCTGAGAGTTATTGGCTTTTTCGTCACAGGGGCCCGGTTGGTTTTTAAGGCAAAACCAACTTGACTGTACTCCACTTGCGTCCAAACCCCGGGCGGAGTGAGCCAAAAGATCCGTCTCACTAAGAGGAAACTAACAAAGCTGACGGCACGTCAATCAGACGTCCGTAGCTCAAGATATGAGCGTTTCCGCTCCGAGGGCCCGGTTGGTTTCGTGTACGAACCAACCCGGCCGAACCCAAAGTATTCCGAAACTTTGAGTGCGATAAACCGAAACGACCGACTCGCTCCAAGGATTGCGTTTCCGCTTACGGTGAGTCGTTTGGAGGCCCGTAGCCCAAGATACGACCATTTGAACGAAGTCCGTCCGAAGACGGGGGGGTCCGGGCCCGGGCCGACCCGGCCCGACCCCCCCTGGTTGGCCCGAACCGGGTCGGGTCCGACTCGGTTGGCCCGGCCAGGGCCGGTCCGGCTCGGCTCGGCCGAGCGGCCGAGCGGCCGACGCGGGGGAAAGCCGCCGCCCCACGTGACACCACCGCGGCACCCGCGGGGTGTCGGCCAGACACCTGCGGGGTGCCGCGTGACAACCCTGCGGCACCCGCGGGGTGTCGCCCTGGACACCCGCGGGGTGCCGCGTGACAACCCCGCGGCACCCGCGGGGTGTCGCGCTGGACACCCGCGGGGTGCCGCCGCCTCCGGCCGCCGGCGCCGCCGCGCCGGTGACCCGCGCCACCACCGGCTTCCGCGGGCCGCCGGAGTCGCTCTGGTGGCCCGTTTTACTTCCCGTCTGCGCCGTTGTTCCTCCCGGGTTCCGTTCTTTACTGCGGGATCATCAAACACCCATTGCGGCACGTTCCGTCGTCACCCGCCAAATCCGCAAAACACGAAGAATGACGAAGGGTTGCCGGGCCGTGTTCATTTGACCCGCACCCTCCGCGTTAGATAAAAACAACGAGAGAAATTGTTCAACACATGAACCGACAATTTTAATAAAATAAAATTGTTCATTTGAAACCGGTTCTTAAGTTTTTAAAGAACGTTCACGGGAATATAAAGAGGGGTATTCCAAAATTATAAAATCCCTACCTCGTTGATCGTCGCGCGCAGGCGTTATTCGCGGAAAGGCTCGTTGCGGAAGAGGGGGATCGTCGCGTCGTCGCGGAAAGGCGTCGCGTCGTCGCGGAAGAGGATTCATAGACGAAGACGGAGGTTGTCCGAGGTGGAATGGCGTCTCCCTTCCTTTGATGTGGAAAGAAGAACGAGGGATGGCACGTCGTCGTTTTTCGGAAGAAGGACGTGACGACGTTCTTCGTCAGAGACCGATTCGTTCTTCACGTTCTTCGTCGTTGAAGAAGATGTTCTTCAAGCCTCCCAAATTCTCCCAACGAGACAAGACTCAAAAAAAATAAAATAAGTCCAAGTCTTATTTTATTAACACAAGATAAGAAATTGAATTTCAAAAGAAAAGAAACGATCAATTAATCTCAAAGAATTAATTGTAACAAATTAACAGCCCAATTAAATGGGGCGTTTCTTAACCAGAAAAACACACGGTTGACTTCTTTTAATAGGGGGGTGCGGATGCGTTACTTAAGAAGAAAAGAAACGGTGGGGCTCGTGCGGGCCCCACCTCACAAATATCCTACCAAGGGGGTAGGATATTCCTGGATAGCACCTTATCCAGTTCAACTCAGTTCAAGCCGCCTTTAAGTGGCTTCAAGTGGCTTCCAAGCGGCTTAAGTGAAATAAAATAAAGTTGTCGCAAAATTATTTTATTTCTTAACTTTAAGCCCGAAAATTAAAAACCACACCTGAGCAAACGCAACTCCGGAAGAGGCGTTTCTAAGCGAATACCGGCGCTGCGATTTCATCGGTGCCCTCAGAATTCGATTCCGGGCACCGGTTCAAAAGTTAGAAAAACCCGCTCGTCCATTCACTGAACGTACCCGAGCCAAACTTCGGAAAATGATTCCGGGCACACCGGGCCTCGGAATCAGGCACCGTCAGAAACTGCGTTCTTGTAAAATTCCAAAGAAAATTAAGAAAAAAATTTCCTTGAAATTTACGGGTCTTTACATTACTCCCACCACAGGGCTTTACGTCCCCGTAAAGCTTCAACACAAACTAGGGATACAAAGGCGGTACTGAGCACGCATCTGGGCCTTCCGCTCCATGTGCTCACCTGGACCTTCTCTATCGTGGCCCGGAACACCTCTGGTCCCACTAGAGCTGCTATGATTTCTTCCTTGTCGATAAGAGAAATCTGGTCTCATCCCCTGGATGAACCACGTTCTTCGCCTAATACGGTCAATCCCGACATGGATGATACTAATCCATACCAAGGATGACGTCGTAAGGCCTCGACGCTACTACCAAGAGATCCAACCGTTACTCTCGCCTCCAAGGGTTGAGTCACACTGTCAGCATCAGTGTGTGGTAACTGGGTCTCCTCCAGTAGATGTCTCACAAGTGAGGGTCAAGTCAACAGTCAAAACTGGAACCTCTTAGTAACAACACAAGAGAGGACAGGGAAGTAAATGCCACAAGAAAAGGTGTCTTTTACTACTGCAGCTCAAGTACAAAGACACAAAGCATCTACAAACATACATAAAAAAAACTAGAAGCAACATGAACAAAAGTCTCCAGGTCTGGAGCTAGTCCCGCTCATGTCCATCTGCTCCCGGAGCCCCATGATCGTAGGCCTCAACTGCCTGAAGATGAGCTCTCCCATGTCCTCCTGTCCCCTGCGGTCGGGGTGGACCGCCTGGTGGTGGTGGTGGCAACACCCCGAAGCGCCGTCCACCTCCAGCTGCACGGCCAACTCCCCTGTCTTGGCCGCCTGCTCCTTGCGGCCCGCCCTGATCGAACCTCTGCCTCTGCCTGGGGGGTCCTTCGTTCGTCTACTGGTCATCCGTATGGCGGTTCGGACAGTCACGAGCCATGTGACCAACCCCGCCGCAGGAGTAACACTGCCCTCTCATGGAAAGTCGTTGCCCACCCCGAGTGCCTCACGAAAACGATCCAGAGTCATGCTGTCGACCACCTGTAGGTCCAGTCCTCTTGGACCCCTACGTCATCCGTTTACTGCCCGCTGCAGAAGACTCTGCCGCATGCCGGTAAGTGGTGGGTCCTGCTGCTGGAGACTGCTCAGCAAGGAAACTCTCCACTAAGAGGGCTCGCTCCAACACCCCTGCCTGAGTCGGAATGTTGAGGGAGATCATCGAAGCCCTGATCTCATGCCTCAGTCCCTGCTCGAAGGTCCGGGCCCGGAAGAACGGGTCCCGTACCATATCTGTGGAGTAGCGCGAGAGATCAGTAAATCTCGCCGAGTACTGGGCCACTAACATGCTGCCCTGCCGCAGCTGTAGTAGCTCCTGGATGCGCACCGCTCGGAGGGTGGCTGGGACGAACTCGGAGTGGAAGATGCTCTCAAAGTCCGTCCAGAGGAGAGACGCCTCGTCGTGCACCTGGAGCATCAAGCTCCACCATCTGCCTACTGCCGCGTGCAGGAGACTCGCTGCGAGGATCACCATGAGGTCTGCTGGTGTCCTCACTAATCTGAAAACCCGAACAACTGCCTCCAGCCAGTCCTCGGCGGCCTGAGGGTCCGTCTCCCCGCGGAACCTGGGCGGTCGCTGGCGCTGGAACTCATGCAGTGCACTAAGGCGACGTGCATCGTCAGCGGCTGGGGCTGGTAGCATCGGTGCCTCGGCGGGTATAGGTACCGCCGGTGCCTCAGCTGTCAAAGGGCCCTGTACCGAGTCCTCGACGCTCGGTGGGCTCTCGCCACGCACATCACTCGGAATCCTAGCTGGTTGTCGTCGTGGGGCCATCCTGAAAAGGAAACAAGTGCGCCACGGTCAGGACAGTATACCTGGTGAGCTGACACAAGTAATCACAAAGAAAACTTGAAACACACATGCAATCAATGTTTTCGTGAATTAAGTCGGAAATCAGAAGTCAGGGTCTTGGTGTACGGATACGTCGGCCGCCACACCAACACTGGACTCCCTGGACTGATAACCACACCCAATACGCAAAACACTATTGCTTCACATAGAAGAAAGATCAGAGTCTACGGTAGAACCGACCGCTCTGATACCAATCTGTCACTCTGAAGAAGGTCTCGAAGTCTTCCCATGCGAAGGTCATCCCGTCGCAAAACTAAAACAAGTGGCTCCACCACCTGCCTGCTGCTGCCTGAAGGAGGCTGGCAGCAAATATCACCATGAAGTCTGTCGGCGTCCCCACTAGCCTGAAGACTCCCACCACAGCCTCCAGCCAATCCTCAGCCGCCTGCGGGTCCGTCTCTCCCAGGAACCTGGGTGGCCTCTGGCGCTGGAACTCGTACAGCACACTCAAGTGGCGTGCATCGCCTACTGCTGGGGCTAGTGGCATCGGTGGCCCAACGTATGGTAGTATCGCTGGTGCCTCCACTGGTGCCTCAACTGCAAGAGGGCCCTGTACTGAAGCCTCGTCGCTCGACAGGCTATCAGTACACACATCCCTCTGGGATCTAGCTATTCGTTCGTGAAAAGGCATCCTGAAAGAAACAACGTAACACGGTCAAACGATTATACCTGGTGAGCTGACCTGGTTTGAGCTGACATTTAAAAACTTCTGGAAAATGATTCCGGGCACACCGGGCCTCGGAATCAGGCGCCGTCAGAAACTGCGCTCTTGTAAAATTACAAAGAAAATTAAGAAAAAAATTTCCTTGAAATTTACGGGTCTTTACAATTAGAATCTTAATTAAAAGGTCCTCATGATTTTATGTGTCTTTTTTCTTTTCAAAGTGTAGAAAGTTGTTCCTTTACAAGACTACATATAAGGAGCATGTTCTCATGATATGATTACAAATCTACTATAATTGTATCATGAGTGATGATATAAAATATTTAAAAGTGGGATAAATCATGATTTGTCATGTTTAATAATAATAAATTGAGGAACTTGAATGAATGAAAGGAGAAGTTATATTTTTTCTCAAAAGGGAAAGATTAAAATGATTAAAATGATTAATCTATTGAAATGTGTGAAATTGAATTAATATTTTATGTGGAACTTGAAAATTTGATTTACCATTGATAGTAGTTTTATTTCATTACTTTGAAATTTGAATATTGGTAGAATTGGAGACCTCTTGAATTAAATGTTGAGATTTAATGCTTGAGGACAAGCATAGTTTAAGTGTGGGGGTATTTGACACACTCATATTTCTTGCATATTTTAAACATAATTTAAGTATTTTAAAGGATTTTAATGAATAATTCTAATGTATTTCAATGTTTTGGTAAAATGTGGGAAATTATAGATGCATAAGTAAAATGATTTAAAATGAATGAAATTGTTAATAATTTAAATTTTGGTATATATTTTAATATTCTGATGAATTTTACTTAGTTGTTTTCAAATGATTTTCAACTAAAAAAATGGATAAGCGTAGCCATCTCATCAACCAGTGGCAGCCAGTTACCTAGCTAGCCCATAAGGGGCCAATATGCCAAGCCACCACCATGAAGGCTATAAGATTCCACAGGGGTGTGTGGACACATGGTGAGGATCTAGTGAGGAAGTCCCGTAGGTAGGAGCCTGTGGGGAGTAGGGTTGGGCCAAAGCCCACACAAGCTGGTGCAGCCTGAATCAGTGTGTGCAAGTGTATCTGGGATCCCACCTTGGTGAAAACTTCTGAGCCGCTGGTCACACAACTTGATTAATATACAAGAACAGAGAATTCTTGAGGTTTCAATGTGGCATAATGATATAAGAAACACTGGTGTCATCCTATGCTTCACTCATGTGCTCACTCACCTTGAATAGATCCCACCACCAACTCCGTCACTTGAAACCACTTCTCATCATCACCACCTCCACTAAAACACATCATAACCTCCTTTACTGCCCTCAGAGAATCTTGAAATTGATCCATTTGTCACTGTCAATGTTGAGTACCACCATGGATCACCCTTGGGAGGCCAAACAACCACCCTAAGGACATTTTTCAAAGGAGGCAATAACATGGTCTCTCTCTAACCACTGTGAATGATAGAGGGTTTGATGAAGTTTGATGCTACCACTATTGAGCACCATGATGATTCCATATCCCCTTCAAAGATACAAACACTTTCATTCTAGGCATCAAAGTTTGGTCTTCGCTGTAATCGGGAAAGCCTGAGTTATTTAGATATTCAAATTCAGATATTTTAAATATACACTTTAAAACCAATATCAAAAGTTGAATGAAAAGGTATATGCCTTGAACCAAAGATATATAGATATTCATAAATGAAACTGAGGCATCTCTTAGTGATTATAAAAGGAGGGCTCGTCACTACTAAGGGGAAAAGGTTCAACCGTTGGAGGAGGAGGTCAATTGCCAAGCCATGTTTTTTTGCCTTTATTTGTAAACTGTTGATTTATTTTATTTCATAAAATACAACCATAATTTATTTTTATTTTAAATATAAAACATGATTTTTTTTCTTGTTTTGTTCTAGTGAATCATCTATTATTCTTATTTACATTATTCTTTTCTTCTTAATTTTACCATTTAGTTTGTATTTTATTTTCATTATTTATCCTTCTATTATGTTTTCTACCTCATTATATTTATTTTATATTGTTTTTATTTATGTTTCCCCCCATTTTTTCCTTCTTTGTTCTTATTATTTGTATTTTATTCTTCTTATTCTTCTCTTTTTTCTCATTATTCCCACAGTGACCTCTTTCTCTTGATAATGAGGGGCTAACCTGAGGCTTGGCCCAAGGGAGGTAAGTGGTGTTTTTAAATTCTGGAATTAATTTCTTATGTTTTATTTATGTTTGTAGCAAGAAAGGGTGAAGTTCATGGGTGTGATGATTTTCTACCATGACACTGAACTAAAACTAATTTCTATGATTTTATTTAAATATTTTCCCTCCATTATAATGGATTCAAGCTCTTTATACAATGGGGTTGAGCCATTCAGTGGATGAAATGATATATGATGAAGTCAAGTCCTGAAAGGTGTCACATTCTCGATTGAGGTGTGTCATTAACCTTGATTAAAAGAGGAGGTGGAATTTAGTTTTATTTAAGTATTAAAAATTTCACACCCTATAAATAAAATAATAGTAATTTGTGCACGAGATTTCATAATTTTATTATCAAACTAAATTTAAATAATAATAATAATAGTGATAAAACCCATAAACCAAACCATAAATTCCAAGTTCTTTCATCAATTTCTTGTATTGCATATTAGTTTTAATTCTAGAATTTCATTTATTTTCAAAATCTCAAAACTCAAATTTATGGTTTTCATAAAATATAAAAAACACAAAAAGAATTAGTTTTAGGTGAATTGGAATTTGTAAGTAGAAAACTATGAAGCTTTTTAAGCGAGACAACCCTGGTCATCTACCATTCTAAACTATGAAAAATTTAGAAATTTTCTTTTTCAATGCCTAGTAATAGGTGTGTTATCACCATGCCTCAATAAAAAATTTATAATCATGTGAGAACTAACAAGATGTGAAATGTTAGCAATTGGATCAAGTGAAAGTGGGAGTCTCATAGATTTGGTGCCCCAGAAAAAACTAGATTAGTACTTTTGATTAAGATAATTCACATATATATACATATATACATACATACATACACACTCTTATCACTTAATGATTGTTAATTTTTTTAAAATTAATTTGATAATGTAATTGGAATATTCATTTCATTAATAGGTTATAGTAGTTCCCCACTATAATGAGAACTTAGTGATTCTATGAAAATATTATTTGAGAAGTCTTATGGTCTAGATACATCAACCTGATAGGACACAAATGATGTTTGATTATCAGGTGTTGGAGGCTCATAATAAATTAATACTTTTCATGAATTTTGCACTTGATAATTTTTAAGAAGGTTGGTTATGAGGGAAGACCTATCATTCCATATGTTTTATACATCATTAGATATTCCCATCTATAAATGTGTGTATTAGTCCATAGACATGACATTATTATTAATGTGTATCATGAATCATGAACTTTGATTTATGAATGAAAACTGTGAAAACATATTCTTACAGTGAGGTAACATATGTTTTGTGCATCTTAAGTGATATGAAATTAATTGAATAAGTCAAGAAAGTATTTGTACCATCCATATTAATAGAAGATATTATTGGCCCTTTTATTGAAATGGAACTGTTTGAAAAAATATATGGTCATGGTAGTTTATAGACAGGTTCATTTTGGAAACTAAAAGAAAGATAAATCAAGAATGTAGGGTGATGAAAAAGTATGGATCTTTCTTGATGATATATAATAATAAAAATCGATTATATGTAAAGACCTGGAAATTTCAAGGGAAATTTTTTTTCTAAATTTTCTTTGGAATTTTACAAGAATGCAGTTTCTGACGGCGCCTGATTCCGAGGGCCGGTGTGCCCGAAATCTTTTTTTCTGAATTTTAGCTTGGGTATGTTCAGTGAACGAACGAGCGGGTTTTTCTAACTTCTGAACCGGTGCTTGGAATCGAATTCTGAGGGCACCGATGGAATCGCATCACCGGTATTTGCTTAGAAACGCCTTTTCCGGAGTTGCGTTTGCTCGGGTGTGGTTTTTAATTTTTGGGGGTTAAGTGAAAAAAATAAAATAAAATGGTGTGACAACTTTATTTTATTTCACTTAAAGCCACTTAAAGCCACATAAAGCTACTTAAGCTGGGTTGAAGTGGATAGGGTGAAAATCCAAAATATCCTACTCTCTTGGTAGGATATTTGTGAGGTGGGGCCCGCACGAGCCCCACCGTTTCTTTTCCCCTAAATAACGCACCCGCGAAAACCCTTTTTAAATAAGGTCAACCGACGTGTTTTCTTAAAATTCTAAACGCCCCTATTAATTGGGCAGTCAAGTCATACCATTAATTCATCGAATTAATGGTTCGTTACTTAACTTAGAATTTTTTGAATATTGGCATGAGAATAAAATAAGACCAATACTTGTTTTCTCTTAAGGGTTGCTTATTGAGAGAATTGGGAGAAGCTTGAAGATCTTCATCCTCCTTCGTGAAGAACGCGAAGAACGCGAAGAACACCAGCCTCCGACGAAGGGCGACGAAGAACACCAAACCCTCGGAGATCGACGACGTGACGCCGACAGTTCTCCCTCTGCGACGCTTCTTCCACGACGATCCATCCCTGTGACAATCTTCGATCGACAACTTGAGGTAGGGGGTTTACGTGATTTTCCTTACGTGATTCTCTTCCATCTTTTATCCGCGATATTTGGACCGCATGATATCAGTTAACAGGAGGAGGTCGGACCACACAAACATGACCATCCCCCTCCCTTTTTGTTTTTCTTGTTTTTGCGGATCGAATGAATGGATGCGGTGCCGTCGCACCGCGCGGGATCGAGCGGCAAGAATGCACGATGTCGTCACGCCGCGCATTCAAATTTTTTAAACTCTCGTGTGTGGGTATTTTGATTGCAAGGTGTTCGTATAATTTATTTTGGATAAATTATACCCTCGTCAATAATTAAAATCATGTGTTTATTATTTGCCAATTGATAACACCTAACGCGGAGGGCGCGAGCCGAACAAACACGGCCCGACAACCCTTCGCAGCTTGTTTATCGATGTGCGGATCGACGAACGACGACGAAGCAGGCCGCCATGGAGTTTGAGGGCCTTGAAGTGAAGATAGGGTCCCGGGAGGACCACTGGCGAAGACCGCACACAAAACGGACCACCGGAGCGCGTCTGGTGGTCCGCGGAAGCTCCCGCCGGCGCGCCACCGGAAAAACCCTTCGCGGCTGAAGCCGCGACGGGTCAGATCCATGGCCGCGCGGAACCGAGGGGCAGGACGCGGCCGGCATGCCGCATTCAGGTGCCGCGGAGCGCCCCCCGTGCGGGGGGCCGCAGTTCCATCGCTCGGCCGGTCGACCGAGCCGAGCCGACCCGCCGGGCCGGGTCGCGCCCAGGCTGGGTCGGGCTGCCCCGGCCGGGCCGGGTCGCGCCCAGGCTGGGTCGGGCTGCCCCGGCCGGGCCGGGTCGCGCCCAACTGGGTCGGACCCGGACCCGGGTCGGGTCGACCCAGGGGGGTCGGGCCGGGTCGGTCCGGGCCCAGACCCCCCGTTTTCGGACCGTTTTCAGTCTTTTGCCCATATCTTGGGTTACAGACCTCCGATTGAAACACCATTTGCATTGATGCGATTCTCGGATCGAGACGGTCATTTCGACATATTACACTCAAGGTTCCGGAGAACTTTGGGTTCGGCCGGGTTGGTTCGTACACGAAACCAACCGGGCCCTCGGAGCGGAAACGAGTATATCTTGAGCACCGGACATCCGATTGACGTGCCGTTGACTTTATTGGAATCCTCTTGATGAGCCGGAACTTTTGGCATGCCCTACCCGAGGTTTGGACGCAGTTGGAGTATGGCCGGGTTGGATTGTACCCGAAATCCAACCGGGCCCCTAGAGCGGGAAAGCTGATATCTTTCAGACCAGACGCCCGTTTGACGAACCGTCAGCGGCGTTGTTGATACCTTTGAGAAACGGTCCCTATGAGTATACCCTATGAGAGTTCGGGGTACAGTTGAGATACGGCCGGGTTGGTTCGCACACGAAACCAACTGGGCCCCTGGGACGAAAATGTTAATAACTCATAGACCGGGCGTCCGATTGACGCACCATCTGTTGCGTTGAGACCCCTATGACAAGGCGGTCTGTTGAGATACTTCTTCGTGGAACTTTGTGTTACTTGGAGCATCGACCAGTGGCTCGTGGAGCGGACCCTCTCGGAGGCGAGCGTGTGGAGTACGGAGACCGTGTAGCCGGCTGAGACCTGACGACTGCTTGTCTGATTCGTTTCAGAGTGACTTGAATAGCCCAGTGGGGAGCACTACTTTGTGAGGTGGCAGACCCACGATGGAGGATCACTACTGTGTGAGGTGGCAGACCCGCGGTACTCGACAGGAGGAGTACCCCTGTAGGCTATGAGGGAGAGCACTACTGTGTGAGGTGGCAGACCCATGACGGGAAGCACTACTGTGTGAGGTGGCAGGCCCGCGGTACTCGACAGGAGGATTACCTCAGCAGTCTTAGGTTGGTGAACAGTACCTCAGAGTCGTGACAGGACCACTGTACTCTCCAGAGACAGAGCTCTTCAGTAGTTACAGTTTCGATAGTGAAAATACTGGTTTGAGCTGAGACTTTTGACCTTTGTGTTTACCTCATGATTGAGATGGGTCACTTGATAACTTAGGTATATGTATGGGCATATACCTGGGTAGGGGTTATCCGTTGATTTCATGATCTTGGTGTTTTTCTCATGATTGATATGGGTTACTTGATAACTTAGGTATATGTATGAGCATATACCTAAGTAGAGGTTATCTGTTGAGATCTTCTTTGTGGTTATCCTTGTTGGTTTTAGTGAGACTTTGAGGGTCTCAGGGTCCCTACTGAGTATTGTTATACTCACCCCTGCACGGGCTATGCCCGCACCTCGTTGTGTTGGTTGCAGAAGACGGGCATAGCTGACGGAGGCCAAGTGTTTGAGGACTGGACAGTACCCGGAGGTGGACCACTCGACGAGTCAGTATCCTGTGGTGGACGATCCAGGAGCTGCGCTATCTGTACCTACCCTTCAGGTAGGATCCGTGGTGGACGATCCAAGAGCTGTGCTATCTATACCTACCCTTTAGGTAGGATCTGAGGAGGATGACCTAGGAGCTGCGCTATCTGTACCTACCCTTCAGGTAGGATCCGAGGAGGACAACCCAGGAGTTTCTTCCTTCCTTCCAGCTGTTTTTCTTTTTCTGTTGTACTTTCTTTCAGTTGTAGCTGTAATTTCAGTTGGGTTTGTATTCTGGCCCATTTACTTTTCAGCACTTTCTTTTGTACTAAGTTTTTTACTTCCGCTTGTACTCTGTGGTGTTTTTTTACTTTTATAAAGGCAATGCCTTCCCAGTTTTTCGGGATTTACGCCTTTGGTGCTAGTCGCCAGCCCCTGGCCTATGGAAGGCGGGCTTGGGGTAGTCCCGACACTGGCCCCGAGGATGGGTCGTGACAAATTGGTATCAGAGGAGTCGGTTCTACCATAGAACTTATAACTATGATATTTTCTTTCTGTGAGGCAATAGTGTTAAGAGTACCGAGTGTGGTATTCAGTTCAGGGAGTCCAGTGTTGGTGCGGGCGGCCGACGTATCCATACACCAGGACCCTGACAACTAACTTCCGAATTTGTGCATGAAAACACTGATTGCGTGTGTGTTTACAGAAGTTTTTAAATGTCATCTCAAACTAGTTCATCTCACCAGGTATAATCCTTTGACCATGTCATGTTGTTTCTTTTAGGATGCCTCCCTGTGGACGACCAGCTAGAGCCCCGTGAGTGGTACGTACTGACAGACCGCCGAGCGACGAGGCCTCAGTATAGGGCCCTATCCCAGTTGAGGCACCAGCGGAGGCACCAGCGGTACTACTACCCATTGGGCCACCAATGCCACTAGCCCCAGCAGCAGAAGGTGCACATCGCTTGAGCGCACTGCACGAGTTACAGCGCCAGAGGCCACCCAGGTTCCAGGGAGGGACGGACCCGCAGACGGCTGAGGATTGGCTGGAGGCTGTGGTGAGAGTCTTCAGGCTAGTGGGGACGCCAGCAGACTTCATGGTGATCCTTGCTGCCAGCCTTTTTCAGGCATCAGCCGGCAGATGGTGGAGCCTGATGCTCCAGATACATGACGAGGCGACACTTATATGGGCAGACTTCGAGAGCCTATTCTAGGAAGAGTTTGTACCAGCCACACTTCGAGCGGTGCATATACAGGAGCTACTTTAGCTGCGTTAGGGCAGCATGACAGTGGCGCAGTATTCAGCGAGGTTCACAGACCTCTCGCGCTACTCCACAGATATGGTACGGGACCCATTCTTCAGGGCCTGAACCTTCGAGCATGGACTCAGGAAAATAAGGTACAGATCATCCAGGAGCGGATGAAGACTGCACAGTGCAGTAAGAAACAGGAAACCGGTGCCAGTCTTAGAGACTCGGCCGTGTTAAATGTTTCAAGAATAGGAAGATTTAAAGAGAGATGAGTCTACGAAGTGGCAGATGTGGAGGCAGATCTAGGAGAGCAGCATGAGGTGGTGTACATCTTAACATGCTACAACCACCCGCCTTAGTTATCCCCGCCAGGCTCAGGGAGCTGGAGGGCGGAGGAAGAGTGCGGCTGCATGCGGTCAAGGAGTGTGACCCAATGGCTCTAAAAATGATTCAAGGGACAATCTGTGTCCACTACTAGCTGCTGTAGTAACAGACGTCGATATGAATCATTCCTCGCTTTCACAATCTTGTCCCAGACCTAGAGTTTCTGGTAAGCCGTGGACTTGACCCTCACGTCTGGAGATACCTTGGGAGGAGACTCGATAATCACTCTTACGCCGACGGTGTGGTCAGACCCTCGAGGCGAGAGTTTCGGTTGGAATCTCTTGGTGGCAGCGTCGAGGCCTTACGACGTTGGTTTGAGTATGGACTGGGCAATCACAGTTCATACACAAATTGATGGTATTAGGCAAAAAGGTTGTGGTTTAACTACGACGTCGGGATGGGTTTTCCTTGGTCGGCGAAAAGGAAACCCCAGGAAACACAGGATAAACTCATGCTCAGGAGGG
This sequence comes from Viscum album, assembly GCA_963277665.1. Lineage (NCBI taxonomy): Eukaryota > Viridiplantae > Streptophyta > Magnoliopsida > Santalales > Viscaceae > Viscum > Viscum album. The sequence goes on along the minus strand of OY728130.1, from coordinate 615,727,540 downwards.
TGAGACCGATCACTCTTGAGTCGGTCAACCTTACCCTTATGGAAGCAGTCGTTTTGAGTTTCAGTTCTAACGGGAATTGGAGGCCTCATGAGTTCGAGAATGACGATCATGTCCTTATACGGGTCTCACCTCGACGAGGTTTACGAAGATGTGGCCAAGGCGGAAAGATATCTCCGAGGTTCAACGGACCTTTCTAGGTCCTCAGCTGGGTAGGCGGGGTGGTTTACCGCTTGACCCATCCACCTCAGTTGCACCGGGTGCACGACAACTTCCACGTATCTCAACTGAGGAGATGCGTGCTCGACCCTTCGCATATCATCGACCATGAGGAGCTGGACGATGGTGATGGGGTGTCTTTCATGGAGGTTCCAGTGGGGATCTAGGATCGATAGGATCGGATCCTACAAGGACGATCAATTCCTCGGGTGCGCTTTCACTGGTAGTACGGGAGTCTCCAGGTAAGCACATGGGAGCAGAAGGCTCAGATGCGTGCTCAATACCGCTTTTGTGACCCTAGTTAGTGTTAAAGCTTTACGAGGACGTAAATCCCTGAGGTGGGAGTAATGTAAAGACCCGGAAATTTCAAGGGAAATTTTTTTTCTAAATTTTATTTGGAATTTTACAAGAATGCAGTTTCTGACGGCGCCTGATTCCGAGGCCTGGTGTGCCCGAAATCTTTTTTTTCCGAAGTTTAGCTCGGGTACGTTCAGTGAACGAACGAGCGGGTTTTTCTAACTTCTGAACTGGTGCTTGGAATCGAATTCTTAGGGCACCGATGGAATCACAGCACCGGTATTTGCTTAGAAACGCCTTTTCCAGAGTTGCGTTTTCTCGGGTGTGGTTTTAATTTTTGGGGGTTAAGTGAAGAAAATAAAATAAAGTGGTGCGACAACTTTATTTTATTTCACTTAAAGCCACTTAAAGCCACATAAAGCAACTTAAGATGGGTTGAAGTGGATAGGTTGAAAATCCAAAATATCCTACCCTCTTGGTAGGATATTTGTGAGGTGGGGTCCGCACGAGCCCCACCGTTTCTTTTCCTCTAAATAACGCACCTGCGAAAACCCTTTTTAAATAAGGTCAACCGACGCGTTTTCTTAAAATTCTAAATGCCCCTATTAATTAGGCAGTCAAGTCGTACCATTAATTCATTGAATTAATGGTTTGTTACTTAACTTAGAATTTTCTAAATATTGGCATGAGAATAAAATAAGACCAATACTTGTTTTCTCTGAAGGGTTGCTTGTTGAGAAAATTGGGAGAAGCTTGAAGATCTTCATCCTCCTTCGTGAAGAACGTGAAGAACACGAAGAACGTGAAGAATGCCGGCCTCCGACGAAGGGCGACGAAGAACGCCAAACCCTCGGAGATCGACGACGTGACGCCGAAAGTTCTCCCTCTGCGATGCTTCTTCCACGACGATCCATCCCCGCGACAATCTTCGATCGACAACTTGAGGTAGGGGGTTTACGTGATTTTCCTTACGTGATTCTCTTCCGTCTTTTATCCACGATATTTGGACCGCATGATATCAGTTAACGGGAGGAGGCCGGACCGCACAAACACGGACGTACCCCTCCCTTTTTGTTTTTCTTATTGTTGTGGATCAAATGAATGGTTGCGGTGCCGTCGCGCCGTGCGGGATCGAGCGGCAAGAATGTGCGACGTCCTCACGCCATGCATTCAAATTGTTTAAACTCTCGTACGTGGGTATTTTGATTGCAAGGCATTTGTATAATTTATTTTGGATAAATTATACCCTCGTCAATGATTAAAATCATGTGTTTATTATTTGCCAATTGATAACACCTAAGGCGGAGGGCGCGGGCCGAACAAACACGGCCCGACAACCCTCCGCAGCTTGTTTATCGATGTGCGGATCAACAGACAACGACGAAGTAGGCCGCCATGGCATTTGAGGGCCTTGCAGAGAAGATTAGGTCCCAGGAGGACCACTGGCGAAGACCGCACGCAAAACGGACCACCGGAGCGCGTCCGGTGGTCCGCGGAAGCTTCCGCCGGCGCGACGGCGCCGGCAAAACCCGCCGCGACTGAAGCCACGGCGGCGAGGTCGGTTCCGCGGCCGCGCGGAACCGAGGGGCGGGACGCGGCCGACATGCCGTGGAGCAGCCCCCGTGCGGGGTGCCGCGGTTCCCTCACTCGGCCGGTCGACCGAGCCGAGCTGACCCGCCGGGCCACCCCGACCGGGCCGGGTCGCGCCCAACCGGGTCGGACCCAGACCCGGGTCGGGTCGACCCGGTTTGGGTCGACCCAAGGGGGGTCGGGCTGGGTCGGTTCGGGCCCAGACCCCCCGTTTTCGGACCGTTTTCAGTCTTTTGCCCATATCATGGGTTATGGACCTCCGATTTACGCACCGTCTGCGTTGATACGATCCTCATATCGAGGCGGTCGTTTCGACATATTACACTCAAGTTTTCGGAGAACTTTGAGTTCGGCCGGGTTGGTTCGCACACGAAACCAACTCGGCCCCTGGGACGAAAATGTTAATAACTCATAGACCGGGTGTCCGATTGACGCGCCGTCTGTTGCGTTGAGACCCCTATGACAAGGCGGTCTGTTGAGATACTTCTTTGTGGGAATTTTTGTTACTTGGATAATCGACCAGTGGCTCGTGGAGCGGACCCTCCCGGAGGCGAGCGTGCGGAGTACGGAGACCGTGTAGCCGACTGAGACCTGACGACTGCTTGTCCGATTCGTTTCGGAGTGACTTGCATAGCCCAGTGGGGAGCACTACTTTTTGAGGTGGAAGACCCATGGCGGAGGAGCACTACTGTGTGAGGTGGCAGATCCGCGGTACTCGACAGGAGGAGTACCTATGTAGGCTATGAGGGGGAGCACTACTGTGTGAGGTGGCAGACCCATGGTGGGAAGCACTACTGTGTGAGGTGGCAGGCCCACAGTACTCGACAGGAGGAGTACCTCAACAGTCTTAGGTTGGTGAGCAGTACCTCAGAGTCATGACAACACCACTGTACTCTCCAGAGACAAAGCTCTTCAGCAGTTACAGTTTCGATAGTGAAAATCCTGGTTTGAGCTGAGACTTTTGACCTTTGTGTTTACCTCATGATTGAGATGGGTCACTTGATAACTTAGGTATATGTATGGGCATATAACTTGGTAGGGGTTATCCGTTGATTTCATGATCTTGGTGTTTTCCTCATGATTGAGACGGGTTACTTGATAACTTAGGTATATGCATGAGCATATACCTAAGTAGAGGTTATCTGTTGAGATCTTCTTTGTGGTTATCCTTGTTGGTTTTAGTGAGACCTTGAGGGTCTCGGGGTCCCTACTGAGTATTGTTATACTCACCCCTACACGGGTTATTCCCGCACCTCATTGTGTTGGTTTCAGACGACGGGCAGAGCTGACGGAGGCCGAGTGTTCGAGGACTGGACGGTACCCGGAGGTGGACCACTCGATGAGTCAGTATCCTGTGGTGAATGATCCAGGAGCTGCGCTATCTGTACCTACCCTTCAGGTAGGATCCGTGGTGGATGATCCAGGAGCTGCGCTATCTGTACCTACCCTTCAGGTAGGATCCGAGGAGGACGACCCAGGAGCTGCTCTATCTGTACCTACCCTTCAGGTAGGATCCGAGGAGGACGACCCACGAGCTGCTTCCTTCCTTCCAGCTGTTTGTCTTTTTATGTTGTACTTTCTTTCAGTTGTAGCTGTACTTTCAGTTGGTTTTGTATTCTGGCCCATTTACTTTTCAGCACTTTCTTTTGTACTTAGTGTTTTACTTCCGCTTGTACTATGTGGTGTTTTGTTTACTTTTATAAAGGCAATGTCTTCCCAGTTTTTCGGGATTTACGCCTTTGGTGCTAGTCGCCAGCCCCTGGCCTCTGGAAGGCGGGCTTGGGGTAGTCAAGGCACGGGCCCCGAGGACGGGTCGTGACATGATATTACACAGTAGCATTAACAGGAAGGTTGTTGTAGTTCTTACATTAACTTCTTTCACTATGGGTGTCTCAATGTGTTACTAGATGATGATCTTGGACTCTAGGTTAGTTTACTAGTTACCATTAAGAAAAGGGTCTAGAGGGTCACACTCTAAGGGTATCCAAAATCACATTAAATTATATTGAATAAAATATTAAGAATAAATTTATTCCTGGTTTATGGAATAATATTTACTCAAGTAAAGTTGATTATAGAAATTTAATCACAAGATATTCAAGTTTTGTATATGTGAGTTTAATTTTATCTATTGTTCAATTATTCACAAGGTAATCAATAAATATTTATTTATTCACTATTTTAGTGAATAGATTAAAATAAATATTTATTTAAGTTACATTAATATTAAAATAAATATTTATTCTCAAGTTTAGTGTTAAATAATATTTATTTATTTTATTAAAGGAATATATTTTATTATTGAAGGTTTGATAAGTTATTTAGGAGGATATGAGTGGAGTTTAATGACCCGATATGAATGATATATTTTATTTAATATCATTTAAGTAAATATTTATTTATTTATTTAAGGAATTGTATTAGAATAAATACCTATCATGAGATATACTGATAATAATAATAATAATAATAATTGACATATATAATAACTTAGAATAAATAATTAGATAAGGGTTGCTGTGAAATTATCCTTATTTAACCCTAAGTATATATCCCTTATTATATCATTTTTTCAGGGAGTGTGTGTTGAAACAATGAAGACACATTCTCTAGAATTTTCTAAAGCCCTATTCCTATATCTCAAGAATGTAGAGAGAACATGAGATATTGTTGTGATCAACAATGAACGACATGAAGTACTTGACTCTTCCGAGCATGCATGGATACATCTAAATGAATCTTTGCTTGGATTCTCCACTAAAGTGACAACACGACAAGAGTGATAAAATAATTTAATCATAGAGAATACTAATAATGAGGTAATTATATTTTTAAATTAATTAAAATTAAATGCCTAAAATCCTCTATAGAAATTCCAGGGATCATTGGTTAAGTTCTTTGGATATTATCCATTGATATTGATGACAAATTAAGGTTGAGTGTTGGTTTGATGCTTCTATTGTGCCCTAGAACCTTTAGTACCCATGATAATGAACCTTTATAAGGTTGGTATCGATGGTTCATGGTTTTCACTTCATTATATGAGGATGGGTGACCTAAGGATGGAAAAGTATATTGGATTATATTGATCAAAATACATGTATATTTGTCCTTATCACATAATGATTGTTCTTCTGCATAACATTAACGTGATAATGTCCTTAGAATATTTTTCACATTAAACAGTTATAGGTTGTTCCTCACTATAATGATAAGTCGAATATTCTATGAAAATATTCCTAAATAAATATATCTTATGGTTTAGATACAACTATCTGATGAGATACAGATGATGTTTGAGTAGAATGTGCTAAAGGCTCATAAAATATTGAGACTTTTTTTCATGAAGTTCCAACCTACAGACCTACCAATAGGAATCCCACATGTTTTATGTGTCATTGTATATTCACTATGCCAAAGTAGGCATTTAACAACGGTTGAAACCACCGCTAAATCATTTCATGGTGATTTTGAAAAACCGCCACTAAATCGTGTGCCGACAATCATTTCACAGTAGTTTTTCAAAACCACTGTGAAATGATTTAGCGATGATTTTTTGAAATTGGAAGAGTCATTTAGCGATGGTTTAAATTGTCACTAAATCATTTCATGGCAGCTTATTTTTTATTTTTTAAAATTTTCTTAATTAATTAATTATTATTATTTTTCATTATTTTTGTTTTTTCATAATTAATTATTTTATTATTTCATTATTATATTATTATTTAGTTATTACTATGCACATGCACATGCCATGTATGCATATTCCATACAGAAATTCCGTGTTGGCTAAGTTTTGAATCTCTTACAACTTGGTTATTCTGCCAAGACTTTACCACTTTGGCAGACTCTTCATGTAGTGAGTAAATAGAATTTAGTATACTTATATATATATATATAGAGAGAGAGAGAAAAAATAAATAATACCTAACAAATAGATGCGAACTAAATAATTAATAATTAATAAATAAAATAAAAATGAATAATAAATAAATAATTATACAATATAGTAGTAAATAATAAATAATAAATAATGAATAATAAATAAAAAATGACAAATAATAAATATATAATATATAAGTAATTTATAAAAAATAAAAAAATAAAAAAAATTAATATATGATAAATAAATAAATAATAAATAAATAAAAGATAATAAATAATAAAAAATAAATAATTAATAATAAATTAATAAATAATAGAGAATAAATAATAAATTATCTATAAATAAATATTAAACATGCAATGAATATATAATAAATAAGTAATAAATAATATGTTAATAAAAAATTAATAATATAATAATAAATAATAATAAAACAAATTAATAATTAATGTATAAACAATAAAAAATAATCAATAAATAATAAACAAATAAATAAGAAATTTATAATAAAATAATAATGAAAATAAATAAATAATAAATAATACATTAATAATAAATTAATAATAAAAATAAAATAAATTAATAAAAAATAAAAAAAAAGTAATAATTAACGTATAAACAATAACTAGATAATAAATAAATAATAAACAAATAAAAAATATATAAATAATAAAATAATGATGAAAAATAAATAAATAATAAATAAGTAATAAATAAATAATAAATAATAAATCTTAAATAATAAATAATAAATAATGAATAATATATAATAAATAATTAATAATAAATAATAAATAACAAATTGGTATAAATATCAATAAATATATACACATATAATAAAATTTACATAAATATATATAAACACATATTTATGTTATGTAACTATATATAAACACAGTCAGATATATAATTGTAGATTTATATATATAAATATATATATATATATATATATATATATGTAAACATAAGTAAATATAAATATCTCTATATATATTTACATATATATGATATAAAAATATATAAACATAAATATGTATAAATATTTACAAATGTATATAAATATACACAAATATTCATAAATACATATAAACATATATATATATAATTGATAATAAATCACCAAAAGAGGGGAAATCACAATAATTGCAACACCGTCAAATTAATAGGAATGTAAATCAATGGAATAAAATCATAAACGACATAAAAAGTTTATGAAGGCACTCTTAAGCGAAAATCAGATCTCATCGAATGTGTATGATATATATATATATACATACACTTAAATTTATTTAAATATATTATATATTAATATTTATTTACATATATTAGAATATAAATATAAATATATATCTGTTTATCAGTAGACACGCATATGTATATATAAACATTATTTATATACGTATATATATATTAATATAGTTTTACTGTAAATTCATTTATATACTATATTTAATCATAATGATATATTTATATAAAAAAATTTATATATGATGTATAAATACAATATTACTGACACACACACACAAAGACACACACATATTTACACATATTTACACACAAAAGCACACATTTATATTTCTCAAATACACACACAAATATTTACATATATATACATTTATTTACATATATTAGAATATACACATAAATATATATGTTTTATTGACACACACATGTTAATATATAAACATTACTTATATATATATATATACATATTAATTCATTTTTATAAGGTAAATAAAATCGATACTTATTTATTTTAAATAAAATGAATAATAAATATTTATTTCCATATGGTTTATATATTTAAAAATACATTTCAATATAAATATGTATTTATACAGATCTAAGAAAATATGCGTATATATAATTATAAATGAAACTAAAATATTAAAAATAATAAAACCTAAAAATTGAAATATCAATATGAATGTAATCCTTGTTTATAAATCAAGTCTCCACTAAAAAAAGACAATAAAACCCCCTTAAACGAGGATGAAATTCCATCAAATGTTAAAAAAGTGGGATGCCCTGACTAAAAAATTAATTTTAGAGGACTTTTGGGACTTTTTTGGCTTCAAAAAACATGATCAGGGATCACCCTGGCCACTACAGAATATATCTCTACCCATTCTTTGATTTGATATATGGTAGAGCCCAAACGGATACCCAGATCAAAAGTTACGGTTGACTGAAGTCGAAGTTTGATTTACAACTTTTCTTAAAACTATAATAAGTTTTATTCTTTTAATTATTACAATATTATTATCTAATTTTATTTTAATTCATTTTATAATCTTTGATTTGACTGGTTGTGCTACTAAAATGAACCCCCAAATCAAAAGTTATGATTATTTGATGTCGAAATCTAATTTTTAACTTATTGAAGAATTACTTTAACTTTCACACTATTATTAACTAATAATTATAAATATTTATTTATTAACATATTATAATTAATTAAAATAATAAATAATTAACAATAAAAAATATATGATAGTAAATAATAAATATTAAATCATTATTAAATATTTTATATTTTATATTTTTTCCTTTAATTTTGCAGCTGTGTCTATAAAACCGCCGCTATAAATAATTGTAATTTTTTAAAAAAAATAAAAAAAATAAAAAAATAAAAAATATTAATACCACATTTAGCGGTCATTTTAAAAACCATCCCTAAATCTATTTTTATTTATATCAATTTCTATCTGTGGATGTGTGTATTGGTCCTTAGACTTGAGATCATTATTAATGTGTATCATGAACCATGAACATATATAGATTGATGAAAATCATGGCAATATATGTTCATGACAGAGCAGTACGTGTCAGATGCATCATAAGTGAGATAGAATTAATCGAATAGTTTAGAAATTATTTTTCCATTTCATATTAATGGAAGAATATATATCTTGCACTTTTATTGAATTGTCTGATGAAATCCATGACTATGGTAGTTTAAAGGGGAGTTCATTTCAGAGAGTCAAAGAAAGATAAATCAAGAATATAGGGTGATGACATAATTATAAATCCTTCTTGATGAGATATTTGTTGAAAAATAGATTATATTAAGTGTATCCAGAATCTCATTAAATTCTATTGAATTTAATATTAAAAAAAATTATTCCCGACTTCTAGAATAATATTTATTCAAGTGATATTGATCACATAAATTCAATCATGAGTGAAACATTTGATTTTAATGCATATTTTTAAACACATTTAAATGGTTTTAATCCCAAAAAAGTGATATTTTAAGGTTAATTATCATATGTTATGGTTTTAGAAGCATTTTGAGCTTAATTACAAAAAATGGCCTAATTTTGGATTTTAATTGTTTTAATTTATTTATGTTTTTCAGACATTACTTTTTTTAATCTGATTTAGTTTATAAAATTCATTTTATATGCTTAAAAACTATTAGGATTCATTTCATTATACTCGATCAAGAGCTGAATGTAACATTTGGAGACCCAAAATAAACTCACAAGTCAAGCCTCAAAATCTATATACAAATTTAGATATTTTTGAAGTTGGACCTATATCTCGTAAATGGATGAAAATGGGGTTTAAATTCGAAAATGATAAACATAAAATCCCAAGGAACAACTTTCATAACTATTACCCCACTTTATTCTGCTGATATCAAGGCCATAAATGCAAGAGAAATTTAGTTTCAAAAATTCAAAGATTCTACCTGGACAGATTAATTTTTTTGAGTGAATGAAATATAACTTATTCTATACGTGATTGATAAATTTGAACTATTGTGGTCAAACGCACAAGGCATTTTGAAACATCTTTACAGAATAATACTTATTCAAATTTAGTCCTTAAACTAGTCCACCACGTGCAAAATTTTGGCAAAAAATTTTGGAACAAAAAATCTCACCCCTACCTATAAAAAGAAGTCACCCCCCACTTCCAAAGGGAGTTCAACACCAATGAGATATTCCAATGAGGAAATACGATCTGATGCAATTTCTTATTTTTGTTTTATTTTTATTTTCTTTTATTTCTTTTGTTTTAGTTTTATTTTAATTTTAATTTGATTTTTTTATTAAATAAATTGGTTCATGCATTTTTCTTCAACTAATTATATTCCACATCTTCTTCTTATTCTCAATTCTTCTTCTTCTTTTTCTATTATATTGTTTTATTATTCTTTTAACACTCTTATATATATTTATTCTTTTATTTTCTATTTTATCTCTCTCTCTCCTCATCCCTCATTCATTCATTTTCATTTTATTCTTATTCTTCTTTTATTATTTTCTTTATTTATTTTATTTTATTATTCTCTTCTTCTCTCTTTCCACCAAAGTGATCTCTTACCCTCGACAATGAGGGGATAACTCAAAGCTTGGCCTGGGGGAGGTCAATGTGTTATTGAATTTTTATTAATGTTTATTTTACATTTTTGGTAGATATGAGTTGTATGCATGGGTGTGGAAAATATCCCTGGTGTGTTGACTGTCCCCCATGACATGCATCCCAATTTATTTCTATTCTTTTATTTAATATCTTTTTTTTATCTATTGACTAGATATTCACACGATGGAGTTTATAAAATAAATGGGTGAAACTACCTTGATAGATATGGGTCGTGGAAGATGGTACACCCTTGAACAAGGTGTTTCATCAACCTTGATTATAGGAGGAGGTGGAATTGTGATTTCTTATACATTCAAAGATTTCCATAATTTATAAATAAAAAAAATATTAATTCATCATGAGATTTCACATTTGTATTATCAAACTAAAATCAAAAAAAATAAAGGAGAATAATGACTGAACCCAAAACCAAGTTCTTTCTTCCTTAACTCATTCTGTTTAGCATTGCATGTTACTTTAGTTTAAATTCTCATATTGCATGCCATTTCATTGTTTTAGAAAATAAACAAAAAAACCCCAAAATATTTATCATTGTTTTCATAAAACAATAAAAAAAACTATTTAGGTGAAATAGAATTAGTAGGCAAACAAAATGAGAAGCTCCTCAAGTGAGATGACCCTGGTTAGTCAATGTGTTGCACTAGGAAAATAATTTGTTTTTTCCATGCCCCACAACATGTGTGCATAAATGAGATATTCAAGTTTATAATATGTGAGTTGGATTTAATCTCTTGTTTAATTATTAAAAAGGTAATAAATAAATATCCATTAATTCACGTGTTTAGTGAATTAATTAAAATAAATATTTTTTTAAGTTATATGAATATTAAAATAAATATTTATTTTTGAGTTTAGTGAATATATTATTTTATAGGAGGATATGGATTGAGTTTAATGATCTGATGTAAATGAAATATTTATTTAATATCATCAAAAAATATTTATTTATTTATTTAAGGAATGATATTAAAATATACATATGTAATGCGTTATAATAATTATAATTATAATTATAACTATAATATATTTTTACATGGGGATTATGCTTTTATTAAATAATTGATAAGCGAATTTGTAAAATAATCATTAATTTACCCTAAGTGTTAGGTACCCATCCCCCTAAGGGTACCCCCCAGAGTTGGTAATGAGAGATGCGAGATAATGACTCTTGAAGTCTGCCTCCAATAGGCCACGAGTTGGCGACAAACACCGAGGGTATATCATAGACACAAAATGGAGACATTACCCTCTAAGAAGAACATGAGGAACAAGAGATAAGACAAAACTTCCAAATAACTTATGCTCATAAAAAAGTAAAGCGATACCAAAACATGCATGTAATGTTATACAACTGGAATAACTGCAAAAAAGGTAACTAAAAGTACCAAAAGATAATCACTGATAGTGACCTCGAATCCCAAACAACTCTTGAACAACACCATGAGTTAGTAATTCCCAACACGATCACCAAACAACTTTGGCGGACCTGAAAATAGTTTATATATATATATAGAGTGAGCATAATAGGTATACTCACACTATGGAAAAAATGACTTGTTGCGACAGACCCATTACCAATCGCAAATAGTCCTTTCTAGAGGACTATTTGCGATAAGATTCGAATCCAGTCACAAATATAATTAAATAAATGGTTATTTGCGATGGGAGAATGAACTTGTCGTAAATACTTTTGGCGTGCGTTCCCTCTACAATGTGGGAAAGGGTATTTGCAACATGACTTGGTTCCCATCACAAATACCCTTGGTCATGTAAAGTTATTTGTAATGGGAAAATTGTACCATTTCAAATAACCTCCATCAATTATAGTTATTTGTGACTGTTGTTAATGCCCATCATAAATATGATGTCGGCAGGTGAGTATTTGCGACGAGTATCATCGCAAATAAATTCTTAATCACCACCTCGATTATTTATTTCTAGAGCTATTTGTGATGAGTACCGTCTCAAATAGTAGTATTTGCAATGGGAGTATCATCGCAAATACTCATGTTGCTACTAATATAACATATATACCCCCTAAAATTTTTCTTCTTCATTCTCCATTTGAGCTTTGCTCTACTCAATGTTTTTCTTCTTCTCTTGAATAGTTCAATTAGATGTTTAAATTTTTACTGGGAAGAAAATTTTGAGGTTTGCAATGTGAAAAATCTTCATTTTTGTATTTATGTACTAATTTTAATTTTAATTTTATTAATTTTATTTTATATTAGATTTTAATATTATTAATTTGTAGTAATTAGAATTAATTATAAGTAATTATTTATAATTAGAAGTAATTATTTATAATTAGTAGTAGTTATTTTAAATTAGAAATATTTATTTTTAATTTGTAGTAATGTTTTTAATTAAAAAGTAAATAGTATTAATTTGCAATAATTGGTTTTAATTATTAGTGAGCAAGTGTTATTAATAGTAATTACTTATAATTGATAAATATTATTAATTAAAAAAACTTAGTAATAATTTAGAGATCTTAGTAATACATAATAATAATTTAAAGTTAAATTTAATAAATAACATTAATTAGTAAAAATGAATGTTAAACCACTATAATTTGTAAAAATTACCAATAATTAGTAAAAATTAATGGTAAATCGCTATAATTTTTAAAAATTAGCTTTATTAGTAAAAATTAGCGGTAATTAGTAACTATTAGTAAAAATGAATGTTAAATCAGTATAATTCGTAAAAATTAATGACAATTAGTAAAAATTAGTGATAAATTACTAAATTTTTTTAAATTAGTGGTAATAACTAAAAATTAGTCAAAATAAGCGGTAATTTGTAAAAACTATCGATAAATCACAGTAATTAGTAAAAATTAATAAAAATAAGCGGTAATTAGTAAAAATTAGTAAAAATTATTAGTAATTACTAAAAATTAGTAAAAAATAGTGATAATTAGTACAAATTAGTAAAAGTAGAAGTAAACTAGTATAATTAGTAATAATTAGTAGTAATTAATAAAAATTAATGGTAAATCACTATAATTATTAAATATTGATGGTAATTATTAAAAATTATCCTTAAATCACTTTAGTTATTAAAAATTACTGGTAATCAATCAGAATTAGTAAAAATTACCAGTAATTAGTAAAAATTAGTAAAATTGAACATTAAATCACAATAATTAGTAAAAATTAATGTTAATTAGTAAAAAATAGAATAAATTAGTAAAAAGTAATGATAAATCACTATAATTAATTAAAATTAGTTTTAATTAGTAAAAATTAGTGATATATCACTATAATTAGTAAAAATTAACGATAATTAGTAAAAATTAATGTTAAATTATTATAATTATTTTAAATTGGTGTTAATGACTAAAAATTAGTAAAAATAAGTAGTAATTAGTAGAAATTAGTGCTAAAACACAATAATTAGTAAAAATTAATAAAAATAAGCAGCAATTAGTAAAAATCGGTAAAAATTATTGGTAATGACTAAAAATTAGTATATATTAGTATAAAATAGTAGTAAAACTATATAATTAGTAATAATTAGTAGGAATTAGTAAACATTAACGATAATACATTATAATTATTAAATATTGGAAGTAATTATTAAAAATTAACATTAAATAACTTTAATTAATAAAAATTACCGTTAATCAATCAAAATTAGTAAAAATTACCGATAATTAGTAAACATGAGTAAAAATGAACATTAAATCACTATAATTAGTAAAAATTAATATTAATTAGTAAAAATTAGATGTATTTTGTTAAACTTAGTGATAAATCACTATAAATATTAAAAATTAATGGTAATTAGTAAAAATTAGTGATAACTAATTTTAAATCACTATAATTAAGTAAAATTAGCAATAATGTAACTTCCAAACCTGGGTGACATGCAACGGTGCCCCGAGTTTAACTACCACATGGACTTAAGCATGCATCCCCATAGGCCAGAGGCTGTAGACTAGTAGTGAGGGTCTGATAATTCGATCATGGGGACACTATTACCTCTTTTATCAGAGTAATACACCAGCGGAAATAAATAATCAACAGTGGAATAACATATTAACATAAATAATACTAATATCTCAAGTCAATCAAAGCAGAAAATACAATTTCAAAACTAAGCATTAGATATTACATTCTAATATGTATCCAATGTCAAAATGAAACTCAAAACAAAGACATTAACGACTCCCCAGTGGGTCCCGAATCACATATAGTTCCCTCGTCCATGCTCCATTTCCAAATCATCCATGTAACACATGACCTTTTCCCTTAAATTATCCTACAAAAATGAAGTCTATTAGGGTACTGATCAGGCATCCTGAGTAGGGTGTTATTACAACTCAGTAGACCACCACCAATGGTGACTAAAACAATATCCAGACAAATAAAAGTTTATGCAATTATATGAAGAAATAACCACAATTCATAAATAAATAGTTATCAAATCATCAAATTAATCTTTATTTAACCACATAAATTCCCCTGGGTTTTAGGAATCTCGAACCTCATTACCTTCTTCGGCCAATGCTAGAGTTTGAACTATCCCCAATGGATTTCATGTTATAGAATTACATTATTACCAATCTATATCAGCTAAATCTCAGATTGTCATTATTACCATTCTAGATCTCAATTCTCATATTAATTCCATTGTTACCATTAATCGTCTCATTAATTAATCCAATAATTAATTAATCATATTAATCTCATTAATTAACTGAATACTTAATTAGTATTCTCAATCTTATTAATTAACTCAATAATTAATTAATCTTCTCAATCTCCCTCACTAATTCAACAATTTGTTCATTTCATCAAATATCTTATTTAATTCCCCATTTAATTAACCAAATATACCATCTCGATAACCCATAATTAATTCATCAATTAATATTTCACTTCTCAATCTCAATATCATATAACTAATTCATTAATTAATTATCCTAATTTACCAATCTCAAAATCCCAAAATTAATTCCTACAATTAATTATTCAAAACACAATCTCAATGTTCCTAATTAATTACATAATTAAATACTCAATTCAACCAAATTTATTCCCTCATAATTAATCCAACAATTAATTATCAAATTCTCAAATCCCAATATCCAATAATTAATTCCACAATTAATTATCTAATATAAAAATCCCTAAATCTCATAATTTCAGAGTTACCTCAATTAATTAATCTACCACATTAATTAAATCAATTTAGGAATTTCAATTACTAAAAAACTCTAGCAATTCTACTACTTGAATATATGAAATAAAGATCATGAATATGAGATTTGAATTATAAACCACCTACCACAATTTGTTGACGAAAGATTGCCCAATAAAAATTCCCAAAATTGAGCATCACAAAAACGTAGATCGGGGCCAACGAGCCTGTACCCAAGTGGTACAGGCTCCTTCTTGTCATCCAAAAGACCCAAGATCAAATTTTGACAGGGAATAATTTTTGGGTTAATGTAGTAGTACTGTAGGAGGGTTGTTGCTATGACGACACTGTAACGGAGGCGGTACTGTAACTGTCTGGGTACTGTAGCAGTACTATTCACCAAAGGGCACTTTGAGCCAAAAAATGGGCTTTCAATCCTTGTATTTTGGCCACTTGGCCTTGGGCCTTCAGGCTATGTAATGGGTCTCCCTCTACCTAGTCTAAAGAGGTCTTTTCTTTAAATAATAAATTGAGTATTCATCCCCAACCATTAAAAAAACAACGTAGATCTGGATCCAGATCTAAAAACCAAAATCAAGTTTAAAAAATCAAGATCCTTTATATCTAGATCAAGATCTAAAATCCTTTATCTAGATCCAAAATATTAGATTTATATCTAATCCAAAAGAGTATTAACAAATCCTTTCAAGGATGGTAGAAGAAATGAGAATGAATATAAAGCCAATGGTATAAAATCCACTTACGAGGAGGGATGCAGATCTTTGATCAAGGCTTTGAATCGTAAAGAACATAGGTCAAAAAGGCTTGGAATTCATCCAGAGAACTCCAAAATCATGATAGAGGACCTAGGGTCGAGTGAGGGTTAATTTGGGATTAAAATGGTGGTTCATGAAATTTTAAAACTAAATTCAGGGCTAATTAATTCCGATTCATGGTTTGATTGGAAAAGGTACACATTTTTCCCTAACCATGCACCTAAACTATGCACCTCATTTATATAGGTTCACAATTACTCTTTTTAGGTGGAGCGATTTTCGAAACTGTGCACCAATCGTGCAAATCCCCTCTGCCTGGGTTTGTACGGTTTATTAGGTTGTGGCACATGGTTTTTCCTAACTGTGCACCAACCGTGAATTATCCCTTTCTCTTCTATTTTCTCAATTTTTACCCAAAATCACCCGAAGGTAAAACCCAAATGAAAAGTACTCAAATTAAGGGAAATGAGTACTTGAAAACAAGCCTGATTCATCTCTAAGAAATGTCAGGATCTTACATTCTCCCCTCCTTATAAGAGATCATCCTCAAGCTTCACTCCCAAACATCTCTAAGGTTCCACATTGAAAATATTGGTCCATTAAGCCCTCATATCTTCTTCCCTTTCCAAAGTCTCCTCTTGTAGACACCCATGTTTCCATAATATTCAAGCTACTGGGATAGTATTCCCCCACAACAATTTCTCACTGTGATCTAACAGACATATCAGATGCTCCTCAAAGGTCGCATCTATATTGAGCTCAACATCATCAACATCAATCACATGAGAAGTGTTGAGGTGATACAATCATAGTTGTGATACATGGAATATTTCATGAGTAAAACTATATTTTTTAGAAATATCCAATCAGTACACCACCAGCCCAAATCTTTCCACAACCTCAAACGGTCCAAGAAACCTACGTTCCAAATTTCCCTGCCTTTATGTCCTGTGGTGACCCAACCAAGGCAACACCTAAAGGAATACAAGATACCCCTCTATAAAATCTAGGGGTTGTCAGTGTCTTTCATCATATGACTTCTGTCTACTCTAATCCATATCCATATGTTTTCTAATAATCTAAACCTATTCCAATGTATCATACATGAGACTTAATCCAAATAACTATGACTCATCTACCTCTATCCAATATAAAGGTGATCTACATGTCCTACCATAAAGAGCCTCATATGATTCCATTTGTATCATATCCTGATAACTATTATTATAGGAAAACTCCACCAAAGATAGGTGTTTCTCCGAACATCCATCTAAGTCTAGAACACACACTCACATCATAACCTCAAGAACCTGTAAAATATGCTCTGATTTCACATATGTCTATGGGTGGAAAGTCGTACTCAACAAAACCTGCATACCAAGTTCCTTATATAATCCATTCTAGAAGTGTGAAGTAATGTGTGAGTCATTATTTGAAATTATAGTTTTTGGTACCCCATGAAAATGGAATATATCCTTCACATGCAGTTCTACCAGCTTCTCCACTGAGAAAGTCTCTCATATAGGCAAGAAACGAGCTACCTTTTTCAAATAGTCTAAAACCACCCAAATAGTATCATTATCCCAAGGCATCCTCGGGAGACCAACCATAAAGTCCATGGTCATGTCATCCCATTTCCACTTTGGAATGGGAAACCGCTGTAGCAAAACACCAGGTCATTGATGATCCTCCTTTACCTACTGATAGGTGTATCATCATGTCATGAACCCTACTATCTCCTTTTTCAAGACCAACCATCAAAACTATAATTTTAGGTTATAGTACATTTTTGTCACACTTGGATGTACCACCCACTTTGAGGCATGAAACTCATGCATCAACTCCTCCCACATACTTGTAGGAACAACAACCCAATTCTTAAAATAGATGACCTCATCCTTATTTATTGTCCATTCTGAAGGTGACTGTCCGCCTTCAAGACTTTCCCTCAAGTAAAAACACTATAGATCCTTATACTGTCTATCTCTAATCCGAGTCAAAATTGTAGACTCTATAGTAACTGATAAGAGAGTCATTTGATCCCGACTCTTCTGAACCACAACATGCATCTTATCCAGAAAAGTCACCATCTTCCACTCGGCACTAGAATCATGATCTGACCGAGTCTGAGTTTTCCTACTCAAACCATTAGCAACACTATTCCCCTTACCAGGTGTATATTCCATCTCAAATCCAAATGACTGTATATAATCAACCCATCTTCACTACCGAATATTCAAATATTACTTTGAAAATATATAGTTCAAGCTCTTGTGGTCTGTATACACAGTAAACTTTTCACCCAAAAGGTAATGCCACCAACACTTTAAAACACAAACAATAGATTCCAAATCAAGGTCGTGCATAAGGTAGTTTCGTTCATGTGTCCTCAACTACCAAGACTTAGGAAAATGTCAAGGTGTTTAGAATGATCTTCACGAGTCTTGGAGTACACCAAGATATCATCCAAAAACACTACCACAAACTGATCTAGGTATGGATGGAAGATTCTATTCATCAAATCCATAAACACTTCTGGTGTGTTTTTCAACCCAAAAAACATTACGATGAACTCATATAGGCTATATCTTCTTCTGAAAGTAGTCCTCATTATATCAAAATCTAGAACTTTCAACTGATGATACCCCGATATCAAGTCTATCTTTAAGAATACACAAGCTCCTCTCAACTGGTCAAAGAGATCATCGATACACGGAAGAGGTTACAAGTTCTTCAATATCTGCTGGTTTAACTTTCAGTAATCAACACACAAGCACAAAATTCTATCATCCTTCTTTGAAAACAACACAAGAGAACCCTAAGGTGACATACTCTAATGGATAAACCCCTTATCCTCCAACTGCTCTAGCTGATTCTTGAGTTATTGTAGCTCTGTCAGCACCATTCTGTACAATGGAATTGAAAATGACTCAGTGCCTGTCATGATATCAATAATTAATTCCATATCTATCTTAGGTGGAACCCTTGAGTAGTCTTCAGGAAACACATCCTAAAATTTGTCCACTATAGGTAGAAAAAAATTATGCTCTATAACTCCATCATCTAGAAATAGACTTGACACCTCAGATGTGAGTTATCCTAGTTTCTAAGTAATTGAACTTCTTGGAATTTCTAGATATCCCACTCTCCATGGTGAATATACTTATCACCCTTAGGAGATGTAAAAGTCACTCTCCTATGATAATAGTTTATGTCGGCTCGGTATACTACTAGCTAGTACATATCCATAATTAGGTCGAAGCTTGGTATGTCAAGGATGTAGATATCCCATAAAAAATGATAATCCCTGAACTCAAAAGAACACCCCTTTCAAAAAAAGATGTCTCTAGACCATACTATCAATGATGTATCTATCGTTATTGTCCTACTCATAAACTCCACTGACAGGCTCAAACTGTTAACAAGTTTTGCACATATATAGGAATGAGAGGCACCCGTATCAAATAAGGCACTTGATAATTTTGAAACTACAATAATGGTACCTATTAACGTTGATGGTTTGGCCTCGCTATCCACTAGTGTAGTTTGAACTGCTTGAAATTGTCCCGCCCCTCTTCCCTATGATGCAGTCTAACTCCCCGATGTTCCACCATAATGCTGATATGGGTTCTCTTTCCCAGATGTACCAAAACCACTACCTATACCTCCATGGTTAGTAGAACTCCAACTTCTATCTTGATATGGTGTAGAAGTTCCCATTCCTACACTTCGATTCTCTCAAGTTACCCCATCATTACCTATATTTTGTGGGTTCCTGTAGAACTTCTGTAGATATCCCATCTTGCTGCAAGATCGACACTCTACTGGTGGTCAGGAAAAATGTCTAAGATAGTGGTATGGACTACCTCATTGGAGGAAAATCACTAGTGAAAGGTACTATGAAGCTAACTTCTCCCACATCCACTATGTTTTCCACTACTCTGGATAAAGTTATCATAACAAAGCTTCCTTCACTCGGAAGACGTACCTCATGATCATCCATCATCAACCATATTTCCTGCACTGGAAGCCTCCTCCAGGTTCCCCTCAGTTATAAGAGAATAGTGTTTTTAAAACTTTTTTATCCAAAATATGTTCACCTGAGACTTAATCTCACACTTAAGTCCTTCCTAAAACCTCTTTGTCATAGTATCCTTATCTGTTGACAATGCTGGAGCAAAGAACTACAAATATATAAAGTACCATCATAGTCCATCATGGGCATACTCCCATGATTCAATCTCGTGAACTAAGATACTCCCTCCTACCTTAGTGTATATAGATAGAAGTGCTCCAAGAACCTCTCCTAGAATTCCTTTCATAACATACCGTCAACCTGTCCAGTTAGAGTCTGAACATCCCACCAGTGCTTCATTGATCCTCGTAGCATATAAGCAGCCAGTTTGAATATATTCTTAGTAGGATCCTCTAATGGTAAAGTATATTCTAGATATACTAAATCCAGAACGCATCTCCCTTAGGTCCACCCTCTCCAGTAAAATTCAAAGTTTGTTGCATTTGAAACTCCCCCGTCAAGTTAGACATGCTCTTCACAGCCTTCCCTGGGTCTCTTTCCATAAATTTCATGAAGAAAACAAATTTCACTCAAAAATTCTCCCATACTTCATCTCCTAGAACTAAAAAAGCCTTAGGTCACACCACTGGTAGATCATCTCCATCAATGACCTCTTATCGTTATCTAAACAGGAATTTTCATGGCGGTATAACTCTACAATACAAACACACACCTTAGGATACTCTTCTGAACTTTATCACATTCACGTAAGAGGAAAATCACAATAATGATTTTTTTCAAACCTCACCACATGGTCAAAACTGATGTGCTATTACTACCCTTAACCTTCCTACACCTAGTCCTAGCTAACAAGGGTAAGCACATATCATTATTCAAGTTTTTTACATTAGAAACCCATTTTTTCAAAATTTTCATTACTTTTCAATTCTCAATTCACATTATGCACCCTTTTTAGTTCAATTTCACAAGAAATTAAAAGTAGTTTAAGTTAAATAACTTACCCATAACCCATTTTCCTATACGTGCCTGAAATGATGCATGTCACAAAATATCCCTGAGTGCCTAGAATGATGCTTGTGTACACAAATCTCATGTCATACGGGGCGACGCTTCAATTCTCAAAAAATGTCATAAAAAATAATCACACCACATAATAAGTGCATCAACCAAGGTGAAATAATATTCAATTGTAACAACACAAATCAATAACAGCAATCCCACCCTGGGTACTTGGGTTCCCCCCCATAAATGGGACTACAATTTCCATGCATAAGCTCATTACCAAGGCTTCACTCTTCTTAGTCTCACGTATACATTTTACTAAACAATAATAAAAATGAAAAAGAAAAGAAAACCGATCTGATATAACTTTGTAACATCCCGTCCCAGGTGCCATACACCGATTCCCCGAGTCATATTGCCACACGACATCAAGCATGCTTCCTCATATGCCAGGGTTGTGGACTAGTAGCGAGGGTCTGATAAGTATAAACTAAGGAGACTATAACCTCTTTTATTAGAGTAATTCACCAGAGTAAATAAATAATCAACCATAGAATAAAATATAACCGTAAACAATACAGATATTTCAAGTCAATCAAACAAGAAATACAATGTCAAAAATAAGAAGTAGATATTCCATGCTAATATGTATCCAGTGTCAAAATGTAACTCAAAACAAGGACACTAACGACTCCCCAGTATATCCCAAACCACATCTGGTTCCCTCATCCATGCTCCAACCCCAGATCATCCATATAA
This sequence comes from Viscum album, assembly GCA_963277665.1. NCBI lineage: Eukaryota > Viridiplantae > Streptophyta > Magnoliopsida > Santalales > Viscaceae > Viscum > Viscum album. The sequence goes on along the minus strand of OY728130.1, from coordinate 615,705,432 downwards.
CATAGGGCCTTTTCCCTTAACCTGTCCTGAAATAATAAAGTCTATTTGGGTACCGATCAGGCATCCCGAGTAGGGTGTGATTACAACTCAGTAGGTCACTAATAATGGTGTCTAAAATAATATCCAATCAAATAAAAGTATATGCAGTTGTATGAAGAAATAAAAAAATGAATAAATAAACAATTATCACATTACCACATTATTCTTTATTTAACCGCATAAATTTCCCCAGGTTTCAGGACACCCGAACATCATTACATGATTTATCCAATGCTGAAGTCTAAACTATCCCCAAGGGATTTAATGTTCTAGAATTACACTATTACCATTCTATATAAACTCAATCTCAGAATGCCATTATTACCATTCTAGATCTCAATTCTCACATTAATTCCATTGTTACCATTCACCATCTCATTAATTAATTCAATAATTAATTAATCAAATAAATCTCATTAATTAACTCCACACATAATTAATCTTCTCAATCTTATTAATTAACTCAAAAATTAATTAATCTTCTCAATATCCCTCACTAATTCACCAATTAGTTCATTATATCAAATCCCTTAATTAATTCCCTAATTAATTAACCAAATATACCATCTCGATAACCCATAATTAATTCATCAGTTAATCATTCACTTCTCAATCTCAATATCATATAATTAATTCATCAATTAATTATCCTAATTTCCCAATCTCAAAATCCCATAATTAATTCATACAGTTAATTATTCAAAACATAATCTCAATATCCCTAATTAATTCCATAATTAATTACTTAGTTCAACTATATCAATTCCTTAATAATTAATCCAAAAATTAATTATCTAATTCTCAAATCCCAATATCCCAAAATTAATTCCTCAATTAATTATATAATTCAAAAATCCCTAAATATCATAATTTCACAGTTACCTCAATTAATTAATCTACCACATTAATTAAATAAATTTAGGAATTTCAATTTTTAAACAAAACTATCAATTCTACAACTTTAATATACAAAATAAAGATCACAAATAGTGGATTTGAATTATATAACACCTACCTCAAATCATTGATGAAATATTTCCAATGGAAATCCCTAAAACTGAGTAGCACAACGATGTAGATTGGGATCCATATCTAAAACCATAAATCAAGATTAATAAATCAAGTTCTTTTATATCTAGATCTAGATCTAAAATCCTTGATCTAGATCAAAAATATTATATCTAGATCTAATACAAAATAGGAAGAAAAAATCCTTTCAAGTATGGTATAAGAAAGAAGAATGAATGAGAAAACAATGAGATAAAATCCACTTACTGAGAGGGATGAATATCTTCGATCTGGACTTTGAATCATGAGGAACGGAGGTCAGGAAGGCTTGGAATTCATCCTAAGAGCTATAAAATCATGAAAGAGGACCACGGTCGATTGGGGGTTGATTTGAAATTAAAATAGTGGTTTGGGAAATTTTAAAACTAATTTTTGGGCTTAATTAATTCTCATGCACAATTTGTTGGGAATGGGTGCATGATTTCCCCTAATCATGCACCTAAACCATGTGCCTCATTTATAGGTGCTCATAGTTACTCCTTTTAGGGCACACAATTTTCCAAACCATGTGTGCGGAATTTGAACCCTCTGTTCCTTGGTTCACATGGTTTATTGGTCTTTGATGCACAGTTTTCCCTAACTGTGCACTGCCCCTTCTTATTCCATTTTTCTCAATTTTTATCCAAAATCACCCCAAGGTAAAATTCAAATGAAAATAACTCAAATTAAGTTAGAAGAGTACCTGAAAATAAGCTTGAGTCATCTATAGAAAATAGTATTATCTTATAAGTAATTAGTAAAAATTAGTGTTAATTAGTAATAATTAGTGGTTATTAGTAATAATTAGAAAAAATAGTGTTACTTAGTAATAATTAGTGGTAATTAATGGTACTTAATAATAATTAGTACAATGAAAAATTACTAGAAAACTGAAAGTGAAACAAGTTGTCAATTTACACATGATGAGCAATGAAAAATTTAGACATGGTTGACATAAATTAGTGCAATGAAAAATTTGGACATGGTTGACATAAATTGGTTTCATCACCTAAATATTGTAAAACTATTATTTAAACCTTTTTATAAATTTATTATATATTTTATTACTTAATATTAAATTATAAAAAATAGTGGTAATTAGTTGTAATTATTTCTAATTACCACTAATTAATGTTAATTTTTAGTATAATTTAATAGAAAGTAATAAAATATATTATAAATTACTAAAAAGGTGTAAATAATTGATTTTACAATCTCTAGGTGATTAGAAAGGACCAATTTATGCCATCCATGTCCAAATTTGTCATGAGGTTTCCAGAACCAAGGCATGCATGATGGGACGCGTCTATGGAAGCAGTAGTAGGTGTAGGAGGAGATGCATCGATGAAAGGACATGATTGGCATAAATTGGTACAATGAAAAATTTGGACATGGTTAGAATAAATTGGTTTCATCACATGAATATTGTAAAACCTATGATTTACACATTTTTAGTAAATAACAGAATTTACAATCTTTAGGTTATTAAAAATGACTTATTTGTGCCACCCATGTACAAATTTTTCATTAGGTCTCCAGAACCGGGGCAAGCATGATGTGGTGCATTGATGACAGAAACAACAGGATGAGGAGATGCATCGATGATAGGACATGGTTGGCATAAATTAGTGCCATGAAAAATTTAGACATGGTTGGCATAAAATTGGTTTCATTAACTTAATATTGTAAATTCTACGATTTGAACCTTTTTAGTAAATCATATAATTTCCAATATTTAGATGATTATAAATGACCAATTAGTGCCAACCATATCCAAATTTTTCATTAGGTTGCCAGAACTGGGGCAAGAAGGATGTGACACGTCAATGATAGCAGTAGTAGCAGAGGAGGAGGAGATGCATCGATGGATAGAGCATCAACATGAGTTGATAATTAAGTACATGCGATGTTTATTATAAATTATAAATATTTAGTTTTAATTAGTAAAAAATAGTTATAAATTAGTAAACATTAGCGTCAAACTAGTAAACATTAATAGTAAATTACTATAATTATTAAAAATTAGTGGTAATTAGAAAACATTAGTAAAAATTAGCGGAAATTAGCAAAGATTAGTAAAAATGAACATAAAATCACTATAATCAGTAAAGTGTAATGATAAATAGTAAAAATCAGCGGTAAATAGGTAAAATTAACAATATTTCCAAGTTAATTATAATTTTTTAATAATCTACCCTTTTTTAGATCATCTTTTTCTTATATCAAATTATTCATAAACAATTTATTTATTTTATATTTTTTAGAGAAATATGGAACAAGAAAGTCGATAACAATATTTATTTTTTGATTGCAATTGGATAAATCATTGTAGGAATCCAAAAATTTCTGGTATAAATCCTATATATATTGATGCTGTTGAATCTTTTTTAGCATTCACATTATCAAAACCAGAATTTGTTTCATAAGGGAAAATTAGGCATCTATGTAAGAAATGTAATATGAGGAGGTTTTAAGTATCTAAAAACATTGGGGGTTATCTATTGAATTTTGGATTTCAAAGAGATTATGTTTTTTGGTATCAAAATGGTGAACATAGCTCCAAAGAAGATACTAATAATTTGGTTTCAGATCCATCATAATTTCAAAATTTAGTACATGATGTGGTTGGTCCATCTTTTTAACAAATTAAAACTCAAGATGATATTGATTTAACTTCGGAGTTGAAATCATATCAATTTTATGAGTTGTTGAAGTTTTATAAAGATTCATTATATCCTGGTTGCAAGATAATAAAATTTAAAGTAGTTTAAAAATTTATGGCTATTAAATTAGATAATGGAATTTTAAATAACTATTTTGATCAGATATTTTTTTGGTTTAAACACTGTTACCTAAAGGAAATGTGTTTCCTACAAATTTCTATGAGAAAAAGAGGCTCATTCTTAATTTGGGTCTTGGTTATCATAAGATTCATGAATATTCAAATGATTTCATTTTATATTATGGTGAAAATAAATCTATGGTTAGTTTTCCTACATATGGAAAATCAATGTACAAAGAGGCTTAACTAGGGGATTCTAGATTTATTCCTGTAAAATAGTTGAGGTATTTCCCACTTACACCCAAATTACAACATCTATTTATGTATCAGAACATAGAATCATTGATTTCATGACAAAAAACAAAAATTCCAACCAGAAAAGCTTAAATCATCCTTGTGATGGTGATTCATGGAAATATTTTGACCAAGTACATTCATATTTTTCTTCGGAAGCCTAAAATTGAAACTGAGTCTTCCTACTGATAGTATTTGTCCATTCAATTCTTATAGTAGTTAATATTCTTGTTGTACCATATTTATCACTCCATACAATTTACCTCCTTCTATATTGATGAAAAATCCATATATCTTTTTGATCATATTAATTCTAGTACATCCAAAAAATAATATCAATGTTTATTTGAATCCATTGATTGATGAGTTAAATTTATTATGGAGTAATGGTGTCAGTACATATGATGTTGTTGCAAAATAAAATTTTCTAATGAAAGCTACATTAATGTTGAAAATTATTAACTTTCCAACATACAACATGTTATCCGGATAAAGTACGCATGACCCAAAATCATGTCCATACTGTATGAGTGACAACAAAGAGTTTATGATTATTAATGGAAGAAAACATTTTTTTTTCAAATCTTATCAAATATTTATTCCTACAAATAATCATTTTCAAAGAAACATATATAATTTCAGAAAAGGCACAATTGAAAGAGATAGACTTCCAACAAAGATCTAAAGTATTGAGTTAAAATCTATTGTCTCTTCATTACCTCCCATTACATTTGTACTGACTATAAACCAATAAAAAATATATGGCTTTAGGAAAGAACATAATTGTATAAAATGGATCATTTTTTTGATCTACCATATTAGTTTTATTTATTGATATGTCACATGTTCGATATCATGTGTATTGGGAAGAAATGTTTTGATAATATAATTTATGCAATTTTGGACACACCTGGTAAGACCAAAGATAATATAAAGTCACGTTTAGATCTTTCCCAAATTTACAGGTGACTAGAACTTGAACTATTTAAAAATGATAGATCAAAAAAGATATTGAATCCAAAATAATCTTATACATGTTCTAAATAAAATCGTTTATTATTTTGTCAATGAGTTTCAAATTTGAGGATTCTAGATGGTTATGTTTAAAATTTGGATAGATGTGTCATAAGTGGTCATATTACTAGATTAAAAAGTCATGATTTTCATGTTATAATGGAAAAACTTCTGTCAATTGGATTTAGAGGTTTTTTGAATTCTATTATTTGGGATGCACTAACAGAAATATCATATTTTTTCTGAGACATTTGTGCAGTGAAAACATATTATGATGCACTAAGTAGACTATAAGAATATCTTGTTTTAATTTTATGTAAATTGGGAAAAATCATTGGATTTATTTGATTCAATGGAAAATTTGTTATTACATTTATCACATGAAGAAAAATGTGGAGGGTCGGTACAATTTTGATAGATGTACCCATATGAGAGATGCATGCATAAATTAAAGAAAAAGGTACATAACAAAGAATTTTTTGAAGGATCAATTTCAAAATCTTATTTATAGGAGGAATTTTTTTTTCTACTCCTATTATTTTCAATCTAAATATTCCTAAAAACATAGCCAAATGGGTTGTAATTAGGGAAATGTTAACGATGAAATGAACAATCAATCATCAGTTTTTATTCATCCCAAACTTAGCATTGGTGGAGTTCATGAACTATGGATTTTAGATTATTAACATCATAGGGATAATGCATATGTTCTACTAAACTATGAAGAAATGAAACCATTTGTATAGTGAGTGATACTATCACTTATTCTATATTTTTTAAGTAAATTAATATTATTTTATTTTTAGGTTATACAATAATCATATCAAGAAATAGTTTCTCCAAATTACAGTATCTTCTCTTGAAGAATGTTGGAAAAAAAATCCTACTGGTCTTAAAAATTGGTAAAGTAAAATGTTTATGGTTTAACATTTAAAATCAATTTATTACTTGTTATATTGATAATTTATTTTCAAATTTTTTGGTATCTCAACATGCTCAAAAAATTGATAATCGATTGTGTGTATTGAGTAACCCACCATCCAAAATGGTTATATTTTGTAATGCATATGTGGTGAATGGTTTTAGATTTTATACACATGCATATGGTGAATCAAAAAAACAATTAATAGTGGTGTTTTATTTATAGTATCTCATCATAGAGTAAGTGAAGTTGAATTTTATAAATTTCTGGAAGAAATAACTAAACTGTGTTATATGAGATAGAATTACATAATGATGTTTAAATTTCATTTGTTGGATACTGATAGAGGCTTGTGTGTTCATCCATATCATGGAATCATTGATATTAAATACAAAAGCCATATTGTAGTAAATGAAACATTTTTATTGGATCATTAGGAACATAAAATTTATTATAAATATTATTGTTCTGATTCAAGAGAATTAAGTGATTGGTAGAGTATAATAAAAATGAAATCTCATGAAAATCAGTTTATCCAAAGTGAATGTGGTTCCACTGAAGTGTAATGAATTGAATTTTTTCGAGATACAACTTCAAATCCATATTTTCAATGAAGAGGAACGAATATCGATGATGACACCCCAAAGTTATGGGTCGACAATAGTGATGATGTTATTGATGTAACAAATGAATTTGAAATAGAAAGAGATGATGTAGCTGAAACTCGTATAGAAATTGATGACACTGGAGATGAATATGAAGATATTGACACCATCATATATGAAGATGAGGATGGATATTAATATTTTCACAATTAAATTTTCGTTATAATCATATATAATATATATCTATATATAATAATTGTTTTTAATTATTTTCTTACAATAGTCATTTAGTGTTCCAGATGGCCGATGAGAATTTATCTAATATATTTCGTGAGTTGGAGGAGGGTGCACTTCCTGATGATAAGCCTGATGCTACATCATCTAACCCTCAGATTGCCATCAATTCAGTGATGACTCAGAGGGGTTGTGGTCTTGTGAGATTGATGAATCTTGACCCTATCCTCGATAAAAGTCCACATCTTGAGTTCGATCCACACATGCAGAGGTATTTTAGTTGTGTATTTTAGTTCATTTTCATTAATTTTCATTAATTTATTTATATTCTAATTTTTTGATTATTTGTTCTGTTTTTCACAGCTTTTTTTATATAGTTGTTGGGCCGGATAGTGCTATATTGAGAAATTATTTTTCTGGAGCATGGATGACATGAGATCATATTCTCATTGATGTTCAACACCGTATTTTTGATCATTGGATGGTATGTAAATAATAGTTATTTTGAAATTTAAAAATTTGGGTCTATATGCGTGAGCGTTGCCATAGGTTTTTGCATAATATGTGGAGGATAACCATGAAGAAAGAGGGAGTCAAATATTTTGATCAGTCTTGTCGTGCCCGCTGACTATATTAGATCTCATCTCAGGTTGTGGATGGATTATGTTCATACTAGATGAGAGCTATTTTTCATAGGAGAGCATCATTAGGTTGGCAGAACCTAGGGAGGTAGGAGGTGACTCATCGTTCTAGAAGTCGTACATTTAGTACATAGAGATGACACATGGTAAGTATTTTTTTTTTAATAATTTATATAACTTTAAATGTGAACTGTTTATTTTATACTCATATAGTCATTTGAACATCCTGATATTATGGAGTTCAGCATTTATAAATGGATGTATAACGATCCTATCACTAGAGAGATTACATGTGGTCATCAGCATCATATTACAACTGGTATAATTTTTTTGAGTTTTAAAATTAACTAAAAATAATATTTTAACTAATTTAATTTTAAATTGAAATTGAAGGAGTCATATGAGGCCGCAACTTCTCAAACACATGATGAGAGTCAGATTGTGGCTGAGGATTAGACTTCCAGTGCAATAGGGTTTGATAATGCCACATGGATACAAGTGACTTAGTATGCCTTTCATAAAGGACGAGTTGTTGGCATCGACTCTCAATTGGAACCTAATAGTAATTATGGTACCGTTGCGATGTCGTCGTCCAAATCTAGTGGTGGTCATGGGGAGTCATCATCACCTACTGCACAATATGAGGAGTAGTTTCGAGCACAAGATTAGCTTATAAAGACCATGCATAGGGAGCAAGAAGAGCTCTGTCGACAACAGTAGTATCAACAACATGAGGATATGTATCGATGATAGGAGTAGCAGCATGAATAGATGATGAAGTACATGCGGCGTCTAACTCAGGATTCAGGGATGGATTTCCCTCCACCACCTCCTCCACCTCCTCTAGATGACCCTCACCCTCAGTGATTTATGTATTTTTTTATAAACATTTAAATGCACATATTTTTTTGTAATATTTTTATTAATTCATATATTTATAATTCTATATATTGTGTTTTTTATATTGTTGAGAATATTTTTTATTTTTATTATTTTATTATTTGTATTTTTTAATTTTTTAATTTTTTTTTAATTTTTTAATTTTTTTACTTATTTGTGATAGGTGAATCCTTCCATCACAAAATACCTTTTTATTTGCTGGAGAAGACTATTTGAGATGGGTAGGCATCCCGTCACATAGTTTTTTTATGATGACCCATCACAAAAAAAGTATTTGTGATGTCGTTATCTGTAACCGATTATTTGTGACGGGGTCTTGTCACAAACACTTCAATTTCCAGTTTTGTTAGTAGGATCCTCCTCAGATCCTCCAGTATAAAAGATAATGAAACTATACTAAATCTCAGTGAATAAATAAGTGGAGTAAGATCATCACCTAAACATGTATACTAAGTTATCAATGTCACTATAATTGTCTCACTAAGTATCACATACATGAAATAATATAATAGTCAACATAGTGTCCAAAGAATTTTCCTCTCTCCACTTCCCCATTGGTTTAATGTTTCCCCCCAACATTGTACATCTTGATCTATCTCTCTCTAAAGAGTAATCCTCCCAAAAACACCAAAGAAATTGAAACATATCATGCACCCCATGCATCACATACAAATCATGCACCTCATGCATCAAATCATATAATCATTGACATCCACATCCCCAGATACACCACCATAGAAATGGATTGACGCAGCACCACCTTTTAACAGCACTAAAAAAATGTTGATAAGGGGGTAACCTTTATCAGTAGTTAAAAAAAGATCTGTTAAAAGGTACTGTTAATAGTTCTTTTAAAATTACCCCTTCATCATCTCTTTTTTTAATGCTGATAAAGGTACCCCCTTTATCAGCACTTTTTTTAGTGATGTTAAAAGTACCCCCTTTATCAATGTTTTTTTAGTAGTGTTGATAAAGGGGGGTCGTTATCAGCATTTTTTACTAGCCCTGATAAAGGGAAAACTTCACAAAACTTATAAATCATTAAAAATAATATATTAACTTAAAAATATATTTATATTGATATATATATATATATATATAAATAATATTTTATTTACAATTAATATATGATATATTTAGTAAAAAATAGATTATAAAACAATTAAAAAAATATTATTAATTAATAATTTGATAATTTTCATCGAGTAACAGTCATTTAAAAACAATTTGAAGATAAAAAAAATTAAAAATGAATAAAAGATCTAAAATAACTTGAAAAAATAACTTGAACTTCAAACAATCATATATTTTGATCCAGGTGTCTATTTAGACTCTACCACATATCAAATCGAAGATTGTTATGAGCTCTATGCACTGGTGACTGAGGGAACCCTGATCACAATTTTTGAGGCAAAAAAGGTCCAAAAGGCCTCTAAAACTGAGTTTTAGTTGGGGTATCCCAAATTTTTAACATTCAATGGAACTTTAGCCCCGTTTAAGGGGGTCTTTTTCCTATTTTTAGTAAGGACCAAATTTATTCCTAGGGATTACATTTATATTAATATTATGGTTTTGAAATTTTATCATTTTCACTATGTCATTTTATTTACAATTAAATATATACATATGTATACATATTTGAATATATTCACAGATAAAATTTTAATTTTATAAATAAATATGTAAATATATTTACATATAATATATATATATATAGAAACCGTATCAAAATAATAATAATATCAATTTTTTTTAAAATAAAAATGTATGAATATTTATATATATATATATACAATTAATGTATATATAATGTTTATATATATATATATTTGTGCGTATATTGAAAAAATATATATATTTATCTATATATTCTAATAAATGTATATGAATATTAATATATATATAATATGTAAATAAATATAAATATTTATAAATATATTTATAAACACACACACACATATATAAATATATGTGTGTGTGTATTTATAAATACAAAAAAAAACAATATAGAGGAGTGATAAATTTGTACATCCATAAATGGAAGGTCTCAAGTTTGAAACCTAAAAGGGGTGTGCATGCGGGTGAGTGAAGCATGAGGGGATAATACAATTGGGAGGGGGTGGGGGGGGGGGGCTGCTTCGAGCGCTAATAAAGAGAGAGGATAACATTGACTGGGGGGGCTTCCATCACTGAGGGGGGGGGGAGTGGTTGACATCCATGAATAATTTTTTTACTTTTATTAGAGTTTTTAAACATTGATAAAAGCCCATTTATTGGAATTTTTTTATCACTCATAAAAGACCCCTTTTATCAGTGTTTTTTAAAGTAGATAAAGGGGACCCCCTTTTAATAGCGTTGAGGAAAATAATTATTTTTTAGTGCTATTAAAGCCCATTTTTCACATTTTCTAAGGGTGGATCTATAGTAGTGAGTGTGACTAAGTAGTTTCCAAGATCCACCAAACCTCATGCAATGTGTATTGTACCTCAAGTTGTCATAACTTATACATAGCATACCCATAATAATACTTAGGATTCTATTTTCTGAAATACATGTGTGTGAGATAACTAAGTCCATTACAACCCTATATATACATATATATGGGAAATTATTTTTGGATATTCAATACCAACTGGTCAAAATGATACTCATGTAATGATTATTTGACATATATTATTGGGAAAATGACGATTCAGGATCAAAACATACACTTAATGCCTATTTAGTACCAAGAAATGAGAAAATGGAAATGAAGACCAAAAATATTATGAAATTTCAAATGGATTGAAATTCCAATTTAGTCTAAAATAGAGGAGGTATTTTATTGGAATTAAGGGGATTTTTGAAAATCCATTTATATTATTTTCAACTGAATTAAATATTTTAAGAAAAGGTATAAAATTGTCCCTTGTTCTCATTTCCCAATAAAAAAATAACCCTAACCCACCTCCCGTGTTCGCCAAAGTTGAGAAATTATACTTGCATAATCAGATTCCCTGACCATGTGAGAAAGTGTGCTGCATAATCAGATTCCTTGGACGCTTTTGCAAATTTCCCCCACTATGTCATCTACTAGATGATTACGAGAATGAGTGAGGCTGAAAATTAATCCCAAAAATTGTAGAGCATGAGGGAGGGAGGGTGAGGGATGGAGGGTGGCAATGACAATTGAGAAACCCAAAATTTAGTGATCCCTTATCCCATTAAAGTCCACATAAACCCAATGTTATAGTTTTACAAGGACTTAGAATCAAAGGGCCCAAGATTCACCTTCTACACACCAAATTCTGTTGGTAATCTCCCTCAAACTCATCTCTCCTCTTTCCAGGTCACCGCCCTCTATGATGAATTCTTTGAAGGTGAGAGGCCCAAGAATCCAGATGACTACATAGATCAATCCTATCCAGTGATATCACAGAGCTTAATAGAGTTTTTGTCATAATGAAGCAACTATAAATTCATAATTATGACTCACCCATGCCATGGGTTCTAGACATTGATTGTTGGAAGGATCATTGGTGATTTCATGAGGGGGTAAAACAAACATTCGAATGATTCAAATAATTTTATTTCATCTCTTGGGTGAATTGTCGGAAGGATACAAGATATGTAAAAAATATAGAAGAAAAAAATATTTCTATACAATATGGAACAACTAATGAAGAATATTGGAAGAGAACACATAGGAGGTTTCAAGCTTGTATTGCACATATTATTTAGACAATAATTACCAACAATTGATAGGAATTTACAAAGAAATGAAATTGACACATTAATAAATGAAACAAACACATTAAATAAATTAAATATCCAAATTAAATGAACATATTAAAGAAATGAAACTAACAAATTTAAAGAAATAAAATAGCCACATTAAATGAACACATTAAAAAAGTTAAACAGCCACATGGGGAAGAACCTTTGAATTTCCACTGGATTTATTTGGTTTGAAATTCCAATACTCCCATTCAAACCAAAACATGATCCATTCCAAGCATCATTGTTAGATATTTGAATGCATCCATTAGTAATGAATTTGTAAAAATATCATCCACCTATTCCATAGTATGGAAATACTCCAATTTTATCATTTTCTACTTCATATGATCTCTCAGAAAATGATATAGGGTATCATTGTGTTTGCTTCTTACATGATGCACCAAATTTTGGATAGTTAAATTGCCAACTTATTATCCATATATATGAATGTGGATCCATACTGTGGATTCTTTATCTCCTTTGGTAGGTTTCTCAACCAAATACCTTCACAAACAATGGACGATGCTGCTATGTACTATATTTCACATGTAGATAGAGTGACTACACTTTGCTTCTTTGAATTCCATGGGAAAGAAGTCATTCCAAGAAATAATACATATCATGTGGTGCTTTTTCTTATATCTTGGTCACCTACCAAATCACTATACGAGTATCCATATAGAATTGATTCATCATTGTGTGTATAGAAAATACCAAATTCCACTATTCCTTTGACGTACCTGAGGATTATTTTTGTGGCTAACTAATGTGACTCTTTTGGTGCTTCCATGTACCTTCTTAGAATACCAACACTATAGACGATATCTAGCCAAGTGATTTAGAGGTACCTTAGTCTTCCAATAATACTCTTGAATCAATTCAATGCTTCTTCCTTCTCCATCTTTTTTTAGTTTTAAGCCCATTGCTACATGAGTTTTTACGGTGTTTTAATTGGCCATCTTGAACATTTCCAAAAATTCATTGGAATACTTATTCTAAGATATATAAATGCCACCATGTTGTTTTTTACTTATATCCCTATGAAGAATGACATAAGACCTCCAGCAGTTATATCAAACTCCTTAAACATGTACTTCTTGAATTCATCAAACATTGGTCGACTGTTCCCTGTAAACAAAAAATCATCAACATACATGAATTCTAGAAGTATATCATCATGGGAATTCTTCTTGATGTAAACTGCCTACTCATATAGACATTGGGAGAATCCGTTATCTTTAAGATAGTTGTTGATGCATACATTCCAAGCACGCGGAGCTTGCTTCAACCTATAGAGGGATTTCTTTAGTCGATACACCTTGTCATCCTCCCCTTTCATAACAAAGCCTTTAGGCTGGTCAACATAAACCTATTATTCTAGAATTACATTCATGAATGCGGACTTCACATCCAATTGGCAGATCATCCAACTGTTATGGACTACAGGGGAGATAATCATCCTTAGAGTTTCAAGACGAGCAACAGGAGTGAAGACTTATTCATAGTCCACCCATACTTCTATTTATATCCCTTTGCTATGAGCCTTGCCTTATAGAAATCGATCTCTCCATCAAAATTTCACTTGATCTTGTACACCCATTTTACACCAATGGTTTTATATATATTTAGAAGTGTATTCAGCTCCCATGTGTCATTTTTCTCTATGGAATGAATTTATTCTTCCATAGAAATTCTCCAAAACTTTCCCCTATGGATTCCTGAAACTCTAGAGGCTTATGATCTGCATACAATCAAACAATATTTACCTCTTCAATGTGATCATAAATTCCTCTTAAGTTTTTCAACTTTATAGGTGTCACAAGTGAGGATGAGATGACCAAAATTTGACTTGATGGAGTGATTTTAGGAGTGATGGAATGTACTCTTGGACTTATGTGCACTGATGATGCCCCTGAGGAAGGTGTTGTAGGAATTTTCTCCTAATGATCATGCCTTTCTTTTGGATCTTCTATTTCAAATAGAACATCTTTGTTTGATTTTTTATCCTTCCATTTCTACACTTCTTTCAAATTAAAGACCACATATATATTCACCACAACTTTATTGGTTAGTATATTGTAGAGCTTGTAGGCTATAGACGCTTCACTGCAGATGATGAAGAGTCACTTCTCACCATAATCATCAAGCTTATTTATTCTTTATTATATAACTTGAGCGTATACAACACACCCAAAGATTCTTAAGTGCTCTATGCTTGGTTTGTAACCACTCTACGCCTCTTGTGGTTTCAAATTTTTGTTTCTCTCTGTTGGACACCGATTGAGAAGATAGTAAGTACATGCAATTTCCTCTGCTTAGAAGCTCTTTATAAGCCCTTTCTCCTTTAGCATAGTCCTTGTCATGTTAAGGATGGTGCATTTATTTTGTTCTGCAATTCCATTCTACTATGGCGTGTAGGATTTAGTGTATTGTTGTTTGATGCCTTGTTCCATGCAAAAAATCATGAAATGCATTTTGAAGTGTATTCTACACCTATGTCAAATCTGAGTACTTTGATTTTGTGACCAATTTTTCTTTAACACAGGATTTGGAAATTTTAAATATAGTAAAAGCATAAGATTTTTATTTGATGCAATACACCCAAAGTTTTCTACTAAAATCATCAATCAGGGTAATAAAGTACCCATTACCTCCAAGTGAGGGTGTTTCAAGTGGTCTGTAAATATCAGTGTGAAAAAACTGAAGTGGTTCATTTTCTCTTCTGGATACTCCACTTGGTAAGGAGTTCCTTTGTTGCTTACCGAGTTCACATGCCTCACACACATAATTTGGAACTTCAATCGTCGGTAAGACACACACCATGCTTGATGAGGATAAAATTTTAATGCCACTGAAATGGAGATTCCCAAAGAACAAATGCCATATCCACGAGTCATTCTTCACGAGTCCAAAGAGACACTCCTCAGCCTTTGTGTTGATATACTATAGAAACATGTGATTATTCTCCATTTTTAATTTAGCAACAATTCCACTATGAGGATCTCTTATAGAAAAAGAAGAGTTTTCCATGTGTATAACATACCCCTTCTCAAGGAGTTGGCCAATACTGATGATATTATTTTTCATATTTGACACATAATAAACATTAGAGATGTAATTTGACTCACCATTCTTCTAATAGATTTTGATTTTACCTTTACCAATCATAGGTACCTTTTATGAGTTCCCAAAAATCACATTTCCATGAACTTCTTTTGTGAGTTCCTTGAACAATTCTTTGTTACCAATTATATGGTTGCTTGCACCCATGTCGAGATACCACACATATGGTTGTTCACATGCCTTTTCTTATATGAGGAGAAGTGTGGCGACTTCTTCTTCATGGTACAATGCTTCATCATAGTTAAATCGTTCATTATGATCCATTTTTCTCCAACACTTAGAGGCATAAGGATCGAATTTCTTGGAATCGTGGCATTGAATGTTCTTTGAGTTTCCAAGACCACACGTGAATAAACCTACACCATTTCCTATTCCATGAAAGTTAGTATTTTTTTTCTTTTGTTGATGTTTTGGATGATATACACACCCTCTGCCTCTTTCACATTGTATGTCTCATTGCGTTTGGCCATTATTTTGTTCTTGTAGAGTCAATTTAGAATCTAAGGCATGCTCAATCATTAAACCCACATTCTTTTGCATTTGTTACTCATGTACTTGCAAAGATCCCATAAGATCTTCAATGGATAGTTTTTCCAAATCCTTTGATTATTATATTTCCACAAAAACATGCTCAAATTTGGTTGTGAGAGATTGAAGTGATTTTTCCATGACATGAATTTCCTAAAATTTTTCACCATTTCTTTTCAAATTGTTAACAATAACAATTAAATGTGAGAAGTAATCAGAGATACTATTACCATTCTTCATGTGTGCCACTTCGAATTCCACTCTGAGTGTTTTAAGATGAACCCGCTTCACTCAATCAACACCCTTGAAGATGGTGCCAAGGGCATCCCAAGATTTCTTGCTTGATGTTTCTTTGACAATGTTTTCGAACATTAATTCATCCAACCCTTGATAGACGAGGAACAATGCCTTGTTGTATTTCTTCCTTTGATTTTGGAGATCCATATTTTCTTCATCTATGAAGGTGAATTATTCCTCCGTAGTGGGTATTATATACCCATTGGTGATGATCTCCCATAAATCCTATGATCCGAGCAATGCCTTCATTTGGATACACCACATTTCGTAGTTGTCCCTGGAAAACTTCGAAACTTGTGGTTGAATTGCGGTGGCCATATTTAGAAAATTGAGGATTCCTAGGAACTGGCCTCTGATACCAGTTTTTTATCTATACAGGCCATGACAAGTGAGAAAGAAAAATGGAAGAGGACATAAAGGATCTTTCAAGTTTGTATTGCACATATTTTTTGGATTACAATTGCCAACAATTTAAAGGCATTTACAAAGAAATGAAATGAACACATTAAGAAATGAAACTAACACATTAAAGAAATGAAACAACCAAATTAAATGGACACATTAAAGAAATGAAACCAACACATTTAAGGAAATAAAACAACCACATTAAATGGACACATAAAATAAATGAAACAACCACATGGGGAAGACCCTTTGAATTTCCACCAGATGTATTTGGTTTTCAATTCCAACAAAAACATCACAAATCAAAATATTATTCCTCAAATATTTAGAATATTTAGATCTAAAACTCTTATTTATTAGACAAATGTATTATGATTGAAGACAAATAAATGTTTTAATTCCACAATGTATCTAGAATCACACTACCACAAAAACGAGTTTTCATACTACTACCCCTTAACAGTGATAAAAAAATCATTGATAAAAGGTGCTTCTAAAAGTGATAAAAATGTGTTGTTAAAAGTACCCCTTTATCAGATCTTTTTTTAGCGCTGTTAAAGGGGGCCCTTTATCGGTGCTTTTTTAGTAGCGCTGATAAATAAAGATCTTTATCAATAATTTTTTTACTATCACTAATAATGAGTATATTTAAAAAAATTATATTTAATTTAAAATAATACATTGATATATAAATATATAAATATATTTATGTTGATATAAATATAATATATATATTTTAAATATGTTTTAAATAAGTATAAATAGACATTTTCACTTAATATCTAAGATATGTAGTGAAAATGGCTTATAAAATATTTTAAAAAATATTATTAATTAATAATTTGTTAATTATTGTAATTAATAAAAATTTAATAACAATTTTGAGGCACAAAAAATTAAAAAATTAATAAAATATATAGAATAAGTTGAAAACATAACTCAAACTTCAAATGGTCATAACTTTTGATCCGGGTGTCCGTTTGAGATCTACCACATATCAAATCGAAGAATACGACGATCACTACGTGATAAATTCAAAATAAAGTCTTATGTCACATTTTTTGAGGCCAAAAATGGCATAGATGGCCTCCAAAATTGATTTTTTAGTCAGGATACTCAAATCCTTTAACATTCGATGGAATTTCAGCCACGTTTTAGGGGGATTTTGTGCCTGTTTTTAGTGGGGAATGAATTTATGCCACGAGATTACATTCATATTGATATTATGTGTAGAGACCCAAAGCTTGACATACATGGAAATTACATTACTTTTTCAGAATACTTAATACATAACAAAAATAGACACCAAAGGACTGTAATAGTTTAGTGTCTTTGGAAACTTGAAATATAAACTTCTAATCATGTTGAAAGATCTTAAACATCTCCCATAACGATCTTAACCTTTTTGTTTCCTTACCTAAAAACATTATTTATATCCTGGGGAAAAGAAAACATAAAAAAGGTGAGCTCAAATGCTCAGTAAGGGAAAACATAGAGAACATTAAACAATCCATAAACATTTTAAAGTAAAAACTTGAACATGAAATTTAAACATCAAAATCTTGAGAAAAGACATAAATCATGGAAGTACGTAAGGAATATATCATAATGGAACATCAACCATGATAAAATATAATGGGAATAAAACATGTAATTGTGGCAACCATTCAGCACATGTTATGATTTCCATAGTATCCAAGGCATTGCTTCCAAGACCATCTTAGTGGATAAAGTCCCTTTCTGAATCGAGTTCACTCCTCGTTTCAGTCCTGTAACACTGAACCAGATTAAATTACCATTCCATCCATGTCTATCTCATGAGATATAAATCTTTACCCAATGCATTGGAGGGATATATATGTCTCACCCATCTCAAAATTAAATCATTCTTACTTGTGCCACAACATAAACACAAATCATTCATCATAACCTAAAGAATAGAATGGGTTTCATAAACATCATCCCATCATAACATAATCCATATAAAACAAATGGATATAATTTCATCATAATAAAAGTGAAACCAAATAAATCATAGAGACATTATACTTGAAACATACACATATGAAATAATGTCATCTTAGATAGAAAATGGTTTTGATAAAGCACTTGAAATGAATTCTTGAGGAAAATATCCTTTCTTCTTCAAAATCGTTTTCTTTTCACAAAATTCCATGCAATTTTAAAAGAAAAGGATTTTGTTGAAAATAGTCATGAAATCTTGTATAGTAATCTTCATGAAAATAAGGCTTTATAAAACTGAAAAAAAAATCCTTTCATGCCGTCTAAGTTAAAAAAAACATTCTTCTCGTACTTTTGCCGAAAATGTCAAAAAGTACCTCGTAAAAGAAGGATTATTTACATACCATGTAGTAAAAGACAAAATGGGTAAAAAGGACTTTAAACACGCATGAAATCTTTTTTATAAAACAGCGACATGGATGATAAATATAACCCCAGTAAATACTTACGAATAAACAATCTCGGATAAAAACGAGATTGGAAAAGTTATCCCTTACCTTAGGTTCGATATGATTCGTACGTTTCCGAACCTCCTGTATAATGATTTAAATAATGTTATTGACTTATTAAAGAATAATATTATTTTTTATGATATCATATGTTGTTTACTTGTGACTTTATATTACCCGTTCTTTTGTAAATTCGATGTAAAAGCAGCAATTTAGGTAAAATCGTTTCATTTATTGTATGTGTTTCGACTTGTTGTTCTTGACATTATTACTTATATCCTAATTTAATTAATTACAGAATTTAAAACATGATTTATATATAATATATATTCAGCATATATATATATATATATATATGATAGATGGATAAATGGAATGAAATATACCGTTCATGGAGACGGTAGGCCGTATGTACGCATGAACACTGTTTTCGTTTCCTTATTGAATTGAATGGAATTAAGTTGATGATATACATATATATTTACATAAATATAGTATCATTATTATTTCATATATTTCATTATTATTCATTATATATACTTTATAATCATTCATGAATGGTTAACATGGAGAATGAATCTCATCGCGTCGTGGAGATAGTAATCCGTACGTACGCACGAGTGATGATATCATTCCCATATTTATTGAATTGAATTGGAGTGGATGATATAATATCATATAATTAGTATTATGTTATAATAATCATATATATTTATTATTTACACCATTACACCCATCCAAGTAAGGTGGTGTTGGAAAAACAGATTACACCACGGCGTGGAAACGATATTCCGTACGTACGCACGCGAGGTGATTTCATTTCCCGTAGGATGGATAGAAGGTGAAATAGGGTTGTAACACCCCAAGATTTCATAGTGTGTTATTTCTTCAAAATAATTCAATAACTTGCACTACACGCAACACCGAGTTCAATTGCACCATGACTTACCAAAAAAAAGCCATTAAAAGAGGTCATGAATAGCATTAACTACATTTTTAACTTTATATAATCCTTATAATTTTAGAATCCATATTATGAGTTTCTTAGTCATAATGCAAGAATAGATTCATTTTCAGTATTGCACTTTTATCAACTTTTGATAGTGAAACCTTTTTAAATACAATATTTTAAACTTTTTGACTAAATGGAGACATCAAAAAATTTAAAATGAAACATCCCAAGCTTCCACGGTACGCTTTCCTTTGAATAAAACAGTAGCGTGTGTTGTACGCAACGTCGAGTTTTAACACACACCACAACCGATCAAACTAACAGTTATGAATAGTAATACCTAAATTTTGAAATTATATATATTTTATATTTTGAAATGGACTTCATTTTTGGATTCGGAATATCGAATTTAGCCTAAGGTGAAATTTTGGTACTTTTCGGATAACTTTCATATTTTGATGAATAGTGAAAATTACTAAATTTTAATTAAAAACAACTTTTTTAATCAAAATAATTAATAGTGATAAATTATGAATTTAGGTGGTTTTAAAGTATATTTAGAATATATTTTTAAAATTTAATATAATGTTGGTCATTAGACATAATTTTACAATTAAACCGAACATAAACAAGTGTCAATCTTTTGATAGTTATTATCTCTTAAAAACACGCTTTTTGTTTTGACAGCGGGAATTAATTTTAAATTAATTTCTGCCACTTCTGTGTTTTGAATTTAGAAAAATGGATTCCATATTTGTAATCAGGATGTTCAAATTGTGTAAATAGGTAACTTTTATTTTTAGACATTTTGAATAATTACTGCGGTAAATATTTTATTTACCATGGTTAAGGGTAAATCCGGTAAATAAGGGTTAAAAAATAATATTATAATAATACTAAATTACCCTAAAACGTGTCTTAACCATATTGGTCGATACATGGTCGACCATGGGCATCTTTGGGTCGATTTGGGGACCCCATGGATCCACTTGTAAGTGATAATGACACTTTATTTTAATTAAGTCAAAATGAATACAAAAATGACACAAGCATATATCTTTTAGCAAAACAATTGTTACATAGGGTTATATAAGTTGCATTTTAGATTATAAATATTCATTAGAAATATAAAAAGATTTCATACATAATTATATTTTATTTATAATTTTTAGACATTAAATAATTTATTTTATTTATGACACAATGATGATGCAGTAATTACTATAATAGTGAAAAATTAAAATAATTGATATTATAAATACCCAAAAAAATATAATATGAATCTTTTAATGAATTAAACTAATTTTCTAGGATAATATGATATATTAGGATTGATTAAATTGACTTTTTTTCGAAGTAATCAATCTGTTATGAGTTTCACAAAAATCAACTATTGAATAGTGTCAAAATTGACATAAAAGAGTTCTTAAAACAAATATTATATTATTAATTGATATTAAATTCCTAAAAATCTAAGGTTCGGCCAAGAGACTTATATCAGGATAGGTTCATCATTAATGGACCACTTGGGGGTAGCTTGGATGTATATAGTAAGTTTATTAACCATATTATATAAAAATACAAAGAGACATTGTAAAAGTGAAACTAATTAACTTAGAGTTAATACTTAAAGATAAGGTTAATATAAGTACCCAAACCTGTCTAAATTCTATTGGTTGAGTGGTTTTCGACCTATCCCCACCTTAGCCTTTGAATAGTCAACTTTGGAGCCATTGGAAACCGAATATGAATTTATTATAAATTAATATTTCTAGCTTTTCCAAAGGTGCCCCTCACCCCTCTTATAAAAGGGCACTCCTCCTTCTCATTTCTTCACACCTCTAAAGCCTTTTGGTTCGGCCAAACTCTGCCCAAATACTCTCCCAACATCCCTCAATACAACCTAGGGGCCTTAGTTTGATCAGAAAGCCAACCTAAGGAGCCCTTTTGATCAAATCAAAAGGAAGAACCCGAAGAAGAGGTAATGTTTTCACCACCCCTTTTCCAAGTTCATTTCTTCTTCCACTTCTTCTTCCTTTGTTGTTACCATTCTAAAATAATGACTCCAGTATCATTTATATACTGTGATGTTATTATAAATATGGTACAACCATATTCAGTATTCTATCCACCCTTTGAATAACATGTCACCATACGTGCGTACGTACGGCTTACCGTCTCCACGTCGTGGTGTAATTGTTATTCAATATATTATTATTTGGATGGGTATAATAATGATGTGTAACTCATGTAAATAATAAATATAACATATTAATGATTCTGTGTATATGATATACCATCCATTTATATATTATTTTAATATCAAAAGAATGATATTGTCGCTCGTGCGTACGTACGGACTACCGTCTCCACGAACGCGATGAGATTCATTCTCCATCGTAACCATTAAAGTATAATTATCATTTTATGATTTAAAAATGATGTTTAAGGACTTGATATCATTCTGGATATGAATAATATACAACCTATCCTTTACAAACATGTCTTACGTAACAAAACATATGAAAGAAAACAAGTAAGTTAACACCCGAAACAACGATAATACTAAGATATTATTATCAAATCAATATTAAAAGATCATATATGATATCATATTAATGTATATGATTCTTGTATAATTTAATAACAATTATTTCACCATTATACAGGAGGTTAACCTACCACAACCAAGGAAAAGTACAAGGTAAGGGTTATTTCACAATCTCTTCATTATCCGAGGTTGTATATACGTAATAATCTACTGTGATCTCTTTATCATCCACATCCATGTTTTCTTAAAAATGTTTTTCAAAATTTTTTTACTATTTACAAGAATATGGGTTAAAGTCATTTATACCCTTTTTTGACTTTTTATAAGAGGTTTATAAAGGAATCTTTCGGTCGTTTTCAAAACAATGTCCTTTTTAACCTTTTCGACAGAATTGAGGTAAGAATGTTTTTTTTAACTTATACGGCGGGTGCGGTTATTTTCCGCCGTTATAAAATCGTCGAAGCTTTCCATACAAGCTTATAAGAATATTTTCATAGAAAATGTTTTATTTTATATGTATCTTAAATGATTTCAAAATAAAAGGAGATACTTCTTTAAAAAGAATTTTGATTTCATCTATGTCAACATCCTTTGATGGATTTTAAGATTATTTGAAGTTTATTTATTATGATACAAAACTTCTATATTGTATTGAAGGTTTTGTGATATGTTTGACTGTGGATGTGCTATTTTTATACCATTCATAGTTTATGGTGAAATTATTGACATTTCGTATGCTAGTTTTAATACGAATGTTTATGTTATGTTTAAACCTTTTCATATGGGAATGCATTGGACTTAATAAGTGACGGGTGGAGCCCGCTATAGCTCCTCGATGCATCGGTAGGTCTCATGAGACAAACTAGTGTCTTGGCACAAGGCCTTGACAAAATCTTATTTGTAGTCTTGGCACGAGGCCTTGACTATGTGGTTATGATAGTCTGGCATTATGCATTCCAACATTATGAAAGTGGTTATTGATTTTTGCATGTGATTATTCGATTAGTAGAATATCCATGTGAATAAGTAAATGGCATTATTTCATTTTATTTATGCCATACTATGTTAAATGTTCAAGTTTAAAAGGCTTTTGTTTTAGTTATACATTGCCTTAAATGTTTATTCTTATTTATGAAAGTTTCCGCTAAGTTTTTATCCTTACTGGGCATTTGAGCTCACCCCTTTTCTATGTTTTATTTTCCCAGGAAGTGAAGATGTAAGTTATGAATGACCTGCAGGGATATTATGATAGGATTATAGTGTGGACTGTGGAAACATTATGTTGTTGTATTAGTTTTTCATTTTATGATGTAATGTAAAACTTATGAATATATCTAGTGTTTCCAAGGCTACTAAACCAATCGGTCTTTCGAGATTTGATCTTTCTTGTGATCATGCCAATGTTACGAAGTAATGCACCGACTCTGGGTAGCTGGGGTCGGGGCATTACAGTTGGTATCAGAGGAAGTTTAGTACAAACCTTGGAAGCTAGATTTAGATAAACTCTGATTAGAGCACGTAGACCTAAGATGAACTTTGAGGATTAGTATAGAAGAACTTCCTAGAATTTTGGTATTGTAGAGACTTTGTGAGTTTTCCGAGCAATACATCCCTGTCTGGATACGAGCAGGTAGAGGCGGCTCTGGCACAGATGTACCTAGGGGTAAAACCCGAAAACACCGCTTTGAGCTAGACTCGAACGGGAACTGGTGCACG
Source organism: Viscum album (assembly GCA_963277665.1). Taxonomy (NCBI): domain Eukaryota; kingdom Viridiplantae; phylum Streptophyta; class Magnoliopsida; order Santalales; family Viscaceae; genus Viscum; species Viscum album. The sequence continues at coordinate 615,681,152 of OY728130.1, read as the reverse complement.
ACAACGGGCCTTGCTGCACTCTTGGTTACGGCACTCCCGGGGGATATGCTTAGGATAACTCTCACTTTCTTTACAAATCATTATGAAGGGTTTATGAGTATATACTTCCTCAAAGAAAACATATTTATGATTATGGATTATATCCATAGATAGTTCAATTTATGTTAAGTGTTTTATAAGTATGGGATTATGTATTTTGATTCATAAACTGATCTAGTTTATGACATTGTTTAGAAATGGCGCCCAGTAGAAGGAATGAGAACTCCAGAAATACACATGATTCAAAGAGAAGGAAGGATCATATCTTTCATGGTCTTAGGCTAGAATTTATAAGAGAAAAAGTCTCCCATGTATTATCATCATATGAAGAAATAATATCATGTGTTGATAAGATAAGTAAAGAGTTTACTGAGTCCTATGGCTTTGAAGGGAATAAAGAGAAGAAAAGGATGGAAGAGAGAAAGATGGATAAAGGGAAAAGAGAAAAGAAGAATTTTCCATATGTGGTAACTGTGGAAAGAAACACCCTGGAACTTGCCTGAAAGGAATGGGAGTTTGTTATAAGTGTGGAGGAAAAGGGCACAAAGTACGTGACTGCAAGGGTAAGAAAATGGTTTTAAATGTACAATGCTTCATTTGCAAGGAGTTTGGACACTACGCGAACCTATGTCCCAGTCATCAGACTATGCCGCAAATGATGTTATTGGATAATAATCAAGTTATGATACTACCACAGATGAAGAGGAATGATTAGAGTTCTTATGTTGATTATGTCAATTGAGTGTTGTATCAACAATGTACTTGTTACAATAATCATGGAGTATATAAGGATTGTACTGCAGTACTATTTCATTAAGGACTTGAGATTGTGTGGAACAAAGAAAATTGACTCAATAGAAGGATAAATTTTTGGAAAATATATGGTTGAGAGAATATAGTTCTGATACTGAGGTAGTGATTTTGGAATAATATGTGATTGTTTTGGATAAATTATATTGGATATTCTTGACTACCCTGGAACTGATTAATAATTTGTATATTCCATCATTGTTGGGGTTTAAAACATTTTTGGATTAATGAAGTATATCCAGCTTTCTATATGGAATAAGGGAGCATGAATGTAATCAATAAGGAATATGGTAATTCAGGATGTTTCGGTGTATTAAAAGAATACATGATGAAGGTATTTATATGCTATTACGGGGTAAAAAGGTTCTACATTATGTTTACCTTACTTATAAATGTTGGACTGTGAGTTTGGATAGAAGTATTTTGGATAGTTCTAGTTTGGATTATTTTGGATTGCCATAAAAGGACAACCCGGAGGTCGGGCGGCAACCCGTCGCGTCCGACAAGGCTGCGAGACTTGAACCCGCAACCGAAGGGCGACAAGGGTGTATCACCTACCACTGGCCCACGAGATGTCCTGGATTAAATAATGTAGTTTTTATTAAAAGATCTTGTAGATGAATTATAAATTCGTTTATTTTGGAACCCTATACGAATAGTGTAAATAGAATTTTTTTTACATTCTATTATATTTTAGAGTGAAAGATGAGTTTGTGGTAGAAATTTATTAATGGATAAAACTCTAATTATAATGTAAGTATATCTCCTTATGATCTTAGCCAATCTCATAAATAAATTCCTCAATATTAAGAAAAGCAACTTAGAACAAAAATGTTTTCCTAGATGGTACCTTAAATCATCACTAATTTATGGCTTTGGGATTGTTGGCCTTTTCATAGCCATGTTCTCTACCACTCTCCATCAGATAATTGATGGTTAGATTTTTCTTCCATATCCATATTTTCCTACATGGAACCCTAATATGTGTTATTTTCGGTAATCTTCATACTTTCGACTCTTTATTTTAAACAGAGGCCTCGTTAATTCATTTTTCGATGTGGGATTTCAACTAAGATATTTTGAAACGTCAAAAATGTGTTATCCCAATACCCTATATTTTGTTGAACCGATGGTACTTCAAATCATCATAGATTGATGAGTTTAAGGACCTCAATTATACACTTGTTTGTGATTGATGACCTCAATCACTACCTATAAATATTTACGTTTTTCCTCCGATTATATGTCTTTAATTGCCACCAACGTTCTCCTAATCAAGATCATAATTTGGTGGTGACCCTTTCATTTCTCTTTTCCTCATATTAAGACTAAATTTTAGTAACCCAATTTCCGATGTGGGTTTTCCCACAAATATATTATCTATTTTCAACCTTTTATTTTTGAAGAACAATTTCAAATTGCGAGGACGCAATTTATTGAAGGAGGGGAGAATGTAACACCCCAAGATTTCATAGTGTGTTATTTCTTCAAAATAATTCAATAACTTGCACTACACGCAACACCGAGTTCAATTGCACCATGACTTACCAAAAAAAAGCCATTAAAAGAGGTCATGAATAGCATTAACTACATTTTTAACTTTATATAATCCTTATAATTTTAGAATCCATATTATGAGTTTCTTAGTCATAATGCAAGAATAGATTCATTTTCAGTATTGCACTTTTATCAACTTTTGATAGTGAAACCTTTTTAAATACAATATTTTAAACTTTTTGACTAAATGGAGACATCAAAAAATTTAAAATGAAACATCTCAAGCTTCCACGGTACGCTTTCCTTTGAATAAAACAGTAGCGTGTGTTGTACGCAACGTCGAGTTTTAACACACACCACAACCGATCAAACTAGCAGTTATGAATAGTAATACCTAAATTTTGAAATTATATATATTTTATATTTTGAAATGGACTTCATTTTTGGATTCGGAATATCGAATTTAGCCTAAGGTGAAATTTTGGTACTTTTCGGATAACTTTCATATTTTGATGAATAGTGAAAATTACTAAATTTTAATTAAAAACAACTTTTTTAATCAAAATAATTAATAGTGATAAATTATGAATTTAGGTGGTTTTAAAGTATATTTAGAATATATTTTTAAAATTTAATATAATTTTGGTCATTATACATAATTTTACAATTAAACCGAACATAAACAAGTGTCAATCTTTTGATAGTTATTATCTCTTAAAAACACGCTTTTTGTTTTGAAAGCGGGAATTAATTTTAAATTAATTTCTGCCACTTCTGTGTTTTGAATTTAGAAAAATGGATTCCATATTTGTAATCAGGATGTTCAAATTGTGTAAATAGGTAACTTTTATTTTTAGACATTTTGAATAATTACTGCGGTAAATATTTTATTTACCATGGTTAAGGGTAAATCCGGTAAATAAGGGTTAAAAAATAATATTATAATAATACTAAATTACCCTAAAACGTGTCTTAACCATATTGGTCGATACATGGTCGACCATGGGCATCTTTGGGTCGATTTGGGGACCCCATGGATCCACTTGTAAGTGATAATGACACTTTATTTTAATTAAGTCAAAATGAATACAAAAATGACACAAGCATATATCTTTTAGCAAAACAATTGTTACATAGGGTTATATAAGTTGGATTTTAGATTATAAATATTCATTAGAAATATAAAAAGATTTCATACATAATTATATTTTATTTATAATTTTTAGACATTAAATAATTTATTTTATTTATGACACAATGATGATGCAGTAATTACTATAATAGTGAAAAATTAAAATAATTGATATTATAAATACCCAAAAAAATATAATATGAATCTTTTAATGAATTAAACTAATTTTCTAGGATAATATGATATATTAGGATTGATTAAATTGACTTTGTTCGAAGTAATCAATCTGTTATGAGTTTCACAAAAATCAACTATTGAATAGTGTCAAAATTGACATAAAAGAGTTCTTAAAACAAATATTATATTATTAATTGATATTAAATTCCTAAAAATCTAAGGTTCGGCCAAGAGACTTATATCAGGATAGGTTCATCATTAATGGACCACTTGGGGGTAGCTTGGATGTATATAGTAAGTTTATTAACCATATTATATAAAAATACAAAGAGACATTGTAAAAGTGAAACTAATTAACTTAGAGTTAATACTTAAAGATAAGGTTAATATAAGTACCCAAACCTGTCTAAATTCTATTGGTTGAGTGGTTTTCGACCTATCCCCACCTTATCCTTTGAATAGTCAACTTTGGAGCCATTGGAAACCGAATATGAATTTATTATAAATTAATATTTCTAGCTTTTCCAAAGGTGCCCCTCACCCCTCTTATAAAAGGGCACTCCTCCTTCTCATCTCTTCACACCTCTAAAGCCTTTTGGTTCGGCCAAACTCTGCCCAAATACTCTCCCAACATCCCTCACTACAACCTAGGGGCCTTAGTTTGATCAGAAAGCCAACCTAAGAAGCCCTTTTGATCAAATCAAAAGGAAGAACCCGAAGAAGAGGTAATGTTTTCACCACCCCTTTTCCAAGTTCATTTCTTCTTCCACTTCTTCTTCCTTTGTTGTTACCATTCTAAAATAATGACTCCAGTATCATTTATATACTGTGATGTTATTATAAATATGGTACAACCATATTCAGTATTCTATCCACCCTTTGAATAACATGTCACCATACGTGCGTACGTACGGCTTACCGTCTCCATGTCGTGGTGTAATTGTTATTCAATATATTATTATTTGGATGGGTATAATAATGATGTGTAACTCATGTAAATAATAAATATAACATATTAATGATTCTGTGTATATGATATACCATCCATTTATATATTATTTTAATATCAAAAGAATGATATTGTCGCTCGTGCGTACGTACGGACTACCGTCTCCACGAACGCGATGAGATTCATTCTCCATCGTAACCATTAAAGTATAATTATCATTTTATGATTTAAAAATGATGTTTAAGGACTTGATATAATTCTGGATATGAATAATATACAACCTATCCTTTACAAACATGTCTTACGTAACAAAACATATGAAAGAAAACAAGTAAGTTAACACCCGAAACAACGATAATACTAAGATATTATTATCAAATCAATATTAAAAGATCATATATGATATCATATTAATGTATATGATTCTTGTATAATTTAATAACAATTATTTCACCATTATACAGGAGGTTAACCTACCACAACCAAGGAAAAGTACAAGGTAAGGGTTATTTCACAATCTCTTCATTATCTGAGGTTGTATATACGTAATAATCTACTGGGATCTCTTTATCATCCACATCCATGTTTTCTTAAAAATGTTTTTCAAAACATTTTTACTATTTACAAGAATATGGGTTAAAGTCATTTATACCCTTTTTTGACTTTTTATAAGAGGTTTATAAAGGAATCTTTCCGTCGTTTTCAAAACAATGTCCTTTTTAACCTTTTCGACAGAATTGAGGTAAGAATGTTTTTTTTAACTTATACGGCGGGTGCGGTTATTTTCCGCCATTATAAAATCGTCGAAGCTTTCCATACAAGCTTATAAGAATATTTTCAGAGAAAATGTTTTATTTTATACGGATCTTAAATGATTTCAAAATAAAAGGAGATACTTCTTTAAAAAGAATTTTGATTTCATCTATGTCAACATCCTTTGATGGATTTTAAGATTATTTGAAGTTGATTTATTATGATACAAAACTTCTATATTGTATTGAAGGTTTTGTGATATGTTTGACTGTGGATGTTCTATTTTTATACCATTCATAGTTTATGGTGAAATTATTGACATTTCGTATGCTAGTTTTAATACGAATGTTTATGTTATGTTTAAACCTTTTCATATGGGAATGCATTGGACTTAATAAGTGACGGGTGGAGCCCGCTATAGCTCCTCGATGCATCGGTAGGTCTCATGAGACAAACTAGTGTCTTGGCACAAGGCCTTGACAAAATCTTATTTGTAGTCTTGGAACGAGGCCTTGACTATGTGGTTATGATAGTCTGGCATTATGCATTCCAACATTATGAAAGTGGTTATTGATTTTTGCATGTGATTATTCGATTAGTAGAATATCCATGTGAATAAGTAAATGGCATTATTTCATTTTATTTATGCCATACTATGTTAAATGTTCAAGTTTAAAAGGCTTTTGTTTTAGTTATACATTGCCTTAAATGTTTATTCTTATTTATGAAAGTTTCCGCTAAGTTTTTATCCTTACTGGGCATTTGAGCTCACCCCTTTTCTATGTTTTATTTTCCCAGGAAGTGAAGATGTAAGTTATGAATGACCTGCAGGGATATTATGATAGGATTATAGTGTGGACTGTGGAAACATTATGTTGTTGTATTAGTTTTTCATTTTATGATGTAATGTAAAACTTATGAATATATCTAGTGTTTCCAAGGCTACTAAACCAATCGGTCTTTCGAGATTTGATCTTTCTTGTGATCATGCCAATGTTACGAAGTAATGCACCGACTCTGGGTAGCTGGGGTCGGGGCATTACAAGGGTTGTTTCATATTTATAATAACATATCAGTATATAATTAATACTGATGTTATTACTTTATAATGATACAACTAAAGAAGAAGAAGTAGAAGAAGAAAGAAACTTGAGAGAATCAGAAGAAGAGATTACCTCTTCTTCGACGCACCTCTTTTAAGCCTTCTCTTAAGGAAGTAGAGTTGGTATTTTGAGAAGACCAAAACCTCCAGAATGTTTATAGGGAAGTGGAGAAGAGAAATGGTCAGGGTTTGGCTGAGCTTAAAGGCTCAAAATGGTGTGAAGAGAAGAGGTAAGGGGTGCCATTTTTATAAGGGAGGAGAGGGGCACTTTTGAAAAAACTTAAAATATTATTTTATAATAAAGTCATATTCAGTTTTTAATAGCTCCAAATTGATTTATTTTGAAGCTAAGGTAGGTATGGGTCTAAATCCTCTCAACCAATAGATTTTAGACTGGTTTGGGTCATTATATTAACCTTATCTTTTAGTTTTAACTCTTAGTTAATTAGATTGACATTTACCATGTCACATTGTATTTTTACATTATATAGTTAATAAACTTACCATATACATCCAAAAGACCCCCAAGTGGACCATTTATGATACAAATATCATTATATAAGTATATTGGCCGAACCTTATATTTTTAGGAATATAATAACAATTAATAATATAATATTGTTTTTAAAAACTATTTTATGTCAATTTTGACACTATTTGGTAATGGATTTTTGTGAAATTCATACCAACATGATTAGTTATAAAAAAGTTAATTAATTCAATACTAACATGTCATATTAACCTAGAATTTTTTTTAATTCATAAAAAGTCTCAAATTACATTTATTTGGGTATTTATAATATCAATTATTTTAATATTTCATTATTTAGGTAATTACTGCATCACCATTGTGTCATAAATAACTTAAATTATTTAATGTCTAAAAATTATAACTAAAATACCATTAAGTAGGAAATATGTTTATATTTCTAATTTATATTTATAGTCAAATTTATCTTATGTATAACCCTATATTAAAAATGATTTAGTTATTAAAATTTGAGTTTAACCATTTTAACCCTTCTTTAAATAAATTAATAATAAATGTCCTAATCTAATCCAAGTGGACCTAAATGGTCATATTTTATTCTTAAGGCTGTTTGTAGTCGAATTAAACTTATCCAATAGAATTAGGACATGTGTTAGGGTAATAATAATATCATTTTTACCCTTAATTACCCTATTTACTTTTAACCGTGGTAAATAAAAGTAAAAAGTTACTATTCACAAAAAATTATTTTCATCTCATTGAACCATATTTTAGTCCTATATATTACCGTGTCTCTCAGATTTTCGAAATTCAATTCACAAAAGTGGTAAATTTTCATTTAAATGAAAAAGTCAGTTTTTTAACTTCCACTAAGTGGTCTCACTATTCATCAAAAATTGAAGTTTTTCAGAAAAATACCAAAAATTAACCCTAGGCTAATTTCGATATTCCGAATCCAAAAATGAAGTCCATTTTGAAAGATAAAATTTATAAAATTTCAAAAAGTGGGTATTACTATTTATAACGGCTAGTTTATATAATATTTTAATAACATATCGTTGTTTAGTGAAACTCGATATTGCGTACAACACACGCTATTGTGGAAGGTCGTGATTGCGTGTAAAGAAATAAAAGTCAGGGATGCGTGTAGTGCAAGCTCCCTTTGGTGTAGCTTACAACACAAGACATCAAGGAAATTAAAAATAATATTTTTCATAAAATCTCGGGGTGTTACATTCTACCCCCCTAAAAATTAATTTCGTCCTCGAAATTCGTCGAGGTCATAAATGGTTTACTACTTATGAGTTTCTTTAAAAACTAAAGTATGAAACATAACGGTTACCCAAATTAACTAATCACTGGGTTTCCACATAGGATAACATAGGTGAAAATATGGATATGGAAGAGAAATATAACCATCAACTTCTGATGAAAAGTGGTAGAGGACATGGCTATGAAAAATCCAACAATCACAAAGCCATAAATTTGTGATGATCTAAGGTACCATATGATTAATCGAATATGAGAGTACTAGGACAACATTTTTGGCTTTCAAGATAATTTCCCTAAAGTTGAAGAATTTGAATTATAAGAAATACTTACTTTATTTAGGTATCATCTCATCGATGCTCGTGCCTTGAACAATTTCCACTTCATCTCTTAAAGAAATGAAGTTTAATTTGTCTTCTGTGAAGTGTTAGCAGATTATGCGATAGAATGATAGTTTATTCCATCTATTTCTATCGCAAAAAGTTTAGAAAAAATTATTAAATATATAGAAGTCCATCTATGATGAGATTAATCATATATAGTTTCTAAAATGGACTTATACTTCAGCTATCATAGTGCTTAATAAAATAAAACTAGTTTCTACTAACTAGGGACTTCCTGTAGGCCCGTGGTAGGCGATAAAGTCCTGTCGCACTTCGGTTGTGGGTCCGATTCCCACAACCTTGTTCGACGCGACGGGTTGTCGCCCATCCTGCAGGTTGTACTTTTTTTTAAAACTACACTATTATAACATTACAGAAAAAATTTCAAAAAAATTTATAGCCTTAAACAATACTAACCTATGTCCAACATAATAAATTTCAAATCTTTAGTCTTATCCAAAATATTTCTATCCAAGAATATAGTATAAATAAAAAAATTACTAGAAATTTCATCTACCGAGAAATTGAATACCATCATTTATCCCCGATATATCTTGTTGATCACATTCCAATCATGTGAATACCTTAATCATGTATTCTCTTGAAAAATGAATACCCATTGAACCTTAGTGAAAACATGAATGCTATCAAAATTTAACTCTTTACACATACTAAAATCCCAAAAATTCTATATACTCAAACCATGATATCACTTTGTCCTTATATAATTCATGAGCTCATTAATACTATCAAACATTTCATTATCTCCTTAGCACTTCTTTATGTACATATTAGGTGCTTTCCAAAAATATCTGAATAACCTTTCATGGTTACCGGTACCATTCATCATACACTTTCAAAACTTAAGGAAAGACAATAGTGTAACAATCCTTAGATGTCTCTTTATTCCATAGTACCATGATATTACTTATACAACATTACTCTTGATAAACATGTAATCATTCCACTACCTTCTTAAACCATTGACTGAGCTTCAACAATTCTTTCATCTCACATATCATTTGTAGTATCTTCATCATCATCCACATAAATACTACCCATATTACCATGTTGATTCTCTTTATGAGATTTTCCCTTAGGGAATTGGTTTGCATAATGCCCATACATTACACATTTAAAACACTTAACCGTTGTTGATGTCTTAGCAATACCATTATCCCTATCCATGGTGTTAAAGGAACCTTTTCCTTTACAATTACAAGATTTGTATCCTTTTCCACACCCAAATCATCTTCCAGTTCCTTTGAAACATTCTCATTGATGCCTCTTCCCACATGACTTACATGAGGGAAATTGAACTTTCTTTCCACTATGATCATCATGAAACCCCATATTTCTCTTATTAGATGAGTCAGGAAACTTACCAAAGTTGAGATTATTGATCATATTATGAGATTTCTGATTAGGCATAATAACGATATGTGGACCTCTAGATCCAATTTCATTTGGTTTCTCATGAAGAATATCATTCCATTGTCCATCATATCCTCCATTATCGTGAATCTTAATATTCCCATCCATTTTCTAAAACCCAAAAAAAAATAGTGTGAGGCCAAAATCATAATCAAGGGAGATTACCTTCAATATCTAACATCTTAGGTTAAATTCTAAGATCTTTACCATAATTCTAGGACTATAACCTATACTTATACTTAACTTTAGTGACATCCCTAGACATACCTTAGAAATATCTCTAGGGATGTCACTAAAGTTCTCACATCCTAGTTTCCAAAGGTTGACTAAACCTTTCCTCTGATACCAACTATAGAGACCCAAATCTTGACATACATGGACATTATTACTCTTGTATAATACTTAATACATAACAAAAATAGACACCAAAGGACCGTAATAGTTTAGTGTCTTTAGAAACTTGGAATATAAACTTCTAATCAAGTTGAAAGATCTTCAACATCTCCCATAACGATCTTCCCCTTTTTGTTTCCTTACCTAAAACCTTTCTTTATATCCTGGGGAAAAGAAAACATAAAAAGGGTGAGCTCAAATTCTCATTAAGGGAAAACATAGAGAACATAAAACAATCCATAAACATTTGAAAGTAAAAACTTGAACATGAAATTTAAACATCAAAATCTTGAGCAAAGACATAAATCATGGAAGTATATAAGGCATATATCATAATGGAACATCAACCATGATAAAATATAATGGGAATAAAACATGTAATTGTGGAAACCATTCATCACATGTTATGATTTCCATAGTACCCAAGGCATTGCTTCCAAGACCATCTTAGTGGACAAAGTCCCTTTCTGAATCGAGTTTACTCCTCGTTTCAGTCCTGTAACACTAAACCGGATTAACTTACCATTCCAGCCATGTCTATATAATGATATATAAATCATTACCCAACGCATTTGAGGGAGATAAAGGTCCCACACATCTCATAATGAAATCATTCTTACCTATGCCACAACATAAACATAAATCATTCATCATAACCCAAAGAATAAAATGGGTTTCATAAACATCATCCCATCATAACATAATCCATATAAAACAAATGGATATAATTTCATCATAATAAAAGTGAAACCATGTAAATCATAGAGACATTATACTTGAAACATACACAAATGAAATAATGTCATCTTAGATGGAAAATGGTTTTGATAAAGCACTTGAAATGAATTCTTGAGGAAAATATCCTTTCTTCTTCAAAATCATTTTATTTTCACAAAATTCCATGTAATTTTAAAAGAAAATGATTTCTTTGAAAATAGTCATGAAATCTTGTAGAGTAAGCTTCATGAAAATAAGGCTTTATAAAACCATAAAAAAAATCCTTTCATGCCGTATAAGTTAAAAAAACATTCTTCTCGTACTTTTACCGGAAAAGGTAAAAAGTACCTCGTAAAAGATAGATTCATTACATACCATGTAGTAAAAGTCAAAATGGTTAAAAAGGAATTTAAACACGCATGAAATCATTTTTAGAAAATAGTGACATGGATGATAAATACAACCCTAGTAAATACTTACGAATAAACAATCTCGAATAAAAACAAGATTAGAAAAGTTATCCCTTACCTTAGGTCCGATAAGCTTCATACATATCCAAAACTCCTGTATAATGATTTAAATAATGTTATTGACTTATTACAGAATCATATTCTTTGTTATGATATCATATATGGTTTACTTGTGACTTTATATTACCCGTTCTTTTGTAAATTCGATGTAAAAGTAGCAATTTGGGTAAAATCGTTTCATTTATTGTACGTGTTTCGACTTGTTATTCTTGATATTATTAATTATATCCTAATTTAATTAATTACAGAATGTAAAACATGATTTATATATAATATATATTCAGAATATACATATATATATATGATAGATGGATAAATGGAATGAAATACACCGTTCATGGAGACGGTAGGTTGTATGTACGCATGAATGCTGTTTTCGTTTCCTTATTGAATTGAATGGAATTAAGTAGATGAAATACATATATATATATACATAAATACAGTATTATTATTATGTCATATATTTCATTATTATTCACTATATATACTTTATAATCATTCGTGAATGGTTAACATGGAGAATGAATCTCATCGCGTCGTGGAGACGGTAATCCGTACGTACGCACGAGCGATGATATCGTTCCCATATTTATTGAATGGAATTGGAGTGGATGATATAATATCATATAATCAGTATGATGTTATAATAATCATATATAGTTATTCTTTACACCATCACACCCATCCAAGTAAGGTGGTGGTGGAAAAACAGATTACACCACGACGTGGAGACGGTATTCCGCACGTACGCATGCGCGGTGATTCTGTTTTCCATAGGATGGATAGAAGGTGAAATAGGGTTGTTTCATATTTATAATAACATATCAGTATATAAGTAATACCGATGTTATTAATTTATAATGATAAAACTAAAAAAGAATAAGTAGAAGAAGAAATAAACTTGAGAGAATCGGAAGAAGAGATTACCTCTTCTTCGACGCACCCCATTTAAGCCTTCTCTTAAGGAAGTAGAGTTGGTATTTTGAGAAGACAAGAACCTCAAGAATGTTTCTAGGGAAGTGGATAAAAGAAATGGGTAGGGGTTGTCCGAGCTTCAAGGATCAAAAGGGTGTGAAGAGAAGAGGGAAGGGGTTCCCTTTTTATAAGGGAGGAGAGGGGCACCTTTGGAAAAACATAAAATATTATTTTATAATAAAGTCATATTCGGTTTTTAATAGCTAAAAATTTATTTATTTAGAAGATAAGGTGGGGATGGTTCTAAATCCTCTCAACAAATAGATTTTAGACAGGTTTGGGTCATTATATTAACCTTATCTTTTAGTTTTAACTCTTAGTTAATTAGATTGACATTTACCATGTCACATTGTATTTTTATATTATATAGTTAATAAACTTACCATATACATCCAAGCGACCCCCAAGTGATCCATTAATGATAAAAATATCATGATATAAGTATATTTGCCAAACCTTATTTTTTTAGGAATATAATAACAATTAATAGTATAATATTTGTTTTAAAAACAATTTTATGTCAATTTTGACACTATTTGGTAATGGATTTTTGTGAAAATCATAACAGCATGATTAGTTCGAAAAAAGTTAATTAATTCAATACTAACATGTAATATTAACCTAGAAAATTTGTTTAATTCATTTAAAGTCTCAAATTACATTTATTTGTGTATTTATAATATCAATTATTTTAATATTTCATTATTTAGGTAATTACAGCATCACCATTGTGTCACATATAACTTAAATTATTTAATGTCTAAAAATTATAACTAAAATACCATCAGGTAGGAAATATTTTTATATTTCTAATGAATATTTATATATGAATATATTTTATTTATAACCCTATATTAAAAATGATTTAGTTATTAAACTTTGATTTTAACCATTTTATCCCTTCTTTAAATAAATTAATAATAAATGTCCTAATCTAATCCAAGTGGACCTAAATGGTCATATTTTACTCCTAAGGTTGTTTTTGGTCGAATTACACTTATCCAATAGAATTAGGACATGTGTTAGTGTAATAATAATATCATATTTACCCTTAATTACCCTATTTACTTTTAACTGTGGTAAATAAAAGTAAAAAGTTACTATTCACCAAAAATTATTTTCATATCATTGAACCACATTTTAGTCCTTTATATTAATCGTGTCTCTCGGATTTTCGAATTTCAATTCACAGAAGTGTTAAAATTTCATTTAAATGAAAAAATCAGTTTTTTAACTACCACTAAGTGGTCTCACTATTCATCGAAAATTGAAGTTTTTTAGAAAAATACCAAAAATTCACCCTGGGCTAATTTTGATATTCCGAATCCAAAAATGAAGTCCATTTTGAAAGATAAAATTTATAAAATTTTAAAAGGTGGGTATTACTATTTATAACGGCTAGTTTATATAATATTTTAATAACATATCGTTGTTTAGTGAAACTTGATATTGCGTACAACACACACTATTGTGGAAGGACGTGATTGCGTGTAAAGAAAGCCAAGTCAGGGATGCGTGTAGTGAAAGCTCCTTTTGGTGTAGCGTACAACACAAGACATCAATAAAATTAAAAAGAATATTTTTCATAAAATCTCGGGGTGTTACATTATGACTTTGAAATTTTATCCTTTTTCATAATGTGATATTTTTTATAATCTTATATATATCAATATATACATATTTTTTATATATTCACACATAAAAAATTTAATTTTATAAATAAATAATTAAACATATTTACATATAAAATATACTTCTCAATATATAAATCTTTTCTAAATAAAAAACTAATATCCATTTTTTTAAATACAAATATATGAATATTTATATGCCTATATAATGTGTGTGTGTGTGTGTGTATTTGTGTGTGTCTATTTTAACAAACTGATTTATATTATCTATATATTCTAAACATATGTACGTACATATTAATATATAATATTTGTAAATATATATGAATATGTATAATTATACTTACAGATATACATAATATATATATATATATATGTATGTGTGTGTGTGTGTGTATGTTGTATATATGTATTTATTTATTTATACACACACAAAAAATCATATTTTATAAATGTATTTAAAATTGATCTTATAAATATATATTAATATATGAATAAATATACAAATAAAAATATAACTAAATATAAATAAATAAATATATATTAATATACAAATAAATAAATAAATAAAAGTATAAACATATAAATACAATTATATTTTTTAATATATATATATATTAATATACAAATAAATATATAAATATACTGATACAAATATATATATATTAATATATATATATATATGTTAATATAAATATATATTAATATATGAATAAATATAACTAAATATATATATAAAAATAAATAGATATAACATTAAATGGAGAGAAAAGCAACATGGAAGAGTGGTAAAGGGTCCAGGTGCGTATGGGAGAGGTATCAAGTTTAAATATAAAGGGAGGCAAGGGAGCACATGCGGGTCAGTGAAGGGGGTGCTAGTGTCGTTAAAGGGTTGGGGTGGGGCTAGGGCATGCAGGGGTGGTAGGCGTGAAAGCTTGGTGCTTTAATAGTGCTATTGATGGGGAGTCATACATTATTAAAATACCCCTCTAATTTTCTGATTTTTTTGATTTTTTTATCTTTTATTAGTGCTAAAAAATCGCTGATAAAAGGGGTCTTTATCACCGTTTTTTTAACATTGATAAAAGAGACTACCTTTTAATAGCACCTCGATTATGAGTGTTTTTTTAGCACTGATAAATACCTTTTTGTTGCGATGATAAAACTCTTCTTTGTAGTAGTGTCAGTTCATCAAGATATGTGCGAACCACACTAAGCAAAATCTAGAGGTAAATTCATTTACCACTACTATAAATTTGACTATTTATGACTGATCATTTACAACAGAAAAATGACCCATCACAAATAGTCTATGGATTCAGATTATTTACGACGTAATAAAGGTTACGTCGCAAATAATCACCATTTGCGATGAAAGAAACTATTCCATCACAAATAGTTTTGAAGAGGATTCCTCTCACATGACACCAAATACATTTGTGATAGAAATTTGCAATGAACTACTACTTCTGTCACAAATGACCATTGGCTCAGAATCATTTACGACAAAATTCAATTCCCATCACAAATGCTTTTGATAGAATGGCTATTTGCGATAGAATTAAATACTTCATAAATAGTCCGTCAGAAATAATAATTTCATTTAACCTATGTGAACCCCATCTTCTTCCTCCTCTCCCACACAACCACTCCACAACTCCTCCCCTCCTTTGTGCCACCACATCACTCCACCATGCCGCTCCACAACACTATTCCGCTGCTCCCTCTTCTGCACTACTGCGATGTAGCGCTGCCCTAGGTCACCCCACTCAGATCTACTAAGTACGGATTCCAGTTTTGTTCTCATTCACATATTTTGTGTATTTCAGTTTAATATTATGAATACTGATATGGTCAAAACCTAGGTTAATAAATTTTTCCATTTTTTAGTTTATTTGATATTTAGGGTTAATCTAAATTTATTAGTTCCCATTTGGGTGTCACTTATTTTTTCATGAGTTGATTTCATTTGATTTTAGGGTAAATATAAATATATATATATATATATATTGGTAGTCAATTGTTTTATAATTCTTGTATTTCAAAATTGATCACTGAGAGAAGTGATCCACTGATTTAGGTTTTTAGATTACATGGATAAATGAGATTGTGGGCACCTGAATTGTTCACCCAAATATAACATTATAAGGGGAGTCACACATCCATAGATATGAAGATTTACCATATAATGTTATGTCATAGATAAATGGGACTGTGAAATAATTTAACACCCAAAACTGGTCACAATTTTTTTTATAATGATTATAATGATTGTATTCCAAAATTATATTTCTAATTGGGTGTCATTTATTTGATTTTAGGGTTAATTCATCTTCAAACTTATAAACTAATTTTATAATGTTTGTATCATTATATTTGGGTGTAAATTGTTTTTGTAAGAGTTGATTTCATTTGATAAAATGTTATTTATAAGTTTTTTTATAAGAAAACATTAACAAGGTGGTTTAATAAAAAACAATAACAATTTAAAATATGAAATATTTATTAAAAACTTATTTTAAAAAAATTAGAATAATTTTTGTAAAACTTTTTTAAAAAATATAACAAAAAACAATGAATTATTAAAATTTTTTAAAAAATATTAATTATTAAAAATGGAGTTTTAATTTAGATAATTAGTAAAAATAATTAAATAATTTATAATATTTAATAATTATTGATTCATTATTATTAATAAATTTTAAACATTAGCGTAAACTATAAAATAATAATAATAATTTGTAAAAAATTTAAAAAATATAACAATTAGAAATTCATAACAATTCATATAATTATTGTATTAATTAAAATAATAAGTATTAATAATTTGTATAAATATTGTAAAAACACCTGATGCATACAACTATTATAATGCATCTAAGATAAAAAAATTTTAATTCAAAAATTAATAATTCAAAATAAATATTACTTCAAAAATTTTAACTCAAAATTATTTATTAATTATTTTTATGAATTATTAATTCAAGATAATAAAATTTATTTATAATCAAAATTAACTATAAGTAAAATTACTTATAAATAATATACATACATACATATATATATATATATATATATTTGTTTATATTTATTTGATATATGTATATTTTTTTTAAAAAGAGTTAGAATATATATTTGATGTATTTATATTAATTAAGAAATTGTGATATATATACTAATTATTAAAAATGTAATAATAATTTAAATAATTAATAATAATCACTACATAATTTATAATAATTAATAATTAATTAGTTAATATTATTAATAAATAGTAAATATTAGTGTTACTTACAAGTTATTGTTAATAATTTCGAAATTTTAAAAAATTATGTAAATAAGAAAAAATTTGTAAAAAAGAAATATAAAAAACTAGTAATAGATAAATATTAGTAATATTTATTAAAAAATAATAAATAAATAACAAAAAATTAGTATAACTTAACAAATAATTTTATAAACTAATAAAAAATTTTAAAAAATTTCTAATAACTATTATATTTTTTTTATCAAACCTTGCAAAAAAATATAAAAAATAATAACTAATAAAAATTCACAATAATTCATGTACATGTTATGTTAATTAAAATAATTCATATTAATAATCTATATAAATGTTGTAATATATATATATATATACATATAATCAATAAAATATTAAAAATGATACACTCGTGTGCTATGTTTCCAAACACTGAATGCTAAGAAATGTTATCTCGCGCCTATGATAAACCTATAATTATTGATCTAACGGTGGTCTCAAATTTTTTATATGATACACCATTATGGAGATACTTTAATTATTTTGAGAAATTATAAAAAAAATATTAAATGAGACTACCATCGTACATGATGTTACCAAAGTCTCAATGCAAAAAAAATGAAATGTCGTATCTAATGTAAACCCCACATCTCGAACCCAATGATGGTCTCCATTTTTTCATAATATACATAGTTTGTGAGATACTTTAAATTTTTATATGTAATTATAATAAAAATATTAAATGAATTACCCTTGTGTTCAATGTTACCAAACATGTGACGCACACAAATGTAATATCACATCTAGGGTAAACCCCAAATCCTGGACCCGACAGTGGCATCCAATTTTTTATATGTTACAAAATTTGAAAAATACATTAAATTTTAATAAGAAATTATAATAAAAAAATTAAATGAATTACCCTCACCTGCAATGTAGCTAAACACATGATGCTCACAAATGTTATGTCATTCCTTGAATAAACACCACATCTCAGACCCAACGACACTCTTAGATTTCTCATATGAGACATCGTTCGAGATATATTCTATTTTTTTCAAAAAAATAGCATGTGTATTATATAATATATTTAATATTTTTATTCTGTCTGTGTTGAGACTCTACGGGCCCCGTAATCCAGTGCTAACCCAACACCTCACTCTGATTATATTCCATAGAATATTTCAAGGCATTAAAATATAATAATAATTTGAAACTAGTAAAGGTGATCAGTAGTAATTATTCTTATTTCTGTTATTTTTTAGATAACTAAGGACCTGATAACTAGACACCAATTTCTATTATGCGACCGTGATTGGATAAATCATTATAAAAATTCAAACGGATCTAGTATAAATTCTGTCTACATTGAAGGTGTTGAAACCTTTATATAATTTTCATTGTCGAATTATTATTTTTTTTATGAAGGAACAATTAAATTTCCATGTCAGAAATGTGATCTTAGGAGATTCAAAATGTTTGACAATGTCGGACTTTATCTTTTGCATTTTATTTATCAGAAAGATTATATTTTTTGTTATCAACATGGTGAAAGAAATTTAGTAGAAAATACAATTTTTTGGTTTCATATCCATCATTTTAGAATTTAGTATATGTGGTCATTGTTCCATATATTCCTAAAAGAATAACTCAAAATGATATTCCAAATCCTGAATTAGAACATTCTAATTTTTACAATTTGTTGAAATCTTCTAAGGAGGTCTTATATCCGGGATGCCAGATGACCAAACTTGAAGGTGTTAAAAAATTTCTGGCTACTAAATTAGATTTTGGAATGTGAAATAGTTGTTTTGATCAGATATTATCTTTGGTTAAATTATTTTTTCCTGATGAAAATACATTACCTATAAGTATCTATGAAAGTAAGAGGAAAAAAAAGTAGAGGAAAAAAAATTAAAGTCCAAATTTCATATGAAATAATTGATGTATATTTCCAATTACATCTCATTTACAATGTTTATTTATGTCTCACAACATAGATGGATTGATGACATGACATAAATAAAATATTTTCACAGGTAAAATCTTAAATCACCATGTGATGGTAATTCATGGAAACACTTTGATTATATCCATCCTTCTTTTACTTTAGAACCTCATAACATACAGTAATGCCTTTCTACTGAAGGTTTTTGTCCATTTGGTTCTTATAAAAGTCAATATTCTTGTTGGATCATTTTGATTACTCCTTAAAACTTACCTCCTTGTATTTTTATAGAGGAACCATATATATATATATTTGACACTATTAATTCCAAGACATCCAAAAATAATATTGATATTTATTTAAATCCACTAATTTATGAGTTAATTTTATTATGGAACAATGTTGTGACTACATTTGATATAGTTATAGATCAAAACCTTATAGTTAAGGTTGAATTATTATGGATTATCAATAAATTTATGGAACATGGTATATTATTTGGATGGAGAAAACATGGTCTAAAATAATGTCCATACTTCATGGATGATAGAAAAACATTTATTCTTGGTAATGTTAGAAAGTTTAGTTATTTTTATTATCATCGGAGATTTATTCCTATAGATCACTATTTTTTAAGGAACAAAAATAATTTTTAAATAGGTCTAATTGAAATAGACAAACCTCCAACAGTTATCTCAGGTAACTATGTAAAATCTATTATCTTTTCATCACCTCTTGTTACTTTTGGACCAATCATAAATGAACAAAAAATAAATGGTTTTCAGAGAGATCATAATTAGATAAAATAGAGTTTTTTGGGATCTTTCATATTGGTATGAATTTTTGGTTTGTCACATGTTTGATGTAATGCATATTGAGAAGAGTTTTTTTGATAACATATTTTATACAGTGTTGTACACACCTAGTAAGACCAAAGATAATGTAAAGGCACAGTTAGATCTTTCCTAGATTTGCGGACATCCTGAACTTCAATAATTTTAAGATGAAATATCATAAAAATTAATGAATCCAAAAGCATCTTACTTAGTTACTAAAGAAAAATATTTATTATTCTATCAATGAATTAGATTTTTGAGTTTACCAGATGATTATGCTTCTAATTTGTTTGATTGTGTAAAAAATGGGCATATTACTGGGTTAAAAAGTCATGATTGTCATGTTATAATTGAAATATTATTGTCTATTGGTATTATATAGTTGTTGAATTCTTAAATATGGGACATGTTGACCAAAATATCATATTTTGTTCTGAGATATTTTTGTGTAAACATCATATTACGACACATTGTGTTTTTTTGAAAATATATATTGTTTTAATTTTTTGTAAATTGAAGAAAATATTACCACCAAGATTCTTTGATTCCATAAACATTTAATATTGCATTTTAGATATGAATATAAATATGGAGGGGCTATACTATTCCAGTGTATGTATCCCTTTTAGAGATGTATGAAAAAATTAAAGAAAAAAGTACATTAAAAATCATCAGTTGAAGGGTCGATTACAAAAGCTTACTTGTAGGAGGATATTTAAAATTTCTTCTCTTATTATTTTCGGTCGAAATATCCTTCAAAACATAATCACATGGTTCACAATGAGGAAAATTTTGATGATGTAATAGAACATTAGTTACTGGTTTTTAATTAGCTCGAGCTTGGTTCTGGTTTTTATCATGAACAATGTCTTATGGTTGAATTACTATATAAGTCTCATACATATATTCTACTAAATTTTGAATAAGTGACATGATTTGTGTAGTAGGTACTACTTTGTTATTATTTTTTAAAATATTTATAAAAGATACCTTTATTCACATTAACATTTTTTATAGATTATATTATGACCATATCAAAAAACAATTTAGATAAATTACATCTGGTGCTCTTGCAGAATGTCATCAACAAATTTTTTCATATTGGTTTCAAATACTACTAAGTTATACAACTTTCGATGGAATAATAAATCAATTTTGTAATGATATCTATTATTAATAATTTTTATTATTTACATGCAACACAACATGAAAATAAAACTAATAGTCGATTATGTGTGCTCAAAAAAACTCTATTGAAATTGGTAAAATCTTATAATAGGTACGTGGTTAATGAATTTCGATTCCATACATGCATATATATATATATACTCAAAGAAATCAATGAATAATAGTGTTTATTAGAAAGGATACCCTCACAAGGAAAGTGAAGTTGACTTTTATGGTATGCTAGTTTTTTGACACTCCCTTTTTAAGCAAGGACTATTAAAAGATTATGAAGAGAACCTTGGGCATGCTAATGTACTAAAGATCCTTAAGGAGAACAAAGGGATTTTTCCAAATAGACCTATGAATAGAGACACCTTCTCATTACATAGTCCATGTAACTAACCTGCATGGGCCATAGGGGAAAGATACCCCTATGCGGGACACCTTCGTTGGATACTCACATTGTGGACCGATGAAGACTACCTCTTTCACCTAGGGTCACATATTTTCCTATAAATAGGACCCTCAGACTCCTCATTTATACAACTAAAAAAATTAAAGACTCCATGAAGCTCTCATTGCATAGTACCTTCACCTAGGTCCCTCAAAATTTCTCTGGTAGCTCTTCAAAACACAATAGAAGAGAGAATTAAATGGGATATACAAGATCAAATCCCCTTCAGGGTCTAAAGACATAAGACACCTATATAGGGACCATTCTACCCTAAGGATAAACCAACTACACGAGGTTTGTCTCCATCATCAGGGACCTGTGCGAGAACCATTCAGGGATACTAAAGGAGACCCATGGTATTTTGGATAAAGCCTCAGCTGAGTGTTGTTTCCCTAGTGGCCTATTACCCAAGGAATATCTAGCTCATGTAGGCCTTTCTCCTCTACATGGAGCACCTTAAGTTACTATTAGTCATTTCATAGAATACCTAAACCAAGAACCTACTCCCAATACCTATTCAAGTCACCATTTGAGTCCTCTTCCAAATCCACCTATGGCATGGATCCTCCCTCCTTGGTTACCTTGTCTGAAAGGGACCAAGTTAAAACCTTTACCAAGAACTCCAGAATTACAAATCCATGGGGAAAGGAACACCAACATGTCTCCCATTTGAATTTTTATTTCTATGGTCAAAGGTTTTCTACACTAGTCCTACCATATGGTTAAGATCCTCAGGGAACATATGGATTTGTATATCTAGGGTCACGATGAACCTTACCTTAGTAATAGTGTCGAGGAGTTCTCGGTCTTGGATATTTGGGGTTGGAGCATGTCTGCCCCTTTTTGTCTATGAGACTTGGATCCTCCAGTTCCCAGTAGGGAGGGTAAGGATCATGCTTGATTTTCCATTCAACATGGTATTATATCCTCCTCCCGCTGGAGAACCAATTTCAAAGAATCCTTCATAGAGTAAGCCCAAGACTTTATTGTAGGAGGTTTCAGTATTCCTCCTCTCTACCTATATGTCCTTCAACTTCATTACACACTCACCTTGGACTCATGTCCAATGTAAAGTGAAGAGAGGGAAGCGTCGTATACCCGACCTCTTCCACCAGCAGATAATAAAAAGTGTATGGTTTTTCAAATCCTCCACTTTCTCTTGTTTCTCAGAGGAAGTATGACTCACATGAACTTAGTGGTTAGTGGGGATCATGGCACCTTCATGAAAAATAACTATTATTCCTATTTTAACTAGGATACATAAGATGCCTACCTAAGGCTTGAGATCAATGGGCATCCTTCTAAGGACTAAGCCCCAATCAAAACCCCCAATTTACCAGGGCATCCTATTTAAAAGTAAGCCCTAAAAATTCATTCTTTGGAACACATCCTTAGGTGTAAGCCCCAAATAAGCTTCTAAATCACCATTATATAGTACATCACTCATGAAACCTTCTATGGGGAATCCTATTCAATAATAAGACCCAACTTAATCATCCCAAAGGGTCATATTCCCCTATGAGATAAACCTATAGAATCTCTATAGGGGAGGCTCTTCATAACCAAACTGCATGGTATTTGATTCCCTTATAAATAGGATACTTAAGAAGTCTACACGAGGTCCAAACCCCAGACCTCAAATCAACCCTATTCTTTTATGATCCACATTCACAATAGGGTTTAATTACACATGGGAATTCATATCTCTCTCGAGTTCTCTGGGTTTCTCTGGCATATTCCCCACAACAAAATTTGACTAGGAACCTTCCATCTAGATGTATTTTCCACATTATGTTAAACTATACGATTGGGTCCTTTTCAGACGAATATAAAAGGTATGATATTCCCTATTAAGTGGCACTAAATAACGTGGGGTTTGATTCCTTTCACTAGTATATGCAGGAAGTCTATCTATGGTTTTGATCCCAAAATAAAAATAAATTCTATGTCCTTAGATAGAGATAAACTCTAAAGTGATCTTTTTCTCCCTGGATGACAATAAACACTAGATTGGCCCACTATGTGGCTAGAAAATTGACATCATTATAATAACGACCAAAAAATCTATAAGTAGCACATAAGTGGATAACATCAATGGAGAACCTTAGATACATACAGATATCTCCATTGATGAAGAACCTCAGGTACATAGAGATGATTCTTAGATCTATACATGCTAATAATTGATTTCTAAAATTGGGATGAATCACATCATACTTGGGAATTAATAAAGGATTCATGATCAATTCTTAAATATATAAGAGAGCCCCTAAGTAGGAAATAATTCCCCCAAAAGGGTGTGATGAACCCTACCTCCCCTCCTCTCGACCAATGTGAGTTCTTAAGCATCATTGGTCAAAATACCTAATGAGAATCTACCTCTAGAAAGTTTATCCCTTCAGATATAGAACTATTGGGTGTTTCTAGTGCCATGAACAAACCTATTGGAAACTGTTTGAAAACCATCATGGGGTGTGAAATCTAAAGGAAAAAAAAAAATGAACCCAACATGAATCCTTAACCAAGATGATAGTATCAACCACCTCTTAGCCCCCTTCTACTCTCAAAATGAAAGAAGTACATACAATGAAATCAATCACGCATGTGTTCACTCATATGAGATGCTACTTTTACGGAGTTCCTTGTCTGTGTTTTTCATATATACATGCACTCCTTTTTAGAACACCCTTTGATCTAATGGCCTCCTTCAATTTTCCCCCAATGAATGCCCCAGCTGCTACTCAGGAGGGATCTTCATCCATGTGAAGGATGCCATCACCAAACCAGTGCCTTCAACACTGGGTATCAAAATCACTAGAACATGAGTATCATCAAAATGGTATGATTCTAACCCTGTAGGCCACTTGAAAAGCCCTCTAGTCCATGAAACACCCCCGATTGTCCAATCAATGATGACCGGTGGTCTTGAAACAGATGACACCGACCACCATCTTCAAATGTTTCAGGAGATTATATTCAGAACACAACAGCCATTACCTACCATATTTCATGGAGGTTGTCCAAGAGGCCACATACGACCTCATCCAAGAGACATATGGGTCCTTTTCAAGGGCTCATTCCAGTAATCGCTTCCTCCAACACCACATGATAGTTAACTCTCAACATGATGAGGGTGTTGTCCTTGGATATCCGGCCTGGGTCCTTCAAACCCAGAAACACAAGAAGTCCCTCTGGGGATGACAACCAGTCAATAGGAAGAGGGTTCACACCTTTTCCACCTCTGAATAATACCATCAATATAGTTTGGTAGAAAATAGTGAGAGGACACATACACCCATCCTCCTACATTTAACCATCCATCAGAATTGTTTGGTGGAATTCAATGAATCCCACTATTCAAATATAGCAACAATTCACAAGTAGGAATATGCACCTGCCTATACCCATCAATTCTACTAGAAGCTTCATCTGGCAGCACCCATGGAAGTCAGTCAGAAAGTCCTGATTACAACTAGGGGAAAAATGATCTATCTTCCCCCAAACAAGAGTGCTATCAGTATCCATTGGTAGGAAAAGGAGTATAGGATTAAACACATACACCTGCTCTATATGAGTAATGTGCATATATCCCCATTATAGTCACTGAAGTCACCAAGAATATATTGGAAATGGTAAAAGGGAAGACACAAATCCCTACCCACATTCTAGAAACATGTAAGGATATCATAACGGAAAATAGAGTAGTATCTGTAACACCCCGAGCTTCCATGATACGCTTCTCATTCAATAATGCAATAGCTTGCATTGTACGCAACTTCGAGTTCTAAAACACCGCGACTAATCAAAGTAGCCGTTATGAATAGTAATAACCACTTTTTAAAATTATATAAATTTTATTTTTCAAAATGGACCTCATTTTTGTATTCGTAATATCGAAATTATCCAAAGTTGAATTTTTTGTAATTTTCTGAGAACTTCCAATTTTTTATGAATAGTGAAAATTACTTAAAAACAATTTTTTTAATCAAAATAATTTATAGTGATAAATTATACTATTTAGTGGTTTTAAATTATAATTAGAATATATTTTTACCATTTTATCCAATGATGGTCATTAGAATTAATTTAACATTGAAATTGGACATAAAGAATTGTCAATCTTTTGATATAAATTGTTTCTTAATAACACGCTATTGTTATGACAGCGGGAATTAATTATAAAATTAATTAATGAAACTTATATGTTTGTAATTTTGTAAAATAGAAATCATTTTTTAATTCGGAATATCAATTATAGCTTAGGGTGAAATTTTGGCATTGTTCTGAAAAACTTCAATTTTTGATGAATAGTGAAACCACTAAGTGGTAGTTAAATAACTGATTTTTCGTTTAAATGAAATATTACCACTTCTGTGATTTGATTTTCAAAAATCCAACATACATGGTTGTCATTAAGAAGTAAAATGTGGTTCAATGATATTAAAATAATTTTTTGGTGAATAGTAACTTTTAAGTTCTTAATCGCGATTAGAGGTAATTAGTGTAGTTTAAGGTAAAAATAATGTTTTAATAATATGAGATGAGCTTGACACATGTCCTACCCTCATTGGATGTGCCATGGCCGACCAAGAAAATCCATGGGTCAACTTGGGGACCCCATGGAGCCACTTTAGTTGGAAAATGACATAAATACCTTTTATTTAATGTTAAAGTAAAAAATGACACAAACATGAAATGTTTTACTAAAACAATTTTTACATGGGGTTATACAAGTCATATTTTTAACTATAAATAGTCATTGGAAAGATAAAATTATTTCCTACATCATAGTATTTTTTTATAATTTTTAGACATTAAATAAATTAAATTATTTATGACATCATTATGATGCAGCGATGACCTCATTATTTAACGATTTTAATAAAATGAAAATATAATGTAACCTCCAAGGCTTACACTTGTCCAAAGACTATTGTATGGGTAGATTTCGAACCCTTATCACCTTAGCCTCGAATTATATAAGTTTGGGACATTTAGAATCCGAAACGCATTGTATAATAATGTAAACTTTCCTTACTTTCCAAGAGTGCCCCTCCTCTCCTCTTATAAAAGGCCCCCACCTCTACCACCTCATTCACACCTTCAAGCCATTTGGCTCGGCCAACCTCTGCCCAAATACTCTCCCAACTTCCCCCTCTTACTCCTATAAGCCTCACTTTGGGCAGAAATCTTCCCAAGGAAGCCTTTGGCTCAAATCAAAAAGAGTTACCCTATTTTGAGGTAATGTATTCTCTAATGTTGTTTTGTTTTATTTTTCTTCTCCAACCCCCTAAACTCTTTTTATTAATTTATTTTGTAACAACACCAGTATCCTCAATATACTAGGATGTTGTTATAAGAAGTATTAGAGCTACAATTACACACACCTAAATCTAATGGTTAAAGAACATACGGTTTCTGTGGATGGCGAATTGCTGCCTCACGAAACGATGATTGTTCAACACTCATATAACACCTTCAAAGGTGGCCATTAAGATGTAACTATATTTATATATGATATATAATATGTTTATGTTTTACTTATGAATCTGTATTTCTCATTTATGGCATACTTTATGATTTCCATTATGGGTAAACGCGATAATTTCATTTTAGGAAGTGCGGACTACCGCCCCCTCAAAGTGATTTGAATCGTTAATGCCATATGTGGGATGTATAAAGGATGGAGTAAATGGTATTATACACTATATTATACTGGAATTATATTATACATTTATATCATTATGATTTCATTCCATTAAATACGAAATAGAAATGAAAGTAGCGTTCATGCGTATGTACGGCTTACCGTCTCCATGAACGGTGCATTTCATTTCTTACCTCTAAATGTTACGTAATATTATAAATGAATGTATATACTGGATATATATGATATATATGACATCTAAATCATGAATATAATTCTGTAGATAATGGATATTCTACCACATAAACAACTTGTAATTATAAGAAGTTTATTGTTGACTCAAGTACCAAAGATCGACAAAACGACCGTTATTAACTTAAATAATTACATAATGTTCATATCATTGTAATAAGTGATATAAAAAGGATAATGAAATTTAAAATGGTTCTTAATAAGGTATATATTAACTCTAGTTTATTATTCAGGAGGTTAAATAACGGTTGAGTCAAGTCAGACACGAGGTAAGGGAATTTCTTCACCCAACTTCCATTCTTTGGGTTAATCTCCTACTTTAAAATTATGTCATTATATTATTATGTCCTATATTTTATTTGTACTTTCTTTATGTGTACTTATATTGAATACACATAATATATCTATTTTATTTAAAAAGAATGATATTTGTAAGGGACTTCGTCTCAATCTCCATTCATTGAGGCATATTTTGTTTTATACACAACTTTATTTTATACGGTGTATAAACCCCTTTGACTTTTACATTTATTCAAAAGGTTTTCTTTTATAAGTATATGATTTCTAAATGATTTCAAAAAAGATATATTTCTCTCAAATATATGAAAATCCAGTGCAAATGTATACATATTTAACGCAAGCTTAAAAATGTTTTCAGAAAACCCAACTCTCGAGCGTGGTAGACAGGAAGGGATTGGGCGTGGACCCATCATGGCCTGTAATTAGTCGAGGAGTCTCAGAATTAGTTATTTTGTTTTCAGAAGCTTGCATAATGTTTTTAGAAAAATGCTGGAGTATATTTGAGCAATTTTAAACATAAGTATCTTCTAAAAAAATTGCATCGGTAGGTCTCATGAGACAACTAGACGTGGAATTGGCCGAGGCCCTTTCCCAATTCGATTTATGGTTTTGGCCGAGGCCTTAATCATTTTAGACGTCTTGGCCGAGGCCTTGACAAAATGTTTCAGAATGTTTGGCATTATACATTCCCTCATTATGAAAGTGGTTATTGATATTGCATGTGATTATTCGACCAGTATAATATCCATGTGGAGAAGTGAATGGCATTATCTCATTTTACTTTTTCCATATTATTTTGATGTTCAAGTTTAAAAGGCTTTTGTTTTAGTTATACATTACCTTAAATTTTTATGTTTATTTATGAAAGCTTCCGCAATATTGTTATCCTTACTGAGCATCTGAGCTCACCCCTTTCAATGTTTTAATATTTTCCAGGATGTGAAGAAATATTTTATGAATGACCTGCAGGGATAGTCAGAAGAGGATATGAGTGTGGACTATGAAGACTTTGTTATTAGTTTTTCACTTTATGATGTAATGTAACATTTATGAATGTATCTAGTGTTTCTAAGGCTACTAAACTAATCGGTCTTTCGAGACTTGATCTTTTGTGATCATGCCAATGTTACGAAGTAATGCACCGACTCTGGGTAGCTGGGGTCGGGGCGTTACAGTTGGTATCAGAGGCAGTTTAGTACTAACCTTGGAAGCTAGATTTAGATAAACTCTGATTAGAGCACATAGCCCGAAGATAGACTTTGAGGATTAGTATAGAAGAACTTCCTAGAATTTTGGTATTGTAGAGATGTTGTGAGTTTTCCGAGCAATACATCCATGTCTGGATACGAGCAGGTAGAGGCGGCTCTGGCACAGATGTACCTAGGGGTAAAACCTGAAAACACCGCTTTGAGCTAGACTCGAACGGGAACTGGTTCACGACAACGGGCCTTGCTTCACTCTTGGTTACGACACTCCCAAGGGATATGCTTAGGATAATTCTCATTTTCTTTACAAACCACTATGAAGGGTTATGAGTATATACTTCCTCAAAGAAAACATTTTTATGGATTATATCCATAAATAGTTCAATTTATGTTAAGTATCTTACAAGTATGGAATTATGTATTTTGATTCATAAACTAATATAGTTTATTCCATTGTTTAGAAATGGCGCCTAGTGGAAGGAATGGAAACCGTATCAATGCACGCACTCCGTGTAGGGATTTCCCTCCTGCTCAAGATAATTATTGTGGAGCTGGAGATACAACTGGTACTGATCAACTTATTACCATACTAGGACAACTCACTCAAGTTATGAATAATAACCTTACTCGTATGGATCATCCTGATCCACAACGTGGAGGATCAATGTTAGACCGCTTCATGAGGCAACAACCGCCAACATTTAATGGGGGTACAAATCCATTAGTAGCTGAGCAATGGATAAACTCCTTAGAGAAAATATTCCATGCCTTGGGGAGTAGCGAAAGGGAGAAGGTTGTCATGGAAGTTTACCGCCTCACTGGAGATGCTGATTAATAGTGGTCATTGATTCAAAACACAAAGGAAGATGATGACATATCGAATATGGAATGGAGGGAGTTCAAAGATCTTTTCTTAGAAAAATACTTTCCTCATGACCATAGAGTAGATATGGAAAGGCAATTTCTGAGTCTGAAACAAAAGGAGGATGAGAATGTCGCAAAGTATGAGGCCAACTTTACAAGGTTAGCGAGGTATGCTGTAGATTATATACGTAACCCAAGAGGTAAGATTGATCGTTTCTTTGATGGGTTAAAACCATTTCTCTGTCGAGCTTTAGTATCACAATCGTTCTCAACATACGAAGATATTGTCTCATGTGCTATCAAGACAGAAAAGGAATTTTCTAAGTCTTATGACAACAAAGTAAAGCAAGATAAGAAGAGAACGGTGGAACAAGAGACAGATAAAGGGAAAAAGGGAAAGAATGATTTTCCAATATGTGATAATTGTGGGAAGAATCACCCTGGTACTTGCCTAAAAGGAATGGGAGTTTGCTATAAATGTGGAGAAAAAGGTCACCAGGCGCGTGATTGCAAGGGAAAGAAAGAGGCTATCGATGTTGAATGCTACAATTGTAGGGAAATTGGGCATTATGCAAATGAATGTCCTAAGCGTCAGGTAAACTTACCTCAGAAAAGGCCAAGGGATCAAGGACAATCTTATGTTGTTACTACAGTTGAAGCAGAATAACTAATGTATTGTTGCTTTTGGACTCATGGATTATATTCTGGTTATTAGAATAATGTGGTATATATATAAGTATTTTACTGCAGTACTTGTTGATTTCAGTAAGGTTTTAATATGATGAAGGTAATTATATTTTTAGTATGTGACAATATAAGAAACTTTACTTTGTTTGGGGAATCTGATAAATTGATTTTGGAATTAAGATACCTTTTAGAGAAAGTCTGGACAGAGGTATTTTGGATAACTATAAAGGTTGGAGTGGATTAAGTTGAACCTTGGATAGTAAATTTAAGGTTAAAAAATTTCTGAAGATTATTTTTGGAATACTATAGTTTTAGGAAAAGGACAACCTGCAGGGTGGGGCATAAACCGTCGCGTCGGAAAAAGCTGCAGGAATCGAACCCACAACCATAGTGCGACAGGCCTTTATTTCCTACCACTAGCCTACAGGAATTCTCTGGTTATTAAAAAATAATTTTACTAATCTAAATGGTATGTGTTAACATTTGGAACCTTATACAATTAGGATAAGTATAATATTTTTGAGTTCTATTATCTTTTTGAGTGAAAGATGAGTTGAAGGTTGAAACTCTAATTGTCAAGCATAAATATATATACCTATCTCTTATTCAATGAATGAATTAATTCTTAAACTTTAGTAAAGGGATATTAAAACAAAAAAATGTGTTATCCTAATGCCTTATGTCTTGTTGAACTGATGATACTTTAAATCAACATAGATTGAAGGCTTTGAGGCCCTCAATTTGAAAGTTGATTGTGATTGATGACCTCAATCACTCCCAACAAATATTTACGTTTTTCCTCCAATTATATGTCTCTAATTGCCACCAATGTTCTCCTAATCGAGATCATAATTGGGTGGTGACTTTTTCATTTGCCTTTCCCTCTTATTAAGGCTAAATTTTATTAATCTTATTTCCGATGTGGGTTTTCCACAAAGGTATTTTCTCTTTTCAACCTTTTATTTTCAAAGAAAAAATTTCAAATTGCGAGGACGCAATTTATTGAAGGAGGGGAGAATGTAACACCCCGAGCTTCCATGATACGCTTCTCATTCAATAATGCAATAGCTTGCATTGTACGCAACTTCGAGTTCTAAAACACCGCGACTAATCAAAGTAGCCGTTATGAATAGTAATAACCACTTTTTAAAATTATATAAATTTTATTTTTCAAAATGGACTTCATTTTTGTATTCGTAATATCGAAATTATCCAAAGTTGAATTTTTTGTAATTTTCTGAGAACTTCCAATTTTTTATGAATAGTGAAAATTACTTAAAAACAATTTTTTTAATCAAAATAATTTATAGTGATAAATTATACTATTTAGTGGTTTTAAATTATAATTAGAATATATTTTTACCATTTTATCCAATGATGGTCATTAGAATTAATTTAACATTGAAATTGGACATAAACAATTGTCAATCTTTTGATATAAATTGTTTCTTAATAACACGCTATTGTTGTGACAGCGGGAATTAATTATAAAATTAATTAATGCAACTTATATGTTTGGAATTTTGTAAAATAGACATCATTTTTGAATTCGGAATATCAATTATAGCTTAGGGTGAAATTTTGGCATTGTTCTGAAAAACTTCAATTTTTGATGAATAGTGAAACCACTAAGTGGTAGTTAAATAACTGATTTTTCGTTTAAATGAAATATTACCACTTCTGTGATTTGATTTTCAAAAATCCGACATACATGGTTTTCATTAAGAAGTAAAATGTGGTTCAATGATATTAAAATAATTTTTTGGTGAATAGTAACTTTTAAGTTCTTAATCGCGATTAGAGGTAATTAGTGTAGTTTAAGGTAAAAATAATGTTTTAATAATATGATATGAGCTTGAAACATGTCCTACCCTCATTGGATGTACCATGGACGACCAAGACAATACATGGGTCAACTTGGGGACCCCATGTATCCACTTTAGTTGGAAAATGACATAAATACCTTTTATTTAATGTTAAAGTAAAAAATGACACAAACATGAAATGTTTTACTAAAACAATTTTTACATGGGGTTATACAAGTCATATTTTTGACTATAAATAGTAATTGGAAAGATAAAATGATTTCCTACATCATAGTATTTTTTTATAATTTTTAGACATTAAATAAATTAAATTATTTATGACATCATTATGATGCAGCGATGACCTCATTATTTAACGATTTTAATAAAATGAAAATATAATGTAAAATCCAAGGCTTACACTTGTCCAAAGACTATTGGATGGGTCTATTTCGAAACCTTATCACCTTAGCCTCGAATTATATAAGTTTGGGACATTTAGAATCCGAAACGCATTGTATAATAATGTAAACTTTCCTTACTTTCCAAGAGTGCCCCTCCTCTCCTCTTATAAAAGGCCCCCACCTCTACCACCTCATTCACACCTTGAAGCCATTTGGCTCGGCCAACCTCTGCCCAAATACTCTCCCAACTTCCCCCTCTTACTCCTAGAAGCCTCACTTTGGGCAGAACTCTTCCCAAGGAAGCCTTTGGCTCAAATCAAAAAGAGTTACCCGATTTTGAGGTAATGTATTCTCTAATGTTGTTTTGTTTTATTTTTCTTCTCCAACCCCCTAAACTCTTTTTATTAATTTATTTTGTAACAACACCAGTATCCTCAATATACTAGGATGTTGTTATAAGAAGTATTAGAGCTACAATTACACACACCTAAATCTAATGGTTAAAGAACATACGGTTTCTGTGGATGGCGAATTGCTGCCTCACGAAACGATGATTGTTCAACACTCATATAACACCTTCAAAGGTGGACATTAAGATGTAACTATATTTATATATGATATATAATATGTTTATGTTTTACTTATGAATCTGTATTTCTCATTTATGGCATACTTTATGATTTCCATTATGGGTAAACGCGATAATTTCATTTTAGGAAGTGCGGACTACCGCCCCCTCAAAGTGATTTGAATCGTTAATGCCATATGTGGGATGTATAAAGGATGGAGTAAATGGTATTATACACTATATTATACTGGAATTATATTATACATTTATATCATTATGATTTCATTCCATTAAATACGAAATAGAAATGAAAGTAGCGTTCATGCGTATGTACGGCTTACCGTCTCCATGAACGGTGCATTTCATTTCTTACCTCTAAATGTTACGTAATATTATAAATGAATGTATATACTGGATATATATGATATATATGACATCTAAATCATGAATATAATTCTGTAGATAATGGATATTCTACCACATAAACAACTTGTAATTATAAGAAGTTTATTGTTGACTCAAGTACCAAAGATCGACAAAACGACCGTTATTAACTTAAATAATTACATAATGTTCATATCATTGTAATAAGTGATATAAAAAGGATAATGAAATTGAAAATGGTTCTTAATAAGGTATATATAAACTCTAGTTTATTATTCAGGAGGTTAAATAACGGTTGAGTCAAGTCAGACACGAGGTAAGGGAATTTCTTAACCCAACTTCCATTCTTTGGGTTAATCTCCTACTTTAAAATTATGTCATTATATTATTATGTCTTATATTTTATTTGTACTTTATTTATGTGTACTTATATTGAATACACATAATATATCTATTTTATTTAAAAAGAATGATATTTGTAAGGGACTTCGTCTCAATCTCCATTCATTGAGGCATATTTTGTTTTATACACAACTTTATTTTATACGGTGTATAAACCCCTTTGACTTTTACATTTATTCAAAAGGTTTTCTTTTATAAGTATATGATTTCTAAATGATTTCAAAAAAGATATATTTCTCTCAAATATATGAAAATCCAGTGCAAATGTATACATATTTAACGCAAGCTTAAAAATGTTTTCAGAAAACCCAACTCTCGAGCGTGGTAGACAGGAAGGGATTGGGCGTGGACCCATCATGGCCTGTAATTAGTCGAGCAGTCTCAGAATTAGTTATTTTGTTTTCAGAAGCTTGCATAATGTTTTTAGAAAAATGCTGGAGTATATTTGAGCAATTTTAAACATAAGTATCTTCTAAAAAAATTGCATCGGTAGGTCTCATGAGACAACTAGATGTGGAATTGGCCGAGGCCCTTTCCCAATTCGATTTATGGTTTTGGCCGAGGCCTTAATCATTTTAGACGTCTTGGCCGAGGCCTTGACAAAATGTTTCAGAATGTTTGGCATTATACATTCCCTCATTATGAAAGTGGTTATTGATATTGCATGTGATTATTCGACCAGTAGAATATCCATGTGAAGAAGTGAATGACATTATCTCATTTTACTTTTACCATATTATGTTGATGTTCAAGTTTAAAAGGCTTTTGTTTTAGTTATACATTACCTTAAATTTTTATGTTTACTTATGAAAGCTTCCGCAATATTGTTATCCTTACTGAGCATCTGAGCTCACCCCTTTCAGTGTTTTAATATTTTCCAGGATGTGAAGAAATATTTTATGAATGACCTGCAGGGATAGTCAGAAGAGGATATGAGTGTGGACTATGAAGACTTTGTTATTAGTTTTTCACTTTATGATGTAATGTAACATTTATGAATGTATCTAGTGTTTCTAAGGCTACTAAACTAATCGGTCTTTCGAGAATTGATCTTTTGTGATCATGCCAATGTTACGAAGTAATGCACCGACTCTGCGTAGCTGGGGTCGGGGCGTTACAGTTGGTATCAGAGGCAGTTTAGTACTAACCTTGGAAGCTAGATTTAGATAAACTCTGATTAGAGCACATAGCCCGAAGATAGACTTTGAGGATTAGTATAGAAGAACTTCCTAGAATTTTGGTATTGTAGAGATGTTGTGAGTTTTCCGAGCAATACATCCATGTCTGGATACGAGCAGGTAGAGGCGGCTCTGGCACAGATGTACCTAGGGGTAAAACCTGAAAACACCGCTTTGAGCTAGACTCGAATGGGAACTGGTGCACGACAACGGGCCTTGTTGCACTCTTGGTTACGACACTCCCGAGGGATATGCTTAGGATATTTCTCATTTTCTTTACAAACCACTATGAAGGGTTATGAGTATATACTTCCTCAAAGAAAACATTTTTATGGATTATATCCATAAATAGTTCAATTTATGTTAAGTATCTTACAAGTATGGAATTATGTATTTTGATTCATAAACTAATATAGTTTATTCCATTGTTTAGAAATGGCGCCTAGTGGAAGGAATGGAAACCGTATCAATGCACGCACTCCGTGTAGGGATTTCCCTCCTGCTCAAGATAATTATTGTGGAGCTGGAGATACAACTGGTACTGATCAACTTATTACCATACTAGGACAACTCACTCAAGTTATGAATAATAACCTTACTCGTATGGATCATCCTGATCCACAACGTGGAGGATCAATGTTAGACCGCTTCATGAGGCAACAACCGCCAACATTTAATGGGGGTACAAATCCATTAGTAGCTGAGCAATGGATAAACTCCTTAGAGAAAATATTCCATGCCTTGGGGAGTAGCGAAAGGGAGAAGGTTGTCATGGAAGTTTACCGCCTCACTGGAGATGCTGATTAATGGTGGTCATTGATTCAAAACACAAAGGAAGATGATGACATATCGAATATGGAATCGAGGGAGTTCAAAGATCTTTTCTTAGAAAAATACTTTCCTCATGACCATAGAGCAGATATGGAAAGGCAATTTCTGAGTCTGAAACAAAAGGAGGATGAGAATGTCGCAAAGTATGAGGCCAACTTTACAAGGTTAGCGAGGTATGCTGCAGATTATATACGTAACCCAAGAGGTAAGATTGATCGTTTCTTTGATGGGTTAAAACCATTTCTCTGTCGAGCTTTAGTATCACAATCGTTCTCAACATACGAAGATATTGTCTCATGTGCTATCAAGATAGAAAAGGAATTCTCTAAGTCTTATGACAACAAAGTAAAGCAAGATAAGAAGAGAATGGTGGAACAAGAGACAGATAAAGGGAAAAAGGGAAAGAATGATTTTCCAATATGTGATAATTGTGGGAAGAATCACCCTGGTACTTGCCTAAAAGGAATGGGAGTTTGCTATAAATGTGGAGAAAAAGGTCACCAGGCGCGTGATTGCAAGGGAAAGAAAGAGGCTATCGATGTTGAATGCTACAATTGTAGGGAAATTGGGCATTATGCAAATGAATGTCCTAAGCGTCAGGGAAACTTACCTCAGAAAAGGCCAAGGGATCAAGGACAATCTTATGTTGTTACTACAGTTGAAGCAGAATAACTAATGTATTGTTGCTTTTGGACTCATGGATTATATTCTGGTTATTATAATAATGTGGTATATATATAAGTATTTTACTGCAGTACTTGTTGATTTCAGTAAGGTTTTAATATGATGAAGGTAATTATATTTTTAGTATGTGACAATATAAGAAACTTTACTTTGTTTGGGGAATCTGATAAATTGATTTTGGAATTAAGATACCTTTTAGAGAAAGTCTGGACAGAGGTATTTTGGATAACTATAAAGGTTGGAGTGGATTAAGTTGAACCTTGGATAGTAAATTTAAGGTTAAAAAATTTCTGAAGATTATTTTTGGAATACTATAATTTTAGGAAAAGGACAACCTGCAGGGTGGGGCATAAACCGTCGCGTCGGAAAAAGCTGCAGGAATCGAACCCACAACCATAGTGCGACAGGCCTTTATTTCCTACCACTAGCCTACAGGAATTCTCTGGTTATTAAAAAATAATTTTACTAATCTAAATGGTATGTGTTAACATTTGGAACCTTATACAATTAGGATAAGTATAATATTTTTGAGTTCTATTATCTTTTTGAGTGAAATATGAGTTGAAGGTTGAAACTCTAATTGTCAAGCATAAATATATATACCTATCTCTTATTCAATGAATGAATTAATTCTTAAACTTTAGTAAAGGGATATTAAAACAAAAAAATGTGTTATCCTAATGCCTTATGTCTTGTTGAACTGATGATACTTTAAATCAACATAGATTGAAGGCTTTGAGGCCCTCAATTTGAAAGTTGATTGTGATTGATGACCTCAATCACTCCCAACAAATATTTACGTTTTTCCTCCAATTATATGTCTCTAATTTCCACCAATGTTCTCCTAATCGAGATCATAATTGGGTGGTGACTTTTTCATTTCCCT
Organism: Viscum album; assembly: GCA_963277665.1. Taxonomy (NCBI): domain Eukaryota; kingdom Viridiplantae; phylum Streptophyta; class Magnoliopsida; order Santalales; family Viscaceae; genus Viscum; species Viscum album. The sequence goes on along the minus strand of OY728130.1, from coordinate 615,643,107 downwards.
TTCCCTCTTATTAAGGCTAAATTTTATTAATCTTATTTCCGATGTGGGTTTTCCACAAAGGTATTTTCTCTTTTCAACCTTTTATTTTCAAAGAAAAAATTTCAAATTGCGAGGACGCAATTTATTGAAGGAGAGGAGAATGTAACACCCCGAGCTTCCATGATATGCTTCTCATTCAATAATGCAATAGCTTGCATTGTACGCAACTTCGAATTCTAAAACACCGCGACTAATCAAAGTAGCCGTTATGAATAGTAATAACCACTTTTTAAAATTATAGAAATTTTATATTTCAAAATGGACTTCATTTTTGTATTCGTAATATTGAAATTATCCAAAGTTGAATTTTTTGTAATTTTCTGAGAACTTCCAATTTTTTATGAATAGTGAAAATTACTTAAAAACAACTTTTTTAATAAAAATAATTTATAGTGATAAATTATACTATTTAGTGGTTTTAAAGTATAATTAGAATATATTTTTACCATTTTATCCAATGGTGGTCATTAGAATTAATTTAACATTGAAATTGGACATAAACAATTGCCAATCTTTTGATATAAATTGTTTCTTAATAACACGCTATTGTTGTGACAGCGGGAATTAATTATAAAATTAATTAATGCAACTTATATGTTTGGAATTTTGTAAAATAGACATCATTTTTGAATTCAGAATATCAATTATAGCTTAGGGTGAAATTTTGGCATTGTTCTGAAAAACTTCAATTTTTGATGAATAGTGAAACCACTAAGTGGTAGTTAAATAACCGATTTTTCGTTTAAATGAAATATTACCACTTCTGTGATTTGATTTTCAAAAATCCGACATACATGGTTTTCATTAAGAAGTAAAATGTGGTTCAATGATATTAAAATAATTTTTTGGTGAATAGTAACTTTTAAGTTCTTAATCGCGATTAGAGGTAATTAGTGTAGTTTAAGGTAAAAATAATGTTTTAATAATATGATATGAGCTTGAAACATGTCCTACCCTCATTGGATGTACCATGGACGACCAAGACAATACATGGGTCAACTTGGGGACCCTATGTGTCCACTTTAGTTGGAAAATGACATAAATACCTTTTATTTAATGTTAAAGTAAAAAATGACACAAACATGAAATGTTTTACTAAAACAATTTTTACATGGGGTTATACAAGTCATATTTTTGACTATAAATAGTCATTGGAAATATAAAAAGATTTCCTACATCATAGTATTTTTTTATAATTTTTAGACATTAAATAAATTAAATTATTTATGACATCATTATGATGCAGCGATGACCTCATTATTTAACGATTTTAATAAAATGAAAATATAATGTAAAATCCAAGGCTTACACTTGTCCAAAGACTATTGTATGGGTCTATTTCGAACCCTTATCACCTTATCCTCGAATTATATAAGTTTGGGACCTTTAGAATCCGAAACTCATTGTATAATAATGTAAACTTTCCTTACTTTCCAAGAGTGCCCCTCCTCTCCTCTTATAAAAGGCCCCCACCTCTACCACCTCATTCACACTTTCAAGCCATTTGGCTCAGCCAACCTCTGCCAAAATACTCTCCCAACTTCCCCCTCTTACTCCTAGAAGCCTCACTTTGGGCAGAACTCTTCCCAAGGAAGCCTTTGGCTCAAATCAAAAAGAGTTACCCGATTTTGAGGTAATGTCTTCTCTAATGTTGTTTTGTTTTATTTTTCTTCTCCAACCCCCTAAAGTCTTTTTATTAATTTCTTTTGTAACAACACCAGTATCCTAAATATACTAGGATGTTGTTATAAGAAGTATTCTAGCTACACTTACACACACCTACATATAATGGTTAAAGAACATACGGTTTCTGTGGATGGCGAATTGCTGCCTCACGAAACGATGATTGTTCAACACTCATATAACACCTTCAAAGGTGGCCATTAAGATGTCACTATATTTATATATGATATATAATATGTTTATGTTTTACTTATGCTTCTGTATTTCTCATTTATGTCATACTTTATGATTTCCATTATGGGTAAACGCGATAATTTCATTTTAGGAAATGCGGACTACTGCCCCCTCAAAGTGATTTGAATCGTTAATGCCATATGTGGGATGTATAAAGGATGGAGTAAATGGTATTATACAATATATTATACTGGAATTATAATATACATTTATATCATTATGATTTCATTCCATTAAATACGAAATAGAAATGAAAGTTGCGTTCATGCGTACGTACGGCTTACCGTCTCCATGAACGGTGCATATCATTTCTTACCTCTAAATGTTACGTAATATTATAAATGAATGTATATACTGGATATATATAATATATATGACATCTAAATCATGAATATAATTCTGTAGATAAGGGATATTCTACCACATAAACAACTTGTAATTATAAGAAGTTTATTGTTGACTCAAGTACCAAAGATCGACAAAACGACCGTTATTAACTTAAATAATTACATAATGTTCATATCATTGTAATAAGTGATATAAAAAGGATAATGAAATTGAAAATGGTTCTTAATAAGGTATATATTAACTCTATTTTATTATTCAGGAGGTTAAAGAATGGTTGAGTCAAGTCAGACACGAGGTAAGGGAATTTCTTAACCCAACTTCCATTCTTTGGGTTAATCTCCTACTTTAAAATTATGTCATTATATTATTATGTCCTATATTTTATTTGTACTTTATTTATGTGTACTTATATTGAATACACATAATAGATCTATTTTATTTAAAAAGAATGATATTTGTAAGGGACTTCGTCTCAATCTCCATTCATTGAGGCATATTTTGTTTTATACACAACTTTATTTTATACGGTGTATAAACCCCTTTGACTTTTACATTTATTCAAAAGGTTTTCTTTTATAAGTATATGATTTCTAAATGATTTCAAAAAAGATATATTTCTCTCAAATATATGAAAATCCAGTGCAAATGTATACGTATTTAATGCAAGCTTAAAAATGTTTTCAGAAAACCCGACTCTCGAGCGTGGTAGACAGGAAGGGATTGGGCGTGGACCCATCATGGCCTGTAATTAGTCGAGCAGTCTCAGAATTAGTTATTTTGTTTTCAGAAGCTTGCATAATGTTTTTAGAAAAACACTGGAGTATATTTGAGCAATTTTAAACATAATTATCTTCTAAAAAAATTGCATCGGTAGGTCTCATGAGACAACTAGACGTGGAATTGGCCGAGGCCCTTTCCCAATTTGATTTATGGTTTTGGTCGAGGCCTTAATCATTTTAGACGTATTGGCCGAGGCCTTGACAAAATGTTTCAGAATGTCTGGCATTATACATTCCCTCATTATGAAAGTGGTTATTGATATTGCATGTGATTATTCGACCAGTAGAATATCCATGTGAAGAAGTGAATGGCATTATCTCATTTTACTTTTTCCATATTATGTTGATGTTCAAGTTTAAAAGGCTTTTGTTTTAGTTATACATTGCCTTAAATTTTTATGTTTATTTATGAAAGCTCCCGCAATATTGTTATCCTTACTGAGCATCTGAGCTCACCCCTTTCAATGTTTTAATATTTTCTAGGATGTGAAGAAGTATTTTATGAATGACTTGCAGGGATAGTCAGAAGAGGATATGAGTGTGGACTATGAAGACTTTGTTATTAGTTTTTCACTTTATGATGTAATGTAACATTTATGAAAGTATCTAGTGTTTCCAAGTCGACTAAACTAATCGGTCTTTCAAGACTTGATCTTTTGTGATCATGCCAGTGTTACGAAGTAATGCACCGACTCTGGGTAGCTGGGGTCGGGGCGTTACAGTATCCAAGGAACATATACATATCACTATACCCAAAAATGGGGTAACTCATTAGCAAAACACCCCAGAGAAGACACACACCACTACTCTCATCCCAGAGGGTTATGGGGAAACCTTCCCCATAATATACGGACAACCGGATTAGGAATATACACCTTCTCCAATCAGAGGTAATCAACCTATTCCAATGTCCACTATATGGTAGGCACAAACACCTACCCATGACATACACTTATCCAAATAAGTGGCCCCAATCGCTTGTAAGAATGAATCTAAGAAGAAGACTCATGAAACACAATTAGAAAATCAAGATCCGATCTACAATTGGGATTCTCTTAACACTGGAGTTCTTGAAGCCCTCAGACACTTATCTATCACAACTCAAGATCCTACCCTCCTATTACCAAATTACAGGAGTATTAGAAGTAATTATGAAGGTCCTCATTGGACACTTCACCGTGAAGGCTTGATTCATGAAATTAATTTGGTCAATCTCAAGAGATTATATCTTTATGAGATCCATGACAACCCTATGTGTGGCCCGAAGACCAAGGAGCAAGAGGGTTTTCCCCTTGTTGTAATCCACCATGGTGGTCCTCACCAAGATTTTGTTCTTTAAAAAAGTTATCTACATAGTAGTATTTCACATTTTCAATAGAATTATCCAATTAGAAATTTAATGATGAGAAATACCTCTTATCATGAGGCACTTAGAAGAATAATTCTACTCATGTTTGAAGCCCTGTCACTAGTAGGTGAAATCCTTTCTCAACTAGAAGATAACTCGATGTGGAAATCATTTTCCAAACCACCCTTGGGTTAATTTCCTTCCAACACAGTAGAGTAAATCCCAACCAATCTAATTTCTTGTGGTAAAATAATTAGGAAGTTTCCACTCTGGTCAGACCAAATTGCGGAACCTATACTGAAAGATGAAAAGGATCTGCTAAACATGAGGAAACAAATGGCTAAATATGTTATACCCATCATGTTATGACCTTTATTCACCCCTCAATAAAACATTTCCTAGGTGTTGGTAGAATATTTCATGCACGAAATCCACCTCATCATATCAAAAACTCTATGTCACCTAAAAGATTAGGTATTACCCTATGACGAGTATCAAACTCACATCAAGGTAATAGAAGGGATGAAGTTAAAAATTGACATGACATATATATTGGCTTCATGACACCCAAAGATCAAGAAACAACAAGGATCCCTTCAATGTAAAATCCTTGATGCACTAATGAGGTTGTGACAGATGATCATAGATACCCCATCTGGTATTTATATCAGAGGATGGGGTGAACATGGAGCACTATATTTCACCACCCTCCCTAGTCATCAAAGCCCGCCAAAAGTGGTATCATGAAATGTCAATGAACTAGGCCATCTACAACAAACAGAATATATTCATTACTGAAGATACACTCAATAATAATAGGCCCCTAATAAATATCCCTGACATTGGGATAGAAGAGAGGAGGATGTCAAGATACTTTTGTGTCAAGCATCTGAGAACATTGACCATACATCCTGCTTAGAGGATGCCAGCTATCAGATAGCACAAATGTCAAAAATAGTACAATGGTTTTCTAAAATGGGATATTTAACTGCATGCTGAATGATGAAACCATCCCATGTTTGAATAAAAATCCAAAAAATCAGAAAAGCAGTTGCGGTAATATCAGCCACAATAGTTCGGGAGCAACCCCAGCCCATAGGATTGGAGTCTTTTTTAACCCAACCCTCGAAGCCAACAAACCTGGCCCAAAGGGTTGTGAAATTAGAATAGAAACATACCCAACCCTCAGAGTTGGGGTATTTTTCACCTCAACAATCCCCTCCTCAATGGGAATTAGTTTTCTCATGATTAGGGATGAAGCCACAAAATGAATCCTCTCATTTCATGTCATCCCATGATTTGATGCCTTCACATGGAATGTACATGACTTAACTATTAGGATATTACCTTTGGATTATTTTATGCTAGGAAACTCCCAAATAATAAACAAGGGAGAGGAAAAAGCCTCACGGAGGGTACATAAGAAGGTTATCTTATAGAGATACTGACATAATGTCTCCAATGCATTAAAAATTTGTAAACATTATCAATGTTGTCATCGAAAAACCCACAGAATATGAGTCCAGTTCCGAGGAGTCTGAAGAGGAGGTTCTAGTTCATGATACAGGCCATACTAAAATGATTGAAGGATGTGTATGTACCCAAAACCATAGGATTTCCCGTAATTTGGGTGTTCCCTCGAATAATCCACCTCTACCTCCTCGAAATATGGAAAAAGGAAAGGGTTAAATTGTACCTCATATCCCTTCCATAGAAGGTAAGTCCCTTCTTTTGGAGGAAAGGTTTGATCAACAAGTGGAGGAGATGAAATAATTGAGGTGACTAAATGCATAATTACTCCAAGGTAACCATACTACTAGATATGTTCTACAAGAAGATCCTCTACTCACACTTCGAGTTGACACACCTTAACAAAGAGGGTTTGCTGTAGCAACTAGAGTAGATCTGGAAAATCTGCTCAACATGGGATATCAACCAATATATTTGGATCCTGTATTAGTTGATCAAGAATTAACTCCATTGAGTACACAACCAGAATATGATAATACAAATCCTCATAGGCCTACCCCAATTGGTTATCCCTAACAAGTACCAACAGTGCCACCACCAATGGCCCTACCAGTCACTACACCCATTCAGGGTCCATCAACCACACCCGTTTAGGTCCCAGATCATCTAGATGTTCCTTGAATGATTATGAACACAATTGAGTCATTAACGACTCAATTGGAATCCATGGAAGAATGAATCATTCTAATAAAACTAGAAAAGGAGGATTACCCTGAATGGGAAGATCCAACTCTTCCCCTTCCATGGAGATACTTTCAAGAAAACATGATGTCTCAATTGATATTCCAAAACCTTCCTTCGATTATTGGCATAGCTCTTTTTACTACTTTGAGATTTTTTGATATGGGTTTGAATATTCTTTACCTTTGTTTTTGTTTTCTCTACAAGGTTTGGACCCACAATCTTCCTTTCACCAACTTCATCCCAATAAGTTGGTGTATGATATCTCTTTCTATACAATGTTTTATATGGTTCCATTTGAATGCTTTAATAGAAACTATTATTGTATGTAAACTCCACCAAAGGTAAATAATGATCCCAAATACCTTGAAAGCCAAGTGAGCATGATATAAACATGTATTATAAAGTTTGGATCATCCTTTATGACTGCCCGTCAGCTTGAGGCTGATGAGAAGTACTCAAATAAAGCTTGGTATCCAATGATTTATAAAGAATTTTCCAGAATTTTGATGTAAAACATGGATCAAAATTAGACACAATTGAGTGAGTTTCTCTATGAAGTCTTAAAAATTCATTAATATAGAGTCGTGTAAGGTTTTATAGTGGAAAATCCTCCCTTATAGTGAGGAAATATGTAGATTTGGTAAGTCGGTCAACAATTACCCATATTGAATCATTCATTCTTGGAGTATTTAGTAATCTAGTGACAAAATACATAGTGTTATCACCCCATTTTCATGTAGGAATAGGTAGAGGTTTCATTACTCTCCTATGATGTTGTCTTTCATCCTTCACTTGTAGACAAACTAAACATATTGATACAAAATCTGCAATTTCCCACTTCATGTTATCCCACCCAAAATATTTCTCCAAATCTATATACATCTTAGTTATACCAGGGTGTATAGTGAAATTATAACTATGGGAATCATCCAATAACTCCCTTTTTAGGTCAGGTATAGAGGGAACACAAGTCCTCTTACCAAATTTTAGAATTCCATCCTCACACATGAAGTCTTCCAACTTCCCATCATTCACACCATTATTTTTCTTTTGAAGATTCTCATCATCAGACTGAGAAAGTTTAATCCTTTCTAATAAATATGGTTGGGAAACCAATTGAATAAGTAATGATGTTTCACCTTCCATGATAATTCCCATATCCATATTTTCTAGATCCATGTATATAGGGCCCTTATCAATCCTCATTTTGTTTAGAAATCCATGATCCTTCTTAATAAATGCATCACCTACCTTATTTACCTTTCCAAGGTGATAGTGTATTAAACAATAATAATCCTTGAGTAGCTCGAGCCATCGCTGTTACCTCATGTTGATTTATTTCTATGAGAAGATATATTTCAGGCTCTTGTGATTTATATATATCTCACATCTTTCGCCATAGATACAGTGTCTCCATATCTTCAGATAAAATATTATTACTACTAACTCAAGATCAAGAGTTGGATAGTTCTATTCATGAATTCTTAAATACCTTGGTGCATAGGCAATAACTCTATCATTGTGCATAAGGACACACCCAAGTCCTTTCTTTGACATATCATTATAAATCACAAATCCACCATTTCTCTATGGTACAGTCAAGATCGGATCCTTCACCTATCTCCTCTTAAATTATTTAAAACATTATTCACATTCTTTTGTCTATACAAACTTAACCCCTTAACTAGTAATCTTGGTTAATGGGTTAGCTAATCAGGAAAATTTCTGAATGAAATGTTAATGATAACCTACTAAACTAATAAAACTACATGCTTCGGTTATGTTTGTTGGTGTAGGCCATTCCTGAAGAGCCTTTATCTTCACAGGATCAACTGAGATCCCATCCTTAGATACAATATAGACAAGAAAAGAAATCGATTGAATCCAAAATTCATACTTGGTAAACTTCCCATATAATTCATTTCTTTTAAGAGTATTCAGAATAATTCGTAACTGATTCTCATGGTCTTCATAGATTTTAGAGTATATCAAGATATCATAAATAAATAACACAAAAAGGTTATCAATATATTCCTTGAAAACTTTGTTCATTAGATCTATAAAAATAGAGGGTGCATTAGTCAGTCCAAATGGAATTACTATAAACTCATAATGTCCATAACTGATTTGAAATGTTGTCTTTGGAATATCTTCCATCCTCACCTGCAACTGATGATATCCATATCAAAGGTCAATATTCAAAAAGTATTTATCTCCATGAATTTGATCAAATAAATCATCAATGTGAGGTAGGGGATAATTTTTCTTTATTGTAATAGAATTGATTTGTCTATAATCAATGCACAACCTCATAGATCCATCTTTCTTCTTGATAAAGAGAAAATGATATCCCCATAGAGAAACACTAGGTAGAATAAAACTTTTATCACTCAATTCCTCTAATTGTTTATTTGTTTATACTAATTCCCTAGTGGCCATTCTATAAGGAGTCTTTAATATAGGTTTTGAACCAGGAATTAAATCAGTAGAGAACTCAACTTCTTGCTCTAGAGGATGTCTATGTAAATCCTTAGAAAATACATCAATATATTCTTTCACAATAGAAACATCCTATATTTGAATATTTCTTTACTCAACCATAGATATTTCATTCTTATCCTCCCAAATAATTTCTTTTAGTAGAGCTACTGGGGGTGGATCTAGATAAGAATCAGATGGAAGGGTTTCTTCTCAAATGACAAGGGATTCTTCATCATTCTCAAAAATTGTAACTTCCTTCTTCTTGAAATATATTTTTACATAATAATTTGAAATACAATCCATACTGAGTATTGTATCAAAATAAATCATGGGTATGATGATAAGTTCAACAACTAAAGCACGTTTATGTGTCATAAAGGGGAAAAATTGACACATCTTTGTTGCAATGATACTTACCTTAAGAGTTTTGATTGATAAATCCTTTATTAAATAAGAAGGAAAATGTATAATTTTATTTGAAAACAAAGAATATATAAAATAATGTGATGATCCATAATCAATTAAATCATTAGATAAGTTTGAGGAAATGATTAAAGTACCTGCCACCACATCATTAGGAATTTAAATCTCAATAGTTGTGATCACATAAGCTTGGCCCTGACCCCTTATCCTTTTCTTAGGAATGTTTCCTTGATGAATTGGTTAATCATTAGTATAGTTTACCATATCCATAAAATTATAACATTGAAATTGATAACTTATTTCCTTCCCTTGAAATCACTATCACGATGTTGTTTCTCTAGAAAACACATTTTCCTTTTAAGCAGGCACGAGGGTGTTTCCTTCCCCAAGTATCACATGTTGGAAAATTCCCTTTTTTATTATTCCCTTTATCCATTATATCCTCCCCAACCCTATTATTTGCTTGTTTTACATTAAATTCATAAGACTTAGAGAATTATTTCTTTATCATGATAGCACATGAGACTATATCTTCGTATGATAAAAAATTATGGGAGACTAGTTCCCTTCAGAGGAATGGTTTTAAACCATAAAATAATTGACCAATCTTTCACCTTGGATTATGTTTTTAGTCTGTGAAATGTCGTGCTAACCTTGTAAAGTTGGATTCATACTTTTCAATGTTTTCAACCTCTTTTTGTTTTAGACTCAATAATTTCATTTCCATATCCACTCATTGTTCACGAGGAAAATATTTTTCTAGGAAAATTTCCTTAAAATCCCTCCATTCCATATTTATAATTTCTTTCTCCTCCTTTGTGTTTTTAATTAATGAACACCATTGATCTACATCTCCCGATAGAGGATAAACTACCATGACAATATTCTCCCCTTAGCTACTTACCAAAGAGAGAAATATCTTCTGTAAGGAACATATCCACTACTTTACTGAAAATGGGTTAGTAGTCCCATTTAATGATGGATGTTTTTTCACATAAATTGGTCTAACATTGATCCTCAACATTGTGGTTCCTGATGATCCATACAGGTAAGGTTATTCTTCATAACCTGGTTCAGCTATCCCATTATAGTTATAAGTTTTTCATCACCTATTTCATCTCCAATAACAATATCATTATCTTTCATAGTAGGGAAATACTTACATGGGATACATTCATTGATACTGTTTCCATTTCTTCCACTAGGATCCATTTCCAAATAATGACACACACTAGATTAAGTTATGAATCATAATGTATAATCTCAACTCACAAAATACTTAACGTAAATTGAAATGGTTTCAAAAATAGATTATTATGTAAATATGTTATAACCTAAAAATAAAAATGGTATGTTCATTATGAGGATGAATCATTATATAAGACATTTAGTGATAATCGTTTAGATTATTATAACAATTTTTAATCAGAACAAACTCATTTTGTTTTATCATTTAGTATTATGTAAATATGTTATAACCTAAAAATAAAAATGGTTATAATATATATTTAAATTTTTTTTTAAATCATTAAAATTGTTTTAGAAATATCCTTGAAGATGGTGTAGGAAAATAAAAACTTGTTATCCTTAAAGGTGAGGAAACAACACCTCATGGAAAACATTTCCATTTTTAGAATAAAAGGGGGAGGGGAAGAGAATTGATGATGAATTATTCAATTAGCATAATAAAATTCCATTATATGAAATTTACTAGAGTCATAATTCTATTTGGATGAGGCTAGTTAAATAGAGAATAATAAAATAAAAGAACTTGAAATGGAATTAAAAGGAAAAGGAAGAGGATTTTACCTCTTGAATACTCCTCCTTGAGAATGTCCTTAAAGGGATTGGTTTTGGCATTTGGTTAAGAAAAAGATATCCAATATGTGGGGGGGGATTGGTAAGATCATTGGGTAGAAATTGGATAAGGCCCAAAGCTAGGAAGGTGTGATGGGAAGGGTGGTGAGGGGTGGTATTTATAGTGGATGAGAGGGGTGATTTCTCATTATTTTATTCATTATTTTATTATTTTTCTCAAGATAAGAAATAGTGTTGATTATTATAACTAAATACAGTAATAAGTACATGTGAGTTTGAAACAAGGGTGCTTACATAATCTATGACTCCATAATTCATGTATTTATCATTTATTATAAATTATCGTATTTTACTATTCACAAAAATTAAAGTATTTTAGAAAATTCCCAAAACTTCACCGTAAGAATTTTTCGATGCGTAGAATTAAAATATAAACTATGTTTTATGAAAATAATTTTCTAAATATGAGAAAATTAATTTTTAGATAAAATCATCACTTTATTGAAAAAATATAGTTTTTAAAATTATAACTGATTTTATAACATTCTGAAAATTAAACAAGGTCTCATAAAATTATTCTAAAATAATAAAAAAACACAATTTTATTTTATAAATACATTTTATGAAAATAAATTTTCTTTTAAACAACTTTATTAATTATAAAATTGTAATTAAATATTTATGACTTACAAAAATACCAACACTTAATTTATAATTTTTAAAATATTCACTTACTTATACTATGATATAATTATATCATACTTTCATTTATATGATTCCTAAACTTTATTTATACAAACATGGGTGAGGTTACTAATCATTTGGTTGATTTACTATTCATAAGAGTCATATTACTATTCCTAAGGTCAAGTTACTATTTCATCGGTATAAGTTCTTTAACTTATAGAAATACATCTTATTTCATTTATTCTTCATTTATAAAGTTTTTATTGTGTTATATATGTGATTTTATGTGATCTATACTCTATGAAATATATATAAGAAAGGAAAATTCATTGATAGAGTTCTGGGTCGTTACAAAGTAGTTGAGGTTGAGGGAACTAAGAAAGATGGTGCTCATATTAAAAGGGAAATTTTTTATTTTTATTCTTAAAGTTAAATTCTGTAAAAAAACATTATAATATTCATTTTGAAGTTAAAAATCATGCATCCCACATTGAGCCAGAACTGAAAAATAAAAATAAGTTGCACAAGTATCAACCTAAAATAAGGATGATCCATGATTCATCCCACCCCCACCATGAAATCTATACATACTTATGAAGGGTTGAATTTGGTATACTCTATCCATGGATTATTTCCCACCAAAAAAAGAAGTAGAAGCTAGAAAAATCCACATGTGATAGTTCAAATCAAGGAATCGCCTCCCACTAAATGATTATGGATAACAGATGGTACAACCCTTCTAGTGGTAGTAAAAATCTAGGTCCCACTTGGGATTTCATAGTAACATTTATCTTTACTTTATTTCTATAAATTTTAATTTTATTGTTAGAATTAGTTTAGCATACAACCCCACCCCCTTTGTATTTTTTAGATTTAATTATGTGATCATTGTGATTAATTGATTAATTTACTCTTGTAGGACTAGGAATTCACAATACTGCCCCAAAATAGTAAAAAATAAGGACATAAATCTTCATGATAAAAGGGAGTTCACTTTTAATGTTTATCTTTTAAAATCCTTATATTCTTGTTTAAAAACCTATTTTGAGCTGTAAACATAAATTTACATTCCCATGTTTTAAATTATTATTTTTTTTGAATTATCTAAGAGACATGAGTTTCTTTGGAATCCTATGATTCCATGTTTTAGCTTTCAATGATAATAATATTGAATGAGTAAAATGTAGAATTTAATAATTAGATTGATGAATGAATATTAAAATGAGGACTCATGATTTGAGGGAATTAGTTGATTCATTTAAATGAAATTTTCCTACTATTTTTTCATACTTTGAATTTCTGAAATTTATGTGAATTGATTTATTATTATTAGTCATACCATGGGTGAATTTACCAAATAAAATTCCCCATTCCCAAGAGTATTTCTAGACTAAATACTTCTTATTTTATCTTAAGCTTATTTCTTGAGTGATATTGGGGTAGGCCACCTACTAGAACCTGTATTGAAACATATAAAAGCTATTGAATACGTACCAACACATTTATAATGATTCAGGCATCATTTTATAAGACCTTATCCTTGAATATCACCTTATATATCAACCCTTGTCTTTTTTACTATAGAGATCATGAATGACCTTATTAGGGATGAACCATTTTCAATCCATTTTTATCTATTCCTACCCTAGTCTTACTATTTGTATGATATTTTAAAGTTTAAGTGTGGGGGTAAAGAGATTCATGGTGGAATTGATGAAATAAATTGTAATGGAAAAGTTTGGGGGTGTTAATGTGGTTATTAATAAAGGTTTTTGATTCATACATAGAAATTTTATTTTTGTACCTTCTTAATAAAAAAATGAAAAAATAGGAACGAGTTGTGAAGGAATAAAAAATCACCATTACTAGACTATTTATTTGTATCATATGTAGTTTGGTGGTGGATTTGAGGTTTATTAAAAGCATTAATTTGGAAGAAGTAAAAAAAGGAAAAAAATACTATGAAAAATTAGTATAAAATTAGATAAAAATGTCAATAAGGAGCACATAATTCATTATGATTTATCTATTCATGACCTTAATTTGAAATTTAGAAGTGGAATTGGTCACAATTTTAAGGGGATAATTTCATTACACTTTTTATTTTTATATCATGTTTTATACTTTAAGATACAAGCCTCATCTTTGAACCTAAATTTTTAAAACATCAATTCCTACCAACCTTAAGACTTAGATTCATTAGAATCTTAATTGTAAATTCCTTATGATTTTTTGTACCTTTTTTATTTACAAAGTGTAGAAATTAGTTCCTTTACAAGACTATGCATAAGGAGAATATTCTCATGATATGATCATAACTCTACTAGAATTGTATCATGAGTGATGATATAAAAGATTTAAAAGTGGGATAAATCACGATTTATCATGTTTAATAATAATAAATTGAGGAACTTGAATGAATGAAAGGAGAAGTTATATTTTTTTTATCAAAAGTAAAAGATTAAAATTCTTGGATTGATTAATATTTTGAAAAGAGTGAAATTGAATTAATATTTTATACAGAACTTGAAATTTTGATTTACCATTGATAGTTGTTTTATTTAATTACTTAGAAATTTAAATATTGGAAGGACTGGAGAACTCTTGAATTCAATGTTGAGATTTAGTGATTGAGTAAAAGAATAGTTTAAGTGTGGGGGTATTTGACACACTCATATTTTATGTATATTTTAAACATAATTTAAGTATTTTTAAAGGATTTTAATGAATAATTCTAATGTATTTCATTGTTTTAGTAAAATGTGGGAAATTATAAATGATTAAGTAAAATGATTTAACATGAATGAAATTGTTAAGAATTTAAATTTTGGTATATATTTTAATATTCTGATGAATTTTACTTAGTTGTTTTCAAATTATTTTTAACTAAAAAAATGGATAAGCTTAGCTAGCCCATCAACAAGTGGTAGCTAGTTACCTAGATAGCCCACAAGGGGCCAATATTCCAAGCCACCACTAAGAAGGATAGAAGAGTCAGTAGGGGTGTGTGGCCACATGGTGAGGAGCCAGTGAGGAAGTCCCGTAGGTAGGAGCCTATGGGGAGCAGGGGTGGGCCAAATCCTATATAGGCTGGTGCGTCCCAAATCAGTGTGTGAAAGTGTATATGGGAGCCCACCTTGGTGAAAAATTTTAAGCTGCTGGTCATGTGGCTTGATTAATATACATGAATAGATAATTCTTGAGGTTTCGATGTGGTATAATGATATAAGCAACACTGGTGTCATCCAACGCTTCACTCATGTGCTCACCCACCTCGATTAGAGCCCACCACCAGCTCTTTTACTCAACACCACTTCTCATCATCGCCACCTCTACTAAAACACATCATAACCTTCATTACTGCCATCATAAAATCTTTTAATCGATCCATTGTCCACTGTCAATGTTGAGTACCACCATGGATCACCCCTAGGATGCCAAAAAACCGCCCTAAGTTCATTTTTCAAAGGAGGAAATAACATGAGCTCTCTCCAACCACTGTGAAGGATAGAGGGTTTGATGAAGTTTGATGCTGCCACTATTGAGCACCATGATGATTCCACATTCCCCTTCAGCCATACAAACACATGCGTTCCTGGCATCAAATTTTGGTCGTTACTATAATCGGGAAAGCCTGAGTTATTTATAGATTCAAATTAAAATATTTTAAATATCCACTTTCAAACCAATATCAAAAGTTGAATGAAAATGGATATTATTTGACCCAAAGATATATATAGATTAATAAATGAAATTTAGGCCTTTCTTAGTGATTATAAAACGAGGGATCATCGCTACTGAGGGGAGAATGTTTGACTGCTGGAGGAGGCCTACTGCCAAGCCTTGTTGTTTTTGCCTTTAGTTTTAAACTGTTGATTTATTTTATTTCTTCAAATATAACCTTAATTTATTTTTATTTTAAATATAAAACATGATTTTTTTGTTCTTGTTTTGTTCAAGTGAATAAAACATTCTTCTTATTTAAATTATTCTTTTCTTATTCATTTCAACATTTATTTTGTATTTTATTTTCATTATTTATCCTTATATTTTGTTTTCTCCCTCATTATATTTATTTTATGTTGTTTTTATTTATGTTTTCCCCCATTGTTTTCTCCTTTGTTCTTATTTTTTTATTTTATTACTCTTCTTCTTCTCTTTTTTTCTCATTATTCCTATAGTGACCTCTTACTCTTGATAATAAGAAGCTAACCTGAGGCTTGGCCCAAGGGAGGTAAGTGGTGTTTCTAAATTCTGCACTTAATTTCTAATGTTTTATTTATGTTTTTAGTGAGAAAGGGTGAAGTTCATGGGTGTGACGATTTTCCACCATGGAATTGAACTATAACACATTTCTATGATTTTATTTAAATATTTTCCCTCCCTTATATTGGATTAAAGCTATTTATACAATGGGGTTTATCCATTCAGTGGGTGAAATGATATATGATGGAGTCAGGTCTTGAAAGGTGTCATATTCTTGATTGAGTTGTGTCATCAAACTTGATTAAAGGAGGAGGTGGAATTTAGTTTTCTTTAAGTATTAAAAATGTCACACCCTATAAATAAAATAATTGTAATTTGTGCATGATATTTCATAATTGTATTATCAAACTAAATTTAAACAATAATAATAATAATGATAAAACCGATAAAGTCCAAGTTCTTTCATCACTTTCTTGTATTGCATATTAGTTTTAATTCTATAATTTCATTTATTTTTAAAATCTAAAAACTCAAATTAATCATTTTCATAAAATATTAAACAAACAAAAATAATTAGTTTTAGGTGAATTAGAATTTGTAAGTAGACAACTATGAAGCTCCTCAAGTGAGAAAACCATGGTCAACTACTATTCATCACTAGGAAAAATTTAGAAATTTTATTTTTCCTTGCCCAGTGATAGGTTTGTTATCACCATGCCTTAATAAAAACATTAAAATCATGTGAGAACTAACAATATATGAAATGTTAGTAGTTGGATCGAGTTCAAGTGGGAGTCAGATAGATTTGGTGCCCTAGAAAAAACTAGATTTTTAATTTTTATTAACATAATTCCCATATATATACATATATACATACATACATACTCTTATCACTTAATGACTGTTCTTATATGTAACATTAATGTGATAATTTACTTGGAATATTCATTTAATTAATAGGTTATAGTATTTCCTCGTTATAATGAGAACTTATTGATGCTATGAAAATATTCTTTGAGAAGTATTATGGTATAGATACATCAATCTGATAGGACACAAATGATGTTTGATTATCAGGTGTTGGAGGCTCATAATACATTAATAATTTTCATGAATTTTTCACTTTATAATTTTCAAAAGGGTGGTTATGAGGGAAGACCTTCCATTCCATATGTTTTATACATCATTGGATATTCCTATCTATGAATGTGTATATTAGTCCTTAGACATGATATTATTGTTAACAAGTATCATGAATCATGTACTATGATTTGTGAATGAAAACTCTAAAAACATATGCTTATGGTGAGGTAACATACGTTATGTGCATCTTAAGTGATATAAAATTAATTGAATAAGTAAATAAAGGATTTGTCCCTTCTATATTAATAAAAGATATTGTTGGTCCTTTGATTGAAATGGAACTGTCTGAAAAAATATATAACCATGGTAGTTTATAGACAGGTTCATTTTGGAAATTAAAAGAAAGATAAATCAAGAATATAGGGTGATGACACAAGTATGGATCTTGATTGATGATATATAAGAATAAAAATGGATTATATTACACAATAGCATTAACATGAAGGTTGTTGTAGTTTCTACATTAACTTCTTTCACTATGGGTGTTTCGATTTGTTACTAGATGATGATCTTGGACTTTATGTTGGTTTACCAGTTACCATTAAGAAAAGGGTCTAGAGGGTCACACACTAAGTGTATCCAAAATCAAAGTAAATTCTATTGAATAAAATATTATGAATAAATTTATTCATAGTTTATGGAATAATATTTACTCAAGTAAAGTTAATTGTAGAAATTTAATCGCAAGATATTCAAGTTTAGAATATGTGAGTTTAATTTTATCTCTTGTTTAATTATTCACAAGGTAATAAATGAATATTTATTTATTCACTATTTTAGTGAATAGATTAAAATAAATATTTATTTAAGTTACATTAATATTAAAATAAATATTTATTCAAAAGTTTAGTGTTAAATAATATTTATTTATTTTATTAAAGGAATATATTTTATTATTCAAGGTTTGATAAGTTCTTTGGGAGGATATGGGTCGAGTTTAATGACCCGATTGGAATCATATATTTTATCTAATATCATTTAAGTAAATATTTATTTATTTATTTAAGGAAATATAATAGAATAAATATGTATCATGAGATATACTGATAATAATAATATTATTATTTGACATATAGAATAACTTAGAATAAATAATTATATAATGGTTGATGTGAAATTATTATTATTTAACCCTAAGTATATATTTCTTATTATATCATTTTTTCAGGGAGTGTGTGTTGAAACAATGAAGACGTGTTCTCTTGAACTCTCTTAAGACCAATAAAGAAAATCCTCCATTCCTCTCTCTCAAGAATTTAGAGAGAACATGAGATACTGTTGTGATCAACGATGAATGACATGAAGCACTTGACTCTTCCGAGCATGCTTGGATACATCTAAATGAATCTTTGCTTGGATTCTCCATTAAAGTGACAACACGAAAAGAGTGACAAAATAATTTAATCATATATAATACTAATAATGAGGTAATTATATTTTTAAATTAATTAAAATTAAATTCGTAAAATCCTCTCTAGAGATTTCAGGGAGAATTGGTTATGTTCTTTGGATATTATCCATTGATATCGATGAAAAATTAAGGTTGGGCGCCAGTCTGACACTTCTGTTGCACCCTTTAACCTTTAGTACCCATGATAATGAACCTTTCTATGGTTGGTATCGATGGTTCATGGTTTTTACTTCATTATATGAGGATGGGTGACCTAAGGATGGAAAAGTATATTGAATTATATCGATCAAAATACATGTATATTTGTCCTTATCACATAATGACTGTTCTTCTGCATAACATTAATGTGATAATGTCCTTGGAATATTTGTCACATTAAACAGTTATAGGTTGTTCCTCACTATAACGAGAAGTCTAATATGCTATGAAAATATTCTTAAATAAATATATCTTATGGTTTAGATAAAACTATTTGACGAGATACAGATGATGTTTGAGTAGAATGTGCAAAAGGCTCATAAGACATCGAGACTTCTTTTCATGAAGTTCGTACCTGGTGTTCTCCAAGTGGGGAGGCCATGATTACAGACCCCCAATAGGAATTCCACATGTTTTATGTGTCATTGTACATTCACTATGCCAAATTAGGCATTTAACAACGGTTTAAACCGCCGCTAAATCATTTTCTGACGATTTTGAAAAACCACAACTAAATCACATGCCGAAAATCATTTCATAGAGGGTTTTCAAAACCACTGCGAAACGATTTAGTGATGATTTTTTAAAATTGGATGAATCATTTAGTGGTAGTTTAAATTTTTGTTAAATTGTTTCACAGTAGTTTAATTTTAATTTTAATTTTTTAAATTTTCATAATTAATTAATTAATTAATTTTATTTTTTCAATATTTTTATTTTTTTCATAACTATTTATTTTATTATTTCACTATTATATTATTATTTACTTATTACTATGAACATGCACATGCTATGTATGCATATTCCATATAGAAATTCTGTGTTGGGTGAGTTTTGAATCTGTTTCCACTTGGTTATTCTACTAAGACTTTACTACTTCGGTAGACTCTTTATGTAGTGAGTAAATATAATTTAGTGTACTTATATATATATATATAGAAAAAACAAATAATACATAACAAATAGTTGCAAACTAAATAACTAATAACTAATAACTAATAATTAATAAATAAAATACAAATGAATAATAAATAAATAAATATATAATATGGTAGTAAATAATAAATAATAAATAAAAAATAAAAAATAAAAAATGACAAATAATGAATATATAATATATAAGTAATTTATAAATAACAAATAAATTAAAAAATAAATTAATATATGATAAATAAATAATGAATTAATAAATAATAGATAATATATAATAAATAACTAATAATAAATAATAAATTAATAATTAATAAACAATTAATAATAAATAATAAATAAATAAATATTAAACATGTAATGAATATATAATAAATAAGTAATAAATAATATGTTAATAAAAAATTAATAATAAAATAATAAATAATAAATAATAAAATAAATAATTAATTAATGTATAAAAAATAAACAAATAAAAAACAAATAATAAAAAATAAAGAATAAATATATAATAAAATTATAATGAAAAATAAATAATTAATAAATAAGATGTTAATAATAAATTAATAATAAAAATAAAATAAAATAATAATAAATTAAAAATAAAGTAATAATTAATGTATAAACAACAACTAAATAATAAATACATACTAAAAAATAATAATATATAAATAATAAAATAATAATTACAAAATAAATAAATAAAAAGTAAGTAATAAATAAATAATAAAGAATAAAGAATAAAGAATAAATAATAAATAATAAACAATAAATAACTAAAATAATAATAAATAATAAATTGGTATAAATATCAATAAATATATATAAATATAATGAAATTTTAAAAATATATATATAAACATGCATTTATGTTACATAAATACATATAAACACACTTAGATATATAATTGTATATTATATATATATATATATAAACATAAGTAAATTTAAATATCTCTATATGTATATTTACACATATATGATATAAAAATATATAGACATAAATATGTATAAATATTTACAAATGTATATAAATATACACAAATATTCATAAATACATATAAACCAATATATATAATTGATAATAAATCACTAAAAGAGGGGAAATCATAATAATTGCAACACCGTCAAATTAATAGGAATGTAAATCAATGGAATAAAATCATAAACGACATAAACAATTTACGAAGGCACTCTTAAATAAAGATGAAATCTCATTGAATGTGTATGATATATATATACACTTAAATTTAATTAAATATATTATATATTAATATTTATTTACATATATTAGAATATAAATGTAAATATATATCTATTTATCAATACACACACATATGTATATATAAACAATATTTATATATGTATATATATATATATATTAATATAGTTTTACTGTAAATTCATTTATATACTATATTTAATCATAATGATATATTTATATAAAAAAATTATATATGATGTATAAATACAATATTATGACACACAAACACACACACACACACACACACATATTTACACATATTTTCACATATTTACACACACAAATATTTATATATATATGTATATATTTACATATATTAGAATATACACATAAATATATATGTTTTATTGACACATACATATTTATATATAAACATTACTTGTATAGGTATATATATACATATTAATGCATTTTTATATGGTAAATAAAATAGATAATTATTTATTTTAAATGAAATGAATAATAAATATTTATTTCTATATGGTTTATATATTTAAAAAAACATTTCTATATAAATATGTATTTATACAGATCTAAGAAAATATGCATATATATAATTATAAATGAAACTAAAATATTAAAAATAATAAAACTTAAAAATCATAATATCAATATAAATGTAATCCTTGGTTATTAATCGAGTCTCCACTAAAAAAAGACAATAAAATCCCCTTAAACGAGGATGAAATTCCATCAAATGTTAAAAACGTGGGATGCCCTGACTAAAAACTTAATTTTAGAGGACTTTTGAGACTTTTTTGGCTTCAAAAAACATGATCAGGGATCACCCTGGCCACTAGAGAATATATCTCTACACATGCTTTGATTTGATATATAGTAGAGCTCAAACAGACACCCATATCAAAAGTTATGGTTGTTTGAAGTCAAAGTTTGATTTACAGATTTTCTTAAAACTATAATAAAATTTATTCTTTTAATTATTACAAGATTATTAACTAAGTTTATTTTAATTCATTTTATAAGCTTTGATTTGACTAGTTGTGGAGCTAAAACAGACTCCAAGTTCAAAATTTATGGTTATTTGATGTCGAGATCTGAATTTTAACTTATTAAAGAATTATTATATCTTTCACACTATTATTAACTAATAATTATAAATATTTATTTGTTAACATATTATAAATAATTAAAATAATAAATAATGAACAATAAACAATATATGATAGTAAAAAATAAATAATAAACCATAATTAAATATTTTATATTTTATATTTTTTCCTTTAATTTTTCAGCTGTTTCTATAAAACCTCTGATAAAAAAAGTAATTTTTTTTAAAATTAAAATTATAAAATAATAAAAAATATTAAAACCACATTTAGCGGCCATTTAAAAAACCATCCCTAAATCTATTTTTTTTTGTAGCAATTTCTATCCATGGATGTGTGTATTGGTCCTTAGATTTGAGATCATTATTAATGTGTATCTTGAACCATGTATATATATGAATTGATGAAAATCATGACAACATATGTTCATGACAAATTAGTACGTGTCAGATGCATCATAAGTGACATGGAATTAATTGAATAGTTAAGAAATTATTTTTCCATTCCATATTAATGGAAGAAGATATATATCACTCTTTTATTGAATTGTCTCATGAAATCCATGACTATGGTAATTTATAGATGAGTTCATTTCAAAGTGTAAAAGAAAGATAAATCAAGAATATAGGGTGATAACATAAGTATGCATCCTTCTTGAAGAGAAATTTGTTGAAAAATGAATTATATTAAGTGTATCCAGAATCTCATTAAATTCTATTGAATTTAATATTAAAACAAATTTTCTTGACTTCTGTAATAATATTTATTCAAGTGAGATTGATCACATAAATTCAATCATGAGTGAAACATTTGATTTTAATGCATATTTTTAAACACATTTAAATGGATTTAATCCCAAAAAAGTGATATTTTAAGGTCAATTATCATATTTTATGGTTTTAGAAGCATTTTGAGATTAATTGAAAAAATGGTCTAATTTTGGATTTTAATTGTTTTAATTTATTTATGTTTTTCAGACATTACTTTTTACAAACTGATTTAATTTATAAAATTCATTTTTTAGGCTTAAAAACATATTGGGATTCTGTAACATCCCTGTTTCGGAAGCCACCCAGAGGCACCCCGTACCCGGTTGGTCACATGGCCTCAAGCACATTTCCCCAAACACCAGAGGCTACCGACTAGTAGCGAGAGCCTTGGGTGTGATAGTGGGGAAACTATTCCCTTATTGGCAGAGTACACAACGGAAGTAAACAAACATGCAATAGCGGAAGCGGTAAATATCCAACAACAGTAACAACGGAAGACTGAGACAATAAACAATTGGAGCAATGCATAATAAATGATGCATGATACATATGTCTCGAAAAAACAGCCAAACAAGTCCCAATTATGAATAAAAACAGTACTGAACCAAGTATAAAAGAAAAAAGATAGTAGCTCCTCAACATCGCAAGCCTAGGCTTGGTCCCATGCTCTCCAGATCCATAGCAAGTCAAGTACCTGAAGTGGAAGGGTGTTTTCCCTTATCTATACCTGTAACAATATAATCTGTTTCGTCCCAAAAGCATAGCCCAAACAAGGTGTGAGACTAAATCCCAGTAGGCAACCACCCGAAAATCTGTGCCTAACAGTCAGTGAATATATGGCAGGTAAAAGTACATAAAGAAGTAAACAGGAACATACTGAACAGTAAACAATCCACAGTTCCAATAATAAGAAATGGCTAACAAGTATCTATGCACAAACAGGTAACCCTCTAGGAAGTACTCACAACCATCCCCTCTGGTCCTACCTAACAAGTACCAACAACCCTCTGGGCATTACACTCATCTTAACCTCTCTGGTTTGGTCATACAAAAATTTAAGACCCTCTAAAGAAGCTCACTCGATCAATTCCCCTTATATCCCCAAGGCCAAGGACTCTCTGAGGAAGCTCACTCGGTTAATTCCCCTTATAGCCCAGGTTGTTCATATACTCTCTAAGGAAGCACTCACCGTCAATTCCTCTTATAGTATAAGGAAATCAAGGTAATTCAAAGTAAAACAAAGACTCTCTAAGGAAGCTCACATGGTCTATCCTATTATAGTCTAAATAAGTCAAGAACTCTCTGAGGAATATCACACAGTCAATCCACTTATATCCCAATGTAATCCTAGGCTCTTTGAGGAAGCTCACACAGTCCATCCCCCTATAGCTTAATGCAAAAAGACTCTCTGAGGAAGCTCACTCGATCAATTCCCCTTATAGTCTACCACACCCAGTTCTCATGACCCTATGTAGGATAATGACATAGCAATGCAATATGGCCAAATTAAACCTACAGAACTACTTGTCTAAACAGTCTACAACATATCAAGCATGTTAGGATTCAAACTCTCCATCCTACAACAACAGGTATGGAAAACAGGTAAAGTAGCCAAACTAACAAACATGACCTAACAGTCGTAAACAGAACATGCATGGGAAAAACATCCAAGGTATAGAAAAATAACCATAATCTTATCCATTCAACCTCTACACAGGCATATAAGCACGACATAAAGACAACATGGGTAAAATGGTAAATCACGCAATACCCCATTCAAGGGTATTGGTGGAATTTTCACTTAATACTCAAAGACTTTGAACAGAAAGGCACAAACCACCTACCTTGGAGTTAGGTGATCGATATACTTGAACCTCAATTCTTGAATCACCTTAGAACGTTTTAGATCTATGAAAACGTATAATATGTTTAACCCATGATAACTTGGAAAAGAGAAGGAATTGGAAAACGATGCTCTGGGAGAAGGAAGAACTCACTGATGCGATTCCAACGCAACCAACAGTGTTTGATCCAGAGGAAAGACGCACGCTCGGGTGCTCGTCGAAGATCCACAGTCATACAGTGCTCTCGATCGAACGAGACCTAAAAGGAGTGCATTCTAGAAATTAGATGCGACCCTGGTGCATTTAATGAAAAAAAGAAAGCCCATGACGTGTACTTTTGAAGTATATTGCGTGTAATCACCTTTTACCTACTCTGCTTTAGGTGGCCTCCATGTCACCCCTACATGGTCGTGTGTGTGGCCATGACAAGGCTAGCACACGGCCTCCAGTGACATCAAAGTACACGATGTGTACTCATAAAGTACACGGCGTGTAATTCGAAAATTTCCAGATTTTCCTCTTTTTCTCAAAAATAACCAGAAAAGGAAATACATACCTGAAAAGAAGATCCGAGTTCTTACAAACTTCTCCCCTTAAAGAAATTCATCCCCAAATTTCACTAGCATGGTGTAGAAGAAGAAACCCTGAACAACTATGGCCACTGAGCTCGTACATCGGCCTCCCCCTCCCAAGTCTCATCATGTACTCGCCTGTGCTTCCATAACACTCGTACCAGAGGAACGAACCGGCCATGGAGAACCTTTGTGTTGTGATCCACAATCTGGATAGGATGCTCTTCAAATGATGCATCCACTTCGAGCTCCACCTCCTCGGGTTGAAAGACATGAGATGAGTCTGAAAAGTAACATCAAAGCTAAGAAACGTGGAAGATGTATATGATTCTCTCAAGAACCTCCAAAATCTAGAATGCATGCTTAGAGCATATCCTCAAGCACATCAATCATACGTTCGGACTAGCCATCCGTCTGGGGGAGGTATGCTATACTCAAAAGTACCTGTGTACCCAAAGCCTTCTAAAGCCCCTACCAGACCTGAGAAGTAAAACGAGCATCCCTGTCTGAAATAATGGAGTGTGGAACTCCATGTAGACGTACAATCTCTTAGATGTACAACTGTCCCAGTTCATCAACACTAAAGGTATCCTTGATCTAAAAGAAGTGAGCGACCTTCATAAGCCTTTCAATGACAACCCAAACTGTGTCATTCCCTCGAGGCGACCTCGACAACCCGGTCACAAAATCCATCACGATGTCATTCCACTTCCACTCGGGAATGGGTAACTTCTGTATAAGTCCTACTGGTCGTTGATGCTCCACCTTCACCTACTGACAATTGGAACACCTCATGACAAACCCAACAACATCTCTATTCATACCTGGACACCAATACTGATGATGTAGATCACAATACATCTTGGTGACACCAGGATGAACCTCCCAAACTGTGGAATGAAAGTCTCGCATTAGCTCCTCACGTATGTCTGATGGAACCCAAACGTGCCCTTGGATACACAGGATATCATCCTCGCCTATAGTCCATCCAGAAATAGGGTCCTCTCCTAACACACTCTCCCTTAGGACTAAGCCTTCAGAATCTGATAGCTGCCTCATTCTAACTCGATCAAGAAGAGTAGAGGTAACAACCACATAAGAAAGAAATGTCTGCCCTTGACTGTCTTGAACCTTCATATGAATATCACAGAATAGAACCAAATGCTACCACTCACTGCTAGCCTCCTGAACTGCATGTATCTGAGTCCTCCTGCTCAATGCATAAGCCACCACGTTTCCTTTCCCAGGCGTATATGAAAGCTCAAAATCAAAGGATTGTAGTTACTCGACCCACCTTCACTGTCTCAAATTCAGATCACCCTGAGTGAAAATGTACTTGAGACTTTTGTGGTCAGTAAAAACCACAAAATGCTCCCCCAGAAGGTAATGTCTCCAATAGCGTAAGGCATTAAAAACTACTACCAACTCCAAATCATGCGTCAAGTAGTTCCTCTTGTGTGGCCTCAACTACCGAGACCCGTACGCAATGACTCCATCTCCCTACATGAGCACAGCTCCCAGACCGATACCTGAAGCATCATAGTAAACAGTATAGCTCTTGCCTACCTCTGGAAAGTCTAGTATCAGTACTGAGGTCAACCTACCTTTTAGATCCTGAAAGGATGACTCACATGAATCTGACCACAAGAACATTGCAACCTTCTTTGTCAGACCCGTCAGTGGTTTTTCTAAGCGTGAAAAGTCCTGAATGAAGCATCTATAGTATCCAGACAGCCCTAGAAAACTCCGCACCTCAAATACGTTCTTTGGATGATCCTAAGAAACTAATGCTCTCACTTTCTTTGGGTCTACTGATACTCCTTTCTCTGAGATAACATGACCTAAGAAGTGAATCTGATCCATCTAAAAGTGGAATTTTGAGATCTTAGCACATAACTGATGCTCTATCAGTGTACTCAGAACGATCTCGAGATGTGTGGCGTGGTCATGTCGAGTGTGAGAGTACACCAAGATATCATTGAGAAAAACAACCATGAAAGAATCCATGTATGGATGAAATACTCGGTTCACCAGTGCCATGAAAACTACAGGCGCGTTCGTGAGACCGAACAACATAACCATATACTCGTATAGACCATACCTGCTCCGGAAAGCTGTAAGAGGTATATCAGATGGTCTACCACGCAACTGATGATAACCGGACCTCAAATCAATCTTCGAGAACACCCGGGATCCTTGAAGATGATCAAAGAAGTCATCAATCCTCAGCAAGGGATATCGGTTCTTGACCGTCAACTGGTTCAACTTCCGATAATCCACACATAGCCTAAGAGTACCGTATGCCTTCTTCGCAAAAAGGATAGGCAGACCCCAATGAGAAGTACTGGGTTGGATGAAACCCTTTTCCTAAAACTCCTCTAACTACTTCTTGAGGTCCTGCAACTCAGGTGTAGCCATCCTATAAGGAGGAATGGACACCGGTGCCGCTCCTGGCACACGCTCAATTGAAAAGTATACCTCTCACTCTGGAGGCGAACCTGAAAAGTCATCTGGAAAGACGTCTCTGAAACGATCCACCACTGGAGGAAAGTCTAACTATTAAGTTCCCTGATCATCCAGATATAGACTAGCAATCTGGGTTGTAACTCAACCTAACCCATGATGCTCTGGTCCCACTCTTCTCACCTGGACATCCCACTCTCCCTTATGAAGAAAAGATAGACCCTCTAGTGATATGAAACTTACCCTACGGTGATAAAAATATACGACTACCTGGAATGGAACTAACCATTCCTTCCTGAGAATGAAATCATATCTCATCATCTCTAGGACATCGAGGTCCCATAAGAAGTGAAATCCACCAATGAGGGCATAGTTTTCCCACTATCACACCCAAGGCCATCGCTTCTAGTCAGCAGCCTGTGACATTTGGGGAAATGCGCTAGAGGCCATGTGACCAACCGGGTACAGGGCGCCTCTTGGTGGCTTTTAGAACCGTAACGTTACAAATGGTTATGGAAATCCCACATTGAAGGAGGAAGAGCATGAAGCACCCCTTTATAAGGTGATTTGGATACCTCTCCCATCATGAGGCCTTTTCCTGGGGGTTGCCTGATGGGAAGATCCCAGGGAAAACAAATCCATGCGGGCTAGGCCCAAAGCAGACAATATCATGATCGTGGTCTGGACTGGGCCGTTACAAATGGTATCAGATCCAATGTCCATTTGATGTACCAGCGAGGATGTTGGGCCCTTCTATGGGTGGGTTTTGGTAATCCCACATCGAAGGAGGAGGAGCATGAAGCACCCCTTTATAAGGTGGTGTGGATACCTCTCCCATCATGATGCCTTTTCCTGGGGGTTGCCTGATGGACAGAGCCCAAGGAAAACAAATCCATATGGGCTAGGCCCAAAGCAGACAATATCATGATCGTGGGCTGAACTGGGCCATTACATATTCATTTCATTCTACTGGATCAAGAGTTGAATGTAACATTTGGAGGTCCAAAATAAACTCACAAGTCAAGCCTCAAAATTTGTATACATATTTAGATATTTTTGAAATTGGACCTATATCTCATAAATAGATAGAAAATGGAGTTTAAATTCAATAATGATAAATATAAAATCCTAATGAACAACTTTCATGACTGTTACCCCACTTTATTATGCTGATATCAAGGCCATAAATGCAAGAGAAATCGGGTTTCTGAAATTCAAAGATTTTTCCTAGCCAGATTAATTTTTTTGAGTGAATGGAATATAACTTCATTTACATGTGATTGATAAAGCTGAACTATTGTGGTCAAAGGCGCAATAAATTGTGAAACAACTTTATAGAAGAATAATTATTCAAATTCAGTCATTAGATTGGTCTACCACATGCAAAATTTTGGAGGAAAATTTTGGATCCGAAAATCTCACCCCTTCCTATAAAAAGAAGTCATATCCAACTGTCAATGGGAGTTCAACACAAATGAGAAATTACACTGAGGAAAGATGATATGATGCAATTTCTTATTTCTATTTGATTTTTATTTTCTTTTATTTCTTTTGTTTTAGTTTTCTTTTAATTGTAATTTGAATTTTTTTATTAAATAAATTGGTTCATGCATTTTTCTTCAACTAATTATATTCCACCTTTTCTTTTTCTTCTCAATTATTCTACTTATTTTTATATTATATTGTTTTATTATTCTTTTAACAATCTTATATATATATTTATTCCTTTATTTTTTAATTTATCTCTCTCTCTCTATCTCTCTGTCCTTATCCCCCATTCATCCATTTTTATTTTATTCTTATTCTTCTTTTATTATTTTCGTTATTTATTTTATTTTATTATTCTCTTCTTCTCTCTTTCCACCAAATTTATCTCTTACCAATGACAATGATTAGATAAATCGAGGCTTGGACTAGGGGAGGTAGTTGTCTTCTTGAATTTTTAATAATGTTATTTTACATTTATGATAGATATGAGTTGCATTTATGGGTGTGGAGAATATCCTTGGTGTGTTGACTGTCCCCCATGACATGAAACCCAATTTATTTATATTCTTTTATTTAATATCTATTACTTCTCTCCATTAACTAGATCTTCACACGATGTAGTTTAGAAAATCAATGGGTTAAACTACATTGATGGAGCCAGGTCCAGGAAGATGGAACACCCTTGAACAAGGTCTTTCATTAACCATGATTACAGGAGGAGGTGGAATTGGGATTTCTTATACTTTCAAAGGTTTATATAATTTATAAATAAAAAGAATATTAATTCATCATGAAATTTCATGTTTGTATTATCAAACTAAAATCATAAAAATAAAGGAGAATAATTATTGAACCCAAAACCAAGTTCTTCCTTCCTTAAGTCATTCTATTTAGCATTGCATGTTACTTTAGTTTAAATTCTCATATTTCATGTCATTTCATTGTTTTAGAAAATAAAAAAACCCGAAAATATTTATCATTGTTTTCATAAAAAAATAAAAAAAGAAATTATTTAGGTTAAATAGATTTAGTAGGAAAACAAACTGAGAAGCTCCCCATGTGAGACAACCATGGTTAGCCAATGTGCTGCACTAGGAAAATAATTTGTTTTTCCCACACCCCACAACATGTGTGCATCAATGAGATATTCAAGTTTATAATATCTGAGTTGGATTCAATCTATTGTTTAATTATTCAAAATGTAATAAATAAATATCCATTAATTCATGTATTTCGGGAATTAATTAAAATAACTATTTATTTAAGTTACATGAATATTAAAATAAATATTTATTTGTGAGTTTAGTGAATATATTATTTTATAGGAGGATATGGATTAAGTTTAATGATCTGATGTAAATGAAATATTTATTTAATATCTTTAAAAAAATATTTATTTATTTATTTATGGAATGATATTAAAATATACACATGTCAAGCGTTATAATAATAATAATAATAATAATAATAATAATACTAATATATTTTTACATGGGGATTAACTTTGATTAAATAATTGATAAGTGACTTTGTGAAATAATCATTAATTTACCCTAAGTTCCACAAACCCCTACCCCTAAAGGTACCCCCCCTTAGTTGGTAATGAGAGAAGTGAGATAATAACTCTCGAATTCTTCCTCTAATAGTCCATGGGTAGATGAAAAACACTGAGGGTATATCACTGACACAAAAGGGAGACATTACCCACTATGAAAAACATGAGGAAGAAGAGATAAGACAAATCTACCAAAAAACTTATGATCATAAAAAATGTAAAGCAATACCAAAAAATGCATGTAATGTTATACAATTGGAATAAATGAAAAAAGGTAACTAAAAGTACCAAGATAATCATCGACAATGACCTCAAATCCCAAACAACTCTTGAATAACACCACGGGTTATTAATTCCCCACATGATCACCAAATAGCATTGGCGGACCTGAAAATAGTATATATATATAGAGAGAGAGTGTGTGTGTGAGCATAATAGGTATAATCACACTATGAGAAAAATGACTTGTTGCGATAGGCCCATTGCCCATCGCAAATAGTCCTTTCCAAAGGACTATTTGCGACGAGATTCGAATCCAGTCGCAAATATAATTAACTAAATTGTTATTTGCGATGGGATAAAGAACTCGTCACAAATACTTTTGGTGTGTGTTCCTGCCATAATGTGAGAAAGGGTATTTGTGGCATGACTTGATTCCCATCAAAAATACCCTTGGTCATGTAAAGTTATTTTAGACAAGACAATTATACCATTGAAAATAATATCCATCAATTATAGTTATTTGTGACTGTCATTAATGCCCATCGTAAATACAATGTTAGCAGGTGAGTATTTGCGATGGGTACCATCACAAATAACTTTTTAATCACCAACTCGATTATTTATTTCAGGAACTATTTGTGATGTATACCGTCTCAAATAGTTGTATTTGCAATAAGAATCTCATCGCAAATAGTCATGTTGCTACTAATCTAACCTATATACCCCCCCATAATTTTTCCTCTTCACTCTTCATTTGAGATTTTTTCTGCTCAATGTTTTTCTTCTTCCTTTGAATAGTTCAATTAGAAGTTTAAATATTTATTGGGAAGACAATTTTGAGGGTTCCAACGTGCAAAATCTTCATTTTTGAGGTATTTATGTACTGTTTTTAATTTTAATTTTATTAATTTTATTAATTTTATTTTATATTAGATTTTAATATTATTATTTTGTAGTAATTAGAATTAATTATAAGTAATTATTTATAATTAGAAGTAATTATTTATTATTATTAGTAGTTATTTTAAATTAGAAATATTTATTTTTAATTAATAGTAATGTCTTAAATTAAAAAGTAAATAGTTTTAGTTTGAAATAATTAGTTTTAATTATCAGTGATTGAGTGTTATTAATAGTAATTACTTATAATTGATAAATAATATTAATTGAAAAAACTTAGTAATAATTTAGAGATCTTAGTAATAAGTAATAATAATTTAGAGTTAAATTTAATAAATAACAGTAATTAGTATAAATGAATATTAAACCACTATAATTAGTAAAAATTACAAGTAATTAGTAAAAATTAACAGTAAATCAATATAATTTTTTGAAATTATATTTATTAGTAAAAATTAGAGGTAATTAGTAACTATTAGTAAAAATGAATGTTAAATCATTATAATTTGTAAAAAGTAATGACAATTAGTAAAAATTAGCGATAAATTACTATAATTATTTTAAATTAGTAGTAATGACTAAAAATTAGTAAAAATAAGCAGTAATTAGTGAAAATTAGTAAAAATTATTGGTAATTACTAAAAATTAGTAAAAAATAGCGATGATTAGTAAAAATTAGTAAAAAGTAGCGGTAAACTAGTATAATTAGTAATAATTTGTATTAATTAATAAAATTTATTGGTAAATCACTATAATTATTAAATATTTGTAGTTATTATTAAAAATTATCATTAAATAAATTTAGTTATTAAAAATTACTAGTAATGAATCATAATTAGTAAAAATTACCAATAATTTGTAAAAATTAGTAAAATTGAACATTAAATCACAATAATTAGTACAAATTAATGTTAATTAGTAAAAAATAGATGCAATTAGTAAAAATTAACCATAAATCCCTATAATTATTAAAAATTAACATTAATCAATAAAAATTAGTGATAAATCACTATAATTAGTAAAAATTAATGGTAATTCGATCATGGACAAGATGTACCTTCTGCGTCATGCCTCCCCATAGGCCAGAGGATGCCAACTAGAAGTGAGGGTATGATAATTTGATCATGGAGAGACTATAACATCTTTTATTAGAGTAATACCCTAGTAGAAATAAATAATCAACAGTGGAATAACATATTAACATAAATAATACTAATATCTAAAGTCAATCAAAGCAGAAAATATAACTTCAAAACTAATCATTAGATATTACATGCTAATATGTGTCCAATATCAAAATACAACTCAAAACAAAGACACTAATGACTCCCCAGCAGGTCCCGAACCACATATAGTTCCCTCATCCATGATCCAATCCCAAATCATCCATCTAACACATGACCTTTTTGCTTAACATGTCTTGCAGCAATGAAGACTATTCAGGTACCGGTCAGGCATCACAAGTAGGGTGTGAGTACAACTTAGTAAACCGCCACCAATGGTTACTAAATCAATATCTAGAAAAATAAAATTGTATGCCATTATATGAATAAATAACCATAATTCAAAAACAAATAGTTACCAAATCATCAAATTTTTCTTTATTTGACCACATAAATTCCCCTAGGTTTCAGGATACCTAAACCTCATTACCTTCTTCGGCTAATGCTGGAGTATAAACTATCCCCAATGGATGTCATGTTCTAGAATAACATTGTTACCAATATATATTATCTTAATCTTAGAATGCCATTCTTACAATTCTAGATCTCAATTCTCATATGAATTCCATTATTACCATTCACCATCTTATTAATTAATCCAATAATTAATTAATCATCTCAATCTCATTATTTAACTCCACACTTAATTAGTCATCTCAATCTTATTAATTAACTCAAAAATTAATTAATCTTCTCAATCTCCCTCACTAATTCAGCAATTAGTTCATTACATCAAATATCTTAATTAATTCCCCATTTAATTAACCAAATATACAATCTCGATAACCCATAATTAATTTATCAATTAATCATTCAATTCTCAATCTCAATATCATATAATTAATTAATAAATTAATTATCCCAATTTACCAATCTCAAAATCCCATAATTAATTCATACAATTAATTATTCAAAACACAATCCCAATGTCCCAAATTAATTCTACAATTAATTACTCAATTCAACCATCTCAATTACCTCATAATTAATCCAACAATTAATTATCAAATTCTCAAATCCCAATATCCCATATTTAATTCCACAATTAATTATATAATTCAAAAATCCCTAAATCTCATAATTTAATAGTTACCTCAATTAATTAATCTACCACATTAATTAAATCAATTTAAGAATTTCAATTTCTAAAAAACTCTAGAAGTTCTACTAATTAAATATATAAAATCAAGATAATGAGTATGGGATTTGAATTATAGACCACCTGCTTCAATTCGTCGATAAATGATTGCCCAGTGAAAATCCCCAAAATTGAGTAGCACAATGACATAGATCAGGATATAGATCTAAAACCCTAAATCAAGTTTAAAAAATTAAGATCCCTTATATCTAGATCAAGATATAAAATCCATGATCTAGATCCAAAATATTAGATTTATATATAATCCAAAAGAGGAAGAAAAAATCCTTTCAAGGATGGGAGAAGAAATGAGAATGAACAGGAAACTAATGGGATAAAATACTCTTATTGGGAGGTATGTAGATCTTTGATCAGGGATTTGAATCATAAAGAACAGAGGTTAGGAAGGCTTGGAATTCACCCGGAGAGCTCCAAAATCGTGATAGAGGAACTGGGGTCGAGTGTGGGTCAATTTGGGATTAAAATGGGGGTTCAAGAAATTTGAAAACTAATTTTTAGGATTAATTAATTCACATTCATGGTTTGCTGGGAAAAGGTACACAGTTTTCCCTAACCATGCACCTAAACGGTCTGGCTCATTTACAGGGGTTCACGATTAATCCTTTTAGGGGGCAAGATTTTCCAAACTGTACAGTAACCCTACAAATCCCCTATTCATGGGTTTTCACGGTTTGCTAGGTTGGGGCACATGGTTTGTCCTAACCATGAACCAACCATGCATTACCCCTTTATCTTCCATTTTCTCAATTTTTACCCAAAATCACCCCAAGGTAAAACCCAAATGAAAAGTACTCAAATTAAGGTAAATGAGTACCTAAAAAGAAGCCCGAGTCATCTCTAGGAAATTTCAAGATCTTACAATCTCCCCACCTTATAATATATCATCCTCGATCTACAGTCCTGAACATCTCTAAGATTTTGCGTTGAAAATATTGGTCCATTAAGACCTCATATCTGCTTCCCTTTCCAAAGTCTCTTCTTATATACGTCCATGTTTCCATAATATGAAAACTATTGGGATAGTATTCCCGCACAACACTTTATCACTATGATATAACCCACATATTAGATGCTCCTAAAAGGTCACATCTATCTCAGGCTCAACATCATCCACATCAATCACATGAGAAGTGTTGAGGTGATACCATCATAGTTGTGATACATGGATGATTTTATGAATAAAAATATATTTTTTTTAGGAATATCTAATCCATACACCACTGGCTTGATTATTTCTACAACCCCAAATGGTCCAAGAAACATAGGTTCCAAATTTAGCTGCCTTTGTATCCTTTGGTAACCCAACCTAGGCAACACCCAAAGGAATACAAGATCCCCCTCTGTAAAATCTAGGGGTTTTCGACGTCTTTCATCATATGTATTCTATATACTCTAATCCATATCCATATATTTCTGAATCATATGAACCTATTCCGATGTATCATACATGAGACTCGGTCCTAATAACTCTGAATCACCTACCTCCATCCAACATAAAGGTGATCTACATGAACTACCATAAATAGCCTCGTATAGTGACATCTATATCATATCCTGATAACTACTTTTATAGGAAAACTCCACCAAATCTAGGTGTTTCTCTTAAGATACATCAAAGTCTAGAACACATGCTCACATCATATCCTCAAGAACCTGTATTGTATGCTCTGATTTCCCATATGTCTGTGGGTGGAAAGTCAAACTCAACAAAACCTGCATACCAAGTGCCTTCTATAATCTATGCCAAAACTGTGAAGTAAAGTGTGAGTTGTGCTCTAAAACTATATTTTATGGTACCCCATGTAAATTTAATATATGTGTCACATACAGTTCTCCCAGATTCTCCACTGAGAAAGTCTCTCATATAGGTAAGAAATGCACTACCTTTTTAAAATTTTCTACAACCACAGAAATAGTAACATTATCCTAAGGCATCCTCGAGAGACCAACCACAAATTCAATGGTCATGTCATCCCACTTCCTCTATGAAATGGGAAACAACTGTAGAAAAACACCAGATTGTTGATTATCTTACTTCACTCGCTGAAATGTGAAACATCGTGTCATGAACCCTATTATCTCCTTTTTCATGACCCACCACTAAAATTATCATTTTAGGTTATAGTACATTTTAGTCACACTTGGATGTACCACCTGTTTCGAGGCCTGAAACTCATGTATCAGCTCATCCCCCATACTCGTAGGCACAACAACCCAGTTCTTGATATAGATAACCTCATCCTCATTTATTATCCATTCTAAAGGTGACTCCCCCCTTCAAGACTTTCCCTTAAGGATAAACACTATGAATCCTAATATTGTCTATCTCTAATCTGAATCAAAAGTGTAGAATCCACAATAACTGATACAAGTTCATCTGATCCCAAATATTCAAAACCACAACATGCATCTTATCCAAAAAAGTAACCATATTCTACTTAGTACTAGACTCCTGAACTACTTGAGTTTGAGTTTTCCTACTCAAACCATCAGCAAAACTATTCCCCTAACCAGGTGTATATTTCATCTCAAAACTAAATGATAGTATATACTTAACCCATCTTCGCTACCGAATATTCAAATCTTACTATGAAATGATATACTTCAAGATCTTGTGATCCATATACACAGTAAACTTTTCAAAAAAAAGGTAATGCTGCCAACACTTAAAAGCACAAACAATAGATTCTAACTCAAGGTCATGTATAAGGTAGTTTCATTCACGTGTCCTTAACTTCCGAGATTCGTACACCACAAATTGATCTCCCTACATCAACACTACTCCAAATCCAACTCCAGAAGCATCATAATATACCACATACTCCACACTCGACTTAGGTAGGATCAAAATTGGTGCTGATTTCAAATGATTCTTCAACTCCTAGAATCCATTCTTAGAAGATTCCATCCATTCAAACTTTCCCCCCTTTTGGTCAATCCCATAATATGGGTTTCCAATCAGGAAAAGTCCAAGATGAATCTCTAATAATATCTAGCCAACCCCAAAAACTATGGATGTCAAAAACATTCTTAGGCTCCTCCCATGATATAACTGCTTGAAATTTCTCTAGGTCCACAAACACACTTTTCACTAAGATGATATGACCTAGGAAGTTTACCTAATCAATTCAAAACTAATATTTAGATAGATTGAAATATAGATGATTCTCTGTTATTATACTCAGGATAGTGTCATGGTGTTGAGAATGATCTTCATGAGTCTTGGAGTACACCAAGATGTCATCCAAAAACACTACCAAAAACTGATCTAGGTACAAATGGAAGATTATGTTCCTCAAATCTATAAACATTACTGGTGTGTTTGTCGACCCAAAAAACATTAAAACGAACTCATTTAGGCCATATAGTCTTTTGAAAGGAGTCCTCGGTATATCAGAAGTCCAAACTCTCAACTGATGATACCCTGATATCAAGTCTTTCTTTAAGAATACACAATCTCCTCTCAATTGGTCTAAGAGATCATCGATATGTAGAATA
Source organism: Viscum album (assembly GCA_963277665.1). NCBI lineage: Eukaryota > Viridiplantae > Streptophyta > Magnoliopsida > Santalales > Viscaceae > Viscum > Viscum album. The sequence goes on along the minus strand of OY728130.1, from coordinate 615,605,140 downwards.
GGATATAAGTTATTCACTATCATATGGTTCAACTTTCAGTAATAAATACACAAGCACAAAATTCTACCATCCTTCTTTGTAAACAACACAGGAGAACCCTAAGATGATGTACTTGAATGGATAAACCCCTTATCCTCTAACTCCTATAGCCGATTCTTGAGTTATTTTAGCTTTGTTAGGACCATTATATATAATGGAATTGAAATTGACTCAGTTCCTGACATGATATCAATAGTTAATTCCATATCTATCTTACGTGGAACCCCTAAGTAGTCTTTAGGAAACACATCCTGAAATCTGTCCAATCTAGGTGGAAAAAAATTATACTATATACCTCCATCATCTAGTAATAGACTTGACACCTGAGATATGAATTCTCCTAGTTTCTAAGTAATTTCCCTTCTTGGCCTTCCTAGATATCCCACTCTCCATTGTGAATATACTTATCCCCCTCAGGAGATGTAAAAGTTACTCTCCTCTTATAATAGTTTATGTCAGCTTGGTAGGATACTAGCTAGTCCATATCCATAAGTAGGTCAAATACTGATATGTGAAGGATGTAGATATCCCAAAAAAAATTATACTCCCTGAACTCAAGAGAACACCCCTTGCACAAAAATAAGTCCCTAGACCATACTCCCAATGGTGTATCTATCACCATTGTCCTACTCACAAACTCCACTACTAGGATGAAACTGTTAACAAGTTTTACAGATATATTGGAATGAGAGGCACCAGTATCAAATAAGGTACCATATAATGTAGAAACTACAATAATGGTACCTCTTACTGTTGATGGTTCGACCTCTCTATCCACCCGTGTAGGTTAAACTACATGAAATTGTCCCGCCCCTCTTCCCTATGATGCAGTCTGACTCCTTGGTGTTTCTCCATAATGCTGATATGGGTGCTATTTTCTAGATTTACCACATCCACTGCCTCTACTGCTATGGCCAGTAGAACTCTAACTGCTATCCTGATATGGTGTAGAAGTTACCCTTCCTACAATTTGATTCTCTCTAGATTCCCCATCATTACCTATATTTTGTGGGTTCCTGTAGAACTTCTATAGATTCCCCATGTTGCTGCAAGATCAACAATCTACTGGTGGTTGGGGAAATGCCTATGATAGTGGTGTGGCTTACTGCATTGGTGGAAAATCACTAGTGAAAGGTCTTGTGAAGCTATCTTCTCCCCCATCCACTCTGTTTTCCACTTCTCTGGAAAAAGTTTTCATAACAACGCTTCGTTCACTTGGAAGACATACCTCCCAATCATCCAACATCAACCATCTATCCTGTAATGGAATCCTCCTTCAGGTTCCTCTCAGTTATAAAATAATGGTGTTTTTAAAACTTCTCTAGCCTAAATATGTTCTATTGGGACATAATTTCAAACTTAAGTGCTTCCTAAAACCACTTTGTCGTAGTATCCTCATCTACTTCCAATGTTGGAGCAAAGAACTGCAAATATATAAAGTACCAACATAGTCCATCATGGAATACTACAATGAGTCAATCTCATGAAATCAGATACTCTCTCCTACCTTAGCGACTCTAGATAGAAGTGCTCCAAGAACCTCTCCCAGAATTCCTTCCATAACATACCATCAACCTATCTAGTTAGATTCTGAATGTACCACCAGCACTTCATTGATCCTCATAGCATATAATCATACATTTTGAATCTCTTCTCAGTCGGATCCTCAAATTTTCAAGTATATTTTGGATAAAATCAATCTAGAACACATCTCCCTTAGTTCCACCCACTACAGTAAAATTCGAAGGGTGATTCATTTAAAACTCCCTCATCAAGTCAAACATACTCTTCACAACCTTCCATGGGTCTCTTTCCATGAAATGCATGAAGGAAACAAATTTCTCTCAAAAATTCTCCCCTACTTCCTCTCATAGCACTATCAAAGCCTCAGGTCACACCACTGGTAGATCATCTCCATCCATGACCTCTTATCGTCCTCTCAATATGCATTGTCATAGAGGTATAACTCTACAAGCCAAACACACACCTTAGGATACTCTTCTAAACTTTATCACTTTCACATAAGAGGAAAATTACAAAAATGATTTTCCCTGAACCTCACCACATGGTCAAAACCGAGGTTCTATTAATACCCTTTACAATCCTACACATAGTCCTAACTAACAAGGGTAATCACATCTCATTATTCAATTATTTTACATTATAAACCCATTTGTTCAAATTTTTCATTATTTTTAAATTCTCAATTCACATTATGCACCATTTTCAGTTCAATTTCACAGGAAAGTAAAAATAGTTCAAGTTAAACAACTTACCCATAACCCATTTTCCTATGCATGCCTAAAATGGTGAATGTCACAAAATACCCTTGAGTTCTTAGAATGATGCTTCCGTACAAAACTCTCATGTCATACCGGGCCATGATTGACTTCTAAAAAAATCTCATAAATAATAATCACACCACACAACAGGTGCATCCCCCAAGGTGAAATAATATTCAATTGTAACAGCACAAATCAATAACAACAATCCCACCCTGGGTACTTGGGTTTCCCCACATACATGGGTCTACAACTCCAATGCATGAGATCGTTACCAAGTCCTGACTCTTCTTAGTCTCATGTACAAATTTTCCCAAATAGTAAGGCAAAAGAAAAAGAAAATAAAACCACTTTGATATCACTTTGTAACATCCCATCCCAGGTTCCACACATATGTGCCCCAAGCTGGATTGCCACAAGACCTCAAGCATGCCACCCCATATGCCAGAGGTTGTGGACTAGCACCAAGGGTCTGATAAGTCTACCCTGAGGAGACTATAACCTCTTTCATTAGAGTAATACACTAGGGAAAATAAATTATCAACAATGGAATAACATATTACAATAAACAATACCAATATCTCAAGTCAATCAAATAAGAAATACAATGTCAAAACTAAGTAGTAGATATTCCATGGTAATATGTATCTAGTGTCAAAATGTAACTAAAAAAAGACACTAAGGACTCCCTAGTGGACCCCAAACCACATCTAGTTCCCTCATCCATGCTCCAACCCCAGATTATCCTTCTAACATAGGGAATTTTCCCTTAACCTATCCTACAACAATGAAGTCTATTTGTGTACTGATCAGGCATCCTGATTAGGGTGTGATTACAACTCAGTTGTTCTCCACTAATGGTGTCTAAAACAACATCCAATCAAATAAAAGTGTATGCAGTTGTATGAAGAAATAATCACAATGCATAAATAAATAGTTATCACATTATCAAATTATTCTTTATTTAACCACATAAATTCCCCCAGGTTTTGGGACACCCAAAAATCATTACATGATTTAGCCAATGCTGAATTCTGAACTATCCCCAAGGGATGTCATGTTCTAGAATTCTACTGTTACCATTCTATATAAACTCAATCTCAAAATTCCATTATTACCATTCTAGATATAAATTATTATATACATTCCATTGTTACCATTCATCATCTCATTAATTAATTCAATAATTAATTAATCATATAAATCTCATTAATTAACTCCACACTTAATTAATCTTCTCAATCTTATTAATTAACTCAACAATTAATTAATCTTCTCAATCTCCCTCACTAATTAACCAATTAGTTCATTACATCAAATCCCTTAATTAAACCCCCAATTAATTAACCAAATCTCACATCTCAATAACCCATAATTATTTCATCAATTAATCATTCACTTCTCAATATCAATATCATATAATTAATTCATCAATTAATTATCCTGATTTCCCAATCTCAAAATCCCATAATTAATTACTACAGTTAATTATTCAAAACACAATCTCAATGTCCCTAATTAATTCTATAATTAATTACTCAATTCAATTATATCAATTCCTTCATAATTAATCCTATAATTAATCATCTAATTCTCAAATCCCAATATCCCAAAATTAATTCCCCAATTAATTATATAATTCAAAAACCACTAAATATAATAAATTCACAGTTACCTCAATAAATTAATCTACCACATTAATTAAATAAATTTAGGAATTTCTATTTCTAAAAAAATATAGTAATTATATAACTTGAATATATGAAATAAAGATCACGACTATAGGATTTGAATTATATAACACCTAAATCAATTCATTGATGAAAGATTGCCAATGGAAATCCCCAAAATTGAGCAACACAATGATGTAGATTGGGATATAGATCTAAAACCCTAAATCAAGATTAAAAAATAAAGATCTATTATATCTAGATATAGATCTAAAATCCTTGATCTAGATCCACAATAATATATCTATATTTAATCCAAAATAGGAATAAAAAATCCTTCCAAGTATGGGATAAGAAAGAAGAATGAATGGGAAACCAACGAGATAAAATCCACTTAATGGGAGTGATGAAAATCTTTGACCTGGACCTCGAATCACAAGTAACGAAGGTCAGGAAGGCTTGGAATTCATCCGAAGAGCTCCAAAATCATGAAAGAAGACCTTGGGTCGAGTGGGGTCGATTTGGGATTAAAATGGTGGTTCGGGAAATTTTAAAACTAAATTTTGGGCTTTATTAATTCCCATGCACAGTTTGTTGGGCATGGGTGCACGATTTCCCCAAATCATGCACCTAAACCATGTGTCTCATTTATATGTGTGCAAAATTACTCTTTTTAGGGCACAAAATTTTCCAAGCTGTGTGCCAGGCATTTGAATCCCCTTTTCCTAGGTTCACACGATTTGTTGGGCTATGACACGAGGTTTTCCCTAACCATGAGCCAACTGTACAGTTCCCCTTCTTCTTCCATTTTTATCAATTTTTATCCAAAAGCACCCCAAGGTAAAATAAAAATAAAAATAAATCAAATTAAGTAAAAATATTACCTAAAAATAAGCTCAAGTCATCTTTAGAAAAGGGTATGATCTTACAAGTAATTAGTAATAATTAGTGGTAATTAGTAATAATTAGTAGTTATTAGTAATAATTAGTAAAAATAGTGTTAATTAGTAATAGTTAGTGGTAATTAATGGTACTTAGTAATAATTGTTACAATGAAAACTTACTAGAAAATTGAAAATGAAATAGGTCGTGAATTTACAGGTGATGAGCAATGAAGAATTTGGACATAGTTGACCTCAAAATCCCTTTTTTTGAAATTTATAAAATCCACTTTATGGTAGTGGAAACCGTACATTCAATCAGCATCACAAAATCCCACATCCAGATGATTTCAAAATTCAAAACTCAAAATTCAAACAAAACCATCCAAAATTTGGCACCCTCGAGCCCAGTACCTCCACGTACCCGCTGCGAGGCGAGACCACCTTGGGACACGGATCCACGAGCAGCCTCCTCAAGCCGCGTACCCGATGCCATCATCACCGTTGTACCCCTTGGAAACTGTAGCCGTCTCCACCCATCGCCGGAGCTAATGACCAGAACCAACTGAGGAAGAACATTCAACATCAGTAAACTACATTCATCGCCGTAGTCGAAACCACCCCACGGAACAGTCAATAGGTTAAACGTCATCTTGTCACTACTCGAACCAACCTACAACACGTCGAGTTAGCTGCACCATCCACGTTTTCGCCTCCATTATCACATCATCGTCATCGTCTCCCCATCTTCGCCGTTCACTCTAAACATCGACACCAACGCCATTTCCGACATCCACTCGAAACCACATTCATAACATCACAAAAAATCCACGCTTGTCGACACCACCGAACATCCAAGAACATCACTGTCGTTGCTAGGAACTGAACCAAAAGACATCACAAAATCACAAAACAAAATAAAAACCACAAAAGTTGGAATGGAAACCATCATCGGTGAAGAAGCACTCGAGCCAAAACGATGAATCAGTTGGAACCCGGAAAAGCTTCGCCATCCGAACCCTAAAGGAAGGACTGAAGCCTACTCCGGTCACGTCTCCTGGAACACCATCAAGAGCTGAACCAGCACCTCCCAAAACCTCGTAGTAAACTACCACACCACACCGACCAGGTGGGGTGGTAGAACATGAGTCAAGAGCAGAGATTGAAGTAAGAAATGGTCTCAACAACGATCCACAACCTTCGTCAGGAAACAAATCCTTCCTTTGAAACGAACACCAAGAGAAACTGGAACCACCAAGCGCTAGCCGGGCCATCAAGTTGAGCCTCATCACCATCCAAATCCGGTATAAGAACCCTCGCCCTGGACCAAAGATGGAGTCTAGCACGAAGGGAAGGATGAAAAGAGCAGAGGAGGTGCACTAAGGCAGTGGCTACGATGATCAATGTCCCAAAAACCAGAAAGGAAGACAAAAACCAGAACGAGAGAAAATGGGAAACAACGGAGATGAGAGCCGGTAGAGGCAGGAAGAAAAAAGAATTGGAGAGGGGGAGACGATGCCGGAGGGCCGCGCAATGGCCTCCCCCACTCCGAACCACCGCAGAGGAGAAACTCTAGCCCAAGATAGAAACAGACGAGACACCGCTCAGAGGCTTCGTGACTTCCAACGATCTTCTTTGGACATGGTTGAAATAAATTAGTACAATAAAAAATTTGGACATGGTTGACATATATTTTATTACTTAATATTAAATTATAAAAAAATAGTGGTAAATAGTGGTAATTATTTCTAATTAACACTAATTAATGTTAATTTTTAGTATAATTTAATATAAATTAATAAAAAATATTATAAATTACTAAAAAGGTATAAATCATATATTTTTCAATCTCAAGGTTATTAGAAATGACCTATTTATGCCAACCATGTCCAAATTTGTCATAAGGTTTCCCGAACCAGGGCATGAATGATGGGACGCATTGATGGCAGTAGTAGCTGGTGGAGGAGATGTATCAATGACAGGACAAGGTTGGCCTAAATTGGTGCAATGAAAAATTTGGACATGGTTAGAATAAATTGGTTTCATCACATGAATATTTTAAAACCTATGATTTACACATTTTTAGTAAATAATAGAATTTCTAATCTGTAGGTTTTTAGAAATGACCTATTTGTGCCACCCATGTACAAATTTTTTATTAGGTCTCCAGAACTAGGGTAGGCACGATGTGACGCGTTGATGACAACAACAACAGGATGAGGAGATGCATCGATGACAGGACATGGTTGGAATAAATTAGTGCAATGAAATATTTGGACATAGTTGGCATAAAATTGGTTTCATTATCTTCATATTGTAAAATCTATGATTTGAACCTTTTTAGTAAATCATATAATTTACAATCTTTAGATGATTATAAATGACTAATTAGTGCCAACCATATCCAAATTTTTCATTAGCTCGCCAGAACTGGGGCAAGTCGGATGTGACACGTCGATGGTACCAGTAGCAGCAGGAGGAGGAGGAGATGCGTTGATAGAAGGAGCATCAACATGAGTATATGTTGAAGTACATGCGAAGATTATTATAAATTATAAATATTTAGTTTTAATTAGTAAAAATTAGTGACCAATTAATAAAAATTAGATATAAACTAGTAAACATTAATGGTAAATCACTATAATTTTTAAAAATTAGTGGTAATTACAAAAAGTTAGTAAAAATTAGGGACAATTAGTAAAGATTAGTAAAAATTAACATTAAATTAGTATAGTTAGTAAAGAGTAATGATAATCAGTAAATATCAGTGGTAAATAGATCAAATTGACAATATTTTCAAGTAAATTATAATTTTTTAATAATCTACTATTATTTAGATCATCTTTTTCTTATATCAAATTATACATAAAAAATTTATTTATTTTATATTTTTTAGAGTATATGAAACAAAAAAGTCAATAACAATATTTATTTCATGATTGTGATTGGATAATTCATCATAGGAATCCAAACAGTTCTAGTATAAATCATATATATATTGTGGGTGTTGAAGCTTTTTTATCATCTGCATCATCAAAACCAGAATTTGTTTCATAATGGACAATTAAGTGTCCATGTAAGAAATGTGATATGATGAGGTTTGATACATTTAAAAACATTGGGAGTTATCCATTGAGTTTTGGATTTCAAGGATATTATGATTTTTGGTATCAATATGGTGAACACAACACCAAAGAATATACTAATAATTTGGTTCTAGATCCATCATAGTTTCGAATTTAATACATGATGTGTTTGGTCCATCTTTTCAACAAATTAAAACTCAAGATGATATTGATTTTACTCCTAAGTTGAAACCTTCTCAATTTTATGAGTTGTTGAAGTTTGATGAAGATGAATTATATCCTGGTTGTAAGATAAAAAAATTTATGTCTATTAAATCAGATAATGGAATTTTAAATAGTTATTTTGATCAGATATTGTTTTTGATTTAAACACTGTTACCTGAAGGAAATGTGTTGCCTACAAATTTCTATGAGAACAAGAGGCTGATTCGTAATTTGGGTCTTGGTTATCAGAAGATTCATGTATAATCAAATTATTGCATCTTATATTATGGTGAAAATTAATCATGTTTAAATTTCCTACATTTGGAAAATCGAGGTACAAAGAGGATTAACTAGGGAATTCTAGATTGATTCCTATAAAACAGTTGAAGTATTTCCCACTAACGTCTAGACTACAGCATTTATTTATGCCTTAGAACATAGCTTCATTGATATCTTAACACAAAAAAATATTTCAACCAGAAATATCTTAAATCATCCTTGTGATGGTGATTCATGGAAACATTTTGACCAAGTACATCTGTATTTTTCTTTGGAAGCCTAAAACTTGCAACTGAGTCTTTCAACGGAAAATTTTTGTCCATTCAGTTCTTACAGTAGCTAATATTCTTATTGTCCCATCTTTATCACTCCATACAATTTTCCTCCTTGGATATTGATGAATAATCCATATATCTTTTTGACAATTTTAATTACATTACATCCAAAAAATAATATCAATGTTTATTTGAATCCATTGATTGATGAGTTAAATTTATTGTGGAGTAATGGTTACAGTACATATGATGTTATTTCAAAATAAAATTTCCTAATGAAAGCAACATCAATGTGGACAATTAGTGACTTTCCAGCATACGACATGTTATCTAGCTAAATTACACATGATCTAAAATCATGTCCATACTGTATGAGTGACAACAAAGAGTTTATGCTTGTTAATGGAAGAAATTTTTTTTTAGACTATTATCAAAGATTTATTTCTATAGATCCTCATTTTCAGAGATACATATATCATTTCATAAAAGGCACAATTGAAAGAGATAGACCTCCAACAATGATCTCAAGTATTGAGTTAAAATCTATTGTCTCTTCATTACCTCCCATTACCTTTGGACTGACTATAAACCAATAAAAAATAGGCGACTTTAGGAAAGAACATAATTGGATAAAATGGATCATTTTTGATCTACCACATTAGTTTGATTTATTGGTCCATCACATGTTGGATATCATAATATTGAGAAGAATTGTTTTGATAATATATTTTATATAGTTTTGGACACACCTGGTAAGACCAAAGATAATATAAAGTCACGTTTAGATCTTTACCAAATTTGTAGGTGACCAGAACTTGAACTATTTGAAAATGAGAGATCAAAAAAGATATTGAATCCAAAAAAATCTTATACAGTTTAAATCATTTATTATTTTGTCAATGAGTTACAGATTTGAGGCTCTGGATAGTTATGTTTTCAATTTGGATAGATGTGTTAGAAATGGTCTTATTACTAGATTAAAAAGTAATGATTTTTATGTTATAATGAAAATACTTATACCGATTGGATTTAGAGGTTTTTTGAATTCTATTATTTGGGATGCACTAATTAAAATATCATATTTTTTCTAAGACATTTGTGTGGTGGTAACATACTATGATGCACTGTGTAGACTATAAGAAGATGTTGATTTAATTTTTTGTAAATTGGAAAAAAAATAATTGAATATCTTTGATTCAATGGAACATTTGGTATTAAATTTATCGCATGAAGAAAAAAGTGGAGTGTCGGTACAATTTTGATAGATGTACCCATATGAGAGATATATGTAGAAATTTAAGAAAAAGGTACGTGACAAAGAATCATTTAAAGGATCAATTGTAAAATATTATTTATAGGAGGAAATGTCTTTTTCATACTCTTATTATTTTCAATCTAAATATTCCTCAAAACATAGACAAATGGGTTGTAATGAGGGAAATGTTAATGATGAAATAAACAATCAATCATCAGTTTTTAATTAGCCTAAATATAGCTTTGGTGGAGTTCATGAATGATGGATTTCAGATGATGAACATTACAGAGCTCATGCATATTTTCTACTCAACTGTGAAGAAATGACACCATTTTTATTGTGAGTGGTACTATCACTTATTCTATATTTTTTTAAGTAAATTAATATTATTTTATTTTAGGTTATACAATAATCATATCAAGAAACAGTTTCCACAAATTATAGCAGCTACTCTTGAAGAACGTTGGAAAAAAAATTTCTACAAGTTTTTAAAATTGGTAAAGTAGGCTGTTTATGGTTTAACATATAAAGTCAATTTATTACTTGTTATATTGATAATTTTTTTCTCAATTTTTCATGTATCTCAAAAGGATAGTAAAATTGATAATCGATTGTGTGTATTGAGAAACCCACCATCCAAAATGGTTAAATTTTATAATGCATATATGGTTAATGGTTTTAGATTTCTTACACATGAATACGGTGAATAAAAAAAAATTAATAGCGGTGTTTTCTTTAGAGGATCTCATCATAGAGAAAGTGAAGTTGAATTTTATGACTTGCTAGAAGAAATAATTGAACTATGTTATCTAAGGAAAAATTATGTAATGATATTTAAATTTCATTGTTTGGATACAGAAAGAGGCTTGTGTGTTCATCCATGTCATGGAATCATTGATATTTAATATAGAATCCTTCTTGAAGTAAATGAAATATTTTTATTGGATCATTAGTAACATAAAAATTATTATGAATATTATTGTTCTGATTCAAGAGAGTTAAGTGATTAGTGAAACATAATAAAAATGAAATCTCATGAAAATTAGTTTATCCAAAGTGAATGTGGTTCCACTGAAGTGTAAGGAATTGAAATTTTTCAAGAGACAACTTTAAATCCATATTTTCCATAAAGAGGCATGGATATTGATGATGACACCCCATAGTTATGGTTTGACAACAGTGATGATGTTATTGATGTAACAAATGAATTTGAAATATCAAGATATGATGAAGATAAAACTCATATGGAAATTGATGATACCGGGGATAAATTTGAAGATATTGACACTGTCATATACGAAGATGAGGATAGAGATGAATATTTTCACAAATAAATGTTCATTATAATCATATATAATATATATGTATATATAATACATGTTTTTAATTATTTGATTACAATAGTCATTTCATGTTTCAGATGACCAATGAGCATTTATTTGATATATTTCATGAGTTGGAGGAGGGTTCACTTCCTGATGACAAGCCCGATGCTACATCATCCGACTCTCAGATTTCTGGTAGTTCAGTGATGACTTAGAGGGGTTGTGGTCTTGTGAGATTGATAAATCTTGACACTATTCTCAAATGAAGTCCATGTATTGAGTTCGATCCAAACATGTATAGGTTTGTTTAGTTGTGTATTTTAGTTAGTTTCCATTAATTTTGATTTATTTATTTATATTCTAATTGTTTGATTATTTGTTCTATTTTTTCATAGCTTTTCATATATAGTTGTTGGACAAGATAGTGCTATATTGAGAAATTATTTTTCTAGAGCATGGATGACATAAGATCATATTCTCATTGATGTTCGACACCGTATGTTTGATCATTGGATGGTATGTAAATAATAGTTATTTTTAAATTTAAAAATATGGGTCTGTATGCGTGATATTTTCCACTTGTTTTTGAAAAATATATGAAAGATAACCATGTAGAAAGCGGGAGTCACAAATTTTGATCAGAATTTCCACCCCACTGACTAGATTACATCTCATCTTAGGTTTTGGATAGATTATGTTCATACTAGATTGGAGAAAGTTTTCATAGGAGAGCATCATTAGGTTGACAGAACTGAGGGAGGGAATAGGTGATGCATCGTGCTAGTAGTCGTACATGTAGTACACAACGATGAAACATGGTAAGTAATTTTTTTAATAATTTATGTAACATTATGTGTGAACTGTTTATTTTATACTCATATAGTCATTCAAACATCCCGATATTATGGAGTTAAATGTTTATAAAAGGATGTATAGTGATCCTATCACTAGAGAGATTATAGGTGGTTGTCAGCATCATATTGTGACTGTTATAATTTTTTTTTGAGTTTTAAAATTAACTACAAATAATATTTTAACTATTTTAATTTTAAATTGCAATTGAAATAGTCATATGAGGCTGAAATTTTTTGAACACATGATGAGAGTCAGACCGAGACTGAGGATCATACCACAAGTGCAGTAGGATTTGATAATGCAACATGTATACATGCGTCTGAGTATGACTTTGATAAAGGTTGAGTTGTTAGTATCAACTCTTGATTGGCATGTAAGAGTAATTATGGTACCGCTGTGATGTCGTCTTCTGAATCTAGTGGAGGTCATGGGTATTCATCATCATCTACTGCACAATATGAGGAGTACCTGCAAGCACAATATGAGCTTATAGAGACCATGCATAGGGAGTAGGAAGAGCTCAGTCGACGACATCAATATTAGCCTCAGGAGGAAATGTGTTAATGATGGGAGTAGTAGCACGAGCAGATGATGAAGTATATGTGACGTCTGACTCAGGGTTTAAGGATGGATTTCCCTACACCACCTCCTCCACCACCTCCAAATGACCCGCCCTCTCAGCGATTTGCATATTTTTTACAAACTTTTGAATATATATATTTTTTGTAATATTTTTATTAATTCATATATTTACAGTTCTATATATTTCATTTTTATATTTTGACGAATATTTTTTATTTTTATTATCTTATTATTTGTATTTTTTAATATTTATTTTTTAATTTACTTATTTGTGACAGGTGAATCCTTCCATCACAATTTTTTTTTATTTACTGGAGAAGAATATTTGCGATAGGTAAGTATCCATTCATAGACATTTTTTATGATAAACCGTCACAAAAAAATTATTTGAAATGTCATTATCTACAACCGGTCATTTGCGACAGGGTCTCGTCACAAATACTTCAATTTACATCTATATTAATAGGATCCTCCTTATAGCCTCCAGTTAAAAGATAAAAAAAATATACTAAAGCTCAGTGAATAAATAAGTGGAGTTAGATCGTCACTTAAACATGTATATAAAGTTCTAAATCTCACTATAATTGTCTCACTAAGTATCACATACAAGAAGTAATATAATAGTCAACTTAGTATCAAAATAAGTTACCTCGCTCCACTTCCCCATTGGTTCAACGTTTTTCCCTAACATCATATGTCTTGAGAATTCTCTCTCTAAAATTAATCCTACCAAAAACACCTAAGAAATTGAAATAAATCATGCACCCCATGCATTACATACATATCATGCACCTCATGCATCAAATCATATCACTATTAACAACCACATCCCCAGATAAACCACCAAAAAATCGGGTTAAAGTAGCACCACCTTTTAACAACACTAAAAAATGTTGATAAGGGGGTTACCTTTATCAGTAGTAAAAACAATCTCTTTTAAAAGGTAATGTTAATAGTGATTTTAAAATTACCCCTTCATCATTGCTTTCTTGAATGCTGATAAAGGTACCCATTTATCAATGTTTTTTTAGTGATGTTATGTTTTTATAGTAACGTTGATAAAGGGGGTCGTTATTAGCATTTTTGTTACTAGCACTGATATAGGGAAAACTTCACAAAAACTTATAAATCATTAAAAATAATATATTAACTTAAAAATATATTTATATTGATATATATATATAATATTTTATTTACTCTTAATATATGGGATATTTAGTGAAAACTAGATTATAAAATAATTAAAAAATAATATTAATTAATAATTAGCTAAATTTCATCGATTAATAGTCATTTAATAACAATTTGAAGATAGGAAAAAAATTTAAAAATGAATAAAAGATCTAAAATAACTTGAAAACATAACTTGAACTTAAAACGGTCATATATTTTGATGGGTTTCTATTCATACTCTACCACATATCAAATTGAATATTGTGATGAGCTCTACGCACTGGTGACTAGGGGAACCCTGATCACATTTTTTGAGGAAAAAAGTATCCAGAAGGCCTCTAAAACCGAGTTTTAGTTGGGGTATCCTAAAATTTTAACATTTAATGGAACTTCAACCCCGTTTAAGTGGGTATTTTGCCTATTTTTAGTGGGGAATAAATTTATTCCCAGGGATTACATTCATATTAATATTATGGTTTTTATATTTTATCATTTTCACAATGTAATTTTATTTATAATTAAATATATACATATGTATACATATTTGAATATATTCACAGATAAAAATTTAATTTTATAAATAAATATGTAAACATATTTATATATAAAATATTTATATATATATAAACCATATCAAAATAATAATAATATCAATTTTAATTAAAATAAAAATGTATGACTATTTATATATATATATAATTAATGTATATATAATGTCTATATATATATTTTTATAAATATTTGTGTGCACGTATTGAAAAATAAATAAATATTTATCTATATATTCTAATATATGTATATGAATATTAATATATATAATATATGTAAATAAATATAAATATTTATAAATATATTTATAGACACACACACATATATAAATATATATGTGTGTGTATTTATAAACACAAAAAAAAACAATATAGAGGAGTGATAAATTTTCACATCCATAAGTGGAAGGTCTTTAGTTTGAAACCTGGAAGGGGTGTGCATGCAGGTGAGTGAAGCATGAGGGGATAGTTCTATTGGGAGGGGTGGGGGTGCTTCGAGTGCTAATAAATAGAGGGGATAACATTGACCAGGGGGCTTCCAGCGCTGAAGGGGGGATGGGTTGACATCCAAGAAGATTTTTTTGACTTTTATTAGAGTTTTTCAACATTAATAAAAGCCCCATTTATTAGAATTTTATAGGATTGATAAAAGACTCATTTTATTGGTGTTTTTTGAGAGAAAATAAAGGCAACCCCCTTTTAATATCGCTAAGGACAATAATGATTTTTAGCACTATTAAAGCCAATTTTTCACATTGTTTAAGGGTTGATGTGTAGTAGTGAGAGTGACCGAGTAGTTTCTAGGATTCACCAATCCTCATGTGTTGTGTATTATAACTCAAGTAATCATAACTTATACATAACATATCCATAATAATACTTAGGATTCTATTTTCTGAAATACATGTGTGTGAAATAACTATGTCCATTACAACCCTCTATATACATATATATGGGAAATTATTTTTGGATAGTCAATACCAACTGGTCAAAATGGTACTCATGTAATGATTATTTGATATATATTATTGGAAAAATGATGATTTAGGATCAAAAAATACACTTAATTTCAATTTAGTACCAAGAAATGAGAAAATATAAATGAAGACCAAAACTATTATGAAATTTCAAATAGATTGAAATTCCAATATATTCTAAAACAGAGGAGGTATTTTTTTTGAATTAAGGGCATTTTTGGTACCCCATTTATATTATTTTTAATTTCATTAAATCTTTTAAGAAAATTTAGAAAATTGGACCTCGTTGTCATTTCCCCATAACAAAATAACCCAAACACACCTCCTGTGCTCGCCAAAGTTGAGAAATTATGCTTGCATAATCAGATTCCATGACCACGTGAGAAAGTGTGATTGCATAATCAGATTCTGTGGCCACTTTTACACATTTACCCCCAATACATCATCTGCTAGATGAGTATGAGAGGGAGTGAGGATGAAAACTAATCCCCAAAATTGCAGAGCATGAGGGAGGAGGGTGGTAGTGACAATGGAGAAAACCAAATTTTAGTGATCCCTTATCCCATAAAAGGCCACATAAACCCAATTTTATAGTTTTCCAAGCACCTAGTGTCAAAGTTACAAAGATTCACCTTATGCACACCTACTCCTATTGGTAATGTCCCTCAAACTCATCTCTCCTATATCCAGGTCACCACCCTCTACGATGGATTATCTGAAGGCGAGAAGCCCAAGAATCCAGATGACTACTTGGGGAAATCCTATCCAGTGATATCACAGAGATTAATAGAGCTTCTTAAATAATGGAGCAACTAAAAATTCATAGTTATGACTCACTCATTCCATTTATTATAGACATTTATTGTTGGAAGGATCACTGGTGATTTCATGAGGGGGTAAAACAAACATTTTAATGATTCAAATAATTTTGTTTCATCCCTTTGGTGAATTGTTGGAAGGATACAAGATATGTGAAAAAGATAGAAGAATTTTTTTATATAATCCAGAACAAGTGAGAAATAAAAATTGAAGAGAACACATAAAAGGTTTCAATATTTTATTGCACATATTTTTTAGACTATAATTACCAACAATTTATAGGAATTTACAAAGGAATGAAATTTACATATTTAGAAATGAAAACAAAACATTAAATAAATTAAATATACAAATTAAATGGTCATATTAAAGAAATGAAACTGACATATTTAAAGAAATAAAATAGCCACATTAAACAAACACATTAAATAAATGAAACATCCACATGGGGAAGACCCTTTGAATTTCCACCAGATGTATTTGTTTTGCAATTCCAATACTCCCCTTCAAACCAAAATAGGCTTCATTCCTAGAATTTTTCTTATATATTTGAATGAATATATCAATAATAACTTTTTAAAAATATCTACCACCTATTATATAGTATGGGAATACTCCAATTTTATCATTTTCTACTTCATATGATCTCTGAGAAAATGATATCGGGTATCAATGTGTTTGCTTCTTCCATGCAGCACCAAATTTTTGGATAGTTAGATTGCCAACTTATTTTCCACATATATGACTGTGGATCCATCCTTTAGATGCTTCAACTACTTCAGTAGGTTTCTCAACCAAATCCCTTCAAAAATAGTGGATGATGCTGCTACGTACTCTTCTTCACATGTGGATAGGGTGACTACACTTTTCTTATTTGAATTCCATGTGAAAGAAGTCATTCCAAGAAAGAATATATATCCTGTGGTGATTTTTCTTGTATCTTGGTGACCTCCTCAATCAATTTCTGAGTATCTATATAGCATTACTTCATCATTGTATGGATAAAAAAGACCAAATTCCATAATTCCTTTGACGTACCTAAGGATTATTTTTGTAGTTAACCAAGGTGACTGTTTTGGTGCTTCCATGTACCTTCTTAGAAGACCAACACTGTAGACGATATATGGCCTTGTGATTATGAGGTACCTTTGGCTTCCAATCAGACTCTTGAATCAATTCAATGCTTCTTCCTTCTCTGTATTTTCTCATTTTGAAGCCATTTGATACATGAGTTTTTACAGTTTTGAAATTGGCCATCCTGAACATTTCAAACAATTCATTGGCATACTTCTTATTAGATATATAGATGACACCATGTTGTTTTTTTAATTATATTCCCAGGAATAAGGAAATAATACCACCATCAATCATATCAAACTTCTTAAACATGGTCTTCTTGAATTAATCAAACATTAGTCAATTGTTCCCTGTAAACGAAAAATCATCAATATATAGGAATTCTATAAGCATAACATCATGTGAATTCCTCTTGATGTAAACCACATGCTCATATGGACATTGGGAGAATCTATTCTCTTGAAGATAGTTGTCAATGCGTACATGCCAAGCACGTGGATCTTGCTTCAACCTACATAGGGATTTCTTAAGTCAATACACCCTGTATTACTCCCCTTTTATAAAAAATAATTTTGGCTGGTCAACATATACCTATTATTCTAGAATTCCATTCATGAATGCATTCTTCACATCCAATTGGTAGATCATCCGACTGTGATGGACTACAAGGGAGATAATCATCTTCATAGTGTCAAGATGAGAAACACGTGTGAAGACTTATTCATAGTCCACCCCATACTTCTATTTATATCCCTTTTCTATGATCCTTTCCTTGTAGTAATTGATCTCACCATCAACATTTCACTTGATCCTATACACCCATTTGACACCAATGGTTTTATAGCTATTTAGAAGTGTAGTTAGCTCTCATGAGTCATTTTTCTCTATGGAATGAATTTAGTCTTCCATAAAAATTCTCCAACAATTTTACCTTATGGATTCCTGAAACTCTAGAGGCTCACGATCTTCATAGAAGCAAAAAAAATTTACCTATTTGGTTTTATATTAAATGCCTCTTATGTTTTTCATCTTTATAGGCGCTACATGTGAGGATGAGATGACCAAAATTTTACTTTATGGAGTGATTTTAGAAGTGGTGGAATGTACTCCTGGACTCCTATGTACTGATGATGTGCCCGAGGAAGGTGTTGGAGGCATTTTATCCTAATGATCATGCTTTTCTTTTGGATCTTCTGTTTCAACTAGAACATCTTTGTTTCATTTTTCATCCTTCCATTTCCATTATTCTTCCTCACTAAATACCAAATTTATATTCACCAAAACTTTATTGGTTAGTGTATTGTAGATCTTGTAGTTTATAGACGCTTCTCTGTAGATGATGAAGATGCACTTCTGACCACAATCATCAAGATTACTTCTTCTTGCTTATTGAACTTGAGCACATGAAACACACCCAAAGATTCCAAAGTGCGCCATGCTTGGTTTGTAACAACTCCATGCCTCTTGTGGTTTCAAATTTTTGATGCTATTTGTTGGACACCGATTAAGTAGATAGGTATTATATACAATTGCCTCTACCCATAAGCTATTTATAATCCCTTTATTTTTTACCATGGTCTTTGTCAAGTCGAGGGTGGTGCAGTTCTTTTGTTCTACAATTCCATTTTACTGTGGCGTGTATGATGTAGTGTATTTCTGCTTGATACCTTATTCCATTCAAAAATCTTGAAATGCATTTGAAGTGTATTCTCCACCTATATCAGATCTAAGTACTTTGATTTTGTGACCACTTTCTGCTTCAACACAGGCTCTGAAAATTTCAAAGATTATAAAATTAGAAGATTTTTCTTTGATGCAATAAACCCAAAGTTTTCTGATGAAATCATCAATGATGGTAATAAAGTACCCATTACCTCCAAGTGAGGGTGTTTTGTAGTGGTCCGCAAATATCAGTGTGAACAAACTAAAGTGGTTCATTTTATCCTCTAGATACTCCACTTGGGAAGGAGTTCCTTTGTTTCTAACCGAGTGTACACACTTCACTCACATAATTTGGAACTTCAATCGCCAGTAAGCCACACACCATGCTTGATGAGGATAAAAGTTTAATGTCCCTAAAATGGAGATGCCCAAAGCACAAATTCCATCTCCATAGTCATTCTTCATGAGTCCAAAGAGACACTCATCGACCTTTGTGTTGTTATGCTGTAGAAACATGTGATTCTATGCTATTTGGACTTGCGAAACACGTCTCCTATGAGGATATATTATAGAAAAAGAAGAGTTTTACATGTGTACGACATACCCCTTCTCAAGGAGTTGGTCGATACTGATGATAATATATATTTTTTAAATATGTTTTAGATAAGTATAAATAGACATTTGCACTTAATATCTAAGATATGTAGTGAAAGTGGATTATAAAATATTTTATAAAATATTATTAATTAATAAATTTTTAATTATCATCTATCAATAATCATTTAATAATATTTTGAAGTCATAAAAAATTAAAAAATTAATAAAATATCTAGAATATGTTGAAAATGTAACTCAAACTTCAAATGGCCATAACTTTTGATCCGGGTGTCCGTTTGAGTTCTACCACATATCAAATAGATGCATGAAATGATCACTACATGTTAAATTGTAAAGGAAACCTTATGTTACATTTTTTGAGGCCAAAAAAGTCCTAGAAGGCCTATAAAACTGAGTTTTTAGTCGGGATACTCAAATTTTTTAACATTCGATGGAATTTCAACTTCATTTTAGGGGGCTTTTTTGCCCGTTTTCAGTGGATAAGGAATTTATTCTGAGGGATTACATTCATATTGATATTATTACTTTGAAATTTTATCCTTTTTTACAATGTAATATTATTTATAATATAGTATATATAAAGATATACATATTTTTTATATATTTACAAATAAAAAAAATTAATTTTATAAATAAATAATTAAAAATATTTAAATATAAAATATATTTTTAAATATATAAGTCTTATCTAAATAAAAAACTAATATGCATTTTATTTAAAATACAAATATGTGAATATTTATATGCCTATATAATGTGTGTGTGTGTGTGTGTGTATTTGTGTGTGTCTGTATTAACAAATTGATTTATATTATCTATATATTCTAAACATATGTATATACATATTAATATATAATATTTATAAATATATATAAATATGTATAATTATACTTACCAATATACATATAATATATATATATGTGTGTGTGTGTGTGTGTTTTGTATATATGTATTTATTTATTTATTGACACAAACAAAAAAATATATTTTATAAATGTATTTAAAATTGATCTTATTAATATATATTAATATACGAATAAATAAATATATATATATATATAAATATATAAACATATAAATATAACTATATATATATATTAATATACAAATAAATATATAAATATATTAATATAACTATAACTATATTAATATAAATATATATGTTAATATAAATATATATTAATATATGAATAAATATAACTATATATATATATATATATAAATAGATATATCATTAAATGGAGAGAAAAGCAACATGGAAGAGTGGTAACGGGTCTAGGTGTGCAGGGGAGATGTCTCGAGTTCGAATCTCGAAGGAGGGAAGGGCGCGCGCACATGTTAGTAAAGGGGGTGATAGCACTATTAAAAGGTTGGAGGGGTGGGGCTAGGGCATGAAGGGGTGGCAGACGTGTGAGCGTGGTGCTTTAATATCGCTGTTGAAGGGGAGTCAGGCGCTATTAAAATACCCCTATGATTTGATGATTTTTCAATTTTTTTTAACTTTTATCAGCACTAAAAATATCGTTAATAAAAGGGGTCTTTATCAGCATTTTTAACATTGATAAAAGGGACTCCCTTTTAATAGCGCCTCAATTATCAGTTCTTTTTTAGCACAGATAAAGACATATTTTAGCGATGATAAAAATCCTATTTTTAGTAGTGTCAGTTCATCAAGATCTTTGTGAACCACTCTAAGAAAAATATAGAGGTAAATTTATTTACCACTACTATAAATTCAACTATTTACGACGGATCATTTGCGATAAATAAATGACCCATCAAAAATAGTATCTGGACTCAGATTATTTACAATGTAATAAATGTTCTGTTGAAAATAATCACCATTTACGATGGAAGAAACTTTTCCATCACAAATATTTTTGGTGAGGATTCCCATCACTTGACACCAAATACATTTGTAAAAGAAATTTGTGATGAACTACTAATTCCATCGCAAATTTCTATTGGCTCAGAAGTATTTGTGACAAAATTCAATTCCCATCACAAATGATTTTGACAGAATGACTATTTACAATAGAATTAAAGACATCACAAATAGTCCATCACAAATAATAATTTCACTTAATCTATGAGACCCTCTTCTTCTTCTTCCTCTCCCACAAATCCACTCTATAGATCCTCCCCTCATCCGTGTCACCACATCGCTCCACCGCGCCGCTCTACCACACCACTCTACTGATCTCTCTTCTGGACAACCACGATGTAACACTGCCCCAGGTCACCCCACTCAAATCTGCTAAGTATGAATTCTGGTTTCATTTTCCTTCATTTATTTTGTGTATTTCGGATGAATCTTATGAATACTGATCTGGTCAAAACCTAGGTTAATAAATTTACCCATTTTCAATTTATTTGATATATAGGGTTAATCTAAATTTTTTAGTTCCTATTTGGGTGTCACTTGTTTTTGCATGAGTTGACTTCATTTTATTTTAGTGTTATATATATATATATATATTGGTGTCAATTGTTTTATAATGCTTGTATTTCAAAATTGATCACTGAGAGAAGTGATCCACTAATTTTGGTTTTTAGAAGCCATGGATAAATGAGACTATGTGCACCAGAATTGTTCACCCAAATATAACATTATAAGAGGAGTCACATGTCCATGGATATGAAGATTTCCCATATAATGTTATGTCATGGATAAATGGGATTGTGAAACAATTTAACACCCAAAATTGGTCACCAATTCTTTTTATAATGCTTATAATTATTGTATTCCAAAATATATTTCTATTTGGGTGTCCATTATTTGATTTTATGGTTAATTCATCATCAAAATTATAAAATAATTTTATAATGTTTGTATCATTATATTTGGGTGTTAATTGTTTTTACAAGAGTTGATTTCATTTAACAAAACGTTATTTATAAGTTTTTTTTATAAAAACATTAAAAAAGTAATTTAATAAAAAAACAATAACAATTTTAAATATGAAATATTTATTAAAAACTTAGTTAATAAAAATTAAGATAATATTTTGTAATACTTTTTAAAAAAATATAATAAATACAAAGAATTATTAATTTTTTTTAAAATATATTAATTATTAAAAATGTATTTTTAATTTAGATAATTAATAAAAATCATGAAATAATTTATAATATTTAATAATTATTGAGTCATTATTATTAATAAATTTTAAATATTAGTGTTAATTAGAAAATAATAATAATAATTTGTAATATTTTATAAAAAATATAACTATTAGAAATTCATAACAATTCATATAATTTTTGTATTAATTAAAATAATAAGTATTAATAATTCATATAAATATTGTAAAAACACCCGATGCACACAACTATTATAATTCATCTAAGGTAAATATTATTAATTAAAAAATTAATAATTCAAAATAAATATTATTTCAAAAAATTGAACTCAAAATTATTTATTAATTATTTATATGAATTATTAATTCAATATAATCAATTTTTTTATAATAAAGATGAAATATAAGTAAAATTACTTATAAATTATATATATATACATATATATGTTTATATTGATTTTATATATTTATATTTGTTTAAAAAAGAGTTAGAATATATATTTGATGTATTTATATTAATTAAGAAATCATGATATATATAGTAACTATTAAAAATGTAATAATAATTTAAATAATTAATAATAATCATTACATAATTTATAATAATTAATAATAAATTAGTTAACACTATTAATAAATATTAAAAATTAGTTTTACTTACAAATTATTGTTAATAATTTCAAAATTTTAGGAAATTATGAAAATAAGCAAAAATTTGTAAAAGAAGAAATATGAAACACTAGTAATAATTAAATATTAGTAATATTTATTAAAAAAATCAGAAATGAATAATAAAAATTACTATTACTTTACAAATAATTTTATAAACAACTAAAAATTAGAAAAAAATTTCTAATAACTACTATATTTTTTATCAAACCTTGCAAAAAAATATAAAAAATAATATCTAATAAAAATCACAACAATTCATGCACATGTTATATTAATTAAAATAATTCATATTAATAATCTTTATAAATGCTGTAATATATATATATACATACATATATAATATAAATAACATATTAAAAATGATACCCTCATGTGCGATGTTTCCAAACACCGAATGCTCATAAATGTTATCTCGTGCCTTGGATAAACCTAGAATTCCTGATCTAACGGTGGTCTCATAATTTTGATATGATACACCGTTATGGAGATACTTCAATTTTTTTGTGAGAAATTATAAGAAAAATATTAAATGAGATTACCATCGTGCATGATGTTACCAAAGTCTCAATTCAAAAAAATGAAATGTCGTAACTAGGGTAAACCCCACATCCCATACCCAATGATGGTCTTCAATTTTTCATACTATACATAGTTTTTTAGATACTTTAAATTTTTATATGTAATTATACTAAAAATATCAAATAAGTTACCCTCATGTTCAATGTTACCAAACATCTGACGCACACAAATGTAATATCACGTCTAGGGTAAACCCCAAATCCTGGACTCAACAGTGGTATCCAATTTTTCATATGATACACAATTTGAAAGATATATTAAATTTTAATAAGAAATTATAATAAAAATATTAAATGAATTACCCTCACCTGCAATGTATCTAAACACCTAATGCTCAAAAATGTCATGTTGTGCCTTGTATAAACTTCACATCTGAGACCCAAAAGCGGTCTCCGATTTCTCATATGGGACACTATTTGAGATATATTATATTATTTTTAAAAAATAGCATGTTTCTTATATAATATATTTAATATTTTTATTCTACATGTATCGAGACTCTATGTGCCTTGAAATCTAGTGCTAACCCAACATCTCAATCTGATTATATTCCATAGAATATTTCAAGGCGTTAAAATATCATAATAATTTGAAACTAGTAAAAGTGATCAGTAATAATTATTCTTATTTTTTTTATTTTTTAGATAACTATGGACTCAAGAACTAGACACTAGTTTCTATTATGCGATCATGATTAGATAAATCATCATAAAAATACAAACAGATCTAGTATAAATTTTGTCTACATTGAAGGTGTTGAAACCTTTATATAATTTTCATTGTCGAATTATGATTTTGTTTTTTCCTGATGAAAATAAATTACCTAAAAGTATCTATGAATATAATAGGTTGGTTCATAATTTCAGTCTTAGTTATCAGAAAATCCATGAATGTTCAAATGAATAGATCTTATATTATGGTTATTATGAATCCTTGGTTAATTTTCCAACATGTGGAGAATTGAGGTATAAAGAGGAAAAAGAAGGAAATTCCATATTTCCTTTGAAATAATTGAGGTATTTTACAATTACATATCATTTACAATGTTTATTTATGTCTTGCAACATAGATGGATTGATGACATGACATAAATAAAATATTTTCATCGGTAAAATCTTAAATCATCCATGTGATGGTGATTCATGGAAACACTTTGATAAGATCCATCCTTCTTTTACTACAGAACCTCATAACATACAATAGTTCCTTTATACTGATGGTTTTTGTCCATTTGGTGCTTATAAATGTCAATATTCTTGTTGGATAATTTTCATTACTCTTTACAACTTAACTCCTTGTATTTTGATGGTGGAACCATATATATATATACATTTGATTATATTAATTCCAGGACATCCAAAAAGAATATTGATGATTATTTGAAGCCACTAATTGATGAGTTAATTTCATTATGGAACAATGGTGTGACAATATTTGATATAGTTGTAGATCAAAATTTTATAGTGAAGGTTTCATTATTATGGATGATCAGTGACTTTATGGGGCATGGTATATTATCTAGATGGAGCACACATGGTCTAAAATCATGTCCATGCATCATGGATGAGAGAAAATCATTTATTCTTGGTAATGTGAGAAATTTTAGTTATTTTTATTTTCATCAGAGATTTATTCCTGCAGATCACCCTTTTTGTAGGAATAATTTTTTTTAAAAGGTCAAATTGAAACAAAAAAATATCTAGTAGTTATCTCAGGTAACCATGTATAATCTATTATATTTGCATCACCTCTTATTACTTTTGGACCAATCATAAATGAACAAAAAATAAATGGTTTTGAGAGAGATCATAATTGGATGAAATAGAGTATTTTTTGGGATCTTCCATATTGGTCGGATTTTTTGGTTCATCACATGTTTTATGTAATGCATATTAAGAAGAAATTTTTTGATAACATATTTTATACAGTGTTGGAAACACCTAGTAATACCAAAGATATAGTAAAGGAACATTTAGATCTTTACTAGATTTGTGGAAATCCTAAACTTCAATTATTTTAAGATGAAAGATCATAAAAATTAATGAATCCAAAAGCATCTTACTCAGTTACTAAAGAAAAAAATTTATTACTCTATCAATGGATTAGATTTTTGAGGTTACCCGATGGTTATGCTTCTAATTTGTTTCATTGTGTAAAAAAAGGGCATATTACTGGGTTAAAAAGTCATGATTGTCATGTTATAATTGAAATATTACTATCTATTGGTCTTAGATGGTTGTCAAATTCTTAAATATGGGACATGTTGACCAAAATATCATATTTATTTGATATATTTTTGTAAAAACATCATATTATGACACATTGAGTTTTTTTGAAAATATATATTGTTTTAATTTTATGTAAATTGAAGAAAATATTCCCACCAAGCTTCTTTGATTCCATGAACATTTAATGTTTCATTTTATATATGAAGCTAAATATGGAGGGACTATACAATTCCAGTGGATGTATCCATTTGAGAGATGTATGAAAAAATTAAAGAAAAAAGTACATTAAAAATCATCAGTTGAAGGTTCGATTGCAAAAGGGTACTTGTTGGAGGAAATTACAAATTTCTGCTCTTATAATTTTCAATCAGAATATCCTTCAAAACATAATCACATGGTTTGAAATGATAAATTTTTTGATGATGTCATAGACTATCATTTATCTGTTTTTAATTAGATCTAGCTTGGTTCTGGTTTTTATCATGAACGATGTCTTATGGATAAAGAACTGTATAGTTCTCATACATATATTCTGCTGAATTGTGAAGAAGTGACATGTTTTTTGCAGTAAGTATTAATTTTTTATTATTTTTGTTAAATATTTATAAAAGTTACCTTTATTTAAATTAGCTTTTTTATAGACTATATGATGACCATATCAAAAAACAATTTATAAAAATTACATCTTCCTCTCTTGAAGAATGTCTTCAACAAAAGTTTTCATATTGGTTTCAAATAATGCTAAGTTATGTCTATTTTTTGTAATAATAAATAAATTTTTCAATTATATATATTATTAATAATTTTTATTTTTTACAAGAAACACAACATGAAAATAAAATTGATAGTCGATTATGTGTGCTCAAAAACCCTCTACTGAAATGGGTAAAATCTTATAATAGGTATGTGGTTAATTAATTTTGATTCCATACATGCATATATGGAAACTCAAAGAAATCAATGAATAATAGTGTTTGTTAGAAAGGATACCATCATAAGGAAAGTGAAGTTGACTTTTATGGTATTATAGATTTTTGACACTTCCTTTTTAGGCAAGGAAGATTAAAATATTATGAAGAGAACCTTGGGTATGCTAAAGTAATAAAGATCCTTTAGGAGAACAAATTGATTTTTCCAAATAGACCTATTCATAGAGACACCTAGTCATTACATAGTCCACGCAATGAACCTGCATGATCCATTGGGGAAAGAAACCCCTATGTAGGAAACCTTCATTGGATACCAGCATTGTGGACCTATGAAGACAACCTCCTTCACCCAGGGTCCTATATTTTCTTATAAATAGGACCCTCACACTCCTCATTTACACAAATAAAAAAAATGAAAGACCCCCCAAAGCTCTCATTGCATAGTACTTTCACCCAGGTCCCTCAAAATATCTCCAGTAGCTCTTCAAAACACAAGATAAGAGAGAATTAAAGGGGATAAGCAATATCAAATCCCCTTCAGGGTCTAAAGACATAAGAAACCTGTATGGGGAGAATTCTCCCCTAAGTATAAACCACCTAAATGAGGTCTGTCTCCCTCATCAGGGACCTATGAGAGCACCTTTTAGGGACACCAAAGGAGACCCATGGTATTTTGGATAAATCCCACTTGAGTGTTGTTTCCCTGGTGGCCTATTACTCGACGAATATCCAGCTCGTGTTGGCCTTTTCCCCCTACGTGAAGCACCTTCAGTTCCTCCTAGGCACTGCATAGAATACCTACACCAAGAACCTATGCCTCAGACCTATTCAAGTCACCCTTTGAGACATCTTGCAAAGTTATCTATATAAGGGATCCTCTCTCCTTGATTCCCTTTTCTAAAAGGGACCAAGTTGAAACCTTCACTAAGAACTCCAAACTTACAAATCCTTAAGGAAAGAAACACCGTCATGTCTCCCATTTGGATTTGTATTTCTATGGTCAGAGGTTTTCTGAACTAGTCCTACTATATAGTTAATATTCTCAGGGAACATGTGGATTTGTATATCTAGGTTCACAAGGAACCTTACCTCAGTGATAGTGTCAGGGATTTCTTAGTCTTGGAGATTAGGGTTTGGAGCATGTCTCCCCCTTTTCGTCTCTGAGACTTGGAGCCTCCAGTTCCCAGTAGGGAGGTTAAGGATCATGCTTGATTTTCCATTCAACATGGTATTAGATCCTCCTCCCACTGCAGAACCAATTTCAAAGAATCCATCCAAGATTAATCCCCTAGCCTTTATTTTTGGAGGTTGTAGTCTTCCTCCTCTCTATTTATACATCCTTCACCTTCATTCCTTCCTCACCTTGGACTCATGTCCAATGTAAATTGAAGATAGGTAAGTGTCATATACCTGACCTCTTCCACCAGTAAATAAGAAAAAGTGTATGGTTTTTCAAATCCTCCACTTTCTCTTAGTTCTCACACTTAGTATGACTCACATGCAGTTAGAGGTTAGTGGTGATCATGACACCCACACGATCCACCTAAATGATTGAACTAAAAAAAACCTCAATTCCTATTTTAAAAAGGATACGTAGGAAGCCTACCTAAGGCTCAATCTCAATGGGAATCCTTCTCAGGACTAATCCCCAATCAAAACCCCCAATTTACCAGTGCATCCTATTTAGGAGTAATCCCTGAAAATTCATTATCTAGTCCTCCTCATTAGGTGTAATCCCAAAATAAGCCTTTAAATCGCCATGAGATAATACATCAATCAAAAAAACTTCTATAGGAAATCCTATTTAGAAATAATACCCAACTTAATCATCTCAATGGGTCATATTTCCCTATGAGATAAACCTATAGAATCTCCATAGGTGAGGTTCTTCATAACCAATCTGCATGGTATTTGATCCACTTCCAAATGGGATACTTAGAAAGCCTCCACGAGGTCCAACCCCAACACCTCAAATCAACCCTGTTCCATTATGTGACACATTCCCAATAAGGTTTAATTCCACATGAGAATCAATATCTCTCTCTAGTTCTCTATGTTTCTCTGTCATATGCCCCACACCAAACTTTGACTAGAAACCTTCCACCTAGATATATTTTCCACATGACATTAAACTATATGGTTGGGTCCTTGTCAGATGAACTTAAAATGTATGACGTTCCCTATTAAGTGGAACTTACGTGGGTTATGATTCCTTTCACAAGTATATGTATGAATCCTATCTATGGGTTCGATCCAAAAATCAAAATAAATCCCGTATCCTTGGATGATGATAAACTCTAGAGTGATATTCATCTCCCTGGATGACAATAAACACTAGAGTGGCCCACTGTGTGGCTAGAAAATTGGCATCGTTATAATAACGACCAAAGAATATCTAATTAGCACATAAGTGGATAACATCAATGGAGAACCTCAGATACATATAGATATCTCCATTGATGAAGAACCTCAGGTACATAGAGATGATTCTTAGATCTATACATGCTAATAATTGATTTCTAAAATTGGGATGACTCACATCATACTTGGGAATTAATAAAGGATTCATGATCATTTCTTAAATATATAAGAGAGCCCCGAAGTAGGAAATAATTCCCCCCAAAAGGGTGTGATGAACCCTACCTCCCATCCTCTCGACCAATGTGAGTTCTTAAGCATCATTGGTCAAAATACCTAATGAGAATCTACCTCTAGAAAGTTTATCCCTTCAGATATATAACTATTGGGTGTTTCTAGTTCCACGAACAAACCTATTGGAAACCGTTCAGAAATAGAAAACTGTCACGGGGCATGAAATCTAAGGGAAACAAAAAATGGTGAACCCAACACGAATCCTTAAATAAGATGATAGTATTAAACAACTCTTAGGCCCCTTCTACTCTCAAAATGAAAGAAGAAAATACAAGGAAATAAATCACGCATGTGTTCAATCATATGAGATGCTACTTTGATGGATCTCCTTATTTGTGTTTTTCATATATACAAGCACTTCTTTTTAGAACACCCTTCGATCAAATTGTCTCCTTCAAGTTTTCACCAACGAATGCCGCAGCTGCTACTTAGGATGGATCTTCATCCGCACAAAGAATGCCATCACTAAACCAGCGTCTTCAACACTAGGTATCAAAATCACTAGTACAGGAATATCATCAAAATGGTACGATTATGAACCTATTTCCCACCCAAAAATCTCTCCATTCCATGAAGCACCCCTGATTTTCCAATCAATGATGACTGGTGGTCTTGAAGCAGATAACACTGAACACTATCTTCAACTATTTTTGGAGCTTATCTTCGGATCCCAATTACCATTCCCTACCATATTTCATGGAGGTTGATCAAGAGACCACATACAACCTCATCCAGAAGACATATGGGTCCTTTATAAGGGATCCTTCTAGTAATTTCCACCTCTAAAACCACGTGATAGTTAACCCTGAACATGATGAGGGTGTTGTCCTTGGCTATCTGAACCAGGTCCTTAAAACACTGGAACACAAGAAGTACCTATGAGGATGAAAATAGGTCAATAGGGAGTAGGTTCACACATTTTCCACCTTTGAAGAATCCCACCAATCCAGTTTGGTGGAAAATAGTGAGCGGACACATACACCCATCCTCCTTCATTTAACCATATAGAATAATTGTCTAGAGGCATTCCAAGAATCCCACTATTAAAATATAGTGGAAATTCACAAGTAGTAATATTCACTTACCTACACCCATCAAGTATGCTAGCAACCTCATCTGGAAGCACCCAGGGAAGTCATTTAGAAAGTCCTGATGACAAGTAGGGGAAAATTGAACTATCTTCCCCCCACACACGAGTGCTATCAGTATCCACTGGTAGGAAAGGGAGGATAAGAGTAGACACAAACACCTACTACAGATGAGGAATGTGCATATATCCCCATTATAGTCACTGAAGTCACCAATAATATCTTGGAAATGGTAAAAGGGAAGACACAAATCCCTTACCACATCTTACAAACCTATCAGGATATCATAACTGCAACTAAATTAGTATTCAAGGAATAGATACATAACACTATACCCAAAAATGGGGTAACTCATCAACAAAACACCCCAGAGCAGACACACACCTCTTCTCTCATCCAAGAGGGTTATGGAGAAAACTACCCCATAATATACGGACAACCGGATCAAGAATATACACCTTCTCCAATCGGAGGTAATCAACCTATTCTAGTGGCCACATTATGGTAGGCACCAAAACCTACCCATGACATAAACTTACCCCAATAATTTTCCACAATCACTCGTAATAATGCATATAAGAAGAAGCCTCATGAAACACGATTGGAAAATCATGAGACGCTCTAGAATCAGGCTTTGCCTAACACTGGAGTTCTTGAATCCCTCAGACATTTATCCGTCACAACTCAAGATCCTACCCTCCCATTACCAAATTACGAGAGCATAAGAAGTAATTATGAAGGTCCTCATTGGACACTTCACCATGAAGGCTTGCTTCATGAAAATAATTTGGTCGATCTCAAGAGATTATCTCTTGATGAGATCCACAACAACCCTATGTGTGGCCAGAAGACCAAGGAGAATGTGGGTCTTCCCCTTATTGTAATCCACCACGGTGTTCCTCCCCATTATGGTGTTCTCTATGAAGTTATCTCCATAGTAGTATTTCAAATTTTCAAGAGAATTATCCAATTGGAAATGTAGTGATGAGAAATACCTCTTATCATGAGGTACTTGCAAATATAAGGCTAGTCATATTTGAAGCCCTGTCACTGGTAGGTGAAATCATTTCTCAACTAGAAGACAACCCAAGGTGAAAATAATTTTTCAAACCACCCTTGGGTTACTTTCTTTCCAACACAGTAGAGTAAACCCCAATCAATCTAATTTATTGTGGTAAAAAAATTAGGAAGTTTACACTCTAGTCAGACCAAGTTGAGGAACCTCTAGTGAAAGATAAAGAAGATATGATAAACATGAGGAATCAAATGGATAAATATGATATACCTGTCATGTTATGGTCTTTATAAACCCCTCAATACAACATTTTATAGGTGTTGGTGGAATATTGTATGCATGAAATCCACCTCAACATATGGAAAACTCTCTTTCACCTAAAAGAAAAGGTATTACCCTATGATGAGTATCAAACTCACATCAAGGTAATAGAAGGGTTGTAGAGAAAAATTGACATAACATATCTCTTAGATTCATGACACCCAAAGATCAAGAAACAACAAGGAGCCCTTCAATGTGAATGCATTGATGCGTTAATGAGGTTGTGATAGATGATGACAGATACCCCATCTGATGTTTATATCAGAGGATTAGGTGAACATGGAACACTACACTTCACCATGATCCCAAGTAATCAAAGACCTCCAAAGGTAGTATCATGAAATGTCATTTCCTGATGCTGGCTACAACAAACCGAATCTATTCATTACTGAAGATACAATAAAAAATAATAGGCCCTGACTGAATATCAGTAAAATTGGGACATAAGAGAGGAGGATGTTGATATAATTTTGCGTCAAGAATATGAGAAAATTAAGCATACATCCTTCTTAGTGGATGTTAGCTATCAAATAACACAAATGTCCAAAATAGCACAATATTTTTCTAAAATGGTATATTTAGGTGCATGCTGAATGATGAACCCATCCCATGTTTGAATAAAAATCCACAAAATCATAAGATCATCTGTGGTAATATCAGTGACAATAGTTTGGGAGAAATTTCATCCCACAGGACTTGGGTATTTTTTAAACCAGCCCTCGAAGCCAACAAACTAGGCCTGAAGGGTTGTCAAAGCAGAATATAAACATACCCAACCCTTAGATTTGGGGGATTTTTTACCTCAACAATCCTATCCTCAATGGGAATTAGTTTTCTCCTGATTAGGGAAGAATCCACAAAATGAATCCTCTCATTTCATGCCATCCCATGATTCAGTGCCTTCACATGGAATGTACATGACTAAACTATCAGGATATTCCCTTTGGATTAATGCCTTCTAAGAAACTCCCAAAGAATCAACAAGAGAGAGGAAAAGGCCACATAGAGGGTGCAAAAGAAGGTGATCTTATAGAGATACTAACAGAATGCCCGTAATGCATTACACATTAGTAAACATCATCAATGTTGTCACCGAAAAGCCCATATAACATGAGTCTAGTTCAGAGGAGTCTGAAGATGAGGTTATAGTTCATGATGTGGTTCATACTAAAATGGATGAAGGAGGTGTATATACCTAGAACTAGAGGATTTCCTAGAATTTGGGTGTTCCCTCAAACAATCCACCTCTACCTCCTCAAAATAAGGAAAAAGTCAAGGGTCAAGTTGTACCTTATCTCCCTTACATAGAAGGTAAGTACCTTCTTCTAGAGGAAAGGTTCGATCAACAAGAGGAGTAGATGAAATAATTTAGGAGAATCAATGCATAGTTACTCCAGGGTAACCATCATGCTGGATATGTTCTCAAGAATATCCTCATCTCACACTTCCAGCTAACACACCTCAACAAAGAGGGTTTTCTGTAGCAACTAGAGTAGATCTGGAATGTTTGATCAACATGGGATATCAACCAATATATTTGGATCCTGTAGTAGTAGATTGAGAATTAACTCCATTGGGTACACAACTATAATATGATCATGAAAATACTCATAGGCCTACCCTAATTGGTTATCCCTAACAAGTACCAACAACGCGACCACCAATGGCCCTACCAGTCACTACACCCATTCAGGCTCCATCCACCACACCTGTTCAGGTCCCAGATCTTCTAGATGTTCCTAAAATGCTTATGAACACTATCGAGTCATTAATAGCTCGATTGGAATCCATGGAAGAATGTTTCGTTCCAATACAACTAGAAAAGAAGGCTTACCTTGAATGGGTAGATCCAACTCTTCCCCCTCCAAACTTTAGGAATCCTATATTTCTAATTTGTAATGGATTGAGAGACTAAGAGTATCACTTGATTAATTTCATCTCTTACTACAATACCATGATGGGGACCCATGAGGAACATGAGGTGGTGAAACTCAGATGATTTGGGAAATCATTGAAGGGGAAAACCATTGTATGGTACATGATTTTTCAGTCTCAATCGATCACTGTATGGGAAAATCTCCGTTAGAAGTTCCTCTTCTAGTTTTGATCAATTATGTAGAAGGAAACAATCTTCAATCTCACAAAATAAAAAAATAAGAGAATTAAAGGGTCTTATATTTCATTTCTCAGTGGAAATGATTGATATACACCTTAAATCTATCGCTCCCTCAAGAAGATCAGTTTCCTATTTGTGTATAAAATATCTGTCATGATTTGTGTACACCATATATCCTTGTAAAATATATAGGAGGGTTTTAGGATCTAGCCTTAATTTTTTCAATAGGTGGAAAAATCTATCACATAGAGAAAATCCAAGTCCCGAGTAATTCCATCAGCTCATGGAAGAAGAACAATAAAATAATAGGACTCTACAGTTACAGTTATGAAATCCCCTATATTCACTCTTAATTAAAATCCTTCATCATACCATAGGGATCCACCTCCTAAGCATTAGAAACAAAGGCCGACTCGTCATGATGATAAAAGAGATCATAGGAAAAAATAGTTTGATGAGATAGGAAAAAAGGTCTCTTCCTTTAGAAATGACCAAGTTAGAAATTACTTCATCTCGGCATTAGAAAATAACTTGGTTTAGTTTCCAAGGACTAGGAAGCCTAATAAAGAAGGCGATGAAGATATCTCAAACTATTTCCCCTTCCATCAAATGTTGGGTCACCCCATACATGATTGTTTTGTTTTCAAAGAACTCCAATAAAATATGGTGGACTCTGGGTAAGTGATAATAAAAAATTCACTATACAAAGTAGTATGTGCTTCTGCTATAAATTCAGAGGAGGAAGGTGAGTGGAAAGAAGTTAAATGTAAGAGTACATAGATGTTTGGTAACTGGATGGTTAGAAAAATAATTTAAAAAACTCATTCTATTATATGAGTGTAGTTGAAACAGCCAAATATGACCTCAACCCCTTATTTTGTAGCGAAGCCAGCTTCATCAAAAGCCCAGTCCTTTGAAGGCCAATTCTCATAAAAGTGGCATGGCCAGAAAGATAAGGAGCGAAAAAATAAATAAAATAAGCTTGTGTCAAGGCCAAAGTTGTCCTTGAACTTAGCAGACTTCATGTCTATAGTCCCAAAATCATGGGAACCACCCCACCAAACGGTACAACAATAGTTGACCCATCAAGAAGAATCTTCATCAGACGTGGATTTGATCTCCAGTTATGTTAATGTTATTCAATTAATAGATCCCTTCGTACATGATGATTCTGATTATGAACCTGATTTCCCTATACTTGATTAGAGAACTGGGGGAAGAGTTCATCAAGGTCGAGGATATAAGGGAAGACATGGCCATTCTAGGAGTCACTACTTCAACCAAATCCTTGATCGAATCGTATACATTGCCAAAACTCATGGAAAAGCTCTCCAGTGAGCTCAACAGGAATAAAGGAGTTTCCTCCACATATGACAGGGTCTTCCCTAACATGATCATATTCAAAGACTAGTTAGTGGATATGGCACTACTTTCCTAATTGGTAGGCCGACCCAATCGACCTAATCCACCAAGAATAAGAACACTTCCATCTCCTATCCCAAGGGATGAACCATCCAAATCAAGAAATTATACTACTAAAGTGCCTGAAAAATAGAAACCTCAAGTTGGAAAGTGTAGACATTTGGATAAAAAATAGGATGTATTGAAGAAATTAGCCCAAGTTCCTACTAAATTATCAATCATGGATGCTCTAAGTCTATCAAAGGACCTCCGAGAATCACTTATTGAGGAATTTTAAAACCCTTAGGAGTTTTAAGTTGAGGTCACTGCTGCTGAAGTATATCATGTTGAGAATGATCCTACAGAATGCCATGCAGTCATATAATCCACCGAACAGGATGAGGATACTGTCATATAGGTACATGTTAGACCCTCATATATATCTAGAAGGTTAAAAAACATTGATATATGATGATCCGTCATTGAAAATGGCTTATGAGTCAACCTCATCCTAGTCTGGATACTTCATCAACTGGGTCTCAATGAATCTCACTTGTCTCCCTCCACTCTGATATTATAGGGTTTTGAAAAGAATGAGCAAGAGCCTCTCAGTGAGATCACACATAGAACTCAGTTTGAGGAACTTGTGTCCAACTTATAGTTCATGGTTGTTCGATAGGATATAAATTTCAATGTTATGCTAGGAAGACATTGTCTATATCATAATGCAACCATTCCTTAGTCCTACCACCAATGTCTCAAATATTGTATCAATGGTCAAATTGTAACATTTTATGGTGAAAATCCCCCATTAAAATCCTATGAGGCACAATACATCAATGAAATATTCTATAAAAAGAGAGGTAAACAATCCATGGATAATGATACCACTCGAATCAATGCCAAAAATGGATTGGATATGATCATAGCTAACCATTTAAAGCATCTCAGTGTATATTACATGATTCTTATTAATCAAATTGAAGGGCTGGGATTGAATTCAATCAATCATTTAGTAGCTTATGTGATATAAATTACGACAGTTGATCCTAATGGAACTGTAGATGTTATCAACTCTCCGAGTGATGGAAAAATCTTGAATGAAAATGTATTCATCCCATTACCTAAGCACCAAAAAAGCTGGGTTCTGTCATCCAAGCTAGAAGAATCTATCACGATGATAAGAGAAATTGAAGAGAATTATTCTCAGTCCCTAATTTCCCCTTTAGGACTCCAAGAAGGCTTCATGCTAGAAAGTGAGATTGAAATGATTGCCTCATCCTCTGGATGTCCAAACAGT
Organism: Viscum album; assembly: GCA_963277665.1. Classification (NCBI taxonomy): domain Eukaryota; kingdom Viridiplantae; phylum Streptophyta; class Magnoliopsida; order Santalales; family Viscaceae; genus Viscum; species Viscum album. The sequence continues at coordinate 615,568,149 of OY728130.1, read as the reverse complement.
GCTTCCCCTATTCACACCATGAAACTTGTTTCATCATATCCTCCCTAGGTGGAGGTTTAAGTTGTGGAGTAGGAGGAAGAGGAAGAATAAGAAGATATCAGGGATTCTACTCCATCATTTTAGGACGGCGTATCCACCACTATGGATGAACACATAGAGATAAATCTGGGTACATAGGAAGATTCATGTTCCACTCTAATTATTATGTCCATGAATCCTAAAGAGTAGGAGGTATACACTTCCTTTCTGAAGTAACACCAGGATGTGTTTTCCTATTTTTACACAAAGATTCCAAGCCATGAACAATAGGTGGACACCCATCATTATTTTTTGTCAGAAGAGAATTAGGGATACAAGAAGGCAATAAGAAGAACGCACCTGACTCACACCTCTAAAATTGAGCCTGAATTAGAAAATATCATCAATGGTGACTTCATCTGAGAGGTGAAATATCCAAAATGGCTAGACAATGTTATCCTGGTGAAAAATAAGAATGGGAAAATCATAGTTTTCATTAATTTCATTGATCTCAACTGACATTTTCCCAAAAATTACTCCCCGGTTCTAATCATAGAAAACTCGATTGATGCAATGGCTAGTTATTAGTCCCTCTTCTTCATGAATGACTATTTAGGGTACAAACAAATCAAAATGGACCCTAAAGATGAATAATACACAGCTTTCAAATACCCTCCGAGAGTATTCTGCAATCAGCTAATTCCATTTTTCTTGAAGAATGTCGGTTCCACATAAGAATATGCAATGAAACACATCTTCTAACCGTTTTTGTGGAAATTTGTCGAATGCTAAATTAATGATCTGGTAGTCAAGTCACAATAACATTTTGACCACTTGGATGACTTGGAGACTGTATTCAGCAATATTCAACAACATAACCTGAATATGAACCCCTTGAAATGTGCTTCCAGAGTAACTTTAGGAAAATTTCTTAGCTTTATTGTACGCCATCACGAAATCAAAGTTGATCCTGAGAAGACTAAATCTATAATTGGAATTTCACTTCCTTAAAACTTGAAATAATTGAGAGGGCTTCAAGGAAACTTGGTCTACATCTGACACTTCATAGTCCACCTCAAAAGAAAGTGTTTACCGTTCACTAAATTGATGAATAATTAGAACACATATCAGTGAACCAATAATCATCAAGAAGAATTTTATTCCCTCAAGAAATACCTCATGATCCCACCGTTATTGATGCCACCTTTTGAAGGAAATCCACTCATTCTGTATGTGATGGACCTGGACTAATCAATGGGTTCCTTTTTTGCACAAAAGAATGATGTTGGGAATGAAAATGGACTTTATTATCTCATTCGTACCATGATTGACACTGAGACTTGTTATTCAGAATCAAGAAGAGATTCTCAGAATGTATATTTTCCAATCAGAATTTATGGCACTACCTGCAGCTCCGAGAGATCCATTTTGTTTCCTAAAATAACCCGATAAAATTTATCCTCAGTCATCCTATGTTGACGGGAATTCTGGCACAATGGGAAGTTACTATGTAGCAGTTTGACAAATAGTTAATTCCTCAGAAAGCAGTGAAAGGGAAATCCTTAGTAGACTTCCTTGAAGAACACCCATCTACAGATGAGATGCCATTAAATACTGAACTACCCAATAAATAAATATTCTCTATTAAAAGTAGCCCCCAAACATGGGAAATTTATTTTGATGGTTCTTCTAGGATCCCAATAGAAAAGATAATGGAAGACCCTACACTCAACAAAACAGGGTTAGAGAGTGTGTTTATCTCCCAAGAGAAAGCAGTGTTCCCATACTCCTTCTTATTATAAGAAGGTTATACCAACAATGAGGCAGAATATCAAGCTATCATCACAGGACTAGGATCATCACTTCAAATACTGATAAACCAACTATAGGTGAAAGGTGAATCAGAGTTGGTAATCAAGAAAATGGGGAGTACACCATTAGAAAATATGAACTGATTCCACTATTTGAATATGTCTGAGGGTTAATGGTAGAATCCCCCTTAGAGACAACATTGAATCACATTCTGAAATAGCATAATTCCAAGGCATATGTGTTGGAAAATGGAGCTACCACTTTGGAAGATAAAGATCAGGATAAAACAGTCATTAGCATTTCCCACCACCGAATGGTCTCACCTTTTGTTTGGATCAAAACAGAATATATCAATAAAATCAGTCTCATCCCTAATCCATATGGTCCTACCACGGGATGGATGACACCCATCATGGCCTACCTTTAGTATGGGGTACTCCCATTGGAAAGAGTTAGAAGAGATCAAATCTGGTGATGAGTATCCAATTTCACTCTTTATGATTTACCAAATCACTAAAAAGTCCTCTAAAAATGAGGCTTTGATAGAGTCCTTCTCATAAGTGTTTATGTAGAAGAGACTGAAGATATTATGGAAGAAGTATATACAGAAGTCGATGGTTCCCAACAGTCAGGGTATAGAATTTTTGATCAAATTAGAAGGCTTGGATACTTTTGGCCTTAGATGAATCAGGATTGTATAGATTTCACCAAGAAATGTCATTCTTACGTGCATGAAAAATTTATTCACCAACCCCCAGAGATAATGAATACATCCAAATACACCTTTTTATTTTCCATATGGGGGATGGATGTGGTCTAACCATATCCACCATCTACGACTAGAAATTTAAATATATCTTTATTGCTATCTATTTCATCTCCAAACGGGTAGAGGTAATACCCCTTAAATAAGTAAAGGCCAAAAACATTATTAGCTTCATCAAATCTAACATCATCACTAGATTTGGTGTCCTTCATACCATATTTATGGACAATGACAGTAATTTATGTTTTCTTGAGGTAGAAAAGCTATATCAGAAGTAAAATATCAAAATCCAACCATTCATCCTGCTATCATGTAGTGGATAATGGATAGATAGAGGCTTTTAACAAGACCTTGTCGAACATACTCTAGAAGACTATGGATTAAGATAAATATTCTTGGTCTAAAAATCTCTTGCACGCCTTATGGGATTACCAGACTGCAACCCTTACTACAACATGGTCAACACCGTATTCGTTGGTGTACAGAACAAAAGTAGTCTTGCCCATTGAAGTTCAATTTCCATCACTCTATATTTCCATTTGTGACCAAATATCTATAGATGAACAATATCAGAAATTATGGGATGAATTAGAGTGAGTAGATGAAAATAGATTGCATACCTTTCATCACTTGGAAGTATATCAGAACCGAATAACATGGGCCTTTAAAAAGAAAGTCTTGCTTTATTCAATCCTCCAAGGAGAGTTAGTTTTGGTCCTTGGACTCCGATGATACCAGGAAAGAAGCCTTCGAAGCTTGAGACAAAGTGGTAGGGACCTTTATCCATATATGAGGTCTACTCTAATGGACCTTATTCCTTAATCTGAATGGATGGAGAACTCACTACAACCCCAACCAATGCAAGGTTCCTAAATAAATATTTTATGTAATTACACGATCATTGTCCAAGATGTAGAAAATTAAACTACATTGTGGGTCCTTGTCACAGACCTTAAAATGCATGACACAATTTCATTATTTCATTATAATAAACTACAAGACACCTATTGTGCATACCACATGACATTTAACTGCATGGTTAACATCCTTTCATTTGAAGTTAAGAAACCCCCAACATATCACGAGTCAATATATCCCTCATGGTTCCTTAAAAATGGGATTTCATATCATATTAGGTCCTAATTACATCTCTCTAACACCTCAGTGGTTTGAGATGCCCGCTTGGCTAGACATGAGGAAGAAAGATGGGCTGCCCCTATGCATAAGACCCACTTACATCATTTCCACTCTATAATGGAATTAGAGTCCCTTTTTATAGGTATAAATCCCAAAAGTTTCACATCCTCATCGTATGACAGTAAAATACAAGATCCGTACAGAACTATGTTTGGCTTGATTCTCATTCTAGTGAGATACGTAGTGATACCCGAATCTCCAATCTCGGGTCCAGCTGCAACCATAAAGAAAATTTCTTCTTTCCTTGTGTATGAACCATATCTGCATAGGGAACTTTAAAAAAAATGGTTTGATTATCATTATAATGAGATACATGGTGATACCTAGACTCATGTTTTGTGCACAACCATTAATTTGGAAAATATTTAAAGCCCCTTTCCCCACGTCATAACCCATTTGGTATGGGGAACTTTCTCCAAGAACTACATATGGATTGATTCTCATCCAATTGAGATATGCAGTGATGCCCAAATATCCTATCTCAGGTCTAGCCATTATTTCACAAATTCAAACCCTTTTCCTTTTCCTCATGCATGAATTAGATCTGTATAGGCAACCTTTCTAGGACTTATGGCTTGATTCTCATTACAATGAGATGCATAGTGATACGTAGCCTCATTTTTTGGGCATAACTATTAATCTGGAAAATATTTAAATCCATTCTCCCCACATCAAATCCTAATTGATGTGGGGAACAATTGTCAAGAACTTTGTGTGGATTGATTCTTTCCCCAACAAGATACATAGTGACACATGGGTTCTATACCTTGGTTCAACCACAACATTTCTTTCCTTCCATGCTAGTTCATCTTCATTCTTACCACATAATGTTAAACTACATGGGATAATAAATAACTACATACCAAAATTGATTCTAATTCCAATGAGATACATAGAAACATAAAGATCCTATCTCCTGACTCAGTCACCATATAATGAACATGCCCCTATCCTTCACTTATGTTTCGCTTATGCTATAAAAAAAACCTTCAACACACTTTTTTTCTCACACTGAGTATAGCTCACATGGGTTTTGGAGTTTGTTAAAGGATTTCACCACATGAGTAAGGTATATCTTTTCAAATTGGAGATATCACGATCCTAGTTGCAAGACCTTAATAGGAACACCATACATCCTTTCCACATGATGATAAACTATACAATCATTCAAGAACTACGTGTGGATTGATTCTCACCTCTATGGGATACATAATGACATACAGATCTTTAATCCTAGGAACAAACACAACATAACATGAAAAATACTCTACTGACCCATGTGTGAGTCATATCTACCTGAGGTAATCCAATATGAGTTCTCACCTTATGCGTGAACCCGTATCCAAACCCCCATGTCCTCCACACATGAATTAAATTAGTATTGGGTTCATTTATTATTTAAACTATGCAAGTATTGATTATCATCCTATTGAGATATGTAGTGATTCCTAGGCCTTAATCCTAGTCCCAACCACAAGGTAAATAAAAATCCCATATCTCCTGCATACAATAAAAAATCCATGCAGGAGCTTTTATTTTTGGTCCCCTCATTAGAGATCCCACCAAGGAAACATATATGGAAAATATCAGTATAAATACTTCCTTTGTTATTAGAAATATCCCTTTCACATTCCATAATCTCAATATTGAACACTTTTAGATCTTTATAACTGTTCCTTAGCTTTTGGTAGCATAATGTCTGATACCTGAGAGAGCTTTTTCTTGACTATGTTGTAATGCGCTCCCATCAAATTTTCATAAAAAAACAATTATAATGGGCCTATCAGTCAAAGGATTCCACTATTTGGATATGCATTATGTGCCCTCATTGGCCTTACATAAAACAACCCACATAACGAGTTTACCAAATAGTGATAATTTCTCCTGGGGGAAAAGCATCTTATGTCCCTTTAAGCTTTGATGATGGTATGATGGAACCCATGATTTAAAATCAGTGGTCATCCTTTTTATATTTGTCTCATATCCTTTCTCCTAACTTGAATGTCTCCAAGACTGTGGTTTACATTTCCCTCTTCATATGTTCAAATCATACTGAAATAAACTTGTACCATTTTATCATGTATCATCCATCATTTCAATAATATTACGATCCTAGTCACATGAACTAAAACTATATGTACCATAATTCCTACATTTGAGTAAAACCTTCATAGATAGACTACTCCCCAAATTCTTTGGAAATCATAAATCTAAATACCCCTTCTGTATTCAGGTACTTTTATCCACAAACTAAACTCTATATTTAGAGGGATTTGAATCTCCATAAACTTCCATCAGCTTTTAGTGATAGAATGTCATAATTATTGAGAGATCTTTTGCCCATATATGTAGTACATGCCCTATCTGGCCTTGCATAAAATGACCCTTATAATGGGTCTATCATCTAAAGGATTCGACCATGACACTACAACATGTGACCTAGTTGGCCTTGCATAAAACAACCCCCATAATGGGTTTGTTAGGCAGTGGTAACTTCATTCTCAGGAGAGACCTCCTCTAACACCATATGAATTTTTCGCCAAACCACTCTTCAGATCTAGAGATCCCCAAGTTACAGCTTAAAACTATCCCATCTCACACTTAAATATGGTACCACATTTCCAGATAGATTACCGAGAATTTGAGAACAATCAAACCTTAATTCGAATCTAAAGACCTTAAATTAAATTCCCCATGATGTCCTTGTTTTATGAATTTAAACTACACAAAATGACGTACTTACTGTATGAATTCAAACTGCATAGCGTAACGTCCTTACCGTAATACTTTAAACTACATGGTTAATGCCCAATTTTCAAGACATTAAACTGCACGAAGCTTTAACCCTTATCAAAAAGAGGATCCTCCCATCTAATATCGGTATTTTAAATAAAAAGATCCCTCCTTTACACACCAAATTAATATAGGAGTGGTTTCCCATTCACATATAATGCTGATATAGATGATCCATTTATTCTAAAACATATTTTCTTAAAAAAACCACTCCTTTTGGACTTGAGAAATCATAATCTCCATAAAATTCCTTCACCCATGAGCAATAAAATGTCAGAATTCCTGAGAACTCCTTTTTCCTGACTATGAAGTATGTAGCCTAGATATTAATGCATAATTCACCCACATAACAGGTCTATCAGCCTAAGGACACCACTCCTTGACTATGAAGTATGAACCATAGTTGTCCTTTCATAAAACAACCCCCATAATGGGGTTTTCAGCTAAAGGTAACTTCATCCCCAGGAGATACCTCCTCTAACTTTATATTTCATGTTTTAGATTTGAAAACCATAAAAATCATGGATCAAGATTCTCCTATAGGTATTTGAAGAATATCAAAACATTCCTAGCCATAAAGCCTTGTTTGGGATATCATTTCAAAATTCATGTTCAAAGCTGTTCGACCTAAAAAATTAGTCTCATTAGTCCAACATGTTTGACTTTAAACTACCACTAAGAGAGACACAACACTCACCAGTTAGAAAACCCATAAAGGGAACCCTGGAAAAAAAGTTGAGTCTTAGCTCGCTAGTCCTACGCACCATATGGTTTAGGAAAAATCAAGAAATGAAAGGAAATATGCACAAAACTTGTTAGGCTGAAAACCTGAGAAGGGCAGTCTAAGAAAAAGATAAGTCTCACCTAATAAGCCTCTTTCATATCGAGCATAGGCAAAAATTAGGGCGATGACATAAAAAGTGATAAATTTTGTAAGGTTATCCATATGACTCTAGAAATAGTCAAACTATACTCACTAGACCCCTTGTCTTAGGTAAAAATTTGAGCACCGTGCCCCTATCATTGTGATTATGAATAGATAATATGAATATTTCATGCTATAAAAACTAGTTTAGATGTTATGATTACAAGAAAAAGGCTGATATGAAGACATATATGATTTGAAACAAAATTATTTTAATTTATAGAGAAAAATCATAGGAACAACCACAATATACAGTCTATCTGTCATATATTACAAGAGGACTTCAACATAACTTGTCATCTATTGAATAACCTCATGAGCCCTATCAATCTCCAGTTGAAGCTTAGTTAGTTGATTAAATTTAGTCTCCTCAGCCCGATGAAGCACTTCTATTGTAGCTATAATGATAGTTCACCCTTCTGATTGTGTTTCTCCTAATAAATGATGAAGTTATTTGAGCCCCCCAAGAATTATCCAATTATTTCTGAATACGTGACACTTGAATGGTCTTCTCATTGATTTAAATTTTAAATTATTCCAAATTTGTGTTATGGATATCCTCTACTTGGGATAACACAGCTTGAAATCCATCAATGATGGTGATACTTTTGGCCTTTATGTGGTGTTTCCAAATGTTATGCTCTTTATCCCACTAGAAAAAGGAATCCTTCAAAACCATGTAGATTGGATAGTAATAAAATCCACCAAATCCCAACATGCCAAATAGAGATTTTATCCAGCCAAACTGTGAAGGCAGGTATTGTAGAGGCATCTTAGAAATTATATTCCATATGATCGCCCAAGTCTTTTTGCGTGTGATACTGAGAGTATACATCAGATCTTGGTATGACTCGGAGCCACTATCATGGGGAAAGATGTACTCTAAAACAAAATCACTCAAAGAAGTTCCCTGCTCTACTCCCTCTGATATAGTGGCTACCTCATTTTCTGTTAATTTTGAGATGATGTAGAAGCTTTACCCTTAGACCTAACTTTGGAAGCAGATAATCCTAAATGGCGAATTAGAATCATTATTAGCTTCAAAATAATAGAAATAATGGAGCATGATAAAGGCCTTCAATTACATTAATCTAGTAATAGATCAACAACTTTAGTAGATTCCTCCCTAATGTCCCCATATTCAGTAGTCTGAGTTAGTACTTCCTGGTGGGGGAAATTCTTTTGAGCTTGCTCAGCCACCATGACCATAGGTTTTGGAGCATCTCCCAATTCAGGATTCTCAACCAGTACATCTCTAGTAGTGGGGGTAGGATGGATTTGGATACATTTCTCTTGAAGGGACTTATTAATTTTCTCTACAGGGAAAGCTACATGGGTTGAACTTCAATGTGAAATATCATATAAAAGAAGAACAACTATGTATGGAAAATGAAATAATGAGAAAAATCATGTCCATCTACTTCCTTACAAAATTCCCCAAACTCCTTGATAAAACCTAGAATATCAATTTATGGATTAAAATCATCCATCATTTTACAATATATGGATTTATAGATCATAGAATCCTCTCCATTTAGGTTATCCAATACATGTTTCTCAGGACCTGAATTGGCTCCGCCGACGATCCCCCTTTATGGATTCTCAACAAGAACAACATAGTTACCCTATAAAAAGTCAATGTTAGCATCAAAACCCTTATTAGACTAGTTAGGATCCCTGACAGCCCCTTCTGGGGTGAAAATGGGATCATCACTAACTACTGAAGGGTCCTTTGGTATGGGAAACTAATATGAAATATCATGAGAATAGGAAAGTCAGAAACAGTGCATGACATTTAAGGGGGTGCATTTTACATTACCGTGACCCTCTCCTTTCTCTGCAAAGGTGGGTACAAACATAGTCATATCTTTTGACGCCTCATCCATCAGGTTCACCGATTCATCAGCATGCATATTTACCTCCCTTAGAATACCCTCCTCGATCCTTGAAGGGCTAGTACTAGATCCTTTAAGATAGGAAATCAATTAAGGGCCTATAAAAAGATAACCATAGTTAGAAATGAGTGTTAAGAAAGTTGTAATATTAGATGATAGAACAAAGACTCATTGAGACACATTCACTGAACCAAATTTAATCCACTCTTCTGCCTCCTCTCATGAGACAACTAAGATCTTGTACCACTCTTATTGGAAGCATATACCTAAGGTAATGATCAAGGAGTTCCCACAACCATCACCTCCATCATGATCTTCTGTCATGGGGACAATTATAGGGACTCAAGGGATTTATTCACTACATTAATAGGAATACCCATTGGCTCATATTTCGGTGACTCAGACACCTATTCTACTACTCTTTCTCCTACCTCTCCCACTCCAAGTTTCAAAATAAAATCCCCTAAATATTAATGACGGTGGGTGAAAAATGTTGGAAAAGGAAAGAAGAAAAGATAAATACGTTAGCAGGGTTAATGTTAATGTCCCATTCCTCCTCAGGATGAATAGTTACAACTTTAATCACTCCTTGGTCAAGAATATCAGATACTCGCTTTGAGGTCGAGACTTGATCATCAATTTCATATATCAAATATTTCATATCCTTGAAATACTTTTTTACTTTAGCTAGATTATTGTCAAGGTGGAGATTGGGAGGTGCTTTGATATCTCCCAACTCCAGGATTCAAATTCCGGCCTAGATAAACTCCCATGAATCCTTGAAATCATGAGTCATGCTCTCTCAAAATTGGATTGTTAAGAGTCACACGTAGTTTGGATTCACTGTGGATGGCTATGGAGATAACTTTACACCCTCTGATAGGGAAGCCTCTTTAGGATTTCTTTCTCTTTTAAAAGAATGAGGGGATGAGATGATGATCTCCTCCTGATGGTGGTGGCTATAACACCTTGGAACTGGAATTGTTATCTCCTCAACCCTAACCTTCTTGGTGATCTTTGTGCAATAATATTTTGAAGGCTCCATATCCTCTACATCATCTTTTATTTGAGCCTTCTTGCTACACATGCCACAGACACTAGTTTTAGCAACCTTCACCCAATGAGTTCCCTCATTTAACACCCCCTGAGGGTATAAAGAAACCTATTCCTTGGAAAATCCAGCCTCTATCCCAATTTATTCCTCTGATGGAGGTAGCGTGATTGAAATTATTGATTCCTCTAGATCCTCCAGGGTCCATAACCATTGGGATACCATTGGATGCTTATCATGTATAACATAAATAGGGGAAAAGTTCTTGATTGTGGAAGACATTTAAACTAGAGAGGAAACTGATAAGAAGAATACTACTCATAGATAATCTCACTATCAATACAGGCTACCAATACGCTATCCTGGAATGCCGTCATATATGCCCTCATCTCGTAATTCTTCTCCTTACCATCATTGATAAATGTTCCGATTGGTGAGTTACCATATGGAAATAAATTAAAGTCTCCAGATACATTCAACACCTTCTACACATCATCGGGATTTAGGTTTAGAGGCCTAATCCTAGATACTTTCCAAACGAATGGGAGGAATCGACTATCATGGATTTTAACTAAAATAAACATTGAATATGAGCTGAAATGTGCTGTAATCTAGCCCCAAAACACTTGAATTAGTCTTTAAATTATAAATGGGGAATTCCCATTGTATGTATGCAAAAATAGTGATATATCATTACTAAAACATGGGATGCTAACCCTATGTACTTTCCCTCTTCTAATTTAACCTCAATGAAAAAGTCCATGTCCTTACACGGCTACCGGACTTGAAAACTGGGAGCAGATAAATTATTAGCTACATGGAAAGAAATCCATACAGAAGAATCTTCACATTAATCTTGGGGTTAACCTTTTAACCCCAACGTTTGTACTCACCCTTCTCCAATGCGGGCCATAACGTTCCGGAAGCACCCCAATTCTATGAAATGGGGAAAATAGTAGGGCACCTGCAAGTAGGAACCTCTCCTACTGATTCTAAGAAATCCTTCATCTATGTTTCTTCATGGATGTTAGCCTTATAATGAGGGTCTTGGTCTTTCTTCAGCTTCTTCACTATCTTGAAGAGCTCTTTGGCTAATGGTGGAATCCTCTTCACATCGTCCCACATTGTGTTTGGTGGGATAAAACCATCATACATTTCCCCAAGAATGGACCCCCATAAATTTGGTAAACATACCACAAGATAATTTCGTCTTCACCATGCATCAAGTGAAAGGGATTTGTTTGCGAACTCTATCTACTCAATAATTCAGGAATTATGTTTGGGTTCTTATAAACATAAGTTTTTTCTACCTTTACCGCCTTATAAATATGAACATCATAAAACTCATTTTTGAATTACGTGCAAGTTTTCTGTACCTAGAATTCCCAAATCCACTTAGTCTTGACCCCCCATATAGAGCAAAAGTCCCAGTATTCCTTCCATCCTTGAGATTGATCTATCTTGAAAGAATGGAAGGTCGATTCATAACAATGAGGTCTCTAATCTTCGATATTTAACTTCATATCTAGAGGGTATCTACTGAGATGTAAAATGAATCTAATAGGGAATGTTCCTTCCTTGATGGGAATACCCTTGATGGAGATGTTTTCATAAGGACAATTGATGTGTTTCATAAACCAAATCACCAAGAAGTATTTATTAAATGCTGGAATGTGAGCGTCCTTCAGAAGCCTATTCCCATAAAGAGGCAGGTAGTCACTTCATGGGTACACATGTTGATATGGTATCAAAAACTTCATCAACTTAGGAAGATTAGTTTCAATAACATCATAATAATTAGTCCTGACAACTTTGATCATTTTATTTTGACATTCAAAAACTTGTTTAGTTGCAGTCATTTAAGAAACCATTGAAAACCTACAAGAAGGCACCAAATTCTCTTATTAAGTTGGAATATTGGCTTACAAAAGTTCAAATTTTAACTTATAGAAATACAAGAATTTGGAAAAGTAAAGGTCTCACACAAGTCCCTTGATAAGGTTCCCACACGGGTCCCTAGAAAAGAGTCATAACAAAGGTCCCTTGATGATGTAGTTCCGCAAAGACCTTTCAACCAAGCCCTTCACACATTTCCGTTAATGGGATACCTCGACTAGGATCCTCACTATGGTAACTTCACACAGACAAATTTTTCAGGTGGATATACCTTGAGAGAACATTTGGGATACCTTCATGGAAGCACAAAATAGTGTATCTAAGTAGATGACTTGTGCGATGATAGCAAAAATCAAGAACTCTAAATGTGGAGAAAATGAAAAAGGAGGGGGGGTATATATAGATGCTGATGGTCTGTGTGGCATAACTATGCTAATACCATTTTCCAACACCTATTCATGAGGCCTTTAATGGAAATACTTCATGGAAAACCTATGTGGACATCCTCCATGAAGAACCTATGTGATCTAGTGTTTTAACCCTTCATAATCTTTTCCCCATTTGTTTACCTTAGGAACATACCCTCCTCTTTCATTCAGACCCAATCTTGAGGGGTTTATTTTGTTGACACTCCATTTTTAATCAATGAAGATTAAAATATTATGAATAGAACCTCATGCATGATAAAGTGTTAAAGAGACTTAAGGAGAACCAATAGATTTTTCCAAATCAACCAACGCGTTGAGGCACTTGCGCATTACATAGGCCACATTGGTACCCTGTGCAAGAAATAAGGGAAAGACACCCCTATGTGGGACACCTGCTCTGGATACATGAACTGTGGAATTGTGTGGACAACCTCCTTTTTCCTAGGGTCTCATATTTTACTATAAATAGGATCTTTGGGCTCATCATTTACACAATTAAAAAATCAAAAGGACCCACAGAGCTCTCATTGCCCAACACCTACACTAAAGTACTCAAAAATTTATCAGGTAGCTCTTAAGAACATGAGAGAAGATATAATTAAAAGGTAGAATCAAGATAAAATTCCATTCATGGTCTAAAGACATAGGAAATGTGTATGGGTTCTATTCTCCCCTAAGGAGAAACCACCTGCGTGAAGTCCCTCTCCCTCATTAGGGACCTACATGAGACCCTTTCAGGGACACCATAAGAGACCTAGGGTGTCTTGGATAAATCCTTAAATGTGTTTTTTTGTCCTAGTGGCCTATTATATGAGGCATATCCAACTCTCATAGGCATTTCCCCCCTATATGAAGCACTTTCATTTCCTCCTAGGCCTAGTGTGGTGCACCTGCGCGACATACTTACATAGAGCACCTATGCATAAGACCTATACTAGTCACCCTTTGATCCCTCTTACAAAGACACATATGGAATGGATCCTCTACCCTTGGTTACTTTATCTAAAAGGGACCAAGTTAAAATCTCCACCCAGACATCTAGACTTACAAAGACACAGAGAAAGGCACACCGGTGTGTCTCTCATTTGGATGTGTATTTCTACGGTCATAGGTTTCCTGCACTGGTCTTACTAGATAGTTAGGATACCGGGGGAACATATGGATTTGTATATATATGGTCATGAGTACCATTACCTTGGGGAAAATTTCAGGGAGTTCCCGGTCTTGGATATTAGGGTTTAGACCATGTCCCCTCCTTTTCATCTCTGAGATTCAGAGCCTCCAGTTTTTATAAGGGAGGGTAAGGATCATACTTTATTTTCTATTAAACATGGTATTAGATCCTCCACCTACCAAAAAACCAATTTTAGGGAATCCATCCTAGATTAAGCCCCTATCCTTTCTTGTAGGAGGTTTTAGTCTTGCTCCTCTCAACCTCCACGTCTTTCACCTCCATTCCTTCCTCACCTTGGACTCACATCCAATGTAAAGTGAAGAGAGGGTAGTTCAGTATACCCAACCTCTTCCACCTTTGGAGAAGGAAAAGTTTGTGTTTTGTCTAATCATTCATTTCTCTTGTTTCTCACACCAAGTATGACTCATGTGCGATTAGAGGTTAGTGGTGATCATGACACCCACATGATCCACCCGAATGATTGAACTATGAGAACTCTAATTCCCATTTTAACTAAGATACATAGGATGCCTAACTAAGTCCCAATATTAATGGGAATACTTCTTAGGACTAATCCCCAATAAAAAACCCCCAATTTAATAGGGCATGCTCCTTAAGAGTTAGCCCTGGAAATTCATTATTTGGGCCTCCTCCTTAGGTGTAATCCCAAATAAAGCCTCTAAATAACCATGAGATAATACACCACTCATGGAACCTTTTATAAGGAATCCTATTTAGGAATAATCCTCAACTTAGTCATCTAAATGGTTTATATTTCCCTATAAGATAAACTTGTAGAATCTCTATAGTTGAGGTTCCTCATAACCGAACTACACTGGCTTTAATTCCCTTCCAAATAGGATACATAGGAATTATCCATGAGGTATAAACCCAACACTTCAAATTAAAACTGCTTCTCCTTGGACCATATTCCCAACATAGTTTAATTCAAATTTATAATCCATATCTCTCTCAGGTTCTCTGGGTTTCTCCGACATAAGTGCCACACCAAAATTTGACTAGGCACATTCCACCTAGATGTCTTTGCCACATAAAATTAAACTGTACAGTTGGGTCCTCATCACATGATCTTAAAAGGTATAATGTGCACCATTATGTGGCACCAAACTATGAGGGTTCTGATTCCTTTCACAAGTACAAGTAGGAAACCCATCTATGGGTTCAATCCCATTATCAAAAACAAATCACATCTCCACGGACGACGATAAAATCCAGAGCGACCTTCATCTCCTTGAATGATAATAAACTCCATAGTTCCCAAATGTGTGTCTAGAAAATCAATACCATTGTAATAGATACCAAAGGATCACTAAGTTGTACATAAGAGGATTCCATCAACGGAGAACCTCAGATATATATAGATATCCCCATTGATGAAGAACCTAAGATACACATAGATGATTCAAAGATATATAAATGATAATAATTGATTGTTAATCTTGGGATTACCCACATCATAATTGATAATTAATAAAGGATTCTTGAAAATTTATTAAATATATAATAGAGTCCAAAAGTAGAAAATAATTCTCCCCCAAAATAGAGTGATGAGACCTACCTCCCATCCTCTCAACCAATGTGAGTTCTTAAGAATCATTGGTCAAAATACCAAAAAATATTATGACTTTGGAAAGAAGGTCCCATAGGATATAGAACCATTGGGTATTTCCAGTTCCATGAACAAACTTGTTGGAAACCGTTCTGAAATAAAAAACCATCACAGGGTGTGAAATACAGGGGAAACATGGATGAAATAATTGAGTTATGTTATCTAAGACCAAACTATATAACAATATTTAAATTTAATTGATTTGATACTGATTGAGGGTTTAAAGTTCATCCAAAATATAGAGTCATTTACATTAAATATATCAGTATTCTTGCATCAAATGAACAATTTTTTTAACATCAAGAACATAAAGTTTATTATAAAAATTATTATGAAATTTGATGAGATTTGAAGGACTAGTGGAGTGTGATAAAAATGAAATAATGTGACAATAATTTTATTGAAAATTATAATGGTTCTGTGGAAGTGAAACATATTGAAAATTTTCAAGAAAAATCCCAAAATATATCTCTTACCCGATGAGATATAAATATTGATGATGAAACCCTCCAGTTAAGGGATGATAATATAGATAATGTTGATGAATTAATAAGGGATGATGAAACTAAAAGTCATATGGAATTTGAAAATGCTTAAGATGAGGATGAAGACATTTATCTAGATGAAAACAATGAAGAAGAAGATGATTGATGTATTATATCAAGTTCTTTAGTTACAAGTAATTATTATATTATAATATTTATTGGTTGTTTTTATATTTGATATTTGTATTAATAATTTGTTATAGATAATATTATTATATTTTGGTATTTATTAGTTTTTTATATTTGATATTTATATTAAAAATTTCTTACAGGTAAGAATATTTATTTTAGATGGCTGGAGATGATTCAAACGATCTATTTTGTTCTCTCACTAATTCCAGACTTCCTACTGATGAGCCAAATTCAGCTAATCCTCAGGCTGGTGCACCTATTAGGAGTGGGAACGGTCTTGATCGATTGATGATTTTGAATCCTATTTTAGAGAGAATACCATCTGTTGATTTTGATCCTCATTTTGGAGGTATGTTTAATTATTTAAGTTATTTATTTTATATTAACTTTATTTTATTAATTTTGGTAATAATTTTATAATTATTTTTTTATTTGCACAGTTTTTCTCATTTAGATATAATGAAGGTTGGTACCATTATAAGAAATTATTTTTCTAATCTATGTGTGTCATGGGACCTAGTTCCTGTTGCCGTGCATCACCATATGTTCAACCACTATATTGTACTCTATTAAATATTATATAATTTTTAAAATTTATTTAATTGCTAGCATATTTTTTAATTGTTTTTTAGAATTTATTTTCTCCGATTCTTGATAGCCTAAGAGGTCCTATTCAAGAGGCATGGGACATTTTTATACATGAGATCTTTCATTAGTTTCTACACATCCTAAAAAATAAAGCTATGGATAAATCTTGTGCTACTATTTTTGACCAGTCTTGCATCTCCCATCAACCCAACTATATCTCATCTTAGGTATAGGATTGATTGTGCTCCTTCTATGTACGAGATATTTTTAGGAGGAGGTCATTATCTGGACATCAGGGATAGGGGAGCCAAGAGGTCACACATAGAGTCAAAAGTCATACATTTGACATATATTGATGACAAAAGGTAAGTGATATTATTTATTAATGTATATATACTTTAACTATAAAATTTTTGTTATATTATATAGGCTATAATTGGCTCATTTTTATGGAGTTTGATGTTTATAAGAAGATGTATAATGATCCCCATATGAGAGAGGTTATAGGAGATCGATAATTCCATATTGTGGTTAGTAATTATTTTAAAAATTTCATGGTTATTACTTTTATTGTTATTAAAAGTGTCATTATATTTAAATGAAACGTATGAGGTTGTGACTTCCCATTTATAGGAGAGTCAAGCCGAGAGAGAACAAGGTGCCACTGGTAATTCGAATTTTGAGGAGGGGGTTTTGATACAGGTGACTTTATAGGGTTTCGAGAGTGGATAGGTGATTGGTATTGGTTCTCAACTAAGACCCACTAGTTGTTATGGTACTTATGCGATGACATCAGTGAGCGTGAAGGGAGCTTGTGGAGAGTCATCATCAATGTTGTCGTTCACTGCACAATATGTGGAGAAGTTGAGATTTTATGATGAGATGATAAATCAGATGCAGAGAGGGAGGAATGTGATTAGCAGCGTTGGAGAGATGAGAAGATGTTGGAGTATATATAGAATCTTACGTATGTTGTTGGTATGGAGTTTACTCCTCCTAGTCCTTTGAGTAATCCTCCTCCACCTGACGACAATTCATGATTTCTGAAGTTTTATGACTATATTATAATTTGGTGTGACAAATATATTATGTTTGAAATGATGTATTAGTTTTATGCGTGTTTTAATATTTTTTAAATTGTTTTAATGATTTTTAAATATTTTTAAATGTTTTAATTATGTTTAAATAATTTTAACTTTTTAACTTTTTTTAATTATTTTTTCATTTTTTAATTTTTTTAATATATATATTTTTTTAATTTTTTTAATTATTCTTAAATTTTTTAATTCATTTTAATTCTTTTTAAGTATGTTTATTTTTTAAATTGTTTAATTAATTTTAATTTTTTATTTAATTTTTTTTTAAAAACCTATTATTTGCGATGGATGAATAGTCCATCACAAATAATCAGCTGCAATGGTCCATCAAAATTGGTTATTTTAAAAAGTCATGACACTTATTTTCAACTGATGATTTATCAGTCGTAACTCATAACTATTTTTGATAGACCGTTGCAAATAACCCCAATTGCGATGATGTTTTTTTCCACGGTACATTAACAATAAACTCCTATCGCAATTATCTTTCTGTGATGGAATTACATTGCTAATAGTCTACCACAAACAATCAAAACTTTAGTAGTGTGCTTAATGTGAATCCTTTAAAAAAACATAAGGAATGGGAAAGTGAAGTAGAGGATATTGTTGGTGAAAGATCATAGATGAACCAGGAAGGATCGTCAAAGAATATCTTATCCAAACATTCGTTGATCAATAAATATAGTGGAGTTATTACAAAACTCACATTACCTTATACATATCAACTGATGTTTTCAGTAAAAGGATAATTGATAATGATTTTTGTAAGAATAATAAGTCTTCCATTACTCTTTTTGAGGCATGCTTTGAAAATAGTGACATTAACACCTAACTGTATGCTAACTAAAATTGAAAAAGGATATATTATATATGTTATAATTTGAAAGAATTACATTATGTTATTGATTTTTGTGACTAGATACAAATTATTTGTTAAAGACTTATTTTAGTAATGAACTTGTATCGAGTAAACACAAAGTGCATCTTAATGATTATCCTAAAGGCCACTTGAGATATTTTATAAATCCCTAAGATAAAAAAGTTTTTTATCAAGAGAAAGACTGTATTTATATAAGAGGGTGCATATATCTAATTTAGACAATGTGAGAATGGTAGACTCACCACTACAAAACATGCTAAATACAAGGATAATCATTATCAACGCTAGATAAAACACTCATAAACATACCCTTTATCACCACTAAAAAAGTTCCATTAAAGGATGATATTTTCCAGATCTTAAAAAAATCACTGATAAGGAACACCCTTTATCGGTATTTTTTTAGAGCTGATAAAAGGTGTATTCTATTAAAAAAATTATATAATTAAAAATCATGTATTTATATATAAATATATTTATATTGATAAAAATAAAACATATTTTATTAAATATGATTTATATATGACTAGATATACATTTTCACTTGATATACAAGATATTTAGTTAAAAATGTCATAAAATATAAAAATTATATATATAATTTTCTTAAAAAATTATTTATATAATACAAAATATGTATTATAAATCATAAAAAATTTATTTCATGTATTTAGTAAAAAATAGTTTATTAATTTAATTACAAATATTTAATATTAATTAAAAACTATTTACTAATTAAGATACTTTATTATTTCAATGTCCTTTTATATGAATTTAACATATATATCAAATAATAAATATTTAATTATTAATTTAAAAATTGACTAAATATGTTACACTTAATATGCTATATAATAATTTCACGCATATACATATAAAAAATTAATTCAATTTTATAGGGACAAAAATACAAAAATAATATAAATTGTAGATATTATCGTTTTATATTTTTATTTATTAATATTTAATATTTAATATAATAAGTTTTTAATTACTACATTTTATTCATTTTTTATATTTATATTTAATATATAATCTTTATAACTATTTATATTAATATATATATATATATAATGTATTCATTTTTATTAATAATTATTTCATTAATATTATTTTAATATTTTAGAAATTTATTAATTTTTTATTTGTTTAATATTTGTTTAATATTTGTTTAATTTTATTCATTTTTAATATTTATTTTTATTTATTGTTTAAAATTTAATGTTTTTAATAAAATTATAATTTACATAATTAATATATATTCATTTTCATTTAAACATATATTCATTTTTTATTTTTTAAAAATTTATATAATTAATCTCTTATTCATTTTTCAAATATATTTTTTTCAATCTATTCATATTTTAATTTAATTTTTCTCATTTTTAACATGCATTCATTTAATATTATTTAGTCATTAATAATGTTAAGTGTTTGTTTACTTTTTTAATAATTTATAGATTTTAAATATTTTTTTATTTAATATTTTTATAATTTATTTATTTATTTTTAATTGATATATATTAAATATATTCATTTTTAATTTTCATTTGTTTAATATATTTTTCATGTATTAATTTTCAATATTTATTTATATTTATTTATTAACATTTAATATTTTTTTAATACTATTATAATTTACATATATCAAACTTGTGTTACGTTAATTTCACACACACATATACTATTTATTAGGTTTTAATATATTTTTTCAAATTTATTCATTTTTAATATCATTTATTCATTAATAATATTAATTATTTTTAAATATTTTTTTAATTTATTCATTTTTAATTTTTCATTATTTAATATTTTTGTATTTTTATCCATTTTTACTATTTATTTATACGTGTTTATTCATTAATATTTTATGTTTTTAATATGGTTGTAATTTATATAATTAATATGTATTCAATATGATTAACATATATTCATTTTTATTTTTTTAATATCTTATACAATTAATAACACTCATTCATTTTTTAAATTTATTCATTCTTACTATAAATTATTTCATTAATATACGTTACATTATATAAAATGCCATTGTTCAATTTAACATATATCAAAAATGTTTTGTATATATATATACACACACCTTAATTTCATAGGCACATTTACTTAATTAATTCACCCTTATATAGAAACACACACACATAATATTTATGTAATTTATTCAAATTTCAATATTCATTTTTGATTTTCATTTAACAATATAATATATTTAATATATTATGTTTTTAATCAGTAAATTTTATTCATTCATTTTTAATATTATACTAGTTAAGATTATTTATTCATTTTTAATATTTATTAATTTTTATATATTTTTTGGAATTTAATCATCTTCTAATATTTATTTATACATATTTATTTACTATATTTTTACTATATTCAATATGTATTTATCTTAATTTTAATATATTTCCACATTCAATTTTTTTAATAATTTTTATAACTAATAAAACTTATCGATTTTTTAATATTTCTAATATCTATTCATTTTTAATTAATCAATTTCTATAATTTTTAACATTCATGCATTTAAGATTAAAAATTCATTAATAATGTTGAAAATATATTTATAATTCTATATTTACTATATTTATAAAATTATATTTTTATAATTATAACTAAATATATATAATTTTGTCAAAAAGTATTTATATAATTATAAATAAAGAATTATTAAACCTTAATAAATATATTTAAATAATATATATTTGTTATATTTATAATTATATATAATTATATATTAATAAATATTTATAATAATATAGATATATTTATAATTATATACAAATATTTATAAATATATTTCATGATATAATTATTTATAATTATAATTATAAATATATATCTATAATTATATTTATAAATAAATATTTACAATTATTTTAATATATATATAATTATATAAATAATTATTTATTTATAATTATATATAATTATATTTATTTATACTTATATTTATAAATCCACGTTTACAATTATTTAAATATATTTATAATTATATAAATATTTGTTCATAATTTTATATATTTATATTTATTTATAATTATATACATTTACATTTTTTAATTATATTATTAAATATTAATTATATAGTTTTTTTCAGCACCTTTTTAGCGCTGATAAAAGCTATCTTTATCAGTGCGAATATTCTAATGCTGATAAAGAGGGGTTTTATCAGTGCTTACTATTTCAACACAGATAAAACCCCCCTTTTTCAGCTTTTTTTAAAATCGTTGATAAAACTCTTTTGATTTTATAAATTTATCCCTTACCAAACCCAGTTCTCTTGCACCAGTCGAAGTCTCATGAATGTATACCTCTATTATCACTCCCCCTCGACCTTCTCAGACAAATCAAGCCTCTCAAAACCCAAGGAAAGTTATTATTTCTACTCCACTCTTGTTTATTAGTGTATTTATACTATCTTTGATCTGTGTCACCTCCCTCACACATATTTGACACCACCATGTGTAGCCTCCTATGATATTCCTTTCTTATAGGTCATTTGTTAGGGATGATTTTGGAGACAATGAGATGATTTGGAGGGATTAGAATCTATTTCCCCGTTTTGGAAATAACAGACCTACTGAACTGGAGAATGGAACATGTAGAGAATGAGTTTCACGTTCTTGAATTCGAATATTGATAACATGACCTCGACGTGGTGCCTAATACACATAGAATAAGGATTCTAATTTTGTGCAATCAGAGGCAATGCATGAAAAGTATAAAATGCGTGAGAAAAATAAAAAGGGGAGAAATTTATTTCTTCCCAAATGCAGATATAGAATCACCCCAAAATCGAGGTGATTTGGAAGGAAACCAACCATAGGCATGAACTTTTTTATTTAATTTAATATATTATCATTATATTCATTTTATTTCATTCAATGTTTTTTGAATTAATGTTTATATAATGTTTATAATTATTATTAATAATAACAAATAATTGTTTTTCTATATTTTATGTTATTTATAAATCATTATATATTTTTTATATAAATAATATGTATATAAATATTTTAATTTTTTATATAAATATTTTTTATAGTTACTTAAATTTAAAGTTTTCAAATTTAATTTATGATAATTATTATACATAAATGTAAAATATAACTAATTTAAAATAAATAAATAAATATATTGATAATGTAAATTAATTTAATTAATGTATGAAATAACTTATTTTAAAACATTATTTTTAAAAATAAAGTAAAAAATTAATTAATATATATATTTCATAGTTTAATATTTATCTAATTGCAGTGACATGAAAACATAACCAATAATTAAAATTGATATTTTTTGTGAGTAAAAAAGTTAATAAAAATTTATATATTTTAATAAAGGTTATTTGTATCATTTGACACAAAATCATATCTTTTCTTTTCTATTAAAAACTATAACAAAACAATATGAGAATAAAATATAATCATTTCTTTTCTTTTACTAGGTGTCTAGCTAGATATTATTTCCTCTTCACCTATTAATTTTTATTCATGTAGCTCAACTCAGATTTTCTCATTTTCATGAAATAGTGCATGTGATTCTCTTCTTCTAGGCACATAGATAACTTCTGATTGTTTTTCATGCAAGATATATCCTATGGATTCTCCTTATTCTCCATGTAGTTAAGACTTCAGTTTTTTTTCATCTTTTCTAGGTTATATTCTTCATGTATAGATATCCTCCACGTGACAATAAATATATTAAGTGGATTATTTCTGACAAAATTTCTAGGGTGGATTTTTTTAATTATATAGGATTTTTTTTATTTTGGGAAATGGGAGGGGCCAACACCACCTCATTTGGTGCTGGCCAGGAAAGGGGTTATAGATACTTGTTAGGGGTTAAATGTTCCATATCATTTCATTTGCTCACTGATTTTTCTAGATCATTGAATTAATGATACTTGAAATTGGGCCACTGACAAGTGACAGTCACCTGAACTTTCCCACTCCTTCCACATCCAGAGGTAATTTTGGAGTCAGGGCTTGGATCGAACTTCAAATGTGAGGGAAAAAAAAGCCAATTTCCAGGTATCCTTCCCTCTCTAATGTATTAAAAGTAAAACAATTTACTCATTTGCTTCCTTTATCAGGTAGGAGAACCCCAATTCTTTTAATATTTTCATTTCCATGAACATCTATTATAGACATTTTGCAACAAAAACCTCCATCCTCATGTTCTCTTAAAAATTTCTTCTTGTAAGAATCATATAAAAAGTGAGAGTATACAATAGAAAGTTTTAAACCATTATTAAGTAAGTTAATTAACCTATTTTTTCATTTGTAGTGTCCTAGTTCTATAATTTTTTACTCAAATAGTTTCTTCCCCCTAATGACCCTATTGAGGATTCCATCCACATTAATTTCACCCTTGGTTCAATTAGTAAGTGGGTATTTCTTTTCAGTGAATTCTTACTCATTTCCCCACTTGAATTAATTCCGACCACCATTTAAGTCATCAATATTTTGATTTATTTTCTAGTTGACTTTTTCAGTTTATCCCATCGATACAGACCTAAAATTTTATTTTAACCATGGTTCTAGTTATAGGGACTCCCAAAACTCTATTTAAATATATACTCAAACTACCCTTCACCTTTTAAATTGGTATCATGAACCACATTCAAAACATCCTCATATAATTACTTCTTGTTTAAACCTCATTCCCAGTTTACACCCTCACATTTTTCTAGATTTTATTCTCCCACTAAGTTTGAATTTTGTTTTTAGGTGATCCCATGTATTTGAGCTTATACTCTAATCATTAATTTGAGATGAGGGTTTTTCCATGATCCCACTAGGACACTTCTTAAACTTGTGTTGAAGTTTCTTGTTTTATCATGTGATAAAAGATTATCAACTTTTGTTCCTAATAACCCTATCAATGAAACACCACATGAAAAACCATGTAACAAGTAAAGAAATTACTAAACATCAACTCCTACCTCTTATTGGACTCCTACATAGAAATGTAATAGAAACCATCCTAGAATTACCACCTTTTTGTCCCACACAACATGAAATAGGGAACTTGGACCCATAACCAGATGTTTAACCTAGGTTATTTCTTTTTTATTTCACCCTTCTTTAAAATGATAAATTGTCCAAAATAATCACCAATAACATTAAAATGTTGGATTCCCCTTATTAGAGTTATTTATAATATTCTCCTTTGATTATGACTATCATATGAGAATTTATTTATTATTTATATAAAAAGAATATTTTATGAACCTAATAGGATTAATATGAATAAAAAATGGATGGATGCTAATCATATGACAAAAGAGTATGAAGATGGAGTAAAAGAGTTCATCACATTTGTAATAGAGAATGCAAGAAACCCTTCTTAAATCATGTTTATGTGTTTATGTTGTATTTATTTAAGAAAAAGTAGTCTGGAAGAGTTGAAAGAACATTTGATTTGTTATGGAATATATCAAATCTATAAATGTTGGACTAAACATGAGGTGAAACTAAATATACACACTTATTGGGATGATACGACATTTTATGGATTATTTGATATGAATACTAGTGTAAAGGGTGATAGAGATCATATGGAATAGATGACAATGGAAATTGAAGATGACCTTCATGATTGTCTAAAGTTGTTTGAGTAGTTAAACAACTATGAAATGATACTATTTTATACAAATTTTACTAAATATACAAAATTTTCATCTATATTAAAGTTATATAATTTGAAATTTGGTAGAAGATGGAGTGACACTAGCTTTATATAACTACTTGGACTCCATAATGATATGCTACTATAATAAAATTAACTTCATTATTGAACATATGATATTAAAATAACGATACATTCATTGGGAATAATCTCTAAAAAAATACATGCCTATCCAAATGATTTAATATTGTTTCACAAGGACTACAAATCACTTAGAAAATTCTTTAAGTGTGGTGAGAATCGATACAAAAATAAGAATCAAGTCCTTTAAAAGTTACAAGGTACTTTCCTATCATTCCATGATTTAAATGCCTATATAGATATTATGAAAATGCGAGACAATTGATATGGAACACAAATAAAATAATTGAATATGGGAAACTACATCATCCAGTATAATTTCCTCAATGAAAGAAAATTGATTATGAGTATCCTGCATTTGGAAATGAGACGATAAACCTCAATCTTTCATTATCCATAGATGGATTAAATCCTTTGGGTGTAAAGAGTATTACTCATAGTACATGTCTAATTATGATGGTAAATTATAACTCTCCACCATATTTTAGCATGAAGATAAAATATATTATGTTGTCTCTGCTTATATTTAGACCAAAACAACCCAATAATGGTATTAATGTCTATTTAGCTCTGTTAATAAAATATCTGAAATTAATGTGGGATACAACTGTTAAATTTTATGATACCCATAAAAGTGAAGAATTCACATTAAAATCCTTGTTGTAAGGGATAATAAATGACTTTACTACTTATATAAATATGTCAGGCTATAACATTAAAGGAATGTTGGGGTGTCCCATTTGTGAAGAATGCACACACTCAGTTCAGTTGAAACATTCCTCAAAGGCTTTGTTTTTAGGACATTAATTTTTTTTACCTCAATGACATAAATACTGATCCTGGGTGACATCATTTGATGGGAATACAAAACAAGGTACAACACCATATCCACTAATGGGTGATCAACTGTTTTAGAAACTAAAAGATATTGAGAATGTTTGTAGTAAATTTTTTTCAAAAAACATTACAAAATCATGATGAAAAAATAGATCAATTTTCTTTGAATTAATGTATTATAATTGTTTGTATGTTAGAAATTTTCTTGATTTCATGCATGCAAAAAAAGTATTTGATAGTGTTATTGAAAGGTTACTAAATGTTCCTAAAAAAACAAAATATTGAATCAAGGCTAGGTTAGACATGATTGATATAGGGATAATGGATGAGTTGGCATTGGTGAAGGGTGAAAGGAAGAGTTTTCTTCCTCCAGTAGTTGATACTCTATCTAGATAAGAAAAATTATAATGTCTAAATTTCCTTAAGGGTGTAAAATATTTGAAGGGGTATTCATCAAATATCAATAATGTCGTTTCAATGAATAATATGAAGTTACATGGTCTAAAATCACCCGAATACCATGTTTTGATGAAATATTTGATGTCCTTTTCTTTATATTGAATTTTTCCTAAAAATGTATGACTTACATTAACTATTATTTGCTTCTTTTTTAAATCCACATGTAATAAAGTTATAGACCCAATAAAGTTTCCAATCATGAGTATGGGAATTACAGTCATATTATGTGAATTAGATTTGTTCATCCCACCACAATTCATTGATATAATGGTCCAACTAATGGTTAACTTGGTTAGAGAGTTTAAACTATGTGGTCCTATCCATTATAGTTGGATGTACCCCATTGAATGATATATGGTGATTTTTAAATGGTATGTCAAGAATCGAAGTCAGACAGAAGGTTGTATTGTAGATCAATATATTATTGAAGAAGTTATTGAATTTTGTACCAATTACCCATCACATATTTATTGCAATGGTCTCCCAAAGTATCATCATCCCAAAACCCTTATGAAAAAATGGATTTCTAGAAGAGATGTTGTTACAATTACCATCATAATGTGGGAGAAAGATCACTATTCCATTTTATATAATAGAATAATGGTTTTTTCATAAGTTAAATCCCAAAAATTATTTATTAGACATTTTAATACATCATGGAATGAAAGATTCATATCAATTACACATAATTAACCATTTATTGGATGGTATTGAGATCATCTTTATAAGGAGCAATCTAAAAATTTGAATTTTATTGCCTAATGATGAATTCCACTACATTTAAATCCCTTTTCCATGTCCACATGAATCATAAATTATCATGATATATCCCATGAAGTTGATATCCCCATGCAAGACCATAGACCTCCTCATTTTGAGATATTCTAAAAATGAACAATAAAAATAAACTGTTGTGTGGTCTTTCTCACTATTTCTCATAGGTGGTATTCTTATTTGAAGCACCATTGAATCTTATTGAGTATGATGTTTTATTTTTTATCAATACATGTTATGTAAGATGATTTTATGTTATGATATTTATACAGATATGACATGCATTAATGGAGCTAGGAGAACTGTATTTAATAGGTGTAGAGAACTAACAGTTTGGAGAACTGATGAAAATTATGGACAATATTCATGAGCTATTATTAAGTAATATTCAATATGTATTATGATAGAAAGATCTTATGAAGTAATATATAATCTATACTTTGTGTTGGGATTTATGTATGCTTTAATTAGTGGGAATAGGTTTTAGATTAAGTTTTGAGAAGGTTTGAGAATGTAAAAGTTGAATTAGAAGTGTATTGGAGGTATCTGAATAAGTATGTAATTACAGAGATAAAACTAAAAAAATGGGGACATCCTTGATTATAAAACCTTTCCTACTAATTATATGTATTTTATAGGTGGTAGTAAAATTGTAAAAGGTAGGAACACATGTATTTGAGAGTAAAACACAAGTCTTTATATTTTTAGACTTTTGATAGTAAGACTTTGCCTTTTGAGGACAAGTATTTAGTATATATCTCTAAAATAAAGGCAAAGTATATGAATTATCTATAATTATTTTCACCAAACATAAGAATTTAATAGAGTTAAATCCTTTGAGAATTTAGATAATGCAAGTCTTTTCTATGACCATAAGTCTTTATCATAAGACTTTATGAGTGTAAGCATTTAGAAGTTACCAGTATAAGACTTTTACACTTAGAAAAATATGATGTTCTAATATATAAAAAACTAAGTCTTTGGATTTAATATTATGATAAAATGAATGAATAAATTAATTAGGTGATGCAATTTCTAATTTCTTCAGTGATAAAACATCATGTTCACACATGGATGATGATTCAAGATGAGATGAATTTGAACATGTTGAGGGAGATGAAGTTGTTGCTGAGAGATTTCCACACTACATAATGAGATGCCACACCACCTTGCTTACACTGAAATATTAAGAAAATTGAATGATCTATATTTTATAGATAACTGCAATAAAAAACAATCCCATGATAATTTAAATTATTAGAAGGAAATATTCATGAGTATTAAGGAATAATTAAAAGAAGATCATTGAATCGTTCCTGAATGAGATCCCTTCCACAAAAAAACAAGGTATGTTTACATAAATTAATATTTAAATATCATTGATATGATATTTTGTGAATATAACAAATATAAATAAATAGAGTGTGTGGGATATTTTTGAGAAGAATAACTAATACACTACTACATAGAACAAGAATAAGAAGAAACACTAAGAAAAATCACATGATATTTATGTGTGTGGAGGAGTAATATGATTGTTATCTAGTGTTTCTATGGAGGATCATATATTGATATATGATCATTATTCAAAAGGAGTGATTTTTTCAGCCTGATGAAGGATCATAACTGGTTTGTGACAACATTTTTATGTGTTTAGGTATACACAATCTATCAAGTTACTTTTGATAATAATAATGGGACTTTTAATGTGGGGTAATAACCCAATGTCACTGGGGATGTTGTCATACATAAGAAGATGAACCTCATTAACAAACTATTTGTTTTTTTTCTGATTCCTGTATCGATGGATAACTTGAGAGAGAGGTGTTGAAAAAGAATGAGAGTGAATGGATTTGAAATTATTGCACACACTAATTCACTCCCCTATTAGTGTGTATCACTCTTTATATGATAAAAAAATTTTCATAAAAGAACATGTATACTCTTTGGTCTCTTTATCAAGCACATAATATGGATCAACATAATTATACTAAGAGAAAAGGAATCCCAATGTTTGATGAAAAAGGGTTTCACTCATGGAAAGAAATAAGGTTTCATTGTATTATTTCTATGGGGCACTATTTTCACTACAAGAAAACGGCCGTTTAGCGGCGGTTTTTTCGTGGCGGTTTTAAAAACTGCCGCTAAACGCGTTTCGGGCCGCCATTTCGCGGCAGTTTTTAAACCGCCGTGAAAAAACCGTCGCGAAATGCCATAATTTTTTTAATTTTTTTTTAATTTTTTTTGAGGATTAGCGGCGGTTTTCTAAAAAACCGCCGCGAAATAGCGGCGGTTTCAGTAAAACCGCAGCGAAATGAAATGAAAAAAATAAAAAAACATGAGAAACCCCAAAATCACTAAAAGGACCATAACTTTTGATCCAGGCATCCGTTGGAGTGCCACGACCAGTCAAATCGAAGCTCATGAAGATATCTAGAGGCACATATAATCAAAACCGTGCGACGGTCTAAGGTGCAGAAGATATTAGAGTTATAAGAAAGTTGAAAAAAGTTCTCCAACTTCAAACGACCATAACTTTCGCTCCGGGTGTCTGTTTGGGCTCTACCACATATCAAATCGAAGCCAGCGAAGAGAGTTACGCACCATTTTGACATAAGAAAGCTTCTATTGTGTTTTTCAGCCCCCAAAACCCCTCCGAAGGCCTCCGAAACCCCGTTTCCGTCACCAGTGTCCCGTCAAACTTGTCTTCAAACGGACCTAACTTTCGATCCGCGTGTCAGTTCGGACTCCCCCACCTGCCAGATCATAGCTCATTCCATGAGCTTCAGTTTGACTGGTCGCGGAACCCACATGCACTCCTGGATCATATGTTATGGCCTTTTTAGTGGGTATCAGGTTTGCTATGTTTTTCGATGCCTCGTTTCTAGCACCCATTCCCCGTCAGCTTTTTTTTAAATGGCCGTAAATTTTGATCCGCCTGTCCATTCGGACACTTTCACCTTTCAGGTCGAAGATCGTTTCAGGATCTTTGATTTGACAGGTCGTGGATCTAAAACGGACTCCCGGATCATAAGTTATCTCTGTTAATGTGAGTCCAATGTTTTTGTCTCTTTATGACCGTTTTGACGGCTTTTAACGGTTACTTCATTTATTACTGTTTATTTGGGTTTCCATGACATGTTATATTTATCAATGGTTTTTTGTGGGTTATTATGATGATTATGTTGAATTATTAAGGGGTTTTCTAGAGTTGTCATGAGTTTTCATGCGTTCTCATTCTTTCTAATGCCTCATTCTTCATATGCTTCTCCATCCATTTTCATGCGTTTTCATGATTTTTCATCCCTTATCACGTCTTTTCATACTTTTTCATGTGTTTCCTTTATTATTTATTATTTATTATTTATAATATACTTTAATTTATTTATTATCTATTATTTGTAACTGGTTATTTATTATTTATTATTTATATTTATTTATTATTTATTATTTATATTTATTTATTATTTATATTTACTTATTATTTATTATTACTAATAATAAAATATTATTACTAATAATAAAATATTATTAATAATAATAATATTTGTTACTGGTTATTTCTTATTTATTATTTCTTATTTATTATTTATTATTTAAATTTTGTTATTAATATTTATTATTTATATTTATTATTTATTTATTATTTATTATTTATTATTTATATTTATTTATTATTTATATTTATTTATTATTTATATTTACTCATTACTTATTATTTATTATTTATTATTTATTATTTATTATTATTTATTATTTATATTTATTTATTATTTATATTTATTTATTATTTATTATTTATTATTTATTATTTATTTATTATTTATATTTACTTATTATTTATTATTAATTATTTATTATTACTAATAATAAAATATTATTATTACTAATAATGAAATATTATTATTAATAATAGTATTTGTTACTGGCTATTTATTATTTATTATTTATT